>JAMXBC010000006.1:99381736-100652127 GCA_024138005.1 Lumnitzera racemosa | reverse complement strand
ACAAAAAAAAGTTTTAAATAAACAAGCAAATACAAATAAAAAGCAGAAGAGATAGTAGATTTAAAAAACTCTTTACCTAAGTTAATGTCACTTTCGAAACCCTTTTGAAAATTTCAAGACCGATAATAGAATACTTAAAAGGAAAAAAAAACTTTTTAAGCATTTTGAAAAATTTTGTTTCTTAAAAAATAACTTTTGTCTTTATTTCCCAGTTCTCATTGAAAACCAAAGTAGATTTAAATATATTTTAAATTAAAATTATTTTAAAATTTTTTAAATTTCGGTATAACTTTTTCTTTTAAACTTGGTCTTTAGAACTTATAGTCCTTTCGATATTTTTTAGATACTTCTCATGGGGGATTTTTTTGGATGTTATAACTAATTTTACTGTGATATAAAAATATCAAAAAACTTCATTATTTTATCTAAAAAGTTAAAAAATATCAATTTAAACTTATCATAATTAATTCGTTTAATGATTTTTTGAATTTGTTTTATTTTTTTAATTTTTCTTTTTTTAGTTTATTTTACTATAATTAATCATTTTAACTTTTTTTTTTTGGGTTTTAAAGGGTTTTTTATTAATTTTTTTACTTTCCCTTTTTCTAATTAATTAATTTTAATCAATATTATAAAACTACAAAAATTTTTAAAATTTTTTTTTAAAGTTGTGACGTAGTAGATAGGGAAAGTCCCACTTGCCCTTTATTATTTTTTCCTATTTCCCGTTTTACGATATAATTTTTTTATAATGTTATATTTATTTTTAAAAATTTTTTTATTTTTCTTAATTTTAAAATTTCTCTAATTATTGTATTACTATTTTAAAATATCGTTTTTTACTTTTACGTTATTTTTTATTCATATCGTATATTTTTGTTTTAAATATACTTTTATAATAAAAATTTTTTTAACTTTTTTATATTTATGTACAAGTTTAATTACACTTTTTTATTTTTTATTATTTTAAAGACTTTGGTTATACTTTAATTTAAAGTATGTACAAAAATAAAAATACAATTAATTATACATATTACCCCAATCCAACACGTTTGTATTGTAATATATGAATTGCTAAATTCTTATACTGTGAAATTACTAATATGTTTTCATATATTTACTTTTTCATATACGTAAACCATTGTTAAAATATGAATAATTTTCATTTATAATAATACGTTTAAAATAAAAATAATTAAAAAATAATAAATATTATACATGTATTAAAAGGAAAAATTTTTGACTTTACATAATATGTTTAAAATTTTACTTTTAGATATAAAAAATACTAAGTTCAATAAATGTATAATACACAATAATATGTACAAAATAATGTGTAGCAAAAAAAACATCTTTTTTTGTTCTATATTTATACCTATTTAAAATTGTATATTTACTATATTATGCTATATTATATATATTGTTTTACTAATAGAGAAAATACCCAATATAATTGTCGAGTTTGTTTTTTTTTTTTCTTTTATTTAAATTATTTTTCATTTTTTGATTAAAACAAACCCCAACCCCTTTAAAATTAATTCTGACTAAAAAATTGAGAAAAATTTTGGTTTTTTTTTTAAAAATTATTTTTTGGAGTCGCCCCCAACCCAAGTCGGGAAAAAAAAATATAACCATTGGGTGATTGATTACGTTTTTGTTGGGCTTTTATTTCAAATTTTTAAATATACGTATATGAATAGTAACATATACAGTAAAAGTAACATAACGAGTATATGTAAATAGTATATACAAATAATTAGAGAAAATATTAATATTAAGTAAATTAGAAAATTTTTATAAAATAATAACATAGCATTATAATATATAATTATAATCGTAAAACAGGAAAAAAGGAAAAAATATATAAAGGACAAGTGCACTTTCATATGCCTACTACGTCACAACTTAAGAATAAATTAAGTAATCCTTTTGTGTAGTAATAATATTGATTAATGAATTTAATTAATTAGAAAATTGGTAAAGTAAGAAAAAGAATTGAATTAATGAACCCTTTAAACAAAAAAAAAAAAGTTTGAAAAATGGTAATTATAGTAAAATTATAACTAAAATAAGAAAATTACAAATATATCCAATACAAATAATCATTAAATCGTAATTATATTATGATAAGTATAAATTGATAGTTTATAACTTTTTAGATAAAATAATGAGTTTGTGATATTTTTATCACAGTCAAAATTGCGAGTTATAACATCCAAAATAAATCCGCTATGAGAAAGTATGCTAAAAAATGATCGAAATGAACTATAAGTTCTAAAGAACCAATTAAATTGAAAAGTTATACGCATTAAAAAATTTTAAGATAATTTTAAGTTAAACTATATTTAAAATCATACTTAGGTTACAATAGAAACTAGGCAAATAATACGAAATAGGTTAGTTAATAGAGAAACTAGTTTTCAAAATGCTTAATAAGTATGTTTTACCTTTAAGTCTTCAATTAACGAGTCTTGAAATTCTTCCTCAAAGGTTACGAAATGAGCATTAACTTAGGTAAGTAGAGTTTTTATAATCTTCTAATCGCTTAATGCTTGTTATTGTATTTTGCTTTGTTGATTAATACTGATTGTTTGATGAAATGCTGATTGTTTTGTATATTATTATTCCACGTAATCATCACTTTTTTCTTAAATTTGAACAAATAACTAATCAACGAAATTAACTAGTATATTTGTTCCATGTATATGATCCAACTGTACTTGATGGTGATGTTAGTTTATACAATTTTTTGAGAAATATATTTGTAAATGTGTTTTTCCAACTCTGAAATATACTTTTGAATGATTTTGTAAAAAAGCTCGTGGTTCCCTGTAAAATTAGTTTTTATGTATTATTATTATGTATTAAGGCAAAACTAGCATTGTAATGGCGAGCCAATTTAGATCATGGGCGAGAGGGGGGACTTATATATTTATACTCATGGGGGGGGGTGGGGGTGATGCTTAGTTGGTGACGTAGGGTTTTGAAGGTCTGGAGTGGAGTGGAGATGGACTCGCATATTTGTGCACTAAGGAGCTTTTGGTATGTTTGGTGGTCAACCCTAGTTGGGAATACCACACTATATAAATTTGTTTAATTCTCGCAACAGTTTATATTAAGTAACGGTTGTGGAATCGTGCCCCTAGGGAGCCTTATGAAATTAAGGTGAGGTGCTCCATACAAATAAGTACGAAGAAGAAATCGACGTGTGAATGACGCAGAATCTACAACCTTATATAGTTTTTGAACTTCAATGGATATGTGTGCTTAAAGTTTTGCGCTTACATTCATCATTTATAGATAGTTGTTATGTATGCTAATAAATGTTTTGATAACTCGCTTGATAATAGCTGTGGCGGGAACTGGAGATTCACTAATCGGTAGATTTGCTCACCCCCTATAGTTTTCGTGTGTTGTGCAGGGTGAGAGATATAAGTAGGCATTGGATTGTTGATAAGCGTTAGCGCAAAGTAGAATACGAAATTGGAGAAGGCGTGTTTGTTGAAAAATGTTAAATTGGATTAAAAAGTCTATAGGGAGGGCTATGGTAGGGGGGGCTGAAACAATGTGTATGTAAGAGGGCAAGATATCTATAAGCAATAAGATGTATGTAGTATTTCTTATAAATAGCAAATTAATTTAATCTTGTCTTAGCCATATTGGTAGGAGATACCGATTCTCTATGATTCTGATGGACAGTGGAATATCGATATTCATTGTCACTTATATATAAAATAAGTTAAAAATTTAAAATACAAAACTATAGTAACTAATTGTTTAAAGTCTTACAATCTTTAGTTTGTAAACAGTTTTTGTATTATAGGGTACACTAATATGAAAATTTAGAAAATCCTAACTAGGCCTCTTAGGGTCATGACGCATGCAATTGTAAGTGGCTCCTTCGAGTAGCATCAAGCAAGCTTGCTGGCAACACCAAGCAAGTTTCAATCAATAAGACTCCCATCACTAAAGGTGTTCAAAACGAAGTGCTTGCCCCCTAATGGCAACTTCCATCCTGGACCAGATGATGATATGGCAACCCTGATAATATATTTTTTACTTTCGTTAAACCCTCATGAACCTTTACGTTCATGGGAATACTATAATGGGTTTAAAGCCTTCGTTAGGTACATTAAGGAAAAGCAACATAACGTAGTTTAACCACGTTCATGACTATTCCATCAGCTCTTTCAATGAGTTTGCTACAAAGTTCAGCCTCCATTTCAGGTTAGTGAGGCCTCCGTCCAGGACACATAGAGTCCTTATACCTAGAAGTCAGGTGAAGGTGAGTCTCTAATCAATTAATGTGGTCTGGTTCAATAATGCCCATAGTTGGAGATCCTCAGCTAGATGAGTTGTCACTTTCCACATTGCCCAGCTTGGCAATCCGACCCTCAAGAGATTTTTCTTTCTAATCACATGTGAAGAGGCAAGTTGAGACTTTAGCCAACATCTAGAACCAAAGCCCAAAATAAAATCGACCATGAAGACAACATTCGCGCTAGGCATGACACAACCAAGAGAGGTATGGATGGAAAGCATGGCAAGGCAGAAAATTGTCGTAAAGAATCACCTTGAAAGTAAGGTTCCCAAGCAGATTAATACGAAAGCTCAAGAAGAAGAAGTGTCAAGGGCCGAGCGGACTTCCTCACCCCCATGTTATACCTACTATAACACCCTAAATAAGCCAGATGCCCAAGTCCTAATTCGAAGTGAAACACCACAACTACACTAGAGGCTGCACAAAACGTAGGGACCTTAGCCATCGAAACTCAGACAAATACTGTTAGTTCCATGCAAGACTACGGCCTTAGGAACCACTAAAGAGTGCTTCCAATTGAAGAACGCTATTGAATATGCCATTCTAGTGTGGCTTCTTCAACGAATATGTGTACATTGGACAACAACGACCACTTAGACGATGAAAGAGATAGGCAGCCTCACCTCGTAAGGAACGAACTGAAGACGCTTAAGCATAAGCAGAATAACACCATTGCAATGACTACCCCTAATAGCGTAAAGGGGGGGGGGGGGGGCATAAACAAGATCTTGGGGTGTTCATTACCTTAAGAGCTGGCCAGCCAACAAGTAAGCTCAGCTAACGCCCCATCCTGAGGTCTGGCAGTAATGAAGAAGAATAGAAGTAGACAGTTCCATCTCCTTCTCCAACGCTAAAACTTGAAGGGGTTGACACCCCTCACCAAGATGCCCCTTGTGATTGGGGAAGGATTTCAAAATTTGAGGTCCTAGAAGATTATGGTAGATACCGGTAGTTTCATTAATATACTCTTCACTATACATACGAGAGAATAGGAAGAAACTACCACTTAAAATGAAGTCGTACTACCATAATCTGATCGGCTTCAATAGAACAACAATTCAAACTAAGAGCATCATCACGTTAGACAATGAAACTTATAATGACAACCATGTAACACACCGACCCTCGAGTTCATTGTGATCATTGCCCTCCCCTTAATAATGCATTCTTGGAATATTAAGCCTAAACCTCATTCAGGGTGAATCATATCCTCCCTGTACTTAAAGGCTAAATTCCCCAACGCCAATTGAGATTAGAGTATGCAGTGTGTAATCAGAAACTCTCAACTAGAGCTATATGTTTAAGGTGGCTAAAGGGGAATGGCACCTTCACCCTCATAACAGGCTACGGAAGGTTGGCTGAAGAGGCAAGCCTGGAGAAAAAACAAAAAGGTCTAGGATTGCATCTCACCCGACCAACCATAAAAGTCAGGATTGAGACTCCAACCGAAGTGAAGACAAAATCATTTGCCTTCCTATAGGTAAATTCGGATCGAATCGCTTAGTTGGCATTAAGATAAGGCCTGGGATTTTGCCCTAACCAGGTGACCTACAGGCTCAACATCAACATTTATAGAGTAGCTTGTCAAACAAAAAAAGAGAATTTTAAACTCCAAAAAGCAAGCCGCAATGAGAGGAAGATTCCATAAGCTCTTAAAGCCGGTTCGTGAGGGAGGAAAATTACTCACATAGCTGTAAACGTAGTACTAGTTAAGAAAAGAATACGAATGGCATATGTAATGTCGATTTATAACCGACCTCAACAAAGTCTGCCCTAAAGATGTTTTCCGCCCTTCCTATAATAGACAAGCTCGTCGATTCTATGTAGGATATGCTCTATCAGCTTTTTATGGATGCTTCCTTAGGATATAAACCCAATCAAAATGGACCTGAAGGTGAAGTTCAATTCCTCTTTTGTCACCAATTATGGAAATGTATTGCTAACCCCTGATGCCGTTTAGACTAAAAAAAACACGGGGCCACATACAACGAATGCTCTAACGAAGCTATTTAAGCCTAGACGGCGTAATATGGAAGTATATGTTGATGACAATGTCATCAAGAAGCTAAAAAACCACTCACTTGACTGTCATGGTAAGACCTCTAGAAGCCTTCGACCAAATGCATACGCATGACATAAAGTTGAACCCTCAAAAGTGCTTTCTCGACATTATGCTTTAGCAAGTTCCTTGGATTTTTGGTCATGTAGAGGAGGTATTGATGCCAACCCGATAAGACCCCAGCCAATAGGGGAATTAAGCTTCGACCTTAATCTAAGATGGTATAGAAGCTCACTAGTATGGGGTGGCTACCCCAGTAGATTTATCTCGAGAGCATTGGACAGATGCATTAAATTTTTCAAGATCCATAAAAATCCAAAAGGTATTTGAATGGACTCCTGAGTGTGTTACCACCTTTTTCAACAACTCAAGACTTCCTCGAGCTCTATCCCATTTTATCCTCTCTAAGCTTATCTTAGGGGAGAACCTATTTCTGTACCTGGCCGTAAGCAATAGAGTACTCTCCTCTGTATTGGTTAAAGTAAGAAAAGAAACATAGGCTAGTAATATTATGTTGCCATATATTGCATGAGCTCGAGGTCAAATATACTCCGGATAGAGAAATTCGCGTTAGCTATTGTCATCACTGTTCAATGATTGAGGCCCTATTCCATGCGTACTAGGTGATTGGATTCACAGACCAACTACGTAAAAAGAAAATGGCACACTATGCTATAGAAACTTGATGCATCTTGACGGATGAGGAAGTATGTGATGGAGTTAAGTCGCACATGATTCAGTATTCACTACGAATGGCCTATAGGTTACAAAGTGTTGGGCAAACTTCGTGGCAAGTATACAGGAGAGGAAGAAGCAACCGTCGAGCAATAACAAACCAGTGTGGACTGTCTACGTCAACGACACCTCCACCGTTGGTAGGTGAGGCATGACTTTGGTTCTAACCAGCTCGCACCAGGTTACCATCTGCTACGCTCAAGTTCAAATTTGAATTATAGTAACAACGAGTTCGAATACAGGGTGCTTATCACCAATCTCCAACTAGCCAAGGAAATTAGTGTTGAGCAATCACCCGGATCTTCTTAGACTCCATGCTAGTCATACCACAAGTCTGAGGAAAATAATGAAGCAGAGACAAGACCGATGGTAAAGTACCTTGAGAAAGTGAAATGCTCCTAAGAGAGTTCCCCCTATCATGGGACATCAAGAGATCCCTTGACTAAAAATTCGATAGTAACTACTATCCTAGTTGGCTTCCATTGGCACATCAGAAGCCCTAAAGTAAAGGATGTAAGATCCTTTATGGAGAACCTACGAAAAAAAAAACATAGGCCTTGAGCTCGCTGAAGTTTTGGAATTGACCACGGAACACCGAATCGAGCTGGATGGATCCTATCAGAGTTTACTTAGAGCAAGGTATACTGTCCAGAATGACAGAGAGAGTTGAAAGAAGTTCGTACCATGTTAACAAATACATACTGATTGATGGAGTCTTATATTGCTGGGGAGTTAGCTTCCCCTACTCCTGATGTCTTCGAGAAGAGGAAGGTGCTACACGTCATGGAAGAGCTGTAACGCCGAAGTGTACACAATCACATTCAGTCCCAAGCCCTCGACCTCTATGAGCTACAACCTATGATAATTACTGGCCTACCATGAAGGTTAAACTCAAAGCTATAGCCAGAAGTCCCACAGTGCTGGAAGCATGCCCAAATCAGTCACGCACTGAGCACCACCCTCTAACACTAATGAGCCTTATACCTTTTTTGCGCATAGGGGATTGATATCCTTCGTGCTATAGATGAACGACACTATCATAATTGTTTGTAGATTACTTCATGAAAGGGTTGGGCAAAAACGGTAGCCAGAATCATGGAAGAAGTGTTGAAACTTTCATCAGAAACAACTTTCTCTCCAGATTTGAAGTCCCTTAAGCGCTCATCATAGGAAAACAGGTTTGACAATTTGAACAACCCCAAGTTTAGGGATTTCTGTGCCAGCAATCCACATTAACCTGTACTTCAACCTCTGTTGCTTACCCCTAATTAAATGACCATTAGAGCAACCCAACTAGACATTTTTGGATAGCCGTGAGAAGTGCGTGGAGTGATCTAGGGTGCTTAGGCCAACATACTAACCCAATATCTTAATGGGATACAAGAAATGCCTAATGTACTTCTATGGGTAAAACCCCCTTCTGCCTTGCTTTTTGGGTTAAAAGCGTTTCTCCCAATCGAGCTAAGCTCTCGAACATCCGAACCTAGAGCTTCAATGTCCCCTTAACTAACTCACATTGGCCAGTGAGTATTGATACCATGAGAAAAATAGAGAACCTCGTCACTGCTAGGGTGTCAGCATACCAACATCAAGTTGCCTGTATTATAATTAGAAGTTCTAACATAATGGAGTTCATGGTTGGTGACCTAGTGTAACTGGAACTTAAAAAAGCCCACAAATTCACGTCGAAGGGTAGGCAAACTGGGCCCCTAATTAGGGAAGATCTAGCAAGGGACAGGGAAGAAACATGGACAATGGAGCATACAAGTTTGGAAAAATTGAATGGTAAGAGCTCTTCTCCGTGCACATGAAATGCTAATAATCGCTATCTCTATTTTGATTTAAATTTCTTTATGTAAGTTTTTTTGTCCTTTAGCTTGTGTCAAAATAAAAGTTCCTCAATTGATTGCGTGCTTTCATCTCTCTCTTTGTCCTCTCGTTGCTTTACAAACCTCTAGAGAGACATGGATAATCAACCTGAACAGGTTGGAACACCATCTGACCTAACTTCCTAGGTAACCACTAGGCCAGGGGAAACGCCCCTGCACATATAAACTCCCACGCAATGGGTAGGTTGATAAACACCACGCGACTAACCCACATAGGATTAACTCGTAACATGAGAAACACATCCTTACCATAGAGGAACTGTCTAACGTAACTGGGCTGGTTTAGATGGTTGGAATACTACTGACTTGACTGCTCTAGGGGTAGCATCAGCAAGGGAAACACTCCTTATACAGAACAACTACCAAAGCACTAGGTAGGTTAGAACACAAACCGACTTGACCGCTATCAGGAGAACTTCGGCAAAGGGAAACATCCCTTGCACCGAGGAACACCCCACGCACTAAGCAAGAACAGATCACCACCGACCTGACCCCGTCTTAGGGTAAACTTGGCAAAAGGAAAATACTCCTGTGTAGAGAACTTACCCAACAAAACCTCGATAAGTCAACATTCCTTTGACATAAATTCTTTTTACCAAATACATTCAAAGACAAACATAGAACAGTAAAGGACGTTTAGAAAACAATTCCTCTATTCATTCCCTGGTATTTAAATTATAAAGCCAAAGGTTGGCATCTCAGCCAGTGATTACAATAATTATGAAAAAAAAAAATAAAAACCTTGCATCTCTTAGGATCAGCTTAACTCTACTGACCCCGAAAAAATCTAAAGCATCTACTATTTGACACTGACTAACAGGCACTTTAGATTGCAGGCCTTAATTGGAGTGAAGCCTAAGGGATATGAGCCAGGGGTGGCGAAAGGACCCCCCCAGTGAACGGATCTTCCTTCAGGGATAGCCTTTTTGAGGCCCCTCCTACTAAGGCTGCTAAGCAAGGGAGATGTCAAAGCACCCTACCCTACCCAATGCAACAGAGGGTGTACCTATAACATTGGACGGCTCGCCTGGGGGACTCTTTCTCCTCCTAAAGCTTCCCTCTTCCTCGTTAAATGTTAGAAGTCAAGGAAGAGCAAGTCTAGTCTAAATAACGAAAGAGCACTTCCCTCCTAGTGTAAAGTGGGCGGAGTTTTTGTGGATAGGCCCTCTAGCTTCTCTAGCTCTTCTAGCTACTCCCGGTAGTCCTGTAGTCGACAACTGCTTTCTTAATGGCAGTGTCCGACTTGAAGACCTTCTAAAGTCTCTATCTTGGAGATGAATCTCTTTCATCTCCAAAAACTCTACCTCATAGCTCTCTGAGCTATAGCCCAAAGCGTACCTTCAAACGGGCCCAACTCTAGTAAAGTGGCCTTAATGCTTTCGCACTCTAATACCTTCATCACTAACTTAATTTCTAACCTTGCCACAGAAGTCTTTAACTTGGTATATTCTCATTTTACACAGTCTTAGTTGTACCTTCCTCTACAGACCTCTGTGAGAGATACCATCACTTCTACCCGATCTCCCAGTCGAGCCTTTTAGTTTTGTGAGCCTTTTTTGGGCCGCTTTCCTCTCACTTTGCCCACTCTTTGCATGGCATGCTTGAGCCTCAGCTTGAAGACCCTGCCACCTGCAAAAAAAAGTGGTACAAGCGTATGTTTAGCCTTGTCGAACTTAGTCATTTTTACCTCCTGCTATGAGTTTTTGGCCTCTAGCAAACACTACCTCTACTAACGCAATGCCACCTGCATATTCCTATTACATCTTTTTAAATGTCATGGAACTTGCTTAGTTTGCGGAGCACTTAGCTATATACTGCAAGATGAAAATGAAACCTATAGTAGTATAGACACAAAAGTACAACACCACAACAGCAAGGAGAACTAACCTACCGCATCAGCGTACTCAAGTGGCCCGTAGTACGTATGGGGTCACCCCCTACCCTCTTGGGAAATCCTCTATCAGGACAATCCAATCTTTAAGGGTATAAGATTCTATTGAGGAAGCCTGATATTGAGGGTTTGATGCTGCAGCATGATTATCATCGGCATAGACTCTCCCACTTTTCAACCTTAGGATCTTCTCCAAGGATGGCGTTCTTCACGCAAACTCGCCCCCTCCCCCCTTTAGTGCCTCTATCTTAGAAAATGTATACCGCCTTCTTGGAAATGAGTTTAGCCTTAAACCCCATCTTTGAAAGTTGTTGAGGATGTCCAAAAACCTTTCCCTATGTTCATCAATGCTTTAGTTAGGGATGAAGCCAAAAGGGCCATTCATTTCACTTCCTTTGGCTAAAGATCCGGCTGCTAAGAGGCCTTTGCTTCTTTTTGTTAGACCTGGCTCCTCGAACACTTTTGGAAGCCTTAACTTCTGGCCTGATGTATGTAAGCCCCGCTTTTGCCTCACCCTCTAACGCACCCTTGATGAGAAAAACACTGCTAACAGCGACCCTCTCTACTTCAGGCCTTCAACACCCATGAATGATGGATTCAATGAAAGGAAGAGAGGAGCGAGTAGAGCCAAGCTTAAAGGCTTTACGTTTGCCAGATCATCTTAGAATGATCAAGGGTATCCCCCTGAGTACAGACTTTGATCGCGCCTTGGCTGGTTTCCCACCTAGCCCCGGCTTTCGCTCTTGCTGCCTTCCCCTGTTGGCTGGGCTACCTTGGTTTTATGCTTGGCGCTAGTGTTACTAAGTTGTCCACAGATGGACGAGGTATCTTTAGAGTAAATTTTTTGCCTATAAAAAGGCTGATCTAATGTTAGAAAAAGAAAACAAGGACAAATCAAAAGAAACTATCAATACCGGATTTCGCTAAAACATCACCATGACTAGCACAACTAAAAAGGTCCTCCCTCTTACAAGCAATTGAACAAAGCCCCCTTAACACTAGTCATAATAAAAAGGTACGAAAGAACGAATCGACACCTTAAAAACCCCTTCTTCGCTACACACAAGCCTTCTTCATGTTAGGGAAGAGCTTGAAGATTAAGGTAGCGGCGATAAATACCTCTCCATGTCACTGTAACATTGATCTCTTACCACCTCGTCAGCTTCATGAAACAAGATCTCCTGGATGGCCTCGAGGTTGCTCAAATCGAACCTCTCCTCACCTCCGGTATGTGGATTAATTTAGATACCATTGGGTGAGAAGTCGACCTCTTTAGGCAGATCAACCATAACATAATTTGTCCAACCAACAACCTTTAAACCAAATCAATAAGGTTAAAGAAACAACTTATTTCCCGAGTGTGGCTGGGAGTAAGGCTACCCCTCAAGCTCTTCCACATATAGAATTGGTAGAGTAGATCAGAGGAGCCCTAGTCACTAGGTAATTGTCAAGTACCTAGAATCCCCCTTCAATACCCTCTACCTATTAGGAGGGACTTGCGATAGATTGCATTAGTGGTTAATGAAAAACCTCCTCAAAATGGTTTGGAGGGAGGTTGAATGCTTAAATCCCAAGCACTTCCCTCAAAGACTATGAAGCATCTCCCGATTAGTATGGCCACCCATAGGTTCCTCCCTATTCAGTAAACCTAATATTGTCACCAATGAATCTCTCTCACCACAAAGTTATTGATGACCGAACTAGGGCAGATTACTTACTTCTACTCTCATACAGCCCATCAGGGCCTTACTCGTACCAAGAGCGATTGAAAAAATACCTGCAGGGAGTAAGGGAATATCCACATATACGTCCCTAGGGATGGCATTGATGATTTTAGGCCTTGTCGAAATGCTGTCCAACCACCTTACATAGGTTGGTCAAATTATGCTAGTGATGAGTAACCTTGCCCTCCTGCGCTTGAAGGGAGGGTTACTCTGTGTGGAGTTTAGAATTGGAAGTAAGCAACGACGAAGAGGAGCTAGCCTCACCTCTATTGGTTAACATATCGTGATTCTTAAAGAAGGAAGACTTAAACTTCTGAAAAAGAGTTTTAAGAGTAACTATAAAGACTAAGCAAGAAAACTGTAGAAAAGCCTACTCTCTCCTATGATACATCCATTATAGAAAATTGCCTAGGGAGTTGTACAGGCAGTTACAGTCCGATATGCAACGAATTCCTTGGAATGTTGCATAACAGGCACTGAAAAGCATTTCGATTAGACGATTGCCTTTAAAAGACGAGAAAGCATGTAGCTACAACTAACCTAAACTGCAGATGGAGACCTCATGTCACATTTAATTTATAGATAAAAGCCGAGCTAAAGTTCGCTTTTAAAAAAATTGTTCCTTCCATAAGAGTTTTTCTTTAAGCCCATGTTTACTCCATCTGGTCGGCATGGCCAAGACATAATGTCTTTGCCCTGTGAGTTGCAAGGGTATTCTATTTTGATATCCTAACGCCTCGGCATCACTCGAGTCTTTAGCACTTTGCCCATAACAAACTACTGACCACCTCTGCTCCACTTAACCTCAAACTTTTTTAGACTACGACCCATTGCTTTGAACAACTTCCCACTTTGGAGCCCTTCCCACCTTAGAACCTTTCCACACGCTTCGAATTCGCCCATTACTTACATCGAAAGTCCAACAATCTTATCACATTGATATTGCAGCATTGATCAAACTTTTTAAGCATTGATCGTCACGAGCGTTGAGTGGCCTATGTGTTCCTTCTCCTTGCCTCTTCCTTAGCCATGAGATTATAAGAGGGTAAGTGTTGACAAGGAAATTTGGAAATGGACCTCTAAAGCCCGACTAGATCGTAAGCCACATACTACCCTAGTCAACTTGTAGGCCTTGAGTTCAGAACTGAACTACTTAGGCCCAACGAAATAACTACAATAGCCTAACCATAAGATAAGAATGAAACAACATACGTCTCACACTTCTTGCGAGAGAAGATCTCGTCCCTACATAAATATAATAAAAAAAAAAATCTCTAATCGTCGCTCCCCTGCTATAAATATTAGGCATTAGCTAAAGGTAATCTTCTTTACACGCTTGCATTTTAAGCTTGCATATTACCCATCATATATATTAACACTAACAAGATCCATTGTTAACTAAGTATCGGAGTATCACGCCGAACAATTCCTTGGACGTCTCCTAACTAGTGTTATTTTGTAGGCATCGTAATCAACTACTAGAAATCAAATTGAGAAACAATACAAATCATATGGTTTGGATTAATTTTTTTTTTAAATTATAATTTTTGTTTGGCTTATAAATTGAATTATATTTTTTAATATAAAAGTATAATATAGTATATAATATATAACATGTACTTTTTGTATAAAAATGATAAATTTATTTCATAATATAAGTATTGATATTGCATTAAAGGTAATGAAATCAATATTTAGTTCTTATGAGATTTCAAATGCTTATTAATGCAAATATCATTTATAAAATTTTCATATAATAGAATTTTGAGTTAAACTAAAATATAGTTCGTAATTATGTAATAGAAAAATCCAATACATATAGAGTTTTAAATGAAATGTAAATTAAAAATACTTTCAAGTATTATATACAATAAAAGAACCTATTTAGTTATGATTTACTGATTGGTTTAATTCTTCTTTTCGAAACCACTCATAATTGATTTAATATTAGAAATTTTCCAAATAAAAACCGCGATAGGAAAACGAAAATAAAAGAAAGAAAAAAAGTAACTACCTCTTTCTATTAGAGCATCTGCCCATATGATATTTTTTGCATAAGACCGCAGGATCAAGAATTATTACTGATTGGATAATTATTCTTATTATTTCTTGCTTTACTAAAAAAATTTTTTCATAATAATTAGCTTTTTGGTCTTTATGGATAAGGAGAGGAGTCAAAGATCTCATTTTTGGAGATCTTGGCCGAAGCTTTAAAAAAAAAAAGAATTTTTTTATTTATTTAATTTTTTTAATATTATAAATTTGAATTTATTGTATAAATGGATCATATAAACAATATAATAAATTATAAAAAACTTTGTCAGTCAATTATTAGAAAAGGAAATCTGTTATTCTTTTTAATTTTATTTACGTGAAACTTATAAATCTAATCAGCAGTCCTTTAAGGTTAAGGATCATCTTGGGATAATGAGGAACACGCTGTTCCAGAAAGGAGTATTATGGCATGTAGTTGAAAGATCCCTAATTGGGTCTCCGTGCTTCGAGAATATGGTGGTTTGGGGCCGTATATATTTTTGTGGGCTTCGGACCTTAAAACGAAAGCATGTTTCACGGCTATGTGTCCAGTTTCATAAAGAACACAAGAGAAACATCAGTTTCTTGACAACGACAGTGATATTCTTTTTACCAACAACAACATTGAATATTTTCGGGTGGATCGACTTTTATGGGTTAGAGCTAAACTATGGCCAAAGTTATTCATATAGTTTCAGAAAGTAATGAAAAGTGTTTAAACTGATTTGCACCACCGCAAATTAGTAATTAATATGGTTGAATTGATGAACTTAAATAGAAATTTAATACGATAAAAATAATAAATAATACTTTTAAAAAATTAGATATTATTATGAATACTTACCATTCGAATCTTTTACCACTGTCAGACATTTTTACAAACCCATTAATATGAAACTAACGCGAGTGTGGAAAATTGTCAATTAAAAAAATTTGCTCAATCTTCACTATTGGATGCTTGACCCACTCTTGTCCCACCAAAGCGGAAATGCTTGTCTACTTTCTAGTTTCCTGGCATTCTCTAAGGAGATAAAATAACATAGAAGCCATGGATTCATTACGACGCTACACAAATTAAATATATATATATATATATAAATTAAAAAATTAATTAAATAATACATGAAGCTCAATTAAATCTTTCACAAGTTTAATAGTTTAGTATTTTAAGGTCAATCTCGGCTTACTTTACTATTTTAAATAATCAGAGTCAATTCGATCCAAATATTACTGAACTAAACTTAAGCCAAAGTCGCATAGTTTCATGAATTGACTTAATTCATTTATACCCTTACACTACATTTATATTCTCTCGATTGAATATGAATTTTTAGGTTTTTAAACTAAAATTTAAAAGTTATTTGTATATATTAAAATGTTATGAATTCATATGTTAAAGTTTTAAACCCAACCCACTCATTCTAAACCACGGCATCATAAACGATTCCATTGATTCAAGGGTACCTCTCATATCATTGTAAGGTTTTTTTTTTTTATCAAAACCCCATAATAAGGAAACTAATGTTCTGTGTTGGAAATTGCATTTAAAAGTTTTCCTTAATTATGGATGCAATGACTCCAGTCTTTTCCACCCAATCAGCAACGGTAGTCTTCTTATCCTGCATTATCCGGGACTTTTCAATAATATCAGTGTTGGGCCAATGCTCTAACCTATAATCCTCTAATATATGGTGAAACTGTTTTTTAAATCCGGCGTCTAAAGGTATCCATTAAATTATTGTACCCTCAGACCACAGTAAGCACCGCATTAATATGAGAATTAAGGCCATTTTTTGAAAATAATTGGCAATTCATCTTCCCACCGAAGTCAACCATTGGCTAGTCTATTTTCATGGCATTCACTGAGTACACTTCCTCCTATAAAATCAGTAAAGGCTAATGCTGCAAACTATTCTCTCCTCACTAAAAAAAAAAACACACTAATGCCATGGATTTATTAAACCTACACAAGCAGGCTTTGCATTCTCTAACTGCCCCTATGTCTTTTTCACACAAATCTAGCTCCTGCATTTGCCTCCTCCACAAACACAGGAAGTTGGAATTGCCTACTCAGCATGGAAGGCTTAGTTACAAAACAAAAACTTCTATATTATCATGGGTCTGCCCCAGAATGCAAGCAGTTTTCAGCCATTGCACTGGAAGGGTATCCATTGCGAGAAGCAGAACCCGGGGGGGGGCTGTAACCCGCAGTAATCTGACCGACACGCTTAAAAGGTACACTGGATGAATTCCATTTTCTTTCTCTCCTTAATTCTTACCTATTTAGATATTGCTGTCAAATGATCTCTTTGGAACCATTCCTGCCGAAATTACAACCTTACAAAGCTCACTTATCTCGACCTTCCACCATAACTTCTCTATAAACATAACCTCCAGAGATATGTAAACTAGAAAACCTTTAAAGTTCTACATATTGTTAACAATAATAATTTGGATGGCTTGATTCCTCAGACATAGGACGTTTATATAACTAACAGAGCTTGCCTTGTATAATAATTTCTCTTGACGGTCCAATTCCAAAATCATGGGCAATCGAGCAACCTGTTGAATCTGTACATTATCAGAACTTTCTTTCTGGTTCATTCCTCAGAACTGGAAACTGTCTCCAAATTGGAACAGCTTTATATGGTACGAACCATCTGGTCAGGGAACTTTCCTTCCTCATTAGGAAACTTGAAAAATCTGAGAGAGTGCAATTTTACGGCAAAAAACCTTTAGCCCAAATTCCCCCTGAGCTAGGGCATTGACCAAATCTCAACCGAATGACCCTTTACATGAAAACCCCCACGGGTTTTTCAATCCCCCCCTAAGCAATTGAGAACCTCACTCTTCTTTATCTTTATGGAACCAACTCACTGCCTTTTTCCCGAGAATTCGAAACCTCATTCAACTCGACCCTTGAGATAAGGAAAAAAAACTAAAAGGCCCCTGCCTTCTTCTTGGGCAATTTGGGCTATCTGGGGGGTTTTGTATGTGCGTAAATGCTTTCGGGTCATTCCAAAATCATTGAGGTAATAAATTGGTGTGTAACGGTTTCCACATGCTTACGGTTCCCTACCAAAATTTGTGAAAGGGGAAAAGCAAAAATTTAGCAGTCAGTAAAAAACCATTTGGGGTAAAATTTTTTTCCTAAGGCCTTAAAGGGCACCAGCTTAGCCCGGTACGCAGGAACAAAAAAACCACTAAAGGAAAAATACCGAAGCCTTGTATAAATCCAAACTTGCAATCATGATTTAAGTTTAACAAGTTTCAGGTGAAATCTCACCCAACGGGGGGAAAGGGCCACAATTGAGTGAACAAGGATGCAGGGACCAAATTACGTTCCTACCCCAAAATGGGACCTATAAACTACAGGCACTTGATTTTTAAATCTAATTTTTTAGGGTTTGAGTTTTCCCAAAAAAATTGGGAAAATAACTTCCCAATGTTAAATTAAACTTGACAGAATTTCATCTTTCTATGCTATACCTCCTAAATATCATGCGTTAAAGTAAAATAAATCTCTCAATGAATAAAATGAGCTGTAAATCCCTCCAAGCACGCCCTTTCAACTGTCCATTGATTTAAGCAACACCTTTTGAGGGAAAAGGCTCCATGGAGGGGGGGCAATTGAGCACCCTATCTTTTTTAACTTATAAACTGTTTAGTGGTTTCCATTTTAGATTTTGACAGTTTTAATTTTGGGGGAAAAAAAAATTTTTCTCTCGGCAATCATCCCGCCATTAACAACATTTTTAACAAAATGTTCTAAAGAAATTGACATATCTTCAATGATTTTTTCGTTCCTTTTCCCCACACTGTGCCTTTGTTAAGCCCATTGATGCTTTACGGAAGATAGATTTGCGGCAAGGGCCAAGGACTCAACCTTGCCCATGCCTTCCTAAAAATTTCAAAGAGGCAAAAAGGAGAGCATAAAGTTTTTTTCTCATTGTTTTCCCCAATAGTGGATAGTTTTCTCTTTCTCAATCATTGCATATAAATATTGAAAAGAAGGAAAGACCGAAGGGGAAAACAAGTAGAAGCCCCAAAAAATTTTTTTCAAATATCCTCTGGAGGAAAAAGATTGTATGGGATATCAAAAACCCACAGGGGATTTCAATGCATTGTATTGCATTGGCAAGGGTGGATATGGAAGTGTTTCAAGGAAAAATTTGCCTCGTCCCATTTGCGTGAAAGAAGCTTACCCTATTTCATGGTGCCAAAATATCCCAAGGATTTCCCAATGAGTTTGGGGGCATTGACTAAAATTTTCAAAAGGGAAATGTGAAACTTTATGGCTTTTGTCTCATACATCATTCTTCCCTTGGGGTTTTGAATACCTTGGGAAAAAGGAAGCTTAAATTTGAACTGAAAATGAGGAAGGCCAAAAAAATTGGGTTGGAAAAAAAAGGGTACACATTATCAAAGGAGTTTCTCCCTGCCCTTTCTTACATGCAACCCTGATTGTCCCCCAATAGTTGCATCGAGACATTTTAAGAGCAACTTTGTTGGGTTCCCGGAGAGGCCCACGTGTCAGACTTTTGGGCCCGCAAGCCTCTGAAAAAGGAACCTCAAGTTGGACAACAATTGAGGACATATGATATATTGCCCAGGTAAATTTTTGAAAATTTTTTTTTCCCCCATCAATTAATCACTAATTCTTTTTCCTTTTTTCCTTTTTTTTTTTTTTTTGGGGACTTCTTACACCATGAGGTTACCGGAAATGCGATGTGTATAGTTTTTTAGTTTGCTTTTTAAAATGAAAAAGGAGACATCCGGGGATCATTCCAACCCTTTTTTCTTCCCGGCTAATAGATCCTGGGAAATTTTTGGAAATTTTTGATCAACGCTCCACCTCCACATCTCCATGGGGAAATTAGGGCCATCATTAAACTGGTTGGCTTGCCTTAGGTGTAATCCTCAATGAGACCAACAATAAGAGATCTCGCAGATGTGTCCAACCCCTGCGGGTTGACAATTAGTTCTCCCCAACAATTTTCCCCAAGTACCAATAAATTATTTCTTAGGTTTTTGTACCAGTCCCAAAAAAAGTGGTAATACCATAAAAAAAAGATAGTGTTTTACATTTATTATAAAATAATATGGGTTTTCCTTTTTTTTTTTTACGCATGCCCCAAGTAATTCTAATTAACCTTTTGAGAAAAAGGGAATTAATAAAATCTTTCCATCAGCCCTTGATGTTTCCACAAAAAGCCGAAGGATTTATCACGGATTTAAAAACCAATGGGGAAAAAATATTTGTTTTCTTTTTGGAAATGATTACATCCCCTAAGCAATTGTTGAATACAATATAACTCAATAGCTGTCCCAATCTCATGTACCCTTTTTGAATAAACATTTCTATCGGTTTTTTTCCCCAGGTTACCTTTCGGATAAAAATTTTGCAACTTGTTTTTTAGCGTTTCTAAACAATCGGAATCCCCCCTTTTAATGATTTGGGGGATCTAATTACGTAGTTTTTACGAAAAAAGGGTCAACCTTGCGATTTTGGGGCATCCCCTTTTAAACTCAAAAAAAAACCCTGCAGCAAAGTTTGCTAGGACAAGGGTCTGTTATGATATTGATTCCAGTTCCTTCCCTTTTATTGTAGTCCCCTCTGTAGCTTCTCCAATTAAAAAAGGGACATCTGCCTGAACAAAGCAGAAAAAGCTTTGCTTCAGCTAAGAACCCCGGTTTCTTTTTTAGGGAATAACCATTTGTTTTTTCCTTTGGCTTTTTTACCCCCCCCCTGTTTAGGGATCAAGAACACAAGTGACATACAGATTTATGATGTAAAAATTTCTGGTAAAGGATATGTCTTGAACCGTTGAAACCTGCTAAGAATGTTTTTTAATGTCAAAACTCACAAAGAATCTTTTTGGCTGGCTCCTAGAATTTTGATGGGGTTTGACAAGCTTTTAGGTTGGGTACATCATGACCTATCATTTTCTGGATTATCCAAAATCCAAATTTTTATATCATCCTACTCTGAAAACACTAAAACCCCCCCTTATCTAAAATCCTAAAAAAAACCCCCAATCCCATAAAAAAAGAATTAAAAACCTTTAAATTTTTAAATAAAAGTTGTGGAATTTTTTGGGTTTTCCTTGATGACCCCTTTTCCCACTTCTTTCACATTTTCAATTCTTATTTTTTTGGTTTAGGGGGTCTCTTTAATTTATCTCCATTTGAAAGGAATTTAAATCTTACAAGCACCATATTTTTCCCCGGGGTGCAATGGAGCGTCCGCTGTTAAGCCATGATTTGGATGTTAACTACTTTACACTCCTTATCACGTAAATTCACAGATACAAACATCCCCCCAGCCACAATTTATTCTTCCTAAAGGGGCCATCCGGCACACAACATATAGCTAGCCAACTCTTGTTTCCCCACCATCCCCGTTGTTTGGAATTGGATCACAAATTGATTATTCAGGTGTAGTTTTGCAATGAGGCTAGAATATGCCACGGATGGTCATGATTGGTATGAAAATACACTAAGCCAAGAAATGAAAACTAAAAATAACATGATATAAACACATCATCTTGTAGAACATGGATTTTTCTTTAAAATGTGTTTAAAATAAAGAAAGCTGAAACCCCCTTAATATAAAGAGGAATTTGATTCTTCCCAAAATATTGCCCCAAATAAGCAACCCCGCTTGCAAGAGGAGAAGGGGAGAGAGGGTTAGAAATTCTTGCAGTTTGTAATATTTGAGAAAGGAAAGGATGGGGGTTTTTGAGCATTAGCATACTTTCCCTTAACATCATAACATAACATCTACAGCCATGTTTTATTTCTATGTTTCATATGAAGAAAAAAACCCAAACTCATGCAAAAACCGATTAAATTTTCCTTAGAGAAAAACCCGCCTTCTGCTTTCAAAATATCCTCCCCAATAACCGAGGCATCCATTTTACTCATTAAGTTTAATCAAATTTACGTTGGGCTCCCCTTTTTTATTTTACAATGGCGCTGATAAAAGGGTTTTCTTAGCACACGTCAAACAAACGGCAAAACACTACTCATTTTCAGTGCATATTCACAAAGGGGATTTAAATTAGAGAAGAACATGTGACAAACAAAAATAAAGGCAAGTATCCCCAGATGTCATGGAAAGGTTTCCCTTAGTTGTGAGGCCACCTTGGGGCCCCCCTTTTGTGAACCGAGACATTCTTTTAAGCTGACAAGGCAATCCCACACTTACATTGGAAAAAAGTGACTATAACAGCACCAGGAATCGAAAAAGGTTTTGTTCCCCTCATTTTGGCAAAAAAGCATTCACATATTGATCTGAAGGTAATATCCAACTAAGGATAAGAGGTATCTCACTAAAGAGAATCGTAAAAAATGGTATCCCCACAACTTTTAAACACTTACCTTTTAGCGAAGTGGTATTAGCAGGTGAGTGTGGCAACTAATGATGACGATGGTAGCTATCCATCACAAAATTCATAAAAATAGGGAAAAAGATAATCTTTACCCCATGAATCAATTTTTTTTGATTTTGAATTTGCAAGTCATGAAGATGAGAAAGAGAAGAATATTTATAGAAATACAAGAATGAGGAAAAAATGGAAGAAGCATTTAGTGATTTCTTCCATTCATTAGATCACATACTACCACTAAAACTCTCATAAATTGAAATGTTAATTCCACTGATTTACCTATTTAAATTGCTATCAATGATCTCTTTGGAAACCCTTCCTGCCGAAAAATTTGCAACCCCACAAATCTCACTTTTTCTCGAACCCCGTCCACCCAAAAACTTCTCTAAAAAAATACCACCAGAGATATTAAAATAGAAAACCTTGAAAATTCTACATATTTTTAAAAATAATATTAAGATGACTGTTTCCTAAAACATAGGAGGTTAATAAGTTAACAGGCTTGCCTGTATAATAATTCTCTTGACGGCCCAAATTTCCCAAAATCAGGGGGCCCAATTTTAGCAACCTGTTGAATTTGACATGTATCAGAACTTCTTTCTGGTTCCATCCTTACATAATTTTGGAAACCTTCTAAAATTGGTAAGTTTTTAATGATACAAACATCTATTAGGGAACACTTTTTTCCCTCAATAGGATTTTGAAAAATCTCAGAGAGATGCACATATATGCAAAACCTTGTAGGTCAGATTCCTCCAAACTAGGGCATTTTGACCATCTAAACCCTGTTTGACCCTTTACATAAAACAACCTCACAGTTCAACCCCTCTCTTAGGAAATTGAGGAACCCACTCTTCTTTATCTTTATGAACCAAAAAACTACCCCAATTCTCAAGGAATTCGGAAACCTCATTTTAAATGCCGTTTGAGATAATTTAAAATAACTCAATGTCCCCTGCCTTTTTCCCTTTAGGAAAGTGGAAACCCTTTGAGGCTTTGTATTGCGTACAAATAGCCTTTCGAGTGCCATTCGAGTAAATTGGGTTAATGAACTAAATTTGTGCTTCAAGCGGATACCAATGCTTAAATTTTTTACCTCCCAAAAAAGTTTGTGCAAAGGGGGAAGGCTACGTAATTTAACAGTCAGTAACAACCACCTTATAGGACAATTCCTAAAGGCCTTAGGAACTGAAACCACTTAGTAGGGTACGCATGGAACATAACCACTAGAAGGAAATATAGTTAAACCCTTTGGTATATACCAACTTGCAATTCATGGTTTAAAAGTTCAAAAGTTTCATGGGTGAAATCTCACCAACGGGGGAAACTGTGCACAATTGAGTGATCTAAGGAAGCAGGGAAACAACATTATGGTTTATACCCCAGAAATCGGGAACTCTTTTTAAAACCCGGCACTTGATCTTTCATCAAATTTTTTTTATTTTTTGGTGAGTTTCCCAAAAAAATTAGTAGGTTTAAACCTTCACGTTGAGATTAAACTTGAGCAAAAAATATCTTTCTGATGTTTAAAAACCCCTCCTGAAAATCCTCCCCGATTAAGTAGAAACAATAGATCTCCCAATGAATAGATTGAGCGTGTCAATCCCTCCAAGCATTGGCATTTGGGTCAAACTGTCCCAGTTGGTTTTTAAAGCAACACCTATTAAAAAACGGAGAGTTTCCCCAGTGAGATGGGAATTGATGCACCTATTGGTTTTAGATTTTTGAGTAACAACTCGCTTAGCGGTGGTATACCACTTGAGTTGGTATTTTTAAATGGGCTTATGAAGTTGAACACTCGCGCAATCATCTTCAAGCCCCCATCAACAACATTTTTAACAAAACGTTTAGTCAAAAGAAGTTGCCCAATTGTCCATGAATTTTCGGTTAATTCCCAGCTTAGGCTTTTTGTTAATGCTCGTTAAAAGGCATTACAGGGGAATGATAGATTATGCGGCAATGCCAAAGACTAAAGCGTGTCCATATCTTCCTTTAGACAATCGGAAGAGGTCTTAAAAGGATAAGAAAAAGTGTTTCTCATTTTTTTCCCAAATAGGGGGATTTTCTTCTACTGTTCTCCACATTTTCTATCTCCTACGGAAAAAAGGGAAAGCGATCAAGTGGTAAACAAAGTAGATGCGCCCGATGAAATCTTTTCTTATCCTTTGGTGGAAAAGCATTGAAATGGGATATCATAAAACCACAGAAGATTTCAATGCATTATTTTGCATTGCAAGGGTGGTATGGAAATGGTTTTTTGAAACAAAATTAGCCTCAGGTGCTGTTGTGCTGTGAAGAAGCCCCTACCTTATTTTTTGGGCTGTGAACAAACCAATCCAAAGGTCCTCACGGATCAGGGCACTGACTGGGAAATCGACATTTAATATCGTGAAACTTTATGCTTTTTTTTCATGGACTTCAGTTTTTTCTTGGTTTTACGAGTACCTGGAAAAGGTAGCTTATTTGCAATCCAAAAAGATGAGGAAAGGCTAAAACGGATTTGGGTAAAGGATAAACGTTATCAAAAAGGGGTTCCCCTGCCCCTTTTTTACTTTCACCATGATTGTGTTCTTACAATGTTCAAACGAGACAATCCGACTGCAACCTTTTTGTTGGATTTGGTATGAGCCTGTGGCAGACTTTGGCACGCTAAGCCCCTTGAAGAAAACACCCCCAAGTGGACAACAGGGTTTAGGCACATATGGATATATGCGCCAGGTAAGTTTTCCCAGCAATTTTTTTGTTCCCTGTCAACATGACATTAATCAACTAATTCTTTGGGTCCTTCGTTATGCAGAGCTGCTTACACCATGAAGGGGAAACCCAAAAAAATTGGAAAGGTAAAGCTTTAGAGTTTTGGCTAGAAGTGATAAAGGAGATCATCCTGGAGATATCATTCCAACTCTTTCCTCTTCCCCCTGGCTAATAAACCCTGAAATTTAAGATTTATTCGATCAACGTCTCCAAGCCCGGTATTTGACATTGAGGAAGAATTAGTGGCCATCAATAAGCTCGTTGGGTTGCTTAGAGGACAAACCCAGAAGAGACCGACAATGAAGATGACTCGCAAATGTGTTTCGCGTTGACTAGATTGTCCTCCTCCCAAAAATGTCACCAAAAACATTGACAGTGTGTTTTTTTTTTCATTCATAACTAAAAAAGGTAGTAATATAGGGCTTTTTTGCTTCTAGTACGCGGCTCAAGTAATTCAAATTTTTAAACCTTCAACAGAGAAGAGAAAGTAATTACTTTCTCTTCTCTGTTGAAGGTTTCAAAATAGAATTACTTGAGCACGCGTACTAGAAGCAAAAAAGTCTATATTACTACCTAGTATAGTTATGAATGTAAACACACTGTCATGTATTTGGTGGACATTGTTGAGGAGAGACTAATCTAGTCAACCCGCGCAACAACATTTGCGAGATCATCTTCATTGTCGGTCTCTTCTGAGGATTGTCCTCTAAGCAAGCCACAACGAGCTTAATGATGGCCACTAATTCTTCCTCAATGTCAAATACCGGAGCTTGGAGACGTTGATCGAATAAATCCTTTAAATTCAGGGATCTATTAGCCATGGAAGAAGAAAGAGTTGGAATGATATCTCCAGGATGATCTCCTTTTATCACTTCTAAAGCCAAAACTCTAAAGCTATACACATCCAATTTCTTGGTAACCTTCATGGTGTAAGCAAGCTCTGCATAACGAAGGAGCAAGAATTAGTTGATTAACTAGTCATGTTGACGATGAAACAAAAAAATTGCTCGAAAACTTACCTGGCGCAATATATCCATATGTGCCTGCAACTGTTGTCCAACTTGAGGTGTCTCTCTTCAAGAGCTTAGCTGTGCCAAAGTCTGACACACAGGCCTCATACTCAGAATCCAACAAAATGTTGCTAGTCGGAATGTCTCGATGAACTATTGTAAGAACACAATCATGGTGCATGTAAGAAAGGGCATGGGAAACTCCTTTGATAACGTTTATCCTCTTATTCCAATCCAAGTTTTTAGCCTTCTCCTCATCATTTAGGATTGCAAATAAGCTACCATTTTCCAGGTACTCGTACACCAAGAAAGAATGAAGTCCATGAGAACAAAAGCCATAAAGTTTCACGATATTCAATGTCGAACTTCAGTCAGTGCCCTGATCTCAGTGAGGAACTCTTTGGGATATGTTTGTTCACAGTCCAAAATAAGGTAGAGCTTCTTCACAGCGACAACAGCACCTGAGGCTAATTTTGCTCTAAAAACACTTCCATAACCACCCTTGTCAATGCAAAATAATGCATTGAAATCTTCTGTGGCTTTTATGATATCTCCATACAATGCTTTTCCATCCCAAAAGGATATAGAAAATATTTCATCGGGCGCATCTACTAGTTCTACCACTTGATCGCCTTTCCTTCTTTCCGTAGTGATGAATATGAAAATGATGGAGAACAGTAGAAGAACTAATCCCACTATTGGGAAAACAATGAGAAACACTTTATGCTTATCCTTTGAAGACCTCTTCCGATGTCTAAAGGAAGATGATGGACACGCTTGAAGTCCTTTGGCATTGCCGCATAATCTATCATTCCCCTGTAATGCATCAACAGAAGCATTAACAAATGCACTAATGCTAGGAATAGGACCCGAAAATTCATTGAACAATATGTCAACTTCTTCTAGACTAAACGTTTTGTTAAAAATGTTGTTGATGGTGCTTGAGAGATGATTGCGCGAGATGTTCAACTTCATTAAGCTCATCAAACTACCGAACTCAAGTGGTATACCACCGCTAAGCGAGTTGTTACTCAAGTCTAACACCAATAGGTGCATCAATTTCCCCATCTCCACTGGAAGCTCTCCGTTGAATAGGTTGTTGCTTAAATCCAACTGGGACAAGTTTGACAAGTGACCAATGCTTGGAGGGATTGACACGCTCAATCTATTCATTGAGAGATCTATTGTTTCTACTTCAATCAGTGATGATATTTCAGGAGGTATAGCATCAGAAAGATGATTTCTGCTCAAGTTTAATCTCAACAGTGAAGTTAAACCTACTAATTTTTTTGGAATCTCACCAACTAAAAAATTAGATGAAAGATCAAGTGCCTGTAGTTTAATAGAGTTCCCGATTTCTGGTGGTATGAAACCAGTAATGTTGTTCCCTGCTATCCTTAGATCACTCAATTGTGCACAGTTTCCCCAGTTGGGTGAGATTTCACTATGAAACTTGTTGAAACTTAAATCCATGAATTGCAAGTTTGGATATATACCAAAGGCTTCAACTATATTTCCTTCTAGCTGGTTATGTTCCATGCGTACCCTGACTAAGCTGGTGCAGTTCCTAAGGCCTTTAGGAATTGTACCTATAAGGTGGTTGTTACTGACTGTTAAATTACGTAGCCTTCCCCCTTTGCACAAACTTTTTGGTAGGGAACCGTTAAGCATGTTGGTATCCGCTTGAAGCACATTTAAGTTCATTAGACCTCCAATTGACTCTGGAATGGCACTCGAAAGGCTATTTGTACGCACATACAAAGCCTCCAGGTCTGCCAACTTTCCTAAAGAAGAAGGCAGGGGACCATTGAGTTTATTTTCACTTATCTCAAGATCGAGCATTGAAGTGAGGTTTCCGAATTCCTTGAGAATTGGGCTAGTGAGTTGGTTGCCATAAAGATAAAGAAGAGTGAGGTTCCTCAAATTGCCTAGAGATGAGGGGATTGAACCTGTGAGGTTGTTCATGTAAAGGGTCATTCAGTTGAGATTGGTCAACTGCCCTAGCTTAGGAGGAATCTGACCTACAAGGTTGTTGCCATATATGTGCATCTCTCTGAGATTTTTCAAGTTTCCTATTGAGGAAGGAGTGTTCCCTAATAGATGATTTGTATCCATATAAAGCTCTACCAATTGAGACAGGTTTCCAACTTCTGAAGGAATGGAACCAGAAAGAAAGTTCTGATACATGTACAAATTCAACAGGTTGCTCAGATTGCCCACTGATTTTGGAATTGGACCGTCAAGAGAATTATTATACAAGGCAAGCTCTGTTAACTTATATAACCATCCTATGTCTTAAGGAATCAAGTCATCTAAATTATTATTGTTAACAATATGTAGAACTTCAAGGTTTTCTAGTTGACATATCTCTGGTGGTATGTTTTTAGAGAAGTTATTGGTGGACAGGTCGAGATAAGTGAGATTTGTGAGGTTGCTAATTTCGGCAGGAATGGTTCCAAAGAGATCATTGATAGCAATATCTAAATAGGTAAGATCAGTGGTATTAACATTTCTAATTTATGAGAGTTTTAGCTGGTAGTCATGTGATACTAATGAATGGGAAGAAATCACTGAAATGCTTCTTCCATTTCTTTCCATCAATTTCTTGTCCTTCTATAAATATTCCATCTCTTTCTCATCTTCTATGATCTTGCAAATTCAAATATGCAGAAAAATTGAATTCCATGTGTAAGAGATTATCATTTTCCCTATTTTTTATTGACATTTTTGGTGATGGATAGCTACCATCGTCAATCATTAGTTGCCACACTCACCTGCTAATACCACTTGCTGCTAAAAGGTTAAGTGTTTAAAGATTGTAGGACTACCATCTTTTACGAGTTCTCATTAGTGAGATACCTCTTATTCCCTTAGTTGGATAATTACCTTCAGATCATATAATGTGATATGCTTTTTTGCCAAAATGAGAGGAACATGACCTTATTCGATTCCTGGTAGCTGTTATAGTCACATTTTTCCAATGTAAAGGTGTAGGAATTGCCTTGTCAGCTTCAAGAATCGATCTCGGTTCACATAAGGGGCACAAGGTGGCCTCACCACTAAGGGAAACCATTTGCCATGACATCTGGGGATATCTTGCCTTTATTTTTGTTGTCATCATGTTCATCTCTAATTTAAATGCCCTAGTGAATATGCACTGCAATTGAGTAGTGTATGCCGGTTTGTTTGACAGTGTGCTAAAGATAATCATTTTATCAAGCCGCCATTGTCAAATAAAAAAGTGGAGCCCAAACGTAAATATGTATTAACCTTAAGTGAGTAACTGGATGCCTCGGTTATTGAGGGAGGATAATTCGAAAGCAGAAGGCGTTTGTCTCTAAAGGAATTAATTCGGTTATTGCATGAGTGGTTCTTATCTTCATATGAAACATAGAATAAATCATGGCTGTAGATGTTTATGTTATGATGTTAATGAATGATATGCTAATGCTCAACCCCTATGCCTTTTCCTTAGCTCAAATTATTTACAATCTGCAAGAATTTCTAAACCCCTCTCCTCCCCTTCTCCTCTTGCAAGCGGGGTTGCTTATGGGGTCAATATTTTGGAAGAATCAAATTCCTCATTTATATGAAGGAGGATGCAGCATGCTTTATAAGCACATTTCAAAGAAAAATCCATGTTCTACATATGATGATGTATGTTTATATCATGTTCATCTTAGTTTTCATTCTTCTGGCTACATAGTGTATTGCATACCAACTCATGACCATCACGTGGCATATTCTAGCCTCATTGCAAAACTACACCTGAATAATCAATTTGTGATCCAATTCTCAAACAAAACGGGGATGGTGGGGATCAAGAAGTATGGCTTAGCCTATATGTTGTGTGCCGGATGGCCTTGAGGAAGAATAAATTGTGGCTGGGAGATGTTTGTATCTGTGAATTGATCAGTGATAAGGAGTGTACAGTAGTTGAACATTCCAAATCATGGCTTAACCAGCGGACTGCTCCACTTGCACCCAGGAAAGATATGGTGCTTGTAAGATTGAAGTATCCTTTCAAATGGAGATTAAATTAAAGAGACTCGCTAACACAATAAAATAAGAATTGAAAATGTGAAAGTAAGTGCACAGACTCATCAAGGAACCAAACAAAATTCCACAACTTGTAATAAAATTAAGGTTTTAAGTTCTTGTTTATGGGATTGGGTTTTCTTTTAGTGATTTTAGATAAGGGCTTTTGAGTGTTACAGAGTAGGATGATATAAACTTTGGAATTGGATGAATCCAGAAAAATGATAGGTCAAGATGTACCCAACCTAAAAGCTTGTCAACCTCATCAAAATTCTAGGAGCCAGCACAAAAGCATTCTTTGTAGAGTTTAGACATTAAAACACATTCTTAGCAAGGTGCAACCGGTTCAAGACATATCTCTTTACCAGATTTATATCATCATAAATCTGTATGTCACTTGGTGTTCCTTGATCGTAAACAGGGTGGTAAGAAAAGCCAGAGGATAAACCAAATGGTTATTCCCTACAGAAACCGAGTTCTTAAGCTGAAGCAAAGCATTTTACTGCTTTGTTCAGGCAGATGTCTTTATTAATTGGAAGAAGCTACAATGAGGAGACTTACAATAAAAAGGAAGGTACATGGAATCAATATCATAACCAGACCCTTGTCCTAGCAAACTTTGCTGCAGTTTTTATTGAGTAAAGCTGGGTATGCCCCAAAATCGACAAGGTTGACATTTGTCGTAATAAAACTAACGTAATTAGATCCACCAAATCATTAGAGGTGGATTCCGATTGTTTAGAAACGCTAAAAACAAGTTGCAGATTTGATCCGAGAAGGTGTAACCTGGGCATAAAACCGATCGAGAAATGTCATTCAAAAGGCTACATGAGATTGGGACAGTCTATTGAAGTTATATGTGTATTCAACAATCTGCATATCAGGGCATGGTAATCATGCCAAGAAGAAAACAAATATTTTTCCTCATTGGTATAACTCCTGTGAATAAATTCCATTCGGCTGTTGTGGAAACATCAAGACTGATGGAGATTTCTCATTAATTCCTCTTCTTCGTCGAAAGGTTCAAAATAGAATTACTTGAGCATGCGTAATAAAAGCAGAAAAGGAAAAGTCCATATTACTTTCTAGTAATGAATGTAAACACACTATCTTATTTTTATTGGTATTACCACTTTGTTTGACTAGGTACAGAACAACACTAAGAAATAATGGTTATTGGTACTTGGTGGACATTGTTGGGGAGAGACTAATCTAGTCAACCCACGCAGGGGCTGCCGACAACATCTGCGAGATCATCTTCATTGTTGGTCTCATCTGAGGATTGTCACCTAAGCAAGCCACAGCCAGCTTAATGATGGCCACTAATTCATCCTCCATGTCAGATGCTGGAGGCTGGAGACGTTGATCCAATAAATCCTTTAAATTCAGCGATCTATTAGCCGTGGAAGAAGAAAGGGTTGGAATGACATCACCCGGATGATCTCCTTTTATCACTTCTAAAGCTAGAACTCCAAAACTATACACATCGCATTTCACGGTAACCTTCATGGTGTAAGCAAGCTCTGCATGAAAAAAAAAAGAAAAAAAAAGAAGAAGAAGCAAGAATTAGCTGATGAACTTGTCGTGTCGAAGGTGAAACGAAAAATTTGCTCAAAAACTTACCTGGCGCAATATATCCATATGTGCCTGCAATTGTTGTCCAACTTGAGGTATCTCTCTTCAAGAGCTTAGCTGTGCCAAAGTCTGACACGTGGGCCTCATACTCGGAATCCAACAAAACGTTGCTGCTTGAAATGTCTCGATGAACTATTGTAGGAGTACAATCATGGTGCATGTAAGAAAGGGCATGGGAAACTCCTTTGATAATGTTTACCCTCTTATTCCAATCCAAGTTTTTTGCCTCCTCCTCATCTTTCAAGATCGTAAATAAGCTTCCATTTTCCAGGTATTCATACACCAAGAAAGAATGATGTCCATGAGAACAAAAGCCATAAAGTTTCACGATATTCCGGTGTCGAACTTCAGTCAATGCCCTAATCTCATTGAGGAACTCCTTGGGATAATTTTGTGCACCATCCGAAATAGGGTAGAGCTTCTTCACTGCAACAATGGCACCTGAGGCCAATTTTGCCTTGAAAACACTTCCATATCCACCCTTGCCAATGCAATACAATGCATTGAAATCCCCTGTGGCTTTTATGATATCGCCATACAATGCTTTTCCATCCGAAGAGGATATAGAAAATATTTCTTCGGGAGCTTCTACTTGTTTTACCACTTGACGGTCTTTCCTTCTTTTCACAATGATGAATATGACAATGATGGAGAACAGCAGAAGAACTGATCCCACTATTGGGAAAACAATGAGAAACACTTTATGCTCATCCTTTGATGACCTCTTTGAATTTCTAGAGGAAGGCGATGGGCATGGTTGAAGTCCTTTGGCATTGCCGCATAATCTATCATTCCCTTGTAATGCATCAATGGAAGCATTAACAAATGCACTAGTGTCGGGAATAGGACCCGAAAACTCATTGAACGATATGTCAACTTCGTCTAGACCGAACATTTTGTTAAAAATGTTGTTAATGAAGCCGGAGAGATGATTGCGCGAGAGATTCAAGTTCACTAAGCTCGTCAAACTACTGAACTCAACTGGAAGACGACCACTAAGCGAGTTGTTACTCAAGTCTAACACAGATAGGTGCATCAATTGCCCCATCTCTACTGGAAGCTCTCCACTCAATAGGTTGTTGCTTAAATCCAACTGGAACAAGTTTGACAAGGGACCGATGCTTGGAGGGATTGACACGCTCAATCTATTCATTGAGAGATCTATTACTAATACTTCAACAAGCGATGATATTTCAGGAGGTATAGCATCAGAAAGATGATTTCTGCTCAAGTTTAATTTCAACAATGAAGTTAAATTTCCTAATTCTTTTGGAATCTCACCAACTAAAAAATTAGATGAAAGATCAAGTGCCTGTAGTTTATCAGCGTTCCCGATTTCTGGTGGTACGGAACCTGTAATGTTGTTCCCTGCTATCCTTAGTTCACTCAATTGTGCGCAGTTTCCCCAGTTGGGTGAGATTTCACCGTGAAACTTGTTGAAACTTAAATCCATGAATTGCAAGTTTGGATATATACCAAAGGCTTCGGCTATATTTCCTTCTAGCTGGTTATGTTCCATGCGTACCCTGACTAAGCTGGTGCAATTCCTAAGGCCTTTAGGAATTGTACCCACAAAGTGGTTGTTACTGACTGCTAAATTTTGCAGCTTTCCCCCTTTGCACAAACTTTTTGGTAGGGAACCGCTAAGCATGTTGGAATCCGCTTGGAGCACATCCAAGTTTATTAGACCTCCAATCGATTCTGGAATGGCACCCGAAAGTCTATTTGCACGCACATACAAAACCTCCAGATCAGCCAACTTGCCTAAAGAAGAAGGCAGGGGACCATTGAGTTTATTTTCACTTATCTCAAGATCGAGCATTGAAGTGAGGTTTCCGAATTCCTCGGGAATTAGGCCAGTGAGTTGGTTGCCATAAAGATAAAGAAGAGTGAGGTTCCTCAAATTGCCTAGAGATGGAGGGATTGAACCTGTGAGGTTGTTCATGTAAAGGGTCATTCGGTTGAGATTGGTCAACTGCCCTAGCTCAGGAGGAATCTGACCTACAAGGTTGTTGCCGTATATGTGCATCTCTCTCAGATTTTTCAAGTTTCCTAATGAGGAAGGAATGTTCCCTGACAGATGGTTCGTATCCATATAAAGCTCTTCCAATTGAGACAGGTTTCCAAGTTCTGAAGGAATGGAACCAGAAAGAAAGTTCTGATACATGTACAGATTCAACAGGTTGCTCAGATTGCCCACTGATTTTGGAATTGGACCGTCAAGAGAATTATTATACAAGGCAAGCTCTGTTAGCTTATATAATCGTCCTATGTCTTGAGGAATCAAGCCATCCAAATTATTATTGTTAACAATATGTAGAACTTCAAGGTTTTCTAGTTGACATATCTCTGGAGGTATGTTTTTAGAGAAGTTATTGGTGGACAGGTCGAGATAAGTGAGCTTTGTAAGGTTGCTAATTTCGGCAGGAATGGTTCCAAAGAGATCATTGACAGCAATATCTAAATAGGTAAGATTAAGGAGAGAAGAAAATGGGAATTCATCCAGTGTACCTTTTAAGCGTGACTCGGTCAGATTAATGCCGGTTACAGCCCCGGTTCTGCTTTCGCAATGGATACCTTTCCAAGTGCAATGGCTGAAACTGCTTGCATTTTGGGGCAGTACCCATGATAATATAGAAGTTTTGTTTTGTAGACTAGCCTTCCATTTGAGTAGGCCATCCACTTCCTGTGTTGTGGAGGCAAATGCAGGAGCTAGATTTGGTGTGAAAAGACATAGGGCAAGTAGAGAATGCAAAAGCCATGCTTTGTGTAGGTGTAATAAATCCATGGCTTTAGTGTGTTTTTTTAGTGAGGAATAGGTTGCAGCATTAGCCTATACTGATTTTATAGGAGAAGTACTCAGTGAATGCCATGAAAATCGACTAGCATGGTTGACTTCGGTGGAAGACTGAATTGCAATTTTTTCAAAAATGGCATTAATTTCATATTAATGGGTGCTTACAGTGGTCTGAGGGTACAATAAATTAATGGATACTTTAGACGCCGGATTTAAAACAGTTCACCATATATTAGAGGATTATAGGTTAGAGCATTGGCCAACACTGATATTATTGAAAAGTCCCCGGATAATGCCAGGAAAGAAGACTACCGTTGCTGACTTGGGTGGAAGACTGAGTCATGCATCCCATAATTAAGGAAAACATTTTAATTGCAATTTCCAACACAGCACATTAGTTTCATATTATGGGGTTTTGATAAAAAAAAAAAAACTTACAATGATATGAGGGTACCATGAATAAATGAATAGTTTAGATGCCGTGTTTAGAATGTGTGGGTTGGTTTAAAACTTTTAACATATGAATTCATAACATTTTAATATATACAAATAACTTTTAAATTTTAGTTTAAACCTAAAAATATCATATCAATCGAGAGAATATCAATGTAGTTAAGGGATATAAATGAATTAAGTCAATTCATGAACTATTCGACTTTGGCTTAAGTTTAGTTCAGTAATATTTGGATCGAATTTGAGCTCTGATTATTTAAATAGTAAAGTAAGCCGAGATTGACCTTTAAAATACTAAACTATTCAAACTTGAAAGATTAATTGAGCTTCATGTAATATTTAATTAATTTTTAATTTATATATATATATATATATTTAATTTTGTGTAGCCGTAATGAATCCATGGCTTCTATGTTATTTTATCTCCTTAGAGAATGCCAGGAAACTAGAAAGTAGACAAGCATTGTCGCCTTTGGTGGAAGAGTGGGTCAAGCATCCAATAGTTGAGATTGAGCAAATTTTTTTAATTGCAATTTTCCACACTCGCGTTAGTTTCATATTAATGTGGTTTGTAAAAATGTCTGACAGTGGTAAGAAGATTCGAATGTAAGTATTCATAATAATATCTAATTTTTTAAAAAGTAATTATTTATATTTTTATGTATTAAAATTCTATTAGTATCAATTCATACATATTAATACTATTTGCGGTGGTGCAAATCAGTTTTAAACACTTTTTCATAACTTCTGAAACTATATGAATAACTTTGGAAGTTTAGCTCTAACCCATAAAAGTCGATCCACCAGAAAATATCAATGTTGTTTTTGGTAACAAAGAATATCACTGTCGTTGTCAAGAAACTGATGTTTCTCTTGTGTCTTTATGAAACTGGACCACATAGCCGTGAAAACATGCTTTCGTTTTAAGGTCGAAGCCCACAAAAATATATACGGCCAAACACCAGATTCGCGAAGCACGGAGACCCAATTAGACTTTCAACTACATGCCATAATACCTCCTTTCTGGACAGCGTGTTCCTCTTATCCCAAAGATGATCCATACCCTTAAAGGACTCTGATTAGAATTTATAGATTCCACGTAAATAAATTAAAAGAATAACGATTTCCTTTTCTAATAATTGCTGACAAAGTTTTTTAATATTTATTATATTGTTTATATGATCCATTATACATAAATTCAAATTAATATAATATTAAAAAAATAAATAAATAAAAAAGATTCTTTTTTTTTTTAAATCTTCGGCCAAGATCTCCAAAAATGAGATCTTTGACTCCTCTCCTTATCCATAAAGAACCCCAAAAAGCTAATTATATATATTTTTTTTAGTAAAGCAAAATAATAATAATAATTATCCAATCAGTAATAATTCTTGATCCTGGGTCTTATGCAAAAAATATCATATGGAGATGCTCTAATAAGAAAGAGGTAGTTACTTTTTTCTTTCTTTTTTTTTTTTTCCTATCGCGGTTTGATTTGGAAAATTTCTAAATTAAATCAATTTATGAGTGGTTCGAAAAGATAAATTAAACCAATCAGTAAAATCATAACTAAAGAGGTTCTTTTATTGTATATAATACTTGAAAGAATTTTTAATTTACATTTATTAAAATCTATATGTATTGGATTTTTATTACCATAATTTACGAACTATATATATAGTTTAACTCAAAATTCATATTATATGATAATTTTATAAATGAAATTTGCTATTAATAAGCATTTGAAATCTCATAATCACATAAATATTGATTTCATTAACCTTTAATGCAATATCAATACTTATTATTATTAAATAAATTTATCATTTTTATACAAAAGTACATGTTATATATATATATATATATATACTTTCTATATTAAAAAATATGATTCAATTTATAAGCCAAACCAAAAATTTATAATTTAAAAAAAAAATTAATCCAAACCATATGATTTGTATTGTTTCTCAATTGTTTCTAGTAGTTGATTAAGATGCCTACAAAATAACACATAGTGAGGAGACGTCCAAGGATTGTTCGGCGTGATTACTCCGATACTTAAGTTAACAATGGACTCTTGATAGTGTAAAATATATGAGGGTAATATGCAAGCTTAAAATGCAAAGCGTGTAAAGAAGATTACCATTAGCTAATGGCCTAATATTTATAGCCAGGTGGAGCCGACGATTAGAGATTAATTAGTAGGAGAGATCTTCTCTCGCAAGTGTGAGACGTAGTTGTTTCATTCTTATCTTATGGATATGGCTATTGTAGTATTTCGTGGGCCTAAGTAGTTCAGTTCTGAACTCAAGGCCTACAAAGTGAACCTAGGGTAGTAAGGCTTAACAGATCTAGTCGGGCTTTAGAGGTCCATTTCCAAAGTATCTTGTCAACACTTACCCTCTTATAATCTCATGGCTAAGGAAGAGGCAAGGAGAAGGAACACATAGGCCACTCAAGCGTGACCGATCAAGCTTTAAAAAGTTTGATCCAATGCTGCAATATCAATGTGATAAGATTGTAGATTCGAAGTAATGGGCGATTCGAGGTGGCAAGGTCTAAGGTGGGAAGGCTCAAAGTGGGAAGTTGTTCAAAGCAATGGGTCGCTAGTCTAAAAACGTTTGAGGTTAAGTGAGCAGAGGTGGTCAGTAGTTGTTATGGGGCAAAGTGCTAAAGACTCGAGTGATGCCTAGGTTAGGATATCAAAATAGAATACCCTTGCAACTCACAGGGCAAAGACATTATGTCTTGGCCATGCCGACCAGATGGGAGTAAAATGGGCCTTAAAGAAACTTCTTATGGAAGGAATTTTTTTAAAATGCGACTTTAGCTCGCTTTTATTCTATACATTAAATGTGACATGACAGGTCTCATGCTGCAGTAGGTTAGTATGTAGCTACATGCTTTCTGTCTTTTAAAGGCAATCGTCTAATCGAAATGCTTTTCACGTGCCTGTTATGCAACATTCCAAGGAATTCGTGCTTATACGGATCCTTGTAACTGCCTGTACAACTCCCTAGGCAATTTTCCTATAAATGGAAGTATCATAGAGAGAGTATGCTTTTCTACAGTTTTCTTGCTTAGTCATTATAGTTACTCTCAAACCTTTTTCAGAAGTTTCAAGTCTTCCTTCTTTAAGAATCACGATCATGTTAACCAATAGAGGTGAGGCTAGCTCCTCTTCGTCGTTGCTTACTTCCAATTCAAACTCCACAAAGAGTAATCCCCTTCAAGCGCAGGAGGGCAAGGTTACATCACTAGCATAATTTGACCAACCTATGAAGGTGGCTATGGAAGCATTAGACAAGGCTAAAATCATCAATGCCATCCCTAGGGACGTATATGTGGATATTCCCTTACCTCCCACGAAGGATTTTTTCAACGCTCTTGGTACGAGTAAGGGCCCTGATGGCTGTATGAGTAGAAGTAAGTAATCTGCCCCTAGTTAGGTCATCAATAACTTTGTGGGAGCGATTCCTTGGTGACATATTAGGTTACTGAATAGGGAGGAATGGGTGGCCCTACTATCAGGGAGATGCTTCATAGTCTTTGAGAAGTGCTTGGAATTTAAGCAACACCTCCCTCCAAACCATTTTGAGGAGTTTTTCAATAACCACTAATGCAATCTATCGCAAGTCCCTCCTAATAGGTAGAGGGTATTGAAGGGATTCTAGGTACTCTGCAAATACCTAGTGATAAGGGCTACTCTTGAGCTCTTCTACCACTTCTATATGTGGAAGAGCATTGAGGGGTAGCCTTACCTCCAGCCACACTCGGGAAATAAGTTGTTCTATAACCTTATTGATTTGGTTAAAGGTTGGTTGGACAAATATGTTATGGTTGATCTGCCTAAAGAGGTCGACTTCTCGACCCAATGGATCTAAATAATCCATACCGGAGGTGAGAAGAGGTTCGATTTGAGCAACATCGAGGCCATCCAGGAGATCTTGGCTTTCATGAAGCTGAGAGGTGGTCAAGAGATCAATGTTACAGAGACCATGGAGAGGTATTTTCGCCGCTTAATCTTCAAGCTCTTCCCTAACATGAAGAAGGCTGTAGCGAAGAAGTGGGTTAAAGGTGTCGATTCGTTCTTACGTACCTATTTATTATACTAGTGTTAAGGGGCTTTGTTCAATGCTTGTAAGATGGGAGGACCTTTTTAGTTGTGCTAGTCATGGTGATGTTTTGCGAATGGTAATGATAGTTTCTTTTGATTTGTCCTTGTTTTCTTTTTCTAACATTAGATCAGCCTTTTTATAGGCAAAAATTTAACTCTAAAGATACCTCGTCCATCTGTGGACAACTTAGTAAACTAGCGCCAAGCATAAACCAAGGTAGCCCAGCCAACAGGGAAGGCAGCAAGAGCGAAGCCGGGGCTAGGTGAAACCAGCAAGGCGCGATCAAAGTCTGTACCTCAGGGGATTCCCTTCGTCATCTAAGAAGATCTGGCAAACGTAAAGCCTTTAAGCATGGCTCTACTCGCTCCTCTCCTCCTTTCATCTGAATCCATCATCATGGGTGATGAAGGCACTGAAGTAGAGAGGGTCGACGTGCAGGTGTTTTCTCATCCAAGGGTGGTAGAGGGTGAGGCAAAAGAGGGGGCCTTACAACAACAGGCCAGAAGCATAAGGCTCCAAAAGTGTTCGAGGAGCCAGGTCTAACAACAAAGAAGCAAAGGCCCTTAGCAAGCGATCCTTTAGCCAAAGGAAGTGAAATGAATGGCCTTTGGCTCATCCCTACTAAAGCATTGATGACATAGGGGACAGGTTTTTGGACATCCTCAACAACTTTCAAAAGATGGGGTTAAGGCTAAACTCATTCCAAGAGGCGTTATACATTTTCTAAGATGAGGCACTAAAGGGGGGAGGGGGCGAGTTTGAGATGAAGAACGCCTTGGAGAAGATCCTAAGGTTGAAGTGGGAGGTCTATGCCGATGATATCATGCTGCAGCATCAAACCCTCAACTATCAGGCTTCAATAGAATCTTATACCCCTAATGATTGGATTGTCCTATAGAGGATCTCCCAAGAGGGTAGGGGTGACCCCATACAGACTACGGGCCACTTGAGTACGCTGATGCGGTAGGTTAGTCTTCCTTGCTGTTGTGGTGTTGTACTTTTGTGTCTTATACTAACTATAGGTTTCATTTTCATCTTGCAGTACTATAGCTAAGTGCTCCTCGAACTAAGCAAGTCTCATGCCATTTAAAAAGAGGTAATAGACTTGCAGGAGGCATTGCGTTAGTAGAGGTAGTGTTTGCTAGAGGCAAAAACTTCTAGCAGGAGGTACATGACTAAGTTCGCCAAGGCTAACATACGCTTGTACCACTTTTTTTTGCAGGTGGCAGGGCTTCAAGCGAGGCTCAAGCATGCCAAGCAAAAGAAGGGCAAAGTTGAGAGAGCGGCCCAAAAGGTCACAAAACTAAAGGCTCGACTGGAGAACGGGTAGAAGATGAAGGCTCATCTCTCACAGAGGCTGTATGAGGAAGGTACAACTAAGTCCTGGGTTAAAAAAGAGAATACCAAGTTAAAGACTTCTGTGGCAAGGTTAGAAATTAAGTTAGTGATGAAGGTATTAGAGTGCGAAAGCATTAAGGCCACTTTACTAGAGTTGGCCCGTTTGAAGGTCGCTCTAGAGCAATAAGTCAGAGAGCTATGAGGTAGAGTTTTGGAGATGAAAGAGATCATCTCCAAGATAGAGACTTAGAAGGTCCTCAGTGACACTGCCATTAAGAAAGCAGTTGTCGACTACAGGACTACCGAGGAGTAGCTAGAAGAGCTAGAGAAGCTAGAGGACCTATCCACAAACTCCGCCCACTTCACTAGGAGGGAAGTTCTCTTTCGTTATTTAGACTTAGACTTGATCTTCCTTGACTTCCTAACATTTAACGAGAAGAGGGAAGCTTTAGCGAGGGAGAAAGAGTCCACCCAGGCGGCCGACAATGATATAGGTACACCCTCTGTTGCTAGGGTAGGGTAGGGTGCTTTTACATCCTCCCTTGCCTTAGCAGCCTAGTAGGAGGCCGCCTCAAAAGCTATCCCTGAGGAAGATCCGTTCACTGGGGGGTCCTTTCGCCACCCCTGGCTCATATCCCTTAGGCTTCACTCCAACTTAAGGCCTGCAATCTAAAGTGCCTGTAGATCAGTGCTCAAAATAGATAGATGCTTTAGATTTTTCGGGGTCAGTAGAGTTAGCTGATCCTAAGAGATAGCAAGGTTTTTTTTTTTTTTTCAAATTATTGTAATCAGGGCTGAGATGCCAACCTTTGCTTTATAATTAAATAACCATGGAATGAATAGATGAATGTTTTCTAAACGTCCTTTACTGTTCTCTGTTTGTCTTTGAATGTATTTGTTAAAAGAATTTATGTCCAAAGGAAGTTGACCCTTATCGAGGTTTTGTTGGGGTAGTTCCTCTACACAGGAGGTATTTCCTTTTGCCAAGTTTACCCTAAGAGGGGTCAGGTCGGTGGTGTTCTGTCTTGCTTAGTGCGTGGGAGTTCCTCTGTGCAAGGGATGTTTCCCTTTGCCGAAGTTACCCTTATAGCGGTCAAGTCGGTAGTGTTCTAACCTACCTAGTGCTTTGGAGTTGTTCTGTATAAGGAGTGTTTCCCCTTGCTGATGTTACCCTAAGAGCAGTCAAGTCAGTAGTATTCCAACCTGCCCAGTACGTAGAAGTTCCTCTATGTAAGGAGTGTTTCTCATTACCGAGGTTATCCTAAGAGGGGTTAAGTCGGTGGTGTTTCAACCTACCCATTGCGTGGGAGTTTCTATGTGCAAGGGGCGTTTCCCCTTGCCGAGGTTACCCTAGGAAAGGTTAGGTCGATGGTGTTCCAACCTGTTCAGGTTGATTATCCATGTCTCTCTAGAGGTTTGTAAAGCAAGAGAGACAAAGAGAGAGATGAAAGCACGCAATCAATTGAGAACTTTTATTTTGACACAAGTAAAGGAAAAACTATACATAAAGAAATTTCAATCAAAATAGAGATAGAGATTATTAGCATTTCATGTGCACGAGAAGAGCTTACCATTCAATTTTTCCAACTTGTATGCTCCATTGTCCAGTTTCTCCCTGACCCTTGCTAGATCTTCCTAATTAGGGGCCAGTTTGCCCTACCCTTCGAGTGAATTTGTGGCTTTTAATTTCCAGTACACTAGGTCACCAACCATGAACTCCATATGTTAGAACTTCTAATTATAATACCAGGCAACTTGATGTTGGTATGCTGTCACCCTAGCAGTGACGAGGTCTCTAATTTTCTCATGGTATCAATACTCACTGGCAATAGTGAGTTATTAAGGGCGACATTGAAGCTCTAGGTTCGGATGTTCGAGAGCTTAAGCTCGATTGGGAGAATCGCTTTTAACCCAAAAGCAAGGCAGAAGGGGGTTTTGCCCATAGAAGTACATTAGGCATTTCTGTAACCCCATAAGATATTGGGTAGTTTGTTGGCCTAAGCACCCTAAGATCACTCCACGCACTTCTTCAAGCTATCCAAAATGATCTAGTTGGTTGCTCTAACCTGTCCATTTAATTAGGGGTAAGCAACCGAGGTGAAGTACAGGTTAATGTGATGCTTGGCACAGAAATCCCTAAACTTGGGGTTGTCAAATTGTCAACCGTTTTCCATGATGAGCGCTTAAGGGACTTCAAATCTGGAGAGAATGTTGTTTCTGATGAAAGTTTCAACACTTCTCTCCATGATTCTGGCTACCGTTTTTGCCTCAACCCATTTCATGAAGTAATCTACAACAACAATTATGAAGTGTCGTCTTCTATAGGCACCGAAGATATCAATCCCCTACTGCGCAAAAGGTTATAGGCTCATTAGAGGTTAGAGGGTGGTGCTCAGTGCGTGACTGATTTGGGCATGCTTCCAGCACTGTGGGCACTTCTAGGCTATAGCCTTTGCGTCTTACCTCATGGTAGGCCAGTAATATCCTAGTTGTAGCTCCTAGAGGTAGAGGGCTTGGGACTGAATGTGATTGTTGTACACTTCGGCGTACAGCTCTTCCATGACGTGTAGCCCTTCCTCTTCTCGAAGACATCAGAGTAGGGGAAAGCTAACTCCCCAGCAATATAAGACACCATCAATCAGTATGTAATTGTTAACATGGTACCGAAACTTCTTCAACTCTCTCCTGTCATCTGGCAGTATACCTTGCTCTAAGTAACTCTAGATAGGATCCATCCAGCTCGATTCAGGTGTTGCCGTGGTCAATTCCAAAACTTCAGCCGAGCTCAAGGCTATGTTTTTTTTTTCGTAGGTACTCCATAAAGATCTTACTATCCTTTACTTTAGGCTTCTGTATGCCAATGGAAGCCAACTTGGATAGCTAGTTTACTATCGAATTTTCTAGTCAAGGGATCCTCATGATGTCCCATGAAGGGAACTCTCTTAGGAGACATTTCACTTTCTCAAGGTACTTTACCATGGTCTTGTCTCTTGCTTCATATTTTCCTCAGACTTGCTGGATGACTAGCATGGAGTCTAAGAAGATCCGCAATTGCTCAACACTAATTTCCTTGGCTAGTTTGAGATTGGTGATAAGCACCCTGTATTCGAACTCGTTGTTACTATAATCAAATTTGAACTTGAAGGCGTAGCAGATGGTAACCTGGTGCGAGCTGGTTAGAACCAAGTCCATGCCTCCACCTACCAAGGTGGAGGAGTCGTTGACGTAGACAGTCCACACTGGTTTGTTATTGCTCGACGGTGCTTCTTCCTCTCCTGTATACTTTGCCACGAAGTTGCCCAACACTTGTACCTTATAGGCCATTCGTAGCTGATACTGGATTCCATGTGCGCTTAACTCCATCACATACTTCCTCATCCGTCAAGATGCATCAAGTTTCTATAGCATAGTGTGCAGTAGTTGGTCTGTGAATACAATCACCTAGTACGCATGGAAGTAGGGCCTCAATCATTGAACAGTGATGACAATAGCTAACGCGAATTTCTCTATCCGAGTATATTTGACCTCGAGCTCATGCAATATATGGCTAACATAATATACTAGCCTATGTTCTCTTCTCTCTACTTTAACCAATACAGAGGAGAGTACTCAATTGCTTACGGCCAGGTACAGAAATAGGTCCTCCCCTTAGATAAGCTTAGAGAGGATCAATGGATGAGCGAGGAAGTCTTAGAGTTGTTGAAAGGTGGTAACACACTCAGGAGTCCATTCAAAACCTTTTGGATTTTTAAGGATTTTGAAAATTTTAATGCATCTGTCAATGCTCCTCGAGATAAATCTACTTGGGGTAGCCACCATACTAGTGAGCTTCTATACATCTTAGATTAAGGTCGAAGGCTTCATTCCCCTATTGGCTGTGGTCTTCTCAGGGTTGGCCTCAATACCTCTCTACATGACCAAAAATCCAAGGAACTTGCTAAAGCTAATGTCGAAAAAGCACTTTTGAGGGTTCAACTTTATGTCATGCGTATGCATTTGGTCGAAGGCTTCCTAGAGGTCCTTAACATGACCAGTCAGTTTTTAGCTCTTGATGATCATGTCATCAACATATACTTCCATATTACGCCCGATCTAGGGCTTAAATAGCTTCGTTAGCATTCGTTGATATGTGGCCCCGATGTTTTTTAGTCTAAACGGCATCATGGTGTAGCAATACATTCCATAATTGGTGACAAAAGAGGAATGAACTTCATCCTTCAGGTCCATTTTGATTTGGTTATATCCTAAGAAGGCATCCATAAAGCTCAATAGAGCATATCCTAACATAGAATCGACGAGCTAGTCTATTCTAGGAAGGGGGAAACAATCTTTAGGGCAGACTTTGTTGAGGTCGGTATAATCGACATACATATGCCACTTCGTATTCTTCTTCTTAACTAGTACTACGTTTATCAGCTATGTCGAGTAATTTTCCTCCCTCACGAAGCCGGCTTTAAGCAGCTTATGAACTTCCTCTTCGATTGCGGCCTGCCTTTTTGGAGTTAAAATTCCTCTTTTTTTGTTTGACAAGCTACTCTATAATGTTGATGTTGAGCCTGTAGGTCACCAGGTTAGGGCAAATCCCAGCCATATCTAATGCCAACTAAGCGAATCGATCCGAATTTACCTATAGGAAGGCAATGATTTTGTTCTTCACTTCGGTTGGAGTCTCAATCCTGACTTTTATGGTTTGGTCGGGTGAGATGCCAATCTAGACACCTTTTGTTTTTTCTCCAGGCTTGCCTCTCTCAGCCAACCTCTCCCGTAGGCCTGTTTTGAGGGTGAAGGTGCCATCCCCTTTAGCCACCTTAACATATAGCTCTCGTGAGAGTTTCTGATTACACCTGCATACTCTAATCTCAATTGGCGTTGGGAATTTAGCCTTTAAGTACAGGGAGGATATGATCACCCTGAATGAGTTTAGGCTTAATCTTCCCAAGAATGCATTATAAGGGGAAGGGCAATTGATCACAATGAACTCGACGGGTCGTTGTGTTACATGGTTGTCATTACTAAGTTTCATGTCTAACGTGATGATGCTCTTAGTTTGAATTGTGCTTCTATTGAAGCCGATCAGATTATGGTAGTACGACTTCATTTTAATTGGTAGTTTCTTCCTCATTCTCTCGTATGTATAGAGGAAGAGTATATTAATGGAACTACCGGTATCTACCATAATCTTTAGGACCTCAAATTTTGAAATCCCTTCCCCAATCACAAGGGCATCTTGGTGAGGGGTGTCAACCCCTTCAAGGTTAGCGTTGGAGAAGGAGATGGAACTGTCTAACTTCTATCTCTTCTTCATTACTGCCAGCACCTCAGATGGGGCGTTAGCTGAGCTACTTGTGCTTGGCCAGCTCTTAAGGTATGTACACCCCCCAATGATCATGTTTATGACGCTATTAGGGGTACGATCATTGCGATGGTTGTTATTCTGCTTAGCTTAAGCGTCTTCAGTTCGTTACCTTCGAGGTGCCCTATCTCTTTCATCGTCTAAGTGGTCGTTGCTTGTCCAATGGTACACATATTCGTTGAAGAAGCCACACTAAATGGCATATTCAATAGCGTTCTTCAATTGGAAGCACTCTTTAGTGGTAAGGCCGTAGTCATCATGGAACTAACAGTATTTGTCTGAGTTTCGATGGCTAAGGTTCCCCTACATTTTGTGCAGCCTCTAGAGTAAGTTGTGGTGTTTCACTTCGAAATAGACTTGGGCAACTGGCTTATTTAGGGGTGTATAGTAGGTATAAATGGGGGTGAGGCAAGTCACGCTCGGCCCGACACTTCTTCTTCCTTGAGCTTTCCGTATCTAATCTGCTTGGGAACCTACTATCAAGGTGATTCTTTACGGACAATTTCTCCTTGCCCTGCTTTCCATCCAACCTCTCTTGGTTGATGTCATGCCTAGCGCGAATGTTGTCTTCATGGTCGATTTAATTTTGGGCTTTGTTCTAGAAGTTGGCTAAAGTCTTCAACTTGCTCTTCACATGTGATTAGAAGAAATCTCTTGAGGGTCGGATGCCAAGCTGGGCAATGTGGAAAGTGACTCCCTCATCTAGCTGAGGGATCTCAACTATGGCATTATTGAACCAGACCACATAATTGTGTAGAGACTCACCTTCACCTTGACTTACTAGGTATAAGGACTATGTGTCCTTGGACGGAGGCTCACTAACCCTGAAATGGAGGCTGAACTTTGTAGCCAACTCATTGAAAGAGCTGATGGAATAGTCAAGAACGTGGTTAAACTACGTCTATGATGCTTTCCTTAATGTACCTAAGAAGGCTTTACCCATTATAGTATCCCCATGACCGTAAAGGTTCATGAGGGTACGAAAGTAAAAAATATAATTATCAGGGTTGCCCATATCATCATACTGGTCCATGGATGGAAGTTTGCCATTAGGAGGCAGCACTTCGTTTTGAACACCTTTAGTGAAGGGAGTCTTATTGCTGGCAACTAGCTTGGTGTTGCCAGCAAGCTTGCTCTGATGCTACTCGAAGAGCCACTTTACCATTGCATGCGTCATGACCCTAAAGAGGGCCTAGTAGGATTTTCTAAAATTTTCATATTACGTGTACACCTATAATACAAAAACTGTCTTACAAACTAAAGATTGTAAGACTTTAAACAATTAGTTACTATAGTTTTTTATTTTTAAATTTTTAACTTATTATAATATATAAGTGACTATGAATATCCGATATTCCACAGTCCATCAGAATCATAGAGAATCGGTATCTCCTACCAAATGCTAAGACAAGGTAAAATAATTTGCTAATTTATAAGAAATACTACATAATCTTATTATATGAATATGCTCTACATAAATTGTTTCTGTACCGCTATAGACTTTTTAATCAATCTTAACATTTCCAAACCTATCTCCAATTTGTATTCTACTTTTAAGCTTATCACAATCCTTGCTTATAAAAAACCTGCAAAAGAAACTATAGGGGAGTGAGCAAACTACGATTTAGTGAATTCGTTCCTCACTGCTATTATCAAGCGAGTTATCAAACATTATTAGCATACATACAACCTATCTATATATGAATGAATGTAAGCGCAATAAATGTAAGCAACATATCCATTGAAGTTCAAAACTATATAAGGTGTAGATTTGCGTCATCTACACGTCGATTTCTTCTTCGTACTTATTTGTATGGAGCACCTCACCTTAATTTCATAAGGCTACCTGGGGCACGATTCCACCAAACGTTACTTAACTATTAACCTAGTTCGAGAATTAACAATTAATATAGGTGGATCCCAACTAGGGTTGCCCACCAAACATACCAAAAGCTCCTTAGGCACAAATATGCGAGTCCAACTCACTATCAACAAATATCCAAGACTCCATGAGTATAAATATATAAGTCCATCTCGCTATCAATTGGAGATACAATGCTAGTTTTGCCTTAATAATAATAATAATAATAAAACTAATTTACAGGCACCACGAGCTTTTTTACAAATCATTCAAAAGTATATTCAAGATTGGAAACACATTTACCAAAATATATTTCTCAAAAAATTGTAAAACTAACACTCTCCATCAACGTACCAGTTGGATCATAGACATGCAACAAATATACTAGTTAATTTAGTTGAATAGTTATATTTACAAATTTAAGAAAGTGATTACGTGAATAATAATATACAAAACAATCAGTCATTTCATCAAACAATCAGTATTAATCAACAAGCAAAATACAAATAACAAGCAGTAAGCAGATAGTAGATTATAAAAACTCTCTTACCTAAGTTAATGCTCACTTTCGTAACCTTTGAGAATTTCAAGACTCGATAATAGAATACTTAAAAGGTAAAAAAACTTATAAGCATTTTGAAAAACTAAGTTTCTCTATTAACTAACTATTTGTCATTATTTGCCTAGTTTCTCATTGTAACCTAAGTATGATTTAAATATAGTTTAACTTAAATTATCTTAAATTTTTAATCGCGTATAACTTTTTCAATTTAACTTGGATCTTTATGAACTTATAGTCCATTTCGATCATTTTTTAGCATACTTTCTCATAGCGGGATTTATTTTGGATGTTATAACTCGCAATTTTGACTGTGATATAAAAATATCACAAACTTCATTATTTTATCTAAAAAGTTATAAAATATCAATTTAAACTTATCATAATATAATTACGATTTAATGATTATTTGAATTGTATATATTTGTAATTTTCTTATTTTAGTTATATTTTACTATAATTACTCATTTTAACTTTTTTTTTTAGGTTTAAGGTTTATTAATTCAATTTTTTCTACTTTACCAATTTTCTAATTAATTAATTATTAATCAATATTATTAACTACAAAAATTACTTAATTTATTCTTAAGTTGTGACGTAGTAGCATATGGAAGTGCCACTTGTCCTTTATATATTTTTTTCCTATTTTCCTGTTTTACGATATAATTATATATATAAATGCTTATGATTATATTTTATAAAATTTTCTAATTTACTTAATTATTAATATTTCTCTAATTATTGTATATACTATTTACATATACTCGTATTTTTACTTTTACGTATATGTTACTATTCATATACGTATATTTATATGTATACTATACTTTATATAATAAATTATTCTAACTTTATTTATATATTATGTACAAGTTTAATATACACTTATTTATACTATATATATTAATGTACATATATGGTTATACTTTACATATATACGTATGTACAAAAATACAAAATACAATTAATAATATACATATATACCTACATATCCAACACAGTTTGCTATATGTATATATATGAATATGCTAAAATTCTTATACTGTGAAAATACTAAGTATGTATATACATATATTTACTATTTACATATACATGTATATACCTCATATAGTAAAAATATGAATAATTACATATATATACATAATCACGTATATATACATAAATAATTAAATAAAATAATAAATATATATACATGTATATAAAGGAAATATTTAGTACATATACATATACTATACGTATATATCTACATATATGATATAACAAAATACTAAGTATCAATACATGTATAATACACATGCATACATATGTACAAAATACATGTGTAGCAAAAATACATACTATATGTTCTACTATTTATACCTATATATATTGTATATTATACATATATATATGCTTATATATATATATATATGTTTATACATAAATAGAGAAAATACCTAATATATATTGTCGAGTTTGATTTTTTTATTTCTTTTATTTAAAATTGATTTCTCATTTCTTGATTAATATCAAACCCTAACCCATTTAATATTAATTCTCGACTAAAGAAATTGAGAAATTTCGGTTTTTTATTAAAAATTATTTTTGGAGTCGCCACCCAACCGAAGTCGGGAAAAAAAAATATAACCAATTGGGTAGATTGATTACGATTTAGCTACTGGTCTTTGATTTCAAATTTAATGAAGAACCAGAGGGTTCTGAATTCGAAAGTTAACCTATTAAACCCTAACAAGTACCACTATCTATTTACCGAAATTAAGATTATTTTTCTAATTATAATATTTAATAAATAAATAAATAAAATAAAATAAAATAAAAGAACCTAAGTTTCTACATATTTTATCGTCGCCCCGAAGGTGCCTACGTACCCACTAGCCGGGATCAGACGATCGTAGTTCTTTCCAAAAAAACTTTAGTGGGTTGGTTCTTTTTATTTTTTAAAAACCGTCCAAGTTTACATTTTAATTTATTCGATTTATTTAAAAAAACTAAGGGGTCCTAACACTTAAGTTCTGTTATTTTATAAAAAAAAAAAAAATCTAACCATCTTATTTTTTAACTAGTAGACTACACAAAAGTTTTATTTGAAAATAGCTCAGTAGAATGGAAGATGGGTTTTAAGGTTATGAAGTAACCCTAAAAAATATTGGATAAGCAGGTTCAGAAGTTCAAGGGTTCAGACACAGAATAGGTAAAGATACGACCGGACGAAGGTCTAGATTTAGAAACTAAAGTAGAGCTTAATGTAGTGAAGACAAAGCATTACTTGTAAGTTCTTAAATTTTTAAAGTAGTAATAATATATAAACTATCAATCCTAATAAGTAAGCAATACATAGATATACAGTAGTTTCGAGGACGAAACTATTTTAAAAGGGGGTAGAATGTAAGCCCCAAAACTAACTATTCGAGGTTTCGATCGGTTGAAAGACCTGATCAAGCCTAAATTATAAGTAAAGCTAGAAATATTAGTAAAATAATCCCGTAAGTTTGAATTTAATAAAATAAGCAATAAAATAAAACAATATAAAAATTTTAAATTTTAAGTATATAACTCGTTATTTATTGAAAATGCGTAAAATGCGTAAAATGCATTCCGATAATTAACGAATCGCTAAAGATAAATTATATGTATATTAAAAATCATAAAATGACTTAAATAATATATAGGAATATTTATTTATACTATATATGAATTTACATGTATGTAGAAACACGCGTAATTACTTAAAATAAGCGAAATGTGCTAAAATAATACTAAATAATTAAATAAAATTCATAATTAATTAAGAAAAAATAAATAAAAATCATGAAAAATAAGGAATGATCCAGATATAGGTCGTGGTAGCTGGGAAAAATAAGAAAAAAATTGGCCAATTAAATTAGAACAACACAAAAGTCAAATTGGAAGAAGATAAAGCAATTATCTAATCAAATTAATATATAATAATTTCCCTAAACGTCTATAAATAGGAAAAAAATTTAGAGAACTCCTTTGGACAGTTAGGGATTTGAGAAAAATAGAGAGACTCAAAAATTCAAGGGAAAAATTAGAGAAAAAAATAAGAAAAACTGTACAGTTAGGGTCACAAAGGAGAACCCAAACCCGACAAGTAGCTGAGAGTGGACAACAACTACCACCACACGATGGTGGCAGTGCCCAGGTGGGCCGACACACCCATGGCCACCGATTGTGGCCGGAGCCACCCAAATAAGTGAGTTCTATTTCCAGCCCGATTTTGTGTAATTTTATAAAAATAGTAAATATTATTATAAAATTATGAATTTCATTATTCTAGAATATTTTTGTATGTAGTTTTTATGAAAAATATTATTTTGATGAAAATATATCTCGTGATATAGGGTTCTTAATAAATCATGCAAAACTGAACATGTTTCGGTTTAGAAATAAATGACCTTAAGAGTGTAGTTTTGAACCCAAAATTTTTGTGTAGACTACTTATATGATATAGGACAGTGCTATGAAGCCCGTTTTTAAAAATTAATTTTTGAAATTTTTAGATAATTTTTAGGCCTTAAAATGAGGCATAAAATGGATAATTTAAGGTTAATAAAGTAATTAAATGATTAATTACTGATTTAGTGAATAAGTATAAGTTTTAGGATGTTGAAATCTGATGGAGTATGATACTTGTAACATTTAGGATGTTAGATGTAATTATTTGTTTAATTATGTAGTAAATAAGTAATAGGGAAAAATGATAAATTATAAGTTAATTTTGTAAATTAGGATAATTAGATGTAAAACCTAATTTAGGATGAATTTAGACATTTTGAAATGATAATTGATGTTTACAGATGGTAATTAGAGTGATAGTAATATTAGAAGTGTATTATATACATAATAGGTTATAATGCATAATATGTAATTATTGGAAATATAATAAATAGAAAATATTAGGATAAAAATTGATATTATATAAATAATAGGGATATATAATAAAACCGATGGAAGATTTGAATTTATGTAATTATATGAAAAATGTAAAAATTTCTCACATTAGAAGTGAATTCAGTACGCTAATACGGATTTAAATGTACTGGGTGAAATAAAATACTAACGAGGGTTAATGATGATATTTAGGAGATCGGGAAGTAATGTGATTAATTTCACATTATGAGTTGAAATGAATTTCTAGGATTCGAGTATAAAACAATACTTAGAAATCGAACTAAAACCTAATTTAGAAATCGATGCGGAAACCAAACCCAAACCTAACCCCAAATTTAGAATAATTGTAAAAGACTTAAGACCTAGATAATTACGCATATTAAACCTTAAACAAAACATAACAATAAGCGTTATAGGATAAAATGAACCTATAATAGTTATATGAAAAACTGAAACCACGTTTGTGTTATAGGGATGATTAGCGATGGCCTGAGTAAGTCAGACCTCGAGTGAATAAGCAAGGAGTCGAGGTAAGTTGGGATTAATACGATGCTGTATTTTGGAGGCTTAAGATTATGCTTGGTTGTGCTTGTTAGATAGTTGGATGTGTGCATGTGCTTGATTATGAGTGATGCTATGATTCTGTTTATTATCCTGACTTGTATTGTATGGTTTGTATGAAATGATTGATCACCCTAAACTGGACCTAATCAAATATACGACCTATAATCATAATCGGACCTACATGACAACCCATTAAGGGAACTTACGACTCTCCAGCCAAATATCGACCCCTTCAAAAGGAATAGCACATAATTGCAGTTGGTCCCTTCCTCATCCTTAATCGAACTAAGTGATAGGAGAGGAGGTCACGGCAAGGGTGAAGTCAATATTTTAAAGGTAGTCGCGGGAGGAACAAGGTCTCCATTGCACAAGTTTGGGTTTAGTCGTGAGCTATTGTATTAATGGCAACTCCTCAACCCGGATTAGAGCGTATACAATTTCTCTAATCTCACGACGGGCCGGACAACGTCGTGCGATGGCATTTGCTTGAACATGTATTGCACTTAATAAGTTGGTCGATAACCTTGTTGTGTTTATGGTATAGTTTTAAGTCTTCCATTCTAACTTATTGAGCTGTAATTGCTTACAAGACGTCGTGTAGGTGCTGGCTAAAAAGCGGCAAATAACTACTCTGAAGCTAGCAACTGCTGGATCTTGAGGAGTGAGGAAAAATATTTGAAGAATGAACATATATTTTTAAGGTCTAAGTTTTGTTTTATTTAGAATTTTTCATTTTTTGAATAATGTAATAACTGAATTATAGTGTATATATATAAATTTTCTCACTTTCTTAGATAAGTGATTTATTTAAATTACAAACTGTTTACTTCAAAGCAGGTTAGTCGTGGACGCCTTGTGTAGATCAGGTCTAAGATAGTTATTGTAAGGTCTACATAGCGGGGCCGTTACGACTCTATCGCTTCGAGGAGTGACAGTTGTCCAACGTGATCACTCCAATCTTTAAGTTAGCAATAGCTCTTGATAGTGCAGAATACTCGAAAGTAATACGCAAGCTTAGAATGTAGAGTGTGTAGAGAATGTTACCGTTGGGCAGTAGCTTGGTATTTATAATGGAGTAAAATTGACGGTTAGAGATCAATTAACGAGAGAGATCTTCTTTCACAAATATGGGATAATGGAGCTGTCATGCCTAACATGTTCCTAATATTCAGGATGTAGCTATTTCATCCTTATTTTATGGATTATGGCCATTGCTATGTTTCGTGGGCTTAGGTGGTTCAGTCCTAGGCCCGAAGCCTACGGAGGTGGGCCTAAGGTGGCAAAGCTTAACGAATTTGGTTGAACCTGAGGAGTGGGTTTAGGGTAGCAAGGCTTAACTGATCTAGTCAAGCTTGAGAAGTGGGTCGGGCCTGAGAAGTTTATATCCAAAGTGTCCTATCAATAGTTTGGTTCAAAATTAAAAGCTTAAAACTTTATTGGATAAGTTGATAAGATATGTGATAAGTTTAGACAACATAAATTTCAAACCAATATAGGGATTAATTGCAATTTTTTCCAACAATGGCATTGGTGTCATATTGATGGGGTTTTGAAAAAACTACTTACAATGGTCTGAGGTTACTATAAATTAATGAATACTTTAGATGCTTAGAGGTTGTTTTAAAACTTTCAATATGAATTCTTTGTAACTTTTGAATATGTCCAGATAACTTTTAAATTTTACTTTCAACATGAAAACCTCATATCAATTGGGAGAATATCAATGTTGTTGATAGGGATATAAATAAACAAATCCTATTAACAAACTATTCAATTTTGGGTTGAGTTCGGTTTGATCATATTGGAGTCCCACTCGAACTTTAGCAACTCAAGTTGTAAATTGAGTTAATATCAAGTTTTATAATAATAAACTTTTTAGGCTCCTAAGGTTAATCGAGTTTTGAATAATATTTATTTTATTTTTTATTTTTTCAAATAGATTTTAAAAAAATTGTGTAGCTGCAACGAATCCATAGCTTCTGTGTTCTTTTTTAGAAATCCTCAGAGAACGCCAGGAAAACGGAAAGTAGACATGCATTGTCGACTTTGGTGGAAGAGTGGATCAAGCATCCAATAGTTGAGTTTGAGGAAAATCCTTTTTAATTGCAATTTTCCACACTCGCATTAGTTTCATATTGATTTGGTTTGAAAAAAACGTCTTACCGTGGTCTGATTATACGATGAATCAATGGAGCTTTAGATGCTGTGTCGGCACTCAGCAGGAAGAGTAAGAATATTTATAGAAGCTTTTAAAAAATTATCATTTATATTTTTATATAATAAAATTCTATTAATATATATATATATAATTGTTAATCAATTCCTTAGACATTAGTAACATTGAAGTTTTTCTTATGGTGATATAGATCGATTTTAAATCTTTAAAATATCACTTTATTCTTCAATAACTTCTAAAAATTCGTGGATAATTTTCAAAGTTTAGCTCCGACTCAGAAAAATCTATCCGCCGAGAGAATATCAATGTTGTTTCCGGCAAACAAAGAATATCACTGTCGTTGTCGAGAAAGTGATGTTTCTCCTATGTCTTTATGAAACAGAACCAGTGGACCGCAACGATGGTGACATTACCGCGTGAAACCATGCTTTCGTTTCATGGTCGAAGCCTACAAGTGGAACTCGTTCCCTTTTCCACAAAAAGCATACGGCCAAACACATAACTCGTGAAGCAAAGTACTTGCTTGGCCAGTCAAGCTTGTCAATTCAAGCATTTAACCCCAATTAAAAGTTCACTTCTTGCAATAATATCTCCTTTGCGGACGGCGTGTTCCTCGTATCTCCAACACGATTCACTTTGGTAAGGATTCTATTTAGAATTTACAGATGTCACGTGAATAACATAAAAGCTAAAACATTTTTTTTTCCCCTCTAAGAGCCACTCAACTTTATTCTTAAGTTTGTTTATAAAGTTCCTTAACATTTTTTTATATTATTTACATGATCCATAATAAGTAAATTTAAACTAATACAATATTTAAAAAATAAATAAAAGATTACTTTTTTAAGTTTTTAGTTAAGAAATCTAAAAAGAAGTCTTTAACTCTCCTCTCTACACCCTCAAAGAACCCCCCCAAAAAGAAGAAATTCTTGGGTCTTTGATTTCACAACAAAAACTTCATATGAGGATACTCTAATAAGAAAGACAAAGTTATTATGAGTAGACGAAAAAAGCCAACCAAACTGAATCCATTTACAAGCCCAATTGAATCAAATTGAAAATATAGTTTTTTTTTTTTTCAGTTTGGTTAGAAATTTTCAAATTGAACTAGAATGTTGGTTTATGAATAGTTTTGAAGGATAAACTAAATTAATCCGTAAAATTAAATCAAACCGTTTTATATAAAAATATAGTAATATTTTACTGGTAATTAAAGAAGCTCTTTTATTATAATATAACACTTAAAAGAATTTTTAGTTTTCATTTGTTAATATGTACACGTATTGAATTTTTATTATCATAATTTATAAATTATATATATAGTTTCACTCAAAGTTTATATTATGTGCTAATTTTATAAATAAAATTTGCTATTAATAACCATTTGAAATCTCATAATCACAGTACTATGATATTATTAATATTTAATATAATATCAATACTTATTATTAAATAAAGTCAATATTTTCATGTGAGATTACATGTTGTACAAGTATATTTTTCTCTATTAAAAAATACGATTCAATTTGTAAAGGAAACCAACCAAAACAAACGTAAGTTTTATAGTTTAAAAAAATTCATAATCTAAACCGTACGATTTGATAAAAAATTATAAAAAATCAAACCAAATTTTACGGTTTGAATTGGTTTAGAGAGAAAACGAAACCAATCCAAACCATGCCAACTTTTACTGAAAACATCAAAAGTTAAAATTTAAGTGGATAAGTTAATATTACATGTGATAAGTTTGGACAACTTAAATCTCAAACCAATATCATACACAAAAGGAATTATGACACGTTTGGTTGCTAAATTTTGGCCGAATCTTCAGTTAATTACCTGACTTTTCAAATTACCAAGTTGAGTGCCAATCATAATATTCTTCCCTATACTATGATGTGTTTGAAGTGATCTCTTATGCCAACCGAAGAAAAAGTTATAAATCGCTAGAGTCTGAATTTCTAACTAAGTGACTCCATATGTTAGAAATCCCAATTATACTTAGGACATATTTACTACATACACATTAGGCTAGGATCATACACTGAATGTCCCTTTAGAGCAATCCTTAATTTAAAAAAGAAAAACTCATATAATAAATAATATTATTAGATTTGGATTGGATAGATGATTAGAGTACGAAAGGGAATAAAAGATTAAAAAAAAAAAAAACTAAATTTGATCGAGGTTAAATCAAAATTGGACGATCAATCCAAATTCCACAAAAATTGCAAATAATTCTTTCAAAAATAGTCGTACGAAAACCGCCCGAGAGGCTACCAATGTCCCTTAGCATCAGGAAATAATTAAAAACTAGTTGTATGCATTCAATATGCTTTTGAAGTGAATAAGGTTTATCCGTACCCATGTTTGTCCCGTGATGACTCAGAAAAAAATATAACAATAGAATCTTTACTTCCCGATTCTTCAAGAAAACTAAATTTGGTCTTATGAACTACAAAATGTATGCTCTTTATATTTCAAATTTTTGGGTTTCCTTTTATTTGTCCTTTTCAATTTCTTAGAAAGCTCGTAGCGCCTAATAAAGATAAAGTAGTGTGTTTTTAAAGGTTAGATTTTATGAATATCTCATATAAAATGCAATCTTTTATTTGTAACTTGTTGATGGTCGGTCCTTGGCCTAAGGCTTTGAAGAACTAAGCCAACCAAGGAGTCCGACTAGGGTGGTAACACGATCTCTCTAGTCTTGATAAGGAATAGCTCGGGATATGTTCAGGTTCAGTCTATCTTGCTCAACATTGACCTTGAACACTTCAAGAGCCCTCTTCTAAAGTCTTCAATCTCCACTTCTTGTCCTTAAAGGAAGAAGTTTGACCTCATTCTTGAAGACTACCTTGAGAGAGCTCGCTAGTTGATATGTTAGACACACACTCCTCTTTTTCTCTCTCATCATTAAATGCTAAATGACCATCTAATGCACAGCCTATAGCCTAATTGCTAAACTGGGGCAGCTATCCTTTACTAATGGGATAGGTTTATCTCCCAAACCTCCACTAACCAATAGAAGGTGGATTATTTTTTCTTGTACTGACAAAGCTATCTCCTCAAATTTCATATCGAAAAATCCCTTCTTATCACATATTCGAACAAGTCAAATCCTGTAACCTATAAATAGAGATAAATTCACCAAGAGAGTGTTTTTTAGTACTCTTTGGAACTCACCTAACTTTCTCTAAAATTCTCCTCCTCCCCTCACTAACTTGAGCTCACATATTAGCAAGTAGTCGACTCTCATACCAATTTATAATGCTCGAGGCCAATACTTAAACCATTGGAAAAAAAAAAAAAAAACAAAGTGAATAAACCGAATCTACAAATAGAAATAAGCCCATTAGCCACTTGGTCTAAAAGTTGCAATCTTATATTCACAGTAAGATATTTACTATCATTGCTTTATAAACTAATATCACGATCTCTCATAATCTATTTAAGACACTTGATAATGAGATATCACAAGTATTATCAACTAGATACTGATACATGTTCCCTGCCTAGTATTAGTAAATGGTAACATGTTCATAAAAAAAAATTAAAATCCAAATTATGCTTTTATAATTTTTTTGCCTAAAATTTTCCATAAGACCCAAGATGTCACGTAATTAGAAGCACTTAGTTGAAGCGTTACAATATACAAGTCCATAGGCCTTAAAGTAAGCATTATCACTAAATAATGAGATAGGTTAAAGGTTCCTCTTCTACTGATTATGTGATTTAATATGTGTTCGCCAATCTAGTAAGTCATTACTTGAAAAGATCAAATGCCAAAATCGTCATACTTAGGTTAACCTATATGATCAAATCTAATTCGACTTGACCCTACCATATAATCAATCTAATCCAATGCACTTTAACACATAGTTTAATTCCATTTATTCCTTTAACCTTTAACCCTTTCACATGTTCAAGTCAACTATCATAATCCTAATAGGGGCTTAGCAAAATTACCCTAAAGTTGCCATATCATATATACACCTGCAAGACTTTAACTTAGTGTTTCATTACTTTTAATCATAATACATACATTTAATTAATTAGAAAAATAATTAAGAAATTGATATTATACTGTTCACCATAATAGTAGAGAATCAAAATCCTCTACCAAACAATAAGATTGGGTAGTTAAAACTTTTTAAAAGATATTGATTCAAAATAAGTCTAAAAAGGTACAGGTTTTAAAAATAGAAGAATACATATTTTAATATTATCATTCACATAATCTAAGTTCATTCCATATAATATTATATCTTATACCTATCCTTCGTAGTTTGAGTCTTGTATACTTGTCACATGGCTCCTAACCCATTATAAGCTTTGATATAACTGTAAGAAAGACTATTGGGGGTGGGGGGACCGGGGGGGGATGAGCATAACCACGACCCAGTGAGATCATCCCTTGTGCTATACAATAAGCAATTAGCAAACAAGTTATTAATCATTAATATGCTATGCATTAAACAACCATTTGAATGCAATAATATACACATCATTAAAAAACTATGTACAGTGCAGATTTGGATCCTTTGGTCGTTAGGGATTAGGGAATAAGTTCTAACATGCCAGCTCTAGGTATTACCAGTCTAAGCAAAATCTCCCTTGGCACAATGTCATATTAATCAATCATAATATATCAAAATATCGTGAGTCTAACTCAAGTAGGTTTTAATTTTAAATGTTAAAATAATAATAAAATGATAATACATATAGGTTCTAGAATGTAGGTAACCCTAAACAATTGTATTAGAAAATGAAGCCCTAATCAAAGGACGATATTCCCTATCACATAATAGTTTTCAAATGTCGAGGCAAGGTTACGAATGAAGAATCACCTTCGTATAGCCTTTTTGTACCATCGCATGATATTAATGGCCTTATTTTATGTAGTCATGCAATGCATGTTTAATTTAACTTTTAAGCCAAATAGTCATTATGTTCATTGTGAGAGAATCAAACAAATGATACAAACACTTAGCAGTAATAATGCAATTGATGACATAGCAAACAATATATATTGTTTCATATAATTTAGAGTATTTTTACATAATATAACAAGCAATACCAAGCACAAACATTCTCCATATCCCTATGGAATTCTAATTCATACAATATATTAATTAAGGTGCAATCTATTACAAGCATAAGTAAGTATGGCAATCATCGAGAGATACTCCCTGTCTACAATAGCTATTCAAACTAATTTCCCTAAAGGCAATTGATGGAGAAGATCTAAATTATAAGTAACCAAGTGTATATTGTTGAAACTAGAGCAAACTAAACTCTAATTGACCAGGTTTATTTACTTAGCTCGATTTAAAACAAAACTTCAATTTAATATTATCTATTCATCCTAACATGTTTTAACAAATGAATCATCGCTTTAAATGTTTAGAAGCTCTAGCTTTACGTAGACTTGTTATATTTTTGCAAAGGTAAGTTTTGTTTACTTGATAGGCTAGTTGAAATGGAATTTTCGATTCCCATGCGTAGTTTTCTAGCTTTATGACTTTGTTAATTAATTTAACTAATTCATAAATTAGACGGTGTTTATTAAGGTTTATATTATTTAATTTGATTTGGGATAAGCGTTAGAGTTTTGATCCTATTATCTATCTTAGAGTTTTGTTGTACGCGTTCGTTTTATTCAATTATAAGTTCAAAACTATAATCAGACCATGCCTAAGCATAAGATCCACTAGATTTGCTTAATATAGTAGGTTATATAGTTTAGTATTGGTCTATAATATTTGAACCTAAGCTTGTATATATAATATAAAACCTTTATGTAACTAAATTCCTTCCACTAACTCATTAATATTATCCATATCAAACCTAAACAATTCAAATGGAAACTATTGCTTTCTTACTTTCTTTTTTTTCCTAGCATCTCCTCATATTAAGGCACATACGTGCATATTTTTATATTTTGAATCGCCAAAGTAAAGCCCAAAAGTATTTATTGATAGGGGTAATATATGTAGTATATCACCTAATACCCATACATTATAAGCAAGAGATACACATATCAATAATGAATTAATATATATGATAATAGCCTTAATGTTATTGGTGTCAGAATTTATTGTTATTATTCTTATTATTGGATAAGTAGTTGTTTCTTGGAGACTAGCTCCTGTAAGCCCCAAAGTTAAGCTAATTGACCATAGAATTGAACTTAGAACATAAGGTTTTGGACGATCGGTTAAGGAATCCGATTAAATCCCAAATTATAAACTAACGAGAGAAATATTAGTAAAACTGACCCCGTAAACTTGAATTTAAGAAAATAAGTAATAAAATAGGAGACTGTAAAATTTTCGAATTTTAAGCATAATAAGTACTAATTACTGAAAATACGAAAAGTATAATCTAATAACTAATAAATTAGTAGAGATAGATTATATGTATACTAAAAATAATAGAATAACTTAAATAATATTTAAGAATATTTATTTGTACTATATATGAATTTACATGTAAGTATAAATACACGTAATTACTTAAAATACGCGAAATGTGCTAAAATAATACTAAATGCTTAAAGAAAATTCATAATTAATTAAGGAAAAATCAAGAAAAATCAGGAAAAATCATGAATCATCCAGAATTGGGTCGTGGCAGCTGGGAAAAATAAGAAAAAATTCGGCCAATTAGAATAAGCCAACATAAAAGCCAAAAATCAAGGGATAAGGCAATTGTCTTATCCCATTTAATGCACAATAAATCCCCTAAAGCCCTATAAATAGCAGGAAAAATTCAGGAACTCATTTGGACAGTTAAAAATCAGAAAAAATTAGGGAGAGACGAAAATTGAGAGAAAAATTCGGTTTAGAAAAAAATTAGAAAAACTGTACAATTAGGGCTTTCAAAGGGAACCCACACCAGACGAGGAGCTGGGAGTGGACGGCCACCACCACCACACTGTGGTGGCAGCGCCCAGGCCGGACGACAAGGCCACCGCGGCCGGCGGTGGCCTGAGCCACCCAAATCGACGAGTCCGATTTGTAGCCCAATTTTGTGTAATTTTGTAAAAATAGTAAATATTATTAGAAAATTATGAATTTTTTTATTCTAGGATATTTTTGTATGTAGTTTGTAGGAAAAATATTATTTTGATGAAAACATGCCCCGTAATATATGGTCCTTAAGAAATCATGCAAAACCGAGCATATTTCGGTTTAGAAATAAATGACCTTAGGAGTGTAGTTTGGAGCTCGATTTTTTTTCTGTAGGATTCTCATGTGATATAGAATAGTGCTATGAAGCCATTTTTTTAAAATTAATTTTCTAATTTTTTAAGTTAATTTTTAGCCCTAAAATGATGGAAAAATTGAGTAATTTGGAGTTAATTAAGTAATTAAATTATTAATTACTGACTTAGTGAATAAGTAGATGTTTAGGGATGTTGAAATCTGATGGAGAATGATACTTGTAGCATTTAGGGTGTTAGATGTAATTATTAGGTTAATTATGTAGTAAATAAGTAATATGGAAAAATAGTACATTTTAAGTTAATTTTGTAAATTAGGGTAATTAGGAGTAAAATCTGATTTAGGATGAATTTAGACATTTTGAAATGATAATTGATGTTTAGAGATGATAATTAGAGTGATATAAATATTAGAAGTATAATATATACATAAAAGGTAATAATACATAATAGATAATTATTGGAAATATTATAATAAAAATTGATATTGTGATAATAATAAAAATGTACAATAAATCTGATAGGAAATTTGAATTTATGTAATTATATGAAAAATGTAAAAATTTCTCACATTAGGAGTGAATTCGATACACTAATAAGGATATAAGTGTACCGGGTGAAATAAAATACTGACTAGGGGTAATGATGGTATTTAGGAGATCGGGAAATAATGTGATTAATTTCACATTATGGGTTGAAACGAATTTCTAGGGTTAGAGTATAAAACACTACTTAAAAATCGAACTAGGACCTAATTTAGAAATCGATGCGAAAACCGAACCCGAACCTAACCCCAAACCTAAATAATTGTAAAAGACGTAAGACCTAGATAATTAGGCATATTAAACCCTAAACAAAACGTAACAATAAGTGTTATAGGATAAAATGAACCTATAATAGTTATATGAAAAGCTGAAACCACGTTTGTGTTATAGGGATGATAGGCGATGCCCTGATCAAATCGGACCTCGAGTGAATGAGCAAGGAGTCGAGGTAAGTTGGGATTAATACGATGTTGTATTTTGGAGGCTTAAGATTATGCTTGGTTGTGCTTGTTAGATAGTTGAATGTGTGCATGTGTTTGATTATGGGTGATGCTATGATCCTGTTTGTTGCTCTAGCCCATATTGTATGAAAGGATTGATCACCCTCAACTGGACTTAATCAAATATCCGAATAGTAATCATAATCGGACATGCATGGCAACCCGTTAGGGGAACTTAAAACTCTCCGGCCAAATACCGACCCCTTCGGAAGGGATAGTGCAGGATTGCAAAATGGTCCCTTCTTCATCCTCAGTCGAACTAAGTGACAGGAGAGGAGGTCGCGGCGAGGGTAAAGACAGTGGTTCGAAGGTAGTCACGGGAGGAGCAAGGTCTCCATTACACAAGCCTAGGTTTGGTCGTGAGCTGTTGCATTAACGGCAACTCCTCAACCCAGATTAAAGCGGACGCAATTTCTTTAATCTCACGACGGGCCGGACAACGTCGTGCGATGGCATTTGCTTGCACATGCATTGCACCTAATAAGTGATTGAAAACCTTGTTGTATGTATTGTATAGTTTTAAGTCCTCCGTCCTAATTTACTGAACTGTGGTTGCTCACATCCCTATAGACATCGTGCAGGTGCTGGCTAAGAAGCGGCCACAACTACTCTGAAGCTGCCACAACTATTCTGAAGCTGCCACAACTATTCTGAAGCTAGCAACTGTTAGATCCTGGGGAGTGAGGAAAAACATTGAAGGATCAACACATATGTTATTACTTTTCATTGCTGAATAATGTAACAACTGAATTATAGTGATTATATATAACTTTTCTCACTTTCTTAGGTAAATGATTTATTGAAATTACAAACTGTTTACTTCAAAGCAGGTTAGTCGTGGACGCCTTGTGTAGATCAGGTCTAAGATAGCGGTTGTAAGGCCAACTTCTATCTTAGGATGATTTATACGGTGGGGCTGTTACGACTCTACCGCTTCGGGGCGTGACAGCTCCTTTCTAAAATATGGTAATTTAGGAAAGTGGAATTTCATATTATATCAAGCAGCTCTTGTGACTTTATGAATTTGTTAATTGAGTAGAACAACCTATAAATTGATCATAGCATAAAAAATTAGGAGTTGAGACGTTTAATTTGTAAGGGTATGGAGACATAGGCTTTGGCCTATATTGCTACCATATTCTACTCTATTATCTGCAACTAATAATAAGTGAGCTTTACAACTACAAGGCCAGTCCTTGAATTTTATGGATTGGGTATCTCACATTTAGTTTAATTATGGGCTTAGTTTAATTGTCCATTTTGATTAAGCATTATGCTTCTAGGTAACTACGGACAATGGTAACATTGGTGTTGTAACTTATGCTATTTAACATGCATCTATCCTATAATTTCATATTTCCTTTCCCTATGTTTATACTTCCCAAAACAAGAGGCAATTTAGAAAACAAGTCACACTTAGTATTAGCACCATATGGCTTTATTATACCAAGTTTCATTATAATTTATTTCTATCTCATGTGCTTATGTGAAAAACTTTCTACCAAATACAATAAGGCATTTTGACAGTGGAAGCAAATGAAAACTAATGAGCTTACATCTTGCTATTTTGGTATTAATGCATGACTTAGTTTTTATTTATGTATTTATTATTTATTTATATATTACTACTACTATTACTACCACTACTTATTATTATTATTATATCCAATAGAGTAATCCATTAAATTTATTAATATTCTATTATCTTACTAATAGCTGATAATTTAAGACCTGAATACGATATGTATGATTTAAACGAGTTAGTATATAAAAAAAATTTAATATGGGACACAAATGAGTTAAACCTGTTTAAATATGATTAAATTTGTATCTAGGTTCGGATTAAGATTCTAAACCAAGACACAAGATACGAAATACTTTATATATTTTACTATTGTTGCACAAATAATTTTTTTCTAAGTTAGAAATTTCAATTAAGGATATGTAATATCTTTAGCTATATATTGTTCTTGCTAAACTATAGTTTAAATAGGCAAAAATTTTTGAACTCATATGTAAATTTTTTAATTGTCTCTCTTAAAAATTCAACAAATAATGTGATAAATTTTGAAATTAACACCGATATATTGATATCTATTTAAGTCATAATTTTACTTTATTATATACTCTTTTTGTTACATCATAATTTAAATTGACAATAAATTACAAACTCATGAATAGATTGTCTTCCTTAGAAATCTAACAAAAAATGTGATAAATTTAAAAATCAATACTGACATTAATATCTATTTAATCCATAGTTTCATTTAATATAATGATGTTATTTAACTTAAAGATTTCGAATTTTTTATATTTAGTAAAATTTTTTTTTACTAAAAGCTTTTGTTTGGATTATAATTTTTTATTAAGTATGAATATACTATGTTACTGATCTTTGTAAAATTTAAATATTATTATTATTCTTTTTTTTATCTATAAATATTTTATAGATAATTATAATTTTTTAATCTGTAAATAGTATCAAATTTAAAATAATCTACATACAATATGATGTAATACGAATTATAGACCCTAATATAAATAGGTCAAACTCGGATATGAGACACACTGCTTTATATGTTTAGATTTTTATACATGATTAATTAAATGCTCATGTTACAAGTTTAAATTTTTTTTAATATGGAATTGTTTAAACACAAAAATAAAACACGAATTGTTAGCAGGAAGCTTATTTATTAAATCACTTATAAGGGAACACAACATATGATGTGTATACCATTAGCTATCGCTAATTTTACGTTTTATGGCTCAAAAATGGAAGCAGAGTCAAACATAACTACATGGCAGCATGCTTACCTCACGAATTTGTAGTGCCAAGCTATCGCTAATTGCTTCGTTGGAGGATGATGCTAGAGAGTTCGCTACAGAGTCCGCTCCCCGAGCAAGCAAGGAAAAAGGCCAATAGGATCAGTTTCGTAATTGAATTTTAGTAGAAAACGAATGGGTACTCTACCTTGGTGGCTTTTGGGTTGCAACGTCAGCTTATGGTCGACCTCGCCGGAAATTCTGTCGTAGCGCAACAAAATGACCAGCAAAGAGAAGGGATCAAAATGCAATTTTTTTCCCTTTTTTTTTTTTTTTTATGCGAATCCACGCGAACGAATTCTTGACGGAGTAAAGACCTTACCTCAGTCCAGTGCTGGTGATTTTGGCCTCTTAATCGCGCTTGTCGCGGTTTCTTCTACGTTGCCACAGTCTGCCCTGTTTTGCTATCGTTGAAACAGGGGCCTTCTTAGCCAACAGCTGTGAAAGGAAAAGCGAAGAAAGAAGAGCATCGAGACAGAAGCAATTGAGGCCCAGGCTCCCATGCACGCACTCAACTGGGCGAATGGAGAGAGGGAAAATGTGGATTTCTGAGAATGATACCCGGTTTCACACACACAAGATGACAGAGTGGAGAATGTAGTGACAACGAGAGAGCAGAAGGCTGTCAGTGTCAGGGGACAGAAAGATGATAACAGAGGGATGTTGAGAGATATGAGGGACGAGAGATTGTAGCGAGATGAGAGATGGCCGAGAGATATCGGCAAGGTACAGAGAGAGTGATGACGTGGGATTTGCTCCGGGAGGATAGAATGTTATGTATATTATCTTTGGCTTTAGTAAATTAGAAGGGCATTGTCGGATTAGATGTTGTGTCTGCCATTAAGATTATCTTAGATACTGTGGTGACGTCAATTGATGACATCAGGGGCTTCAGCCGAATAATTAGGGTATAGTTGGGTTCGGTGAGAAGAGGAGTAAGATTGGGATGTATTTAGGCTTATGCCTTGGATAGAGGACTGTGAGAAAAGGAAAGGACGTAAATTGTGTATATATATACCTTCGTTGGTATTAATTCATTTGATGTACCTCGTTATTATTATTTAATATAATCAGAATCGGATCGAAACTTTAATGCAAACAAGGTTAGGATTAAAGGTGAAGAGGTCGAACCGAGGTCAATCTATACTAAATTTTTTTAAGATATTACTTGTACATGTACATAATTATATATTATTGATTATTTTAATAATTTGTTATATTCAATTTTATTTTTGAAATTATATATATATATAAATATGTAAGACAGATTTAGTTTATAAATGATAAAATGAATTATATCTCCTTTTTTCACATCCGATTGCTAATTGACTTCTCAAATATTTATTCGAATAAAATGTGTCAATAAATATGAGTTTTCCTTGACATTAAATAATAAATAACAAAATAATAATAGTAGAAATAAATAATGTGTATATTAATAATAAGTTGTCAATAAAATAACAAATTATACCATCACAATAACTTATTTAATATGTATGGTCTTCATTAATGAATTGTTTATCTCAACATTTGGTTAAGGTTAGCATATAGTTCCACATGAGAATATTGTAATCTTGTTTGAGAGGAATTGACTCCTTTAGCTATGTTGATATGTGTGATAAAATTCTTTTCAATTTGATTAAGAGTCTGATGCTTATAAAAGGATTTCTTAAGCTTCTTATGTATCATGCACTAGCAATTTGAGGCTTGTGATATACGAACCTTTGGATGTGTTTATTCATTATATGTTTTAACTATTATTAGTGTGTTTTGAATCATTTGATTGAGATGGTTTTAAGTGGAATTTGGGTCTCTTACTCAATTTGATGATGTATCCGTAGGTTCCTTTTAGTTTGGATATTTTAAGACAGTCAACTGACATACAGATCGGTTTATGGTTGAACCATTTTAACTAACCCTGTCAATCTAGGTTTAAAAACACTGTTAATAGCAAAATTTCATTTCGACACATGAATACCTACAAAACAAAAAATGGTTATGGGGGCGCCAAGCGTTTGAGAGTGCTTTGGTAAGATCGCTCTAATACTTAAGTCGACCTTTTTATCATATAAAAAGGAAACTGTTTCATTGTTAAGTTAAGGAGAGAAAGAGCAAAAAATTGGAAGGAGAGGTCCTTACCTAGATTTCTTAGCTCATATTTATAGCAAATAAAGATAAGTTCACTTAGTTTGGGCTATTAAACTTTGGCTAAAATCTTTAGTTGGTCAATGTAAGTCTATAACTTTTTTTTAAAAAAAGCCCTATTGATGAGAATTAGCCTCCAACTAATCCAAGCCGAGGCTAACCTGTCCAAAGCCAACACCAATGCTAACGTCGATACCGACCCTTTGGAAGAACATGCCAACTTGTTCTGACCCGAGGTTGAACAGCTTTCACTGAGGGTAAACAAATGACAGAAGATTGAAGGGAAGAAAAGGAGCTACTCGGCTACAAGCTTATTATCTACCAAGAAGATAAGAGATCATACAGTTGAGGATTCGGGATTAATGAACCACTCGATATTATCTCGATAGGCTAGTGACGACTAACTTTAAAACTCGACAATTATGGACCGATCTCTCTAGTGTTTTGGCCAAGCATTATGAAATGTTAAGAGCTCCCCTTCAGACCCGAACATCCATCTGTCAACCCCACCCAGTTCAGGCCTGCTCCTTCCTGGACATGCCGAATAACTGCATGTCGAGTTCTATAAAACACACAGTTTTGTATTCTCGTATATATTTTCCTTCATTTTATTTATGAGCTTGATTTTTTAGGATTTAAGGACTTGTTCTTTATTTACAGTTTTGCCACCAAGGTTTAGTACTTACTATAAATAGCAACATTTATACTAATACAAAAAAATAGATATAGTGAAGAATATTCACCCATACAAAGAGTGAAACTTTCCTCTTTTGAGCAAGGATGTACTTGAGCTAGTAGAGCTTGCGATTACGGGATTATTAAGTGTTGATTAAACTCTTTAATCTCTCCCGTATTCTTATCAACCTCATTCTTAGGATTGTGGTGAACCACTTTATTTGAACCAGTTGGTGAGTTACATTTAACTCTCATTTGAATCTCGAGCGACAATTAGTGTTTGTGAGTTATATCGAACTTTATTTTGAGCTCAAACCTTTGATTGTGTTTGTATCTTGGTGAGTTATATCCATTCACATTCATCATAAAAAACCTTCCTATTCTTCATACCCATTTTTCTTTTGGAATCCTAAATACCCATTCTCGTTCATTCGAGATTCGTTGCCATTCTAGATTTGAATCTTTATCATCTTGGTATCAGAGATTTGGAAAAACATGCTTGCTAGTGTTTTTCAAAGTAGATTTATGGTTCTAACATTTCTGTTAATCATTGTTTTGTAGTGTAGCGTACTGTTCGTAGTAATCGTAAGTAGCTGCAGAAGCAGAGTAGTAGTTGTTTCTGGGTTACTAGTAGTGTCTTGTTGTTTGTTCAATTCTTTAGTCAATTATTGTACAGATGAGAATGTCGGAGGATAGTGTCAACAACACTAGTGATAGTTTTCGCGGAAGCTTGAGACGCTGTCTTGGCAACTTAGAATATTAGATTTAGAATCTCACTGACTCTATCTAAGAACTCACTAGATTAGTTAGAGGCTGTAAATGGGATGGCCGAGAGGAAAGAAGGGAGAGAACACCCACAAGTGGAAGTGACTCTAATGAATTTGATCATGATGACCGATAGCGAAGGAGAGCTACCGAGACAAGGAGAGAAAACCGACCCAAGCCGAGAAGATGAAATGAAAGGAGTATTGACTCTGAAACAAATCAAGAAGCCTAAAAAAGAGAGCAGAGGCCGAGAAGGAACATGGTCGAGTAGAGCTCTAATAGAAGTGGCCGAATCGAGGAGAATCGACCAACTTGGAATGCAAGGGATGAACCCCGAGCACCTGGTCGAGGACTTGACAATGTTAAGCTGAAACTGCAAACCTTCTATGGAAGTAGCCGACCTGAAGAGTTCCTTAAATGAGTTCCTTAAGTTAAGAAGTTATTCGAGTGTTACGAGTGTGATGACCGAGCAAAGGTTAAGTTGGCTTCATTATCCTTTATTGAATATACGAGTCCTTAGTGGGATAAGCTAGTTACTAAGCGAGATACCGAAGGAGAGGAGCCGATTAGAACTTGAAGGCTCATGAAAAGATTGATGAACCAACACTTTGCGCTGACTTATTTCAAGTAAGAGATACTCTATGCTTTCTAGGACTTGAGACAAGGTCGAAATACTGTTGAAGAGTATTTGCAAGAGTTTGAGACCTTAATGACGAGATGTAAAATTGCCGAGCTATAAGACCACATCATTGCTAGATTCATAAGTGGACTTTAGGATGATATTTCTGACATAGTTGAATTGCTACCATTCAACTCTCTGGCTGAGCTAATTAATTTGGCATTAAGAGTAGAGAGGCAAAGGAGAAGAAGGCATCAAAGGCCAACTAATCGACCTCAACAAGGCAGCCCTGAGCTTAAGAGATATGCCGAGAGAAGGCAAGAAAAGAAGATAGAGAAAGGAGAGCCTAGCCAACCTATCCATGCGAAGAAAAAGATTATTGGTAAATAAAATGTACTCGGTAATAAGGCTCGAGAAGTGAAATGCTTTATGCTTATGCTATGACACATTGCTTGTCAATGTCCAAATAAGAGGATTATGGTTTTGAAAGGTGAAGAACCTAATGCTCAAGTAGAATGTTAAAGTGATAAGAGCTCAGAAGATGGATTGATCAAAGAAGATGTTTATGCCGAAAATCTGAATAAACTCTTATCCTTAATGAGTCAATAAGTTGACCTGAAGGCCTTCACATGCAGTGTCTAGTGAATGGGAAGACTTGTTCCCTGGTTATCGATGGAATTAGTTGTACCAACATCATTTCTGTCGAGTTAGTAGAAAAAATGAAATTGCCAACCTACCCGCATCTTCAATCTTATGGATTAAAGTGGTTTAATAATAAGGGTATGGTTCATGTGCATAAAAGGGTGCGGATCGCATTCAAGGTAGGGTAGTATGAGGATGAGATTGACTTCGACATGGTACTTATAAATGCCGTGAATCTACTTCTTAGCCAACCATGGAAGTTTGATCAAAAGGTGATCCATAACAGATTCCTTAACACTTATACTGTTTAGAAGGATGGGAAGAACTATCTCTTAACCTCGATGAACATTGATGAAATTATTGAGGTAATCCAGAGACACTTGGCCCACATGGTAAAGCGAAAAGGGAGAAGGAGCTTATTTAACATCTCGGCCCGTTCTCAACACTTAACGTCAAGGATGACTTTCTTTCGAACCCACAGTAATGATGGGAATTAGCCTCCGACTACGTCTAAATTAAGGCCAACTTATCCAAAGCCGACGTCAAACCTTTAGAAGAACATGCCAACTTGTTTTAACCCAAGGCTGAACAGCTTTCGTCGAGGGTAAACAAATGACAGAAGACCAAAGGGAAGAAAAGGAGCCACTTAGCAATAAGTATGTTGCCGGCCAAGAAGATGAGAGATTATACAATTGATGGCTTAAGATCAAAGAACCACTCGGCACTATCCCAATAGGTTGGTGATGATTGATTTTAGAACTCAATAATTGTAGGCCGACCTCTTTGGTGTCTCAGCCAAGCATTGCAAGATATCAAGAGCTCTCCCTCGAACCCAGACATCCAATTGTCGACTTTGCCCAATTTGGATCCTGTTCTTTCCTAGACATACCGAATGATTGCATGCTAAGTTCTGTAAAATGCATAGTTTTGTACTCTTGTATATGTTTTCCTTCATTTTATTTATAGGCCCGATTCTTTAGGGTTTAAAGTCTTATACTTTATTTACAGTTTTTCCACAGGGTTTAGGACTTGTTATAAATAGAAACATTTGTACTAATACAGAAAAACATATATAGTGAAGAATATTCCCTGATATAAAGAGTGAAACTTTCCTCTTTCGAGCAAGATTGTACTTGAGCTAGTAGAGCTTGCGATTGTTAGATTATTGAGTGTTGGTTAAACTCTTTAATCTCTCTTGTGTTCTTATCAATTTTATTCTTATGATTGTAGTGAACCCCTTCATTTGAATCGGTTAGTGAGTTATATATTACCTTGCAATAATTAGTATTCGTGAGTTGTATCAAATTCTATTTCAAACTCAAACCCCTAATTATGTTTATGTTTTGGTGAGTTATATCCATTCACATTTACCATAAAAAACCTTCTTGTTCTTTGTACCCATTTTTCTTTTGGAATCCCGAATACCCATTCCTGTTTGTTTGAGATTTACTACTGTTCTAGATTTTAGACCCTTATCACCTATCAACAATTATTATTACTATTACTGTTGTTGATTATGGTTGAATCAACTGAGATAAGTAAGCTCATGTGGAGTTTGAGAAAGATGGGCTTGGGTCTTATCTCTTGCTCTTTGATTTTTGCAAAAAAAAAAAAAAAAGTGCCTAGTTGATGTAGCCATGGAAGCTCTTTGATGCTCAAGTTAGCAAAAAGGATTGAGAGGAAGAAGGAAGGAGCACTATAGGCCCAAGGGGAAGTGCTCGTCTTAGATATGTATAGTGTAGGTAATGTATCGAGATTGAGTAGAGATAAATAAGAGTGTTACTGGAGATGAAAGTGGGCTTTTCAAGAAAGGGGAAAAAGAGAGGACTCAGAGAGATCCCTTACTAGATGTGCCTAGCGCCTTTTATGCAAGTTACTTAGACACGTGACAGTTTGTGGTTTGTTTATATTAGCAGTCAATAGGTAGTGCACTCTACGGTAGAAACTGAGCTACTCTATGGATGGATGGTCGTAATCGACCAACTGACTAAATCTGTAGCCCAAAGGTCTAATAATCATAGGGGTCGTCAAGTATGTTAGCCATACTACGAATATCAGACACTCATTAATGAGTTGCAATGGAAAGTAGACACTAAAGACAAAGGTTGAGTCTGGATGCTAAGGAAAGGTTCGTTGGTGCTTGGTTGAGGGCGAGCTAAGGTTCGAGTTGATGCCAGATGGTTAACGTATGCTAACTTGGCTAATGCTTGGTCGAGGGCGAGCTAAGGTTCGAGTTGATGCCAGATGGTTAACGTATGCCAGCTTGGCTAATGCTTGGTCGAGGGCAAGCTAAGGTCAGAGTTGATGCTAGATGGTCAACATGTGCTTATTGTTAGACCGATTTGCTCAAGCAAGATATTATATGGCTCATCAAGTGAGTTTACTAAGAATCAAGTTTATATGGGTTAAGTAATACATGTTTATTGACAACAAATATTATATCTCATAAACGAATTATTTCTTGTTAATGTATTATACAATATTTTATCTCACGAATTTGTAAAATCATGATTTACTAATCAAATATTGCAAAACTAGCATTTTCAACTTTACTATGATTCTTTTATCAAGAATTTGTTATGTCTTAACACCGTATGTAAAAGTATGGTTTACGCATAAAATATTGTTTATTAACTTATGAAATAGAATAAGCATTTATTTCTACAATATACACATTGATTTTGGAAATACCATAATGAGTAAGGAAAATGATCAAATTATAAATATCATTACTTATTGTATAGATTAGTTTATAAGCATCACATCTACTATTATATATCAATAGATAAAAATATATACACATATACCTTATTGAAATATGCAATCTTTTGTAACAAAATATAATTATTATAGATATGCATATATATATATGAATGCATGTAACACTATATAATTATTTCACAATACTTTATTAGCATAGGCTATAAATCAAGAAACATATCAACATATATTAGTATGGATTTCTTTGAAAATACTCCTTGAACATAATATTTATTTATAGTTGTTTACATGAAAGTTTATTATTATTGAGCATGGAATTCTCGATTTGCATTTACATACTCCAGGTTAAGAAATGTACTTCTTCTTCTTGTTTTTTTTTTCCTCTCTTTTTTTTTTTCAATATTAATATTTAAGGATATTTAGGATTCCCATTATTAGTTACCCCCAATCATCGTGAACTTGCAATTGGAGAGATATTTTGATCATGGTGAGGCACTTGTAGTCTAGTTTGGTTTATTGATGGATGTCGCATCTCACATTCCTTAAAAATAATTTTATATTATTAAGTTTGAAATTTTCCTGGGGCATTTAAACTAAAGTTTGACCAAAATCTTTCGAATGTTTTTCGTATATCCTTTTTCTTAATCTAATTTCAACGATATTAAGTAATATTTCATCTAAAAGGGTTTTAATACTCATAAACACTTAAATTGTTGGAAATTTTTTTTGGAATTTATATTGAAAACTTGGATTAGTTTAACAACACTAATAAAATCAAATCATCAATTTTTTAAGCTATAGAAGATTATTTCAATTATTGAACTTTTATCACAATTTAATATCACTGACTTCTTTTTTAAGCCAGTGGGTAGACTTAGAGAATTGAGCATAATTTCAAGAATGCATTAGAGAAATTTGTCTTGGTAGACTTGAAATGGGAATCACTAAACAAGTTTACTTGCCCATAACTTTGCTCAATTTTCTTGCATTCACATAAAGCCTAAAAGTGCTCTTTTGAGTCCTTCAGACTTCTTATGAGCTCTAAAAGCCTTCTTGGGCTTTCTTATAAACTTTGAACAAATAAGTAGGGATGAATGTAGGATGAAGAGATTGGAGGCCATCATTAATATTAATTACATATTATAGGATGAAGATATTGGGTTAGACTTTTGATTGAGTCTCGGCAAATGGACAATAGCTAATGGACAACTTAACTAGATCAGAAGTTGATTAACGGTATAAGGGTTCGAACCTAAGATCTCATGCTCTCATATCATGTTATAATTAATATCACAACTGTTTTATCTAAAAGTTAAATTTATAAATACGATGTAAATTATTATATTTATTATGTCTATTTTTTTTAATTGAACTATGACATAATAATGAGCTTGTATTTCTTGTCACTTAATGGGTGGTGGTAGATATCTATTTCATGCAGAAAGCTTGTAGCCAAATTTTATATATGACTGTATAACGAGATAGGTTGTATACATTGTATATAGTGTTTACATTGACAATATGGACAATATGTTGAAATGAGAAAGTTTAGGAACGTGTTTCTACAGGCTAAGATGAGAAGTTAGATGCTTAAGGATCATCTTATAATTTGAAAGCTTTTTGTTTACAAACCTGAGTGCACCAATTATGATCAAATAGTTGAGACGTAGCCCAAGAGTAGGCCAAAATTTTTCACAAAAGTGCTAAGGAAAAATTAAAATGTGAAGGATTGATAATTTTGTGTTCTCTTCATACTGGCACAATAATAATGAATTGCTAAATTTGGTTAATGTTCATTCTTTCCTGCAAATTCCATCTTTAGACTTGTTTCTTTGACTCCTCTCTACTGATAGAGTTGAAATGTTGAAGAGTGGGTCTATGCATTTCTATTGATGGTCAGGCATTCTCCTTTTGATAGATCACGTGCCTCTGGGAACTTAGTTGAGCATTTCTCCATAAGATATAGTTCCTGATATTCGATTCCAGACAATTAATCTAAAACTCTTTTTACTGCCCGAAGAGTAATCACTAGTACTGGGGCAAGTGCTACTCCTCGAGCTGGTTGCTGAAGAGGTAAATGAAAATGGCCTGGACAGGTTTTGGGCATTTATTCTTGGAATGGCCTCTCTGAATGATCTCTATATTGTTGTCGGTTGGTGCAAACATGCTACACTAGAGGAATCTGATATTCAGCAGATAAAGGACTAAATTAAATGGAAGTAATACTCAACCCCTCCAAAGCGGACTTTGCATAATTTAAATGGTACGAATACATTAAAATTTTTCTGAGTTTATTTTATTATTATAGAATGTAAATCCTTTATGTATAGCTATACATCATAGAAAATACTAAAAGAGAATGCAATTGGTGTAACAATGGAAACGTTGAAGGGTTAAATGTCTCACTTGAAAAGAAGGGACTTGATTAAATTTTGGCATAAATATAGGGATTAAAGCAGCTTAATTAAAAAATATAGGACTTGATTGACTTTCAACGTAATCCTTAAGGACTTCTTGCATACTTTTTCCTTAGTTTAAAATACATTTTCAAAATTGGAAAATGATATGGATCCTTACTTGAAGGGGAGAGCTGTATGTTGAATAGATTGTCATCATTCTTAGGAGATCCTGGAACCATTTCATCATAAGTCAGCTTGTTGAGCCGACTTTTTTCTGTGGGATACATATGCGCTTCTATTGCCTTGTTCTTAGGTCCTCTCAGTTTCTCAATGACATTATCACGCTTCATTCGGGAGATTCCATAGGAGAACTTCTCTTGGAAGAACTTCCTATCCTTTTTCATCTTCCTACATCAAAATTGGACTTCTTCATCATTAGATGACGCTAATACATTGGCTGAGTTGAAGCATAAAATTGTTAGGGAACAGTATACGATGGCCAATATGAATCACATAGTCAATGACCTTTATGCTAACCAAGATAAAAATCCACAGGTAACGCAATGTCTTGTCTAAAATATAAAACGACACTAGATCTCACAGGCTTAAGCTTTGAAATCACGGGTTGTGGTCTAAATTATCCCGAAGGATGTCCAAGCTTCTGTGTACTTTTCATGATTTCAACTTAAGGTATTCTCATTTAGGTTACTATTATCTCCTTAGTTGAAGATGACCTCCTAACAGCGCAAGCACATTTACCACTTATACGTAAGACTGCATCCTAATTATTTGTTTTCTGTGGTAGATGAAATGATCCATGACATAATAAACAGAAAAGCGTATATTTTCATTCTACAATCTGAATTTTCTCTGACTTGTTAAGTATCACCCTTGTTGCTTTCATGTTGGTGGTTACCTCTAAAGCTTTATGCATTGGCGATTCTCCTTAAACGACCCTTACTTGAACTCAATCTGGAAATATCATGGAAAAAACAAGGACCCATTAGTTACTATGTTTGTAGAGTCTAGTTTACAACTGAACCTCAATTCTAATAATCCATCCTTTTTTACCTAAAAGGTCTAAGCTATTTGAATCGATTAAGAATCTATAATAAAATCTTTTAATACTAATAAAACTTCCTAATTGTAGGGAAATTAGCAGTTGAAAGCGAAACCTACTATCAAATTGATGTGGAAATGGTGATGCTTGCTTAATAGGTACAAAATGGCTAGTTTATTCGAGTGGAAACTAGTTTTGGTACTATGTTGGAAACCAAGCCCAGCTCAAAAGCTAGTTTGGAGAGTAGAGAGCTCAAACAAGTACACAAACACAATATGAAATTTCTTAGGAGACAATGATGGCGATTGCTTACCTTGTATCTCGCATATAGCTTGCTAATATCACTAGCTTCAGGGTTGTTTTCATACTCTTCTATTTTCTTCGCTGCATTTAGATCAACAATTTTCCACTTAGCTTCAAATGTTGAGCAACCTCTGTATCTTACAAAGTTTTAAGATTAAAGCTTCTACTCTTGTGCCTATCTGAGCGAAATGAAACTTTATATGCAAATCGAACTTCCTATGTTGAAAGCTGACTTACCAAGAATGCTGTTTTTGTAGAGGACTCCAAGCATGATGAGCTTATCACTTAGTCTAAATAACAAGCCGTGTAGTGCCCATTGCATAGCACTAAAACTTAACTCTTGAGATGCATCCTGGATTACCAATACCCTCTGAGCTTCCATGAAGTGATTACTTCTCCTACTTTTTGCTACACGAACTCCTCTAAGCCATACATGAACTAGGATTGACAAATCCAGATGCTAAATATGGTGAAAGTATGGTGTTTTAATGGTAAAGTATAGTTTTATTTGCACAAACCTTATGCGTTGCTAGTGAATATGGAAGGAGCAAAATCATTAAGGTTTTGCTTTGCTGGGGAAGATTGTTGTGCAACTACGCATAAAAACATATTTAGTCAATACCGAAGAGCATTGGACCTATGTTACTAAAGAATATCTCGATGCAATAAGATAGGAAGTTATGGAGACAATGATTAAAAAAACAACACATTCCTTGACAAGGGAACTTAGGTCTTGACTTCTAGTGAGTGACGTGGAATTGTTTTATAATATCTAGTAACTATACAACTCTTAGATTGGATCTTGCAATGTTTCGGAGAGTATTTTAACAACATTATCCATTTGAACCGGATTTTTCCTCTCTTGATTCGGGAACTGGCTAAACGAATTACACTTAAATCGTGAAAATAGCATTTAAGTAAGTCAATTACTGGATTGCCTTAAAACTCATTCTGATTGGACAAAATGATAATTTGTATAAGTCCATGTGAAATAAGTGAAGTTTTAATTAAGAGTATGCTATACTTTGATATATATATATATATATATATATTTTGGATAAAAATAATTTGATATTTTGATTATTTAAAGATAATATGATATTTAGGATAGTTAGAACGATAACATCTTCTAATCAAAATCACATCATATTATAGAGATTTCGAGATAAATTTCTCAAAATTATCATTTAATTGCATATCTAATTACTCAATATGATGGACCATAATCAATATCTTAGTTCATTCATGAAGAAAGTGCTGAGATCGATTGGTTGTTAAAGTTGAATTGAGATAATAATAAAAGGAGCATTTTCATTTTGTATATCTTGATATGTGAAAAATGTATACTTTTTGTAATTATATGAATGAGTATGATTTTCTTTTCCCAAAACCACTAAATATTGCTTTACACGCTAATAGGACGGACAAAGACTAATTAATTAAATTACATAGAGGATTTTTTTTCCCCTTTTTGCCATGAGCTAGCATAATCCTCGACAGTCAAATAGGATACATAATTATTGGAATAATTATTATTGAAAATGACATAAAACTCGGAACTTTAGATTGAACGGTGTTTAATATCTTTAAGTCATGTACTCACATATAAAAATTTACTCTTTAGTACAATGGAAATTAATTTGTGTCACTTTGCAAGATTAAAATTGCTTTTTAAGATTTAAAGTTGATGAATGAAAACGTACAATTTGTACCAAAAAATTAAAAATATTATAATCTAATAACATTATCATTGATATCTTATTATGATAAATTATCGCTAGAATCTTCTTATCTAATTATAATATAGTTAAAAAAGAAAGTATAAAAAAGATCATTATATATACCGTTAAATATAAATATTCAAAACTACACATTTAAGCATTTAAACCCTTTACAAATCTAAAATTCGTTATGTTATTAACACACTGGTCAATCCTCATCGAATTATTTCCATTGTTGTTGGTAGAGTCGAGCGTCCAAACTAAACCCTAAAACCTATTATATCGATATGTATTATAAAAATTTTTTTATAATCAAATGAATATATATATAGATTATGATAAAATAAAAATCATCCTAAAACATTTTCTTCTTTTTTTTTTCAAAATGTTTTACAACTTAATATGAAAAATTCAAAACTTAATAAAACAATCTTTCACATCCTTTAAACTATTTAAATACTATATAGCTTTTTATCAGCTAAGTTCCGACGACTACTCGCAACGGATTCTTTAGCAGCCTAACAAAAACTTGTAGTCGTTTATATACTTGATTTGATCAAACAAGATCCATCATAATAATATGAATGGTTTTGCTAATTTTCGTGCTTATTTTTTAAAGAAAAAGTCTAATACTAAACCTAATTTGTCTGCAGAATCCCAAATAAAATTAGGAATATTCCTTTTCCCCTAATACGTTCAAAATAAAAGAAGAAAGAATATTCCCATATACCCTGAATCTAGGGTTTTGTGAATCAATTTTTCTTTTTTCTTTTTTTTTTTCAATAAAATAACGAAAATCAATCTTCCCTGGCTTGTTCCTTCAATTTTCCTAAACCTGGTTGTCTTTTTCTTTTCTTTTTTTCCTTCTTTTTCTCTGGTGGAATAATCCTAGGGCTTTTACGCTGTAATCCCCAATTCAATTTCGATCAATTTACTCAATAATGGCAATTACATTCTCAGATCTCCACACTGAGTCAGGCCTCAAGTCACTGGACGAATTCCTCTCCGGAAGAACCTACATTTCAGGGTACCCTCGTTAAATTTCTCAACTTTATCTATTCAACCGATTAAAGTCGGCATCTTTGATTAGGGTTAGGATTATTCTGTCCAACTTTTTAATTATCTGTGTTTGTCATTGTGGTTTCAGTGACAAAATTACTAAAGATGATGCGAAAGTGTATGGGGCTGTTATTGGGAAGCCAGGAGATTCTTTTCCTAATGCGAGTAAGTGGTATGAGTGTGTGTCGGCGCAGCTCGCTGCAGGGTTAGTCTGTTTGAATTGGTGCATTGATACTTGTTCCAGCACTTATATTGTTTATTTTTGCAAATCTGTAGAAATGGATTGTTTCCTGGCTGTTCTGGTAGTTGTGTAAATTTGATGATGCTAATATTTGGATTTGGTACACATGTATCGGTTATGTATTTTTATGGAATGTTTTGTGTAGTGACTGATTTTTTTGTGGAGATTTGCCCATTGGAGGGCACATTACCTTTGCAGTCATTACTTACTAGCAGGGTCTCTCTAGCATGTGTTATGCTCATATAGACAACAAATAGGATGTTTAGTTATTGCATTGGTCTCGGCTTACAAGAGCATTATTGGTGTTAGCCTTTGAGGATGATGATGGTTGGGTTTTCTGATAGGAAGGGAACAATGTGATAATCTTTTCCAGTCGGATGATGCATTATCTCGATAATCATTACGTATTAACAGGTTTTTGGAGAATTGGCTGCAGATTTGTATATATGGTGTGATAAAAAAAGCTGTAGTAGACACTTCATTGAACTATTTATGATTGATTTGCTTGTAGGAAGCCATATGTAGCTTCAGTATGAACTTCTTGGTTTCCATTTAAGTTTGGCTAAAGTACTTTTGATGCTTTTGGTTTCCTTGTTTGTTTGTTTGATTGTTTGTTATTTCAGCTTCCCTGGCAAATCTCTGGTGTCAGGATAGGAAGCAAAGCCACTCTAGCTGAAGAATCTGGAAGGTCCGTTTTATATCTAATACATAAGGCTGACAGCCTAATAGCTATTGTTTTGTACTTTTACTTTTGTGCTTGGAGAATTCTTTATTGCGAAAATTGTTTACTTTCTTGGCGTTTTTCTTTTGTTTTTTAATTGTATAGAGACTGAGTAATAACATCACCACCAATGAATTGATTTTTGTCCAGTGGGTCTTCCATGCCATTTTATGGTAGTGTTTTAGTTGTACAGAAAGCAATCACCATTCATCAACCTTTTGCATTATTATCCCTCTATCCATAGATGCTGTACCTGGTGTTAATTCGTAAAGTTTAAAAGATCCTAGTGTGACCTTGCTGGCAAGAAAAAGGAAGATTGCGTAGATATTTTTGCGTAATAAAAATCATGTATCTTAATAGCACCAAGAGCATATGTTATCCTTATTCCCAAAAAAAAAAAAAAAAAGAGGAAGAAAAGGAAGAAGAAAACAAACCTGTATTGTCTTAATTACCAAAAAAATGTGTATTGTCCTTGCATATGAAACGAATTTTTGTTATTGTTGCTTTGAGACATTGCACTAGGTACATACATCATACAAAACTTGACTTCTGTATTTGTACAGTTTCTTTGTATATGAATCATCTGGCATATTTGATTAATACTTTGGCGGAAATGTAAATGATCCAATATTATCTTCCTTTTGTTTCATAGGTGATTCCTTCATAAATGCGTTATGGAAGGTTATGTCAACTAAATCCATTGAATTGCTTCTATAGGCTTGCATTGTCTCTGTTAATTTCTGAAGAAGTAGAGTAGATTTACATGCCTGGGCCTTGGGTTGGTTGAAAATATTTTCATAGGATTTCATCCTTCCAAGTATTTGCAGTGCTGTATTAGAATCATTATTGTTGTTTTCTCCTACTTCACAATAAACCCAATTCTTATTCTTGCTTGTCCTCACAGGATGAAGCTGTTGAGGATGATGATGACATAGACCTCTTCGGTGAAGAGACTGAGGAGGAAAAGAAGGCCGCAGAGGAGAGAGAGGCATCCAAAAAAATCATCCAAGAAGAAAGAGAGCGAGTTATCTTTTCCATTGTATAGAAATTATTGCTATGAATTACACTAGTGCTTTTCTATTTATGTTCATGGCTTTTCTTAAAATTAACGTGCTTTATCAGTCTTAAGTTGATTTGGAGAAATCTGAAGCTTGTATTTGCTCTTTCAGTTTCTTGCTTGCTGTTATGATGTCTGTATAAACTTCCTTTTTTTTTTGTGCAATATTTAATTTGGCCTCAAATCTATAGAACACATGATTTTCCATGTTCATCTGTGAATAATCTGATTTGACCTATTCAAATATAAACTTTTTGGATTAAGTATATCCAATTATGATTAATAAGTATAGAGTTCAAGTAACTTATTACCCTTTTTTTTAAGTCACTGTTGTGGACAGCCGTTAAGATTAATAATAAATATTCTGTAAAAGATGACTAATAAGAAAATATGCTGCATGCTTGGACTTTAATGTTTGTATTATATACCTGTAATATGGATGGAATTAAACCTTACAACTTGGATTTTGCACTATATTTCAATAGCATATATCACTTGAAGCTCAAAATTACAACTGATGTTTAAACTTTAGCATTGTTTTTTGACTGCATCATTGTCATTTTGTGTTATGTGCATGTAGTGTAGAAACTTAGGAGCCAGTGCATAATTCTTTGCTCTTGGGGCAATAACCTTTTGAACTTTTCATGATTTAATCAGTATTTGCCCACTTGTCTTACAGGTGTATTTCATGTTTTATATTCACCAGATGTTTTGCTATGCATAACTGTATTTAACATTTCATGAGTGAGGATGTTGATTCACCATCTAATTTGATGAAAACTTATTGTTGTTACACTCTTACAGGTGGGAAGTCATCTGTACTTATGGATGTGAAGCCTTGGGATGATGAGACAGACATGAAGAAACTCGAAGAGGCTGTTCGTGGTGTTGAGATGCCCGGTCTTTTGTGGGGAGCTTGTAAGTATAGATAAATACTATATTTGTCAGAAAACTTTATATCAAAGATTTGCTATTACATCTACTTCCATATAATTATTTTAATCAATGATCTATTTATATTGTTTCAGCAAAATTGGTGCCTGTTGGATATGGAATCAAGAAGCTGCAAATCATGCTTACAATTGTTGACGATCTTGTCTCGGTGGACAATCTCATAGAGGAGCATCTTCTGGCTGAACCCATTAACGAATACGTTCAGAGTTGTGACATTGTTGCCTTTAATAAAATTTAGGGAAAATCCTTCACAGTGTGATAGCCATTTTTATTAGAGTCTCCGAGGCTAACATGAGGTAAAGATGACAAACTACAAGTTGAAATCGTTGGATCTTTGTGTTCACTCAAACTTCTAATTTCTTTTTATTTTTCAGTTTGGATTTTGAAAATCTACCTCTTTCAACATTGTACTTAAGAAAGAAAGAGGGAAAAATTAAAAAAAAAAAGAAAAAAAGAAGAAGAGAAAGATAATATTTACTTACGTTACATGTTTGTCAATTTTTGACTAACTTGTTTAACATAATGCAGATGGTCATTTGTTTTACATAGAATCAAACTCTTCTGCATAATTGATCCAGAAAAGACCCTTCAAGATAATAAAGAGATGGAATATTTGACAAAGGATGACAAATTGGTGCAAAGAAATGGAAGGAGCAATCTTTCATCTGTATCACATGATTACAGTCTACAACCCTTCGTGAATTATAAATGAAAATGCTTCACCTAATAATAGAAACTGCTAATGTAACATCCTCAGTGTCGATCACTTCGAAAATGCACATATTCCCCTCTTCAAATTATTCTCTCTCACAAACCTAGCCCATCCCTCGCCTAGTATGCAAACCTTCCGATACATATTGAACTTTGCTGTCCATGTTTTGTTTAAGATTTTGAGCTTGACGAGTTGCTGATGCTCAGCATAATTTCTTAGATAACTCGGCATTACCTGCACGATACGCATAGTAGTTACAGTATATTTGTCGTTGGATATTCAAAGATAAATAACATGATAAAGACAAGATAGGAGGGTGATGGGTTCGGGGACAAAAAAAAAAAAATGTACAAGTGAACAAAATCGGTATAAAATTAAAACCTTCTACATGTTGACTCAATTTAAAGAAGAATCCTTGCCATATATTTAACATTTGGAAACATCATTACATCAATCTTAAGCAAGAACTGTTTCACTTTATGCAAGAAAAGTTACAAAGGCGAACCATCTTTCCAGTATGTAGGCAAGCTGGTCTCATGACAGCCCTATATGGAGGCAATTCGGAGGTGAAGTTTGTCTTACGATGAGCAGCACCAAGATTTGCTTGGTTTTGGCTACCATTTCTGCAGAAGAGCTCCTTAGTAGCTTGACCACCCCCGTTTTCTCCTTCCTTTTCCTGCTTCATGGAGCCTGCACCAAAAATGAAACAAAGCATCAAGTGCATCTTTCAATTAACCATTTTCTAAGAGTAGTCAGGTTAGGGATGCTCATAATTACCAAGCCAAGCAGCCACCCCGGTGTCACCACTTCGAGTTTTGGAGCCAACATCTCTTACTCCACAGCTTGTGAACATGGTTTCACCGACCCCTCCCTCTTCACGATGATCCAATTCAACTTCCCTTTCACAGCAACTTTTTCCAAATATTTTGACAGAGAATTCCGAAGAGCCATGGCATCTAAAAACTAGAAAGTCTCCAACCTCCAAACAATTATCTTCCATAAACTCTTTCCATCCATTATAAAAGTACAGGTCGTTATCATATCTATCTATTTCAACCCACCAACATCTTCCGCCCGAATCGCATATCGAACACTTGAGAGGAAACGCTCCACCAAGATTTTTCACAAAGGCAGGAGGTATTTGCTGAGGCAATAGAAGCAAAGTTAAAAAGGTAATTAATTATCCCAAAAAAAACCTAGCTACCTTTTTGTGATATCAACCAGAAATGACCATACAAAGCATAAAATGAACTTGAATGATATTCCAAAGAGATAAACACAAAGTATGCTTACAAGCCGGTCGATAAAGTCACCAAACAAGACCTTGAAGAAGGAAGGTCCTCTTCCACAAGATGCTCTGTTCATTTTCACAAAGAGATTCTTTGTTGGAGTAATCTGTTTTCTTTCTTCTTCGTTTTATGGGGTGTCAAATCAAAGAGTATAGGGATGAGGAAAAAGAAGGAAACTAAATGGAAATATTAGCAGTACACCTGGTGTTTCAAAGCAAGGTTTTTAGAATTACGGTTATGAAACAACCTTACTACCAAACTGCTAAAACTCGGGTTAATTTTTCATAAATGATCGGATAGGGGTTTCAAAGCAAGGCTTTTAGAATTACAGGTTGAAACGATCCATTTCGGTACATAAGATTAAATGTAGAGGAGAATGCTATACATGCAATTTACCATAAACATTTAATATGCTTTTGCTGCATCAGGCTCTTCTGCAAAAAGAAGTGAGAAACCTGGAGCACTACACTAGACTAGTACCTCGTCTGAGGTCTCTGTAATTCGCATTGCCAATCCTTGTACTGTATAAACAATAATCCGTACGTCAGATTTAGGTTTGCATGGAACCAAACTTTTCCATTTATATGAAAGTTTGACTTCCTTTTCTGGTATAATAATCCGTACGTCAGATGGCTGAAAGCAACCCTTATTTGCCAATTGATTAATTGATTCCAGGTGCTGCTTGATTTATTTTTGCTTGGACTTAACAAAATTTCGGGCGCAAGCAAAGTATATTAGTTTTATTAGCACATCCCTTACCTGTGATACATATGCTTAATAGAGAGAAATTTGCATATATTAACATCAAAATTAATGAATATTATATAATTATAAATTATATAAAAAACATAATTAAAATACACTGTTATGTTATTATATATATATCGTATTTTTAAAATACGATATTAGGACTATTAGTTATATATCTTCATGATGCAATTTAAGAATAGTATCAAATTTAGTTACATTGCATCGTTTAAATATGATATTTATATAATCATTATTCCTATATCTCCAAGATACAATTTGAGTTTGATAATCAAGTAATGAATTTCCTTTAATTCATATTTTTGTAATATTAAATTCCTTAATAAAAGAATGCAAGAATGGAATCGGGAAGTACATATTTTATTGTTACGCTGTCGTAGAGGAATCTCAGGACAAATAAGGATATCGATAGACATTATTTCAAAGACATAATAGATGCAAACATTAAACAATCAGTTTTTAATTATTCTTTCACGATAATGGACAATAGAATTTTAGAAATTTGGTAGACTTTTTGTCCTGTCAATCAGTGCAATGCCAACATAAACGCAATAATTTGTATTTTTTTTTTCTATTTTTTCTTTTCCTTTGACGAAAAGTAGCACAATGGACGTACGATTAAAAGCATTCAAAACGTTTTCAACGTTTTTATCATACAAATTGCATTAAGAGCCATCTCACTTTTTATCTTCTACATGGAGATGGTAATTACGCTGCTATATACAAATGTTTTTCTTTATTCCATTTTATACATAGAATGATAAATAAGTTAAAGTTTATATAATGTAATGTTATGCTTGAACTTAAATTTGGTTTGAAAGGTTAAAACTCAATCTTAATTCGAATTTGATTGAGATTATAATTTTTAGTTAAAACTCTACCTAAAATGGCTATACTCAAGCTTAAACTTGACTTGAGGTAAACTTGTTTTAAATCAATTAACTTATATTAAATGAAACTAGTGATGCAAATTATAATATAGCATTTTGCATTTTGCATTTCATATTATCTTTTAATTCCCTTTTTTTTTTTTAACTAGCATGAAATCTCTCTTTTCCTTTTACTAGTAAATTTTTCTGCATTATATTAATTCTTGGTTTTACCGCCGAACATAACACATGGAAAAATAGTAAAATACAAAATTGAATATATCTACTTGAATTTAAAACTTTATTTAAAAAATATTATTAGAACAAATTCTTCCTTCATATTGTACACAACGACTGAATAATTAAATGAACAAGAAAGAAGAAGAAAATAGTACTAATATATTCACCATTAGACAGTAGGCTATTAATGAAGTAGAGAATATGTATGGGCAATCGGGTATGGGTAGATTAACTTAGAACATATTTTGGAGTTTTATATGAGTATGGGCTATTTTTCGAAAAATATTACGGAAAATGGCTAATTTTTTTTTAAAAAAATATAAATATGGCATACTGAAAGTATATTAAGTGAATGTACTTTTAGTTACTTATTATTATTTTTTTTATATTGAAGGTGCATGCAATAGATGCGCCTTCAATATAATTTATTATAACTGCGGTAGTTATAATGAATTATACTAAAGGAGCATTTACTGTATGCACCTTTAGTATGCCGGGTATATATATCCTAATCCGTGCGGTCATAACTCATTGTTATATATATCAGTTTCTGAAATTTCTAAAACACAGAAAAAAATTGAGAAAACCTATAGTTGAAGTACTAGACAATTCCTTTATGCAAGTGAACGTTTAAAACAGGTAACAATCTATAAATTATAGGCATGTTATTTATTTATTTTATTTTATTGATAATCAAAATTATGCAATTTTTATTTTTAGAAAAAAATTTATTATGTTATTACGTAAATTTTGTAATTATAGATATATTGTAAGTTGTATAAATTATTATTATTTCATAAAAATTTATTGTATATTGTATAAATTTAGGATTGTTTTGTATTGCAGTAAATAAGTTATACGATTGTGGGTATGAATAATATTGGAATGTAAGTGGAAATTTTTGTGTATATATATATATATTTTGTGTTTTTTATTGTGTTGAGTTAAATTAGAAAGTTAAAACTAGGTAGTTGTGTTGACAATACAGCATATTGAGATAATTAAGTGCATTTTATAAAGTTATCGCTCGGTGTGTAGATGAAATTTATACTGTCATCTAAATATTTGATTTATTGTGGCATTACTAAGGTAAAAATAACAGATTATGTAAAAGTTATCGTCTATGCGAATGGAAATATAGTGATGGGTAAGAAGTTAAAAATTAGGAAGAATTTGAACTTCTCTTATTTCAATTGGAGAATTTGTAGATGTGTTGGAGTTGACCTAAGTGGTGTTGAACTCATGTACAGGCATCTCTTTTTCTATGATGTGCATGATGTGCTGGAGTTGTCTATAAGTTGATGGCTATCAAAGATGATGAGGATGTTGAGAATTTCATTGAGATGGTAGAGTCTTTTGGAGAATGAAGTATTCAAGAAGTGTACATAAGGTACATTGGAAAATTGAGTGTTCGGAATGAGCATGCAATATATGAGTTAGACAATCCAACCCTTCTGGATCCTAATGTGCATTCAATAATGACTGGTGTGGAGCAAACAGATGTGGATTAATCAAATGAACCATACATGGATTTCTCTGAGTACGAGCACGTGAATATCATAGAAGAGTAGCTTAACGAAGTATTGGATCCCATTATCGAACATGAAGAGTCTTATGATTCATATGTAGAGAGAATAAACATGGATATAAATGTCGATGATGGGGAGAATGTGGTAGATGTGGATGGTGATGAAGATGATGTTGGCTTCCAAGATGACCATGCTGAAGATTAGGGAGAGGCCCAGGTGAGACCATATGTTAACGAGAGCGATGTGCCAGTTTAAACACTTCGCAATGATGGCCCTAGTAGGCTATACCATCAAATTGGTGAAGTATTGTCAAGTAGATAGTTTAAAGACTTTCTGCAAATAAACGAACCTGTTAATAGGCTTATCAGAAATCATGTCTCATTTTATAATAGTCGGTACGATGGCAACGGTTATGCAACATTCGAGAGAGATGTTAATGAAATGTATAGTAACATCATCAACTCTAATGACTTGAGTGTCAGTTTGCATTTCAACACGAAGAAGGATCTCATAAATACAATTAAGTCATTCTACTTAAGGAACCACTGTGATTTTCATATGGATATTTCGAAACCAAATGTATACGCTATCTACTGTAAAAAGAAAGAACAGGGTTTTAAGTAAAGGCTATGAGCTTATTTGAAGAAAGTAGAGGGTCTTTTTAAAATAATAATTCTAAAGGTTCTGTACATTTGTGTGAACTTGATGATGAACTAGGATCATCTTCAGCTCGATAGTGACATAATAGCTATACTATTCATCAATAGTGTACGGAATAACCCTAATGTTAAGATACTTGATCTTGCAGCTAACATGCAAACTATATATGGGTACACAGTAAGTAATAGAAGGGTTTTCGAGGTTAAGCGAAAGGCTGTTGAGATGATATATGATAATTGGGAGAAGTTGTATAATAAGTTGCTGAGACTATTAAATGCAATGAAGTTGAGCAACTCGAGGACACAAGTGGATTAGGGTTGAAGTAGGTCACTAAAGCAAGGTCAGTCCCAGTTTAAGTAGGTTTTCTAGACATTCGAGCCGTATGTTGAAGCTTTCAAATACCTTTAGCCTATTATATGTGTCGATGGCACATTCTTATACAGAAAGTACGGGTATAAGTTATTGGTAACTTGTAGCATGGATGAAGACAATTCAATTGTTCTATTGGCATTTGTTCTTGCTGATACAGAATCAGTAGAAACTTAGGGGTGGTTCCTACGAAAGCTTAAATTGTATGTAGTTGGCCAGAAGGGGGAAACCTTATGTTTTGTATCCAATAGGGCATTCGGTATTGACTTTGTGTACAAGGAACCATCAATAGGTTGGCAGCTACCATTTGCAGTTTAAAGATATCATCTGTGACACGTTGCTAGTAAGTTCAACACGGTCCATAAAAACTAATTATGTAAGAAACTTGTATGGTTTGCAGATATTCAAGCACAACAAAGGAAATTCGAATGTTTATGTAGAATTTGGCCTAGGCTAAGGAGGATACTCCCGTGTGGTTCAACAATATTGATTTGGACAGGTGGACTCTCGTATATGATGGATGTTACCGTTTTGGATACATGATATCAAATATTATCGAGAGTTATAACTCCATTTTGAAATTAATACGTGGATTACCCGTTATTACATTAGTAAAGAAGAAATTTTACAACTGTATTACCTATTGGGAGGAGAGGCATAAGGGTGCTAAGGAGGCAATCGATTCTGGTAAGACCTACACTGATTATACTGTAAAAATGTATAAAACTTAAAGGGGACGAGCAAGTATACATAGAGTAATTTCATTTAGCTTGCGGAATGGTATTTTTGAGGTTTTAATTGGTAGTCGAATGACGACAACATAATTGAAGGGAGGAGGAAAGACACATACAATTGACTTTAGGGGTCGTACTTATTCTTGTCAAAAGTGGCAAATATATAAGATTCCTTGTTCCCATGCATGTGCTGTAGCAGCAAATATGAGGGTAGACAACAAATCAGCAATAGGGCCATGGTATAAATGGGTAAACTAGATAGATTGTTACTGAGCTCATTTCTACTTGATTGGTGACGAGCTGAATTGACCATAAGTTAGTTTTCCTTATCTTCACCTGAATATTGACTTATTATGGAAAAAAAAGGTAAACCTAAGCGTAAGCGATATCACATGAAGATGGACATCCCTTTCATTTTGTAGACCTAGGGCATATTAATAGAGGATACAACACATACCCTAAGTCAAGTGTTGCCTTCACTTCGGGAGCTAAAACCAACTCTAGGGTTGAATCTATCTCATACATGACTCCTGAGTTCCAGTAACATCTTAATCTCACGACTTCATCAGCTTCTTAAAAGCGACGTTCCACCCTTATACAGTCATCCATGGGTGAAGACATCACTTAGCTACATTTGGGCCATCCAACCGACTCAATTCCTCCTAAGGAACTTGAGCTTGACGATCCACCACTTGAGCTTACTTAAACACATGATAAACGATGACGCTCACTTCTTTCTGTGCCGTGAGTACCTTTACACAGCGTAGATGTTAATAGATATGTTTGGTTTATTGTTTTTGTTTTCTTCTTCATTTTTCTATTGTATTGATGTTGTTATTGACTGATTACAAATTTTATGTATATATTGATTATTCAAAATACAATTCACTTTTCATTATATATTGCAATTCAATGCATTGTTTATTTGTTATAATTTTACAATTTGCAATTGTTTTTTTTTTCTATTCGATTCGTATGGTTATTAGATTATCATCTCATGCGCTTATTTCTTCCCTACCTACTATATTTGTTAGGGTGTTCCACCAATTGTGATTTTATGTAATTTATTATTGTATCAAACTTTCCATTCAGTTTATAAGTTAATGGTCGGAAGAAGCACATTAGGTATATGTGCCTTCAGTATAAATATTTACATTGAAGGCGCATATACTTAATCCGCCTTCGGTTTAAATTAAACATAAGTAATTGAAGGTGCATTTACTTAATGTGCCTTCAATATATCATATTCTTATTTTTTTTAAAAAAGTAGCTATTTCTATATTATTTTTTCGAAAAAAAACCCATATTCAAATAAAACTCCATATTTTGGGCTTCAATCCTTCTTCATAGAATGTTTATCCTAATATAGATAGGCAACCTTATGATTTTATAGCTGTTGCAATGACAACACCCTATATAGATTTTAATAATATTAACATATCATATAAATTGATAAATAAAGTGAAAACATAACTGGTATGTTTTTAAAAAATACATTCATTCACTAACATGTGTTAAAATTTTATTAATATTTACTCAACTAACGGTAAATTTCAACAAGCTCAAACTCAACTTGAGTAATCTTATTCTAGAACAATTATCTAACAATAATATTATTATTCTAATTAAAATAAAATCAATATATAATTTTACTCAACTCAACTAACATTTAGAATTGACTTAAGCTTGAATAAACTCACAAACTACATACATGAAAGTCGAGTTTGACATGACAAATTACGTGAGTAATTTTAAACTTGAACTTAAATTTGACCAAACTTTATCAAATTAAACTTTAAATATCCAACTTATCCCATTAATACCCCTAATCATTACCCATCCCGAGAGTTTAATATTCATACGGAGAATGTTTGCATACCTCAAATGAAACCGGTGATGCAATTAAGAATTTAGAATTTTGGCATTTGGCATTTCATATTAACTTTTAGTCCCCCTTATAAACTGGCATGAAATCTCTCTTCATTCTTTTATAGTGGGTAAATCTTTTTGCATCATTATTAATTCTTGGTTCTACCATCAAACATAACAGATGTAAAAAATGAAAATACAAAATTGAATATATCTAGTTGAAATTAAAACTTTATCAAACAAATATTATTAAAACAAACTCTTCATTTGAGTTTCCTATATTTATACTGTCACACCTAATAACTCATACGTATAAACAAATCAAGTAAGACGAGGATGCTACAAAAATACGAACATATTGGATTTAAATGACTCAGGTGGAAGATATAGAACTTAATTTTGATTTTCGCATCAACATAATGGACTTTGATGACTCGCATAAAACATAGAGGACTCAATTTAATTTAAGCACCAACACTTGGCGATGCTAGTGTATTTATCCCCTAAATACAGGGTAATAACCCATAAGTTTCTGTCTCAAATACAAATACTCCATAAGAACTTTGACATAAAAAAAAAAAAAAAATGACATAATCCTTAAATTGATATGCTTCATCTAGAAACAGAAATTGCTAAGGAAAAAGGGTGTCTAAGTTGCTTGCAGTATGAATTTGCTTCACATATGATGACGAGGAGATAGACAGAGAGTATTGCAGAACTATGACAGATCCGCCTCTCAAGCCAAGAAAATGGTATAAGACTTCATGCATCAGCTCTCATTCATCGATAACCCTAAGGCTTTCACTTGCTACTCCGATTAATTTCGTGTTTTCCATTTGAAAATGAAAATCGCTAGTGAAATATCCGACAATAGTAGGATTAATTATTGATGAATGAGAGCTGATGCATGAATTGTTATTCCATTCAACTAACAACAGACAAGAATGTCACTCTTGCTTACTAAGTCTCATTTCCAAAGAGAAACAGCAAATGTGACATCCTTCTCATTGATCAATTGAAAGTTCAACATATCTCCTTCTTGCAAATTATTCTCCCTCTGAAATTTAGTCCATCCACTACCCAACCTAAAGTTGTCGTGAGCTTTTAGAACCCTTGCAGTCCATGTTTTGTTAGCTGATTGGAGCTTGACAACCTGATGTTCCTTGACAAACACTCTCAATTGTTTTGGTATAAGCTGAAAAAAAGCTTAACTAGTTGTAAGATAATTGAAAGAAACTAAATGAAAAAATTCGATCTGAGATAGATTTTTTTTTGTACAAACCATCTTTCCATTGCGCACGTATGACTGCCTCAAGCAAGCATTACCTGCAGGCAATTTTCTACTAACCACATTTCCTGCTCTCTTGTTCCTGCTCCCGGATCCTAATAAAATAGTAAACCATTAAGTAAATGAATCCATTAACGAGATAATTGCAAATACATCATAAAACTGTTATCGGTTGGATAGAGATGACCCATCTAAACTCTAAAGACATTACTCTGCGTCCTATAACTTTTAGCTTCTGAAAACCATAAGCACATGTTTTCAAAATACATGCGGAGGTGAAAACATGTTTTCGGGGTTTACAAAAGTTATCTATACTTGATGAATAGTTTTGGGATATTTGCGATTTCCTCAATGTTTATGAAATTCTGCTTTAATATAAATTGCTAGTAATTATGTAAAAGCCGTTTAGAGAAATTAGTAACTACCACTACTGGTTTCATGCTGAGGAACCTCCTCAGTATCCTCAGTCTCAACACTAACAGCTTCAGTTGTTACATCCTGAGTGGCCTCCTCCATGTCTTCAGCTTGACTACTAAAACTAGAATCAAGGTCAATCACTTGAAATCTCTGGAAATTGGTTTTATGAACTCCTCTTGTATCACGGCCAAATCCAACCTCCTTTTCGCAGGAATTTTTCCCGTATATCTGAACAAACAGTTCTAAATAGCCCCAACATCTGAAAACTAGGATGTCTCCTATCTCCAAAGAGTTACCCTCCACAAATTCTTTCCATCCATTTCGAACAAACAGCCTGCCATTGGATCTGTTTATGTCAACACTCCAGCATTTACCTGTGGCGTTCCTAATTGTATAATTTTTAGGGAACACTCCCCTCAGTCCACCGAGATTTTTGACAAAAGCCGATGGGATTTCCTAATGCAACAAAAGCAAAGCAAGGCTATTATTCAAAGAAGCACCAACATAACATTATGTACCGCTAAAATTGCTAGGATTTGTAGGGTTCATAAGATTGCCGAGTACATTTTGCAGACTTCCAATGACTAGACATTGAAGAGTCTTTTGAAATGTCAACTTCAAACGACCAAACCTAGGAGAGTGTTTGTTTCATAGAAATATCCTTTCAGTATTTACCATAAGCTTCAGTTATCAGTGACTTTTTTTTTTTGTTTTTTGAAATGATGGTTTGAGGTGAAAGTGTTAATCGAAAGCCAATCATGCCGGTTAACCATCATGCATTTAAAAAAAAAAAAAGGAAAAATATGGATTGGAACAACAGTACGATCTTAGCCAAAACTGAACACACATACAAGTGGAGAAAATGAAAATAATTCCCACAAAACTCGCGTTGCATTTGTTACAAATATCACACTCAGGTATAAATTTTGCATTACAAATAATAACAATAATGCAAAAAAAAAAAGAAAAAAAAAGAAAGGGATTACCAGTTGGTTGGTGAAGTCACCCATCAAGACCTTGGCAAAGGAAGGTGCCATCTCCACTCAAGTTCCAGAGAGCATTGGAGTACCGAGGTTTTTTTAGTGACAGGATAGATGTTTGGTAGAAAGAAAAGCAACTTATAATAAGGAGGATTTTATATATACATTTATATATTTATTAAAAATTGATAAAACGCAGTTGATCATCTTCAGAGAATCGGGAAGTACAGATTTTTTTGTTATGTTTTTTCAGAGGTCTTAAAGGACAGATAACGGATATGAATCAACCTTATTTTTATTTGTCAGCTGTTGAATATTTTATTATAATTATTTTTTTATTTTATGATTACATTTAAGGAATGATATAATTATCATATACAAGTTTAAAAGTAACATTAAACACATAAAAGATGATCGACATGGGAAAGATTTTAATGATACTAATAATGCGCTACATGAATAATATGTAAATACTATAAATAACTAAATTCAATATCAATCTTTAAGTCTATTAATTAAATAGATTTGATTTCTTGAGCTAACGTGATAAGTGATAAGGTTTGAGGAGCCAAACCCATAAATTATTGGAACGATCATGAGAGATTTGGCATGGCAAGTTTACAGTAAAGCTCGTTAAATCAGTCCGTCCGATTTAACCTTTCTCAACTTGACTTACACTAATAAAATGAGGTTATTTGAACCTAAGCTTATAAAAGAGACAAATCTTAAGTTCATTAAAAGGAAGGGACCAACTTTAGCCCTTGATCATCATTACGATTCGATAGATGAATGGTTTTCTATGGTCCTGTACACTATTTTAGTAGGATCGGTTCTGCCTTCTATCACACAATAGATTTGATGTTTACTAGATCTAAACGGTTGAAAACACAATTAATTTAATAGTTTAGATTTAATGCATATCAAATCAAAGATTAGATGGGGTATGAGATTGGTCTCATAAAAATATAAACTGGACTATAGAAAAATCCCATTTTGAAAGGTTTTTCCTCTTCTTTGAGGAAACGACTATGGTTTTTTGGCAATTGTGCTAAGACAATCTATTGCGTAATACAGTGCAGTCGAAAAGTAATTTAAAAAAGATAAAAGAAAAGCTAATAATTGGAAAAAAATCCAATGGTATTAATAAGCCACGCAAAATACTAATAAAATTTTGATATATATTAATGAAAAAATATACTTTTAGAAAATATTAATTATATTTTATATATTAAATTTTTATTTATAATTACATATTATTTTTCAATTCACATAAAATATTTGTATTATTAAAACCGTTCTCGAACATTGAGAATTAGGAAGTCGGTTTGCATGAACAATGATCATTGATGGCGCTGTGGACTTGGTTTTTAACCCTTGAAATTAAATGTCTAGACATAAATCTTTAAAAGAGTGCATTTGATTCCTTACATTATGATGTTGCCCTTGAAAAAATAAAGAAAATAGAAAATAAAAGAAAGCATTAAGCAATAAGTACGGAAAATTTTCAAAAATAAAAATACAAATTGGAGTTCTTTTTATTTTCTTATTTCAAGTAATTTCTTTATTTATTATTTTTTAAAGTATTTCATTTATATAGGACAAAATGTAAATAGAATTTATAAGTACCTTAACAATTTTAGTCTAAACACTTAATCCTAAAAATAGAGTTATTAAGCGCAAAGAAAAAAAATTATAATATATTTGCAATTTATGTTAAGAAAAATTTAGTTTTCCTTTAAAGCATACACCGTGTTTCAATTAGATTTAAGGAAGGGTCAAATCCAACTCATGACTCGGCCCATTGGTTCAATGAACCGGCCCGAATTCCAATTGGTCAGGTTTGACTTGGGATTGGACCTTATGGATCTGACAGGTCCATGCGGGTCATAGGTGGTGACTTGCTTAAATCAATAAATCGATGACTTAGGGGATGACTTAGTGGTTCAACTAACTGATTTGAACTGGTTCCATGAGAAAAAAAAAGAAAGATAAATTTTTCAAAAAATTTTCAACCGATTAACACTTATAATTTTTCTCTTATCTATTTTATGTATTCGATACTTAAATTAGATAATTTTTTTTTTTAATAAAAACTTAATCGTTTTTTTTTTCAAATTTAAGAGTTAGCAATATTGCTATTATTTTGGAAATTAAAAGTGTTAGAATAAAAATTGATTTGTACAGTATGAATTTTTTTTTTAAAAATTGAAATGACTAATCATGTAAATATGATGATTTTTTTTAATATAAAAATTGAGCAACATACTAAAGTTTTTAAAAAATATATAAAAATTATTCTAAAACTATGTGGCCCAATGTTATCCTGACACAAGTCGACTTATCCTAGAGAAGAAAAGGAATAAAAAAAAAAGAAGGCAATTTGTGCCTTTGGTAAGATTCAAACTTAAAACCTCAAGCTAGTTCCAAATGTAAGTCCATATGCAATACCATTAGGTTATTGGTCTATACTTTGTTCGTATATACAATTAAATTGCATATATGGACAATATTAGTCTAGAATATATTTGAATCTAAGCTCAAGCCCAATGCTCTTCTCCTATTAAATAAAAAACTCATTATTGAAATACTAAAACTTATTTAAATTTCCTAAGTTTTCTATTTTTTCTAATTTTTTTTGTATTTTTTCTAAACTTTTATTTTTTTTTTGTAGTTTTCTAAATTTTCTTTATTTTTTGTGTTTTTTTCCTAATTTATGACCCTTCATCCTATTCTAAAATTTTGAAAAAAATAAAAGGGGGCCAAAAACGGGGTGTCTACATTAAGGTACCGCAATGATTCATGGTTTATGTAGATTATAAATTCTCTAGGTGATAAATAATGTTACCAAACTGTCAGAGCTCAAGTTAAGGAGTAGAACTCCTTATCACATATAAAATAGTTGAGTGTGGCTCTTTTGAGCTTTTTATTAAAGTAAGCAATAAGTCAGCCTTCCTGCATCATCACAACTCCCATACATAGTACTGATATGTTACACTCTACTTCAAATATTTTGTTAAATCTCAAAAGAGCTAAGACAGGGGTAGTGATCAACTTCATCTTCACCTCCTTAAAACTCTTTTGCTCTTTCTCTCCTAATCTGAACTAACATTTTTCTTCAATAGCTCAATGAACGGGGTCATAATAGTACTAAAATTTCTTATAAATCAACGATAAAATGATGCCACGTCATAGAAGCTTCACATGTCAATAGAACATGTCAAACCAGGCCATGCAATAATTACCCTCACCTTCTTATTATCAACTCGTATGCCACCACCACTTATAACAAACCTAAGGAAGACTACTTCAGGTCGGAATAAGTTGCACTTCTTCAGATTAGCATACAGCTTTTCAATTCGAAGTTTCGAGAAAACAGTTTAGAGATGTTTACAATGAGTCTTCAGGTAAAGACTATAGACAAGAATGTCATTAGAGTAAACGACAACAAACTTCTCAACTAGTCCTTAAAGCACATGGTTCATTACTCTCATAAATGTGCTCAGTGCATTTGACAATCTAAAGGGTATCACCAGCCACTCATGCAATCCATTACGTGTTTTGAATGCAGTCTTCCGCTCATCTCCTTCCCGCCTCCTAATCTGATAGTATCCAGACTTGAGATTTATCTTCACAAATATCCTTACTCCATGTAACTCATCGAACATGTCATCAAGTCTAGGTGTGGGATACTTATACTTAATGGTGAGTCGATTAATAGCTTAGCTATCTACACACATCCTCTATGTGCCATCCTTCTTCGAAACCAATAAAGCTGGCACGATACATGGACTTAAGAATTCTCGGACATATCTTCTCTTCATCAATTCATCAACCTACTTCTGTAGCTTGGTAACCTGCTTAAGATTCAGCCTATATGTAGGCTTGTTTGGCAGTATGACTCTTAGCTACAAGTTTATTGCATGCTTAATTCCTCTGATCAGAAGTAGACCTTTAAGCAATTCACTAAGGAACAAATTAGCAAACTCATCCAGTAAGACTTTCACTTCAACAAGTGGTAGTTCTTAATTCAGTTCCTTCATCTTAAGTAACCTTCTAACCAGCAAATAAGTCAATTCTTCAAGATTCATCTTTCTCTCCAGCTCGACTTGGGTTGTTACCAAAGTTTCCTTCTTTAGAACTTGACTTAGTTGAGTCTACATGGTTTTAACTTACTTAGCACTCATAAGGCTTAGCTTCACCTTCCTACCCTTATGCTCTAATAAACACGTGTTCTTCCTTTCATCATAAATCACCTTTCAATCAAACATCTACGGTCTTCCAATTAGAATATGAGATGCATTCATAGGCCTCGATAGTTTCCAATACAGATTGGTACAGTCACTTGTTTGGTCACTTGTAAATCTCCTTTATCACTAAGCTAATATAATTTGTAAGGCTTGGGGTGAGGTCAGGTCAGCAACTTCAATTGTTGGACTATAAATGCAGATGCCGCACTAGTGTAGCTACCATTGTCAACAATAAGTACACATAGTGACCCATTGATCAAATAACCAATATGGAACAGGTTCTCTCGCTATTCGTCTTTTGGTGTTAAGCTCTCACTCATAACTTGCCTTAATACTATGGTTACGGGCATAAAATTCCCCTCCTCACTATGGATGACTTCCTCTTCCTTAGATAGGTTAGCTTATCTGGACTCTTTTGACTCCTTTACTTCCTTATCAATGCAATCGACCTCAATGGTCGGTACTTTTCCTTTGATTACTATGGTTCTTCTGTTCGGGCATATAGCCGCCATATGTCCGAATCCTAAACACTTGAAGCACTTAATCACACTCATCTTATGACTAGAAATTTGTCCCTTCTCAAACTTCCTTAGAGTTTCTTTCTCCTTTACTTAGACAACTAGAGTAGGTTTGACATCACTTATCCTGCTTGGTTCCAATTGCATAAATTTGCTTGGAGTAAGTTGGCTCGAGGGAGCTTAACTTATTGGAGTTGGGATTCGGTTCATCTAATGTCACTTAATCCTCTGTACAACTCGGATTGCCTCCTCAAGTGTACCAATATCTATAGTCTCTAGAATATCTCCAATCTTATACTTTAACCCACTAATGTATCGAGATACAATTCGATCTTTTAGCTCAACAACTTTGCATCAGATCATTAACATTTAAAACTCCTTCACATACGCATTGGCACTTGATCTTCCTTGCCTTAACTCTTGCAATCTCTTGAAAGCATCCTACAAATAATAGCTTAGAACGAATCTCCTCCTCATCACTCTCTTCATTTTATCCAAATTTATAAGCTCACATTCTTCTTCTCTTCTTCAGGTAGCTCACAAATTCTTCCACCATAGAGTAGTATAGCCAGTAAACTCTAGCGCGATAAGTTTAACCTTAGCATTCTTAAGCACCTCATGACACTCAAATTGCTTCTCAATTGTATCTGCCCAATTCAGGTGGTCTTTGGCATCACCACTACTTGAGAAACTAGGGGTCTCCATCCTCAGTCCTTTTAATCTAGGAGCTCGAATATTCATCTCCTCAAGCTTGTAATATTCATCTTCCTCGTCACCTATCTCCTCATCCTCCTCTTCAATCTCTTTAAACGCGAGTTTGCATTGAGCAGTTTTGTCCACTCCTCCAAATTGATGTGGTCAAACTAGGAAATTAGATTAACTATGTCGGCGATTGCCTCTCTTGAGTAGCTCATTAGCTCAACCTTTGTATGGGTCATTTCTGGTTTGCTTCCTGTCCTTGCTTATGGTAGTCACCAAGTCGATAAGCCTATCCAGTCACTCGTTTGCAAATTGGGGTGTAAAACTCTCTTATTGTTTGTAGCCATTACGAACACCACTCTTTTGGTTACTTAGGGTTTCAAGAATACTAGAATCAAATATTGTAGTTTAGTTAAACAGATTAATAGTTGAAATACACTTCCAAAATCCTCCTTTTGAATAATAACAAAAAACACTAATATACCAACAATTACTATAACGACAATAATATCACTCATACAACAACAAAACCAACTAGTCATGCGTAATCTATTTTAGGATCATAAAAAAAAGGGAAGATAGAGCACTGACCTTCCTCAACTTAGTACACTACTATAACACTTGCTACAACCTCGTACAACTCCTTCAACATGATGCACTAGTCTCAACTTACTATCTTTACACAAAAGATACTATAGGGAATTACTCATGAGCATAAATGACTAGAAGCTTACTTGAATGTAGCCAAGCTCTAATACTTAGATAGTATGGATTGCCAAGAAGGTGAGATACAACTATTGTTTTCACAAGAATCAAGGGTGGGTTTGAACCTCAAGAAAATCCAAAAACTAAATGAGAATCGATAGTTGAGCAAGGGTTTCTCGCGTACTGACAATGGATATAATGTATTAACGTCTTATGTAAGCTTAAGTCACACTTGATATGACACACAAGTGTAGCTGGAGGTTCCTCCCCACTAGTCTACGCTCGAATGGCCTAGATAAGAGTAAGGAGAGAAAACAAGGAAAACACTTAACTTAAGGAAAAGGTTTTATATGTAATGTTCTTGATTAATTCTAGTTGACACATTTTGCAAGGTATTTATATGTCCTAATTAGGGTAAGTACTAGGATGATTTTAATTACAAAATTAGATACATACTTAAAATGGAAAATGAATACAAAGAAAGGGTAAATTGATTATAACAGAAAAAGAATACCCCTTGCTAGGACAGTACGAATGTTAGAGAGTTAGGACACATGTTCACTTCTTAATGCCCTGGTCCATACTATACCATATGCTGAGTAAAGTTTCTCCAAGCAAAGTAAGTTAGGTTGATAGCTTAGTAACTTAGGGCTTGGGGAGGGTTAACTTAATGAGTGATCATTCGTTTGCTTGGCCTCGGCTAGTCTACTTGGTACTTAGGTAACTTAGCCTTAGATGCTTACCATTAAGTGCTTCGCTAGATGATGGGTTGGTTGTCTTGGCAGATTTTATGATGAGATGGAGAAAGGTTGGCATGGAGTAGCTCAACAAGTTGGGGTGGAGAAGGCATTGCTCTTTAGGACTCAACTCTTCTATAAGAGCTCGATGAACTAAGCTAGCGAGTCCTTTTGGCTCGGGAATGAGTAATCAGTCTATGATCCCTATCATATGGTAACCCCATACTTCAACAACTATCCTCTACACGTTTTACGCAAAATACAAAGTTAATCCTAGCTACCCTTTTTTTTCTATTAGTTTTTTCATTTTGCTTTATTTATTTAGCTTAATCTTACATTTAATTGACTATTTTAAATAATTTGGATATATACTTGCACGTAAAATTTACATGTGGTCAATATATATATTCCTACATGTTATTTCATGTCATTTAGTAATTTGATTTACTCATAAAATTTATCTCTAGATATAGCTAGTTACCAAAACCTATTCTACGTGGTTATGATAATTATTAAATAGTATAGTGAAAATGTACCATTTTTGCTATATTTTATTATTTTATTATATTTTTGAAATATGATGTCACACTCCAAAGTAGCAAAGTCGTAACAGCCTCGCCGTGTAAACCATTCTAAGATAGTAGTTGACCTTACAACCGCTATCCTAGACCTAATTTACATAAGACGTCCATGATTAACTCACTTTGAAGTAAACGGTTTATAATTTAAATAAATCATTTATCTAAGAAAATGAGAAAATATATATATACACTGAAATTCAGTTATTACAATTAAAATATATGTTTGTTCTTCAAATGTTTTTCCTCACTCCCCAAGATCCAGCAGTTGCTAGCTTTAGAGTAGTTGTATGCTGCTTCTTAGCTAGCACCTGCATGACGTCTATAGGGATGTGAGCAACCACAACTCAGTAAGTTAAGATGGAGGACTTAAAACTATACCATAAACATAACAAGATTATCAATCAACTTATTAGGTGCAATGTATGTTCAAGCAAATACCATCACACAACGTTGTCCGGCCCGTTGTGAGATTAGAGAAATTGCGCCTACTCTAATCCGAGTTGAGTAGTTGCCGTTAATGCAACAGCTCACGACCAAACCTAGGCTTGTGCAATGGAGACACCGCTCCTCCCGCGACTATCTTCGAACCATTGACTTCACTCTCGCCGCGACTTCCTCTCCTGTCACTTAGTTCGACCAAGGATGAAGAAGGGACCATTATACAATCCTGCGCTATTCCTTTTGAAGGGGTCAATATTTGGCTGGAGAATCCTAGGTTTCCCCTAATTAGTTGCCATGCAGGTCCAATTATGATTACGGGTCGTATATTTGATTAGGTCCAGTTTAGGGTGATCAATCATTTTATATAAATCATACAATACAGGCCAGAACAACAAACAGAATCATAGCATCACTCATAATCAAGCACATGCACATAACTAACTATCTAACCAGCACAACTAAGCATAATCTTAAGCCTCCAAAATACAGCAACGTATTAATCCTAACTTATCTGGACTCCTCACTCACTCACTCGAGGTCTAACTCGCTCAGGCCATCACCGATCATCCCTATAACACAAATGTGGTTTCAGTTTTTCATATTACTATTATAAGTTGGTTTTATCTTATAAAGCTTATTGTTATGTTTTGTTTAGGGTTTAATATATCCAGTTATTTAGGTTCTTAAATCTTTTACAATTATTCTAGGTTTGGGGTTAGGTTTGGGTTCAGTTTCCGTATCGATTTCTAAATTAGGTTCTAGTTCGATTTCCTAAGTACTATTTTATACTCGAACCCTAGAAATTCATTTCAACTCATAATTTGAAATTAATTATATTACTTCCAGATATCATAAATACCATCATTACTCCTAGTCAGTATTTTATTCCATCCGGTACACTTAAATCCTTATTAGTGTATCGAATTTACTCCTGATGTGAGAAATTTTTACATTTTTCATATAATTACATAAATTTAAGTTTTTTATCAGATTTATTATATATCCCTATTATTTATATAATATCAATTTTATCCTAATATTTTCTATTTATTATATTTCTAATAATTACATATTATGTATTATCACCTATTATGTATATAATACACATCTAATATTTCTAACACTCTAATTACCATCTCCCAACATCAATGATCATTTCAAAATGTCTAAATTCATCCTAAATCAGATTTTACACCTGATTACCCTAAATTACCAAATTAACTTAAAATTTACTATTTTTCCCTATCACTTATTTACTACATAATTAACCTAATAATTACATCTAACACCTTAAATGCTACAAGTATCATACTTCATCAGATTTCAACATCCTAAAACATATAATTATTCACTAAATTAGTAATTAACCATTTAATTACTTAATTAACCATAAATTACCCATCATGCCTAATTTTACGGCTTAAAAATTATCTAATAAATTTTGAAAATTAATTTTTGAAAATGGGCTTCATATCATTGTTCTATATCATCTAAGTAGTCTACACAAAAATTTTAGGCTCAAAACTATACTCCTTAGGTCATTTAGTTTTAAACTGAAACATATTCGGTTTTGCATGATTTCTTAAGGACCATATATCACGAGGCATATTTTCATCAAAATAATATTTTTTCTGAAAACTAAATACAAAAATATTCCAAACTAACAAGTTTCATAATTTTCTAAGAATATTTAATATTTTTACAAAATTACACAAAATCGGGCTAGAAATTGAACTCACCAATTTGGGTAGCTCTGGCCATTGTCGATCGCTATGGGTGTATCAGCCTACCTGAGCGTTGCCACCACTGTGTGGTGGTGGTGGTGGTCCACTCCCAACTACTCATCCGGTCTGGGTTCTCCTTACAAGCCCTAACTGCACAATTTTCTTATTTTTTTTCCTAACCCTAATTTTTCTCTCAATTTCTCCTCTCTCTATTTTTCTCACTCTCCAAATTGACCAAATGAGCTTCTGAAAAATTTGGAGTATTTATAGAGTTTTAGGGAAATTATTGTGCATTAATGAGACAAGATAATTACCTTATCTCTTCTTTTTTCCACTTTCTATTTGTTGCATTTTAATTGGTTGATTTTTTTTCTTCAATAACAGATTGCCACGCCCCACTTTTGAACTTTTCCTCATTTTATATATATTTTTCTTGATTTTTTCTTAATTAATTATGAATTTTATTTAATTATTTATTATTATTTTAGCACATTTCGCGTATTTTAAGTTTACGCGTATTTCTACATACATATAAATTCATATATAGTACAAATAAATATTTCTAAATATTATTTAAGTTATTTTATGATTTTTAATATACATATAATTTATTTCTAGCGATTCGTTAATTATCGGAATGCATTTTACGCATTTTCGATAAATAATGAGTTATATACTTAAAATTTGGAATTTTTATATTCTTTTATTTTATTGCTTATTTTCTTAAATTTAAACTTACATGACCATTTTACTAATATTTTTAGCTTTACTTATAATTTAGGCTCAATCGGATCTTTCAGCCAATTGAAATCCTAAATGATTAGTTGTAGGACTTACATATGAGTCTACAGATTCTCATTTATTAAAGTTCTTCGATTATTTAAATTTATAATTTAATCGAGTTAATTTCATAAATGCCTTAAATCGCCCGCTCAAAACCTAATCATGTAAGTACAAGCCTACTTATTAATTATATTGAATGTATATACATACCTTTTAAATATTATTTCATGTTATCCTATAAATAATATTATCCATATTAGTTTATCTCTAAGGCTTAGTTGAGTATTATAACTTATCTTACATGCTTTCGATGATTTATAAATGTTGCATGCAAAATTAGCTTTTTAGCTATTTTAAAATTCTTTGTTATTATATTTAAAAACTCCAACTTGCGAAGGCCATGTCATTTATTATATATATATATATACACACACATACAGACTTCTTCTTCAACTAAGTCGTAAAATACTATCTTAGCAATACTTGTTTCTTGAATACCCTAAAACTCGATACTAAAAACCTATTTACTAGAGTATAAAGCTTAAAGTTTACTTGACTCAATAGCTCTCATGATTACGCTACATCTAAGTGTTAAATCATAATTGCAAATTTTCTAGGGTCTTATAGCTCTAGGGTTTTAGGTTTATAAATATCGTATGAATTAGTTATACTAATCATCTTTTGAGATAGTACAAAGTTGACTCTTCACATATTTGAATTTATCCCGCTACATGTTACATGAGATTAGCTATATCAAATGAGTAGGTTCATGGTACCTATATGTATCAAGAAACTACGAAGTGTCTTAGAGCTTAGAAACTATAACGTAATGAGTACATGTTTACAACGGAAGTATAAGATGGCTATGATGGGGTCTTATACCCTAACCTTTCATAGATTTGAAAAATCAGGAACTAAGACTTACCTTTTCTTTCAGCTACACCGTGAAATCATTAGTGAGATTATATCTCCATGTATTAGGATACCTTTGTGAAACCTTTGATTTCTTTTTACCTTTCTTAAGTTAAGTAGACATCATTTGCCGTTCACATCAAATTTATGGAAATTCAAATTGTAAATTAATATTTCTTTTATATGTAAATTATAACAAATATAAATATAATGAATTTTAATAGAAATACAAATAATAACGATTACTACAAATATAAACTATGACACCTGCTCATATTAGAGATATGAGATAAATTTGAAAAAATTGACAAAGTGTTAGTTTGAAGCAATGGGTTACAACAACATAGTTGAATTATCATTATATTTATCTAGTTAAATTATACATTAGCTATATTATATAAGTTAGGTTTATGGTATATATATAAATTATGAGGTAATCTATAGCTTAAAACCAATTATAATAATAAGAAAAGATTCCATGCAAATTTTGGGGTAAGAATGATGTACTATTTTGTATTCTATACGTAACCACAGTTTTTAAGGTTTTAGAATCAAAACCTACCTTCTAATGTCTAATATCTATCCTAGATTTATTTAACCATGCATTGCCTAAAGGGTTTGGGACTCATAATTTCCGTAGCGTAAGCAGCCTTTATACATAATAGTGATTCCTATCCTATTCTTGCATCTTTTCATCCTTGATTAGGTGAACTAGTAAATTGAATAATATTTTAATACCAAAGAGTGAAATTTATGACCTAAATATCTAAATTTATAGTAAACCATAATTAATATAGTGTACTTTGATTATAATACTAAAATGAACATTAATTCACTGCACATTAACTAATATATGATATACATTTGAATTATTAAGATATGGGAAATGTTTGTGCTTGATGTTGGTTGCCTTATTATGTGAAAATACTTCAAAAATATATGAAATGAGAAAATGAGTGACATATTGGTTCATCCTACATTATTACCCATTGTTGAGTATTAATTAGTCTCGCTGTATACCTAATAAATATCTAAATTAAACATGCACCAAACATACGTTGCAAGATTACATGAAGGTTGTTTGTTAGTATCAACACTAATACGGAGAGACCGTATGAAGGTGGTGCCTCATCTATTAACTCATAGCTTAAGGACATGTCCACACTCTTGGGCATATATTTATTAACTGACTTTCACTTATTGTTTTATGAAAATACTATTGAGCTTTCAAGGTCACAATATTATATATATGTGTATGTGAATCATAATAGTAAATTTATGAGCGAAGGTACCCACCTGGATTATTGGAAACTAGGGTTGATTGTAATATCCTTTAAATACTAGATGAATGAACTATAATTATCGAGGTACCTTTTGGTATAGTGACCTAAAATTCATTAGAACTTTAAAATTAAGCATGCTCTGGTAAGGAAATCTCAAGATTAGTGATCTTTTAAGAAATTGGTGCTCCAAGGGATAAAACCATACAGCGTATCAAGCTAAAACGGATAATACCATGGTGAGAGAAGTTCCAATTGGGTTATTATAGGCAATATCGAAATATTGAACCAATTGGACGGGCAAAGTCCTTACTTGGTGTAGTCGTAGACCTATGTAACGAAACTGACAAAAATATCAATTTTGTAAGGGAGGTGGAATAAAACCCTTTAAATACTAAGTGATAGAGCTTTAATCGTTGAAATACCTTTTGGTATAATGAAAGTTAGTTGTGCTTAAGCTATGACAATCGTAGAATGGATGATAACTTGGGAAGCTACTGCACTAAGAGACAAAACCCTATAGTGTACTATGCCAAAGAGAACAATATCTTAGTAGGAGAAGTTATGATTGAGTCCTTACATGACTTATTGGTATTTATTTTCTAACATGGGTATCAAAGATTGTAAATCCATATTGTATACAATTTATGGATGACTTGTACATTGTTTCATATGGTTGTTTCATGCATAACACAACAATATTTGATAACTTGTTTGGTAATTGTTTATTATATGATATGCACCAAGCAATGGTGGCTCATACATTAATGGTTCCTTTTACTAGTAAATGTAAAGTTAGAAGTGGGTTAAGACTAGAACGAAGAGCATTTCTCAACTTAAGTCTCAAAGGGTAGGTCTAGGATTATGATTTGTTTAGCCTAAAATAGATTTTGAGGTGAAAACTTAATACTTGTACATTCTTTTAAATCAAACTTCTATCATTCTTAAATTTCGTTTAAACATATGACATTTAAAACTTGGCTATCTAATCTTATTATTTGATAGGGATTTTGATTCTCTGTTGTTTTAGTGGACTGTTGATATTGGTTTCCTTATTTTTTGTATTATGTTGGTATACATGTGGTATAACAATTTTAAGGTAATTTTACTAAACCCCTACTAAGGTCATTACACCAGTCATAGGTTAACCAACCATGGTTCACAATGAACTAACTAACCCTCTTATGTGCAAGGCTGATTGGCATTTGTCTTAGGAAGCTCCAATTTGATTCTTGGCTCATATTCGTCTTACTTATTTACACTATGATGTCTATGGTATCTATCAAAACTATGCTTTTTTATGTTCTTAGAAGTTACTAGTTATTTCAAATCTTGGAATGTTAAGACTATGCTACTTACTTTTTTGTTGTTTATCATATTAAAATTAAGTATACATGTGAATATGTGATGCTAGTTATGTGTGTATGCTTGAGATGATCAAGCATGAGCTCCAACTCACCCCACTATAAGATATGTTTTTAGGTAAAGTTATGAAGTCGAGATAGAAGCTAATATACTTGAATTAATTTAATAAATAAGTTGGTTTAGAATAATAAGAAGACTTAGTATCTTAGTTATTTTGTGTTTATGAAGTTGTCATTTGCTATGAATAAGAGATTTCAATATGAGAATTTGAAAGTATGTTAATTGCATGACTTGTGACATTATAGTTGGTTTTAAGCTTAGAATGATCATGCTGCAATATGAATATACAACTACATCCTCATGTTTTAGGGCATAACATGCTTTGCCAATCATCCTTAAGGATATGAAGCAACTAACCACAACTTAAGGGGAATTATGGAATCCCCTATAGGTGCTAGCTGTCACGCCCCGAAGCGGTAGAGTCGTAACAGCCCCCGCCGTGTAAACCGCCCTAAGATAGAAGTTGGCCTTACAACCGCTATCTTAGACCTGATCTACACAAGGCGTCCACGACTAACCCGCTTTGAAGTAGACAATTTGTAATTTAAACAAATCATTTAAGAAAGTGAGAAAATTTATATATAGTCACTATAATTCAGTTATTACATTAATCAGAAATGAAAAGTAAAACATGTTTTGATTCTTCAATATTTTTCCTCACTCCCCAGGATCCAGTAGTTGCTAGCTTCAGAGTAGTTGTTGCCGCTTCTTAGCCAGCACCTGCACGATGTCTATAGGGATGTGAGCAACCACAGCTCAGTAAGTTAGGACGGAGGACTTAAAACTATACCATACACGCAACAAGGTTTTCAATCACTTATTAGGTGCAATGCATGTGCAAGCAAATGCCATCGCACGACGTTGTCCGGCCCGTCGTGAGATTAGAGAAATTGCGCCCGCTCTAATCCGGGTTGAGGAGTTATCGTTAATGCAACAGCTCACGACCAAACCCAGGCTTGTGTAATGGAGACCTTGCTCCTCCCGCGACTACCTTCGAACCACCGTCTTCACCCCCGCCGCGACCTCATCTCCTGTCACTTAGTTCGACTGAGGATGAAGAAGGGACCATTTTGCAATCCTGCGCTATCCCTTCCGATCCCTTCCGAAGGGGTCGGTATTTGGCCGGAGAGTCCTAAATCCCCTAACGGGTTACCATGCATGCTCGATTATGATTACTGGTCGTATATTTGATTAGGTCCAGTTTAGGGTGATCAATCATTACATACAATTCATACAGTATGTACCAGAGCAATAAACAGAATCATGGCATCACCCATAATCAAGCACATGCATACATTCAACTATCTAACAAGCACAACCAAGCATAATCTTAAGCCTCCCAAAATACAGCATCGTATTAATCCTAACTTACCTCGACTCCTCGCTCGTTCACTCGAGGTCCGATTTGCTCAGGCCATCGCCGGTTATCCCTATAACACGAACGTGGTTTCAGCTTTTCATATAATTGTTATAGGTTCGTTTTATCCTATAATGCTTCTTGTTAGGTTTTGTTTAAGGTTTAATATGCCCAATTATCTAGGTATTAAGTCTTTTACAATTATTCTAGGTTTGGGGTTAGGTTCAGGTTTGGTTTTCGCATCGATTTCTAAACCAGGTTTTTAGTTCGATTTTTAAGTAGCGTTTTATATTCCAACCCTAGAAATTAGTTTCAACCCATAATGTGAAATTAATCACATTATTTCCCGATAACCTAAATACCATCATTACCCTTTGTCAGTGTTTATTTTACTCGATACACTTAAATCCATATCAGTGTACCGAATTCACTCGTAATGTGACAAATTTTTACATTTTTCATATAATTCCATAAATTCAAGTTTCCTATAAGATTTATTGTGCATTTTTATTATTCTCAAAATATCAATTTTTAATATAATATTTTCTATTTATTATATTTTCAATAATTACACATTATGCATTATTGCATATTATGCACATAATGCATTTCTAATATTTCTATTACCCTAATTACCATCTCTAAACACCAATTATTATTTCAAAATGTATAAATCCATCCTAAATCAGGTTTTACATCTAATTATTCTAATTTACAAAATTAACTCATAATTTACTATGTTTTTCTATTACTAATTTACTACATAATTAACCTAATAATTACATCTAACACCCTAAATGCTATAAGTATCATACTCCATCAGATCTTAACATCCTAAAACATGTAATTATTCACTAAATCAGAAATTAATCATTTAATTACATAATTAACCCTAAATTACCCATTTTATGCCTCTTTTTAGAGCCTAAAAAATTATCTAAAAATTTCGAAAATTAATTTTTGAAAAAGGGCTTCATATAACTATTCTATATCATCTAAGTAATCTACATAAAAATTTTTGGCTTGAAACTACACTCCTAAGGTCATTTATTTCTAAACCGAAACATGCTCGGTTTTGCACAATTTCTTAGGGACCATATATTACGGGAAATAATTTCATCGAAATAACATTTTTTCTAAAAACTACATACAAAAATATCCCAGAATAAAAAAATTCATAATTTTATAATTATATTTACTATTTTTACAAAATTTCACAAAAATCGGGCTGGAATTTGGACTCACCGGTTCGGGTGGCTCCGGCCACCGCGGGCCGCTGTGGCCTTGTCGTCCGGCCTGGGCGCTACCACCACCGTGTGTTGGTGGTGGCCGTCCACTTCCATCTCCTCTTCTGGTGTGGGTTCCTTTTAAAACTCTTAATTGCACAGTTTTTCTTATTTTTTTTATTTTCTGGATTTTATCTCGAATTTTTTACTCTCCCTAATTTTCTCACTTTTCAAATTGTCCAAATGAGCTCTGTAAATTTTTTCCCTATTTATAGACATTTGCTGTAATTAATATGCATTAATTTGACAAGACTTTGTCCAAATTCCTTGATTTTTGGCTTTTAAGTTGTTCAATTTCTATTGGATAATTTTTCTTTTTCTTATCCTGACATGCCACGACCTGATATTGATGCATCTTATCCTCTTCTGATTTTTTTCTGATTTTTCCATAATTATTTTATAATTTTCTTTAATTATTTGCTTAGTTTTCGGCCAATTTTAGTAATTACGCGTATTTTTATCTACACGTAAATACATGTGGGGTACACGTGAACATTCCTAAATATTATTTTGGTCATTCTAAAATTTTTAGTATACATATAATCTATCTCTAATAATTTATTAGTTATTATATTACACTTTTTGCCTTTTTGGTAATTAGCAGTTATTATGCTTAAAATTTGAAAATTTTATAGTCTCGTATTTTACTACTTATTTTCTTAAATTTAAGTTTATGGGGTCATTTTTTACTAATATTCTTCTCAATAGTTTATAATTTGGGTTTGATCGGATCTTTTAACCGATCGCCCTAAACCTTGGGTTCTAAGTTCAATCCTACGGTTACTTAGCTGAACTTTGGGGCTTACACTAGCCAGCTATCTAAGCCTAAGAAATATAGTATGTGGTGTAACTTACCACCCCTTAAATGGAAATGCAAAAATTCACCAAAAGAAAATGAAAAAATTGAACAAAAATTCACTAACAGGATAACGTCAAGTTGCCAATGGACTTATCTTTATAAGTATTTGTTTTTATCGGCCAATGAAGGGGATAGGTGTGTCACATAACTATAGTGGTAGCTTTGACTCACTACGTTTATCAGGGCTTTGTCAGCTAGCACTAGCTTAAGGATAGTTGGTGAAGCCTCCCTTAAGGTTTAACCTAATTTTTGTTCTATTATCTAGTTCTTCATTTTTGAACTTTTTGATATATTATTTACTTAGATATATTTAATAATATTATTTTATTAAATTTATTATTTTGGACCAATCATTTATAAAACCATGTCATTGACAAATAATTAAAAAGCATAGATTTACCAAGTATAAGAAAAATGAAAACACATGTATGCAAAGTGAAAAAGGGTAAAGATATAAAGTGTAATCTACATTTTTTTTTATTGGAATAATTCCTTTAAATCTATTAAATAGTCCATCAAAACTTTACATGTGTTAGCTTTTGACAGGCACACAATAATTATATTAACAATATAATATTATTAAATATATTAAATTAAGCAATATGGTATCAAATAATATTAAGTTAAAAATAAATATAAAGAAATTGAAAACCTTAGTAATAGTCCCATCCATGGTTAACCATCAGAAAAACACGAGTTGAATTTGCAGAGTGAGTGAGATATGCATAAGGTCTAAGAAATTAAGCTCTTAGCTAAGAAGTTGGACGAGGTTGTATTAGACTTCACCATTGATGAATTTATCCAAGTTGACATGCAATGGTTTAACCTCTTTCCCTATATCCAAACCCTAATTGCCCTTTCACTACTTTATTTTGTTTTCTTTTCGTAGGAAGAATAAATATATCATAAAACACTTTTGCAAGAAAATAAATGAGTTAGGTTTATATTTTTCGCTACTAGAATTTTGTTGATCAACATTTTGATTTTAGATCAAATTACTATGGCTTTGTTATTGTACATATATAGAATTGGTATTGTAATCTATACATAAAGAGAGGTGAACTCTGGTTAACAATGGTGGTAGTTAAGCAAGATATATGGTCTAGTGGTGCACCCACCAAGCAAATAATGAATATGATATTTTCACTTTATAATACACTAAGAAAATAATAAGGATAGCAAGTGCATGCTTGTTGAGTAGGTGGTAAGAGCAACAGAAAACTATTTGATAGGTTAATAACTCACTAAACCAAGTAGGCACTTGATGATAAGGAGGCACTTTGAGCTAGTACAATGCCTTACTTTGTTAAGACTTTTGTTATCTAAATAGAATGAAGAAGGCCACATCATAGCTTTCAAAGATGATATTGTTATTAAATGCGTTGCAACAAAGTTCCTATGCGAGATTTTTGTGGTAAATATGAGATTTTTTACTTTTATTATATATAGATAGATCTTAATGATGGTTTTTGATCTAAAATTGTTTTAATTCTTACGTAATATCTCTGATATTTTTTTCACTAATATTAATCTTATTTGAAGCCATAATAATATAGTGACTATGGATGGTATGTTTTGGATTAAATGATTTGGATATTGTCACGTTACATAAATACCATGAAAGGTCACAATATTATTATGGTGAAAAAGAATTGAACATTTGACAAAAGAATATGAAAAAACTTACATACAAATTAAAACATTAGATAAAGATCCACCAGAAAGAAAGAAAGAAAGAAAGAATCTTCTTTTTAAAGAAAGAAAGAATCTTCTTTTTACAAAATTCTTGTGCAAAATCTTTGTTGCATTACATTTAATTGCAATATCATCTTAGCCATAATATGGACTTCTTTATTCTCATAACTAATCATAATTGCTCTTCAATGTATTGCAAGATAATATCATATCAATCATCAAGCATACCAAGATTCACTTATATTTTGACCAATTAGCACATCATTAACCGGAATTAACCTCTCCTTATAAACATATTATATTGCAAATTATCTATATTCACAAAAACAAAACCTTAAAATTCAATATGAAATCTAAATTTTGATCAACCAAATACTAATAATAAAAATAACCTAAAATTGATTTATCTTCTAATAAAGGCACTTTAGAAAATATTATTCTTTTCCCAAAGAAAAAGACAAAATAACACATTAAATCAATTAAAGGGCAATTAGGTTAGGAGATAAGGGAAAAGATTGAACCTTTGGTTGTATCCCATGTTGTCTCCATCCTTGGTTTTGGAGTTGGGAGAGGGGGGTTAGAGGGAAGGCAAAGGAGAAGGAAAGAGATATATATATTGAGGGATGGTGGTTCTTTTTTTTTTGGAGATGAGAGAGAAATTTGGAGGAGGAAGAGATAAAACACCTTTTTATAAAATATATGTTAGAGAGAGAGATATATGTTCCATGTACATTTAACCTTAATATTTGAAATTGAATATTCAAACCCTCAAATCTTTGTAAGATATATGTTAGATCCTATATTACTATTTTACCCTTAAATAAAATAATAAAAAGTTACAATTAAAATGATGTGCATAAATCGATGCAAAATGATAGGGGTTTAAATGTAATTTTTTCAATGATCTAGAGGTTTAAATGCTCAATTATAAAGAAAGGACTAAGTGCATATGGAACAAATATGAAAGGATGTGTTTGCAATTTACCTTTATAAATATTATGCTCCTTTCGACATTTTTCCTTTCTTAGTTTTTCTAAATTTTACCTTTTTTTTATTTCTCAATTTTTAACAAAAAAGGACTACTTGAATTCTATTAATGGTAACTTCTAGAATTCTAAAAGTCCAAATGGTGTTTTGTTCTATTTTCACAAAAATGCATTTAGCTTCTCAAAATCTACTATGTAGTGAATTAAAAGAGACTACATAATATTATTAATGAGCATTACATTAATTTGTATAACTAAGTAAGATAACAATTTGTTCAATTTTTAATCAACATATATATATATAAGGACTTTTGTCTCAATATATTTGCACATGTTAATGGACGAAATTATCTATATTATTAAAGTCAAACTTTTTTTGTGATCACCAATTAGTGTCTTTATTAAATAATTTACAAATATTATAGTGTTTATACATTATCCTTTTAAAACCACCTATTTGAAAACTTGAATGTATTTGGAATTCAACAGGAAAAAAAGATGGCCCATTTTCCATGTTCATATTTATTTTACTAGTAAGGTCACATTCATCTTTCTTTTTACTAGTAAGGAAGATAATATTTTATTTTGATATTTTTATCGGTAAGGGATAAAATATTTTATTTTGTTAAATTTCAATGAAATAGGTAGTTAGAAACCGGTTTTGACAAATCCTAAAACTATTGAGATTATTTATTTGTTTGTTTATTTACTATTTTTCATGGACCAGTAATACAGGTGTGAGCTTCTGCTAGTAAACTATATAAGAGCATTAATCACATATTAAACCATATTTTGTTAATTTAATAACACAAAAATTAACTTATAATTATATATTTACTTGTATAGTTATAACATATACTACTATATTATAAATTAAGTAGTATACTAGTAATCAAATATAAGATTTTAGAAATCACAATATAATAATTATGTAATAAATAAGGACAATACTTTATAAAATTATTATTATCTAGAAACACATACAGTGAAATAATATTAAAAAATTATATGTTGTGAGAACTTATTTTTATATTAAAGATAACTATCAATAGGATATATAACATTATGTACACAATTCTAAAGAGGTTGTCTATTGATAATCCACAAAATGAACAAAGTTTCTCATCATTTGTATATGGGTATGATAAGCAATTGATATCATGATACACTGTATTATAATGAGGGAGTTATATTTAGTTGTGATCAAGGTTTTACATAGTTATTACACATACTCCTATATATTATATTAACTAAGACCTTACTAATCCAATGTAAGTTATTAGAATTTATTGTATAACTATCAAGTATTATATTAGGGTAATACTTTATTAAATTATTGTGTATATAACATGTACCATAATACTTATAGTAAACTATTGTTAAAAAGTAATATCTCGTATTATGTTAGAAATCAATATTCTATGACATCAATTGTATATGTTGTAATATTAATATTACTTTAATTGTTACGTAATCACATTAATTGGAAATATATGTTTTCTTATATAATTATAAGGTATATTGCTTTATTATATAATAGACAACATACTAGTATTGTATATATATATAGTTTTGGCCAACTTCATCATATTACAATTTTGGGAGGAAAGAATCAAACCTGATTTATCCCGTTGAAAGACTAGTGTATAAGCAATTAGGTCATAACAACCTTGGCTAAATTGTTAAAACTTACAATATAATTACTATGTATGATATAAAAGTAAACTTTACTATATTATTGTACAAGCTAAGACAAGTGTTTTCTATATATATATCATCTTCTATTCTATATTATTAAGCATATACTAATTTATTCTACTCCATACCCTTTTAAAAATAATACTCAATTTATAAAGTTACCTATTCATCCTCCATGCATAACTTATTTACCTCTTAATCAACTCCTCTTCATAAAATATGAGAAAATAGAAAAGGGAAAATTTGACTCCTCACCTCTAATTTATATTTATAGACAATCTTTAAAACCTCATTTATCTTTCTCTCTCACTCCTATATTCCTTCTCTCCACATTATTGACTTTATTTGCTCCATGAATTAATAGCCTTCTAGACATATCTTCTTCCATATTATGCAAATAAGCTGTATTCATTTTTTTTTTGTTAAAGAAATATGATAGTCATCTAACTAGCAAAGAACAACAGTTTAATTACATAGTATAAGAAGGGTGTCCCCTTCTAAAACACATACAAGATCTCGACAAACACAAAACATAAGTTGAACAAAAGTCTGGTAAAAAGATTAGAACATGATTAATAAGAACCCTATTGAATTAGGAATTAAGGCCTTCTTTTGCTAATATGTCAATAGCATTATTCAACTCTCTATTGAGCTTGTTAATGACAATATGAGAAAAGGACGTAAGCAATTGTTTACATTTTCTAAAAATAAGGTGACATACCTTTAAGCCTACATTTGTATTTTGAAGCCAAAACAAAGCTTGTTGGCTATCAATCTCACATAATATTTTATTCGCCTCTAAAGCTTTTTGTAACACCTCATAACTGAAGACAACACAAACCGCTATGTGCCCTTAGTCTCTAATGATACGTTAGGCACAACTTTTGATTAAAAACTATAAATAGTACTATAAAAGTTTCCAAATAATTTTATACAATTAAATCTTCAAATAATATTAGAATAACTTCTAGTTAAGAAGTATCAATGTCCAATCAATCAATGCTACCACATAAGACTAAATAACTTTATCAATTAATTTTTTAGGATATTCTTCAATACCATATGCCGTCCTCACTATGTCCATTCTCAAGGTAGTAATAATTAGCTCTATAAATTATTGAAGTTAAGTAGTACAACTGTTAGTCCTGCATCTAAAAATATGATAAAGTAAGCCAAAGCCCGGTATGCAACACACAACCACAAGCGTAGGAATGCGACAACAAGTAAATCACACAATTCATTTAATTATCTTTGCATTTAAGTCGGTCACATAAGCATACAATAGTGGTTTTTCACAATCCAATCACATCACAATTCATATCATGACTTAAAATTTGGGCGTGCCTCTTTGGACCCCTCTATGACATCCTATTGTTGGAAATGCCTCTTCGAGGCCCCTCTACAATACCTAGATTTACCTCAAATCATTTCCAAGCGAGACTCCATTAAGAACAATGTGTCATAAGGATCAACAGGGTTACTCCTTATGGATTTGCCACTCCGGGCCCTTAAGATGAGCCAAACACAAGTAACAAAAAATACATAAGCTAAATATGCATTTAATTCATTTTAATATTTGCTATCCAAACACTTACATACAATAAGCAAGTGTCACCTACCTAGATATTTGGAATCTATTACCAACGAATCAAGCCTAGCTTTAAATCCTAAAAATAATAAATACTCATTAAACTTCTTTAAATAATGAATAAGGGTTATCTCTAAGCTAAAACTCACTTTTAGACCATTTAAATCTCCTTAAATTCACTTAATGACACATTTAAGGGGTTTACTTTAGAAGTAACAAAGGAATAAAACAAAAAGAAAAGGAAAAACTTAGCTTAAAGGAGTAAAGCCTATAACACAGTCAAGGATACAATTGTGTCTTTCGATCGTGTAACTTATTGAGTTACATTTCATTATTGCAAAGGACACGACCAGGGATATAGTCGTGTCTTTCGGTTGTGTAACTTTGTAGTTTATCAACCCACATCACCTACTGCAAAGGACACAACTAGGTATACGGTCATGTCTTTCAGTCATGTCACTTTCTAGTAAACTTTTTTTTTTTTTTTTTTGCACCTAAAACCTTTCTAAACCCAACAATAGCACTCCAATACCTCAACACATGGATCAAAATACCCTTAATTTTTTAAAAGCTCAACTCTACAACATAATCTCATCAACACACCACTTATCTTCTACATCTCTAATTCTTATTTCAAATCAACACTAGTGAATAAATTCTATCACCGCATTATTTAACTGACAAACATCTCCTAAAATTATTAAAAGAATAAAGACAATAGAAATTCTATGGATCACAAAATACATATCTTAATTTACACGATCCTTTAGGGTTTCTTATTTTTCCTTAACGGACTATGCAAAATCCAATGTTCTTTTTGGGTTACATAAACTTTATGTTTCCCTTCTCTACAAGGCTACTCTTACTTTACCATAAAAAGAAATCTCACATTGATCCAAAATTTCCCCTCTTTAATGAAAAGGAAAATAGTGGAATTTCCTCCTTACCTTAAGGGTTTCCCGAAGTTTATTAGAGAAGAGTCTAATCTTATAATGCACAATGAGTCAATTCGTGCATAATCTAGGTTAAGACTAGATTAAGATTTCCTTGCAATACCGTTAATACTCTTCATTAAATTGTATCTTAAGACCTTAATACCCCTTGCTCAAAACTTAATTACCTTTTATTTTATGATGACTTTAATTAATTAATTACTCCTTTTTTTTTTCTCTCGAGTATTACACTTTTGTTAACAATAAACCTTCTTTAAACACATATAACTCTGCCTCTTATGGTAATAGATTGAAATTTTTCCTATAGGCTCCACCCCAACACTATACCTTATTGATCCCTGTAAATTGCTTCGAACCTTGATTTCTTGCTCCCATCTGCAAATGCACCATCATTATTGATTATGGCCTAATCATAATCAATTAGCTTGGATGTCCTAACTTATTCGCTATCTATGAGTTGCATCTTCTCCTTTCGAATAAAGATCTACCACTCATTGGCCACCATCACAATGTTTTGCACACAAGTAAGGCTAACTTGTCCTGACCAAAATGTCATCCAATTCCTTTCCTTCTAGATCCCTTTAATTGCAAAAAGCAATGCAACTTCTCTTGGAGTCAATGTTGAAGACCAATTCTTTTTAAACCTCCTATAATAGTTGTTTAACACATCAGTTCATCAAAAGAGCAATGCCTATCTAGAATAGATATTCCTAGTTCTCCCTAAAGATTCTTGATGTTAAATGCAAATATGCTCAATAGATTCCTCCTCAGTATTGCATAATAGATAGATGGTTCTTAGGTGAAATCCTCTTCAACCTAGATTATCTCTTCTGGCAATGCCTTTGTGAAAAATCATCTAAATCAAAATTTGGATTTTTAAAGGAATAGGTATTTTCCAAATCCAAGACCAAGTTCCTTCTACCTGCTGCAATTCCTCCATACTACATGGTTGCAGATAGGCTAACTTTGACGTTAGGTTGCCATCCATTTCATATGGCCATCTACAATAATTTATTGACTCACTTCTAGGATCTAGGACAAAGTTTCCTAATTTGCTTCGTATCTCATCATCAATCAGATAGCCAATTACCTCAAGCTTAGTTAAGTAACATATTATAATCTTGTTTATTTAATGGTCTACATATCTAGCTACACACTTTATCTCTTCCATCTTAAAAATCTATCTAAAAATTTGCAGATGCTCCTTTCCTTACTTTCATGTATACTTTTTCCTCTAGCTAATAATAGCCTTTGTACAACTCTTGATAAAAATGGGATCCTTTCCTAACTTTGCTACTCACATTGTTAGCTTTATATTTTTGTTTAATGAGCTCGGTCCACAAGAGCTTTTGCTTCTTTAGACACCATACCAACTTCACAAAAGTTCGCTTGGTTTCTTCTTTAAATATCAAACATCCTAAACCAACAACAAACCCCCCCCCCCCCCCCCCCCTTCTCCTTTTGGCCATTTGATCTTGGACCAACTAATCCAATATGTCTTCCGTGATTCTTGAATCGAGCCCTACAAGAAATCACAATGAATTATTTCTACTTTGTTAGTAAAGCCTTTCGTCCTGCTATGCTTAGTAGTTTGGTTTTCCTACTAATAACTTGGATCTCAGTTTATCTAAGATAAAATTCAAGTCTACATTCTTGAGTCTCCCTTCATCTTTCATTAGTATACCTAATATTTCCCAAAATTTGCATTCAATTTGATCTTAAGAGATATCTACAATTTTCTGCTTGAAATCCATTTCTGTGTTGCGTAAAAAAACGATGCATGACTTTGAATAGTTAACCTTTTGCCTTGAAAGCTTGTAGAAGAGATCTATTACATCCTTGATTTGAGATGCATTCTCTTCTATAATGGATCTCCCATTAGGAGAAGAACAATTGTGAAGAAAAGATGTGACAATTGAATACTTATTCCTCTTATTTTATGGGGTTTCCAACTTCCTTTGGCCACTTTGAAGTAGATCATTCTACTTAGCATCTTCATCGCTAGAATAAAAAGGTATAGGGAGAGGGGATCTCTCTGTCTCAATCCTTTGCTCGATAAAAAGGTTTGCATCATAGCCCCATAGAAAACAATTATTGAGTTGTACTCAAATACGAGCTTATGAGCTTTAACCAATTTTTAGGGTACCTTAAGTTGATTAAAGCATAAAGATAAAGTCTCATTCCATCCTATCATATGCCTTCTCCAAATCAAGTTTGATTGTCATTTCCTACCTCCTACCCCTCTTCTTAGCCTAAATATGGAGAACTTCTTGGAATATTACAATATTATCTCTAGCTAATTGTCAAGGGATGAAGCTTGCTTGTTTTGAGCTTATCAATTCATTCAACATGGGATGAATTCTATTCATTAAGCACTTACTGACAACATTGTATAAAGTTGTGCATAAAATAATGAGTCTAAATCCTTCAATTTGTTTTCTCTAGCTATCTTTGGGATTAGAACAATGAGCATCTTGTTAAGTTCTTCTAGCATAGATCCAGTTCTCAAAGTTTCCTTAATTGTGTCACAAACTATACCCACTATATCCCAACAACTTGTAGAATTCCATGTGTAGCCTATCCATCCTTAGCAACTTGTGGTTTCCTATGCACTAAAGACCTTTTTTGATTTCATTAGTTGGCTACTCCTTTTGCAACTCCTTTCTCTCCTTCCATTTAGTTCTCTTTGTCCACTAATCCATCTTTAGGAACAATAGCGTATAGCAATCCTTTCTTATGTGAACAATTCCTCATATACTTAATGAGCAAGTTCTTAATTTCAATTTCATCACTCACCCAATTACCTACTAAGTCAAACAATCCACAAATCCTTGTTTTTGATCTTTTGGAATTTGATTGTTAGCTGCACATAATGCTTATTCATGTTTCTCAATTAGTTTTAATTCTTCTTGGAGTTGTCTTTCTCCGAGAATTAAGTGTTAACTTGGTTCTAGAAAGAGTTGTCTTCTTACTTTTTGAATATGATCAACTACTTTCCTTCTTCTGACTAGTAGAATTCTAAAAACCTCTTTCAACACTTCCACAAACTTTGGGTGGTCATCAATAACATTGAACTAAGGTCAAATCCAATTTGTTGCTACTAAGTCTTTGAAAAAAGGATGTGTTGACCACATAAGCTGAAACCAAAAAGGTCTTAGAGGTATCAATCTTCCTCTTACACTTTGCATTATATTCAGTAGGATTGGAAGGTAATTAGATTGTCGTGAAAGAATATGGAAAACTTTAGTTTTTTAAAAAGCCTTCCTCCATTCCAAATTACCCCAAGCTTGGTCAAGCCGAGTTTAGATCAACTCTTTAACACTCTTTAATCTTTTGGACTAAGTAAAATGGGGCACTATTATAAGTCCTGCAATCAGTTATTTGGGGTTTGGTTTGTAAAATTTAGGGTAATTAAATAAATTGTCTAATTTAGCCCAGATTTTTCAACGAACCTATGATTATTAATAAAAATGATCCTATGAGTTTGAATTTAGGAAAATAAATAATAGAATAATTAATTATTATAACATTGAATTATATGTAAATTTCTTATTATTTATCGAAAATGCGTAAAACGAGTTTCGATAACTAAGGAATCGATAGAGATAAATCATATGCATACTAAAAATCATAAAAATAACATAAATAATATTTAAGAGTATTTATTTTTACCATATATGTATTTACGAATAGGTAAAAATATATAAAATTACTTAAAATACTCGAAATATGTTAAAAAACACTAAATAATTGAAGAAAATTCATAAATAATTAAAAAAATCAAGAAAATTATGGTAAAATATGGAATCGTCTAGAATAGGGCCGTAGCATGCTAGGAATGAAGAAAAAAAATCAACTAATTAAATTAGGCCAAATAAAAAGGAAATTGGAAGAGGATGAGGGGCATTTGTCAAAGTGGAAAATTAAATAAAATATACCTAATAGCACTATAAATTCAGACGAACTCATTCAAATATCATTTTGGTTAGCTTGGAACTCAGGAAAAATTAAGGAGAAGAGAGAAGAGAGGAAAAACTAATTTTAGCAAAATTAGACAAAATGGTGTACATTGAGGGCTTATGAAGGGAACCTACACTCGATGACCACTAGGAGAGAAACAGCCATCATCACCAGATAGTGGACCCCTCGTTTAGAGCTGTAGATAATGGTGGAGCCACCGTTAGTGGCTAGAAGCTTGTTAATTGGGGAGTTTTGATTTCCCCTCTGAATTTGTTTAATTTAGTAAAAATATCAAATATGCATGGAAAATTATGAAATTTGGTTTCCCTAGGTATTTTTGCATGTAGAATCAGAATATCAAACCATATTTTTAAAATTATAAGTTCTTATATAGGTTCCTTAAGAAGAGGCTTGATTCCAATTAATTTTAAAAAATAGTAAATAATGTTATTTCAAGCTAATTTTTAGTGTACTTATTCCTCATATGATATATTTAATTTATATAAAAATAATTTTTGATAAACTATATGTTTAGTATTTATTAAAATTATTTTGTTGAATCTGCTATGTTTTTCATATAAAAAAGAATATGTTTTTAATTAAATTCCTTAATGAATATGATTTTTAATGACTTCTTAAGCTTATTATAATTTTTTAAATATTTAGTTCGAATCTTATAATTTTACTTGGTTATTTACGAAATTTAAGCTAATTTTTAGCAAAATTGGACTTAAAATCGATATACTGGAGAATAATATAAATTAAACTATCTTAGTACTTTTAGTGATCATAATATAACAACCATAATTTATGGAGTATAATATATTTTCTGTAGCCATATTGGAGTTTGAGGCATTAGTTGTATGTATTATGCATAATATGTACTAAATATGTAGGTAAATGGTATATTTTAAGTTAATTTTTTAATTTAGGGTTAATTAGATATAATTTCTAATTTAGGACAATTAGACATTTTGATATGTTATTGGATTATGAGGGAAGGTATATGTAGTGTTAGAATTATTAGATAGATGATATAAGTGTATAATATATAATAATACATAATATGTGTATATAAGAATTAAATGGGTAGAAAATATTATGTAAAAATTAATGGTATTATAATATTAAGAATATAATATAAATCTGATTTGGAAGGTAAATTTATGAAATTATATAAAAAATATAGGTTATTCTCACATCAAGAACTAAATCGGTAGTTAAATTAGAATTATAGTATACCATATGAACTAGAATGCTAGTTAAAGGCTAAATATGATATTTAAGATACCCAAGCATAATTTGATTAATTTCACATTATGGTTCAAAATGAAATCTTAAGATTATATTTAACATTCGTAGTTAGAATTGAATTATAACCTAAATCAGAATCGGATTCGCAAAACGGAATCAGAACTTAGCCTAAATTAAGAATAATTATAAAAGAAAAAACCTAAATAATTAGGTATAATAAAACTTTAAACTGAAGATAATAATAAAAATTTCAGAACAAAACCTATTTATGATAGTTATGTGAAAACTGAAACAACGTTTGTATTATAAGGATTAGCGGCGATAATCTGTGCAAGTCGCACCTTAAGTAAGCAAGCGGATAGTCTAGATAAGTTGGGATTAATATGTTACTATATTTCAGAGTACTAATTTGTAGTATTTAGAGGCTTGAAATTGTATTTAATTGTATTTGTTAGATAGTTGGTTACGTGTATATGTTTGTTTCTAACTTTGATGCTATGATTCTAACTGTTGTCCTAGTTTGTATTTGTATGATTTGTTTAAAATGATTAAACAGCTTAAACCAGATTTAATTAAATATATGACTTAAAATTCTAAATCGGACTTGCATTATAACCCATTAGGGGAAACTTGGGGTTTTTCGGCCAAATATCAACCATTTCGAAAAGGATAGCACTGAATAGAATAATTGGTTTTTTCTTCATCCTTAGTTAAACTAAGTGACAAGTGAGGAGGTCGTTGCAAAGGTAAAGTTAATGGTTCAAAGATAGTAATGGGAGGAGCAATGTCTTCAGTGCACAAGCCTAGGTTTGGTTGTGAGCTGTTCATTAAATGAAACTCCTCAACCCGGATTAGAATGGATATGATTTCTATAATCTTACGAAAGGCAAGATAATGTCGTATAATGGCATTTATTTGTACATGCATTGCATCTAATTGATTTGATTGATAATCCCGTTTGTGCTTAAGGTATAGTTTTAAGTCTCTGTCTCAATTTATTGAGCTATTAGTTGCTCACAACCCTATAGACGTTATTGCAAGTGCTAGCTATGAAGTGGCTTATATTTACCATGAAGCGGCATATATTTACCATGAAGCTAGCAATTGTTAAATTTTGAGGAGTAAGAAAATACATTTGAAGAACGGATATATCTTTAAGGTCTTAGCTTTTATTTAAAATCTTTCATTTTCAAATAATTTATTACTTATGAAGTATTATACAATGAAATCTTGCAAACATTAATTGTGATATTGGAATCTTAGCATATATATATATATATACATTTTCATACTTTCTCAGCTAAATAACTTATTTAATTTATGAACTGTTTACATTAAAGTAGGTGAGACTGTTACGATTTTGTCGCTTACAATTCTGTCGCTTCTGGATGGGACACCGACAGAGCTTAAATCTATCATACCACAAACATTTATGCAATTTTTTTATGCTATAACTTTGTTTTAGTTTAGGTCAACCCTACCACATTCTCATCCTTAGAAAGAATAAGGAGACAAGGACCACTCAATCCGTTTACCTAATTACAAAGATCCTCCCATAATAAGCATCTATTTACCCAGTTTAGATTAGCATAAATTACTAAAAAATACTAAGCAAAGTTTGAATTACTTACCTAGACCTCCCTCAAAATCTATTAGCCTAAGATCTGTAATGCATGGATGGCCACATCTTCAACATTCCAAAGAACTAAGATTCCACCACTAAACCCCTCGACCTCTAAGCATAACAATTGTTTGAATACCGAATAATCCTTTGACCCAATGGAAGCATCCTTCCCTATTTTTGTTTTAGAGATAATAACTACTTAAGGTTCATGCTTATGAATCAATTCCTTGATGGCTTATTTACAATACTCAGTATTTGGACCACATGCATTCTATACTAACCCCCTGTCAAGTTTGGTTTTAACATTGGCATCTTGTTTATTAATATACTCTCAATGGCTACTCAAATGATATTCTACCCTTGAAAATGGAACCTCCCCCTCCTTATAATTGGTCAAAAGAAAATCTGTGGAATCCTCTCTCTTTTCAATCATGCTTCTATTAGGACAATAGGACAATACTCAATGCTTTTACTATTATTCACCTTAAAGATGATCCCATTCTAATTTCCTAAACCCACATGTTGGAGTGTGGTCTTAGTATCCCTGACTTATTACTTAATAGTTTGAGACTTAACTACACTTCCAACATTCACACCGTTTTACCTCACTACTTTTTTTAGAGAAGAGATTTTCGCTGGATGGAGTCAAGTATATTCTTATCTTTCTCAAAAGAGAATAGAGTAAAACCTAGTGATATCTTTTTTGTCTTTTTAAAGTTATTCCTGGGTTGACTCAAAAGGCATGCCTGTATCTTTAATGGATACAATTTCTTTTGGTTTTCTTTTCACTTTCTTTTAACCAAACCAACATACCAATTTAAGTATGTGTTTAATGATCGTGAGAAATATTCTCTTTTCCCTTACGATTAGTTTCTGAATTTCAATTATTTTGTTTTGATTCTTACCTTTTTTGCACAGCCTTTTTGTACTATACTTTCACCTGATTACTGTACTTATCATCATTTCTCCTGTTTGTACCAAGATCTACATTGCTTATGTCCTTTAAGACCTTCCCACATGCAATTACTACCTTTGACTTCTCTTTATCCAATTCTCTTATTGGTTGCATATAGTCACTTTTAACTTCCTCGCCCATACATTGGTCATTCCTTTCATTTACTTGCCTAACCCCCTCACTAAATTCCTCTACTTCATTCACTAGTTCTGTATTTACCAAATCTTCTCTTCTTTCATTCTCCATACCATTGACTTTGTACAAACAATTAAATTTATTGTGGTTTAAACGTCTACAACTATCATACAATCTTAGAATGCCTTCATATTAGATTTGATAGTTATTAATAATTAACATGTGTTTCAAGGGAGTATTAATATCCACTTGAACACAAATATACATAAATTTCCCACTTTTAAGTCCTACCATATAAGAATCATATCATAAGACTAAGCCAATCTTCTATCCAATTTTCCTAATAGTTAGCAAGGAATAATATTCTATTGGAAGTCCCACTATTTGCACCTACATTGCTAGAGAATTAAAAGAAGTTTCGTCTATGTGAAAATTAGGTTCTCATTTCTTCAATGCTAAATAATGTCCATTGACAAACCACGATCCCTTTTTTATTACCTATTGGAAATTCAAATTGTTATTGAGCACTAATAAATACATTCTCGAATCAATATTTATAATTTTTAGGTTACTTATAGATCTCCATAATCTCTTTAGATGGTTTGGAAAGATTTTGAATCCTAGATTCAGCCCTATAACTTTGGTGATAATGGTAAATTGCCACGGTGCATAAATACTATTTTTTTCCATTTTTAAAAAAACATGGATGTAACCACAATTAACATCACTACGGTTGGGCTATCGAACACGGAGTCAGAAGTGAATTACGAGTCGGACCAATTTGCGAATCGAGCGAGCTCCCCTTGCATGCAATGATGTGGTGGTGAACCTCTCATTCGAAAAAAGTGCTCTCCGAACCGTGCGGGAAGGTTTCCCATCACACGGCTCACCAACTTGATCTTCCGCGGGAACCGTATGTCCGAACAGGCCTGGAAAAACAGGTACGATCTCGCTTTCCTTGCCACTCAAGTGTACGGCATCTGCCGTGCTTAGGCCCCTTCTTCCCTTCCCTAATGAAAGAGTCCACCGCCTGCCTTAGAAGTCTCAAATGGCAAACTCCTAGTTTGACTAGTTCATTTATTCTTGCTTCATCTTCGAGCACGTTCTTGCTATTATGGTCCATAACACCATTGACTGATGTATTTTCAAAGCAATACTGTTCGTATGCCCTAGGTATCTTCATTAGAATAGGATCCCTAAACTACATCCTTCTTACTTGATGCTCTTTCCCATCAGTTGATCCATTGGAGATTACTGCTTTGGGCAAATTCTCCTTCTCTAATGTTAGCTACTTTCTATTGTATTGGGAGCGATCACTAGTTTCATCCTTCAAGAGGCTAGGGTTTTCACAATCCATGGACTAATAACTTAAACAAATTTAGACACCTAAGTGTTGATACTGATGTTTTAGCTTTATTCAATTTTACATCTACCTACTATATGTAGTTTTGTTATAATTTTTTATAACCAATTTCTCTTTCTATCTCTCTCTGTAAATTCTTTTTCTCCATATTATTTACTTTACATTTGAGTGTACTCTCAAAAACATCTTTTATGTTATATTATTATTCATATTGTTACCTATTATTACCTATCATATTAAGCCAACAACCTTTAACTCCTCTTCTCTAATGTATACTTTTGATATAATTTTTGAAACCTAATTTGTCCTCTCTCTCTCTCTCTCTCTCTCTCTCTCTCTCTCTCTCTCTCTCTCTCTCTCTCTCTCTCTCTCTCTCTCTCTCTCTTATATACTCTCTTTGCATATTATTTATTTCCATATCATTTTTGTATTATTTATTCTATATATTGTTTTAAAGCTCCTTTCTCCCCAAAGCAAGCAATCCTTAAATTTATGGTTCTTCTTTAATTTTGCTCTTTTTTATATGGTTTTCTTTCATACTTAAAAAATCTTCCCCATCTCTTTATCATCAAACTATAGTGACTCACATTAATAAAAATTAACATACTCAATGCGGTCAAATATAATAGTAATATACATTAATACTATAATGACACTGTAAATAACTATTATATTGATGTATATATTATTCTAATACTCATCTTTTGGCTACATAATTTTATGAATATGTACTCTACCACTATTCATGAATAACGTTAATGGTTATTCATCAACTTGATAACGTTTGCTTATCACACCATTCAAAACCATAATGTTAGAAGAGTGAATCGAGCATAATAGCCTTTCTAATACTAGAAAAGATATCCATTTTTCATTAGTAAATTGAAGCATAAATTGGATTAATAAGCGAAAACCAAGTAAAAGTTTTTTTTTTTTAATCTTTTTAGTGATTTTTCGTTTTAGTTTGTTACAAGTATGTTCATAAATTGGGGTTTTACTCAGAGATAAGTTTTATACAATGCACTTGATTGAAAAAGGTTTACTTTTCCTCTAACCATGTCATAATTGGTTCCATGTATAGCAAATTTTATTTGCAAGAATTTGATGAAGTATTACTTTTTCTCTAATCATATCATAATTGGTTCCATAAATAGAAAATTTTATTTGCAAGTATGCCCAAAAAAAATTTATTTACAAGATTTTGATGAAGTATTGTCACATCATGCAGTTTGTCACTTACAGTGTTCATGTTGTCAACCAACTCATTATATTCAGCACAAACTATGAAAATGTATGAGTACAAGAACCTATTGCAAAAAGAAAAAGAAAAATACAAAAATGCAGCATTTGAAAAAATAATCTCAGAAATACCATACTTGAAATCTCCTCTTGAAGAAGAGATTTTAACTTGTGTTGAAATCACCTCTAACAATTTCTATAGGCATTCAACTCCCCCGTCCCTTCTTTTCCCCTATTCTGCATGCTCAATATTTTACATACTCTCTCTCTCTCTCTTTAACCATCCGCAAACACCTTCAACTAAATCAACTATTTAGGTCCATTTTTTTTACAAATCAATCATAGAATCGGAGTAGTTGCATGGTGTAAGTCTCTATTGTGAGAAGTTTTTTGAAAACGGAGAGACAATAGGTGCCCTATTATCACTTTCTCTCTCTAGACATCAATATAGGAAAATGTATCATTTTTACTCGTTTTGATCCATTTTAAGTACATGTTTTTCAAAGAAATAGTGTTCTCACTTCATGCATACTGATATATTGTTGTTTATTGGTAATTTTTGGGTAAGTGAGTACGCTTGTATGTGTTATAACATATAGTTGAACAGAATAGTTATCTATTCCCCGTTACTTATAAGCTGAGCTATTTTTTTGTATAAATATATGTTTGCTAGTCAATTATATATACGTGCCATATTTGGATTTGTTATTTTTTGTATGACATTAATGTTTGTATAATTTTTATTTCTCAAAACATTGTGTTCATTATTTAATAAATTTTATGTATACATGTATATAGGTACTGTGTTGTATGTACACATCTGCATTAGGTAATACGTATACAAATTAATAGTATTAAGGGGTGTAATTAATGAATTGCCTTATGAGGTAGTGCAACTTCTTTAATTGTTTAAGTTGGAGTAATTATTGATTTTAGTGTTGTTAAGGGAAAATGATAGTGAAATCGAATTAGGTGATGTATTCATGAACTAGAGTAGAGTATGTCTACTAGCATAAGGTAATACTTTTACATGCGCATATTGAAGTTTATGCAATTGATGTGGCAAACAAGTGTATAATGGATAATATGAGGTTTGTTTGTTATGTTGGTAGAAATATTGTGAAAGGAGATGATAGGGTATGGTATGATAGGTGCTTGAAAACAGTAGTCGGAGTTCCATTTGAGGTCATGTATGACTAGGTAGTTGGAATGATATGTCATCGGCTTCAGGTTGACATTACAACACACTGAATCAAGATGATTTACAGATGCCACCCCTTCCCTAACCCCCCCTTTCGATAAGCTGGATTAGGGATATGTTTTATGCCATCCCCATTAGTGATGATTACAATATCCAACGGCTGATGGCTTCCTCAGTAGGACGTAGTAGAGTCAACGATTCTATGAAGACCTATAGTGAAATTCACGAAGTGAACCTACTACCAATAACCCTTGTCGCGGTTGAGCACGATGTTAGATGATACAGTAATGATCTTAGACTGTAAGTTGAAATCGCGGTGTTCAATATGTATAGGAAGTAGCTTGCTTAGCATGGCTATATCACCAATTATGCCTAGTTTCTAGGGTGGATGCATGAAAGATTAGTGATCCATTAGTGATTCTACAAGTGTGGGCATAAGAGCATTTCCCACACATTACCCCTTTACGTCGCTGGATTACAATAGTTGTTGACGGTCGACCACTTATAAGTCAATTAAGGGGGGGGAGGGGGGGGTGACATTTGACACGACTGAGCTACCCACGCATATGGTTAGACAGTACAAAGATGTAGTCAATTGCCAACGTCTGAACTAGGTGCATAATTACCGAAACCGTTCTCCTTATTCATTTAGTAACTGTGAATTTTTTCATCCTTATTGTTGATCATCAATTCAAGTTGTTTGGATTCCATATGACTACAATGATGTTGTCACTCCCTGCTTATTGTCAGTATGGGAATGATGTATAGCTAGTTTGTGTCTCGCTTATATGTTTCCACATCATGAAGATACACTATCTTGACCGCGTAGCTTGACAACTTGTTGGGATGCAGGAGATCCTAGCCCACCTTGATGTGTCTCTGGGGTTGGACACACGAAGAAGCACCATAATTAAACGAGCCAAAAAGAAACAAAAGAAAAGCTAGCAAAAGCTCGAGTAGCTACTAAATGGATATGATGCACCAATCAATCCTAGTCAGCCTATAATTTGCCAGATATGACATACCGGTCCGAATTGAAAGGTCACTTGCCACTACTTCTTACTAAAAGAATAGATAAGAGTTGAATGATAATGTAAACACTAAGATTGCTCAACATGAACAATTATGTATTGACTAGTTGATTATCTGTGTACAAGAAAGTGGGGGTTTATATTTCCATCTACTAGGATTACATTACATGTATGAAAAGACTAAAGGGTATTCTACAATTAGGTTACATGAAACATACTAAAAGGGATAAAAGGGATTCAATACAGAAAAGAAAGAATTATTTTGGAAAGTTATGTTTAGAAGACACGTATCGTTTGGTAGCTGGACATTAGGAATATGATACAAGGTAAGAGGAGGTAGGAAAGCATTGCAATCAGGGGCCAACTTGATTTGGATTAGGTCAGGAGCCAATTAATCTAATAAGAAAGTCAGCTAAATTAGAGTCAGATGCCAGTGGTCGGTTGGGGAGCTCGACTCGGCTAATCCTGTGTTGTCTTCAAGATTAGGACTTTGCTGTTGGGTAGGAACATATCTGACACATGTAAAGATAGAACAGATAGGTCGACAGGAGATCAGTTTAGCATAGGGATCCCTATCTCGGCTAATATCCTCCGTACGAGTCTTTAGAGTCCCCTAGCTTAGCTATAAATGATTACTTTAGTGGCCTAATTCCTATCATTTGCTTGGGGGTCGAAAAAATTTACCCTCAAATCTAAAGTGGTTTCTACTTCCTTTTTTAGGATGCACGTGGGGCCTTCTTCTGTTGATTGGCATGGGATCAAATCGGATACATTAAAGGTAGAAGAAACACTGTAGTCATCAAGCAACTTGATCCGATAAGCATTATGGTTGATCATCTTCAACATTTTGAATGGACTATTAGCTTAAGGAGATAGTTTGTTTTGTCTTAAGTATAGGAATTGTTTTTAGTTAAGGTGCATCTATACTAAGTCTCCTGATTAGAAGGAAACAGTTTGGTAGCCTCAGCTACTAATTTTGTGCTATCTCTTATTGAATTTGGTGATCCTCTTGGTTATAGACTAGTGTAGTTTATGCAATTCTTGAGCTTAGTCAACTTTGGATTGACTCTCTTCAGTAACTGCCGGGACGCTGATCATGTCTAGGGGAATAACAAGATTAAGGCTATGAACGATCTTGAATGGGGTCTTCCTAGTAATACTATAGATAGTTCAGTTGTATGCGAACTCCACAATTGATAGGCACAAATCCCAATCCCTTAAGTTCTTCCCTACAACAACTCTAAGCAGATTGCCTAGCGTCTTGTTCACCACTTCAGTTTGGTCATCAGTCTGAGGATGGCTACTGGAGTAAAATACAAGTTTAGTTCCAAGTATTCTCTAAAGAATCTTCCAAAAATAGCTCAAGAATTTTATGTCTCGATCTAAGACAATACTCTTCGGTAACTTATGTAGTCAAACAATCTCTTGCAAAAACAAATTAGCAATATACAGAGCATCATTAGTCTGATGGCATAGAATGAAGTGCATCATCTTGCTAAAGTAATTCACTAAAACAAAAATAGAATCTTTCTCTTTGGATATCCGGGGCAACCCTAGGACAAAATCATGATGAGATTGGCCCAAGGTAAGGTTAATGTTGGAAGTGGCATGTACGCTCCATAAGGTTCTCTTTTCCCCTTAGCACGTTTACACATTTCACAACTACTAACTACCTTATGGATATTCTTAGCTAAACATAGCCAGTAAAAGTTCTCCTTCAATAGATTGACGATCTTAGTCTCCCTAAACTAGCTTGATAATCTACCATTATGAGATTCCCTAATCAGTTGCTCACGCATGGAATAGTTTGGCATGTACAGCCTTCAATCCTTAAACAGATAGCCTTCTTTAAGACAATATCCCTTAACAACAATGCTATCCCTATACTATTCTATGATAGGACCGAAATGAGGATCATGAGGATACAAGGTGTCGATGACCACATTTGTACTTCCCTTCTTATACCAAATGATGTACGAGAAACCTTCCATAAACTCCAACCACTCGGCTTGTCTCTTCGAAAGCCTATTTTGATTCCCTAGATGCTTCAGAAACTCATGGTTTGTATAAATAACAAACTCTCGTGGTAGTAAATAGTGCTGCCAAAAAGCAAGGGTTCAATAAAGAGTGTACAACTCTATCTTGTACATAAAATAGTTTAGGGCATGACCACTAAGCTTCTCGCTATAGTAGGCGATGGGTTATCGTTCTTGTATCAGGACAGTACTAATTCCTACTCCCAATGTGTTCTATTCCAATTTGAAGGGTTTGTCAAAATCTAGTAGTGAAAGAACAGGCGTCGAGGTGAGCTTCTCCTCGATCTCCTTAAAGCTTTGCTCAGCTCGATCGTTCTACCCGAACCCTTCATTCTTCTTTGTCAGCTCAATCAAAAGGGCGACTATGGTACGAAAGTTTTTGATGAATCACCTATAGAAAGAAGTTAGGACATGAAAGATTCAACCTTAATGACATTCTTTAACATCAGCCACTCAAGAACAGCTTAGATCTTCTCCTTATCTACCTAAAATCCTTCCTTTAACACCACAAACCCTAAGAAAATCACCTCTTTCTGGCAAAACATTCACTTGTTCACATTCTTATACAATTTCTCAATTCGCAAAATGTCAAATACTTCGCGAAGATGTTGAACATGTTCATTCAAGTTGGCACTATATACTAACATGTCATTAAAGTACACGACCATACATCTTTCAATTAGAGGGTGCATTACATGGTTCATCAGCCTCATAAATGTGCTCAACGCATTGGTAAGTCCGAATAGCATAACCAACCATTTATAGAGTCCATCTATAGTCTTGAAGGCAATTTTCCATTCATTGCCCAATCTCATGCGAATTTGGTAGTAACCACTTCGCAAATCAATCTTTGAAAATATCTTAGCACCATGAAGCTCATCCAATATATCATTGAACCTCGATATCGGATATCTATACTTGATAGTAATCTAGTTGATTGTTTGGTTATTGATGCACATACACCATGAACCATCATTTTTCGGAATGAACAGAGCCAGTACCGTACAAGGGCTCATAATCTCCCTTACATATCCTTGCATTATGACCTTGTCTACCTATTTCTTCAGCTTGGTAGCTTGCTCAGGGTTCATCCTGTATGCAGATCGGTTCGGTAAGGCGACACTTCACTGTAGATCAATATAATGCTCTATTCCTCAAGTTGAAGACAATCCTCTAGGCAGTTCTTCCAGAAACAGGTTGGAAAACTCATTTAGTAAGCTTCAGATCTCTTTTAAAACATTCTCTAATTCCCTCATTTCCAATAATCTCCAAACCAACAAGAACATGGGTTCATCAACCTTCTCAATAGATTGGAGCTTGCTTCAGCTCATAACTAAGACATTCTTCTTACTAGCTCGGGTGAGCCGATTATAAGTTTCATTTACTTGAGACGGGGTCATAAGTTGCAACATAATTTTCTTTCCATTCTTAACAAAGACATAGGTGTTCTTATACTTATCGTGAGTAACATGTCAATTGAACAACTAAGGTCGTTCAAGCAGCAGATGTGAAGCTCCTATAGAGACAATATCACACACTACTTCATCCCTATACACACTCCTAAGACTAAACGGTGCGATCACTTATTCAGTTACATACAAAGCATCCTTATCACAAAGCTAATGCAACTTATAAGATCGGGGAAGCTTTGAGGTCATCAGACCCAACCTCTGCATAAAGGACTGTGCAATGACATTAGTATAGCTTCCTCCATTTACAATGATTGTGCATATTTGGCCTTTGAATGCAAACCCCTAAATTTTTCTGACTTAACGTTTGAAGTAGAGTCAAGTGTGTTGGAAAATCCTAAGAGACCAAAAGGCTAGTTAAAATGAAAACTCTAAGATAACAATCGAAGATTCAATTGCATATAAGACTTTTATATCTTAAATGCATGTAAACACTAGAAATTATACCTAAAAGTAATAAAAAAAAACCTTAAAGCTATAACTTTAATTATATAAACATACTAATTCGTTATAATTTCACGACAAAACCCTAATCGAATATCAATGCTTAATAATATACTAAATCATATAAAATCATTAACTAATGATCAAAGATAACTTCCAATAGATTATAAATGTGTACGTACTAAATTAATTTATTATAACCTATGATATTGCATTATAGATAATATTAATCTTATAACTATATAACTAAGTTAGTATTATGCAAGTTTAGGTATTTAGTTAATATTTATACTACATATAGTCAATGTTAGTATTATAAATTATACTTTCTTGATAATTATATTAAGTATGATGCTAAATCGTATTTATGGATATAAATATTTGGAGAAAAGTTCCAATTATTATTTCTATTAATTATTTCATTTAATTCCATATTTCCTTTAATTTTTTTTTCTTCTAATTACTTTTAATTTCAACATTAAGTACACTAATTGCATGTAAATTTCAAAAGTTGATTAAATCAACACGTCATTTTCACCTAAAATTGTCTATTACTTTCTATGGAATTCTTCTCAAATTTCACATGATATATATATATATATATATATTTGTATTCTTATCCTCCTTTGTTGTCCATTCCCTCTCTCTTTCTAGAATTCCCTTCATATTTCACTTTTACATATTTATACATCACAAAATCTACTTTCCTTTTCCTTTTCCCCAACTGTAACTCCCTCTTCTTCTTTTTTTTTTTTCTTTTCCTTTCTAACTTTTCACTTTCATCCTCTATTTCCCTCTTATAATTAACTTAAAAATCTTTACCTTAAGAATCATAACCCTCCATCCACTTTTGAAAACAAAAGAGGTACATGTAATATACTTCTATTAGTATTGCATATGAAGTATGCTTATGATCTCTTTACATCTAATTTGTGAATTAATATAGTTATGATGTTAGTAAATATTTAGTTTATGTCTTAGAAGTGGATCCTAATGGTTACATGTACTATATTATGTACATGTACAAATGCATATAAGAAATACCCATACATGTATATATAAGTATAGACACTTATGTACACATATAGCATAAGCACTTATATGGACTAAGTGTGTATAAATCTTAGTAGAATACATAATATAACTATACATATGCATAGATAAGAATAGGAAAGACACATGTACATATGTGTAGATATTTCTATACATGACTATCCTTAGTGTACATAACCGAAAATAATGGAAGTATTAAGTATATATATACATATAGCATACTGATTAAACCTATAACATGCAAATATGTGAATTATATGAAGATTTCTTAAAGTTATACTAGGGACCGTACGAAAATACGTATAAATATACGTATACAACCGTATGTATATATGGGTATATGTATAAGTATATATATATATATATAAGTATGTTAGAAGCATACATATACATAACATACATATAAGATGTACAAATACATAAGTATAAAGTTAATACATATATAAACTATAACATAACTATCTTATGTATTATAATATAATAAAGTAATGATATATAATGTACATATATATGTAAGTATGAGCCAAAACCATAAAGAACCCATAATATATATTAACTTCTATTAATCTTAAATAAGTACATATAATAATAACAATGCAAAATTATAAAAATATAAGAAATAAATTATCATTTAGATCATAAAATAATAAAATGAGATACAAAAGTAGTGAATAAGAATATTCAAGCCATAACAATTAAGATTATAATAATTTAAACCTATATCATAAAATACGGGCCTTAACATCCAAAACAAATCCTACCGTGTGAACATACATTCGAAGACGATGAAAAACGACTATAAGTTCATGAATATTAGAAATAAAATGAAAAAGTTATATACGATTAAAGATAAGGTTCAACTGAATGAAAACTAATAAGAACCTAAGTAAAAATAAGTGAACAAATACCTATAATAACTAATTCATTCAGTTACTTACTATCGTTTCTATCTTATAATAATCGGGTGATCTTGACAAGGGTTGGGATATTCTTAAGGACTACTACGATTAGTGTAAGACGTCATGACCAGGTGAGTACTCCTGATGACTCTATACTTATTTTGTGATTGTAGTTAGTGCACTTAAACTAAATAGTAATAACTTAATGCATGGGGGTTCAGGTTATATATGTGCTTGATATTGATTGATTACTATATAAAATGCTATTAAATGTGATAAATTAAAGTTTTGGTTATATGATTAACTATAACACGATTTGAATAGTCTGCTGATATTGATTTACCATCCAATAATTTGACTTAATTATGTTTGGTTTATTTTAAATTAAAAGGATCATACATCAACCATGCATTGCATTATTTGTTTCGGCTGTCACCTCACGTGGGGGTAAAGAGAGGCCATGCAAAGGTTGTTTTTATATATTAAATTAAAGCGTTTTAGTATGGAGTACTCGTACAATATGAACTTATCCAAACTTATGGGCTTACCAGGCGCTGAAGACACCAACCGTATGACGGAGGGTCGAGTTTAGAGACTTCCGTTATAGAGTGTGAGTATGGACTGCGGAGGCCACTTCACCGCTAGACTTGGGGTTTTATGTACTACTAGATTTCTTAGAAATGGAAATGTATTTTGTGAAATACAAAATTCAAATTTATGGTTAAAAACCCAAGTATTAGAGCCTGGTTGTGATTGGTGTCGATGTATCTCCAACCCTTACCTTGAAGAGCGTTAAAATTCGATGTTATATACAACACCAGTTAATTGCACATATTCTTTGGCATATTGCATGTACATGCATTCATGTGGTTGTAATAATTTGTTGATAATCTGCCTACCAGTATAGTATGAGGAATAACTCACTAAGCTTCTATAGCGTACTTCCAATAGTTTTTCTTTTGCAGATGCTAGATAATTGGGCATGGGTTAAGAGCCGAACATTGAGTGTAAGTATTGAGATGTTTTAAAGGTTAGAATTAGAGAAAAATTTTATTGCTCATTTAAAACTTTAAATATAACTACCACTTATATATTTAGATTTTGAAACTTCAATAAGTTTGAATTTTTATGTTTATACTATTTGATCTTATCATTTGGTAGGGAACATCGATTCTTTGCAATTCTGAGGAATTGTAGAATATTGGATATCTATAGTTATTTATATTTTATAATATGTTAATTAATTAATAATTAAGAACTCTAGTGATAAATTATTTAGAGTCTTATAATCTCTAACTTGTAAGGCGATTTTTGTATCGTGGATCCACACATGATATGAAAATTTTAAGCAATCTTGTTAGTCTCCCTTTAAGGTCCTAATATTGACAGTACACATGGTATAGAATAAATTCTCCCTCTAATCTTCCTCAAATCTCGATAAGGAATTCAATACTTGTCTCAAGACTAGGGTCATCACTTCTCTTTTGTCAACATAGATATAGGTCTCCCTTTCCTCCTCGGCTTCGAGTTTGCTAACATCCTTTTCCTCCTTGAGTTCACTCTCGTTGATGTTATCCACCATATTTCCTCGAAGCACCATGACAAGTCGATTTGGTCACTCAACAGCTATGTGTCTGAAGCCTAAGTATTTGAAGCACTTCACCTCGTTGGTTGTCTGTCCAAAGGTTTTCCCTTTCTCATGTATCATCAGGGTTGGCTTAACCTCGGCTCGATCAAGCTGATCTACTTAGCCCTACTAGCTTGCTCAGCTTTCATCAAATCAATCATTCCTATCCTCGGCTCTATATGACTTCCTTGGCTCTACTTAAATAAGTTGGCGTAGAACTGGGAGTTAAGAGAATGTTTGCCTAGATCGGCTTAGAACACTTCTCATTTTTTCAACCCATTGCATTATCTTTATTGCCTCTTCCAAGGTATAAAGCCTCCATACTTCTATGATGTTGCAAATTTCCTACTTAAACCTAGAAATGAACATTAATATTGTACCGGCCTCTGGTTCTTCCACGTTGACTCGGATCATTAACATCTAGAACTCACTTACATAGCCATCAACAGATTGGTTTCCTTGACGGAGCCCTTATAACTTTGCAAACGTATCTTATAAGTGGGTCTCAAGTACAAATTTACCCCTTAACAACCTTTTCATCTCCTCTCAGGTTCTAACACCTTGTCTTCAATCTCTTGCTCTAGCTACGTTCAGATTTTTCCACCACATTATCGCATACCTAGTAAACTCTAGTACAGCAAGTCGGACTTTGACAATATTTATATATTTGTAATAGTCAAACACCTTCTCAGCCTTCTCTTCCTACTCTAAGTATTCATCGGCATCTCCATTCCACTAAAGGGCAAGATTTGAATCATGACATTATCTAGCCCTTAAGAAGCTTAGCATCTTTGTCCCTTGGTAATAATTAGCCTCTCTTTTTTTTCCTCCCTACACTCTTCAACATCTAACTCCTCATTGATTTCCTTAATCTCCTCTAACTCTAGTCTTCGTCTAGTAGCTCCTCCAACTTGAGGGAGTTGAGCTAGGTGATGGGCTCGAATATATCCTCTTTTTTGAATATTTTCAAGTAGATTTTGCAACAGCATACTTTGGGTTTATTGCATGTTAACTTGCATCGTTGTGGCTAAACTCTCAATAAGGTTTGTAAATCTATCGAATTTGTCATCGACGGATCCTGAGGTGTTACTACCATTATGACCTTAACTGAGTTGAGCACCACTATTTTAGTTACTAATAATACCCTAAACATTCGAATTTGATATAGTACAATACTTTCCGAACAGATTAACAATTCACTAACAACTTTGGTACTTAATAGTCATTTAAACAAAATGGAAACAAACTTGCCTCGTTTTTATAATTAGAAACAGGTGGCGATAATAACTTTGCTAGAGTAAGCTCGGAACGGTGGCCGAAAATTCATCGTTGTCGAGCAAATGATTGGCTAAATTAATAATCGGAAGAGAAGAGGAGAGATTGGAAGTTGAGGGCGTTGAATTGAGAGATAGAGATTAGAGGGACGAGAGAAAGAGATTGAGCCGATAAGGGTGGGGTGGGCTCCGGTGTATTAGGAAAAGGAAGGGGATTGTGTGAGAGAAAAGTGGGGAATCAAGAGACCAATGAGAAAGAAGAATAGAGAATGGGGTAATGATGGGGGTGGGGTCCGAAACACTGATGACAGAAACAGCGAGAGAAGGCGAGAAATGAAGAGAGAGAGAGAGAAAGAAAAAGACAGGCGAGCAGGGAGAAATGGAAATAAGATAGCGGCGGATTAAAAAAAAATTAGGGTAAAGTTTAGGATAAGGTTTTGATATTTTTAGAGTATTTAAGAATTTAGGATGGTGTTTAAGGAAATATGAAAAAAATAAAATGAAATTAAAATGAGAATAAAAAAAAGAATATTTAAAAAATTAGATAAGAATTAAAATATAGAAAGGTATAGTATATTTATAAAAATATATGTTTTATTTGTAAAATAAAATTATTCCAATTTATGATTACGTAATAATAAATGTTATAAAAAAAATATTATCACAACTTTAATTTAGACATCTATTTTATAAGATAAAAAAGATTAAAATAAGTTTGAAGTTACTAGAAAATTTATAAATTGAAATTTTTCCTTAATAGCATAACCTAAATAAATTTTATAATTTAATTAGTTTGACTAGAATGTTTCAAAAGGAGAGCAATAGTTCATTAATTTATTATTTAAACATCTACAATAATACATATAATCAAACAAAATTTTAAAGTTACATGTAGTTATAACTTATTTTTCTACCAAAGATAGCTATTAACTATGGTTTATAATATTATATACCCCATATAATAAGTGTATATGGTCATAATCCATAAAATGAGTATAGTTTTCTCATCATCTTTTGTACATCGGTAAAATAATTAATAAGCAATCGATATCCTATATTGTAAGGAGAGATTTATATTAGGTTATGGATCAAGGTTTCACATAGTTATCACATCTTTCCGTATATATCATATTAAACTATATATTAATAATTTAATATAAGTTACTAGAACTTGTTGTATAATTATAAAGTATAATGTGAGGGTAGTAATTTGCTAAATTATTATTTGTATTAAGATGTACTTAATACTTAAAGTGAGCTACTGTTAAAAAAATTTATACTCATATTGTGTCATAAAGCAATATTTTAGGAGGTCCATTATTGTTACGCCCCGAAGTCGCGAAGTCGCAACAGTCCCGCCGTGTAAACCATTCTATGATAGTAACTGGCCTCACAGTGCCTACCATAAAGATAATCTACACAAGGCGTCGACGACTCCTCGCTTTGAAGTAAACAGTTCGATTAATGATTATACAACAATTATGATAATTATCACAAAGTTCTATAAAACATAGATATTTATAATAATGTCTACAGAGCTTCCCAGGAAGTTTTACATAGTAACTATAGTTTACTAATTTGAAGAATATTAACAGTCTTCAACCTTTAACTACAAGGTCAGTCTAGTTACACATTTGCTAAATAACTTGATTCTCACACCCCTGGCTTCAAAAGGACTAACCTCTGGATAATTGTAGGGCGGCATAGTACTTGAAGAGATTACAAATCAGAACCTGCAAAAGGATCTATAAGGGTATGAGCAACTAAAGCCCAGTAAGTTGAATTGGAGACTCATGAATGCATACAAGCACAAACAGGGTTATTAAAAAATTATTTTCATGCAATGCAACAATCAAGTGTCATCGCACAACGTAGTCCTGTCCGTTGTGAAATCAGAGAAATTTCACTTGCTCCAATCCGGGTTGAGGAGTTCCATGTTATGCAGCAGCTCACAACCAAACCCAGGCTTGTGCAATGGAGACCTCGCTCCTCCCGTGACTACCTTCGAACCATTGACTTCACCCCCGCCGTGACCTCCTCTCCTGTCACTTAGTTCGACTGAGGATGAAGAAGGGACCATTTTGCAATCCTGCGCTATCCCTTTCAAAGGGGTCGGTATTTGGTTGGAGAGTCCTATGATCCCCTAACGGGTTGCAATGCATGACGTTTTCGGTTATTAGGGTCGACTAAGATTAAATGCCGGTTAGGGTGTTCAACAAGTTCATACCAATTCAATTAGTCACAAAGTCATTCACAGTACAAATTCCAGCACGAATTCAGATACATCAAGCACATGCGCAAACTATTTACATTCACAATCATATACAAGCCTAAGTCTCCGAGTACTACGAAACTAGTACTCTATTATAACAAGCAATAACCCAACTTACTTGAATTTGCTCGATCGCTCGATCCTCTAGTTGCGAGCTGATTTGTTTCTGGGTGTCCTATAATACAAATAGGTTCTTTTAGTACTTATATTTTATGGATTATTATTCTAACTCATAATATAACTCATTTTCCTCATGTATACCTATAACGTAGTAATGATTCGTTGTGTTCTATTTTGGTGTTCGGCTCCTAAACTAGATTCTAGTTTTAATTCCTAAGTCGTAATTAAGCTCGAATCCCAATGTAATATTAATCACATTATGCTCGGGTATTCAAATATCCTATTGGGTCGTAATTTTTGTATTCTAAACTATCCGGTACACGCTAACCCTAATTGAGGTATCGAATTTATTCCCGGTGTGTAAAAATCTTACATTTTGAGATATTTACTTAAAATTAAATGTCATTTCAGATTTATTATTTTTCTGATTTCTATTATAATATTATCTAAATAACCTTATTTTTTTTAATTTTATTAATTTACATTTTCACATATTACTAATTTATTATATTACTTACCGAATTGCCCTAATTAACCATTCTTAGTACCTAAAGGATAGGATTAAGGTTCCACTACAGAGATTAACTTCCCTAAACCTCTAATTAAGATTTAAGTCAGTAATTAGCATCCTAATCACTTAATTAACCCTTAATCACCCAATTTACCATCATTTTATGGCTAAAAATTAACTTAAAAATTTCGAAAATTAATTTTAAAAAATGGCTTCAGAGCACTGTTATACATCAAATGATCATCCTACAGAAAAATTTTGAACTCCAAACTACATCCCTAAGTCTATTTATTTTCCGGTTTACTAATGCTCGGTTTTAAATAATTTGTTAGGGACCCTATATTTCCAGATATAATTAAACTAAAGAAATATTTTTCCCTAAATCTACATACAATAAAACATCATAATAACAAGTTTCATAATTTTCTGGGCAAAATAAATAATTTTACAAAATTATACAAAAATCGGGTAAATAAATTACTAACCGGTCCGAAGCTTTTGGGTAGTCCAAACCCGGTCCAATGTTGTCGGCCGGTCCAGGCGGTGGGTCTACTGTAGGGTGGTGGTGGTGGTTCGGTCCCAGGTGGTGGTGGGTGGTGGTTTTAGTTCACCTTGCTAATCTGCACAGTTTTCTTTTTCTTTTTTTCTTTTTTTTTATTTTCTGGAATTTCTCTCGAACTTTTTTGTGTTTAGATTTTTCGCAGATCACAAACTAGCCAAATGACTTCTGAGAATTTTTTTCCTTATTTATAGACAAATGTAGTAATTAATGTGCATTAATTTGATGGGATTTTGCCCCATTTCCTTGATTTTAGGCTTTTTGTTTGTCCAATTCCTATTGATTAATTTTTTTCTTTTCAGTCCACGACCTAATCTTGTTGCAGTTATCCTCTTCTAATTTTTTCTGATTTTTTTATAATTATTTTGTATTTTTCTTTAATTATTTACTTAGTTTTCGGACAATTTTAGTAATTACGCGTATTTTTATCTACAAGTAAATACATGTAGGATACACGTGAACATTCCTAATAATTATTTTGGTCATTCTAAAATTTTTAGTATACATATAATCTATCTTTAGTAATTTATTAGTTATTTCATGACACTTTTCGCATTTTCGGTAATTAATACCTATTATACTTAAAATTTGAAAATTTTATAATCTCCTATTTTATTACTTATTTTCTTAAATTCAAGTTTACGAGGTCAGTTTTACTAATATTCCTCTCAATAGTTTCTAATTTGGGTTTGATCGGATATTTTAACCGATCGCCCTAAACCTTGGATTCTAAGTTCAACTCTACGGTTACTTGGCTTGACTTTAAGGCTTACAATTATTATATATGATGATAAAATACAAAAGTTATTTCAATTGTTACATAATCAAATCAATTGAAATTAAATAATCTCCATATGTTGTTATTAGATATATTGCCCATATCATAGATAACAAGCAAGTATTCTATCATAAGTTGTTAAAACCAAAAATTTAATAATTAAGTATTATATAAGGATAATTTCCATTGACAGTTGATCTTCGCTCTATTGATTTACTTGTCACTTGCAAGACAAAACATGATTGGTGGGGTCTGATGTTTAAGTTAGTGAGGCAGTTAAGGGAGTAAAACCTTAGTTGAAAGAAAGAGAGAGGGATAAACAAGTCCTTCACCTAGGGACTTCATCTCTTATTTATAAGTAATGAAGTTAAGTGAGAGCTAGATCCCAAGCCAAGTGGCTACATCGTGAGGGATCTTTTTATGTATGTTCCCAACCTTTCTCATGATCTAATGAGTTGAAATCTTGACTTAAGAGATAAGGGAAGTATCGCAGCATATGCAATTTAAGTTTTTATCAAGCTTTGATGGCAATAAGACAATATGAACTGCATAAAGAAGAGAGCCAGATCTTCTTCAGGCTTGTATGCCTACAAGGTAATTGGATGGCTTTAAGAATACATGCAAAATTGTCATCAGGCTTACAAATCAATGAAGGTAACCTAAGTAAGATTAGCATATTCTTCTAGGGAGTGAGTACCATGGGATTATTTGCGAGGTTCATACCTTTCCTAGGCATGAGTGTTATGGGATTATCCAAAGAAGTGGGATTTGTTAGGCATTGGCTAGTGTAGGCTTTCGATTACTTTACTTGAGTTTTTCGAGCTTTTGACACATAGTACTTTTCCTTACCTAGGATACTTAGGGATCCAAAGCATCTGTTGCCTCAAATCACTTGACTATATCTGAGCTTGCTAGCTTTGGATTCTTGATTTAGGCATAAACTTATAAATTTCTGAGCTAACTTTAGTGTTCAATAACCAAGTGTAAGGGTCACAGTCCTGTAATTTGCCTTAAGCTTTTAGCCTGTGGAGTTTTTACTACACCTAAGTGTTTCAATTTCATTATTTGTAAATTTTTTAGGCATTCCTAAGACAGGCTTAAGGTCCCAACTCCTTATGATTGTCTCAAGTTTCATTACCTTGGAATTCCCTCAACACTTAAAATTTAATACCGTCATTTGTAAGTAATTAAGCATTCTTGAACCAGGTTTGGAGACCTAGCTCTCGAGGATCATCTTAGGTTTCATTACCATAGAATTTTCTCGGTGCCTAAGTATTTCAAAGTTATTTAAGCAATTTGATTTTTTTCCTAGGTAGGAGTTCCATAGGATTATCTGTGCAAGTCAGATTTTTCCTAAGCATAAGTACCACGTAATTATATGAGGAATTCAAATTTTTCTCACAGGATTATCTCAGAAGTATGTAAGTTTATATCTCTTAGTTAATAAGACCAAAAAGCCTCTATTGCTGAGGATGGATATTTCCATCCTCATCGAGAGTCTTTTCAAAAACGTTGAAGACCTTGGTAAAAGTACCACTGAGCTTTTAACTTAGGGGGGACCTTCGAGAACTTCAAGGCTCACACCAGAGGATGACAGTTGGGGTAACAAGTTCTTTGATAACTACAATTGTGTGAAAGTTAGAGTGTGATACTATCGCAGTCGCTGAATGGAGTCGGCTTTGGCATGTCAAGGGAGTTAGGTGATTGGGTTTATAGCTCGGCCGTCAAGATGAAGGTCGGCATAGCTGCTATTCCTAAGCAATCGAAGGTCGGGTTTGTGCCCAATATGGAAGCTCGGCTTTAAGTGGGGTTGTATAGCTCGGCATAGAAGAATGAAGCTTGTTGGGGTATTATGTAGCTGCTAATAGGTACGGACTTAGTGTACCGACAGTAGTTGCTTGAGCCCTGTAGCTTAGGTGTTGCAGCTCAGGATTTCGCAGCTCATCGCAATTATTCCGGTCGGTTAGAGCGAGCTCTTAGTCGGCACACGGAGAACCCAAAGCGATTTAATCAGCTCGGTTTTAGGCATACAAGGCTCGGTACTGATAAAGATTTGTTTTGTGAAAGGGGTTTCGGATGAGAGTTGAGCAGAAGATGGAACATGTAAAGGTGAAATTCAGTTACTGAATTAACAACCTAGAGTACTAAGCTATTATATATAGCAACACACACGTGGAAATACAATAAAACAGAAAAGAAAACAAACAAACCAACTATAACCAACTAACCAACTATAACCTTATCTCCTTATACATTTAAACAGATTATCTTCCTTTTTGCTAACTTATGTATTGGAATGACTACACCAAAACCATCTCTAGTACCTCCTCTTAGCTTATGCTCGGTCATTTTACATTCTCCTTATAGCATCAAGTAGCCTACCAAAAACTAATATCAACATCTTGCGCCATCTGTTTGTGAAATACACAACCACAAATGGTAAGAAAGTCACGACAACCGCTCTACCGTTATTAAAAACACGACCATGGTTATGTAGCTACAACATTAGCCACCAATTAATCCTATCTATGAAAACTAATTTGCTAGATTTGAGTAAATTTTCCACAATTTGGTGATGGTTAATTGTCTATTAAAGATAATAATCACAATGCTCAAAAAAGATAATATCACCACTACTAATAAGGCTTCTTATGACATAGTCAACATGATCATGGGGACAAGGACTAACAAGGAAATCAAGTTGTATGAGCAAGATTTGAGCCTTATGGGAAAGAAATCATCAACATTGTTACACCAAGAAGTTGATTATTAACATACTAATTACATAAACTTAATCACTTTTGAATGACTGCACCATAAAATTTCCTTTCTAGGGAAGTTGAGGGATTCAAACTTTCAAGTAGATTTATGAATACTTCCGACAGTTTTATAGCTTAAGAATCAACTTATAAGTCACAATATTATTATGAACATTTATGAGTTTCTATAAACTATCAAGTACTTTCAAGAACTTTAAGAAAATTACAAACTTAAGTGATTTTGCAGAATGTGTATTGATTTTACAAGCAATCAAATCATCAAAATTATTGACAACAAATTTAATGTTACAAAACTTTAAGTGAAGTCGCTTTATTGAGTGTTTCTCATTAACTTAATTGCTTAACAATTGTTGAGTGATTTTACAGTTGTTAAGGTAAAACTATAATTAACTCAAGTAAAGTTATGATCTTTTCATGCATTTGGTACATACACCATAAATTTTACCATAGAAAGGTTATTTTTTTGAATTTTAAGTAAAATTATAAGTTTGAGATGAATTATGAATTTTTATCTAACATCACCAAATTTTAGGAGCATTTACAAACTTATAGTGCAATGACAAACCTATGGCAATTTACAAACTTTAGTATAAAATTATGGGGAAAAAAAAAAAGCTTTTAGTTGAATAGCTAGATTAGGCTCCACAATTGATGCTTATCCACCTCAAAGCAAAGGTTCAATCTTTTTTCTCAAATCTAAGCCTTAATTGCCTTTTTATTGATTTAAAATAAATATTTCATGATATATTTTTGTTAGAAAATAAACGGGTTTCTTTTTATTTTTGTCATTAACACTTGTTAGAATTTAGACTTGATCTTAAATATATAGGCCTTAGTTTTCACAAATACAAAAAATTGGAATCTATATATGAAGAGAGGTTCACATAGGCTAATGATCATGTTAGTTGGACAAATATATGTCAATCTTAGGTTCACTAGACGATGAATATAATAATATTATTTTGTCATGCACTAAAAAACGTATTATTGTTGGTTGATGAGAATAAAGAAGGGTAAATTGTAACTTTTAAAGTCTTACAATGAAGTTCATGCTAAGATTCCGTTTGTATAAAGATAAATCTTGATAGTGGTTTTTGATCTCATGTTGTCTCGCTGCATATGTGATATTTATCAAATTCTTTCACCTAATACTCAATTGTTTGTAGCCATAATAATAAAGTAACTTGTCATGGTATGTTTATTGTTTGTAAGTAAAGTGACAATTTTCACAATCAAATTAACCGATCGTAAACATGTAGTCATAGTATTAGTTACAAACAATTAATGAGAGTTTTTACACTCCCATCTCTCGATTTTAAGGGACCAATAAAACCTTTCATCCTACCTTTAATTTATATCCATTAAATCTGAACTGTTAAAAACATAATTAGCTCAACGGCTCAAATTTGATAGATATAAAATCAAAGGTGGATGGGACTACCCTAATCTTGCTGAAAACACAAATGGAAAACTTAGAAAAATATATATGAATGGGGAAAAAGAATCTAAGATTTATTATTTACATATTAAAACAGCATTAGATTGAAAAACACCATCAAGATCTATTTACGTATAGTAGAAAAAAGAATCTTATCTTTACAATGGTAACTTTACTCAAGAACTTCATTGCAAGGCCTTTTTATTCTCATCAACTCAAAAGAATCTCTCCTAATTGTATTGCAAAAGAATGATTACATATTTATCATATGGCAAACTCAAGAACCAAATGTATATTTTGTCAAAATAGTACCATCATTAACCTAAGTAGACCTATCTTTATATATTGATTCCTCTACCAATTTTCTATATTAAAGAAAGCAAAAGCCTAAAAACCAATGCTAAATCTAAATTCCAACCAATCAACTAATGTTAATAACACAAATAAAATAAGCATATTTAATTTCTAATAAAAATGTAGTCAGAAATATATATTCTTTTCCTAAAAAGAAACAAAACAATAAACTAAAAAATGGCAATTAAGGCTTAGATTTGCGAGAAAGGTTGGATCTTTAACCATATTTTCCGTTTTCTCCATCATTGGTAGATTGTTGATCAAATGAGTTCAAACTATCCGTGGAGAGAGATAAAGAGAGGAGGGAGGAGTTTTAGGGAAGAAAGAGAGAGAATTTTATAGTAGAATGAGAGAGGAATTGGGATATGTATGTATGTATGTATAAAGAGAGAGATATTTAGAGTAGAAAAGATAGAGGAATTGGTGTGCACATCCATATGGAAGATTCTACGATTCCATTCTTTATTTTGATGGAACCACTCTTATTTATCATCTTACTATTCATATTCATATTTTAAATATAAACCATTGAACTCATAAGTTGTTCAATTATTCAAATTTAAAAGTGATCAAATCAAAAGTGAAAGGATAGTAGTACCCATCCAGTAAAAAAGAAGGACCATAGAAAAATTCATATAAATATATATATATTTATAGACGTCACAGCTAGACAGCGAATATAAAAGTGACTATATGTTAAATTATTTTTAAAAATGATAATAGTATGATGAACTCATGATATATATCCAAAAAATACAAAACAGTTATAAACTAAAAGTTAAATATTTGTTAACATTGTCTATTAAACTTTAAATTATGATATTAGACAAAGATATAAAACTATCATATTAGTTTTTCCATACTTGAATTATGAAAAAATTATTATGCAAATATCTAACGTCATAATACTATATAAACAATGAAAATCTCAAAAGTTCATACAAGCAATTAATTTTACGATAGAAAACATTATGATAGAAAGAGAAACCATAAATAAGAAAAGAAAAGAAACCATAAATGGAGCACACATAAAATAAATAAATAAATAACACATAAATGGTTTGAAAATACACAATATCTTCTTAGTTAAAATATTTGGCCTTCTAAATAAATATTATATCAATTATATTACTTTCTATATGTCTATATATCAAGTTATGCATTGTATATAAATAGCAATACTCCTTTAGAACATTAGGGATTAGTTAAAAACCTAAATCTCAAATGAATTAAAAACTAAAAATTAATTAACACATTAGAGTTATTCAATAAATAGTGCTTTAACATACACAAATAGTTAGAAGACATAAACATACATAAATAAGCACTTTGATTGATTTACAGTAATTATTGTCAAAATATGTTTTAAAGGTAATTTAAAGTCTGTAACGTTCAACCCTTTAAATCTTCCAATATATGGACATGTGAAATTCAACAAATGATCAAAACATTGGTGATTATTTAAATATAAAACACAATATAAATGAAGGTAGAGACTACCCATGCTACACGTAACATGGCAACACGAACCAAACACCCGCGCTCCTGACTTTCTCGTTCTCGTGTTACGGACCTCCCGAAATGGGCCATTCTTGGGAGGTTCCTCAAGCCCAAAGACGAAAGCCAAGCCCATTAAAAGCTTCTAGATGATGAAAAGCTCTAGAATGTTCCAGAGAAGTCCAGAATCTTGTATAGTAGTAGGTGGAGGTAGGTGAAGGTAGTAGTTGGGAATCAACTGTAACCATTAGATCGAATTGATCTTAACCATTAGATTGTAAAGGCTTTCTGTATATATAGGGGTATTCCCCTCAGATGTAACACACAAGTTATTTGAGTGAATACAGTATACTAGCAGAGTTTCTCTCTCTACTTTCTCTATCTAATCTTGTGAGTGTATTACAGGCTGACTTAGCCTTCCTTAGTGAGGTCAGGAGCGCTAAGTGCCGCACGGGGTCGAGCGACGGAATCCGCCCGTGACAAGTGGTATCAGAGCCTGAAAAAGAAGCTGCTTGAGGGGAAAATGTCATCCGGAGGAGACAATAACACTTCATTGGTCGACGAGTTGGCTGACCATGATGATCGCCGCGTTACCAGGCAAAGGACTAGGTCCCGAGACTTGCTGAACTCCCTCCTTAATAGGATGGACAGAGCAGAGTTAAGCATTGCGAAAGCGAAGGAACAATTTGATGAATCACAAGGCAACCTTGAAGAGATGGAGGAAGAACTTCAAGGCAAGTTACAAGGAGCATTGAATCAAGCCATTGACGAGCTAAAACAACGTGATGAGACGATTGAGGGAAAGAATGAAGTACTCCAAGCTCGAGTCACTGCTTTGGAAACTAAGGAGGAAGGTTATGAAGCCAAGATAGATGCTATAATGGCGGCCATGCGCCAGGAGATTGAAGAACTTAAGAACCAACTAACGGCATGTCGGACGGTAATGGTAAGTGGAGTGACCATCCAGTCTGCTCATAGGATCGATATCCCCAAGCCCGAACCTTTCAATGGGATACGATCCGCTCGGGAGGTAGACAACTTCCTTTGGGGAATGGAACAATATTTCAATGCTGTAAGAATCTTGGATGACCTCGAAAAGGTACGTACTGCTGCTATGTATTTGAAAGATTCTGCTATGGTATGGTGGCGTAGGAGGGCAAACGAAATCAATACTTGGGCTAGCTTTGTACATGAGATCAAGGGACAGTTCTCTCCCCAAAATGCTGCTAAAGAAGCGAAGGTGAAGTTGCGTCACCTAACTCATAAGGGTGACATCAAGCAATATGTGAAGGAATTCTCAGAACTAATGTTGGAGATCCCAGACCTTAACCAGGATGACGCTCTAGTGATGTTTTTAGATGGTCTGGAACCTTGGGCAAATTTAGAGCTAGATCGAAGGGGAATAGAAGACATCTCTAAGGCCATAGCAGTTGCTGAAGGCCTAACGGAGTTCAAGAAGACAGAGCATAAGATCCCAATAGGAAGGTGGAAAGGGGGAGTTGAGAAGGAAAGGAATGGGAGTTCCTTAAGAGGGAAACCTAAGAGGGAAGAGAGGAATAATGATCGGGGAAGGACTCGTGAAGGAAAAGATGGGGAACAATGGAAGCCTCGAGAATTGAAGTGCTATTTTTGCAATGGGCCCCATTATGCTAGGGAATGCCCAAAGAAAGATCGGTTGGCAGCAATGATGGCAGATGAAAGCTCCAGTGAAGAGGATGAGGCCAAACTGGGTTCGGTAAGACTACTTAGTGCTATGAAAATGCCGGAGAAGCGAAAGGGGTTGATGTACACTGAGGTAATAATTGCTGGCAAGAAGTTAAATGCCCTTATTGATACAGGGGCATCTCATCTGTTCATCTCCGATGTAGCAGCAAGTAAGATTGGAATAGAGGTGGAGAAAACCAAGACATGGCTCAAGACAGTAAACTCAAAGGAAGTCCTTACTACTGGAGTCGCCAGGGAGATAGAGCTCCATATGGGAGGGTGGAAAGGGAAAGAAACCATCGAAGTAGTACCTATGGATGACTTTGAATTTGTGATTGGGATGGAATTCTTAGATCGTATAGATGCACTTATTGTTCCTCGTGCAAACTGTATATGTATTCTCGAGACCAACTCTCAATGTGTGGTGCCCGTTACAAGGAAAGCTGGTCAGGCCACAAAATTCCTTTCCGCTATGCAACTAGCGAAGGGCTTGAAAGGGGAAGAAGAGACAGGGGATCAAGAGGTAATTCCACATCGAGTGGGGGAGTTGCTAGAAGAATTCAAAGACATCATGCCGAGAGAGTTGCCAAAGAAGCTATCACAAAAAAGGGAAGTGGATCACGCGATTGAGCTGAAACCAGGTACAAAGGCCCCTGCTACTGTTCCTTATCGCATACCCCAAAAGAATCAGAAGAATTGAGGCGACAATTGAAGGAGTTGTTGGAAGCTGGATTCATCCAACCATCAAAGGCACCTTTTGGAGTTTCAGTTCTCTTTCAGAAGAAACACGATAGGCCCCTCCAGGTGTGTATTGACTATAGGGCCTTAGATAAGGTCACTAAGAAGAATAAGTACTCCATTCCTTTGGTATCAGACTTATTCGATCGAAGGGGAGAGGCAAGATACTTTTCAAAATTGGAGCTACGACTAAGATATAGAGACGAGTCCAAAAACACTTACGTTACAAGGTATGGTGCATCTAAGGTTCTTGGTATGCCATTGGGGCTCATAAACGCCCTAGCTACTTTTTGTAGTCTAATGAATAGGGTATTAGCACCATTCTTAGATCATTTTGTTGTGGTTTACTTGGATGATATCATGAATTATAGCAAGCCTATAGAAAAGCAACAAGTGCATCTTCATCCAAATTGCTTAACCTTAAGGGAAAACGAGTCATATGTAAAGCTGGAGAAATGTGCCTTTGCAAAGAAACAAGTGACCCTTTTAAGGCATGTAGTAGGAAAGGGGAAGATCAAAATGGACGAAGAGAAGATACAGGTCATTCGAGAATGGAAAGAAACTACTAAGCCCACTGAATTGAAGTCATTTCTTGGCTTAGTAAGTTTCATAAGTGGATACTCCCGAATGGCTACCTCTTTAACGGATTTACTCAAGAAAGATGTCTTATGGGTATGGAAGGAAGATCGACAGAAGGCATTTGATACCCTGAAGGAAGTAGTCATTAAAGAACAAGTTCTTACACCTTCTAATTTTGGTGAAGTATCTGAAGTATGCATGGATGATGGTGATTATGCCATTGGTGAGGTTTTGATGCAGGAAAACCATCTAATAGCCTTTGAGAATCGAACGTTGAACGATAAAAAGAGGCGACACCCAAGACATGAAAAGGAAAAGTCAGTTGTAGTACATTGCCTTCAAGTTTGGAGGCACCTTGTAAGTACAAGTCATTTGGGCCAGTCTAAGTTATTGGCTGTCATGCAGCTCTCTTTCAATCTACAGAGGAAGGAGTTCATTGGACAGAGTCCTTTCGAGATCATCCTGGGAAGGCAACCCCTAACTCCTCATACAGTGGCAATAGGAGATACGGGGTCCAGCCCTCCCGCATATAAGTTTGCAAGGGAATGGCGGGAAAATCATAACTTAGCCCGGACATACTTAGGCCGAGCTATCAAGAGAATGAAGAAGATGGCAGGCAAGAAGGGGAAGCCGATGGAATATCAGGTAGGTAATCAAGTGCTTATCAAGTTACATTTGATACAATGTACGAAGGGACAATTACATAAAGGTCTAATGAGTCACTACGAAGGCCCATTCTCAATTGTGAAACGAGTGGGGCGAGTATCTTACAAGTTGGGACTTCCATCTAAACTGAAATTCCACCCAGCTTTCTACATGAGCATTCTAAAATCATTCCACAAAGATGAGGAAGACCCTATAAGAGCTATATCACAAAGGGCCCCAATAAGGGTACGGGATTCATTTAATAACGAAGTGGAAGGGATCATAGCTGATAGACATGTGAAGAGACGTGGACAAACTCTCAAACATGAGTATATGGTAAGATGGAAGGGAAGACTAAAGAGTGAGGCCAGGGGGGGGGCGCCAGTCGGAGCATTGTGGTAATTTAAAAAAAAAAAAAAAACAAGATTCAACAATTCCACTATGAAGGAGCGACGAGGGCGTCGCCTGATTGAGCGGGGGAGAATGTTACGGACCTCCCGAAATGGGCCATTCTTGGGAGGTTCCTCAAGCCCAAAGACGAAAGCCCAAGCCCATTAAAAGCTTCTAGATGATGAAAAGCTCTAGAATGTTCCAGAAAAGTCCAGAATCTTGTATAGTAGTAAGTGGAGGTAGGTGAAGGTAGTAGTTGGGAATCAACTGTAACCATTAGATCGAATTGATCTTAACCATTATATTGTAAAGGCTTTCTGTATATATAGGGGTATTCCCCTCAGATGTAACACACAAGTTATTTGAGTGAATACAGTATACTAGCAGAGTTTCTCTCTCTACTTTCTCTCTCTAATCTTGTAAGTGTATTACAGGCTGACTTAGCCTTCCTTAGTGAGGTCAGGAGCGCTAAGTGCCGCACGGGGTCGAGCGACGGAATCCGCCCGTGACACTCGCACGACTTAGAAACTTACTTGAAAGGCACCAGACCAGCGACACACAAGCCACGCGTGACCACATCTCGACCTGCCCACCTCCGCCGTCGGCCCCAATCCAAGCATCGTTACAGCCACTTCCAAACACCAATCCAAGTTCACAACTGCGTTCTCCAAATACCAAAACCCCAGATACCCATTTCCCTCTCCTTGGAACCACTTCGCTGCCGCTACCCAATCGTGAAAATCCACAGAACCGTCACCAAATTATGTGGCACTGCTACCAAAGGGTGTTTTCTCAATCAATTTCTCATGGATTCGCTGTTTCATCGCTTGAAATAAGGATCGGAAGTCGTAGAGAAGAAGATTGAAGTGATGCTGTCGTGTACTGCCCGCAACCCGCTGGAGCTCCGATCCGACCCGAATCCACGACCTTGGTTCTTGATCCGACCTGCACCCCTTTAGTATTCGGTAGATATTGGCTTTTCCTTTTCTTAGTTTATTAATTTTACTTTCTTTCCAGGAAATTTGATAATCACTCAAACTAACTAGTTTTTTTTTTTTATGGGGGTTCTTAATTTTATTATTAGTTGTAGTTTTATAGTGTTTTTAGGCATTGTTTATTTGGTTTATTTATTTTTTTAGATTTAAGAATACTGACTTGTTTTATTTTTCATGCAGGTATTTAGTTATAGTCTTCTTTACTTTGAAAAATTAGTTATTTGCATGAAATGTATTAACTCGAGTTGTTTTGCGTGTCCTTATAATAATTTTCATATAATAATATTTTATACACAGTTTGCATGTTCATCGTAAAAAATCAAGATTTTTAGTATATTGCATTTTTAGAAAATTGTATCTTTAGGGTCATCATATTTTTTAGAAAAATCACATATTTTAGAGAAATTGCACTTTTTACATAAAATTACATCTTTTTAGAAGAATTGCATATTTTAGGTATAATAGCATATTTTATTAAGATTTGTATCTTTAAGATAAAATTTGCATCTAAATCACATATTTTAAAAGATTAAGATATTTACGTATCTTTTTCATAATTAGACATCCTTTCTATAATTTAAACATTTTTTTCCCATAGTTATGCATATTTTTCATGGTTTAAATATCTTTTTCATAGTTCAATAGTATAAACATTTTTTCCATGGTTTAGACATTTTTTATGTGATAACATCTTAGGCATGTTTTCTACATTAATTATATATTTAATGGAAAATTGCATTTAGGTATTTTATGATTTTAATTTTATCACATAGAAAAAGTTTTCTCTAAATAAAAATGTTAATTTAGGTTCTTTTTAAGTTAAGTTTTTCTTTTTCTTTCAAAATTAGACAATAAAAATTAGGGTTTCTTTTTTTAGAATTTTTCTTAATAAAAATAATTAACGAATGTAAATTTAGCCCCAATTTCCAAAATAAAAAGAACCAATTTATTAAAATTTTTGTAAAGTAATGAGAACTATGTAGGCATCTCCGGAACAATTGTAAAATTTGTAAACTATTTTATTTACTTTTCATTTTTATGCATTTTCACATCCTTTGCATGCTTTCTCATTTTTCTAAAGAATTATAAAAATAAAAACCCATTAGTTTTTTTTTTTTAAATTTTGCATAGTAACTTAGTTTTAATAGATTAGCTTCCGAATTCAGATTTTCTAAAATATTATTTTTTTAGAAAATCCATTACTAGTGGTTAAATTAGGGTTTTCTTACCCAAAAACCGCAATTACTTTTTTACTAGTTTTTATTGGTTGATGACTTCGAATTATATTTTTAAACATTTTTTCAAAAAAAATTTCCTTAATTTAATGTCAAGTGATCTATATTAAGTGAACCAGGCTTAATTTATGTTAAATTAAAAAAAAAAAAACGAAATAGGGCTCGATAAAGATAAAAGAAAGAAAATATAAATAAATAGTATAAGTATAAAAACTTTGTACACAAAGGTTGCACTCTTCAATTCTTCATCAAAATATGCTCTGAATCCATAATACTATAGTTGGAGTTCTTATTGTAGAAAGAAAAAAAAGAAGAAGAAGAAAGGATTTCTCTCTACATGCAATTTTGTTAGGCCTAAGCCTACACACTCCACTAAACTCTCACACATGATACTAAAGCAAATATTACTTTTCTCTTTCACAATTGTTCTCTCTTCTCTCTTGAACTCTTTCTTAAGGTTTGTCAACAAGATATTGTATAAAACCCTAACCTCACCACAACTCTTATATGTGAATCTCTTACTCTTAACACTCTCCATATGTTAATCTGATGAGTACTAAGATTACTAACCGATCTATTCTTTTGTTTTTCGAGGTTGGTTATGGTGATTCGAGTTCACCATAGACTCTAGAAGGTAGAGAAAGGAAGAAGTAACGAATTCTTTAACAAGAGGGTTTTTGATGCTCTTTTCCCTCTTTTACTCTTGTATTTATACTTTTCTTTATATAATTCTACAGATTTGTTAAAAAGTTGCTAAATCAGTTTATTCTAACCACTAACTACTCCATATATGTTAGATCTGTTAGTTTTGTTGTATGATTGACACTTATTTTTATTTACTTTTACATGTGATACCTTTATTGTTTAGTAAAATCCTATAACCAGTTAGGTATCTTCACAAATCTTCCTTTAGTTGTAACATTTTCCTCAGCTCTTTGAAAGAGGACCTTATCTTCCTAGGATGGATAGGCATGTCAAAACTCATCTAAATCCTCCCATGATGTCTCCTCTAGTGGTAAGCCTTGCCATTAGACTTAAACTTGAGGCAGCCACTTATCTTGTCATCAAATATGTGTAGTTCCTAAAATAGAGAATGGCTGTAACATTGTATGTCTCTTCAAGACATTTGGTGGAAGGGCTAAAGAAGGAATAGTTGAGCCTTCAACCGCCTAAAGAACCAAAACATAAAAAAAGTTATGAATCTTCACTGTATCTGGTAGAGCCAACTCATAGGCATAAGTACCCACCTTCTTTGTTATTGAGAATGGACCATACTATTTTTGAGTGAGTTTATGGTAACCTTATGTCGTAGATGTCTATTTATAGGGTTGAAGCTTCACGAAAACCAGATCACCTACTTCAAAGGAAACATCTAACCTTTGTTTATTAATGTAAAACTTCATACGCTATTGAACCTTCAACGAATTCTCCTTTAAAAGTCTCAAAACCTCATCTTAAGTGGTCGAATCTTCCTCTATAGCTTCAACCTTAGAAGTGCCCATAACATATGTAGGAATAGTAGGGGCTTTCCTACCGTACACTACCTTAAAAGGGGTAATAAAAGCACCTTAATGGAAGGATGTATTGTAAGTAAATTCAGCCCATGTTAGGAAGCGTACCCATTCCTAAGGATGTTTCATCACATACCTCCTTAAATACTATTGAATAACTCGATTCAACACCTTAGTTTGGCCATTTGAGTAAGGATGATAAGTAGTACTTAGAGATAACTTGGTACAACATAAATGAAAGAGCTCCTTCCAAAAATGATTAATAAAAATTGGAACGATTAGATACCACTTATCTTAGAAATCCATGCAACTTTACTATGATATTTAGAAACAAGAGGTAACCTTTAAGGTAGTAAAATTGGATTCCAAGGCAACCAAATGGCAGTACTTTGATAACCTGTCAGTCACTGCTAAGATTACTGAATAGCCTTGTAACTTGGGCAAAGGAGTCATAAAATCTGCTGAAACATCTTCCCAAATATAATCAAGTACTAGTAAAGATGATAGCAACCCTTATGGACTCTTGGTGCTATATTTGATTTGTTGGGAAATAATATAAAAGATAAGCTTCCACATCTGGCTTCATCCTTTCCCAATAAAATTCCAAAGCAAGTCTCTTATATGTTTTAAGGGTCCTAAAGTGTCCTGCTATAGGCATAGAATGGCGCTTATAAAGAAGCTTAGGAATAAGCTTTGAAGTAGGCATCAGAAAAATCTTATCCTTAAAATATAAGAGACCATTCTTCTGAGATAGCTCCCATCTCATCTGTTGACTATGTTTCATGTCCTCAATTACTTTTTGAAAAGCAAGTAAATAATGATATTCATGCTATAACTCCTCTATCAAATGAAAATGTGGCAAAGAATAAGTCATGTAACCTACTTCATGTTGTCTATACAATGAGTTGGCTACTTTGTTATCTTAGCCTAACTTATAAAAAATAGTGTAGTTATAACCAAGTAATTTAGCCAAATATTTGTGTCGCTCCAGTGTTTAAATGACATGATTAAGTTCTTTAAGGCTTCTATGATATGTCTTTACCACAAAGTAGGAACTCAACAAATATTGCCTCCATTTTCTAATTGTTTCTACCATAACATGCAACTATCTAACATAAGTAGAAGCTAGCTTTTATTAGACGAGAAGGTAGCTTCTTGCAAAAATAAGCACTAGAATGGCCCTCTTATAAAAGTACGACTCCAATTCCAGGAGATAAGGCATTCGTTTCAATTAAAAATTCTTTAGAAAAATCAAGTATAGCTAATATAGGAACTAAATCTAAAGCTTCCTCAAGTTGCTCAAAAGCACACTTCGCCTGATCACTCTAATTAAAATTGTCCCTCTATAGCATGTCAGTAAATGGAGCTACTATAGCAACATAACATTGGATAAATTGCCTAGACTAACCAAAAAGGCCTAGAAAAGCTCTTAACTACTTAATGTTTTGAAGTAATGGCCAATCTTGCATCGCCTTTACCTTAGAAGGGTCTAGGCATATACTATCAACAAATACTACTTGACCCAAATAGTCTATAGTAGTTTATCCAAAAGCATAATTACTCTTCTTTAAATATATGGTATTATCTACTAATACTTGCAACACTTTGGATAAATGTTCCACGTATAGATCTATGGGCTTATTATATATTAATATGTCATCAAAGAACACAATCACAATTCATCAATGGTAATCTACACAAAAGCGCCAGGTACCACCCTTCTCTTTGACTAATAGTATTGGTGAAGAATAAAGGCTAGTACCATACTGAATAATCCCTTACTTCATCATATTAGCCACTTGTTCAATCTCCTTCTTCTGAAAATAAGGGTATCTAGAAGACTTTACATCGATGGGATTATTGGACTTGAGATGAATCTGTGTTGTATGTCCCTTAAAGGAGGCAATAATAAAGGTGCCTCAAAAAAAAAAAAAAGAGAGAGAGAGAAAAAATCTACCTAATACTTGCTCAATGGCAATATTGCAAGCGATATTCTCTAAAGTACTAGTCACCATCTAAGCCTTTAATTGAAAGCAAGAGGTAATGGTATCCATGGGAATCATATGTTTAAAATGGCTAAGAGAAATTTGAGAATTCTCAAGGACATGAGCCCCATTTAATGTAATGAGACATCCATTCTACTAAAACTGTAAAGACAATTTTGTGTAATCAATAGTAATAAGGCCTAATTACTGGAGCCACTAAACTCCTAGCACTAAGTTCATTCCCTGAATAAGCAAAACATAGATAGTCTCAAAAAATTCAACCCCTAGAATCCCCAGTGATACATCCACACAACACCTATTGCATTGTAACTTTTGTCCATTGCCAATCATCACATGAAATATGGGAGAAGGTTCAACAATCAATCCCAAATACTTCACCAATCTCTTCTATACGAAATTATAAGTGCTACCAAAGTCCACTAACACATTGACATGCTATTGATTCAAATATCCTTTGAATTTTAAAGTTTTAGGCACCATTTCCTTATATAAAGCATGGTAACTAATAGAAAATGCTTTAAGATTGTCAAAAACATCCTAATCAGTCACTTCAAACAATTCATCATGTATGTCATTTGTATCCTCATCCTCATCTTATACCAACAGTAAGTACATTTGCTTTATATGTGTATCCTCTATGATACTTCTCATTGCAATTATAGCATAGGCCTTTGTCTCTTCATGCTTGTAATTCTTCTTGTGACAATTTTTAAATTAGTAATGGTGGTTTAAGAGATGCTAATAAAGGAGTTTGACATGTAGTGGTCGTGTTGAAGAAGTAAAGACATATGAAGAGGAAATAGGTTTAGAAAATTGGATAGATGAAGGTTTAGAGGTAGAAATGAATGGTTTCTTGAAAAAAAAAAAAAATTGGTCTAATAATTTAGCTTCATGCATTTTGACAATTGAAACTACTTGAGTAAGTAATTTAGGCCTAGGTATTAAAACATCTTGTTTAACACCCACTTTCAATCTAAAAAAAAAAAAAGCAACTTACTCTAAAACTATTAGATAATCTAGTTACTCGATTCAAAAGAGCTTCAAATTGAGATTGATATTTTTCAACTATACCACTTTTTATAATTTTGGCTAAAATCCCTTGAACATCTTCAAATTTAGAAGGACCAAATCGGCTTTTTAACACTTCTGTGAATTTTTGCTAGGAACTTACCTATTGGTTGTGGTACATCAACTGAAACTAGTGTAAAGCTCTATCCTCCATTGAAAAAGAAGCAATGATAAGTCTTTGTTCATCTAGAATCTAATGGAAATCAAAGAAATGATTGGTGTTGAAGATTTAAGCAATTGGATCATCACCACTGAATTTAGGTACCTAGGGCTTGATTCCCTTAAGGAAATTATCAAGTGATTAGGTAGATGATGAAGTATTCCAAACACTTGTTTTATCCAACTAAAAACTCTGATTCCTAATTTGCTACTACATAAATACTGCTTGTAACTTTTCCAATTGTTGAGTTAGGATCTAAAATTTATCTTAAACTACTTATTGCATTGACTACTATTTAACTTGTAAAGCTTTAATCTTTTTGTCAAGAATCTCAATTCTCGTACTATTCATCATTGTAAGAACACTAATGTTAGGCTTAAGCCCATACACTCTACTAAACTCCTCACGTAATATTGAAGCAAATATTACTTTTCTCTTTCACAATTAATCACCCAAACTCTCTCTTAAGGTTTGTCAACAAGATGTTGTACGAAACCCTAACCTTACTACAACTTTTGTGTATGAATCTCTTACTCTTAACCCTTTCCAAATGTCAATCTGATGAGTACTGAGAATATTAATTGATTTATTCTTTTTGTTTTACAAGGTTGGTTATGGTGATTCAAGTTCACCATAGACTACAAAAGGTAGAGAAAAGAAGAAGGAACAAATTCTTTCATAAGAGGGTTTTCAATGCTATTTTCCCTCTTTTACTCTTGTATTTATGCTTTTCTTTATACAGTTTTATAGATCTATTACAATAGTTGCTAAATTTGTTTAGTCTAACTACTAGCTACTTTAAATATGTTACATCTATTGTATGATTGACACCTATTTTTGTTTACTTTTACATGTGATATCATTATTGTTTAGTATAATCCTATAGCTAGTTAGGTATCTTCATAGATTTTCCTTCAATTGTAACAAATTCACATCTTGATGATTAAAATTACAAATACTTGTTCGTATGTTGATACATATCGAGTCAAGAGAATATGACAAATTAACTTTAAACTTACACAAATAGTGCAGTCTTTATCAAGATATACTATGAATGCAATGTTAGAGGCCACAATGCTAAACCTAGAGTTCTTGTAATAAAATAGAAAAAATTAAATAAATAAATTTCGCTCTATACGCAATTTACATCCCGATTACAAACACAATTGATACATATCGAGTTGATAGAATATGGAAAACTAAAAATAAGTTAAAAGAGAGTTAATGAAAATAATTAATAATTATAGAAATAACAAATAATGTTTTTTTTTTCTTTTAAATGTCAAGGTTTGATATAGCAAATGGTAACAATGATATGATAAATTTTGAATATTGTATTTGTAATATAGCAAGTATTGAGAAGTTATAGCAAAACGTGATAAAATATGGGGTAGTTTTCAAAAATTACTCTCATTATATGTGTAAATGTATTATTCAATGTGGAATAATGAATGTAGTTAATGATACAATCAATGTGGAATAATGTGGATGGACATGGGATGAATATAATAAAGTCAAATAAAAATTATTCTATTTGATTTTGAAATTTAAGAATTAACAAAAAGCATCAACATATTATAATAATTACTTAATTAACATTCTATTTATTAAATTTTATGTCCATATTTGGTTTCAATACTTAAAATAAAGTTTTTCAAGATATAGATAAAACATAAAATAAATAACAAATGCCACATGTAACAATAATAAGTAAGTAAAAATTATAACTTTCATGAGTTTATAACTTTCATGAGTTAAAAATCTATATCATTAAACCAAAAGGTGAGGAGATTTAGTATCATTTTTATATTCCTTAAAATACCCCTAAAATATATTAAAAATAATTAATAAAGTATATGGTATTAAAATTTAGGTTTACAATATCATGGACAAAGTTGTGATATTCTTGAATATATCTTTTTTTCTCCCATTTACATCTCATTTAAAGGTTAAAATCTTTCTATTCCAATACTTTCTTTTCAAATATGTGTTTCTTTTTATTTTTGTAAAAGTTGCACTGTTACCTCCCTTATTTAAACTCCTTTCTCTTCATTTTATTGAATTCAATTGATTGGCATAAAAGAATCTTTACTTTTACAAATTATTTCTTCATTTTGTTTTTCTATCTCTTCCTCGATTGCTTACTTATATAGAATTTTTATAAAGTAATAATCTACATGATCAAAGCAACACAAATGTTTTTTTTAGCAAAATCTTAATTGTATTGATTTTCATCATTTTCTTTACCTAATATTTATGATTTATTAATATCTTAGTTTATGGTTATAAGAGCCTCTCTATCATCATCATAATATTCCTCTTATTTATAAAAAAATCCTTGTAAAAACAATAATTATATATAAAACTATTAATGTTTCACATATTAATGGTAAATTTGCACTCGCATAGTAAGTATAGTAACTACCAGTATTATATAAAGAGAAAACAAATACAATCTTATAGAATTTTTTTCTAATCATATTGCTATGTGCTTTCTCTATGCACACAACTATATATGTTATACTTTGAAACAAACCACTAAATTCAAATGCATAAATTCAAAACTATAGGTTGAGGAAATAAAAAATTAGGAAAAAAAAAGGAAGTGTTATGACAATATGTGCAATTGGATATTGGATAAAAATTATAAAGGAACACTAAATAATAAATATTTAGCAAACATTGTTCATATCATAAGTACTCTATCAACTAATTTTATGAGAGACCATAACCAAAATAGCCATTACGAAAATTTAAAAAAAATATTTTTAAACAAATACTTCAAAAGAAAAATAGTAAAGAAAAAATACATAGTAGATTTCTCTACAATATTATTGAATCATTTGAAAATTACTAAATGCAAAAAACTAACATAAAAATAGAATAGCAAAAAAATGCATTATGCAAGGGAAAAAAATTTAATCATAGGTACTAGTACTAAAAATTGTAAAAGATTATCTTATGAACCTTAAAAACTTTGCATAATAATATATAAGCAAAAGACTAAAATTTTGTAAAAAGTGCAAGAAACAATATCAAAATCCATAGATATTTTTAATAGTTTCTATTGCCCAATCCGAGTTTATCTCCAATTTTATACCTACAATTAAATATAATACTAATAAATAAAAAACAACTTAATTAAAAATCATTTTTTTTTTATCATTTGTAAAATAAACTTCACATTCTACTAAAATTTTAATAAGTAAAGAAATTATTTGTGAAAAAAAGAAAATTAAACATATCACTTAATAAATAAAAAATAGTTTAATTATCAATATTTTTTTCAGCTGAAATTTTAAAAGAAAATAAACCATTTATAAAATAAATACAATTGAATATATTACTAAACAAATAATAAAACATTTTTAGTACATAGGTGATATGGAAATTGCAGTAATTGAGAATTTTCATAAATGAATTATTAAGATTTATACATATTGGAGTCATAATTGGAAGCCATTATTTTAACGAAAGATTTTTAGTTTAGATACCATTTTTAGATGAGAATTTATTAAGAACTATTTAACATGTAGAAATTGTTTGGTAAAACATAAATAAAATAAAATATTAAAACACTAAAGATGCCAAAAGGGGGTATTTTTTACTTTAATAATATAGATGAATTAGGGAAAAAGCGAAATAGAGAAATAGGAAATACAAGAGCAAAGTTCCTAAATTAATTCAAGATAGAGATGTAGAGGATAATTAAATTCATTAACATCAATGTCCTCAATGAAATAATATTTACATGCATGTATTATAAAATTATCAAATTTAAATCACATGGAATATTAAATTACAAGATGGTAATTTCGAAAATAAGAAAAAGATACCATAAACCTTTTGGGGTATACATAACATAAATAAATATATATATATATATATATATTGTGTATGGTGATAGTGGGTATCACGGGAACATTCCCTAAGCTAACTCTGACAGACTTCATGAATCGCAGGCTATAAGGTACCTACAAAAAGCCCCCCTTAATGCAACCAATGAAGGCCTTCGATACTCAAGTTAGTGAGGAGAGTAGGTGAGTAACAATATACAAATGGTAATGGTGAGTTCCTAAGGGAGTAAAGAAGTGTCATCCCCTTTACCTGAGAATCTTACCCATATTTATAGGTTAGAGGTGTTGCATTTGGCGAACACGTGACTAGAAGAGAGTAGCGATACATGCTCTAAGGAGCTGACATTACTAGTACTTAATGAGACAATTTCCCTTTTGCCGGTTGGTAGGAGCTTAGGTGATGAGCTTGTCCCATCAGTAGTGGGTAGCTACCCTAGTTTGGCAACTAGACAATAAGCTATACGGTAGGCAGTCATTTAGTATTTAATGAGGAGAGAAAAACTAGATAGAAAGTGAAGAGAGCACACAATTCGTAGTCTCGTAAGTCCTTCAACAGTAATCTTCGAAAAGGGGGAGGTGGGTTTCCTTTCTTCAATCGCTTTGGATGGGATCCGAATACCCCTAGAGGGAGCTCTTCTAAGGTATTTGGGAGCCAAATCGAATTGGAAGCAAATCTTGAGCTGTGCTTTAAATGCTTAGTCTTTTCCAATCACTATTGCTTCCAATGTACAATGGCGGTACCTTGAAGGATATGTTATCATGCCTCGAACAAGAGAAATCATAACAGTTTAACGGTGTGAACTAACCTAAGATAAAAGCTGACCTCACAGCTACTATCGTAAATATAGTTCACACAAGACATACATGACTCAACGAGCTTGAAGTATGTAGTTTGATGCTTGTTTGTAATTAAACCTGTGGTATATCTTTTCAAAATTCATGTTCATGATGACCTATTATTTGATAGTACAACAATACTTATGCTGCATTTCCATACATAGAGTTATAATTTACATTAAAAGCTTACAAAAACCATAGATCTTAAAATCTATTTACAATAAGATAGGAAACTAATGGGCATCTAAAGGAATTCCCAATTAGTTTCGTTGGAGCTAAAATGAAAAGTCAAAAGCTTAGATTCATTACATTCTCCATTCCTTACTTTCCTAGCTAATTGCACACTAACCTGGAGGTGGTGATATTTGAACATTATGTAACTTTCACCCGTTACCTGCAAAAGAGTCTATATGGATGTGAGCACAATTAGCTCAGTAAGTGGGATGGAATTAAAAGAGTACCATATAATCACAAAAAAGGTTGTTGATTATAATGAAATGTAATGAAAACAATCACTTCAAACATCGCATTATGTTATCCAATCCATTATGAGGTTAGAGAAATTGCATCCACTCTAACCCAAATTGAAGAGTTTATCACAACTCAAAATCAAACCAAACCTAAACTTATGCAATGGAGAATACCCTTCTCATGTGATGACCTTCAAACCATAGCCCCCACTATTGTTGCAACCTCCTCACCTGTTATTCAATTCGACAAAGGATGATGAAAAAACTATTTCAGTTGTCCCCATCAAAGGGAGCCAATATTTGTTCTAATATTCCTAATCGTTCCCCTAATAGTTGCTATGTACGTCCAATTATGTTAGCGTTCAGATCACTATTAATTTCATTTAGGAGTAACCAAATAAGTTCGCACGATACAAAACAAAGTAATCATACAAAACAACATGCCAAGAAGTTCAACTCCTATCACAAATAAGATACCAATCACAAACATCACATGCGCATAGACAACTAATTTATAACCACAAGCAAAAGTACTCTTAATCCTTTAAATACTTTGATATAGTGTCCCAATAAGCAGTAAAGCGACTATCCTTAATTTACCTATTTTTATGCTTTCTATGGAAGACTTGTATTGTTGATGCTCCGCTTATTAGAAGGTCCTATATATACATAACCCAAATTTAGTTTTTGTAAAAGTTACAAAAACTTTAAAGTTTTATCTACTCTTTTACTTCATTATAATGTTATATAAAAATATATATATGTCTAAAATATATTATTACTTATAGTATATCATTTCAATCATATTGAAACATATTTTTAATCAATCAATTTACGTTTCAATTACAATAAGGTTATCGCAGTACATAAATTTTTATAGAGATATGGGTTATATTAATTAAGATTGTCTGACTTTAGTAAAAACAGTGTTCTTAGGTTTGTACGAACCTAACGATACATATTACGGGTTTTATTTCGAAAGATGACTTTTAAATAGTATTTCTAATTTTTAATATACCTATACGTTCCTATAATAAATATTATTATATTATATTCATTTTATGTAAATGGACTATATTTTATATAATTTACTAATATAGCTTAATAATAGATATAATATCTAACCCTAATATGTGTATATCATAACCCCATCATATAATTATTACTAAATAACTTAAAAATTCATTTTCACCATATTTGACCAACATGCACATGTATAGGTTCTATTTTAATATTTATTACATTTTAACCTATTATTACTAAAAACATGGCCTGATTGGTAAATTAGGTCATTTTACTAATTAAAATTGTGATAAATAGCTTGAGTCACTAAATGATTTCTTGAAAATCTCTAGACTTCTAAAAATATTGAGAATTCAATCGATACATGGTTTCATACTATCGAGTTTATTGCCTATATACACATAATTACCTTTTTACCCATAAATTACATTTAATTAAGTAGATATTATCATTTTTATACAAAATTAATTTTAATATATCTTGACATTATTATAAATAACCAGAAGTTGGTGGATATCCATTCATCAATTCATTTTATAAAAATCTATTTATTGCATAATTTCACCCTATTTCTAACTATTTTTAGGGTAAAAAATTGCAATAAATATTACACATACTTAAGTTAAAATTTTGGCTACATAGAAATTGACTACATGTTATATGTATTCGATATAAAAAAATTTATCTAAAAACAACATTATTTAGTATATTTATTTTGAATTTCAAATTTCAAATGAATAGTAACTTAATTAATCAAGTACATAAAATTTTTTAAATTTTAAAAAAAAGAAATAAAAATACCACACAAAAGCATATTTGAGATAACCTAAAAATAAATGTTTCATAATTTTCTAGATAACTTTAATATTTTTAGAAAATAAAGGAAAAACACGATAGAATTTGAACCGACCTATTCATTAGTGCTTTGACCACTGTTGGTCGTGGAATCTTGTCGAAACGGTGGTGCGTAGGGTAGGCTACTAGGGGCCAGCGAGGTTCCATAGAAAATCACCTAGTAGTTAGGGAACCACATTAAAGTAGGGGTTGCTCTATTTTTTTTTTCTATCTTCTTACGATTTTTTCTAAATCTTTCCTTTAAGTGTACAACATTCCTAAATGTCTAACTAATGTTAGTAGTCCTATTTATAATAGTTTAGGGTGTTTGGAAATTTTCTTTTATTATTTTCCTTTTTTTCTTCTATTTTTCTTCCCAACTAACAAAGCATAAGGTTCCTTATTTATGTAAAAAGTACTTTTGATTCAACTTTTGTGCTTTCTTGATGTGCTATGATTGATTCCAAACTTTTCTAATCTAATTTGGATAGGTTTTGCTAATTTTTTAGTATTATTTGAGTAATTTATTTATATTATGTTAATATTTACCCATTTTTATTAATATATGAGTATATATCCTATATATATATATATATATATATTACATGTAATGAGAAATTACATGCGTATAATCATGCTTCTAGCATGTCTTTTATTTTAAAGATATATTTCCTATTTGTTTTTATAATTTTATCACTTATTATTTATAATTATATAATTTTGGGTTAATTTATATGTATATTTATTATATATATCAGGTATACTAGTAAAAATATGTGCTTATTCATATAGTATATTATACTATATTATTTTCTTTTATAGCCTAATTAATTTATCTCTAAGTCCTCGTTGCATTTTGAATTCAGTTTTAGAGGTTTCAACAGGTTTTACACTGTATTATATAATCACTTTTTTTTATTTTAAGGCTAAAATTAGGATTTTAAGTCATTTTTACAATTTAATTTCACCAGGTTACTTCAACTAACTTTTTTATCTTAGTTGTAAAGTTTAGGCTCAATCAAATAAATTTTTCCTAACGACCCTAAATCCAAGTTCAATTGCTCTACATACGATTTTTGGGGGCTCACATATGTTGTATGTGTATATCATTAACTATATAGGTAAATTGCGTCTTAGAGTAATGATAGGCAATAATGTTACCCTTTCGCTATCATCTCTACTTGGCTACTAGATGTATTGGCAAGTAGTACATAAACGGACCTAATCCTTGTTTCTTTTGCTATATGAAGGGCGTCATGAGGACAATTCTGCTTTCCCTTCACTTACCCTGATTCAAAGCTCCTAGCGTAATCTTCCACTTTCATCAAGTTTATTGGTCATGAGCAAGTTTGAGATGATCATATTGAGCATGAAAGCATCTAAATTGGGGCTCTAGTCCACTAGTAGGCTCTATGAATACTGAATAAAGGGGTGTAAAGGGCTGCCTAGCAATGGAGGGTAGCCTCTGAGCACCAATTGGGGGATGTACAAGGGTTAGTCTTCCCCTAATTGGTGGTGTGTTGTCTTACCATGTTACTAGACGCTCATGTCATTGGCGTTGGAGTTCCTGACCATATGTTTAGGCAATTCCTAGCACCAACACATATTTATGGTCTTAAGGGAAGGAAACTCTAGTAGCTCGAATATTCCTGACCCTCATTAGCTAGAGGACTCCTTGGGGGCCCAGTCAAGTCTTGAGAGCATATTAAGCTATAGAGGTCTACATACTTTCTCTACCTTACAATGGTTGACCTTATGGGCTTTTAGAACTTGGGTGGCTTCCATAGGTTCCTAACTGGTTTTTGGTTACATATTCCAAGGGGTTAAGTAGTCCTTGGTCGCTTTTGAGTATAGGAGGGACTCCTTCTTATGGTTACGATGACAGCATATGCTCATCGAAGGAAGAGCATGCCGCCACTGGTTTGGATAGGTATAAGGGACCTTGCTCCATAGTGATTATAGTAATAAAGGAGGTACATTAACTACTATCCTCCCAAGTTCTTAGTCATCTACTCAGAGCGTCCCTAGTCGAGCACGGTTCACCAGGGTAAACGGATAGTCAAGTTGAAGTTGTGAGCCAACCGGCCTAGATGAGAGCCCTTACTTTTTGCTAGCATGGGATTGCATGCAAACCGAGTCTAAAAGACCTTCCCATGAAATAGAGTTAAAGTTGCGAGCCTAGAGACAAGTCGCCTAATGTCAAGCAGTAGAATAGGAAAGGCCTCTAACATACTCCATGTATTTAGTATTTTCTATTGTTGTAACCACTTGTATTCAAGACCAGTATGCTTGGCCTTAGGCCTTGCAATAATCCCTTGAATCAATGAAAAGTTTGACTTACTTCATATATTTATGCATATTTCTTCTTCTTCCTTTTTTTCTTTTTCATTTGGCTTGTCATCTCTTCTTTCTTCATTCGTACTGACCATCTATAAGGTGCTTAGGGGTGAGGCCGAGCATTTACGTATGACCGGGAGCCCATAGCGGGCGCGTGCTTCAAACTTAACCCTTAAGAATGCTTGGGAACCTCGACCTTGATCATTCAATGTGATTTTTGAGGTGATCAATGTAACTGTTAAGATGCTTGAGGCTTTGGCATTTGTATGCTACTAATGCTACACATGCAAGTGCCCTTATGGCAATCCACCTAATGAGCAAATCTCTAGCAATTGAATTTTTTATTACAATACGTGGTCACCCCCGATGGTCTTTGCCAAGGGGACATTTAATGTGGCTTGAACAACCTATATAAAGCTTTGAGGGTAAGGTATTTTTCACTCTTGTTGTCATTCTATTCAAGGTAAAGAGTTTCTTTTCTTCTACCTTTTCACTTTTTGTTCTCTTCCTTTGCTTTAGACCTTAAAGGATGGTAGACCAGTCACAAACACCAAAAATGAGTCGATTCGCAAGTAAGGCATTAGCAAGTTCTAGTCATTAAGACAAGCCTATCCCTACTTCCCCACTACCCCTACCCCTTAAAGAGATGGCAACGGCCAGACAGTGACATAGATAGGAGTTACGCATGGGAGGTATGGAGAGCCTTTGTAGAGGCAAAGTGTCGATGTGAGTATTCACTCGAGAAGGAGGAGCCTATTGAGTGTTTGTTACCAACTGCTTAAGGTAAGGGTATCGTGACCCAAGAAAGGTATGTGCATAACGAGGATTGGTAGCTGAAAGTACAGGAGGAAGTGTACTGTAATACAAATGCATGGGAGGTATCTGTATTCGAGAAGTGGGTACAGGCATGTGACTTTAGCTTAGACAGGCATTCACTTTGTATCTACTACAAGGCATTGGAGATGGGGATGTAGCTACCCTTCACCAAGTTTCAGTTGGAGGTATTTAGGATTTACATGTGTGTCTGGGCTCGCTTCACTCAAATGCCTAGTAGACACTAGTAGCCTTGGAGGTTGTGTTAATCTTCCATATGAAGAGGCTAACTATTCAAATATTTCGATATTTCTTTCACTTGAGGGGAATTTGGGTGGCAGGGTGAATTGTGCGAACCGAGGGTCTCCAACGAAACTGTTTTACGGATAGAAAAATAAGATTGACAAGTGAAGACACCAATTTTTCGTCGTCAGGTCATGATACCCTTTCGATTTTCCTACAAAATGGACTAGGTCGATCCATGCGAAGCTTATTACCCACTTGAAAGGGGAAGAAGAGGAGGCTAAGTGATAAGTACTTGATTACATATATTTATAAATGAGTTTTTACGGTGCTTTTTATATTTTTATGAGTGTTTTGTGAATATTTGATACTTAATTAAGAAATATTTTGATTTCAGGCTTTAATGGAATAATTGAGAAGAAAAGAAAGAAAATAAATCAAGTTTTACTTGATTTAGATTTGAATTGAAAAAATTATGACCTTTTAAAAATCAATATAATTATTTGATCTGATTATGTTGAAGGTTGTATTAATTTATTATCAATATAACCAGAAAATTACGTGGTCTTTTGACATGATCATGTGAGGTTGTATTGAAAATAAAATAAAAGATAGAAAATTATACACGTGATCATGTCGAACCGTATTGAAATATAAGATAAAGCCCGATCCAAGTATCTAAGTATAAGTCCATGCAATTGCAAAATCCACGTGAAGACAAATCGCAAGGCGATCAATTAATTGTAGTCCACGTCCCACGTTCAGGACCTGCGAAGCAGAGAAGCCAACGTACCTGGAAGTTGATGCCATAACTTGAAGCACATGCGCTCAATATATATATATAACCATGCAAAATGTTAATCCCTTGCCATAACGAAGCCGACGTTCCATGTAAATCCCCACTATGCATGAAGCATTCACGTGAAGCCAATGAAAGGAAGGGATTGATTTTCAATTTCCACATCAAAGTCAATTGAATTGAAGTTTCACAAAATCCAAGAGCCCATATCAAGACAATGTTCAAGTCCAACAATTACGAAATCCGAAGTCCGAAGCCATTAAATCAAAAAACGAATTCAATGTCGTCATCACATGTGAAGTAAATTGGAAACCCAAAGTCGTGACATACATTATTGAATCGTAAAGCAAAATATTAGCCCGCCCCAGACATTCGGGATTTATTTTAAAAGATACGTGGGAAGATAGTCCAGATATATTGAAGATATATTTTAATATTTCATGATTAATATATAGATATAAAAGTTTTATAAATATTAGTACTTATTTATTTATATTCTAGAGTTTTAGAGATTCATCTTTCTTTTTCTCTTATTTTTTTATCTCTTTTTATTTTCTTAATGTTTTAAATTAGTTCTTTTTAGTATTCAATTATTATAAACTCTAGTTTTCTATATAATTAGTTTATTTTTGTTTTATCAATATATGATTTCTAATTTCTATGATCTAATTATGTGTTTTTGCATTATTTTGAGTCATTACATCTAGAGTACTTATTCAATATTAAATATTATATAAAAATCAATAAATCCCTTTATATAATTAGATCATAGCATAATTAGAAATGTTACATACAATCCTAGAGATGGGATGACATGACCTTCTGTATTAAGGTGACTTAATAGCAAGATTCACTAATCATCAATGTAATTCTAGGATTTTTAATTAAAAAGAGATTTCAATTAATTATTTTAAGGTTAGGCATTAACAATCTCAAGAAGGATATGAGGAATATTAGTATATTATAGGAATTCTCATAATCTAGTAAATTAGGATAAGATTGATATGTACTTCATTGTTATAAGGTAATTAATAATTGAATACTGAATCCATACATTCTTAATATCATTAATTTTTATTTATTTGCATATTATTTTAATTAGTTTTAGTTTACATTTAATTTTCTTGAATTTTTTTCTTGACTAAAATTATTAGGTTAGATATTAGGAAAATGGTGAAATACTAGTAATTATACTACTCCCTAATGGATTGATACTTAAACTCATATAAGATATATTATAAACCGATATGTGCATTTACTTACACCACTAAGGAATGGGTCCTAGACATTGGTTGGTAGAAAAGCTCGGGGTTTGATGTTATAGAGACGATGGAGCTCTATTTAAAGGGTGAAATGCTATACGCCTAGGAGATAGGTATAGTCATGGCTGTAATTGAAGAAGGCAACTGAGAGTGTGTCGTTGCCAGTTGCTAGTAAGGGGGTTGCTCTCCCCATCAATTTTGTTAGTTTTGCTTTTGCTTTTATTACTTAAATGCTTTGTAGCATACAAGTTGGCCAGTGATGTATTTAAGAGGTAGATGTTACGTGTTTGAGAGGAAAGGTATTGATTGATGGGAAAGAGGCCTAAGGAGGGTGATGAGCCCATTTTTGACACAGTTGAGGAGACTCTTTCTGAATCCGACCTATTACGAAGAAGAAGAAGAAGAAGAAGACTGCAATTATAGGGGCAAAGGCAAAGTCAAAAAAGCTTATGATCAAGGGGTCAAGAGGTATTTTGACTATCATCCCCTAAGGTGTTATTGTACAATAAGATGCTATTATGGGTGCAGGCATTATATGCTAGCTGATGGAATGATAGTGCGATGTGGTTGCTGAAGATACACGTGAGTTGAGGTTATCCAAGCAAAAAGTAAATGAAGTTGTAGTTGGTAAAGTGTTAGAGTAGGTATTGTGCAAGCATGTCACACCTGCTAAGGGTAGGTTATGAAGACCCATTCCTAACTATAGTGGTGTTCGTATAGGGGCATAAGAGGAGTACCTATGATCAATCTGGAGGAACCATCTTGGGCACAAGAAGGCTCAAACCGTAATAATGTTGGTGATGTCATGTAGGAGCATTTCCCTTTAATATTGCAATGGGAAGCTGGGACGGGAATGCATGTATACAACAAGCTTCATGTTGTAAGGGAGTGGCCATTGAAGCTAGCCACACAGTGTAGATGCATGATAAGCCCTTAGTAAATGCATGTTATTGGCTTTAAGGGGTTTACGGGACACCATTAGCCTCGTGTAGGCATATTTTTACCCATATGAGTCGGGTTCTCAAGGAAGTGTTGTAATGTTTGAGCCATACTTGTGCTTTATGTAATTGTAAGTGATCATTTACTTACTTTCTGAATTTATTATAGGCTATACAGCCAAACAAGCAGGGAGGTTACGAAGAATGTGACTAGCTAAGGATAGAGCTAGCTAATTGAGGTAAAAAAAATGAGGCTACCTAAGGGGAGTGTAATAACCGAGGTATAAAGATGCTATGGTTGGAGTAGGAGATTGCTAGCCTTCGGTCTAAGCTAGGTTGGTACCAAAAACGAGTGGAAGATCTGGATGTAAGGTATGTTGCTTATGGGGAAGAACTTAATGTTGTTAGGGGCGAGGCAAAATCAGCTAAGCGAAAGGTGAATGCTGCCCAGGAGGAAGCAAAGGCCGCTAAGGAGGAGGCCAATTTAGCCCAAAGAAGGGAGGAATTGGCTAAGGTAAAGGTTGACTGTTTGTAGTAAGAACTTATTGATGCCCATGCCAGCTTTGTAAGGAAGGAAGAAAAGTTGAAGGATGGATATGACTTGACTTCGATGGTGATAGACAAGCTCTTTGATGAGTTCTTGTCAGGTCAAAATTTTAGGGATGCAATGTTCAGCGATACTCGAGATGGTGTTAATATAACAAAGATGGGTTACAAGAAGTTCTACCTGGAGCTGGATTTTAGCTTTGTAAGCTTGTTCTGTCTTTTTTGTCTTGTTTTGTCCCCTTACACCCTAACCCCCACCCCTCGACCTCCTCCCCCCCGCTCCTCCCTTTTTTTTTCTTTTTTTTTTATAAGGTTAGTTTGCATCAAGTTGGGACATTGTTGTTGCTGTAAGTAGGTCAATATATTGACCTTAAAAGTTGTATGGCTTGTATTGGTTAAATGAACAACTTTTGCTCCTTTGATTATCTTCCTTTGTATGCTCTTATTAGGTTGCTTTGTAATGATGGGTGCTTGACCACTAATGAAGTTAGGCAATTCAAGGCCCTTACCCATCCTTCAGTGCCTTTAGTTATGGATACCTAGTGGGCGTTTGAGGTAAGGCTTGAGGCTTGGGTTCTTTTAGGTTAATGAACCTATTAGAGTGTTTGGATGCCAAGGATGACAATCGACTTAGTTTATTTGACATTATCTTATTTATCTATGAATAGGGTGGTGTCTAATGATAACTAGGATACCAATTACAAATAATGGGGATAGGATAAAACGCTGTTTTCTTCTTTCATCTTTTTAATAAATACATAGATGCCTATAGCAATTCATGTGATCTATATAAAATATGGCCAGAGGTTATCCGTATTTCATGTTCTAGAGATGGGTTGTCCATCCATATTCTCAAGTTGGTATGCATCACCACCTACATCTTCTCTGATTTTTACAGGGTCCTCCCAGTTGGGTGATAACTTCCCTTGCCCTTCTCAAGATACTATAGCTTTGAGTTTTCAACAAATGATATCACCTGGTTAGAAGACATTATACTTCACTTTCTTGTTATTATACCTAGCCACACGTTGCTGGTATGCGGCTAAATGGGCTCTTGCCGCTTCCCTCACTTAGTCAATGGTGTCAACCCTCTTCCTTAGGCCTTTAAGGGTGATCTTTTAATAGCCTCAATTTACCCGTTGGTTTGGGGGTGGGTAAGAAAAGTGTACCGGAGCTGGATGTGATGCCAATAGCAAAATTCCCTAAACCACACACTATTAAATTGTTTGCCATTATCAGTGATGAGGGTGTAGGGGACTTTGAATCTGGTGAGAATGTTCGTTAAAATAAAACCTTCGACTACTTGTGCTGTGATGGTGGCAATGACCTGTGATTTGACCCATTTGGTGAAATAATTTGCTACTACCAGGACGAACTATTGCTTGCCTGATACCTTTAAGAAGGGTCCTAAGACATTGAATCTCCACTAGATGAAGGGCTACGAGCTGGTCATAAGGCGAAGTTCTCAGTTGGGTGCTTAATTAATAGGTACATGCTTTTGGCAAGCATAGCATCATCGAACTAGAGTTTTGGCATCCTCTTTCCTAGTTAACTAGTCATATCCAAGGTGAAGGACTTAGACATATAAGCCATAGGCTTGGATAGGATTGTTGCATATGTCGACGTGGAGTTCTTAGAGGATGTGAAGCCCTTCTTCCCTGGTCAAGCATCAGAGGAGAGGTAAGCTAAGCCTATGCTTATATAGGATGCCATCTATGATAGTATAGTTAGTATTATTGTATGCAAGCTTTTTGGCCTCATTCCTATCCTCAAGTAAGGTACCAGTTTTGAGATAGTCAATGATGGGGCCATCCACGATGACTTAGTTAAGGTGGTGCTAATTTCAAAGACCTATAGTAGGGATTTGTCAACGATGTGTTAGGACTTAAATTGGAGGAAGACCTGCTTATTGGGTTCCCCACAAGAAGGAAAGGGTATAGAGGCAAGATTAGACAATTTGTCCACGTCGGAGTTCTTGGCCTAGGGGATCTTGATGATTGTCCATGAGGAAAAGTCTAAGGTTAGGCTTTGTACCATCTATAGATATTTCACCATGGTATCCCCCTTTATTTTGTATTCCCTTTTTACTTGCTGGACCACCAACATAGAGTCAAAGTATACGTTGACCTTCTTAGCACCTATGTCTACGGTGATTCATAAACCTACTATGAGGGCTTCATATTTAACCTCGTTATTGCTCGCGTGGAATTCGAACTTAAGAGCATACAAAATTTTTGTACTAGGGACTTTACATGACTATTCCTACCCGAGTCCCCCTTTCGTAGAGGATCCATCTATGCAGATGGTCCATTCCGGTATGTCTATCTGAATGGGTGGTTTATCTTCGCTGATATATTCAGCAACAAAGTTTGTAAGCACTTGTGCCATTGTGGCTTGGTAGGGGAGAAATTAGATGCAATGGGTGCTGAGTTTAAGGGAGTACTTAACTATGCATCCTGAGGTATTAGGTTTCTGTAGGAGTATCCATATGGGCTAGTCAATGAGGACAATGATGGGGTGTGCTCGGAAGTATGGATAAAGTTTCCAAGCAGTGATGACAAAATTGAGGGAAAACGTCTCGATCTCGATACATTTGACTTGGGGACTTTGGAGGATATAGCTGACGTAATAGATTGGTTTGTGGTCTCTTCCTTCTATTCAGAAAGTACCTAGGAGAGAGCTCAATTGTTAATAGCAAGGTATAAGTATAGTTCTTCGCTAAGGATGAGCTTAGAGAGTAAAAGTAAGTTATGGAGAAATTCTTTTAATTTGCTAAAAGTAGCCTCACATTCAAGTGTCCATTGGAATTTTGATGGGTTATTTAGAAGTTTAAAGGAATCAGTTGGATCTTATTGAGGTTGGCTTCAATGCCTCTTACCGTAAGTATGTAGCCGAGGAACTTATTGGATCCAATTCAAAGACACACTTTTAGGGGTTGAGCTTCATCTAATACCTCCTCAATGTGTCAAAGCCCTTACGGAGGTTGGCACTATGGTCGATTTTGTTCTTGCTCTTAATGATCATATTGTTGATGTAGACTTCAACATTCCTTCCAAGCTATGGTTAAAAGACCGCGATTACCAAATGTTGGTAAGTAGCCCTAACATTCTAAAGCCCATAATATGTTCTGAAATTTGTGACAAAAGAAGTGTGGACTTGGTCTTTGGGGGCCATGTCAATTTGGTAGTAGCCAAAGCAAGTGTCTATGAAGTTTAGTCTTGCGTAGCCTAAGGTAGAGTTGATGAGCTGGTCAATCTTCAATAAAGGGAAGTAGTCTTTAGGAAATGCCTTATTAAGGATGGTGTAATCAACGTATATTCTCCATTTTTTGTTTACCATTTTTACGAGGACTATATTAGTGCGCTAGGTTAGGTATCTTTCTTCTTAGATAAAGCCATCCTTTAAGAGATTCTATACTTCTTGCTCTATAGCAACTTGTCACTCTAGTGTGAAGTGGCATCTCTTCTATTTGACAAGTCGAACATAAGTGTCAACCCTTAGGTAATGTGTGGCCCTAGGGATGTTGATTATCTTAAGCATCTCATTTAAGGATGTCACGAAGACGTCTAAGCTATCACAAAGTAATGTTTGTCATTTCCTCCTTTTATTTAGGGGAGAAGGATGTCCCTATTCATATAGTTTAGTCGAGGCAGTCACCGTATTGGATTGCTTCTATTGGTTCAACTAGTTTGCCTTAGGGAGTTAGTGTAGTCTTTAGGGAAGATTTGATATGCATGATCTTATCGTATAAGATGTCACTGAGATATAGTGTATGAGATAGCTCCTAATTTCCATGCATGATACTAACTCCTATAAGTGTGAAGAACTTCATCAAAAGGCATCACTAATTGATGCAAGCATCAAACTTATTGAAGTTAAGGTGCCTAAGGATAGCGCTATATGGTGACCAATGATCAACAACTACAAAGTCAATAAGCTAAGATGTAATGTGGTTGTCGTCATCCAATCTAATGGGAGGCATTATGAGTTATTTGGCAAAGACTGTCCTTCCTCCAAATATTGCTAAGCTTTGCTTGTATGGGCAAAGCTGTTCATTGAGTTGATCTTTCATTTGGTTGTAGGACGAGAAGAATAGTATATTGATTGAGCTGCCGTTGTCCACGAATGTTTTACAGACATCAAAGTATCTGATCTCCGTATTGATGACCAGGGGGTCAATGTAAGAATACTCGACACTTATTCTATCTTCTTCCACAAAAGATATGGTTGTGTTGATCCTTGGTTTCCTCGTTCAAATAGATAGCATCTCATGCTAAAATTAGGTGGATCGATCCTTATCTGATAAGCTCAATTTGCCGATGATCTTTTGTACTTATCCTCAAAGAACTCTACATTCAATGTTTTCTTGCTAGTTCCATGGTTCCAATTATGGTTACTATTGTAGATCTTCGGTATACCTACCACTTTATCTATCTTTAGATACGAAATTTCCCAAGCTTGCCTATTTATATACAACGTCATTGAGCACCTTGAGATGGTTTCATTCATTGGTGATGACGTAGTCGATGCAGCCTTTACATATAAGGCCTTCAACCATATTTTTGAGATACTTACACTCATCGGTATTGTAGCCTCATGCTCTATGGTAGTAGCAGAATTTTCTCAATGTATATGCCTTAGGTGTTTCTTTAATCGTTGGTGCCTAAGGTAGGTGTTTACGTACTTCATAGTATACGTCAGCTAAAGGATAGGTCAATGGGGTATACATAGGAAAGTTTGTGAACTCTTGTTTTTGCTACCTTTGACGCTTTTTAGAGGAAGGAAGTCGACTCTCATAGGGGCCAAGGTGATCTTTTGCTAATGTGCTACGTTACAAGTCACTTTCTAGACCTACTTAGATGGCATCCTATTGAGCTAAATATTGCTCGGCAATGGTCGTGAACTCTTCAAAGATGTCGAGTCTACACAGGGCTATTACTTCGAAGAGTTTGTTATTTGGATCTAGTCCATACATGATGGCTTAAAGTGTTGTCCCGGATTCTACTTTAGAGATGAGAAATTTGGCTCAGTTGAAATACTTGAGGTATGATGGTAATGTTTCATTCGAGAGTTGTTGTACATTACATAAGGTGGACGAGTTCTTACACGATACTTGGTACTCAAGAAGTACTGGTAGAATTGATTGGTCAATTATCAAATGAGCAAATGTAGCTTATAGAAAGTTGGTTAAACCAGACCCCAACATCGCTTTGGTTAATGTGCTCAAGAATGCCATGCACATTATGGTGTTGTGAAAGTTATGGAGGCTTATCATTTTGTAGAAATGTGCCAGGTTATCATTTAGGTCACCTGTCCCATCGTAGTGGTTTAGGTAGGGGAGGCATAAACCATGTGGAAGGGTTTCGTTAAGGATATTTGTGGTAAAGGGACTTCTACTTACCACTATGTTGGATTGTATGGTGGATGATTCAAGACGTTTTTGGTTACGCAAGCAAGAAGCACATTGGATGTGTTTGTCAAGCTCACGAACACTCGTGTCATTGAGATATAGAGGTAAATGTTGGGGAGATGGGTTTCTCCTGATTTTTCTTGTACCGAAGTAAGTACCTTAGTATGGCACCTTGTTGCGATTAATGTTCAACTAGTCATGTAAATCTATGGGTGGATGCTACTCATCTTGGAAACCATCACGTGGGAATACAAGGTTTGGAGTTAAGGTAGGTATGTGCATGGAAAACTTGATATTTAGCTCAAAGAGCTGGTTGCTATGTCCTTAAGGTCGATCACATCACGAGGGTTAGTTTTCCTTTTTAGTTTTTGGGTAGCAGTAAGTTGTTGTCTTAAGTTGGCATTTTCTTAGAGGGCTTTAGCTTTAGTTTCCATCTGTTGTTGGAGCATGGTTTTGACTTGGTCCATGTCTAATAAGTATGTATTCATCGGGGGTGGTGGTAGATCTACATTTTGTTGGCCACTACCATTAGGAAGTGATGGATGGGGTTTTGTATTTTTACTCTTAACTATGTTTATAGATTGTTAAGACCGATAAGCACCAAATGGTGATAGTAGGTATTACAAGATCGTCTCCTAAGTTAACTTTGGTCGACTTTGTTAGTCACGAGCTATGGGGTACCTATAAAAAGGTTCCCTTGGCGCAACCAATAAGGGTCCTCTGATGCTTAAGTTAGTGAAGAGAGTAGCTGGGTAACATTATACAGATAGTAATGGTGAGTTCTGAAGAGACTGAAGAAGAGTCATCCCCTTTACTTGAAAATCTTATCCATATTTATAAGTTGGAGGTGTTATGCTGGGCAAATATGTGGCAAGAAAAGAGCAACTAACGCATGCTCCAAGGAGGGGGGCACTAGTAGTACTTGATGGGACAATTTCCCTTCTATCGGCTAGTAGGAGCTCGGGTATTGGGCCTATACCATTAGTAGTAGGTAGCTACCCTAGTTCGGTGGCTAAACAATAGGCCACATGATAGGCAATCATTCAACATTTAATAGAAGAGAGAAAATAGACAAAGAGCAGGGAGAGCACTTAGCTCATGGGTCCTTTAGTAGTGGTCCTCAAAAAGGGGGATGTGAAGCGTTGAGGACAAAGGTTGAGTGCCCTTAGAAGGAGCGTTCTTGTGGTGTTTAAGAGCTAAAACAAACAAGGAACAAAGCTTGAGCTGCCTCAAGACGGGTGCCTGGGCTCCTCAATGGGTTAGTAAAGTCCAAACTAGCTCAAGGTGGGCACTTAGTCTGCATACATTAGTGAGCTTAAGCCTTTTGAGCCCAAATGGTAGGAGATGACTGTCAATAGTGTGTATTTTTATTGCTTTATCTTTTACATTTTGTCAAACATTTTTCAAGTACTTTATTTTTTCTAATTATTCTATTATTTGTATTTTTTGAAATTATAGGGAAAAAAAAAGACAGAACAACTAAGTTTGCAACTATAAGAATAACCTTGCTAAATCTTGAATTAATATCCTTAAAGCTCAACTAATCACTTGGAAGCTTTGAGCAAGTTGCCACCTCTAACCTTCTCCTCAGAACCTAGCCCCCTAAACTCACCTTACAAGTTTGAATGAAGAATAAATAGGAACAGCCTAGCTAGAAAAGGATAGATAGCAGTTGTCAACAACCTATCCATAAGATCATCTCAATAAAATATGAAGTTAAAGAGTGGATTTTAGGATCCTTATCTCCCATGAATAGCTTTCCAGACTCATTGATAAATAAAGGATAAATGCTTTAGGTAACGGATTCTAGCACTCTTATTCTCATAATCCCTATACATTTAAACACATCGCCTTCCTCTTTATTGACCTAAGCATTGGAGTGGCTGTGTCAGATCTATCTCTAATTCCCCTCTTAACTTATGCTTGTTCATTTTACATGTTACATATAATATCAACCAACCTACCAAAAAATCAACATCTCGTACCCTCTGCTTGTGAAAAACACAACCACAAATGCTAAGGAAGTCACAAAACAACCGCTCTACCATCATTAACAACACCACTGTAGTTATGTAGCCATAGCCATAGCCACCAATTAACCCCATCTATGAAGACTAATTTGCTAGATTTGAGCAAATCTGACTCAATTTAGTGATGGATAATTGTAAGTTGAAGATAATAATCACATATCTTAAACAGCATGGTATCTCCACCACCAATAAGACTTCCTATGACATGGTCAACATAATCATGTAGAACCTAGACTATTAAGGTGATCAAGTTCTATGAGCGAGATCTAAACCATACAAGAAAGAGATCATGAGCGTTGCTACGAAGAGGATTAATATGTTAATTAAGTATACTTAGTCACTTTTGAATGACTGTACCATAGAAATCCCTTTTTAGGAAAATGATAGAGAATTGCAAGTAGTTCATAGGGGTTGCTAAAATTTCGTCAATGGAAGTCATAGGATTTAAGCTTTCAAGTGGATCTATGAATACTTCTGATAGTTTTATAACTTAAGGATAAACTTACAAATCACAATATTATTATGTACATTCATGAGTTGCTAAAGGTATCAAGTACTTTCATGAGCTTTAAGAAAATTACAAACTTAAGAGATTTTGTGGAATGTATAGTAATGCTACTAACAATCAAATTCACATAATTGCTTAAATATTCATAAAAAATTTAATGTTGCAAAAATTTAAGTGAAATTGCTTTATCAAGTATTTCTTATAAACTTAATTGAATCGACAATTGTCGAGTGCTTTTACATTTGTTAGGGTAAAACTACAATTAACTAAAGCAAAGTTATGATCTTTCCATGCATTTAGTACATATACTGTAGATTTTTCCATAGAAAGGTTATTTTTGTGAATTTTAAGTAAAATTATGAGTTTGAGATGAATTATGAACTTTTATCTAATATCACCAAAATTTAGGGGCATTTACAAACTTAAAGTACAATGACAAACCTATGGCTATTTACAAACTTTAGTGTAAAATTATGGGGAAAAAAAAATAAGGTCTTAGCTAAAAAGCCAAACCAAGTCAATTGGACACCACAATTGATGCTTGTTCACCTCAAAGTAAAGGTTCAATATTTTTCCCCAAAACGAAGCCCTAGTTACCCTTTTATCAATTTAAAATAAATTTCTCATGATATATTTTTGTTAAGAAATATATGGGTTTCTTTTTATTTTTGTCATCAACACATAATTAGTTAGAATTTAGCCTTGAGATTAATTATATAGGGCTTAGTATTCAAGAATACTAGAAAATTAGAATCTATAGATGAAGAGAGGTTCGCTTATGTCAATCTCACGTTTACTAGATGATGAATATAACATTATTACTTACCCATGCACTAAAAAGGGATTATTGTCAATTGATGAGAATAAAGAAGGGCAAATTGTGACTATCAGAGATGACATTACAATTGAATGTCTTGCAATGAAGTTCTTGCTAAGATTCCATCATTTTATTATAAATAGATAAATCTTGATAGTGGTTCTTTATCTCATGTTTATTCTTTGTATACAAACAATTGACGAGATTTTCTACGCTCTCGTCTCTCATTTTTAAGGATTAATATAACCTTTTATCCCATCTTAATGTCTACTAGATTTGAATTGTTCAACGATTCATATTAAAACAATATAGGATTGATATAAAATCAAAGTTAAGATAGAAGGATGCCCCAATCCTATTAAAAACATATGATGGAACTATATAAAAATAGATTTGAATGAGGTAAAAGAATCTACGACATATTATTTACAGATTAAAATAACATTCGATCAGAAAACACCATGAAGTAGGATGATAGAAAAGAAAGAGAGAGAGAAATTTGGAGTAGAAAGGGAGATGACTTAGTGTAAATACATATGTATATATTAGACGTTGTGCATTCGGACGGTGAGTATAAATGTAACTATATGTGAAATTATTAATAAAAATAACAAAAGTATGATGAACCTATAATATGTGTTCAAAAAATATGAAGTAGCTATAAATTGATAGTTGTATATTTGTTCTCATTGTCTATAAAATTTTAGATTATGAAATTAGACAAATATATCTATACTTAAATTATGAAAAAGTTATTATAAAAATATCTAAAGTCATAAAAAATTATAACCAATGTCAAATCTCAAAAGTTCACATAAGCAACAAATTATATGATAGAAAACATTGTAATAGAAACCATGACTAAGAAAAGAAAAGAAATCATGAGTCAAAGTATTTAGTGTTTACAAAAACAAGCGGGTGCTGCATTAGTGATTCATGTACAAATTTAAGAAAATCAAATATGTGAAACTTTAAATCATAATATTCACATAATTAATTATGTGGAAGAGCAAAAAATAAAACTATATAGATTAGGGTTTAACATAATAGTTAAAAAAAAATATCGATAATAGAAAATTGTACACTCACATGTTATATTTGATAACATATAATTTAAATGAAGTAGTAATATGTACTTAATAAATTTATATTCTTTGCATAGGAAGGAGAGAAGGAAAGAGGGAAAGAATATTAAAAATAAGATGTGTAAACATACATTGGAAATTTGGCCAAAATAGAAAAAAAAAAAAGAGTATAAAAAAGTAGTAAATGTAATGGAAATTGAAAAAATGAATGCTATTTGAAGAGAGAGAAAAACAATTGTAGTTGTTTTATATATGGAAGTAAGAGAACAAATTAAGAGAAAAAAAAAAAGTAGAGGCGAGAGAGAAAGAAAAATTAAGGTTGAAAAATAATGAAGGAGAGAGAAAAATTAAGTGGAAAAAGAAAGAGGAAGTTTATAAATTTATCCATAATGTATCATATTTATAATTTTTAAAAGTTATTTTAGTATAGGTATTTTTGTTAAATAATATTGAATTAGGACTAAATAGACAATTTATGAAGATGGCAATTACATAAAGCTCTTGGGGCTTTAATAATATAAATGAATTGGAAAGAAAGAAAAAAAAATAGAGAATTAGGAAGACAAAGGACAAAGTGTAAACCCCACAACTAGCCACTCGAGGTTTCAATCGAGCCTAAATTATAAAGTAAAACTAGAAATATTAGTAAAAATGATCTCATAAGTTCGAATTAAAGAAAATAAGTAATAAAATGAAAGAATATAAAATTTTCAAATTTTAAGTATATAACTCGTTATTTATCGAAAATGTATAAAATACATTCTGATAATTAACAAATCATTATATGTATATTAAAGTTCATAAAATGACCTAAATAATACTTAGAAATATTTATTTGCACTATATATGAATTTACATGTAGGTAGAATTACGCGTAATTACTTAAAATAAGCTAAATGTATTAAAATAATACTAAATAATTAAATAAAATTCATAATTAATTAAGAAAAAATAAAAAAATCATAAAAAATAAGAAATGATCAAGATTTGGGTCTTGGCGGCTGGGGAAAATAAGAAAAAAATTAGCCAATTAAATTAGAACAACACAAAAGGCAAATTGGAAGAAGATAAGGTAGTTGTCAAATCAATTTAATGCATAATAATTTCCCTAATACTCTATAAATAGTAAGAAAATTTTAGAAGCTCACTTGGTCAGTTTAAAGAGAGATGAAATTGAGAGTAAATTAGGGTTTTAGAAAAAATCACAAAAAATATGTGCAGTTAGAGCTTTTAAGGATAATCCGAACCTAATAAGCAGTTAGGAGTGGACGACTACCACCACATAGTGTCCAAGTGGTTTGACACACCCATGGCCATCGATGGTGACCGAAGCTATCCAAACCGGTGAGTTCGATTTCCAGCCCAATTTTGTTTAATTTTGTAAAAATATTAAATATTCTTAGAAAATTATGAAACTTGTTATTCTCAAATATTTTTGTATGCAGTTTTTAATAAAAATTTTATTTTGATAAAAATATGTCCCATGATATATGTTCTTTAAGAAATCATAAAAAACCGAGCATATTTAGGTTTAGAAATAAATGATCTTAGGAATGTAGTTTTGAGTCTAAAATTTTTTGGTAGACTACTTAGATGATATAGAAAAAACATATGTAGCCCATTTTCAAAAATTAATTTTTAGATAATTTTTAAGCCTTAAAATGAGGCATAAAATGAGTAATTTATGGTTAATTAAGTAATTAAATAGTTAATTACTGATTTAGTGAATAATTATATGTTTTAGGATGTTGAAATCTGATGAAGTATGATACTTGTAGCATTTAAGGTGTTAGATGTAATTATTAGGCTAATTATGTAGTAAATAAGTAATAGGGAAAAATAGTAAATTTTAAGTTAATTTTGTAAATTAGGGTAATTAGGTGTAAAATTAGATTTAGGACAAATTTAAACATTTTGAAATGATAATTGATGTTGGGAGATGATAATTAGAATGATAGAAATATTAGATGTGTATAATATACATAATAGGTGATAATACATAATATATAATTATTAGAAATATTATAAATAGAAGATATTAGAATAAAAATTGATATTATATAAATAATAGAGATATATAATAAATATGATATAAATCTTGAATTTATATAATTATATGAAAAAAAAAGTAAAAATTTCTCACATCAGGAGTAAATTCGGTATACTAATAAGGATTTGAGTGTACCAGGTAGAATAAAATACTGACTAGGAGAAATTATGGTATTTAGGATATCTGGAAGTAATATGATTAATTTTACATTATGAGTTGAAACAAGTTTATATGGTTCGGGTATAAAACAGTACCTATAAATCAAATTAGAACCTAATTTAAAAAAATCAATGCAGAAACTGAAACCGAACCTAGCCCCAAACCCAAAATAATTGTAAAAGATTTGAGAACCTAGATAATTGAACATATTAAACTCTAAACAAAAGATAACAATAAGTGTTACAGGATAAAACCAATCTATAATAGTTATATGAAAAACTGAAACCACGTTTGTGTTATAGGGATGATCGGCGATGGCCTGAACGAGTTGGACCTCGAGTAAATAAGCGAGGAGTCGAGGTAAGTTAGGATTAATACATTGTTGTATTTTAGAGGCTTAAGATTATACTTAGTTGTACTTGTTAGATAGTTAGTTGAGTGCATGTGCTTGATTATAAGTGATGCTATGATTCTGTTTATTGTTGTAGCTTATATTGTATGATTTGTATGAAATGATTGATCACCCTAAACTGGACCTAATCAAATATACGACCTATAATCATAATCAGACCTGCATAGCAACCAATTAGGGGAAACTTAGGATTCTCTGGCCAAATACTGACCCTTCGAAAGGGATAGCGCAAGATTGCATAATGGTCCCTTCTTCATCCTTAGTCAAACTAAGTGATAGGAGAGGAAGTCGCGGTGAAGGTGAAGTTAATGATTTGAAGGTAGTCGCGGGAGGAGTGGTGTTTTCATTGCACAAGCCTAGGTTTAGTCATGAGCTGTTGCATTAACGATAACTCCTCAACTCGAATTAAAGTGATTGCAATTTCTCTAATCTCATGATGAGCCAAATAACGTCGTGCAATGGTATTTGCTTGAACATGCATTACACCTAATAAGTTGGTTGATAATCTTATTATATTTATGGTATAGTTTTAAGTCCTTCATCCTAACTTACTGAACTGTGGTTACTCACATCCCTATAGACATTGTGCAGGTGCTGACTAAAAAGCGACTTACAACTACTCTAAAGCTAGCAACTGTTGGATCATGGGGAGTGAGGAAAAATATTTGAAGAATAAACATATATTTTTAAGGTTTAAGTTTTTATTTTAAAATTTTTTAGTTTTGAATAATGTAATAACTAGGAAATATATTACGATGAGACGTTGTAAACGTTAACTATAATAACCAAATTATAGTGTATATATATATTTTCTCACTTTCTTAGGTAAATGATTTATTTAAATTACAAACCGTTTACTTCAAAGTGGGTTAGTCGTGGACGCCTTGTGTAGATCAAGTTTACAATAGCGGTTGTAAGGCTAACTTCTATCTTAGAATAGTGTACACAACGAGGCTGTTACGACTCCACCGCTTCGAGACATGACACCTAAGTAAGCTAATATTTTGCTTTGTTATTTGTTGGATACTCAAACTCTTTTTAGTTCACTTTTAATATATTTGACATTACCCAAAAAAAATGATTCAGGATTAAGAGGTAAAGCATAATTAAATTCATTGACATTAATATCCCTAGTGATATAATATTTACATGCATGCATTATAAAATTATTGATTATAAATTACATGGAATATTAAATTACAAAAAGGTAATTTCATTGATAAGGAAAAGACACCATAAATCCTTAGGGCTTAAGTAACATAGATATATTTGTATATATTATGTATACTTTTATTACTTTATCTTTTACATTTTCCCCAATATTTTTCAAGTACTTTTTTTTTCAATTATTCTATTACTTATATTTTTTTAAATTATAAGAAAAATTAAAAAACAAAACAAAACAACTAAGTCTCCAACCTCAAGGGCAACCTTCCTAAATCCTAGAATTAGCTCCCCAGTCCTTGATCGACCACCTAGAAGCTTTAACCAAGCTCCTACCTTTGACCTTCTCCTTAGAAGCCACACACACACCTCCTTCCCCCCAAGCAACCAGGGCCTAAAGTCAATTGAGCCTAACTTACATGTTTGAATAAAGAATAAACAAGAATAGCCTAGCTAGAGAAGGATAGCTAGTAGTTGTCAACAGCTTGTCCTTGATATCATCTCGATAAAATACAAAGTTAAAAGAGAGGATTTTGGGATCCTTATCTCCCATAAGTAGCCTTTTAGACTTGCTAAAAAACAAAGGATCAAGGCTATAGATAAAGAATTTTAAAATCTCTTATTCTCATAGTCCCTACACATTTAAACACATTACCTTCCTCTTTATTGACTTAAGCATTGAAGTGTTGTGTCGGAACTATCACTACCGCCTCCCCTTAACTTATGCTTGTTCATTTTACATGTTCCTTATAGCATTAACCAGTCTACCAAAAACTAATATCAGTATCTCTCACGCTATCTGCTATCAACCACAAATATTAAGAGAGTCACAAAACAATCACTTTACCCTCATTAACAACACTATGCCAGTTATGTAGTTATGGCAGTAGCCACCAATTAACCCAATCTATGAAGATTGATTTGCTAGATTTGAGCAAATGTAGCAGAATTTGGTGATGGATAATTGTTAGTTGAAGATTATAATCACATAGCTCAAACAACATAGTATCTCCATCACTAATAGGGTTTTCTATGGCATGGTTAACATGATCATAAGGGACCTAGACTATTAAGGCAATTAAGTTCTATGAGCGAGATCCAAACCTTATGGGAATGAGATGAGGAGCATTACCACCAAGAAGTCAAGGATTAAAATGTTAATTATATAAACTTAGTCAATTTTGAATGACTGCATCATAAAAATCCCTCTTTAGGGAAATGATAGAGAATTTTGAGTAGTTCATAAGGGTTGCTAAAATTTCATTAATGAGAGTTGAAAGATTTAAGCTATCAAGTAGATTTATCAATACATTTTATAGTTTTCTAGCTTAGGGATAAACTTACGAATCACAATATTATTATGAGCATTTATGAGTTTCTACAGACTATCAAGTACTTTCATGAACTTTAAGAACAATACGAACTTAAGTGATTCTGTGGAATGTGTAGCGATTTTACGAACAATCAAATTGATAGAATTACTTAAATATTGATAACAAATTTAATATCACAAAAATTTGAGTGAAGTGGCTTTATCAAGTATTTCTTATGAACTTAATTGAATTCACAATTGTTGAGTGATTTTACATTTGTTAAGGTAAAACTACAATTAACTTAAGTAAAGTTATGATCTTTCCATGCATTTGGTGCATACATTATAGATTTTACCACAGAAAGGTTATTTTTATGAATTTTAACTAAAATTATGAGTTTGAGATGGATTATGAATTTTTATCTAATATCACCAAAATTTAGGGGCATTTACAAACTTATAGTGAAATGACAACTTATGGCAATATACAAACTTTAATATAAAATAATGGGAAAAAATAAAAGCTCATAGTTGAAAATTCAAACCTGGTCATTTAGACACCACAATTGATGCTTGTCCACCTCGATGCAAAGGTTCAATCTTTTTTCCCAAAACCAAGCCCTAACTATCTTATTATTGATTTAGAGTAAATATTTCATCATATATTTTTGTTAGAAAATAAAGGAGTTTGTGTTTATTTTTGTCATTAACACTTGGTGAATTTAGATTGAAGATTAACTATATAGGGTTTAGTTTTTATGAATACAGAAAATCGGAATCTATATATGAAGAGAGGCTCACTTATGGTGAATATAATATTATTACTTTGCCAGGTACGGAAAATGGATTATTGATAATTGATGAGAATAAAGATGGACAAATTGTGACGTTGAGAGATATATTGCAATTGAATGTCTTGCAATGTTCTTGCTAAGATTCCATCTTTTTTTTATACATTAGATAAATCTTGATAATGGTTTTTGGTCATGTTTATTGTTTGTATACAAACAATTGATGAGAGTTTCTACGCTCCCATCTCTTATTTTTAAGGGATCAATACAATCCTCAATGTCATCTTTAATTTAATATAATTAGTTTAGTGGCTCAAATTTAATATATATAAAATCAAAGGTTCGATGGAAGGTTACCCTTATCCTGTTTAAAAAACGAAGAATAGAATCATAGAAATATATATTTAGATAGGGCAAAAGAATCTAAGAGATATTATTTAAAGATTAAAATGACATTAGATAAAAAAAAAACTATCAAAATTTTTTTACCATCATAGAAAGAAGAATCTTATCTTTACTATAAAAATCTTGAGTAAGAACTTCGTTGCAAGGAATTTAATTGCATGGCCTTCTTTATCCTCATCAACTCAAAAGAATCCCTCCTAAGTGTATTACAAAAGAATCAAGACATGCAACTCAAGATCAATATATATTTTGGTGAACTAATACCATCATTAACCCAGGTAGACCTATCTTTGTATATCGATTCCTTGCCAATTTTCTATATTAATAAAAGAAAAAGCTTAAAAAGCAATGCTAAATCTAAATTACTAATCAAGAAATTCTATTACCACAAATAAATAAACAAATTTAATTTCTAGTAAAAATATTTTCCGATATATATATATATTCCTTTCCTAAAAAGAAACAAAACAATAAATTACTAAACGACAATTAAGGCTTGGATTTGGGAAAAAAGATTGAATCTTTAGCAATATTTCCCATTTTCTCCATCATTGGTAGATTGTTAACCAGATGAGTTTGATCCATCTATGGAGAGAGAGAAGGGAGGGAGGGGTTTTAGAGAAGAGAGAGAGAGAGAGAAGAACTAGGGTATGTATGTATTTATATAATCTCTCTCTCGTTATATGTATATATGTAAATAAAGAAAGAGATATTTAGAGTATAAAAGGTAGAGGAGCTGGTATAATATATATACACATACACACATATACACTCGCAGATGACGCATCATGACTATATGTGAAATTATTAAAGAAATAATGAAAGTATGATGAACCTATAATATGTGTCCAAAAAATATAAAATAGTTATAAATTAAAAGTTAAACATTTGATCTCATTGTCTATAAAATTTTAAATTATGAAATTAGATAAGGATATAAAACTATTACATTTAGTTTTTCCATATTTAAATCATGAAAAAGTTATTACACAACTATCTAAAGTAATAAAACTATATAACTAATGTTAAATCTCAAATGTTCACCCAAGTAATTAATTTTATGATGAAACCATTACGAAAACCATGAATAAGAAAGGAAAAGAAAAGAAATCATGAGTCGAAGTAATTAGCATTTACAATAATGAATTGGAAAGAAAAGGAAATAGAGAATTAAACAAAAAAAAAGATAGAGAAAGGTTCCTAAATTAATTAATTTAGGATAGAGAGGTAGAGGATAATTAAATTCATTAACATTAATATTCTCATTGAAATAATATTTACATTCATGTACTATAAAATTAACAACTATAAATTACATGGAATATTAAATTACAAAAGGGTAATTTTGGCAATAAGGAAAAGCCACCATAAACCATCGAGGATTAAATAACATACATATATATCTATATATAATGTGTATTTTTTTTTTCACTTCATCTTTTACATTTTCACCAACATTTTTCAGGTACTTTTTTTTCAATTATTCTATTATTTGTATTTTCTAAGACTATAGGAAAATTAAAAGTGACTACATGAATTGTCACTATTTTAACAAGAATTATGAGTTAAATGAGTCTTTTGCCCCCCTTTTTCTTATCTTTTTCAAAAGTTGCTTCCCTCTTTTATAATATTATTTTTCTCCTTACTATCTTTCTTATAAAAGTTATTAATTGCAAAAAGCAATTTGAATACCCTTTAAGGTTTATATTTTAATAGATTTGTTAACAAGCATTGTATAGCAAAGTAAGATAACAACATATTCGTTTTTAATTAATAAATATATATAGCCAAGGCTATTATTACCTAGTGGTAAAAATTTTGATCTTTCAATGTGATGGACTAGATTCAAAAGCCTCCATCCCCTAAGTTGTGTTTGTAAATATAGCTATCAAAAAAAGAAATTAATACACACACATATATATATATGGAAGATATTTTGCTTTTAGTTTGTTTATACATGTTAATGGGGCAAACAATACATTATGTAAGAGCTCTAATTACATATTAAACAACACATTGGTAATTTAATAGAACATAAAATAATTTTGAATATATTCGTTTCTTATATAGTTTTTTTTTTGTACTATTATATTGTATATTGAACCATATATTAATAATCTAACATAAGTTATTAGAAGTTACAATTTAACAAATAAGTATGCAAATGAGTGCAATACTTTATTAAATTATTATCTATTAAAATGTATAGTTATATGTTTAGTGAACTAATATTGAAAAGTTATATGTTGTAAAACTTATTTTTATTTCAGTTTTTAACTTAGTTAGGATATATAATATAATACTATGTACCTTAAGCTAATAAGGTTGTATGTTCATGATTTATAAAATGAAAAAAGTTTGTGTAGACAACACTAGCATATAATATCCAAAAGAGATGGCTTCCCCCTCTTGTTACTCTCTAAAATCTACTAGCCCTCAAAAGTCCAAAGATGAAAAAAGTGATCAAACCTATCATTATAGAAAAAAAAAAGATTTACTACCACAAATGCAACAAATGAAAAAAACCTATAACCAAAGGAAGCAGAGGAAGACCTAAAAAAGAATGAAGGAAGAATAAAAAAATTATCCTTCCACAATACGATCCTCACAAACATCCTTAGGACCTATGAGAAATATTACTTTATGAATAGTGGTCTAAGTAATGAAATGGTAGAGCACTAAGATGATTACTTAAAAGAAGAAAATATGCTAAATGAATATGCAAAGCTTGGAGTGTACTACATCTCATTCTCGAAAGTGGAGAAAGAGATATTGTATGTACAGGGAAAACACATTAATAGCTAAAGTAATGGGAATGAACCTAGACTATAAATTTGAAATGACAGACTTATAAGAATGTATAAAGCTTTAAATGATTTTAGACTGATACACGCAGGGTTAGGATACTACCTAATATCATTTAGAGGATTAAGGACTATAATTAGGTAATGAGAAATGAACCATGGTTCCTAGATGGAGCATATTTAGCTCTAAAAAATGGGAGCCTCATTTTAGACAGGGCATATATAAATTTAATGAAATTATAGTTTGAGTACACATTGAAGGCTTACCATGGAATTCCATTCTACTATTGCAATAAAAAGAATAGAGGAAAAGATAGGTCATGTCTTATAACATGATGCCTATACTGTGAGATTAGACAGAGGAAGGTTTGCTAAGATTTGCATTCAAATAGATGTAAACAAATTGCTCAAGCATACGGTTATAATTAATAGGATTTCCTATAAAATACAATATAAAGGCTTATCTAAGATTTGCGAGTTTTGTGGACAAATAAGTCATAGGAAAAATCAATGTTGAGAAAAGATAGAAAAGAAAAAGAAAGAGAAAGAAAAGCAAAAAGACAGAGGAAGGAAAGAAGAAGCAATGAAAGGAATTGGTAGGAAAGAAGAAATGACAATCCCTAATGGGATAAAGTAAAAAGTAATCAAGTGAATGAAATTTGCCATAATGAGACCTAACGAGATGATATACGACTTAAGATGGAGAATAATGATAAAAATAAATGGGAGGACAAGAAGTAAGGGGCTTAGACCTTAGTAAGGAACAAAAATGATAATAAAAAAATGGCCGACTATGAGGAATAATGAGAAAGGAAAAGTAAGGGGAATTAAATGAGAGCACAGTTGAAACAAGGGAAAGGGAAGGGCGCTATGCTTAGGGTAATGGAGATGAAGGAATCAAAAGGACAGACTGAAGCAACTAAAAATATGAACAATCAAGAGAAGAAACTAGAAACAAATAAGGAAATGGAAACATAGGCAGTTATTAATATTGAGAAAAACAAAGAGGAAGAGATTCTAGCTAAAAAGGAGAAAATTTCGTAGAACTCACTAAAAAAGCAAGCATGAAAAAATGGTGAAAATGATAGAAGTAAAGATACGAATCCAATTCTACACCAAGACCCCATACCCCTAGAGCAAAACTTGGATGTGACCTTGCTGATGGTGGAGATAAAGATTTATGTGGTAAGGGTTTATGTGAAAATAATAAAGCTAGTAATGACCAACGTCAAATAGAAGAGACAAAAGCTACCGGAAATCACATATAAGTGAAGCTATCTGGTAAGGAGGATCTATCTAGAAGGGGGGACAGAAGTATCAAAATGACAAGAGAAGGGCTACTGATGGTAAGAATACCAATGGATATGCCAAACGTGAAGCCTAGACAAACCCTAGATATGATGGAATAGACTACACAAGGAGTAGTAGAACACATCACTAGAGATCCAAAAGGTACCTTACATAATCATATTCCTCGAAGGACAACTAAAGGAGTACCTTATTTGTTCATGGTAGGTTTAAGCAATACTAGCAAGAACTTCATTCAGGCTATATAGATGGAATTTAGAGGTGAAGAGATTCCAGAAGGAGTTCACTTCTAAGTAGTGATACCATATCACTCTAACCATATCATTCGGGCTACTCACAATTTGACTACTGGTCACTCCTTTTTAACACATGGCCAAAAGTCAAAGGGGGTCCAAAAGATAAATGCTCCTTTCACTTTCAGCCTATGTCGTTGGAACATCCAGATTTCAAACCATTTATAAAAAAGATCTAGAAACATAGACCCATGAAATTTTTAGAGGATACACAAAGCCTTTCAAAATAATTTATGAAGTAGAATAAAGAAGAAGTTTATGTACTCATACATGTAAAAAAAAAATCCATAGGGATCACAATTCTAAAGGTTATGATAGAAATAACAAACAACCTAACATAAGAATTAATCATGAGATAACAACTCTTACAAAAAGAACTAGAGGTGTTCTTAAAATAGGAAGCAAAAACTATAGGCAACCAAAGCAAGGACAAAATGAATTCTAGAAGGAGAGGAACATAAGATTTTTCCACCTAAGCACTAAGCTAAAAGGATTCAAATCCTGAATTGTTAGATTATTTAATGAGGTAGAAAATTAGATCTCTAGTAAAGAAGGGAGAGAAAAGATAATTAATGATCATTACATCAATTGTTTACCTTAGAAATGCTCCAAAATAAGAAACAACTAGAAGAATGGCTTTTAAGGATGGAAGGGCTACCTTCGCGAGCAATAGGGGCCTTTGAGAGAGAAGTTACAAATGATGAAATAAAAAGGCATTATTAAGCATTAGTAATGACAAAACGCCGGGAATAGATGATCTACGTTCCATCTTCATTAAAGAATGTTGGGATACAGTAGGGGAGACCATATGTTAAACTATTAGGAAGGTGTTAAAGGAAGGAGTGATTCCATGTGAGATAAATCAAACCTTTATAGTTCTAATCCTAGAGATAATAGGTGTAATGAATGATTATAGGCCAATTAGTCTTTTCACAACCATATGTAAAATAATTAGTAATTTGTTTGTGAATAGATTAAGACCATTCTTAAGCAACTTAATAAGCCTAAAACAGTCCAACTTCATACTAGGAAGTGCGGCTAAGGATAATGTGATAATGTTGTAAGAAATCCTTTATTCCTTGAACGAGGAAAAAAGGAAAAAAAGCATGGATGTTGATTAAACTGAACTTAGGAAAGGCTTCTAATATAATCAAATGGGATTTTATTAAGCAAGTGTTACAAAGCTTTAGAGTGCCATAGAAGTAGATCAACCTAATAGGATCCTCTTTAGCCACTATGACATATAAAGTGATCTTAAATAGGGCTGCTTGAACCATTCACCTCAAGTAGAGGTTTGAAGTAAGGGGACCTAATGTCCCCTTACCTCTTCATTTTAACTATGGAAATATAGAGTTGAATCACTTGTATACTTGTAGAATAAGGAGCGTAAAAGCCTATTAAGCTAAGGAATTCGAACCTAAAACTTTTTCATCTCTTCTTTGCGAATGATCTACTATTAATGGGGGAAACAGGAGTGGAAAATAGTAGAAACATCAAAGAAGTCTTGAATGTGTTTGAGGAAGTGTTAGGATATAGAAATAAAAGAGGAGATATTTAGAGCATTTAGAACAAATCTCAATACAAATATGGTGAAATATTTGGGTATACCTATTAAAGAAGGTGGTAAGATCAAAAGTGAAGATTTGAACTTCATCTTAAAGAAAACAAGAAGGAAACTTGTAGAATGGAAAACCAATTTGTTGGTAGCAAAGAGAAAGATCCTTACGACTTCAACCCTTGAAAGTATCAGAAACTAGTGCTTTTAAATGATCTCCCTACTAGTGAGGACCTTAAATGCATTAGAGAAGATTAACAGTTATGTGGTTAAGAGCTCAGTAATCACCAAGACTAACCGTAGAGAGTAGTAACCACATGAGTCCTTTGAGATATCCAAAAAAATGAGGATGGAAGGCTCAGCAAACACAGTAGCTTACGTAAAGCTGCTTAGAGGATATGACATATGAACGAACACGACATGACTTAGTACTTTACTTGATATAGCTCATAAGCTAATGTTAAGGTCCACTTGCCAAAAATCTTGAGCTATTTGGAAAAATTAAATAAGAGTGTAGGAGAAAGTGTACTCAAAGAGGGATATCTCATAAGAACAAAAAATATTCGTTGCGTGTAAGGGATATGATGACGATTGCAACTACAGTAAAAGGACTATTTATAGTAAGCCCTTTAGGGCAATAATACAAATAAGGAAAATTACATAAAAGACAATGAAGAAAGAGATTCATATTATGTACAAAAAGGGTAATATAACAAATGATGAAAGGGAATATAATACAAACGTTAGAAAAATAACGAACAGGTGGTAGCCTGTCAATGGGTTTATATTGGGGAATCTTAGGGCATAGTGACTAAGCTATATTGAAGTTGTGGCTACTTTTAATGAATGGTACTTAAAGTTACCAAGATGAATAAAGGACGCTCCTGTTCTATTGGCTAAATGAGTAAAGCTCGATGTATAATGGCCTTGGTCTCGGCAATCAGCCGATTAGCCTTAGCACTTATCATTTCCATAGGTTGGAAGAGTAGGACTCGGCGTTCAATGACCTCGAGCTTGGCACTCGACAAGTTGGTCTCGGCATTTAAGTGATAAGTGATTAGACAAGGGTCCAAGCAGAGCAGAGTGTACATGATTTGGGACCTTAGGGAGTTCACCCATAACTCTCCCATATACAAAAGCTTGTCCTCAACAAGTTGATATGAGAGTATCCTCCTCATGAGAGATTGTAGGCCTCAAAGACAAGCGTGAGTGAAGGGATTGGAGGTCGGCAATCCATTAAATAGGAATTTCATTTTTAGGAGGGTGCAAGGACTCAAAAGAAAAGAGGAAAATAACTGGATTGCTTAAGAGAAGATAAAAAAGGACAAGGAAGAGGGAGGCCTTAGACTATTAGATCAAAAGACCAAAAATAATGAAAACTTTCTCAAGTTAGCCTATATTATCCAAAGAAAGGACTACTATGGAGAAAATTGGTTAAAAGGAAATATAAAAGAACAATGAAAGAAGGAAAGACCAATACAAGAACTAAGTTTGTTGAGAAATTAAGGGGAATGATAAGCCAGCTAGAGGAAAATATGATGGTAAGAACGTATAATGGGAAAGATACTTATTTCTGGTTAGGCAACTGGTCAATAGAAAGAAAAGTAAATAGATGGCTAAAAGGCCTAACAACAAAAGAGGTAGAGGAAATAAAATTGGTAGAAGCTTAGGATAATAGAGGATTTTGGAAAGAAGACATCATAACATACTCTATGGATGAGGAAATAGGGAGGAGATTAGTACATATCTAACTAAAGGCAAGAGATCACATAATTAGGGAGCTAATTTAGCCTTTCAATGTTGATGGGGAGGTCTTTTGTAAAACAAGTTATAAGAGACTGTCAAAAAGGAATGACCAAGACCAAAGTAAGGAAAACAAAGGTTAGAAATGGATATGGGAAATACACATCATGCCAAAGATCAAATTCTTACTCTGGAGGATTTTGAATAATGGTTTGCCAATCGGGGTGACCTAGATAAGAGAGGAATCGAGTTAGATACAAGATGTACATTCTAGGGAAGAGAATAGGAATCTACCTAGCATATTTTTGCTAAGTGTGAATACATAAAGGCCTTTTAGAGGGATAAAGGAATAAGGGATAAATAAAGTGATAGTGGAGATGAAGAAGAATTTAGGGAATAAATAAAAGAGAATGCAAAACTGAAGAAGCCAAAGTGGAACAAGATTCAAACCTTTAGAGCTATTCTATTTGTGCTCTACCTAAAGGGCATATGTAGGAAATGAATAAGATAGTATTGAGAAATAGACAAAGAGAAGACTCGAAATCCAAAGCTAGAATTGAGGCAAACAAATGGTGGATGAATACAAGAAGAAGGAAAATCTAATGCAATAACTACCTAACAAAAATGTGATGGAGGAAACCATGAAGTGATTAGATAAAAGTTAGCTGTGATGGAGCTGTTTGGTATTGGATGCATCATAAGAGATCATATTGGAATGGTCCTAGAAGGCCTTAGTAGATCAATTACAGGAGCATCACCCTTGGAGGTTGAGTTGTAGGCAATAGGACATCGCCTTAAGCTAGTGAAAGAAAAGCAAATTGACAAATTGACAATTGAAACTAATTCCATGCTAGTAATTGAATGGATAAACAAAAAACTGATTGATGAAAACATATGTTCACTTACTTTAGTTGTTTGCCATAAGATAGCAAGAGAATTCAATAACATTTTTGTTTTGCAAAGTTCCTAAGACTGAGAATAAAGTAGCAAACTTAATGGCAAGAGCAATGTCGGAGAGAAGAGAAGACTTCGTTTTTTGGGTAAACATCCTAATATGAATTTTTAAAAAATTGTTATGGATAAATGTAACCATTTTACGAAGTTGTATACCTATAATGATGTGTTAACTCCTAACTAATGCTAAAAAAAGACTAATGTAGTACTATATGACTATTATATATAAATGAAATAGTAGTTAATTATGAAAAAAAAATAAATAAACAAATTTTATAATGATTTGTATATCTATGTAATAAGCAATCGATATCCTATATAATAAGAAAGGTTTTATATTAGGTTATGAATCAAGGTTTTATATAGTTATTACGTATACTTTTGTATATTATATCAAAGGACACATTGGTAATCTAATACAAGCTATTAAAACTTATTCATTAATTGTTAAGTATGATATGATGGTGATACTTTAAGTTATTACATGTGTTAACATAAATTGTAATAGTTATAGTGAACCAATGTTTAGACGTTATATGTTGGATTATGTTACAATTAATATTTTTGCGAGGTTTATCATTATTGTATCATATAATATAAATGCTATTTTGATTATTACACAATCCAGTTATATATGTTTTGTTTTGTAGTTATTTTATACATTACTCTATTATATATTATGCAATGTGTTAGCATTTTAATATATTGTTACACAATCCAATTAATTTTAACATTTGTTTTCTCCTATATTTTTTCTTGCTATGCTAAGCCACCATATTATATATTGAATAACACATTATTAATTATCATTCATGATATAATATAAATGTTATTTTAATTATGACACAATCCAATTAATTAAAAATGTATATTTTGTTATGCAATTATGATATAGATTGCTTCATTATATATTAGATAACATACCAATATTCTATCATAAATCGCTATTAAGTAACAATATAATTATTAACAATGTAGAGGTAAACTTATACTATATTATAGTATGGCCAATATTAATTCAACTAACTGTCATATATGATATTCTCTCGATATTATTTTAATTACTATGTAATCTAATTAATTTTTTATGTCTTCTCACATAGCTTTTTCAAAAAATTATATTATATTGACAACATACTATTAATTAAATGTAAAACTGTAAACTTTTCGAAGTTACCATATAATAATTTACCAGTAATAAGCATCTTTTATTATTATTAAGTCATCAACCATTAAATACACCATTTACAATCAGGTAATAATTGCTGTTGAGGGATTAATAATACTACATTGTACTTACTAACACCAAGCTTCTTCTACTATATTTAATCAACCACATTGATTACTAAAGGGCACTAGTTTACTGTTAGGCAATTACTAATGGATGAAGGTTTATGACTAGAGGTACCTTAGTTTAGTACATAAAATTAATTAATGCTTTATTCCCCTCGTATAGTTATTACCCCAGTCGTTACCGACCACTTTTAACAATTAATTTAGCCTATTATGAGTAAAAGACTCTTAACATTAAGAGAAAAAGATTCAATGGTACTAATACATCAAGTGGATACGTGAATACCAATAAAATTTGTATATACATTAAAATTTTATTAATACTTGCATGCCGCTTATCTATCAACATAGTGTAATAATACAATTGAAACCTTTCTTAGTTACTTAATAGCCCATTTCGATAAGACACTTGAAATTACAATAAAACACTACGACAACAGTCATTGCCTAAAAGCAAATTGGTCCCCTCTAATGGTTAAATTTCCTTGTTATAGTATTAGTAATCAACACAACTAGATGTCAGTCAATGCCCATTCTACTCAAATCCCTAAATTACAATCAAAATGCCCATCTCACAATAATTGTACAACAGTTAATTAGTATCTTCTATTAGTTAATGTGGCCCATTAATTGTAAGAAGCCCAACATTGATAATATAGCTAATTGATTATGAATTCTTAACAAGGTTATCACTAAGCTTGCAGTTGGATTGATGGTAGTGAATTAGGCTTACACAAGCAACAAAAGTAAGCTATCAAGAGTGTTAAAGGCATCCGTAACATGTATACTTCGACATTCAAGTTAGTAAGACAATAAAAAATATTCATAACCAAATAATAAAGGATAGAGAAGGAATATAAGGTTTCAATCCCCCTCAAGGGCTTTTGATGAGATCTATAGGAATGGAGGTAAAGGTTGGATGTGGCAAGCCATATCTTAAGGATCTTTATAGATATTAGATTTGATCAAAGAGGATCCTAGGATATGATCTTGTTATATATTTATTTGATATGCTTCCCGTTAGTTCCTTGAGTAAGTAGGCCACAAGGTTGAGCTTAGATTTTGAGGGATAGGGTGAAATGCATAACTAATACTTACCCTTAACTTTCGTTGCTAATAAGTTAGTAAGGAGAGGTGACTTTGGTTTGACATCCAAACATTAAAGTGAGCACCGCTTACATGACATAGAAAAAGTGCTCAAATGAGGAGTAAAAAGTTGACTCAAAGTGTAACTAGATCACTTCTCAGTATTCAAGTTATCTAGTGTTCTTCATGGGACTGCTTTGTAGCATTCAGTTCACTTAGAGCATTGAGATAAGGTTAAGGGCACCCGAGCTTTACTGTTTGGCTTTTTTAAGGTGTACTAACTTAGTATGGTGTTGGATCCTCATTTCAATGCTCAAGGCACCTATCTCATGAGAGCGTGCTTAGGTATAGCCTAGTTGTGCAATTTCTTGAGCAAAAGTGACACTTTGTATGTAAAAGAAGTTGCTGGCCTGTAGTTTTGTTCACTGATTTAGACATTTTTCTATCCCCTATTCCAATGCAGGAGAAGAATTGTATTAAGCATATTTTACGTGGTTGCTATGCTTGTCTTATTAACCATTGGTCATTATTTCTAACATTCTAATTGTTTATTCTACAATATGAGGCTTGATTTACTTTTGATTCGCATACATTATATGTTGTTGATATGTTTCAATTGGGGATTGAGTGCATCCATACAAAATGACATTATAGTAGCGTGAACAACCTCGTCTGTTTGTGTTTTATGCAAAGATACATGGACGATTGTTTAGGCACTAGTATATCTTGGACTTTACAATATACCAAATCACACCTTTTTGCATGTTTGCCTTTTTAAGGCTTTCTTTCTATAAAAAAGGAGGATTATCATATTGCATTTCATCATGTTTCCTATTATAGAATTTTTATTCTATGGAATTTTCCAACTATTGGTCATTTTTAAGACCTTTTCTTAGATATTTAATTAGGTACAACTCTAATGTTTCCCTTTTCCTTTTTTCATTTTAACCAACGAAATCCACAAGGTCTTACTCCTACCCCAATAGTTAACGATGGAGATGGTGGCAACTATATGTTTTTCCTTCACTATATTATTTGTAAAGGGAATGTAGTATTGAAGGTATTTCTTATAGCCTATAATACGGCATTTAGTGTAATTGATAAGGCTAATGAGTACTCAAAAGAGTGAGAATAAATGCTCAAGAGAACAAGGTTAAGCTAATAGAATGAAGAGTCATCTAAAGGTTGAGGCTTAAGTGGGAAGAGTATGATCAAGCACTAGTACCAGTTCTCAGAGTTGCCTATTTGCTCTACCTTTAAGGTCTTCAACCTTGAAAATGTTGAATAATGAGACAATGCTTTCCAATGCAGGCGATGGAAGGTGCATCTTACATCTGGAATAGTATGGCAGAGACCCACAGCAAGAGAGGATGGGAGCATAACTCTTTGAGAACCTGGGATCTTACATCTAAGACAATGTATCATCCAACTTCTAGTATTTCTATAAACTCATAGTGTTATGCTTTTGCAAAAATGGCCTTTATGTTAATCAATGTGAAGGAGCTTATGCAAAGGGTTGCCACAAGAAGAAGTGGTAACAACTATGGTGAAGGTGAAGCTCTTCATCTCTTTAGGTTAGTTCAAGAGAGGCATGTAGCTGAGCCACTCAAGAGAGTTAGTTGATGACTTCTCCTCTATGAAGGTAGAGAGAGAAAGAGAATATTTGATGCTTAAGAGGTAAAGATCAATAAGATGGCTCAGATTAAAGAAGTACTTCTTCTAATCAAGCTGAGGTTGCCAAGATCATCAAAGTCTCAAACAACTAAGTTCTTCTTCGTACTTCCTCTAAGAAGTGCAACTTCATTAATTCCTATGCAAAGAAACATGGGGAGAAAAAATGAGAATGGATAAGGGCAAAAGAGAGAAGGAGGATGACTTTATGGAGTCTTCTTCTACCTCTTCTAGACTCAACAAGGGACCTAAGTTTATTCCATACTATGATATTTTCCTATGAGACACAACTTTTGTTGATAAGGCGATATGTATATGCATGCTATCAAAGATGATGCTTTTGGGAGATAGGCAAGATATGAAGGCCAAGGCCTTAGATATATCCATGGAAGATGTTGAGGAGCAATTCTACTTGGTATTTTATAATGCAAGTGTTGAGGCTTGATTTAGCCTTGTTTTAAAGAACTTGTTACACTTCAATTTTATGTATATTGAAACTTTTGCAAGCCCTTAGTATAATGCAAGCCTTAGCCTTAAGTTGTCAATCCAATATACAACATGTGGTCCAACTGCAAAGCAGCTAAAATGAGGCTCTCATATACAATTGTCAGCTTCATGAGTGGGTAAAGGCTGATGAAGTTGAGAGTAAACACGTAGCCAAAGAGATTAAGGTAATACAAAAGTGAGTGAAGGCTATTGAGGGCAAGGTCGATCACCCATGAAGTGACCTAAAAGCAATTAATCAAAAGGTCAAGAAATTGTCATCCTACTTAAAGATTGCTTGGCAAGAGAGGGAGAGGGCATTAAAGGAAGCTATTAAGGCTAGGCTTAGGTAGCCAAGGGCTGAAGCAAGTTAAATATCATGAAGCCTACCTTAGATAAGATGATGGAGGAGGAGAAAGTCTTTAAGGCTTGCATCCATAAGCTAAACAAGTAAGTCATCTCATAGAATGAGTAGATAAGGGAGATGGAGGATGAGATAATTAGTAACAAAGATCAACTAAGGCTGACGATCTTGGAGAAGTATTGAGCAAGTGTTGAATTTAAAGAGTTTTAGTTTAAACTAGGGGAGCCTAGCCAATATTATATAAAGAAGCTGATCTAAGAGTGAGATCTAGGTATGACTTCAACTGGTTAGAAGAAAGAATGAAAAAGCCAATTCCCCAATACTCCAGCACTTAACGTTTCTTGAATAGAGTTACAAGAGATTATAGTAGTAGATGTTGACAATACAGGACTATCTAAGATCTATAGAGCACTTATCTCTACCCCCTCCATTAGAAGGTTCTTCTTAAGACCTAAGTTTGCCTTTCTGTTCATCCTCGACTATTGACATGTTGATTGTTCAAGGTTTCTTTAACTTTAGGTCTTTCAAGTAAGGAGCTTAAGGATTAAATCCTCCAGACCTCTAGTAGTTAAAAGGCCCTTATGTTTTATTTGTTGACCTATACATTTTATTTTGTTAATGTATATAAGTTGAGTAATATGCTAATTTAAAGTTGTAAGTGTTGTTGGGAATATTTTGAGATAAAGATGTTATCATTAGAACAATATGCTCTTTTTTATCTTTGTTTTCTACAATTTGGCCATATAAGGTGCATAAGGTAAGGTAATTGACCCTTTTGACAGGTCTAATTAAACGTAAATGCAATTGGTAAAGTGTCATGATTTTACACCAACTAGGGATTAGTCTCCCTATTAGAAGTGTCTACCTATTAAGAGTTGTCCTAGTAAGTAAAGCATCCTAATTTATTATGGCAAGCTTTTGTGGCAACCAAGGATCTTTCTCCCTCTCAAGATTGTCCACTTGTTAAAAGTGAGTCTAGTAAGTGAAGCATCCCAATTTATTAGTGCTATATATAAGTTTAACCAAATAGTTCTTTATTTGACACTAAGTCAGGTAGAAAAACCCCGTCTACAAGCCTATAAAAGGGTGGGGGTACCCTATAAACCTATGAAAAAAGTTGGAGGTGGCTTCATTTGTCTATTATAAGGTAGATGTAGCCTTGGCTTCCTACCATAGAAGCTAAATTAATTGATAAGTCACTATAGAGCAACTTATACAAGGTAAGACATGTCAAAAGGTCAAGATAACCTTGTTTTGACGAGGGCTTCCTCAACTTCCTATAATAAGGTGAAGGTTGGAATAGCCTGTGAATTGTTGAACTACAACCAAAGAGGAGATGAGACAATGGGATCAAACTTACAAGTCATTGAAGAGTAATTAAGCTAAGAAGTTGGGTTAAGGTCAGGTTAATCATAATTTTGCTCATGCATAATTGAAGAGTAATTGAGCTAATTAGTTAGATCAAAGTAAGTATAGTCGTGGTTTGCTCGTATGCATTAAAGAGCGATCATACTAATAAAAGGTAGGACAGAGGTAAGTCTAGTCAGTATTTAAGAGAGTACCATAATAATAAGAGAAAGATAAGATTCCATTGTTCTTTTTATTTAATACATTAGGAACTCAGCTATAATGTCAATACCATTATATCTTTGAAGTTATCTCTTCTCACAGTCTATTCAACACTACTTCAAGTAATGATGTGTTATTTAATGACAGCTTGAGCTGCACGATCTTTAGTCCCTATGGACCTTGCATCATCTTCAGTGTAACCATGGTATAGAGTTCAATCGAAATTGATGTGAAACACCCCAGCTAAAGTAAAAATAATAATTAAGTTATAAAATTTATTTAGCTTGTATTGATAGAAATTGCATCTTAATAAGGAAAATTTCAATTTATAAATCTTAGTTTAATTCCAAACTTATTTTAAATTGTATCCTATAGAATAGATGTTTAATTTAAGGTTTCGATAATATTTTTCTATGTCCTTTACTTTACATACATATTAAATAGATTAAGTTTTTATTTTACGTATAAGGTATAAATATTTTATTAGTATTCTATATATATTACAATATTTTTACACATGATTTTTTTTTCTAAATACTATTTATTCTCATTTTAACTAATTCTTTATTTTCTCATTTTAATTATAAACCTAACCTATATTCTAGAACATCCTAGAGCATTCTAAACCTTTTCCAAAACCCTACCTTGTTTTCTTTTCCTCCCCTGCAGCAATCTCTTTCTTCATACTCTCTCTCTTGCCTGTATTCTTTTCTTTTTCTTTCGTTTTAGCTAAAACCTCTACTCTCCCTTTCCTTTAATTTTCTATCACACTCTCCCTTCTACCATTCGACTTAACGTTGGACCCCACCCTACTCGTCGAATTCCCTTCCCCTAATCATTCTCTCTCACTCTAACCCTTAATCTCCCACCCTAATCCCAATTCTCTCTCTGTTCCCCGCCCCTCCCCAATTTCCGACCCTAAACTCCATTGCTCAATCCCTCTTCTTTCCTCCTTGTCCCTTACTCACCTAACTAGCCTTACCCTCAATTTCCTCTCCCTAATTCCCATGCATTAGCCAGCAGTAAAAGTCAGCGCAGACCCACTTCTAATTTCTACAATTGTCCAAGCTCTTGGTCTCGCAGTGTATCTTGTGTTTGTCTCCACTTCTACACATTCTAAGTCACTTCAGTAATTTAGTTTTTGTTAATTATTTAAGTATACTATTATATGAAATATAATTTCTATATTTTTTATTTGTATTAGGTTCATATTCGATGTCAATTTGTGTTCGTCTGATGTTTCCTTTTCAACTTTATTTTGTGAGTCAATTCGATTTCCTTTTCCAGTATCGTTTACATAGTAGATTATTTTTATTTTTCCATTATCATTTTGAAAATTAATTATTTTGTTAGTATTCGATTCTTACTATAAATATATTTATTATCATATTGGTAGTATTATTTTATATGGAAGTTGTTATATCGAAGTATGAGTATATGTGTATGTTTGGGGCTTATTTCTGTTTTCTATTGTATTTGAAGTTGGGTCACTATTTTCTAGGTGTAGAGTATAGTAATACTCGTGTCTTATATGTACGATTTCAAATATTAATTTGATTACAATAATTTTATTCTATTATAATTACGACCTTAATTTATTAATACTATTTATGATATTATTATCGTTATATTGTTTTATTATGTTGATATTATGGTTATATAGTGTATGATATTAACCATATAGTATGTATGATTTGGATTCCTACCATTAATATATCTTTTCTTACATATTTCTATGAGCTCTAGTATTGTCTAATTAAGTAGTATTCTTTTATTAGTATAATGATTAGTAAAACTATTTATTTTGACACCCTCATTATATGTCCACTTTATATTTTCCTTTATATATAGATATCTGTTGAGTTTTCTCTTAATATATTTTGATAATAACAAAAAGATGTATATGAACTTAACAAGATTTTTAAGTATGCAAGATATTCTAAAGAAAACAAGTATTTAAAAGAATATAAGCTTAAGTTTGTCAGAATGTATATTAGCAAATGAACAGTACATCACAGTTTACATTCGGTAATGTGTTCAACTACTGCTTCTAAGCCTTTTTCTAATTAACTTAAACAAATTAAGTTGGATAATTTAGCAAGAAGGCCTAACTCCACTTTTATTAAGTATATTAGGAAAATATACTCAATATCGTTCTACTAAGATAGTAAAGTCCATAAAGATTTAAGTTGGTGTATTTTTTTAAGGATGCTCAAGAATCAAATTTGGACAATTGAGTGATTAAGGTTTAAGTAATATGTTTTCTAACAGTGTTGGTAAGATTGTTCAAGGGTTAAATAAAAATAAGGTTAAAAACCAAAAGAGGATTCTGATAAATTTAGTTCATTTTTTTCTTTTAATCTTTATACAAGGACTTATTGGACAAGTTAAGCTAAAAAAGATAGGTAAAACTCTTAGCAGATTCTCTAGATAAGTTTTGTTGGATTCAAATTCTTAAACTTGAAGATATCTTGCTTAAAGATAAGACTAAATATCCTTGAAAAGTTATCTTTTATGAGAATTTTATGGCAAAATTCAAACAGATTATTGATGTAGAAGACTTGTCAAGGTAGAAAGACAAGAAATACTGGACAATGTCTTAAAGATTAGGATATATGATGATTTGTTTATATCTTTTCATCCTTATCTTTATTATTTTGTGATTTTCCACGAAGTTAATAGAGGATTGGAACAAATCACCTCGTGCAACAACTGTCAAGAGACTAAGCTCGAAAAAGAAACAATATCAGGAACAACTTGGTTTGATTTTTTTTTTTAAATTTCGATTTTTAGCTCCTATTTTCATGAGATATTTCTCCAATAACAAACCAATTGTGTTAAATTTGAAACTAGCCATTTCTAGTTGTTACATAAGGGTTTATTTAATTTAAAGATGATGTTGTTCAAGCAAGGATACTATACATTCAATATCATAACCGAATTTTAAAAACTCTCTCAAGTAGATTGTTGGAAATTGTGTCAGAAACTTAGTTAGAAGCTGAGCGAAAACAATTTTATTATTTCATTGTTATTACATTTGTGCGAAAGTTGTAAAGAGCTTTTTGATTGTATTGTTTCAGCTTCATTGTAAACATTATTGACATTATGTTTTGAATGTAAGAGGAATAGGGAGTTCTTTGAATCCTATGTATAGCTTGGAAAGAAACTAGTGAGACAGGATAGAAAAGTGACTAAATATCCTTATAATCTCTCTTTGATCATTGTTTATTGAAAAGATTGGCTTAGGGAAACAACACCTGTGAAGAAGACCAGCACTAGAGTTGGAAGAGAACAATAAGAAAAAAGTCCAACCTCTATAAAACTGATCTCCTAATCTTCTTACTTCCTATCTTATTTACTTTCTAATTTTTATTGTTATTGGTGCCTTGAGTTAACAATCAATTTGTAACTACTTATCACACCATTTAAGATATTAAGAAGGATTTTGTTTTTAAATAAAAAAATTTAGTTTTTACAAAAGATATCAATTTACCTCCCCTCTTAATACCTTACTGGGACCAACAATATCATACCTTACGTTTTGAGTAAGTAAATCATATTATATAAATATGTTAACTTTTGAGCTCTATTGTACTATGTAGTCATATTATCTCCAATTTACATTCTTGATTTATGATTGGATTTGATTATTTACTTTTAAAACCTTTCATTGGATAAGATTATAGGTTCATAAATAACTTTTAGATAGAACTTAGTTATCGAGTTCTTGAGCGTTATCGTATATGCTCTTTCGAATAGATTCGTACTAGTTATCGGGTTCCTTGTTCGTTGAGGTTTATGCTGTTTCATTTGGGACTTAAAGTTGAGGAGTTTTGATTAACTATTGAGAAGCTATCCCAGGTATGTGGTGCTTATTTGTATGGTTATACTTGCTATATTAGAAAAGAGCTAATCGAAGTAATCTATATTCGGCTTAAAGGAATGGACTACTAGTTGTGCTTGACTTACTCACTCTAGAGACTCGCAATCGCAATGGTAGTTCCTTAAAAGAGCAATCACTCATCATATGTGAGGTTTCCCTAGTAGACTTTCATGTGGGATAACACAACTAAAATACTAGGTTTTGGTCTCTAGATTTTGAACTTTATATGTAAATGACTTAAAAGGAAAATATATATTTATATCTACCTATGTATGTGGACAAAGATCAATATGTAGTAGGGTTATGAGTATCTCTTTATTGATTGTTAACCTAAATTAAAGATAATTAAACTATTGTTTGTTTATATATTATCACAATTGCATTATATGCATGTGTATATTTTAAGCTTGGCATACATATGTGCTTGTGCACCTGTACTAGGTTTCAGCTCTCTTTTATTTTTACAGTTATAGGTCGATTTGATAAATTTACAACAAGTATGGAAATTTCAATCATCAAGTTAGGAAAGAGAGGCGATTAGTTCTATATGTTATAGAAAATCAAGATTTAGTTATTTAGTATGTATACGGCTAAAGTGACTCACCTATAAATCACTCGAATTGATGTATTTGAAGATTTGTTGTTTTATACCTGTTAAGTAGTTATTATAAGTGATTTTGGAAAATAGAGTTGGTTTTAAAGCCTTAATTTATTCTTGAATAGCAGAAACACGTGGCAATTTATGGCACCCTCTAATTTTGGGGCATTACATGATGTATTCCTATAGAAACCCACGTTATATAATGTCTTTTAAAGCACTCTTGAGTTACATTCAATCGGCAATAACGTATCCTTTGTCTTAGTAGAAGGTGTAATGCTTGTTAAGTTTTAGCAAGCTAGATTGTCATGTCACTTTTTAGGCTAAGCAAGGATGCATTGGTCTCTAACCACTAGTAGGATCCAATCTATCGTTGACAAGCTAATGATGCTCCTTATAAAGTAACCTCAAGCCAATGCTTGGGGGATGGTTGATCTTTTTTGCCTTTTCTTTTGTTTGATGGTTATTTCTTGGATTGCATTTTTGCTAGGATTGCATTCTCATTAGAATGTTATCTTCCTGACTAATGTAACCTATCATGTGAGCTTAGAATTTAGTGAAGTCCTATGGCTTCTTCTAAATGATGGAACACAGCAACTGACATCAATCTTTTATTCTCATTGTAGTAGAGTTAAGTGCCTCATCCAAGTTATAATTGGGGATTTCAATCATTGTGATAGTGTATCCAGCCGTATATTCTCAAAGTATCTCACTAAGACATTAATGGATCAATGTTAAGGACGAAGCATCCTTCTTAAGCTATTTACCAGTGATAAAGTACTAAATGAATGCCTTTGTCAGTTTTTTGAAATTGGAGATTGAGTTTAGTTAAAGGCCTCAATACCATATCCAAGCAGCTTGGTGAGATTTCCCTTAAAGGCTTTTCATGCAATAGCATTTATAATGCTGAGAAGCTCCATACGAGCACAATAGTAAGATATGTGCTCAATAGGATTGGTAATCTCATCATACAGTTTTGAATTGTAATTGTAGAATCTAAACTTAAGTAGGGATGGGCTCATTTAAAATTGCCAAGACAAATGGAGATTGCCCAATAGTACAAGCATCCTAAGGGTCACTTCGTTTGGACCTTTGATGTTAGTTAAACGCTTCATCATGATGTCAAGTTGATTAAGTAAGTATCTTCAAGTGGTTTCGATTACTACAATGCTTGAGATTGTTTAGCAACAACTTGGTTGCTTTACTAGCTACATTGTAGAACGATGTTAGTAGGATGGGAGGAGTTGTCACCTTCCTAATTGTTGTGTCTTGATGGAACAAGGTTAATTAAGACACATTGGCAAAAAGTACCTACCTCCGCCTTAAGGCAGTGGGTAGAATTTCTACCATCTCTCGTTCGAGAGGGGTAAAAAGATTTTTGTGTTGAAGTTACCCCATTTAGGGGGGTATTGATTCTTGTTCACATTATTTTATGGAGGATTCATTGGAGAATCAGTTGGAAGCAGAGGTAGTTGACTATTTACACTTATTTTGGTCATGGTTTCATTCTTTTGAGCCATCAACAATGAGAGCCAATTTTTTATTTATGAATTTTTGACAAGTGGATAATCGGGCCTATGGTTACGTTGATGCTAATAAATTAGGTTTATATACTGTATATCTTAGATTTGATCATAGAGGTTCTCCGGGATATGATCTTGTTAGCATACTTAACTAACATGCTTCTTGTTGCTCCCTTGAGAAAAGAGGTTGCAACCTAGCTTAGGTTTTGAGGCTTAGAGTAAAATGCACTATTAACATAGCCAAATGTCAATTAATTTCATACCTATTTGAGTAAAACCCGCAAAATATAGTAATGACCCCTCATCCCAAAAGAATATTTTCTCCATAGTAAACTAGTGATCTTTAACTACTAAAATGGCTCAATAATAGTTGGAAAAAAAAATAGCATTAGTAAATATAATTCAATATCACTTAATTCACTACTCATTTTGATACAAGCCCAAGTAAAACCCATGATCTAATGGTAATTGTCAAACAATAAGTTAGTATTAGTTAACAATTAATGAGGTCCATTAACTGTTAAAGAAACCCAACATTAGTTAATATAGCCCAACATCAGCTTATTCATTACCCCAATTTAATGAAAAATTCTCTACAGTAAAAAGTTCGTTGTCTCTACCTATGCGGTGATCACCCAACAATAAACCAATGCTCTTCAATAGTTAATGTAATATATCAAAAGCAAAAGTAGTCTAGCGTAAATATAGTCAAAACTTTAGTTAATTCACTATCCATTTTAGTAAAATCCCTTGAATTATAGCAAAAGCATCCCACCAACAGTTACTACCCAATAGTAAATTGTGCTATTTAATATACAAAAAAGATGCCTAATAATAATAAGTTATTAGACAATGAGTTCGAGTTATCTTTATTATTAAAAGCAATTAAGGGTCTTTCGGTGTTTTTTTAACACCCTTATAACATATTAGAAAATAACCATTAGATCACATGATATTAAATTCTAACTTTAATAACATGAAGGATAAAATGAGTAACTCACTCATTTTTCTCTCTAATTTTAATTTCTCTCTCCATTTTTAATAATATGCCAAATAATCTTAAATACTCCTTTTGACTCACAATAAAATCTAATATATTTGAGGATTGTACTCTTAAATAATTACTTTGCTTTGTAGAAAATTCCCCTTTAATATATCATTAATCATATTATATGTGTATGACATTTCTTCAATAAAGTAAATTAAATGCAATTATCATATTTAGTGTATTTTTAACATATGCATTTATAATGTATTATTATATTGTACATATATTCTACTTTCCATTCAAACAACTTTTTTCCAAATATGTTTTTGCATTATTTTTTTTCTTTCTCAAATCGTAGTATTTATATATATATATATATATATACATATGGTATGATTCAATAATTGTGTTATGCTCTAAATTTGATCATATTGCTGTATTTAGTGTTACATACACATTGAGAGTATGATGTCTGATAATTATTTTATTAAATCCATAATTGTAAACCTATTAATGGACATGTGTCAACTTTTAACAAAATAAACCAAAAAAAAAATAGACTAAAAAAAAAAGGTTTTATAATGGTACTAGCGAATCTTTTATCTTTATAATGTTAAGGCATGAATAGAAAAAATGAAATATTATTAGCAACTCAAATAAGAAAGCAATCTAATTGAGGATATAAATTTATAATGCCATTAATTATTTTGTATGTGCATGACACTTCTGCAATAAAATGAATTAATGTAATTATTATATTTAGTATATTTTTAATATATGCATTTATAATATATTACTATATCATAATATATTCTTCTTTCATTTCTGATAACTTTTTTTTCCAATTTTTTTTTTTTTGTGTTACTATTTTGCCTTTCTTTGTAGGTCAAATATATTGTTTGATTTAATAATTGTGTTATGTTTTAAATGTTATCATCCTATAATATTTAGTTTTTACACACACATCGCAGGTGTACCGTTTGCTAGTTTATATTTAAATACTAATATATTGTGTAATATATAATAAGGTAGTGTTAAAAGGTATATGAAAAGAAAACATACAATAAATGGGGATAATGTCATTTGCATGAATTTCATGTGTTTCTAAATTTTTCACTTAAAATTTTAAGTTGCTAATGCTATTCTCAATCAAACTTTTATTTATCATATTTATTACCTAACCTCTAACTTGTACTTTTTGATCAATAAGTTTATTGATCTATCTCATGAAAATGGTAAATTTGAAAAAAAGAAGTCCAATTAAGTGTCAAATTTAGCAAATTTAAACTTCAAGCTTAAAATATGGATATAATGCATTTGAAAGTGCTTGAACTTTTGATTTTAGATAATTTAATGTCTAGATATTCAAAACTTGAATTTCAATACTTAAAAATTAAAATTTGCTCATTTAAGTGTTTTCATTTAGTAGATGTTATAAACATGATAGGCATTAAACCACTCCAAATAAAAAATTAAAATACTCAAACGAACAAATTTTCAAATTTTTGAGTACTAAAATTCAAGTATTAAATATTTGGGTAATAATTGATTGAAATAAAAAATTCAAACACTCCCATATGCATTATCCATAAAATTTGATATCTAGAAATTTGATTCGATATAATATTTAGTGATTTTAAACTAGTATATATAGAATTAAAGAATACCTAAAAACCTTTATACCAAAATACTAATGAAACTTTAGGATTCCAGATATAAGGGTGGCTAAAAAACAGTATGAACTTAAAACCAAACTAACCCGGATCAAACTAAATATTTAGTTTTATTACAATTCGGTTTGGTTCATATTCGGTATATTGATTAATGATTCAGTTCGAAGGGATGATACAAACCGAACCAATTCTACTTAAAAAATAAAAATAAAAATTCTGACCTGAATCTAAAAACGAAGCTACTCCAGCCCACTACCAGCGAAGACATACAAAGATCTGGCTAGGAACGAAATTTTTATCCTCATATATATCTTACCTGTGTCCTCTTCAATTCATCGCACGCTATTGCGAACAAAAATATATAACTTTTAAACGGAAGAGTTATTATAAGTGAATATGCGAACGTCTCATGTATTGTTCCTGATATGAACCGAGAAATGTAGTGTAAAGAGAGAGAGAACCATAATTATATGGGGAGATAAAATGCCTTCTGGCATGAGGTGGAGGTTTGACAATCTTGCATAGCTTTTTTAGAAGGCGTTTAGCTCTAAAAGTCATCTTCTGATGAGACAATCAATTACTTTAAAAATAAATAAATAAATAAAATTAGCAATGAGAAAGTGAGAAGGCCAGATAATCCGATCAGAATTTCCCAATTGCCTTGGATTTATGTATGAATAGTCTTCTTCTTTTTTTTCTCAAAATATAATTACAATGAATATAGAAATGAGGAAATTAACCATAATCTATTTTATTAAAAGATCAATATTCATAATATTTAAATAAAAAGTTCTTGGCAATGTAAATAGTTTATATATTATAAAAATATATAGTTATTGTCACCATTATTTATTATTAAGTTCGATACTAGCAAAATTAGTAATATAGTAGTAATGGTATGAATTATAAATTGAATTAAATCAAATAGTATATTTTATGCCGAAAAAAATTTTGACTAAAATCATATAGTTGGTTTCCATTCCAAAAAAAAAAAAAAAAACAAACTATAGTCGATCCGGAAGGGAGAGGAGAACCATACAGGAAGAGCTCCATTATCAAGTCATTGAGATAATTCCATCGACCTACACGGTCCTCGTACAGACAAACGCAACATGTTCGGACTTCTGTTTCTTATAATGTCCTTTTCCTCAGTAGTAGGGCTCAAGAAAGACTGTGACCAATGTCCTATTAGGAGATCATCCACCTTGCAGATTTTCAGCATTCATGGAAATGGTAGAAAAGAAAACCCTAGGCTCTCACTAAATTGGTTGGTCTTGAATCGGGTGTAAAAAGTGAACATTTGTATGGAAATTATTAGTGCGTCTCTGAGACATTCCTTAAAAAAAAAATACACTAAATTAAAGAAAAAAAAAAAGAAAAAAAAAGTGTTCTATCGTTTTCATGCATTGAATTTTTTCCCAAGGTGTATATATTAATACCGGAGAACTTGGATATCTCTTTGGACATCCATTGAGCAGGCTTGTTTTTATTATTACCACTGTTTAGCAGTCCAATCTAGAGTCAATTTTTCATTTGACTTTTGATTTAATATCAATTAAATTTTAACAATTAAAAATACAATCAACTTAATAGTTAAGATCTAATAAATATTATATTAAAGATAAGATAGATTAAAAAACAAATGAAGAATGAGATTGATTTTATCAAAATCATGGATTGGATTTTAGAAAAATCGGTTAGTTTTATTGTGATACCCCAAAATTCTTGTAATGAGACACAATTATCATTATTGCCCCTGCACCAATTATATTAGTTCATAAGTATGCTTATTTTATTCAAAGTAAATTAAAGTTTGGTCAAATCTCATCAAGAATCACATAAAAATTTCAAAATTTTATGTACTAATGATATCAAATTTTGAGTAATATCTACTAAAATTTATCTACTTTTTTATTTGAGTCATCAACCATATGCCCTTTTGTTTTTTCTATTTAAATTGAGTCATCAATACTTTCTAACTATTATAAGAAGAGGACTTATGCCCTCAAGGCCCTCTAGTTAATTTTTTGTGAATCCATGGCATGTCCAAGTTTTTAATTAGTTTACAATAATTAATTTAATAAAATAATAAATTAAATACAATTAATTATATAATATAATAAAAATAGCATTAAGTGTATCTAATTACATAATATTATAAAAATAATCAATCGACAAATCCGAGTGGAGTGTTGGATCAAGAACGGCTCGAAATAGTTTATTAAATGGAAACTCTGATTGAATTCTTGACAGCGTTAGGCATAGACTTGCATAAATATGACACTCGCAAATCGTGTATGACTCCGTCCAATCAGGCCTTTGGGTTACGGGGTAGTAGGGCTTCGGTTCATTTATTTTGCGGAATGGAAATGGAAGGAGAAGAAATAGAATTACAATTATTATAAAATAGAATAAAAGTCTTATAAGTAGTGTATTCACATTTCCTTGTTGACTTTGTGTAACAGAATCGCAATTATATTATTCACTTAGCATCATTTTCAATTTTGATAAATTTGGGATGAAAATCAATTCATTGACATTAAACATTAAATTTGGGACGAAAATAAATTCATCGACATTAAAAGCATAGTAATAATAATAAGTAATACTATTATTTATACTTCTAGATATTAATTTCTTTTTTTTTTAATTTATGCACCACTGATTTATTTATATAATATATCAATACAATTAAAATTTTTACCAAATTTAATTGATTAGCTCGACTTTGAAGGCCATCACTAATAATAATTGTATTATAAAGTTTTGTCACATTTGATATGTACGAATAGACCAAAATGAAATCATTATTTTGATGTTTGTTCCCATTTTTTATATTTAGAAGTACATTTTAAAGTCGGAATTAAAATCATAATTTCATTTTCTATTTTATTAATTATGATTGATTAAAATTACTTTTCTAATTTTTAAATAAATTATAATACGTAATAATTAAAGGTATTTTTCATAAATAATTTTATTTAAACATTTAACATCATTCTGTTTAATTTCATAACCATCTCCAAAAATAGGATAAAAATTTCGATCCTCATTCTATTCCATTTCATTTCAAATCAATCTTTCGTGCTAAACATGATATTTTAGTTTAATACTCTCTATGAGTGTTTTGATGGAGAGAAAAGAAAAAAGAAAACTGCGTTTTTACGGGAAAAGAACTACAAAAGAAAAATATGGTCCTAGCCCCATGTTATCTTTGTTGCCAGGCTATTTTTCTTCTAGATTATATTCATCGTAAATAATGATGAATAAATTGAGGGTACTTATTTCACATATGACCTACAAGAGTAGTTTTAAATGAAATATAATAGATTTGAATAAAATTAGGATCAAAATGATAAATTTATTCATGTTTTTGAAAATGACTATAAAATGAAATGGAACATAGGTATATATAATAGTATTTCTAGAAAATACCCATTATTATTGAATATCTTAATTAAGTTAAATGTTAAATAAATAAATTTAATTAAAAATAATTAATGATGGTGGGATTTCACTCCATAAAGATAAATCGAATTCTCTCTTAAAGTTATTCTATATATCAAACCATGTAAATAATGTAAATAGATAATTCAACTTGAAAGATATATTCGGTCGTTTTAATTATCTCAACAAAATATGGGATTGACGAGTGAGCTACACCCATCCAACCGGCTCTATGTACACGTCAGACCGCATCCCTCGAGCATCACCCGTCCGAGGGGGGACTGCATTCCATCCAACCAGCCATCCCGAAACGTGAAGTTTTTCCAGTTTTTAATTGTCCATCCAACTGCTTTACCCAATCTGATCGATTAACAACATTCAGCAAATAATTTATTACGAGATTATCCTTTATTTTATGCTTCATTGTAATGTTTATTTCCTTATTATGCCCTTAATGATAGAACATATTGGCATTGTTTTTTTTTGTATTTTGTATCCTCTCAAATTATCTAGTTCTTATGAATCGAATTTGATTGCAGTGAACAGCCACTTTTGGCTAACTTATGCGTCATATCATTTTAACAAAAGTGTGGTATAGATCGAATGAAGTTTTATATTCATCCGGATATCGTATATATATATCCCTAAAACTCTAAATGGAAAAAACACACACACGCACGCACACAAAAAGTCTAATTTTATCTCAATTGACTGAATCCCGATTGTGTCCGTATTTTCAATAATCCAGGCACATTTTTGAAGCTAATGAAAATAAATAAATAAATTATTGAAAATAAACATTCAATAATTAAAAATCGATACATTTCACCTTTCGGTTAGCCCACAGTTTTAATTTGATAAATTTCTTACTATTAATTGTATCATGATGAAATAATAAAGATAATAAGCAAATAAAAATGCAAAATCAAAAGGAGAGGTAAAAGAAAATTCAAAAAAGGAATAATACTAACATCAAGGACAAAACCAAGCAATACTTGATGTGTAGAGTTTCGATCGATATGATGTAGTACTAGAGTAGGAGAATTATGTGTCATGCGCAATGAGCCCTAATAAAGGGTCACCTTTTGATCTTGTAAGGAAGCATATCTAAAGTTCTTCTTGCTTAGTGTGGTCTAGAATCTATGTAAAAGAACTAACGAAGACATTAGTTGTATAAGTGGAGGAGATTATAGTATCCCTCAAAATAGGATGACAAAACTCTTTGGTGTAATGACTTGTCTATCATTGTAGTTCAGTTTCAAAATTATAAAGTTAAACATGTACAATGAATAGCACTGTTAAGATGCTTGACCTCTTCAAAAGCAACTAATACTAGGGAAAAAATCATGCCATATCATATGAAAGTCGATATGATGCTTCCAGTAGAAGGCTAACATGGTATCATATCCACTTTTGTATGATTTGACTCCTCAAGCTAGTGTAATAGGGTTTAAGGAGTCAGGCTCATGAATCATCGGAATGATCAAAGGAGTTTTGACATGATAAGCTTGAAGTAAGGTTCGTTAGGTTGGCTCATTCGATCCAACATTTCTTAACAATAGCTCACATTAAGAATAAGGCTTTCATTGGGCCTAAATTCAAATAAAGAGCCCATAAGGGATCTATTAAAGGAAGGGAATGATCTTGACTATTAGTCAACATTACGATCCAATGAATGAGATTAATGGCCATACTCTATAAATACCTCTCTTCCTCCCTTATTTGGATAAGAGAAAATGAACACAAACACCGTTACTCTACCATATTCTCACTATGAAAGATCAAATACTTAAATATTTCAAGAACACTTCTATAGCCTTTATTAATAGTAAACTTTAATGTAATATCAAGGGTATCACATCGTGATCATATAACCATGTCCTTCCTATGAGAAGATGGTAAGATGCAGGTACACTAATCACGTAGAATCTTATGGAGTTAGATTGGTCTAACGTTAAAGTCTACCTTAACACATTTGATCATCTTCATAGAAGATTCATATAAGCTATTTAGCATTACTAGTTGGTTTACCAAGTGACGGATGTCTATTTTTGTAACCTTGAAAGTAGACATAAGCATAACATTGAGTGAAGATCAATTGTCAACAAATGTCCTACTGATAGAATGACCATTGAATATGCTTTCCACATAAACGAAGTGATTATGATTATGATTATGATTCTTTATGCACGTATCAGCATTAGTAAATGTAATCTTAACATTATTCATAGAGACCATCCTTTGTATAGGATACACCATGGCATATTTCTTATATTGACCTTGGGCAATTCTTTTAAGTGGGGTCATCACCGCGAGCCAAGCATCTTCATTAAATCCAAGTAGATAAAAAAAAATTCCTAACATTAGAAGTTCTTAACAAAGTAAAGATAGCATTATGATCTTCATTTTCTTGAATTTCGAGTCCTTCACCTATGTCTCCATATGCCTCAGTTGGTTGCACATCTATTTCTTAGGTCTTTATAGGGTTGTGGGTGATAAAGTTTACAACAGCACGTTAGATATTGTGAGCTAGAAGTGAATTATTCCTTATATCATTGTCTTCAACAATTAATTCTCCATTTTGAACCTGTTCGTTGGATATTTTCTTCAATGTCCAATAATCTTTCACAGGATAACCTACATTCTTATGGAACCTACAAAACTTAAGGTAACTCTCTTCCTCATTTGTTGGTAAGTGCTCAACTTAAGGGAGCCTAATGTTTCCAACATCTAGCCATTAGTCAAGGAGTATGTACACCTTTCTCACTTTTGGATTTCTTCACTATTTTTAGATTCTCCTCTTGGGGCTAAATTCATTGACAATGTACGCTTGTCAAATCTTGCATTCTCGTCTCTTTGTTATGCTATCAAGTTGTTTATCTTTCCTGCATTTTCAACTAACATGGAAAATGAGGGAAGGGAAAGGTTCTCTGAGTACATAACATATTTAGTGAACATTCCCTAAATGTATATCTTCATTGGTTCCTTTTCATCATAGGCATCTTGTATATCGAATGAGCATTCTCTAAAATGTTCAATATACTCCATCAAGTCTTCTTTAAGCTTTTGTTGAATTCTTCTCATATCAGTAAGAGTGATTCTCTCCTCAGTGGAGAAAAACTTTTCTAAGAATATTTTGCACATGCTTCCCCATGAATTAACTGACCCTGGTGGAAGGTTAACATACCAAGTATAAGCCTTCTCTCTTAGTGACTTAGAAAGCTCTTTTAACTTTAAGTCTTCATTAAGTCCATATACCTCCAATGTTTCAATAAATTTATTAAGTGTGTTTTGGCACTCCTTTTCTTGCCATTGAATAGCATGAATTTCATACTTATATAGTCTTTAAGGTATTGCTTCGCGATGATGCACTAGTGACATGGCGGTTTCAATTCCAGTAGCCCAACTGTAAACTTTACCTGTATTTCCTTTAAGTACACATTCAAATCTTCTTTGGTTATGAATAAACCTTTTTGGGTAGATACCTCTACCCTCAATAACATCATAAAGGTAGGGTAAAAAGGTATGGGATTCACATGTATAGAGCTTGTAGGCACAAGATTCATTGGTGATGGTTATGTAGAATTAACACTTATGATACGTAATATTGTATGTAAGGATGATGAACCTCCAATATAAATCCCTTGATTGCTTAATTCAAGTAGGGAACATTGTAAAGGTATATGCTCCACTGTAGGAAGCTGCTCCTTAACATTAGGATTGTCTTACTCATTGGTAACAAAAGGGATTAAGTGGTTAAGGAGCTCGTATAGCATGTTGTTACAGTACATTAGAGGGATTCGACGTAGTTGCTCCTTATTACATAGCAGCAAAAGCAGCTAGAGCGGGCACAAACTGGGAGAACATTGCCCTAAGCTCATTTAAATTTCGAATGATCTTTTGAAGCTTATGCAGTAATTGCGCATTGTTAAGGACACTTTCTTGTATATCATCTTCTTGATTTGTGCTTCTAATTGGAGGTAGATTTTGGCTGTTGATCATAGTATTGCCATCCCGTTCCTAATTATTGTTGTTCATAAGATCAACTGGTCTTCTCCTTAGAGGTACCATTGTATAGATATCAAGTCTTTCATCCCTAGTGGAGTCGCTAAAAATGTAATTATATGGGTATAGATGTAAAGGCTTGGTACATGCCATGTGTAAAGTTACACTATACATGATTAAGGAAAAAACTTGAGTAACTCATATGGGATCATTAAGAGAAAAGTATAGGAAAAAAGAGTAGGTAATCCTAGTGAGGTTCTATCACATATAGTGATAGATAAAGGAGTGAGATGGCATCAAACTTTACAATCCGATGAAGATCGGGGTGAAGTTCTTTTGAGTGCTTAAGTGTTTGATATTTGAAATAGGATTTTAGTAGAGTAATTATGTTAATAAAGGTTTTTCTCTTATTCAAATGAGAATGTAAATTGGGTATTTATAGGAAATGGTAGTTAATCCCATCCATTGGATCATAATAGTGATTAATAGTTAGGATGGAAACCTTTTATTAATAAATCTTAAGTGAGCTCTTTTCATGCATTTAGCTTTAGATAAAAGCTTTATTGTTTTTAGTATGAGCCAAATTAAGAAAAGTTGAATCACACGAACCAATCCAGCGCGTTTTACTCCAAACATACTACGCTAAAACTTCATTAATCATCCTAAGTATTTGGACTTGACTTTTTTGATTCGTTACCTTAGCCAAAAAAGTTAAACCAAATTAATTAATGGGCTTAAAGGCTAAACTTAAATTTAGCCCTCTACACCTCCTTGTAGGAGTTCCGAATATATTATTATAACTTATGTGATTCTTCAAGTTTCCAAACTAATACTAGATTTGTGTGAACTTTTCACAACCATTACAATCCCATTGTTGGATTTCAAGCATGACCATCTGAAATATTCCTAATATTTCAAGTAAATATGATATGTGCAGTTTGATATCCCTTTTTTGATCATCCTGTTATTATTAGTGTCTCTTTCCATCAAATTTTAAGGTAATGTCATTGTTATTTACAAAAGAAACGTTTATTTTATAGAAAAACCATATTTTGTTATTATAATTCATTTGAATAAAAGAATATTTCTACATGATAGGAAACATGTATCGTGATTTATAAAGCTCTTAGTTGTATATCTGCTATATTTCTCCTCTTAAATTACTACGAGTCAGTATGTGTGTATCCGGATTCTTGAACTGGAGTATAAAGTTACATTACAATGGATGCTTGATTTGAAACAAAAAGTTTGGGTTATGACAACTATTTACTTCATGAAATATAAACCTTTTTTTTTTTTTAGTTTTACTTTGCATTATAAATTTGAAATTATTGTGACCTAATCCTTTTATTGAATTGTTTGCTTTTTATTTTAAAATCAGCCAAAAAAAAAACACCTATGCTTATTGCTTATCCCATTAATCTTATTTATTTTTAAAGTATTACATTTAAATTGTAGAAAAAAATTTCATTATTATTATTATTATTATTATTATTATTATTATTATTATTATTATTATTATTATTATTATTATTATTATTATTATTATTTTACCAAACAACATTATAACATAGAGGATGGGATATAAACCTAGTCCATCTCGTTAAAAGATTAATATATGTATTAATGTTATTAGACCCATACTAATTGGTTAATCAAACATATAAAAATGTTAAGAATTAAGGAGAAAACCAAGTTTGTTAGGAAGTTGAGTTAGAGTTAAACTCGGGTCAAACTGGTTGAACCATAGGAATCAATTTAAATTTAACAATATTGATCTATACTGCTAAACTATAATGACCTTATTTATCTATATCAATTATTTATTGATATGTTTAATTGCAATTTCACGTGCTTCTATATGCTTTAGACAGCAAGTTAATTAGCAACAGTAAGTTACATATTGGAAGGTTAGACGCATGTTAGTGTTATGGAAAAAACAAAGACATGAGTTAATATGGTTACATTTGATATGTTATCCACATGTTTCTAGAATTTATCTTAGAGGTTTCTATCTTAAACTCATTCAATATAAATTATTGAATTGGAAGAGTGGCATTGAAAGTTTTATTCAATTATTTCACGGAACAGATCCTTCTTCTACGTATCCATTTTATTGAAATGCAATCATTGGTTTTGTAAAGTTATAAGATAAAAGCAATAATAATTAAATAAATATGAATGAAAATCACAGTATATCTTATATAAAAGCTTTTAAGACATGAGATGTAAAGTTTACTATGCTTATTTTTTGTTACTTGTTTTTTTATGATGGTTATTTTCATTTTATATCTTACAAATTTCTTAATATGTAAATCTATTAAATTAACATTTCTTTAATTGATTTTACAAAATTATTATGCAATTTAAATATTACAAATTCTCAAATCAATTATTGATTACTAAATATAATTATATATCAACCACAATATGTGCAACTACATGGATGGAATAAAAACATGTGATTCGAATTATGGATGTGATAAACAAGCTATATCCGTAAGAAAAAGGTTCAATATATAGTTCCATATACTTTCAATTATTTAACAATTTATATATTTATTAGTCTCATTTACATGTATTATTTGGGGTAAGAATTTCATATCATTCTATTTGCTTAATTAGGATTTATGACTAATATTATTTTTTTCAAGATACCAATTTTAAGAAATAACTTTTCTTTCATTTTCAGTTTTCATAATATGATTAAATATCCATTAATTCAAGTAATTAGGTTAAGAGATAGAGAAAAGTTTGATGAATTAACTATAGCTAATGCAATAGAAGATATGTTAATTGATTTACTATATTATCTTCTTGCATAATATTAATATTAACATAAGAATAGTAAGTAGACCCATACAAGAGCCGGTTTCAAACCATGAATCAGTCCGATCGAGCTACAAACTGGCCTAACTCGAGTAAGTCCAAGCTTGAACTGTCTAACAAACCGACAGGCTATAAAGGCCTAGCCAGTTTTACCTAGCTAAACCACTTAACGTTTCATGACCCTCCACATAATCGACATGTAAAATAAATAAATAAGGTTAGTACAAATTTCAAAATTTGAAATTTCAAACAACGCGTTCAGACCTTCTACATTCCGTATAAATTGAAGTGTGCAGGCTGCATTACTCCCTTATAAATCAATTGAAATGCTCTAACTCCAACTAATCCACCTTTGCATTTTGCAATTACGAAACATTTTGACAAATATTTTCTTAGTTACTACATAGATTTGACCATAATTCATCATTCCACCTCACTAAACCATTTGCATCAACAACATACATTTACATATCCTTACTTACTACATAATTTCTGTTTTGTGTTGTTTTACGTATTATTCCTGTCATTCATAAACTTTTTTTTATAGTAATTAAGGAAAAAAATTATCATCCATGGAATGATTTTTGCACTGTACATTCTTCGGAAAGAAGCACGGTTCCTCATTTAGTGGGAAAGGTAAGTATAAGGGCAAGTGCAAGGGTAAAAGCAGTAGAACTGGTACATCATCTAATTTACAATGGTTTGCCGACATTTAAGCGTACCTAGATTACAAGTATGACATGAATGAGCAGACGGCATGTAAGGTTAATGAGAATGATGAAGAATGAATTACATCATTTCCTAGATTAAGCTTAAACCTCAACACACGAGTTACCGAAGTACACCACATCATGGGTTCAAACCTCCAAGCATAAGTAATCGAAATCGTCTTACTAGATTCTAACCTCCTCACATGAGTGTCCTTACACGACCCGCTAAGTTTGAATCCTCACAAATGAGTTACCCTACAAGCATGTTCTAGGATGAGGTTGACGAGATAGAAATTATTCCTGAAATAAAGGAGTAAAATATGGGACATCATGGATCTGGTAGTTCGAGACCTTCAAGTTCAGGTAAGCTCCCTAAACTCAGTAAGTGTAACATTTTTACTACACATTTTCGCAAAAGTATAAATGAAAGGGGAAACTTAGGAGTATTTTGCAACTACTGCAACGCAAGTTACTATTAAAAAACGGGAGAAGGATATGGTATCCTTAACAGGCACTTGAGATAGAAGTATCCCCAGGAGGTAGGAATAGATAATACTTATGCCTGGTTGAATGTCAACTGTTGATGAGGTGTGATCGAGAAAGGCATAAGTACAACTTGGCGAACATGCACTTATCATTCAATGTAGGTGCATCAGAGTGGTAAGCTGATACAAATGGCAGAGTTGATATAAGTGGGAGACATTCAACTTCAACTCACTACAACTTAACCGTGATACGTTAACCCAAGTCACATAGGAGCTCTATTACAAAGGTAAGAGGGAGCTCGCAGGTATGTTTACTTCACTCGATAAGCATGTGTCCATATGTGCAAACATATAGACAAATCCTTTTCGTAATAATTCTTATATGAGTTTTACTGTTTATTGGATGGAAGATAATTGGTAACTTAATAGATTTCTATTAGCTCTAAGAGTATGTAACAAACATCATACGGCATAAAATATCTCTAAAATTATTAGGGAAATTTTAAATGAGTACGGATTAGTGAGAGAATTTTTTTTATTGGTTTTGATAATGTAAGTGCCAATACTACCTCACTATTTGATCTGTGAAATTACTGTCAACTAGCGTTGAGAGGGAAGGGTTTTTCACATACGTTGTACATGTCATATTCCTAACTTGTATGTCAAGAATAATATTACAGCTTTATAGGATAGTATAGTTCTAATGAAGAACATCGTCAAGACAATAACAGAAAGGTTGTCCCTTCACAAAAAGTAGAGGAATTTCTGCATTGAGTACGGAAAGAGGCCTTGGAAATTTAAAATGGATGTGCAACACTGCTGGAATTGTGCTGTGTAACACTACTGGAATTGTGCTATGCAATAACTTGACTTACGAGTTGTTGCATAGCAGAGTTCCTTATGGCAAACTGTTATGTGACTTCACAATGTACAATATATAGAAAGTTGACGTCCTCCCTAGTAACTGGCATATATGTATCTAGTTGCTAAAAGTTTTGAAAGTTTTTTATGATACTACTAAAACTTTTTTGTAAGTTTACAAGCCCAGTATATACTTGTTTGTTATGCCAGCCGTCAATATACTTATAGTGCTACTTTAAGCTCGTGAGAGCATGAACCTATACATATGCGTATATGATAAGGCATTAAAGTGGTTATCTTATTATAAAGACACTCCTTGTATTTATTTTATAGTAACTATTTTTTTATCCTTGTTATAAAGTAGAATTATTACTAATTTATTTAAAAACTTATTATGGTTACATTAAAAATCTAACGAATTCCCAAAATGTGTATAACTTGAAATCATAGCAGGAACTATCGGCAGCGACAACCAATATAGAGGAGATGCTCAACCACTAGCAAAGTCAGGACGATAACCATTTATCGGTCTCTCATTCATTAACCACTAAAGAATGGTATTATTCATTTATGGGTGAACAGTTATTGGCACAAAAATTGAAACGACAATGGTCTAGTGGTCTAATGTCTATGATGCAGTACTACACCAACATGAATTTTGAGTTTTCCGAAAATATCTTCATCAAGGACTTTGATATTTTAAAGTGATGGCAGAGGCACACAAGGGATACTCTTATTTCACATTGCTCGTGAAGTACTCGTTGATCCAGTTTCAATGGTCACTATTGAGCAAGCTTTAATACAACATGCCTCATTGTCAACAAACAACGAGCCTCTCTATCTATTGTTAATGTTAAGGTAAGTGCTTGTATGAAAAACTGGAATAAGGTAGCTTGTAGAAAGTAAGAATCACGTGGAACATCAAGTGAGGAAGATGATTACTTCAGCAATCGAAACCAATCTAATGGAAGCCGAAGCTCAGCTGCGGGTTCTACTCCTGATCATAAACATGAATAACTACCTCAAGAAAAGACATACTAAGTTTTATTTTCGTCATTTTTAAAAAGGTTTTATCACGTAGAAAAATCTTTTTTCTCAATTATTAAAAAAAAAAAAACTAAATGCCATGGTCTTCTTAAAAGTCATGATCTAATCTTAGGGTTTTCGAAATTATAACTGAGTGAAAATGTTATTCTTTAAAAAAATTAAATTAGATAGTTGCGTACGCCTGGATTCTTTTCACAAAACATAAAATTAACTAACAAACTAAAGGTTTTCTAAAAAGCTAAACTGAACTATGGTGGTCTGATTCTAATTAGTAGATACGTAGACACCTTTTAAGCGATCGTAAAATAGACAAAAAAAAATATTTTTCCCTCCAACCACTTCACTTTACCTAATTCGATTAGTACTTTGTACTGCAAGAGACTTCTTTATATTTCAAATTTTGATCGTTGAAAATGTATACTTTGGTGGAAGAGGAAAGTAAAAAAAAAAAGAGTTGAAGCATTGATAAGGAAAAGGGGGAAATATATATATATAAGTAAAAAAGGTGGGAAAGAAAAAAGGTTGAATGGTTGGCAAGGAAAAAGGGAAAAAAAGGGGGGAAATGAAATGAAGAAAATAAAGAGAAATGGTAAGGAAAAAAAAAAGGTTCATAGGCTGCGAACTAGCCCGTGAATCATCAATTGGCTAAACCAACTCATAATCGCTAGCACATGGGCTGATCATAGTTCACTATGAAACCAGCTCATGAACCAACGATTTAAGGTTAGTTCGACCCTTTGAGCAGGTTTAATAGTAAGTGATGTAGGTAAGTACACCTATTAGTTTATAATATAGCAAATTAAGTCTAAGTATCGATTCCTTAGAGACTCTGACTACCAGTACTCATTAGGTTTTTATTATTTAACTAATAAATTAAATTTTGAGAAACTTAATAAAGTAAATCTAAATTATTGCTAAAACTAATCTAAAAATTAACTAAGATGTAATTCTAGAATTAACAAGGAAACAATTCAATTGCAAATTAATTCAAGATTCAATGTTGTACATAAATTTTGTTTCCCCTAGATCTAATATGTTATTTTCCTAAAAATAATTTAATTTATTCTTTAATTTTTTTTTATTAGGAGAATTCTCTACTAAAGTTGAATCACTTTTTTAAGCCTATTAACCTTAACCCTATAATCACCTATTATAATCTATTTTCAATAGCATAATTTAATATTAGAATATTGAACAATGAATTCTCTATGGTTTAATTCAAAATTTTGAAAGAATCTTCCAAATTATCTTTAATTTTGCAACAATTTTCGTCAATTATGCCTAGATCTAATATTAAAAGAATTTTTTTAATTCTCTTATAAGATATCAAACTCTAAATTATTATTCGTGGAAATAATAACCTAAATTATAAAGTAAACATAGATGAATCAAGAAAATAATAAAGAACTAAATTAATTAAATAACAATAATATCACATGAATAGATCTAGGTTCTACAAAACCTAAATATCAAAGGTCTGCCTATTACACATCACAATAAGAATCTAAAAACAAAAAAGTAGATAAAAACATCATGAAATTTGAATAAAATTAAATCTTAAAATCTTCTTTTCTCCTCACTTTCTTAATTATTCTTGACTTCAAAAACTTCCTAAAAGTCGTACCAAAAAGTTCTTCCTCAAATAAACTTTAACAAGGCTTTATATATGAAGAAATAATAAAAAAAAGGTCGACTAAAAAAGATACAACACACAACCGTACCTTTTAGTCGTGCCCTTTACTGTGCTTTACGTTTGTCTCCTTCTTTAAAAATAAATAAATAAATAAAAATTGGAAACAACATGATCAATGACATGGTCACGTCTTTTGGATGTGTCTTAGGATATAACAGTAGAAAATTAGCTCCACTTTTGCCTGAAAACGACACAGTCATATCGTTTGGATGTATCGATCTTTAAACTTTCATAACTTGCTTATTTTAGCTCCAATTTGAATAAAATTTGTTTCTATCTTCTCATTTTCTTACGTAAATCATTTCAAAACCTAAAAAGAAAAAATTTTACTTAATTAAGTATTATTATCTAAAAATAAACTCAAATATTAAGGGAAAATCATAAAAAATCACTAAATGAAATATAACTAATTTAGAACTCATTAATAAGTATATAGTCTGTATCAAAATATGTATATGCATATATATACACTCCTAAAAGGAAAGTAATGATGTCCTTTAAAAAAAAATAGCTATTAAAGAATCTAAAATAATGAAAGGAAAATAATATAAACTTGGAAATCAATTGTAAGTATATATAAAAAAAATAATGGCATATTATGTGATCATACACCCATAATATATGTGCTTAATAAAAAGGTACGCATTTTTTTTTATTTTAAATGATTAAAGTAGTTTAGAAAATAAGTGGGACACAAAAAGATTAGTGGATTAGTGGGTTTACCGGGTTAGTTTTTCAATTGATGAATGATCAAATTATTAATTTACGCTTGAGGAGGAAAAGGATAATAATCGGTTGTAGAGAATATAATATAAGGACAATACTGGAATAATGTGACCAAAAAATTATAGAAGACAAGACTCTAAAAGTGGTTAAAAAAGTTTCTTTTGCTTTAATATTATACATATAAATACAATTTCCACATAAAGAAAATGGAAAATTGATTAAGACTGTTGAAAAAAGAAATAAAAATCTATTAACAAACATTAATGAAGGAAATAAAAAATTATAAGGCAACTGATGGGGGAGATCTAAATGACATTTAAAACCTAGCACGAGATGGATAAAATTTATTCCTATCATAATCAATATAAATAGGGCTTTAGAGCCTCTGGTAATTTGCTTTGCTCTAATAAGAAATCACTTGTTGCTATAAGAAAGAGAAGAGGAAACTCTAAGAAAGTTGCCTAAGTAAGTATTTATAACTCGAGCCTTAGTAAAATTAGTGGCGATGAAATCACAAATTATAAAAACATAGAAACTAGAACGCCCTAAAATTCCCGATTCATGATTAAAAAGCTATGAAATTAGATTATGCTAATAACAAAATTATAATCATAAGGTATCAAGAAACCTAAAAGCTTTTTGTTAGAAGTCGTGTTGGTTGTGTGTGTTAGGTTAATTAATAAGTAGATTACCTTTGTATTCAAGTTTAGATAAAACTTAAGTTATGAAACTTAGAAATCAAAATCACGTATATTTTCCAAAAATAACTCTAGAGACATCCTCAATATTATTAAAAATTAACTCTTGAGGGATTTGCTCCACATTTTTCAATATGATTTTAAGGATCAGATGATACATATTCTCAAATTGATTTTACTGACTTCATAGACTCATATTTTCGTAACCACTCTGGGGATTTCATTTTATGTATTTTATAAAGAATTATAAAGATAATAATTTAATTGAGTATTTTGGTCGGAGTTGACTATTATATTTATGTTACGTTTAGTACGTAGAGAATTGATTAAAATAAAATTGCGATTTTAGATTTTATTATCTTTTCTCCTGTTAGGTAGTATATTTAAAAAATGGAATTCTGATTCCATGGGTTCAAGAAGAAATTTAATTTCAACTTTGAAAACTTAGATTCACAATTTTATCCCACTCATTAATTATTATTAATCCAAACTACCTAAGGCTGTTTTTGATAATTATTATTATACAAATATTTAATTTCATTTCATTTCCTGAATATTTTTATATATAGAAAATAATTTGTGATTCCAATTTTGATCCAAATCTCTTTTATTTGGAACTATTTTTATATGTGAAACATGATATCAGGATTTTTATGTTAGTGCGTATTTATATGCAATTTAACTATATCGCTGTCTGTTATGCTCAATCCTACTGGGGACATACTTCTCAAGTATATAAATATTTCAACTTGAAGATTCGAGAGGATAGGATCGAGGTCCAGCCTAGCGACGGAGCTGGCCGATCATACCCCTCGAATTTGGGGAGTGATAATTGTTTTATATTATTGATAAGTTTTTTCTGTTTTTTCAATTATATAATAAAAGGATAAAAGAATATAAGAAAATCCTAAAATTATCACTTTCGGAAAATATATTCGTATTCAAAGAAATGATTTCAGGTCATATTAAAAGGCGAATTTAATTCATTTTGAAATCGCATTTTAAAGAAGTAATTTTAAATGCTATATTCTTAAAAATATTTTTTCATGAATGTATTTATGTATTTTTTTTATTTTTTTCCTTTTTCCCAAGTAAAGAGTACATTTATTTTAATTTTAAGAATAAAATAGAGAAATAATTAATATTCTTCATATCTCTTTAAAAGTCTTTTCAATATACTAGTAGATGTCAAATCAAATACTTGAAATATTAATATTATAATAAAATTATATAATTAATTAAATGTAATAATAAGTATTAAAAATATAAAAAAATGTTTAACATATAAATTATTGAATAATATCAACAATTTATATTTAAAATGTTTTCTTCTCATTCAATTATTATGATTATTTTTTTTAGTTTTATTATCTAAAATATATATAAATGTATTAAGAGATAATATAAAGGTATTGATAGAAATGGTATATATGAAAAAAAATATGTATGAGAAAAAGAAAGGATGGACTTAATAATGAATTAATTTTCATGGTATTAGGCGAATATATTAAGAGTTTAATGGATTTATTTATAAAGGTGTGTTGTTGGGATTAGAGTGTGAGAGATTTAAAAAATTTTTATAAACATGGAAAGAAGGAAGAGAGAATGATAATATATGAGGAAAGAAAATGTAATGAGGTAACAAATATATCTATTTTATAGGATATTTTATAGTTTTAAAAATATAATTAAGCATTAGTTTTTTTTATTATATATTATTTGATTAAAGTCTAAATAGTAATTTTAGGAAGTCATATTTATATAGAATTATTCGGTTTTAATAATATAGATATATAAATATATTAAAAAAATTTAATTTTTCATTAGGATTATAATAATTTTATGAAATAATTACTCTTTCGTCTATATAGAAATAAGCTTATAAAAAAGTACGGAAAGGAATAGTTGTTGTATTTGTTTATCGGCACTAAAAATCTCAGGTGAATATTTTTTTTTTTTCTTTTAAAATTTCAAATTGGAATGATTCACTGTGCACCGCTATCCCTGCTAAACTTAGTCCATAAGTTAACAGGAGTGGACACACTAGTCGGTGATTGCCTCCTTCCTGCACCATCAAAGCTAAAATTGCCATTTTTCCACCCGAATGGAAGAGCCTAAACCATTTGAACTCTGTATTCAACGCTCCTTTCCGTATTCCCTCGCTTCGTCGTCTTCATCTTCATCTTCTTCTTCTTCTTCTTCTTCCTCCTCCTCCATTTGAACCTCCATGCTTTACCAATGGCGGACGAACTTCTCTGTACATTTTACGCACTCTGTTGCTTTCTCTTCTCTCCGTTAGTCAGTTTTCTAATGCTTGTACTCGTATTTGGCTGTCCGTACGTTGCATGCATCGTGGATATAGTGACGATATGGTGATAAAGTTCGAGTTTTCTATTTTCTGTTTGGCTGGAGACAAAGTTTATCACGAATCTTCCAGAGGTAAATATTGTTAATCCCATAAGATAGTTGAATAATATATTCATTTTCATGCTTTTCTTCTTTTTTTTTCTATTAAAAAATTGCGTTCGTCTTTTTGTTAAGTATATTTATTTTGATAATATGTTTGTCTTATTTTAGAGAGGTAAAATTCGTGTTTTTGCTTCTCCTGATTTCACACTAAGCTCACGGTGACCAATACATGTTCAAAGTAAAGGATGATCGAAATGCAGTAGAAAGTTCTGGAATAGGATGCTGCTGGATTTTGATAAGAGTGTATTGCTGTAGTTCATCTGCAGTTGTGGAAAGCTATTCTAGGAGTTAAGGGATAAATACACCGCAAATGTCTGTATTTTCAACTTTTGACAATTTAGTGTTTATATTTTTAGTATAGCTGCAACCAAGTTGAAGGAACATATCTAAAATGCAAAAAACAAAAGATTAGACACTGCTAAAAAATGAAAGTGCAAACCCTAGTTTTGCATTTATTCTCGGAATTAGTATATACTTGACAAAGATTGAATTTTGAAGGGGATATGACCCATATTTTTGCTTTCTATGTGATTTTTAATGTCTGTATACTGACTTAGGGTACATCATTTCATGGAGATTGGGTGTAGTTTGAGGAATTGGACCTTATCCATCTTCTTGAGGGACCGATTTTTACCTCTAGTCTAGAAGGGCCTTGGTATTGAGACGCATTAATCTAGCAATGTTTACTTATTCATTGTTGCAGAAACTTGAAAATTCTTCACACTGGTTCATTTTTTATTGGTTATATGAATATTTTGCTGTATTCTTTGTGTTTTCGGGACATTTAAATTTATCGGATTTCTTCCTTGAGTTTGTGAGGGTTCAATATTTGATACATTATCCTTTTTGCGACCAGAAGTTGTAAAGTGATTGGGTAAACAGAGTTAAATCAATAGTTGCAAGGAGGTTTGTGGCATCACTGGTTCTGTACATCTGTGTAGATTTTCTCAGTAAGAGATGATGTCACGTTTTGACTCCAGGAATGGCTCTAGCCATTTTGTTCCGAATAAATCCAAGTCGGTGATCCAGAGTGTCCCTCTTTATTATGGAAGAAATGCTCCTCATTTCAATGAAGAAGAACATAGGCAATTGCTTGCTTCCAGGAGGGAGATTTTAGAGGAGGGAAAACGGAGACCGAACCAAAAGGGTTTTCTAAAGGTTAGGGAAAAGGACATGGTTTGTAGCTCTAAGAAGTCAGCGGTTGTGACAGATGTAGAAGAGCCTAAAATAAAGTCCCTTAGCTCATCCTATCGCAAATATCCAGTAGAAAGGAAGGAGAACCAGTTGTCTTCAAGTTTGAGTAAGACCAACGGCAACCTTTCTTGTTCTGGTCAGAATCGTAGCTTACTTAAATTTGGTTTCAATGATGAGAGTTATCGAGTAAAAGTGGTAAGGGCCATCTCTATGTTTAGGGATATTTGGGATCAGCGTTCTAAGGATAACCAGAAACATAATCGTGAAATTAAAGCTAAGAGGGTTGACTTAATTGCAGCTAAGGATCTCAAGGAAAGGAATATGTATGTGCATGCTGGAGTGAAATTTGTTGGATTAGTTCCAGGAGTGGAAGTTGGAGACATATTTATGTACAGGATGGAGCTTGCCGTTGTAGGTCTCCATTTCCCTCTACAGAATGGTATAGATTACACTAGCGAAAATGGGGAGCCCCTAGCAACAAGTGTTATTGCTTCAAAAGTTTATTCTGACGAGCTTAAGAATCCAGATGAAGTGATTTATGTTGGTGAAGGTGGAATGCCCAGCAGAAAGAAGCAGCCAGAAGACCAAAAGCTTGTCCGCGGAAACTGTGCTTTGGTGAATAACTTTTGCACGAAGACTCCTGTAACGGTGATTCGTCAAGAGGGGCAAGTAAAGAGCAGAACCATTCACTATATGTATGATGGCTTGTATATGGTTGAGAGCTATGAAAAGGTGCGTGCGGCCACTGGTCAGCTGGTTTATAAGTTTACCCTGAAAAAATCTCCTGACCAGGCATATTTTCTTCCGTGTAAGATCAAATTTTAGTGAGATACCCAAAAACAGGAAATGGATCCGAATATACTAGAATAGATTTTTGTTTTATATTTTAGGCCTACCATGTATTTAATGCTGACGTAAATATGCTTAGGACACACTAGCTGTACTGCGATCGAAACCTTCTCACAATGGAGCTTGTCCAGGCACATTAGTAGATCATAGGAACTGCCAATCTCTGTAGAAACTAGAGCAGCTTGACTTAACCTACTGCGAATGGTACTCTTTAGTAGTTATACTAGTTTGTTGTACTGATCATCCCCGTCTTCTGGTTTTGCTCAATGGTGTTTAAATTTTGGAATGATGCACTAGCTCTATCCTTTTCGTTGAATTATCCGACTTCCGAGGAGGGGTCTTGTGAAGTGGAGCACAGGACAGACGTTGGAGTTCCTTGGACATTGCAGAAGGGATCTTGGTCTCTTCAGAAGAAGCTGGAAACTGTTCAAGCAGTTATGAAGCTGCATTGCACTACCGTCTATTGAAATCTCAGGTATTGCGATCGACTGTTCTTAACTTCCACAGGGGACAGAAGAGGGGGTTTACTGTAGAGCGGTGTCAAGTTTGGGTTGTCTTTTATGGGTGTGTTTTTTGATGGTTACTCGTGCTAACCCTAGTTTATGTTGGGCTAGGGATGGATTTAAGTCATGATCATATAACTAAGGAGATTTATTTACTTAAATTAATGTTAAAACTATCTTTAAGAAAATATTTTTTTATTATCATAATTATATTATGTCTTATATGTGTAAAAAGATCTTATTAATTATTTAATCTATAATAATTCTTAGTGCTTAATATACTGAAAAAATTATTTAAAAAATGATTAATAGTGATTGATATGCTTCATAAGAAGTCAAAAGACTCTTTTGTTATCTATATTGTTGTCTCTAGATATTGATCGGTAGAGATTTGAGGGAAATTGGATTTTGCAAAATTAGGTGAGCTTGCAAAACAAAAAGCAGTGAAGAGGGATATCAAGGTATTGTTTAACATAATTATCCTAATGCTTAAGTAAGATTGGTGTGCTAAGAGAAAGTAAGAGTACTCGAAAGTAAAAGCAAGCTTTAATATATAAAGTGTCAAGTAATTTACTGTTGGTTAATGATCGTATATTTATAAAAGAATGGAGTTGGCAGTTAGTAGTTAAAGAAGAGTTAGCGGACAAAAATTACGTTTGCAAGTATTTGATAATAAAGCCATGATGTTTAATATAAAAATAGTTATTAATTTGGTCATTTAGTCTTATCCAAAATCTTCTAATCATTAGAAGCATTTGTAACTAGATAAGTCATATGCTGGGGTTGGGTGAGGTCAGTTGTAAGGATAGCAAGACTTGGTCTAAAGAGAAACAATATAGGCGTTGATTGAGAAGTCTATGTTTAAGACGTTTTATCAATATATATATATATATATTAAATGAAAATTGAATTAATTTATAAAAAATTATATTAATATATAAAATTTGTGTAAGTTTTGTTTTTTAATAAAAATAAATAGAGAAAATTAACTATATAGCAAATTACAAGTAAAAAGAGCAATTTGAGATGAATGCAAATATTGTACCATTTCTTTTATGACAATTTTGTATTGTATTAGTAATACTAAAGAAAAAAGAATATCATCTAGATTGTAAATCATTAGATAATCAATTGTTTCATAATTTATATTTATTTTTGTAAAATTGATCGTAAAAAATGACTAAATTAAGTTATATAATTGTATTTTTTATTCATATTTTATGTGATAAGATTAAAATATTCATAATATGGATAATGTAATTAACTTTTTATATTATTAATTATAAAAAATAGTAATTTAAAAGAATTTATTTAATTATCTATAATTTATAATTAAGAATTTAATGTTATTAATTATGGAAAAAAAAGTTTAGTATATATAAAAAGAGAAATATCATTTAAGTAATAAATATAATCTTAAAAAAATAAATTCTAAATATAAGATTTAAATTCAAGAATGCCATATCAGTAATAGGCAGGGCCCTTTGTAGATCTACTCGTGTTTGGCATAATAGATTTTTTAGATGTCACAACAAATTTATTTTGCTTATATTGCAACTAATGTTTTTTATTGCAACTATTTAGTAGTATTTGCAATGGCAAGGCATCACTATTAGATGTTTCTTCATATGAAAAAGAGTTATAGGAAATAAGGGAATATGGGAAATGAGTGTTTTTCTTTTTATAATTATTCTAAATCATTTATTTTATATGAATTGTCATGTATAACACTTATTATAATGTATATATAGTTTTTAGGAAAAATTATATGCAAAGATATTAACACTTAGGGTCAATTAGAATAATATATTAATATTATAAAAATTTTATATAAAAAATTAATGTTTTCGTAAGTAATTAAAATAAGAGATAATTGTTATAACATTGTTAGGTTTGTTTGACATAGTTGTTAAATGACTCGAAGCATGTGTCGTTATTTGGAAAAAAATAAAAAGGAAGATAATTTTTAGGAAATATAAAAAAGAGAAAAAGTATAAAACATAAAGAAAAAGAAAAAAAAAGAATTAAAGTGATAGAGGTATTTATAAAATTGATAAATAACATTATATGTAATTAATTTAATTAATAAAAACAAGAAAATTTAAAAAAAATTAAAGGAAGAAAAATTATAAAAAATAGAATTGGCCATCCTTTGGCATTAGGGTGGTTGATTGGATCAATTTCTATAAATGTTGCAACTCACTTGCAAATATAAGTCATGTGGCTTGAAATTGTTGCCAACCACTTTAGAGGGTTGCATGTGCTTTTTGCGGTGGTTAGTGACCACCGCTTAAACTATGCATTTAAAAGAATAATAATAAAACAATTGGTTGGATTGCATGATCTATATTTGTAAGTAGGTCGCAAGTCATAAGTGGTTAATTATTCTTTTCCTTTTTACTCTTTTTCTTTAAATTTTTTAATTTTTTATTAATTAAATTGATTATATAATGTTATTTATTAATTTTATAAATACATTTTATGTTTTGCACTTATTTCTCTTTTTTTATAAATATTTTCTAAATATTTTTTCTTTTTTTCCCTTTTTATAAAATCTTTAAAAATAGTCAATTAAGTGCAATATAAGTACCAAATGTATGTTATGTATCAATTAATGGTCACATCAAATAAAGTTATTCATGTTACAATGATGATCTTTTATTTTAATTATTTATTAAAACATTAATTTTTCATTTGAGTTTTTTAAAATATTAGCATCTTATTTGAATTTACTTTTAAACGTTTATGTTTTTTTCTATAATTTTTCCATAGTCTTTAAAGAAAATGAAATGTGCTTTATAAAATTTAATCCCAAATTTTAAGTAAATGAAACCACATTTTAATCTTACCTTATCTTCATTTAACTACATGCAATATAAAAGCATAGTAAGTATATATTATATTTAGCCCATGTGCTATATGATACATATATGTTATAATATCCGTTTATTCAATATATATACACATTCAAAGAAAAATAAAATAAATGCACAATACAAAACTAAATATTATGATGTAATTATAGGTATAGCAAGTCTATCATGTGTTTCTACCTCGATATGATTATGTAAGGGTTGATTCTATGCTCTAACATTTACAAGTACAATATTAATCACTTGAAAAAAGAAAATGTCCTTGAATGGATTGAGTTGAAATTGACACATACTACTTATTTTAACTAAATGTGACAAATCATCCATTAGGCTATACTTTAGGCATATGAAATGATACAATCGTAGCTATTTAAGATATGAAGTAACTCAACGTATGATAATACTCTAAATGACACATCACATAATTGTAAAGAGTTATTTACTCTTAGCAGTTTCAAAGGTTTTTAGGGGATGATATGAGTGCAATTTCAAAGGTTTTTAGGGGATGGTATGAGTGCTTGCTTTTAACACTATAATAACTGTCTCAGTTTGCCACCATTAGTATCCCATTAAGAGTATGGACCATTGTTATAATGGTATTAGTGTTCTAAACCATCAATATGCTCCACTTATAATTTCATCCATGGTAAACAACCATAGTGTCCATTCCCAATAACTCATTGAACCTTATATTATAGTCTCAATACCTACAAAAAGTCGTATCACTCCAAGAATCTACCCCTCATGAAGTGATGAGAATTTTGTTCATAACACCTAGTTAGTAGATAATTTCATATGTTATGTTCCACAGCTCCAATATGTTAGTTTTTTAGGGGTTTATATTCCTTATCAAATAATATGTTTTTATAGATTAAGTTAATAAATGCATAAGAAAAGTACAATGTACTAACTTTACCAAATATTTGATAGTAAAAATTTCGATATCATAATATATTTAACCATTAGCTTATAAAAAGTTCTTGCAGGTGAAAAACATCAAAATGTGATCATAAAATCAAACGCATTGACATTTGAATATATTCGTAGCATTTTCAAAAAAATATATACACTATATAGATATCGAATTTTACTTACCCTTAGATGTTTACTTAGTTATGAAGTTACTATTAACACTTACTTTGTCATTAAATTACTTAATCGTTAGGCAATTTAACCATTAAATAGCTTTAGTTTCTTACTAAGTAACCTTATAGGTTGTTAAACATTAAGTTACTTAAATACTAGGTAGACTTTTCTTAACTAATAAGTTACTAAAATATCAAGTAATTATATAGTTTTTAACTATTAAACAATCCTACCAAATTACTTAACTCGTATTTATATATTGTTAGCAACCTCACCTTACCTTTCGTAGTGATTAGGTGACCTTATATTTTTCAGTAACTAAGTGACATTAAGTTTCCTAACTAACTTTAGTCCTTAAGTTACTAAAAGAACATTTAGATAAGGATAAAAATGGATAAGGACAAAAGTGGATAAATATGAAAATGGGTAAGCTTGAAATTGATGGGCATGAAAGTGAATAGACATGAAAGTAGATAGATATAAAAGTGAATAGGCTTGCAAGTGGGTAGGTGTGGAAATAGATAGATACTAAAATGAATAAGCATGAAAATGCATAAGGGTGAAATTAGATGAAGTTGGATACGCATAGAAATGAATAAACTTAAACTAGGATAAGCATGCAAATAAATAGGGATGGAAATGGATATGCATAGAAAGGAATAGGGATGAGATTGCATAGGGATAAAAAGAGATATAACATTTAAGAACAAAAATAGATAAAGATAAGATTAATTATGTGGATAAGGATACGATCAATTCAAAATATAGATAAGATTAATTATGGATAAGAATAACAATAAATATGGAAAAAAATTATAATTTGGGATTTATGTCAATGATCAAGTTAGTGAAAATTTGAAATTACTTCAAAACACCATTATGAACTAAGGCGAGATGAAGCAACCTTAGAAATTTTGCATATATTTTTTAACTTAAAACTTGTCTTAGAAGTTTCTAAATGTCTTCAATATCATAAAAGCTATTTTGAGAGAAATTTAATAATTAAGTTTCCTAACTAGCTCTTAAAGAAGTTATCTTAGAAACTTAGCTTAGAAGTTTCTAACTAGCTTCTCTAATAAGCTACTTAACCCCTAAGTTACCTATAAAGCTAAGTAGCTTCCTCATTAAGTTACTTCACCCATAAATTACCTACAAAACATAAATCTAAATATAAAAGGAGTTAGCTCTTATCTCTCACACTTATGTTACCTTTTCAAACTCACTTGAAAATAAAAGAAAGAGAAAGGAAGATAAGGGGGACTACTACTATTGCCTTTGGTTATCTTCCTACTTTTGCTATCACCCTTAAATACTTTACAATCACCACTGTTGATGTGTATTAGCAATAACACACCATAAATTATTACTGAAACTCAAATAATTTACTAAAACATGAAGGGAACCAATAGAACAACCACCAAAGTTACCACAAGAGCTAGTGCAAACAATTGTAAGTGCTAGGAATATATGAATCACAATCTACCTTGAATTTGAGTTGGAAGCTATTATTGAGTAAGACACGTTAGAAGGCTCCAGTAGTCCTTAACATGAATATAAGCCAATCAAGTTAAGTTCATGATGAAATCTTTCATATTCATGTGTAATTAGACATTTCTATGGCCATATAACTAAAAATATTAGGTTCTTAATGGTTAGTATCTTAAGAATATAAGTAGGTTTATGTATTATTTTTAAAAGTTTCAATTCGGGGAGCACAAGATTGACTTTAAAATGAAAATAACCAGTAAATCACATAAGAAATTAAAAATCAAAGTTTAGAGACTTTTTTTTTTTTTTTTTGCTAAGATTTTAAGCTGGTATAATGGATATTTAATTTTTGAAGAAGTATGCTGTTGACATACTTAATAGGTAATATTCTATTAACTTAAGATAAAGTAACATATTTACTGTTTTAATAGTCATGGACTTTGAGGAATGACCGGTTAAGAGGCTAGATAAGCAAATTTATTTTTCTCAAAGATAATGAACTATTAAGCTTACTTGTATTTGTAAGTAGATTGTTTGTGTACGTAAGATGCAATGTGTTTAAACTTGCTTGCTGAATGAGTAACTGATCATACTGTATATACATGTTGTAAAATATCTGTAGTCGAATCAGTATTGAGTGTTCGTGATATGACTTTGCTTTGGCACTAATAACTGGGTATTAAATAATTTGGTTAAAAAATCTTGATTGGGACATGCATTCCACGACGCATGTACTAATAACCCTTCAACGCTCTTTAATAGTGAAGTAGAAGGTAGATATCACTCACGAGCACGTAAGGTACTCAAACAGTAACAATCAATCTCTTCTCAATTGGCAGTGATTCATTTGAATATTCCCATTCATGTTACTGTCATGCGGACTTTACGAGTGGTCACCCGATTGCATTAATATCAACCTTTGGTCAACCGATGGTCTTCGTCAAGTATCAAACTGTGGCCGTTCAATTCAACTGACTTCAATAAATATTAGATCCTACAATCTTTATCAGAGTGTCAGCCGGTCTTATTCAAGTGCAATAAACGGATGTACTTGAACATAAATCCCTAGCATTCAATATTCTACCAAACTCTTATTTCAAAAAATTATTATTAAATTAGTTATGTTTATATATTTATTTCCTATCCTATAGGTTCTATGACTACGCTTATCTTAGTTTATTAGGATACAGTTTAAAATGTCATTTTCTTTCCTAGTTTATTTACATGTTATTCATACTTATAAATAGGGAAATGGAATTATAAATATTAGGGAAAAGGAAAAAAAAAGAAAAAAATTTACATAAATGCTGCTTCTGGAAAAATATTTCTAAAAATAAGATATTTAAAATCCCGTTTTGAATATGTGATTTTAAAATAAATTGAAATTTTCTCTTCAAGATATAATTTCACCTAATTTAGAATAAAGAAATGATTTTAATATAAACTGAAGAGGTGATTTTAATCTTGATTCAAGTGAAATTGTATTTTAAAAAGGTGATTTTAATTGGATGCGATTTCATTTTGAATTTGATAAAATCGACATTTTAAAAAAAGATTTCAAATACTGTATTTTTATAAATATTTTCCTAGAAAAAGTATTTTGAGGATTTTTTTTAATTTTTTTTCTTTACCCTAAATAATATTGAGCGTTATTTTTTTTTTTTTTTACTTATTGAGAACTTTACGCGTGTTGTTCATTCACCTTTACATAGTTCGGGACTGTCCTAGGGTCAGTTAGCCGGGATTTTCCATTTAATTATACCAAGTTTTTTATTAGTATAATTCAACAATATATATCTCCAGTTTTTGAATTTCCTTAATTCATGGGTCAAGGTCCACTTTAAGACTGCCATTTGGAGAATTCTGCGTCTCCATCAAAAAGTTTAATCTTTTATGCTATGAAAACATTATTTATTAATTATAATTTTTTAAATTTATTATCTATTCTCTTTATTTCTTTACTAATTTTAAATATTACACATATGGTTTGGATGTCACGGTATGTTTGGAAACGTAACTATATATTTGCTCTATCTATTATTAAAACATTTATTATAAAACCTTCTTACGGAGTATTTCTGTCAATGCCAGTATAATTGCAGTAATTTGGTTTTTCGTTTTTTAAGTAAACATAGCACCACGAATACATGATTCGACACTTTCCAATTTTTAGAATGGTTTTCTTAGTGTTTATTACAAAAGACATGCATTTTCTTTTTCTTTTTTTTTCTTTCATCTTTCATGATAAGCATGGAATGTATGTGGATGAAAAAAGAAAAAAGGGAAAAAAAAAAGGCCAATAAGCAGTTTTTGTAAAAAACCAAAACACAAATGTGTAAAGTGAAAATGGTAAGAACTAAAAATGCAAATTTATTAATTATCCCTTTATCTTATATGGTATATCTCACTTTTTATCTCAGTAGGAAATCTTTTCAGTTTTCGCATAAATTCGTTCTTGGTTCGAGTACCGAAGATTACATATGCAGAAAATGAAAAAAAAAAATCGAATATATTCCAATTATGCTTGAAAGTTGAAACTCTGTTATACAAATTTTTTTTTTTTCTTTAATCAAGTATGTTGCAAAATGGAGGGGGGAGGATTTCAACCCATGACCATTTTAATGGGAAACAAATATTAGTATATCTGTACACGATCTTTCTATTTAAATTGGAATATTGACAAGGAGTAATTGGCTAAAAGAAAACATATATAATTGGCAAATGAGTATTGCCGGTGATTTGACATATGGAATTTCAATTTTGTCCATCTTCTTCATGCTCAACCAAGGTTTAAAGAGATGCTTCTTCCAATGAAATGATGAAGATCATAGTCAACTTTCATGTAAATTTAAAAGTTGCCGGTGCCATACAGGCCTAAATTTTAAGAAATAGGTCGATTTTCCAAGGTTGTAAAGGATTATTGTTTAGATAGCACATGGATTAAGCATGTGAATATGATAGACTCTAGACGGGTGCTAATACTTAAACGTTTCCTATTGTTTCTGTAGAAAGTTTGATGCACTGAAAAATAGCTTGTGTTGTCATTAGCAAAGGGGTAGGTGAAAGTTCTTCCAAAATGGCTCACGGAAGAAGAGTTGGAGGAATACCAAATCTACATGTGAACTGAAAACCTTGACATAAGAATTCCTCAAGTGGAAAGAAGCTTGATGATGTAGATCCAAGCACAAATATAAAAAACCTGGGTAGAAGGGATTTAGTGCAAAGCACTCACCTTGAGCAATACATATGACTACTTGAAAGGAAGAGTCATGGGCTTGACTCGGTTTTAAAACACCCGAAAATTATCAACTACAAACTACTCTTTTGAAAACACTTTTGATAGGGAGTTTACCGGTAATTGCATCAACATTGACTCATGATTATAGTGTAGTGTAGTGAGTTAACGTCTCCTTCCATGAGAAAGGAGGTAAGGTTAAGTGCTAGACTTTGGGCAATCTATTTCAAGCTAAGTTGGTTGATTTAATAAGAGATTGCAATAGCTAACAATTTAAAAATTAATATTATCAATCTACTAAGAACTTTATCAAACATGTAAGCATGGAATAATAGTGTTCAATCCTCTCGTTTCCAATGCATTAAGTCTATTAAAGTTATATTGGTAGTCTTAATGTGCACTTTGGTCGAACTCGATAGAACTCACCGTTGATCAAGGGCAGTAGAGTTCTCTCTATAGTGAAATTCCTTCATTAGGAGCAAATTTTCTATAGGACCTGTCATGAAGCTTTACTCCTATCACAAGCTAAACTTCTATTATTAGAAATATGGATTAAACATGGTCAAATAGGATAATCCATACTTTCAATCACATTACGAATGTGAGTTCGAGTACTTTTGGCCAACCTTATTGTCATAGGTAGTTGAAATACTCTAAGCATTCTAACGAAAATCCTCACAGGTGAAGGCTAGTGGATGATTTTGTTCACAAAACTCTGATGATCAATCGAGATTTAAATAAATTTACAAGAACGACTGTACCAAAATTTCACATATACACACACACCCATATAACAAGAATCCACAAAATCATTATAAACACAATAATCCCATAAAAACTATTTAGCCATGCATTTTAATAGCAATAACAATAACTAAACTAAAGGAAATCATCATCAACATCAATGAACCAATGTTAGAAAAAAATTTAATCTAGTACTTCAAACTACAAGAAAATAACATAATTTTAGCTAAAACTACTAAAATTATCCTGTTCCTACTTCGGTAGAGTGAACCCTATAAAAATACTATGCTAAAAACCCTAAGATTGTAGATTCTACTCTCTAAAAATGTGTCTCCCCTTTATTTGCTGTCTATAGGAGCATTTTTATAAAATACCAGCTGATGTTTTGACGCTAAGGATGGTGGTGTTTGAACATTGGACACATGGCACTTCCTTTCTCCTTAGGGTTTAACCTGGACATATGACGGTTGGGATTATTATTATTATTATTATTATTATTATTATTATTATTATTATTATTATTATTATTATTTATTCACTACTTATACTATTATACATTTAATATGCACATTAATTCAGCACCAATCAAATTTTTTTCCACTTCCACCGATTCGATTTCCATGCATGTGAATATCATGTGGACTCTACAGTCGGTTACCCGACTGCACCGATATCAACCATTGGTCAACCGAGGGTCTTCATCAAGTATCAACCGTGGCCGTTCAATTCAACTGACTTCGCCAAATATTAGATACGGCCAGAATTAATTATTGATCCTACAATCTTTATCCAATTGTCAGCCGGTCTTATTCCAGTACGATAACCGGGTGTACTTGCCCATAAATCCCCAGCATTCAATATTCCACCAACTCTTATTTCAAAGATTATCATTAAATCCGTTAATTTTAAACATTTATTTCTTATTATATGCATTTATAGTGTTGATCATTATTTACAAGTAAATTATCCTAAGAAGTTTTATATTGATTAGCTTTGACTTGGATAAAAAGAAAACCAAATTTTTTTATTAGACATAATAACATTTTTGTAGTTAATGAAAAAGAAATTATCATTGCAATATATATATATATATAATAAATATCATCAATTTATATTTTCTTTTTCTATGAATTTAGAAGTACTGCTTGAATTATATAAATTTTCTATTGACTAGCTAGGTTTGCTATTCTCAAACATTCATGACCAAAGCTTTGATTTGCGAAAATCCAAAAGTTCGGATAAATATTATTAGTTCATATTTTCTTTTTCCATGAATTTTGTAAGTATTGCTTGAATAATATAATTTTGCCGTTTACTTTTAACTTAAAAAAAATGAAAATAAACATTTTAAAGTAGTTGATCATAAAAAAATAAATAAAGACAAAAAGAAAAAGAAAATGATAACGTCTGCCCCTTGAGAGTGTTTCCATAATTTTGCTGGATAAAAGCCTATTTCTCTATATGCTCGTTTCGTCATAAAGTATATAATTAACATCGAGAAAAGTAAATATATATATATTTTTTTTTTATTTAAGACCCTTAACGATCAAAAGAAATATGCAATTACATGGAACCCTTAATACTTATTTGGCTCGGGAATCCGCACTAAAGCGGAAGGTGATGGCTGCAGGTAATAAGTCAGATATAATAAAGGCCCAAATGGTAATAAATAGCAAATAAATCAGCATATATTAAATTCAGAGTTGAGTAATAAATAAATATTAATAAAATTTTGATATTTATGATGGTATATCTTATTTATTTTTACGACTGATAGTCAACGAATCAAATGTTCTCCAAAGTCCAACTTTTAGCTATTACGGCAAAACACACGGATCTGAATAATGCTTGTGTCATGCTATGTGTTTTGGTATACTAATTATGGCTTCCTTTTACTCGATTCGAGTAGGAGTGGATATTAGGAATATTGTTCTTTAAGCCTAACAGGTAAATTTAGATTTTTAATTATCACGTAATAGGATATGTTCTGTATTCATCCACGAACCTGCTTTGAACCTTATATTCAATGTATTATGTGCTTTGGATCCCCCTGTACATTGGGTTTTTAATGGAATTTAACGATATAAATTGTTTTTTTTTAGGCTGGTGACAATATCCAGCATACTTAACCAAATCATGAATGTCTTAGAAAAATCTTAACTTGATTGGATTAGAATATTGATCATTATAACAGTTTCCTTATTAGTTATCCCAAGCACAAAAAGGGCTGAAAAAAGTCATTTAAGGTTCATATTCCATTGATAAGCTTTACACTTAATTTAAAAGAAAATGGGTTTCTACCTTTTAAACCTTATGAAGACATCGGCTCCGCCTCAACCCAAATCTAAGCTTAAAACCCTTGAGTTACACAACAACATAAGGCTTTAATCACGATCGTTAATCATTAGAAAGCGCTCCAATAATTCTTATCAACAATTTATATTCTAGTCTATCTATCCATCTTAACTACATCCAACGATCGATATTAGGAGCTAAATTCTATATATAAGAGTCCTCTACTCCTCATTTACAATTATTCGCACAATTTCTTAAGGAGATTTTATATCTGATTAAAAATTTTACAATTTGATTTTTTTTTTCTAAGATTATATGTAAAAATATGTCAAAATAATTTTTTTTTCATAATTTTTGAAATTAAATTAATATTTTTACAAAATTAGTGAAAATCAGATAAAAATTTGACTCCTTGAAATGATGACCATCTGACCACCAAAAACCCCTCCTTGGTTATCGACTAGCCTAGACGTTACCACTACTATTGGGTGTTGGTGGTGGTTTGCTTTCAAGTGACATTTGGATCTCCGTTCTCAAATTAGCTTGGTTTGTCCACTTTTCTTTACATTTTTTCTTGAATTTTTTTCTTCACTATTCCTTCTCTTCTTATATTTTTCCTAGATTCCTTAAAGCCTAATCGAAGTTCTAGAGTGGATTTGGTGATGTTCCCTGAGTTAGGTGAGCAAGAATGGAATTTTCTCTCTCCTTAAGGATCTTATACCTCATAATCCATGCACATTATTTATACTTAAGATAATTTCCTAAGTCAACAGCCTTCCTACGCCTAGTTCAATGCAAATATGATAGTTTAGTAATTTTTTTGTCAATTTCTTATTATTTTCTTATAAATTTTTTAGTTAATTATCCATATTTTCTAGTATTTTAAGCATTTTTTGGTATATAATTATATATAATAGTTATATCCAAAGCACATGTATATTGCTATATATTATTTTATGTCATTTTTATAATTTTAGTGTTTAAATAATTTATCTTTGAAGTTTAGTTAGATTTTATTTCTAAAATCATGTGTTTATGGTAAGCAATTTACAATATAATATAATTTAGTAAAATTAACTATAATATTATTATTTTATTATATTTCTATAATCTAAACATATGGTGTAAAATATCTTCTTAATCGATCTATTTTTGCATATACTCTAAATCATCTACTCAAAATCTAGTACAGAAGATAGGAGGTACTAAATAGCAAATAAAAAAACTTCTATAACAAAACAAGAAAGCCACCACTTGAGATCCCTAATCTTCTTAGGCCTAGCAATCAACCACTAATCATCTTAATTCTTCTTAGGCCTAGCAATCAACCACTAATCATCTTAATCAATTGCTTGAGTCTAAGAATGGCTCTTTGAATGTTGATTGACCTCTATCTGATCAATATGAAATATCTTTTAAGTTTAAAATATTCAAAAAAAAATCCATTATGTCTAGTGTTTTTACCTTTTATGACCTACTTTTTATGAAATGTATAATTAACATAAATATCGTAAAAATTAATCTCTTTTAAATCTTTCATAAATATACTAAAAGTATCATTATTCAAATGTTTTAAAAGTAGTGTTATTAAATTCAAATTAATCCCTGTGGTTTAATTCTATTAGCCTAATCCGATCATAAAATCGATTCAATTCGATCTAATCTTAATCTAATCCCTATTAAACTATAATTAAATTCAATTTCACCTTTTTAACTTTTGATCTTCTAATATCTAGATTATGTATTCAAAGACGGTATTGTTGATAAAGTATGGACAATTATTTGGTTTGGCAAACTCGATTAATGCGTGGCTTTTTGGCCGGTAGTGATTAATAATTGAAACGGACGGTTGCAGATGATGAGTCAGCTAGTATAGGCCAAGAGAGTAATAAATAGCAAATTTGTCGGAACCTATTCAATTCAAACATATATATTCATATCTTCCAACTTCTGTATGAGGAACATGACATCAATATTTATTCTATGAATAGAAATATGACAATGACTTATATACGTGGAATATTTGCTAGTTTACAAAAGTTTCCTATTTCGTAATACAAAGAAATAAATATACTTGGGGACAAAATTAGAATACATGTCATTTTTCTATTAGTTCCATTTGCTTTTCTATATGTATACCTTATATATATACCCATATATAGAAGATAGAAGATATCGTTAAAAAAAATAAAAATAACTATGCAAATTCTGTGTTCACATTATATGTACAGATTGGACAAATTAAATGGAGTCCAACTTTACCTATCAAGAAAAGATCTGAATTAATCTAACAACAAAGGTAATGCGGTTTAATTTGATTTGTTCATAAGGTCGATCCATATGATTTTTCTTACCCTCCTTGATAGTCAATATTGATACAAATGAAAAATTTTCAAAAATGTCTTAACAACTATTTTATTTATCAAACTAGCACGTAATATAAATTTGAGTCAATTTATATATATATTTTAATAAATTATGATAAGAAAAGTCGAATACATATATACACATCAATAATAGACTTAAATTTCCTTTAAGTACTTTGTTAGAATAATGAAGCTTTTTCCGATCACAAGTGAAACATAATAGTTTGAATTTACTTATTAGTTTGGTTTACCTCTTTAAATCAATCATAAATATGCATTTAGTTCAAATTAGGAATTTGAACCAAATTGTAAATTAGAAAAAATATATATATTTTCTATTTGGTTTGGTTCGGTTTGGTTGATTTTTTCTTCCATCCTTGCTTGCAAATAAGGATAAATGACAAAATACATAGTTGTTAAGACTTATGACGTGATTTAGGTCTCACAATAAAATTGTGTTTGGTTTATTTTTCTTCAAGATGTTCTTCTTTCAAATCAGCTGGATCGCTTCCCATCAAAATCGTTGGACTGTAAATATGATTATTTTACATGGCTGATGATTTGTTACGACAGAGATAATAATAATGATAACAACAACATTAGGATATCCTAAATTCCAGCTTAAGTTTTACACAATATTTTTTTCCTTTTAAACTATAATAATATCTCCTATTTTTCATATATTATTTACTATCATTTACCATTTCTTATTAGGTTAGTTGTATTTACAATTATCAGGTCATCTTTATTTTAAATTTTTAAGTCTGAAAATTAGAGTATCTAATCAATTGCTTACTTATCAAATTCACGATCCTATCTCTTGTAGTTTATATTTATACTCTTCTAAGAGAAAGCTTAGAATTTCAAGCTTTAAATATAAAATTTGCAAAAGAAAGAAAAGGTTCAATGTTGAAAAAAAAAAAAAAGACTTTGGGAAGTTATTGTGGTGATCATTCATACTATTATTGTATAAAAATAAATAATGATACATATAAACACGACATACATATTTAATATTTGATTTTGAAATAATTTTACATGCTATATACATAAAATAAAAATCTTTCTAGTACCATGTGAAAACAGATAATTGCAATATAATATATATAACAATGAAATAAAATTATATATAACGCTCATGTGTTTTTCTTATAATTATAAAATATAAAGAAGAGCTCAAAAATGTCTCTAACGTTTATCTATATATACGAATCGGTTTTGAATCTTTTATTTAATCCATTTTTATCCTTAATGTTTTAATAAATTTATAAAAAAGTCTCTCTGTTAGTTTTTCCGTTTTATGAAAACACGATGAGAACTAAAATTTATTAAATGAAAATGTTAAAAATTAATTTTTTTATATAGATAAACGTTAGAGACTTTTTTATACTTATATGAACCAATTATATACTAATACATATCTATAATAATAGAAAATTTAACACAGATTGAAGGAAGGATCTATTTGATACTACTTGAAAAGGTTGATGATTAAAATGGATTAAATGAAAATTTAAGGATTGATTTTTAAAAGTGTAAAATGTTGAAAACTTTTTTTATACTTTTCTATAAAATATATAATTTACTCTACTTAAATATACAAAACATGTATATCTTTGACAGCGAAGGCGAAATATATAGTTTTAGTAATGCTATTTTTATGTGAAGTTTCTTAACAAGATGGAAGAATTATAAAATTTCACCATTATTTGTAAATAATAATTTTCAGTATATGCATTTATAGTGTTGGCCATCATTTAAAAGTAAATAAACCTAAAAAGTGTTATTCTTGTTAGCCAATATGGTATCTTTCACAAAAAAGAAAAGCAAATCTTTTTACTAGAGAAAAAGAATGTTTTTATAGTTTATGGAAAAGAAGAAAAAAGAAAGAAAGAAAGAAATCGGTATAATATGTATGAATATATGGTATATGTAGTATTAATTTATTTTTTATTTTTCTGTAAATTCAATAAATTACTTAATTTATACAATTTTACTATTTAATACTAAATTTCTTTCTTCTAAAACATTTATAACAAATATTTAAAACCGTTATAATTTAATAGTATGATTATTAGTCTTTTAATAAAATTATCAATCCTCAAAATTGTGATGCGATTGGGAAAAAAAAAATCATGGCCTTTACAAAAATCCAAAGTTTAGATGCTAAATGTTAACATTGAGAAAGCTTACTTTTAGTTTAGAGAACACGTGAAGAAATATTTTAAAGTAATTGATTATCCAAAAATGAAAAATGTTTGAGCGTATTTCTTAATATGCCGGATAAAGGATCTTTTATCTTTCTTTGGCTCATATTCTCATAAAATATATAATTAACGTTGGAAAATTTTTAAAAATATTCTATTTTAAACATGGATGGAATAGTAGTAGACAAATACTAATAAAATTCTAATACATATAAATATGAAAAGAAGTTAATCAAAGAATTCCTACTATCACTATCACGTGCTTAAATATCATTGACATTTCATATTTGTCCATCACTCATTCAAACATATGGTATATTAGCATTGATGAATTTTTTTTATTTATACTCATACAACTTGTTTACTTGGAGGTAGCAAAAAGGGAATAGAATAACTATTTTCCCTTAATTTTCTATTACTTTGTTTACTTAAAAAATGGGTAGGAAATTTTATTTCTAAAGACTTTTCTATTTTTACTCCATTAGGAATAGTTATTGCCTAAAAAACAGAGGGAATAACAAGTTAAAATAGAGTGATTATTATATCTTCATTGTCGAGCTTGATTTTTCGGTTTTCTAATTATTTAAAATTAATTTCTCATTTTTCGATTAATACTAAACCCTAACCTATTTAATATTACTCCTCGACTAAAGAAATTGAGAAATTCCGGCTTTTTATTAAAAATAAATTTGTTGGAGTCACCACCCGACTGAAGTCGAGAAAAGAAAAAGAAATCGTAACCAATTGGGTGGATTGATTACGATTTAGCTACCGGTTTTTTATTTCAATTTTAACAAAGAACTAGAGGGTTCCAAATTCGAGGACTAACCTATTAAATCCTAACGGGTACCACTATTTATTTGTCGAAATTAGGATTATTTTTTAATTATAATATTTAAGAAAATAAAATCAAAAGAAAAAAAAAGAACCTAAGTTTCTACATATTTTATTGTCGCCACGAAAGTGCCTACGTACTTGCTAGCCGGGATCAGACGATCGTAATTCTTTTAAAAAAAAATTTTAGTATGTTGATTGATTTTAATTTTTGAAAACCATCCGAGTTTACATTATTATCAATTTAATTTTTTCAAGAAAAATAAATAAATAAATAAAGGGCCCTAACTCGTAAGTGATCAAAAGACTCCCTAAAATATTATAATCTTTTTTCGTTAATTAATTAGTTTTTCTAAAAAACAATTTCCTATATGAAGATTTCTAAATAAATAAGAAAACTAATTCTAAAGGAATTCTAAGCACATGTATATATATATATATATATAAATATGCATCTACACTATTTCTATTCAACAATTATGCTCTTAAGTGAATTAATAACGTCAGGAAATATACCTAATATAAAAACTAAACTTAAAGATTTCCTAAACTAATGTATGTATTAAATCACTAAAGACTTAAAAACATAATAATAATAATCAAATAATAAATAAATAAAGTAATAAAAAATGATTTGGCTATGTGGTGGTTGCTGTTCTGCTGTTGCAGTTTTTTCGACTGCGTGAAGTGTTTATATAGTCTAACCAAATCATATCATATCAAATCTAATGCTAAGACTCGAATCCGTAACCTCTAACTAAATCCACCTAAATACTCCGTTGCTTATCCGTTAGGCCGTTAACTGCACCTTAATATTCATTACCAATAAATTATATTTAAACTATCCAATTCCCTAAAATAAAATTTTTAACTAAATTAAAACTAATTTTTCCTAATATAAATTACTTCCTAAAAATCTACGAAATTTTTATGATTTTTCCTTTTCTTATTTATTTATTATTATTTTTTTTTTTGGTATTTTCATCATTTGTTAATTTTTTTTATTTTTATCTTTTATTAATTTTTTTGTTTATTATTTTTGAATTAAGACTCTTTTTGTAAAAAAAAAAACTAAGACTATAGAAGAGCAAAAATTAGATCTCTACACTCATTAATACCGTAATTAAATAACTTTTATAAAAATAAAAATTTCTAATCCCTTTCTAATAATCATTATTTTTAAGATATGATTTTCCTACTCTCTATTTATCCTATTTGAAAAGTAAAAGGGGATAATCTCTGGAGGCCTTTGTACCAGTAGGAAGTAATAATTAAAGCCTTGGGGGTAATGGTTGTAGATAAAGAGTCTGCTAGCAAAGGTCAAGATGGTAATCAATAGTAAATAAAATAACATATATTTAATTCAAAAGTATTACACTTTTAGTCTTATCTTCCAAGTGATATTCAAGGGGACCATAACAATAATAATCTCTTCTATAAATAGAGGGTATAACCTTCACCAAACGGGGTTACGTGACCTTCCCAAAAAGGTGGTTACCCAAAACTTGAAAAAAATAAAATAACATGAAACTTAGTTAGGTTTCACTTTATTTTTTTCTATTTTAGGCATTTTGGAGTGGTTGCTCATCACTTAAAGAAGAGTTACGCAACCCATGACTCACTTTTGAGTATGGCCATTTTCCAACTACCCCCAGTCTTGAGATAATTGGATTTGAAATTTTTTATTTTTTTTGTTAATTTTGTTAATTTATATTAATTTATTTTAAAATAAATATTAGAAAAATATGTATATAAATATATATAACTATTATATACATTGCATAAGGGTTTTTTCAATTTTGTAGAATTTTTTTATTTTTTCATTTTCCTTATTTTCTATATATTTTTCTATATTTTTATAAATTTTTTATTATTTTTTATTTAAAAATTATTCATTGACTAATTATATATTGATATGTGTCCACGTTGATAGAAAATCTTACGAAATCTAACGAGAAGACTTATTTAATGTGACTTGAAAAAATCGAAGACTTAAATGGATTAAATGAAAGGTTATGAACTAAATTGAAAAAATGTCTAACATTATGAACATTTTTGTTCTTTTCCCTTTTAATTTAGTGGCTAAAATTTGGAAAAGTTAATTTATTGACGCATGTCTCATATATTTAAAATTCCTCTCGAAAGCAAATGTATTGTATAACGACTAGACCCGATCACCTCCTACTGAGGTATTGTCCGTTTTGGTATGGAACACCGCACGGTCTTATCTCCTGTTGTAGTAACTTTCTAAGATATCACATATCCTATTATTAACCTAGCCTAAACATGCTTAATTTTGAATTTTCATCGTACTCTTAGCCATTCACTAAAAGGCGTCTTGATAATTAAAATTTTTTCTCCTAGTATGTAAAGAGTATTACAATCTAACCCCTTTACAAAGTTGATATCTTCATCAATTTTGTTACAAAGATCTGGGATCACCACCAAGTAGGGACTCTGCCCTTTGAGTTAGTGGATTATTTTGATACCCTCTGTAATGACCCGGTCGAAGTTCGTCCCACCAAAGTATTGTCTACTTTAGCATGGAATGCACACGATTTTATCTCTTAACACAACAGCTTCTTAGGAGGTTACCTATCCTCGAATTAACTTAGTCTTAACATGCTTAAATTTAGAGTTTTGATGTGTTTCGAGTTACTATACTAAAAGGAGTTTCAATAATTAGAATTTCTTCTCCTAACATGTAAGGGGTATTATATAATGCAATTGTATAAATTTTAATTCAAAATAATTTAACGTGAAAAAGAATTAATTATTATTCAATAATTTAACTTTAAACAACTACATTATAAAAAATGAAAAAATGTTCATCTGAAAATCTAAAAAAAAAAAAATCCGCTTCTCTACTCGTCTCTCTCCTCCATTACTCTTCTTACCTCCAGCAAATAAACCCTTCGATCTCCTCTCCATCTCACCCACTAATGACCAAAAAACACCTTAATTATGATGATTAAGCTTGGTTGCGACCCATCTCCTCTCCCGATAAGCAAAAATGAGTTTCTCCTTCTAAGCTCAGCCAAGACTCATCTCAACATCTATTTAAAAAATTACTCCAATTCAACCAATCTCTAAAGATGATACCGGTCTCTATAGATTCTATAGGTCAAGTTCTCTTAAAAAAAAACACGAAAAAAAAAAAAGAAAAAATCTAACTTTAGGTTTGATTCTATTAAGATTGCATCCAATTAGAAAACCCTAATAGGCTTCTTGTGGGTACTTACCACCATCATGTTCCTTCTTTAGAGCAAGCCACTAATCTTGGATTATGAGTTGCCACTATGAAGCCACTTTTGAGGCTCCAACTAGCTTTGAGGACTATTAAGTTATTTTCTGGGAATATAAGATCACCTCCATTACTGTCAGCCTTATGAACCCGGGGAAAATCCTCAATTACTATCGTTATATTAAAACTCTCTCTCTCTCTCTCATACATACACATTTATAAGCTCTTAAAGATGATTTTGCTTCATCATACGATAAAGTTCATGGATTGTACATTTCTTTTATGCTCATGTTGTGGTAATCAATAGTTTTGCTGGTGATGTAGATATTTGTCAGATACATAAGGGTGGAAGAGAGAGAGGCGGTGATGTCGAACACTGACAACCGTGAAGAGTTTATCTATTTTATTTTTAATAAATTTAGTTGTTTAAAATTAAAATATTAGATGATAATTAAATTCTTTTTTAAGTTATTTTAATTTAAGTAAGAAAGTAGCAATTAATAGTTTTCTTTAAATATATCAAAGCACGTATCCAATTGTGGTTCACAAAAATGCCAAGTAATCAAAAGCATGTTAACAGAGTTAAAGTATCAACAATGACATTGTAATAGGTAGTAAATATTAATAAATTGAAAAAAAGGGTAAACTTGAGATATCAAATGCCACATTATCCCATAAATATGCGGTCAAACAAAAATAATATACCTGTCATTTTCTATTGCTTCTACTTGCATTCATATAGAATGTACTATAAACTATAAAGAAGTCTATGCTGATCAAATGTTCACATTATATGTATAGAATGCACAAAATTAATTATTAGCCAATCTAGTAAAATAAAAAGGAAAAAAAAAAACTCTCCAAAGTCCAACATTACCTATTAAGATAGACACAAGGAAAGGAATAGAGTTTGTGTTATGCCATTTTTGTTACACTAATTATGGTTTTCTTCACTAGTTAAGAGAAATATAGATGTGGATATAGATGTAGATATAGATATAGATATATGGCCTCCTTTAGGTTTAAAATGAGAGTGGGAATCGGAATCGGAATATGTAGTAGACTTAATAGGGTTGCCTCAAATTTATAATTATCATATGGCATATCCTCTCGTATTCATTTAGAAACTTGTTCAGAACTTGGATTCGATGTATAAAGTATTTTAAATCTTGAGGTATAACATCATATATAAGGTACTTTTAACTGGACTTGTACAATATCATTAAGACATGTAAATTTAATTTGTCAAATGTAATGGAAATTCAATTATACTAGCCTAATTTATAACACATTATTTTAGATAGTAAACTCAACCACATATTTCAATCTCATAGTTTATATTTCTTGAGACTTATACTGTAGCACCTTAAATTAAAAGTACCTAATAGTTATACCAATAAACACTAAAAGGATATTTTTCAACTACTTGATTGAAAAGTTTTTGACTAATATTAATGTAGCATTCATTACATTAACCTTATAAACTAATACACATCTTTTCTTACAAGCATTTTTTGTGTAAACCTATATATTATCTTAGAACCATGTTAAGAGTCACACACTAGTGATGTGCAATACTCCTTACCCTCTTTGGACTTTTTTTCTTTAAATCGGGTCGAAATAGGACTACCAGCTTCTATCTTATTTCGTGACCTTTTTCAATCACTTTGCTCGAAAGTTTCTAACTATTCTTAACATGTCATTGTCTACATTAGCCTTTTAAACTAATAAATATCCTTGTCCACAATCTATATGGGACTACAATCATATGGGGTATCACATGTCTATATTGTAATTTATATTTAAAAGTGATAGTATTTTACAATTTAGATATCATGATATTAGACATGAATTACTAATGACATTTTTTCTTTAAAAGAAGGTAAAAAAGAAAATTATAAGTCCATTAGGTTCCCTAAAACTTGTAAATTTTATATGCTACATAACTCACGGTGCTTTCAAGAGGCTATAGGGCGTGTAAATGAACTCAATCATACCCAACTTATACCTACCTATCCTACCTATATGAAATTGAATTTTAAATAATATCAACAACTATGACACAAATTATTATAGATTAGAACTCAATCATACCCAACTTATATCCAAGTATCCTACCTATCTGAAATCAAATTTTAATAAACATAAAGGACTATGACACACATATTTTATATATCTGTCTATCTATTATTAAGCAAATTCCTCTCCTTTTAGACTCCACATTTTTATTTGTAAAATTCCTAAAAGTATCCTCGAACAATTCTACATATTTGATATAATTGTTTTTTCCCAATATAATCCCTCTTTCTCTCTCCATGCTCCATTTTCACATTCCTAAAAGTAATTGATAAGCAATTCTTTTCTCTCATTCTCCAAAATCAGGCATTTGAATCAAAACCTTTCAATCCCTTTATTTTCCCTTTTAATCTCTATTAAAGTATAATGCAAAACAATCTAAAAAACACAAAGTAAAAAATTTTATCTCTATCTTACAGTTTTCCTCTTGTAAAAAAGTTTTAGGTATACCTTTTTTTAGAATAATTAATATTATGCATAATTATATAACCATTGCACTTTCCATTTTGATTAAGTTATCTCTTTTAAGATAGCACTAGCATTGTGGTTACATGGTCTACTAGTACTTTAAGTCAATCAAAATTATATCATATTATGAAGATTTGTTACTTTTATAACAATATATATATTTATATATTAGGTTCTTTATATATGTATATATGTGTATGTGTGTATATTTTTCTTTTTATTTACCTTCTTACATTATGATATAATGCAACCATCGCAATTTTGATAGCCAATCTAAAATAAAGCCTAGCCTACCATGCAACTATCTAAATGCACCATCTAGCTACTATAAGGAAACCTTAAAGCTGCAACCTTCTCGATGGGAATACAAAAGCATCTTGTTCTCTCTCTCTCTGGCAATGCTATATGAAGGGATAATACATCCTTAACTCCTTTTGTCGATTTCAAACTACAAATCATGTTACCAGTAGTTACCGATTACTAACAGATGTGTTAATTCCTTGTTGCAAGGTATATTTGGTAGTCCTTTTTCGAGCAAGACTATGGTTCCTTTGCATAAAGAAACTAAGTTTGTGAATCCAAAGTCCTTTTCTTATTTTTCTTTCTTTCTTATTTATTCTTAGTGATGATTACTAACAAATCTGAGAGTAATCTATTTAGTCAATTATACAATCTTATTTTCTTTCCCAATTTTGCTATTTTTAGTTACAATCACTAACAATGGATACAATCTATATATTTTTCTAATAACAAAACAGAAGCTTTTTGCCAGGTATACCTTGGACTTTATGTACGATCTATGTGTAATAGTTATCTCCCACTATTGAGAACCGACCTTATCTTCAAGGCTGGATTAGGGTATATTTGTTTGATAAATTATAAATCTTACCATCTAGTATCTTCTAGAAGAAGTTCTTCCCATTGAACTAACACTTGATTTGTAAAGGTTTAAGAATCAGATAGTTATGAACAGCTTCAATAGGCAACTATAAAATGGGAATGTCACATCCATTAGCTTTCTTTAATTAAGACACCCGAAGGACATTATGAATCTAAGCTATAGCAAGCAAATGTAATTTGTAGGCACAAAAACTAATCTTTCTTACCACTTGAAAGGGACCATAGTATCTCTTAAATGGTTCATTTGTTTTAGCCAAAGTCACAGAGTCCTATTTATAAGGCTATAAGCAAACATAAACTTAGTCATCCCCGTCAGAGTGTACTTTTGTTTTATGCTTATTAGCATAGTCCTTCATCCTTAGTTGAGCTTGTTGCAAATGCTACTTAAGCTCCTTCAAAACTTGGTCCCTACTCCTCAATTCCATATCCATTGCTTCTACCTTAGAAGCACCACTACAACAAGATGAAATAGAAGGTGGAGTTCAACCATATCCCAACTCAAAAGGAATTGATTTTCCACCATCATGATAAGAAGTATTATATGCATATTCTACCTATGGAAGGAACCTAACACAGAGATGTAGACCTTCCATCACATAGCATCTTAAGGATTATTGAAGCACCTTATTTAATACTTTTATTTGCCTATCACTTCATAGGTGATGCGAATTGCTCATATTCAACTTAGTACTACTCAATGAAAAGAGATCCCTCCAAAATTTTCTCATTAGTATAGGGTGACAATTCGAACCAATAGATTTTGGATAGTTATGTAACTTGAGCACTACATTCAAAAATAACTGAGCTACTTTAGCTGATATAAAGTGTGACTCCAATGGCCCCAAATGCCAATACTTTGAAAGTTTGTCCACTACTACAAGAATCATTAAACATCTATTAGACTTTAGTAAACAAGTGACACAATTTAAACTAATGTTTTCTCAAATTTGATTGGGTATAGGTTAGGGAGAGAGTAAGTCAACTAGTGATTTCGTCTAATATTTCACTTGTTGGCATACAATACAATTACAAACATATTCTTCAATTCGGGTTTTCATGCCCTCCTAAAAGAAATCTTAGGCGATTCTCTTATGAGTTTTCTAAAAACCAAAGTAACCTAAAGAAGGGGAATCATTAAGTCCCATAAGAATGGAAGGAATAAGAGACGATCGATGCACAAAAAATAAACGGCTTCCATAATCAAGTAAGTCATTTTTCCATTCTAAAGGCCTCTTGTGAAAATTCCCTTGCTGCATATCCATAATATTCTACTAAAATTTGGTCAATTTTTGACATTCCTTTCTCAATTAATCCACCAAATGAAAGCATGGAAGAGAAATTCTCAAATATGTACTTAGCTCAGAGTCCTTTCTAGAAAGTACATTTGCTACTGAGTTATCAACCCCCACCTTAAAGAAAACTAAATAGTTATGGTCCATCAATTCTACCAAACATTTCTATTACTCTAGGGTCTGGATAACTTATGTCAATATTTCCTTAAGGCTCTTATGATCAGTTCTTATAATAAAATGTGCCCCTAGTAAATATTGTTGCCATTTTCTTTTTGTCTCAACTAAATCATATAGCTCCCTCACATATGCTAATGCTTTTTGTAGATGTGATGGAAGCTTCTTATTGAAATAAGAAATAGGTTGATCATTCTGCAATAAAATTGCTCTTACCCTTATACTTAAGGCATTCGTCTTTACCATAAAAGGCAATAAGAAATTTGGTAATGACAAAATAGGAGCTATGATAAGAGCCTTCTTCAATAGTTCAAAAGTTGATATAGCAACTTATGTCCAGTCAAACTTAGCTTTTTGTAACGTGCCTATTAAAGCACTTGCTATAGTAACATATCCTTTAATAAAACATCTGTAGTACCCTAAGAGTCCTAAGAAAGCCCGTAGTTGTTTAATGTTTGTAAGCAAAGGCCAATCCTTAATTACTGCTACTTTAGTAGGTTTAGACCTACTCCACTTTTAGAAACTATATGTCCTAAATATTTAATTGTATTTTACGCAAAAGAGCACTTATTCTTATTCAAAAAAAAAAAAGTGTTATCCATAAGGTTTTGCAACACAACCTATAAGTGTTGTAAGTCTTGTTGAAAAGTAGTTTTATACACTGAGATATCATAAAAGAACACCATGACAAATTAGCGTAAATATGGTTTAAATATCCTATTTATGATTAATTAAAATGCGGCTAGAGCATTACATAACCTAAATGACATTACCTTAAATTCATAGTAACCTTCATGAGTACGAAAGGCAGTCTTCTCAATGCCTTTAATTTATATGTGAATTTAACGATATCTTATCCTTAAATCTAATTTTGAAAACATAGTAGCTCAATGCAATTCATCAATTAACTTATCAATTGCAAGAATAGGAACTTCATCTTTGATTGTAGCTTGATTAAGGGTACGATAATCAATACAAAATCTCCATGTGTCATCCTTCTTCTTAACTAACAAGACAGGTGATGAAAAATGGCTAATATTGTGTTGTATTATAACCTAATTCAACATATCCTTAACTTGTTTTTCAATCTCCTCTTTTTGAAAGTGTGGATACCTCTAGGGTTGGTCATTAATATGAAGAGGTATCGCTAGATAAATGAATATGATGTTGATCTTACATAGTGATGGCAATGATGAAGGTACCTCAAATACATGATTAAATCTGTCCAATAGATGTTGCAAAGCATCATTGTTGGTAATACTTTCAAATATGTTAATTTATACACTCTAAGCCATAAGATGATAACATGTAGCAATTGCATCCATGTTTATCAATCTCTTAAACTATTGATGAGTGATCTTACCTACTCAATCACTGGTTACTCCCATATGTTGCACTTTCCTACCTTGATACTAAAATTCCACAGTCATATATGTGTAATCAATAATGATTAGTCTTAATTGCTATAACCACTATAACTTTAGATTGTAAATGGAAAACCTAATAATGTTCTTTATTAAAATAATTAAGAAGGAATTGAGCATAATAACAAAAATGAGATATAATGCAAACTTGAAACTCAATAAAGAGTATGAAACACATACATATACACAAAAGACATAATGAAACATATAAATACAACTTTCAAATATAGAAAATGAAAACTTAATTAAAAACTTTTAATAAAGGAAATAAGAATTTGTTAGCAACCATAAAAGAAGTAGAACCTTATAAGATAATTGATGGAGATTTAAATGACATCTAAAATATGTTATAACATACTTTATAACATAGACAAACTACTTTTATCCTAAGCACTATAAACAAGCCTAAAGGTTTGGTTCATGATTGAAAAGCTAAGAAATTATAGTATGTTAATAACAAGATCATAATCACAATCATAAGTGAAACTTTTAGAATATGAATTGTCAATAAAAAGACTTAATCTTAGAAATGGTAAATCTATATCTCTCTAAAACTCTAAAGTCTAAATTAGAAATTTGAAAAAGTTGGATCTTCAATTTAGCAAAATACAATCGTAATGAATTTTGTATAGAATTTAAAAGTTTGAAATGTGCTTACATGAATAAAACCTTAAAACTTAACATAAAATTTGGAGTTCATCTAACGCTAATGAATAGGATTAAGAATAATTTAGAAAATGAGAGTTTAATCTCAAAGTCTAAACTGTAAGCTAGATTAAGGAGCTGCTAAGACCTAATAGTGACTTGAAAACCTATAACAAAGTTAGGTTCAAATCTAAAATAATAGAAAAGAGAATGATATCGATAGAATTAACCTTAGTTGTAAAAACACACCATAAACTTTAGATTAACACCTTAAGATGTAAATTAGGGAAATAACATGTTTAAGAGAGAAGAAATCAAGAATAGCTTAAATGATTGAAACTTGGTCCATCAAGTTGGTCAGTTTAGGTATTCGGCAACCACCTACTAGTTTAGATTGACCTAATCGGTTAAGTAATTAAATGTTATTTAAAATAAACTATGTTCATGACTTCATAAATTTTAAAAAGTCTAAAAGGAGCAACTAAGATCAAAATTAAAAATTAAACAATATGATTTATATATTTTATCTATTTGAATTCCTTGGATTGCGAAGAATGATAAAATAAGCTAAAGAGGCGGCTATCTATTCTATTATATGTTGGTTGCTCTTGTTAGGCCAATTAATACATTTATTAATTTTTCTTTCTTTTTTTTTTGGCTAGGAACTTTATGTATAATGTGTGATGCGTATGTTTTAAAACTGTAATCATTAACACTCACGTTTTCCAAAAAAGACTAGGGATTCCTTTCACATTTTTAAAAATGACTCAAGGAATTTACTATTACACCTTAATAGGTACTCTTATTGTAATAACTCGCCATGTATATTACAAAAATTTAAGAAAACTACTATGATTTACAAATTTCGATAAGGTAGACAAGAGGTCATCATTATAAGTGGCTCCAAAAGGCCTAATTAATTAGGCACAACAAATAACCTATATAGATATTAAGTAGTAATATACAAGTAAGAATAGAAGCTCTTAGACAGTTTATTTAAGGCCTAGACTCTTAAAACTAAAAGCATTAACTTAATAACAATTAGAAACTTTTCTCTTATATAAAGAAATTACAAATAGACAATAAAGGAAAACTTTATTGCTTAAACCAATCTTTGATAATATTGATCCCCTCCCGATACTCACCATTGGTAAAATCTACATAGACCACTCCAGTAAATATTCTGTCATGGAAAGACTATAGGGATGTAAGTTTTCACCACTTATTGAGATCGTCTCTCATACTATATAATAAATAACAATAAACAATGTATTAAGCTAAGGGTATACATGAACTAAATTGGTTTATAAGCTACTCGAGTTTTACTTAAATTCGATTCCATAACAGTCAAGTCAAGCTCTAACAAGAGCTACTCGAGCAGTGGATTGAGTTGACCTCAAGTTATAGAACATTTGGCTAGTTAAGCCTACGAATCTAATTGAGCTTAATATAAATTTTGATGTATTTTTATTTTTTATAAATATAAGTAAGTGTAAGGTTGTTTAAAGAAAATTTATAAAATGATTGAATTTAATCGAGTTAATTGAATTAAGTCAATCTCAAACTTACCAAATATATTTTTGAGTTGAGCTTGAGCTTAAAATATAGAGTTCAATAGAACTCCAGCCAAGCTTAAGCTATATTGGTTCAAGTCAACTTAATTACACTCCTAATCAAACATTAGCATGTAATCCATGTACATGTATATAGATTGGTACACATGCCTACCTAAAAATTGTTTATAGCAAGGATTTACACCCTGTAATACTTGCAGTTTACGAAAGAAGACCAACTTGTCAACTTTACGTAATTCCAAGAATAAGTAAACGATTAGTTAAGCTATTGGTATCATGGTCCTTTGTGAACATTATAGGGAGCACCCCACAATCTCCTTCCCTTAAGTTGTGAATCCTTGAACTAGGCCTTGATCAAAGTATAGAACTTCTCAGTATTAAGTAGTTTCCTAAGGTCGTGGTAAGATTGTATTTAGAGAAATAGCCTCCATATGGGTCTTTCCATACTATCATCCAATTCTAACAATCTTCTCCATACTAAACATGCAATGGGTGATGGTTTAATATACTAAGCCAACTTTATTATTAAGTTCAATACAAACGATCAATATTTATGACCTTAAAACCAAAATTTTTTATTCATATATATAAGAGTACCCTTTCAATAAAACATAGCAATCGTTTAATAATCACATATATTTCCCTTTCCCACACCAGATCATGTTCAAATATCACAATTTTCATCATAATACACTAAACTACAATCGTGAACAAATATGGTACTCTATCACCTAGATATAATGAAATGCAAATCATAGTAGTCTTAGGTAAGTTGTAAGTAATATCAAAATCACTGTGTCATTTAAAATATGAGAATAACAAGTTTCTAGTATACAAATGACAATACTCAACTAAATATTCTCACTTTGTACAAAATTCCTGGTTTTAACCTTGAATCTTATTTTATTCATAGCTTTCTTATTCTAAAGAAGATTTTCATGATCCACTAGTCAATAAAAGGGAAGTCTATTTTCACTTAAGATCAATAAATACAAGTTTAGTTCAATTAATGGCGTGACAATGCTAAGGAGTTTTAGTTCAACATGAAACATTTTCCAACTGTTTTTCAATTTTGCAAGATTCTAATCCAAGCCCTAGCACTGAAGATCGCTTAATTTCGTCAATCAACCATGTCATAAATGGATTATCACTTCTTAGAAGTCATAGTCAACTTACAAGACACAGCATATCATTATTTCTTTTTCACATCCTAAAGAGAAATACAAGTTAGCACATTTATTAAATCTAATATAATCTAGATTTCACTTTGATAATCAATTAATACTTGGCTATTTCTAGATATTAGGTTTTGCGATCGACATCTTCACATTTAAAATTAAAGTCCTTTACTTCACAACATCCCATCTTGCTCAACTAGATGAGTCCACTAGATAACATATAAGGCCTAGAACATATGCTGGATAATTTGATGTAAAAGGAGAATGGAAATTGCAATATCACTAAAGAGTTGGGGAAACAAAATTAATAATTAATAGCTTTTATTACGTTAAAATTGTTATAGGTTAGTTTAGTTATATAAATACCGATTCTCAATTGAATAAATGGCATTTAAATTTTCGCTCTCCTAAGTTATAATATTGTAATATTGTTTGGAGATAAAATAATAATAATAATAATTTTTACCATTTTTATGTGAGTGTTGAAAGGAAGAAAATATAACATTATTAGGACATAAAGAAGACATTGATTTTACACCAAGAATTTCCCATGAACGAACTAACTAACTGCTTGCATCCCTCACTAGCGAAAGCGGTAATGTGACTAAAAATTCCCATTTTCCCAAGAACAGAAAAACCTCCTGCAAAGGCAGTTTCTGATTCTGCATCCGACGCTCCTTTCCGGATTCTCTCTCTCTTTCCGCCTTCTTCTTCTTCTTCTTCTTCTTCTTCTTCTTCTTCTTCTTCTTCTTCCATGTAAACCTCCATTCGTCCATTTTTTACCGGTGGCGAACGAGTCGCTTCTTACATTTCACGCACTTTGCTGCTTAGTGGGTTAGTTACACTCTCCCGTGGATGTGCTTGTACATGACTGTCCGTAAGTTGCATGCATTGCGGACAGTGTGAAGTTGATGATGAAGTAGAGCTTTCTATTTTCTGTTTGGCTACTGAGAAAGTCCATCTCAAAGCTTGCAGAGGTAAATTTCGTTGGAGATGGTTCTATTCTCATAGAATACTTGGATAATATCTTTATTTTCATCATTCTTTAAAAATAAATTTCTGTATACATCGTTTTGTAGTGTTGATTGCGATATTGTGTTTTTGCTTGCGATTATACTTTTACTGATTTCTTGGCTTCTTGCCACGTACAGGGTGCCGAACACTTGTTGAGAGGCTAAAATAAGTGATTTTCGCGTTTTGCATACTTGCCTTCTCATTAAATGTGTAATTTTCGTGGAATATGTGATAAACTTCAAAAGGAAAAGAAAATGTGAAAAGTTACTTTGTTTAGCCCCCTTAATATGTGGCGGAACTTGTTGACAGGACTTTTCATATCATACAGGTTAGATTTATTTTAGGAGATGGTAAACGTTACTGCAACCATCTCATCTAAAAGCTGGAGAGATTGTTTCAACCACGCTTGGTCGTTGGGGAGGCTCGTTTGAGCCGAACCAAATCCTTTTGATGTTGAAATTTGAGAGAATTGTAGGTTGCATGGCATAAAATTCTTGAATTACTGGTCGTATTCCTGTCTCTGTTTACTATGCTTCCAACTATGTCTTTTACTAATCTCAACTGATTTTAGTGAGTGATGTTCACTGAATATGTTCAATGTAAACGAAGATTGGAATGGAGTAGAGAGAACTGGTCTGGGGCGTTTCTGGATTTCATCCAGCGTTATGTTATAGTTCATCTACAGTTTTTTCATGAGGATACAGGGACTTTGCATTAAGACAAAAATTTAGCAGTGTTTATTTATTAATTGTTACTGAAACCTAGCAACTCTTCACTCTGGTTCATTTGTTATTGATTATATGGTTATATGGTTCATTTCGCCATATTCTTTTTGTTCTCCAGACATTTGCATTTATTAGATTAAAATTTTTTTTCTTGAGCCTGTGAGGGTTCAATTTGATATGTTGGACGTTAATGAGAAGTTGGTGGTCGTTTTGATTTTACTTTTTGTTTCTTTTTTGCCACCAGAAGCTGGAAGCTGATTGGATACACAGAGTTAGGTGCAGGGAGATTTCTGGTGTTGCTGCCTTTATACATCTATGTAGGTTGTTCTGTCAGTAAGAGATCATGTTGCATATGGTCTCCAGGAGCGGTTCTAGCCATTTGGTTCCTAATAAAGGCAAGGCGGCGATCCGGGATTTTCCTTTGTATTGTGGAAGAAATACTCCCCCTCTCAGTGAAGACGAGCGCAGGCAGTTGCTTGCTTCTAAGAGAGGGAGTTTAGAGAGTGAAAAACCGAGGCTGAAACAAAATGGTATTTTGAAGAATAAAGAGAAGGACATCAGAAGTTGTGCCGAAAATGACATCTCCCATAAGACTCGGGTTTCTCTTCAGAATTCCATTAAGGGAATTGCTTTGAAACATCCAATTCACATCAAATCTGCAAGAAGCATCAATAGGAATTCTAAAGAAGCAGGTCCCATGGGCAAATTTCGAACAACTCCCAAAAGAGAGGTGGGAAAGGTGGGCACGTGTGGAATGAATATTGAATGGGGAAAGAATACTGGAAAATATAAAGCAAAGAATAACTCTGGCTCAAGCAATGACATGGCTAGTAGCTCTAAGAAGGGGGCGATCGTGATGGATGGAAAAGTTCCTAAAAGAAATTTCCTTGACCCTTTTATTTGCAGGCATCAGCTGGCAGAAAGGAAGGAGAACCTATTGTCTTCAGGTTCAAGTAAGATCAACAGCAATCTTCTTCCTTCTGGTCACAATCATAAATTGCCTAGATGTGATTTCAGTGATGAGAGTTATCGGGAAAGAGTGGTAGAGGCTGTCTCTATGTTTCGGGATATTTGCAATCAACTCACTAAGGAAAAGCAAAAACATGATGGGGAAATGAACATTAGGAGGATCGACTTCTTTGCAGCTAAGTTCCTGAAGGAAAAGTGTCTGTATGTGCATTCTGGAGTAAAATTCGTTGGTCATGTTCGAGGAGTGGAAGTTGGGGACAAATTTATGTACAGGATGGAGCTAGCAGTTGTAGGTCTTCATTTCCCTCCACAGAATGGTATAGACTACACTAGCAAAAGTGGCAAGTCCCTAGCAACAAGTGTCGTTGCTTCAAAAAATTATGCCAACGATCTTAAGAATCCAGATAAGTTGATTTATGTTGGTGAAGGTGGAATGCCCAGCAGAAAGAAGCAGCCAGAAGACCAAAAGCTTGTACGTGGAAACCGTGCTTTGATGAATAGCTTGCACATGAGGACCCCTGTCAGGGTGATTCGTCAGGAGGGGCTTGTAAACACGAGAACTTTTGGGTATGTGTACGATGGCTTGTTTATGGTCGAGAGCTGTGAACAGGATCGTGCAGCCACCGGTCACATGGTTTATAAGTTTACGCTGAGAAGATCTCCTAATCAGGAATGTACTCTTCCATGTAAGATCAAATTTTAGTGTATTGCTCAAAACAGAAAACAGATCCATTGACAAATCGGGATTTTGGAGAATAGTTATTTCTTTTTGCCTATTCTGTCCCGTTCTGTATTTTTCGCCCTATCATGCATTCGATGCTGATGTAAATATGCTGGGGACACACTAGCTGTGTTGCAATCTCCATGGTAACTTGTCGAAGTTGTGCATTTGTAGATCAGAGAATCTGCAGATGATTGTAAAAATTTAGCAACTTGACTCGAGTCCTGTGAACGATCTCTTTAGTAATACTATTTTGTTGTATTAACATACCACCTTTCTTCTAGTTTTGCCCCAATGGTTTTCAAATTTTGGAATAATGAAATAGTTCTGTCGTTTTTATTTAAGTATTCAATATCGGAGAAACTTTCTGTTTTGCAAGTGTAATCCCTTGATGAACAGGTCGATCGAAACGAAACGTCATGATGAACATTGGAGTTCCATGCACAGTGCTGAATCTCCTGTTTTGAATCCATAGAGGATGAGTAGTTTTGAAGCTGCACCACAATATACTGAAATCTGAGATACTTATATTTTGTTTGCATGCAGGAAGAGCCTCCAACATATTAACAGGGACCACAGGATCCACTACATGCTGTTGGAGACGACCTGTGTTGCTGATTACCTTGCCATTGTCGCCTAACATCTTCTGCTAGAGAAGGGGTTCAGCATGTGTTAATTCCCAAAAATAAAATAAAAATAAATAATAATAATATCCTTATCCTCTGTTTCCTAAAAAACTTTTAAAATAAATAATTTTTATAATTTTGTCACCATCTAAAGATAAAAATCTTCAAATGGAGTTGAAAGTTTGGAAAATTTTCTTTTCTGTACCAAGTTCAATTTTTGTTATAAACGATTTTTATTCCATCATTTTCTCCTAAAAGTTATCGACTATTTTTGCTAAAAAACCCAGTTCCACCACTGCTTGACCATCGGGCAATCAGTCCGATGCCTCGCTCACTTGTTTGGGAGGAATGACTGTTTCGTCAAATTTCTCTTGCTATAAAATAAGAAACCGTAAATTCATTCATGAAACCAAAGTAATAGATAATCCTTTGTTTTTTCTTATATATAAACTCTGCCCAATGATCATGCCATGAATTGGGGTGAAGAGATAGTGGTATACTTAAATATATTCATAATCTATTGCCAATATCATTTCAAGTGTAATAAAAACAAAATAATGGTTACTATTTCTATATTTTAATTCTAAGGATTATAATTGACTTTATCTACCAACTAAACATGCCATAAATCCAATGTGTAAGAAAAAGTTTTAAGTTTGCCTCTAGTTTTTATCAGTATTGGGTTTTTGTACTAAAATAATAAGCTGTTTATTCAGATACATTAAAAACTTATTTTGGAAAAGGCAAATAAAATATATAGACAATAGATTTTCATGAAAGTTCTTAATAAAAATATAAAACTAGATTTATATCTAATAGTATAAAACTTGCTGCATTTATTTTAATCTAATACTATATTTGGTACAAAAGAATGAAATGGCGATTTCAGGTTTAATTCTTTTCCTCTTATTTGAACCTAACATAATAATAACAAAATGGCCTATAACGTGAGCCTATGTATAAACGCACACATACATACACAAAAGATACAACGGGTTACTGACCTCCAAATGGAAGAAAAAAAAAATGGAAACTTAGTCGAGACTTAATAAAAGAAATAGGAACTTGTTAACAGCAATTAATAAAGAAAATGAAAAAAAGTCTTAATGTTTACCTAGGCTTTTACCTTTTTTTTTAATTTTATTTAAGTCCTTAATATTTTCAAAATCTTATAAAAGTAAAACATTTTATTAAATTCAAAATACTTTTTAGACATGGAAGATATATGTTAACTTCTTATTAGCTTTCGAATAGTTGTGATTTGCATAAATTTTTTCAATCCATTTTTCTCATTTCAGTTATTTTTATGTAAATTTTTCATTATTTTTTATCTTGTAATATAATTAAATAAATTTAATATTATCATTTTATCAAATTAATTAGTGTTGACCAATTTGAAGTTAATGGGTACTATAAATTGATAGATAATTCAATAAATATGATAAAAGTTCTACTTTTATAAAAGTTTAAAATTTAGGACTCCAATAGAAAAAAAAAAGTAGGTAATTATCAAGGAAGGACTAGATATGTACTTTGCTCATATGACAGTTGACATGGAGATTTAGATGACACTTTAAACTAGCGATAGATAAACTTTAATTCTATCCTAAGTATAATGAATATAGCCTTAGACAAATCCTTGCAACTCACTCCAACAAGAAACTCTTATTGATAGAGAAAGGAATAAATTTTGACGACACTCTGCCCAAGTAAATATCAAAAAACTAAAATTTTCAATTCTCAATATGAATTTAGAAACAGAATTAGTAGTAATGGAATCATAAATTATGAAAACACAGAATCTAGAACACAAAGTTTTAAATCTAATTGAAAAATTTAGAAATTAGAGTATATGCTAATAACAAGATTATAACTATACAATTTGGAGAATACTAAAGGTTTAGTAAAACAACAATGGAGCATAAATGTTTAGGTTTTAAATAGAATTCAAATAGAAGATAATCATAATTAAAGTGGTATAAATAACTCACAATGCGATGCTTAAATAGTAATAAAAGTAACATAACAGATGGTGAATCTTTTTCTACACTTAACGTGTCATGTCACCCAAATTTAACGATGTTCCATTGGAGTCATAATGCTATCCTATATATTTGGTCACATTCTGTTTCATCATTATAATGTTTTATTTTCTATTTGATCTTGAGTTCAAACAGTCATCCTTTGATATATAATTTTATCTAAAAGTTTTTTATGTTGATTTATGACCAACATTCATAAAAAGGTGAATTGCCAATAATAAGATTTGATCTTAGGAACACTAAAGATATATCAATCTTTAAACACTAAAATCTAAATTAGAAATTGAAAAAGTTAGATCAACAATTAAGAAGAAATTAACCCTAAGGAATTTCTTAATTGAAAAAATTTGATATACCTCCTATGTTTTATTTATATAGTTAAAATAGTTTGAACGATTGAAACTAGTTGACTTACTTTAGATATTAATTGACCTATATAAGGAGTCAATTTGGCCCAATTAACAATTAAGTCAACCATTATATTACTTTTAATCAATTAAGTTGGTCTATTTAGCTACTCAGCAAGCTAGTGACTAATTTAGGTAGATCAAGTCCATTTAAATTATAATATCTTATTTAAAATAAACTCATCTCGGCACTTTCGAATGTTCTTGAAAATAAAACATAAAAAAGCTAGAAGAAAACTTAAGAATGAGATATTAAGATTCATATGGGATCATAGATTAGGACGGTGTCAAAAGAAAATATAACCTAATGAAAAATGACAAATGGTAACGAAATAAATTGAGAAGGTTTGTTGAGAATTTGAAACTATCTAGCGGTATGTTTTAGATGTTATCATCCATGCAAAATAAGTATAAATTGTCCAATCTTTGAAAATCAAATAATTTCTTTTATGGACATCTCATTGTTTATCATTTTTCTAAATGGATTATATAATTAAAAAAACTAGATGTTTCTTTGAATTTTAATAGACCTTAAGTTGTGAGATGATATAATGATATAAATACTTTGTTGTTTTTGTGAAATTCAAATTAGGAAGAATTTACTGCACAACTATCCAACACAGTTAGGTCAATATCTTTTGTTGTGGGGGAACAAAACTTAATATCGTTTAGGCGAAGGGATTAATCCAACTAATTTAATTGTTACCATTCATTCTAACAGAATTGGCATGTACATTTATCCCATCTTTAATTATATCAATTAAATTTGAATAATTAAAAATACATTTAGTTTAACAATTCATATATAATAGACATAATCCCTAAAAACCTAATCTCTAAACCATATGCTACATAATGGAATTAATAGGATCTAATTGTGGGTTTGAGAAACTATTGAAAAGTTAGGTTTGAATCTAACAACATGGATAAGACTATAAACTCACGACAACAACAATTAAACTCAGCCGAGAAATGACTTCATAAAACTATAAATTAATATACTAAGACACAAATTAAGGAAAAACCATGCATGAGAAAAAAATATATATTTAAAACAATTTGAACGAGGGGTATCTTAAGTTATACTTAGTTTTATTCGTTTTTTAAATAAATAAATAAATGATTGAAACTGATTGGCTTACTTAGATATCAATCGACCCACATAGAGAATCCATTTGCCCTAATTAACAACTAAGTTGATCATATATTACTTCCATTCGATTAAGTTGATCGGTTTAACTATTTAATTGATCAATAACTAATTTAAATAGATCAAGTAGATTTAAATTATAAAATATTATCTAAAATAAGCTCATTCCAGGACTTTCAAATGTTTGAGAAAAATAAAAAAGAAAAAAAAACTTCAAAATGAAATAGTATGATTCATATGGGACCATTGAAGAAGGAAAATAACAAGTTGAAGCTATGGAAAAACAAGTGAGTCTTTATGATAAGGAATGTTGGTCATACATGCAACGCTAACCGATAAATCGATTAATTGTTGGCAGGGAATTTAATGTAGAACTTGTGATGGTTTCTGTTCAAGGGGGAATAAAACTTATGAAATTTGGAATTAATAAGACCTGCATTTTCCAAAAATGATTTTAAAGGCATGTTTCTCTTTATGACTTCAAAGATCACATCGTCCGTATGCTTGTAATAAACAATAGGAGCACCGGACCCATATTTTCAAAACCTGACTTTTTAAGGATTTCAATTTTTAAAAAAAGTGTTAAATTTTATATAATTTGTGGGGAAATATAAACATGGTAATTTAATCGAGTAGGTTTATATAAAAATTTTAAATTGCATGTGATTTAAAACGTATATAAGTTTACATTCGATGTAATTATCTAATTGATCGTTTTGCTTACCTCTTAAGATATGCTTTTCAGTAAATAAATGTTTAAATCTAAAGATTTGAGGGCATGGTAAGGAACTTTGCATGGCCTTAACTAATTAACAAGGGTACACCGCAGACCAGTCATTATAGGTAATAGACATTGATTAGCACAGTGTCGAAATGTCGAAAGAAAATATAAATTAATGAAAAATAATAAAAATTGGAAAGTTTTGTTGAGAATTTGAAATAACCCCACTAATATTTTTTAGATTTTTTTTTATAAGTATAAATGCTTTAATGTTTGAAAAACAAATAATTTTTTATGAATATCTCATTGTTTATCATTTTTCTAAATTGATTATTTCTTTTACTTCTAGTAAACCGTAAGTTATGAAATGATATAATAATATAAATATTTTTTTTTATGAAATTCACATTAAGAAGAACTTATTGCACAACTACCCAATACAATTAACTCAATATCTTTTCATGGCAGAAAAAAATAATTAAAAAAAAACTCAATATCCTTAACGTGATGGAATTAATATGATAAAATTCAATTACTAACCCCCATTTTTGTGGTAATACAATTCCATCTCACTTTTAATTTATATTATTAGATATAAAATATTAAAATCATAATTAATAGTTTAATGATTTAGATATATTAGATATAAAATCAAAAATAGATATTAAAAACAAAAAAGAATAGAAAAGTCCAAAAAGATAAACTACAGTCATACGTACATGCATACATTCAAGTGGCCATTAGCATCAGCATAGGCATTCACTAAAATTGTGTTCTTTTCCCCGAAACAGAAAAAAACTAACCGTGAAAAGCAGTTTCGTACTCTGCATTCAACGCGCCTTTCCGTATTCTCTCTCTCTCTCTCCGTCCTCGTCCTCTTCTTCTTCTTCTTCTTCTTCTTCTTCTTCTTCTTCCTCCTCCATATAGACCTCCATGCTTTACCAATGACGAACGAACTTCTCCGTATATTTCACGCACTTTCGTTGCTTTCTCCTTTCTCTGTTGGTCAGTTACCTACAGTCTCTCGTGTATGTACTTGTACGTGCTGTCCGTACGTGGCATGCGTTCCGCATTGGTGTGAAGATTTGATGATAATGATAATGCGAGTTTTCTATCTTCTGCTTGGCAGCTGAGAAAGTTTATCCTGAAGCTCGGAGAGGTAAATCTTGTTCGAGATACTAATCTCATAGAATACTTGATAATGTCTTTATTTTTATGATTATTCAAAAATATATCTTTATTTCCACGATTTTTTTTTTTTTTTTTGAAGTTTATGTTCATCATTTTGTAGGCGTGATTACGATATTCTGTTTTTGCTTGCAATTTTACTTTGACTGATTTCATACTAGGTAAATGGTAACGATACTTATTAAAAGTCTGAAATAAGCAGTTCCCTGCTTTTTCGTGAAATGGGCAATCGTGCTGGAAATGAAATGTATAATCAACTCGAAGAAAAAGAAAAAAGTGTGAAGATCTTACTTATGAACTCTTAGTAAGTGTGGGAACTTGATGACAGAACATTTCATATTATACTGGATAGATTCATTTTACAAGGTGGTGAATGTATGGTCTTTAGAGACTCGTTTGTGCCAAATAGAGTCATAGGTTTCATGGCATAAGATTCTTGAATGACCTAGGGTTTTCCTGTCTTTGTTTACTATGCTCCCAAGCATATGTCAACCCAATTCAATACTGATATTTACTGAATATGTTCAAAGTAAACGATGATTGAAATGCAGTATTAGAAAGGACTGAATAGGAATGCTGCTGGATTCGATACCATCTAATGCCATAGCTCATGCTGTAGTTGTGAAAGCTGTTCAAGGAATGGTTAAATGTGCATGTACTTCCAATTTTCCACAATGAAATTTAGGGTTTAAAACTTAATACTTTTTCCCGCCCAGTTTACTGTCTCTGCTTAAAAACGTAGAAACGAAATTGTAAAAACATAAATTTATACACTAATGGCCATTCAAATTCGCTGAATAAAACGAGAAGAGTATGGTTTCAATTCATAAAAAATAGAAGAAAGGAATAATGACTATAAAGTGCAAGAAAGGAATATACATGTACTAGAAAGTAAAATACCATTTTGCCCTTCATCTTCTTCCTTTCTTACTTGTTCTTTTTGTTTATCTATTTCCATTCATTTTTTCACTCTTTTTGTACAAATCCACTAATACCCAGATGAAAATACAAGGACTTGTAGTGCATCTATTTCTGGAATCACAATATATATATATATATATATATATATATGACAGAGATTAAACTTTGGTGGAGATATGTCCTGTATATTTGCTGTGTACGTGAATTTTAATGTCTGTATACCAGCCTAGTTGTAGGTGTTAATGATTGGGAACGTTACTGGTGACTGCCAATGATTCTGGTTAGCTAGAGAGAGAGATAGATATTATCAAGAATTGAGGAAAATGGTTTTCTTTTCTAAGAAGTGGAATTTATATTCTCTATTTTTAAATTTCATTTTTTATTGTTCTAGTCGGCCATCTAGCCTTCTGCTTGCCTTCGCAATCACCTGCGCCACTGAAATCCACAATTACTAGAATGATATAAGATTAATATGGTGCTATTCAGAATTGCAAAGCATAAACTATAACAACCGGCAAAAAGGATATGAAAAACATTTTTTTTTTTTTGTGGAATTCGGCAAATACTTATTTTTGTACCAATTTGACCCTCGGGAGATGCCAGTAAATTTGTTCTGCTTATTTGTGTACACGATATGATCCTTTTGGCAATAGAAACCGAATGCTCTGCTGGAAATTGTAAGGCAATGATAAAAGGTGATTTTTTCCGCCCTGCAGTTCTTGAGACGTAGTTTTTTTTTTTTTTTATTTTATTTTTTTCTTTTGGCTGGCAAATAGTATATATTACAATTTTAGGAAACAGAATAAAACTAATTTATTTTATTGAAGGTACGGCTTTTATCCTATTAGGCAACAAAAGGCTTGGCGTTAAGATACAGTAAGTTAGTAGTGATTACTTATTCATTGTTACTGAAACTTGATAGTTTTTCACACTGTTTCATTTGACACTGGTTATGTCGATCATCGCTGTGTTCTTTGTCTTCTGCAGAATTTTGCATATAGTACTTTACTTTTATGAGTTTGCGAGGGCTCAATCTGATAAGTTACACGTTAATGTAGTTTTGATTTTTTTTCCCCGCTTCTCTTTTGCCACCAGAAGTTGAAAAATGATTGGATAGACAATATTTAATTCCATAGCTGCGAGGAGATTTCTGGTGTTGCTGGTTCTATCCATCTGTATAGATTTTTCAGTCAGAAAGAGTTCATGTCACATTTTGACTCCAGGAGTGGTTCTAGCCATTTTGTTCACTATAAATCCGAGTGGATCCAGGATTTTACTCTGTTTTGTGGAAGAAATGCTTCCCATCTCGGTATGGAAGCAAGCAAGCAACCACTTGCTTCCAGGGAAGAGAGATTAGAGAATGAAAAACCGATTCTGAAACGAAATGGTATTCTGAAGATTAAAGGAAAGGACATGGCCAGTAGCCCTAAGAATGTGGCGATCGTGACAGATGTAAAAGAAACTAAAAGAAAGTTCATTGATTCTTCTGTGCAACAGCTGGCAGAAAGGAAGGAGACCCGGTTATCTTGGGGTCCAAGTAAGATCAACTGCATCCTTTATCGTTCAGGTCACAATTATCGATTGCCTAAACATGGTTTTAGCGATGAGAGTTATCGAAAAAGAGTGGTAGAGGCTGTCTCTATATTTCGGGATATCTGCAATCAGCTCTCTAAGGATAAACTAAAACATGATGGGGAAATTAAAGTTAGGAGGGTCGATTGCTTTGCAGCTAAGCATCTCAAGGAAAAGAGTATGTATGTGCATGCAGGAGTGAAGTTTGTTGGACGTGTTCCAGGAGTGGAGGTTGGTGAAAAATTTATGTACAGGATGGAGCTAGCAGTTGTAGGTCTCCATTGCCTGCCGCAGGCTGGTATAGATTACATTAGCGAAAATGGGGGCTCCCTAGCAACAAGTGTTGTCGCTTCAAAAAATTATACCGACGATCTTAAGAATCCAGATGAATTGATTTATGTTGGTCAAGGTGGAATGCCCAGCAGAAAGAAGCAACCAGAGGACCAAAAGCTTGTACGCGGAAACCGTGCTTTGATGAATAGCTTGCGTGAAAAGACTCCTGTGAGGGTGATTCGTCAGGAGGAGGAAGTAAAGAGAAAAGTCTTTGAATATGTGTATGATGGGTTGTATATGGTTGAGGGTTGTGAAAAGGTGCGCGCAGCCACTGGTCAGCTGGTCTTCAAGTTTTCCCTGAAAAGATCTCCTGACCAGAAATATGTTCTTCCCTGTAAGATCAAATTCTAGTGAGCTGCTCAAGACAGGAAACGGATTCATCGACAAATCAGGAATTTGGAGAATAGCCTTATTTTCTACTGTATTGTATATTTTCGGCCCATCTTGGGTTCGATGCTCATGTAAATATGCTGAGGTAGGGACAAACTAGCTGTACTGCAATCAAAATTTCTTCTCGGAACTTGCTGAGGCAACGCATTTGTAGTTCAGAGAAATTGCAAATCTTTGTAGAAACTAATGCAGCTGCTCGACTCTGTGTCCTGCGAATGACATGTTCAGAGAAATTGCAAATCTTTGTAGAAACTAATGCAGCTGCTCTACTCTGTGTCCTGCGAATGACATTCTCTTTAGTAGTCACACTAGCTTGTTGCATTAATCATCCTGCTTTCTAGTCTTGCTTTGCCCAATGGCTTTTAGATTTTGGAATAATGAAATAGCTCTGTCCCTTTCAGTTGAAGTCTCCAACGTCGGAGAACCCTTTGTTTTGCTTTTATAGTTTATAGTCCCTTGACGAAGAAGTTGGACGAAGCGAAGCAATCGGTCGACTGCTTCCTGAAGGACACAGGAATTCCATGCACTGTGCCGAATCTCATGTATTGAATCTGCAGGGGATGAATGAGTGAGGTATGGTGCATGAGTCCCTATGGCACCGTAACTGTGAATATTTTGAAATTAGCTTTAAAAAATTTTCCTAAGAAAATTCACTGATTTTCATAGCTTTACCCATCTAAAAACAAAAACTTTTCAATTTACTCCTCAAGTTCAGGTATCTTACCCAGTATGTTCTTTAATCACTTGTTAATGGGGTTGAAAGTTAGGAAAATTTCTTTAATTCACCAAAAAAACTTTTACATTCAATTTTATTTCGTCGCTCTCTCTTACAAGTAATTCTCTATTTTTGCTAAAATACCATTCCACCACTGCTAATCTTCTATTGACCATCGGTCTGATCAATCCAATTGCTTTAACCAAGCAGTAATTCTTGGAATTGCTGCGAAATGTTTTATTTCATTTATGAAACCAAATGATTAATGAATCTCTGTTCTTTATATATCTATAGCCTAATGATGATGCCCATGAATCAGGATAAAGGGCCATTGGCACTCTAAATATATTCATACTTTGTTATTAGTGTCATTTTAAATACAATAAAAACAAAATAGTAATTCTTATTTCTTTATTTTATTTTAAAGAATTACAGTATATTTTTACTTTAATTCGTTCTATCAACAAAACGTGTAATAAATTCAACGTTTAAGAAAAAATTTAGCTTGTTTCGAGTTTTCTTTAGTGCAAGGTTTTTGTACAAGATTAAAATAAGATGTTTACTCAAATATTTTTAATGCTTTTACAAATGAATCAATTTTTCGAAAAGGCAAAACTCGGTCTATCCACTTTGGTCTAATTTTTAGTTTTATACCGTGCGTATCTTTGGTAATAAGAAAAGACATGGTCACGGTTTCAAGACCGGGGCCAGCATTTTTGTCTGCTTCTGCTTTGTTGTTGCTGCCTTGTTAAACGTCGTTCTTTGTTTTCCAACACATTTCTTTCATTACGGATCCAAGGATCCATCGGCTCTGACTTTCTCGAATATAAAACAAAGCTTTAACAGGGACGTATCGAAATCAAATCTCATCGATTTTACCGTAATCTATTATCTTGATGTTTTTAATTTTATTTTTACCGTAGCTAGTTTATTAATTAAAGATTGTTATAATCAAATGATATTTTTATTGATTTTTGTATGGAGATAGATTAAAATTCAAATCTCTTAATTTTTATAATTAATAAAAAAAAATTAGTTGGTTGAGCAATTTAAGTTATTGATTGGTCTTTATATTTCAAATAAATATAAATATAAAATTAGATCTAGGTAATAAAACATTTAATTTATATGGTGTTTAACCAAAAACAATTTATGTTGTATTTCTTGTTCGAATAAATCTAATTTGTTTTGAAAATTTTGATTTAGCTTGGTTTTTGTTTGGTAAAATTTTATAAACCCTTCCTTTAATTTTGAAATTCCACACATCCAGCTAAATTGAACTCTCAATTTAATTTAAACAAAAAAAGAAAATTACATGAATGTCTATCTCCTGGCATCTATTAAGAAGTTACTAAGATAAAAGCTAATTTTTCGTTATTTTTTTTTCTTCTTTTGCTAAGTGTATAATCCGCTATATAAAACTGCAAAAATTCTTGTTTTTCGTTTTATTTTTTCCATCTTACAAATGATATGAGGGGGGAGCTTAATTACTTGGATATATTCTGGTTTACATTTTGTAAAAATAATTAGCTTCGCGAGAAACTAAGAATTTCTTCTTTTTTTTTTTTATTTGACATGTTATTAGGGTTTCTTAACAAAGGCTCTATGCATCGGGGAACAAGGTCAAAGAAGGAACTTTATTATCCTTGTAATTTGATTGCAAATTTCACGAAAAACTGAGTATATTAAAAGGTATGCAACTTTCTTGTTATTGTTTTTTTAGTAGATACTCTGTGTTAAATGTTGTCTTTTGTTTTTGGGTCTAAATAGATTTGTAACGAAAATTTAAACTAAAACATATCTCATTTATTAGGATTTTTTTACAAACCTATCTATGTTTTTAATGGAACAAGTCCAATATTTCTTCCTACTTTTGATTTTATATCCATTGAATTTAAACCGTTTAACTGATTATATTTTAATAGTTTAAATTTAAATGGTATAAATTAAATATATGATAAAGTGTTATACCGATTTCATCAAAATAAAAGATAAATCATAAAAGCTCCCCTTTTATTATTACATTTGTAAATTAAACTTATAATCTATTCCGTTTAATAAATATATTTTATGTATAAATTGGACTTACTCATTTAGCGAATAATCTAAATCAAATATATCACATCTATAAAGTTTCAATCTAAAAACATATTCTCGATATTGCCCCCAATTTACTGAAATGCTTATAAACAAAAGAAAAAATATATTGAAAATTATAAAACAGTTTGCAAAGACTACTTTCTTTTTCTAGGATAAATAATTGTACAAATATGATGAAAAGATCACAGTCGAAGAATCCATTAATTGATTCGAACTTTAGCGTATGACCAGTTAAATATAATTTTTAAGTACATGTAATCCTAATCTTTAAGGTTTTGACCCAAACATGTTTAGGGGGAACTCATCCGTTGAAAAGATATGCAAATCGCCAAATAAATTTGGCTGTTCTGTTATTAATTGGATGAAGTTTTATCATACAACTTCACTTGAAATCATATTTGGAATGATGGTATATTGTAAGATAAATAACCTTACACATGTGCAAAGGTTGATTTTAAACTGTGAATCGACTGTGACTAATAGTAGTTGAGTTTGAAACGTTTCTTGAACCATTGAGTTCTAAAGGTCCAAATAATTTAAAAAGTAGAAATTACTCAAATCTATAAGTTGGCCAATCATTGAATTGGTTGATTGGTCTAACTAATTCATTCCCATAAAAAAAATGAAAGAGAGAGAAAGAAGGAAGCTCATTAAGTAAAAAAAAAATTGGATGATATTCGTTAGATTATAACATACCAAAACTATTTTTTTTATGACGGTAAATAACAATTTTCTAAAAATAATATTATCAAACTAATGATAGAGGACTAATTATAAATTGATTATATATTAAAGATAAACAAAAGTTCAATTTAAGTTAAGTCTTTTTTATAAAACTTTTTGAATATTAAAAACTTAAATATAGGAAAAAAATAAAATTTGAAGAGAAAAATAATAAAAAAGTTGAAATCGTAATGAGTTGGAAATTAATTTAAAAGAATTACTAATTATTAATAAATTAATACAATTTTTTAAAAAAAAAAAAGAAAGAAAAGAGAAAAGAGGTTACATTTGAAGAACAAATACATAAAAGTCAGAACCATATCAAGTTAAAAATTAATAAAAAAAATTAAAATTATTAAAATTAATTAAAAAAATTAAGAAAACGATTTAAGGGTTGATGAGCCAGCTTAGAACCATGACTAGCTGGATTAATCACAATTCAAGCTTCATTCAACTTATGAATTGATAGATCTGAACTAGTTCAATCCGATAAATAGGTTTAAATAGTCCCACTTGTAACATATAAAAGTTTAAAGAAAATATTAATAAATTATGTGGAGGCCATTGGTGGTATGAATATGAATATTAATCTTCTATTGAAATAAATTAAGTATTTTAAATTGTAATATGTAATATGATTAGCGGAATTTTTCTATTTTTTCATTTCCTCTGTTTATTATTTTTAAGTACCCACCAACCAAACACTGCCAAGAACCCTTACATCCCATTTTTCTATTTTATCCATGTCCAGCCCTTCGTTGTAAAAAAACAAGGAAACAAAAATCTCCTTACAAAAGGCGATGATGTCTTCATTCATCATTTCTTCGTAGTGTCCCTTACTCACTCTCTCTCTCTCTCTCTCTCTCGTTCTCTTCTCCTTTCCTTGTCCTAGTCGGCCCCCTGGCTTGACTCAGGTACGCTTCTTGAAGTCATCACGAGCTAATTGCTTTCCTTCTGCTTTCTATGTCTAATCATTTCGAAAACCTAATTCTCTGTCTTCGAATTCACAATCAAACCAACACAATAGTATCACATGTAATTGCTTGATTCCCCTTTAGTTTCTTAAGTAATTATCATTTAGGTCTTTGTTATTTTCGTATCCGATTAGTTTTTTGTTTCGATTTTGATTTTGATTTTGATTTCCTTATATTAGGATGGACCCAAGATTGGATTTTTATTTGTGGATGTTCGGTCGAGCTTGATATGTTTGTTTGATTGCAGTTTCATTACCAGTAGTATGTTTTATTGTTATCAAATAAGAAACTTGGTAATGTTTGTTCCCGCAGAAAACATTTTTTAGATTTTTTTTTTTAAATATTTGTTATAATTGAAGCTCTGTAATTGTCAAATATTCTGGTAATCTATATTCCGCATGATGATAGATTTTCGTGGTGGAAGACATTATTACTGTATAAGCAACCACCATGGTGATGGTGTTTAACCTCCACGAAAAATATCAGGAAAATGATTTTTTTTTTTTTTTTTTTTCTCTAACAGACATTGTTTTCCATGTTTTTATTGATATTTTGCATGATGGGTAAACTCTAACACCAGCCATCGCCTGGCACACCATCAGTTACAGCTAAAAATCATTAGTAATCGTTATTCGTTGAGATCACTGCAATGGTAGTTGACAATTCTGTAACTTTAATAATAAAAAGGGGATTGAAAAAATCTGGGAAATGTTTTCCGCAGGACAAAGACACCCATTCAATTAGGAAAGCTTGTGATTGTAGTTATTTATTGAACTGCAATTTATTTTGTGATTAGATGAACATGTGATGAAGTGTGGTACATTTTCCTGGCCATTTGGCTAAGATAGGGTGTGGTTCCTATTCTTATGAGTTTTAGTAACTTATACATGATCCATCACTCCATATGATATTAATTTAATCTTTTCATGGGGGAGAGTCCACTGGCTGTAAGTACTTTATTAGTGGAGATCCCTGTAGCTTCTTGATGGGTCTTGAGCATCGCCTAGGCATTGGACACCAGCCTTGCTCAGGTGCTACCCACCAGTGCTGAAAAAAAGATACCTGGGTATGGTTAATTGACATGCTAAGAGTGTAAGTTGAAGCTTTTATTTGTGGCCATTTTAAGGTGTGACATAGATGTTTTCTTTGGTTCAATGCTGCCTTGTTTTCTGGAGAATGGAGAAGCTCCAGCTCCTGGATTTTATATGTGGATTTAAGATTTGATGAGTACTTGAGTAAAGGTAGATTTAGATAAATCCTTCTTTTTATGATTTATTATGAACTTGATTTGCTTTTTGAAAAGCATTGGAACCATGGCTACAATTCACGTTTTTTCTTGATTGGGTTTGATGTTTGTGTCAGTTTCTACAGATACTGGAAAATTTTGACCCAAAAATAAAAGAAAACACACAAAAATCAAGACAATGTTGCATGTAATTAATTTAAATAACATAATTATTTATTTATTTTTTATATTAAGATAAGATGTTTTGTGTGGTGTCACTTTTCTGTAAGCATCTTTCATACCATAACAAAATCAGATTCTGTTGTGTTGTCTTAGCAATTGTTACTCCTGATTGGAGCCCCTATATTATACTTGTGCTCTGTTACCAGTCATCCTTGAACCTTTTCTCCTTTTTATTGTTATTTCGGTTCAAAAGCTTTTGGTTCTTGCATGCTGATGAAATTTATTAATTTGCTGTATTGTTGAAGGCGTTAAACTTGGGAGAAAATGTACAATGGAGAGGATACGCATTGGTGCTACCAATGCAGTCGGCCATTTGGGCTTCAAGGGCAAGAAGTGATCTGCCCTTACTGTCTTGGAGGTTTTGTGCAGGAACTCCGTGAAGTGCAGGACTCACGATCAGAAGATTACTTTACACCTAATGGAGGCGGCATTCCTCCAGCCTTGCCACATATGCTTGATGCAATGTATGCTTTAATGATGGAAGGTGATATGGAATCTAGAAGTAGATTTATGGGATTTATTGGTTCCATTATGAGAGAGGCAGCTGCTCATAGAAATCCTAATTTTGAAGTCAGAGGACGATATCGCTCCATTCCTGAAACTAGACGTCGTGCCATTCCTCCAGATGAATTTATGGATTATCATGACCAAATGCCACATTTTGCTCTTTCTCGTGTTGGCCAAGGAAGTAGATCTAGGCCACTCAACTTCGATGAGTATTTCATGGGTTCCGGGTTAGAAGAATTAATTCAGTTGCTTTCATTGAATGACCGAGGTGGTGCTCCCCCTGCACCTCGTGCTGCAATAGATTCAATGCCCACCATCAGAATCACACAATCACATCTTCGAGAGGATTCACAGTGCCCTGTCTGCAAAGATGAATTTGAGTTGGGTGCGGAAGCAAGAATGATGCCATGCCACCATATATATCACTCTGACTGTATCGTTCCTTGGTTGGTTCAGCATAATTCATGCCCTGTCTGCCGCTATGAGATGCCTGCTCATGGGACCAGCAGTGATCATGATGCTGAAAATCCAAACGGTCCGAGTGGAGGCAATGGGAATGGCATTGGTCCTGCTGATGGGGATGATGGCAGGCAGAGTAGGGGAAGGAGAAGCCGCTTATCTTTTCTATGGCCTTTTAATTCATCAAATTCGCATGCTAATCAGTCTAGTCAACAAGGAGGGAACAGTTCATCATATGTTTATGACCCAAATCATGAAACCGGTTACTCCAGATGAGAATTCGATTGATAAGTGCTGTCGTTCTATTTCAACACAAGACAAGAAATAGAGAGTACACTAGTCGTACCAATGGTTAATGTACTGTATTGTGTGTGCATTTCATATCTTATTAACACTGAAAGGTGTCTCATGTTTGTGGCATAAGTTGCCTTGCTGTAAATGTTTGTTCTCCTTGATTCTAGTTTCCTCGAACCACTTTGGTTGGATAAATGGAATTAACGCTGATATTTTGCACTGTCCAACTTATACTAAATATGATGATACTTTGATATGGTATCTGTTGCTATTCTCATTAGCTTTTTGGGTGCATATAGCCCGTCTTATAATTAAAGAATCGATAGTTTTCCGGGTTTCCTAGCTCTACTTGGTGTATTCCTCTAAGTATACTCCTCTTGTTTCTTTGGTCTCAAGGATAAGAACCCATGTTTTTTCAATAGCGGCCCTGCAAGGTGATGCTATCTGTTGAGATGCATTGTCCTTCATATGAATTGCTTCTTGGTAGTGGCGGATCCGGGATTCCATCCAAGGGAAGGCAGGCTGTGCAAGGAAGGTGAAAGCCATAAGGTCTCCTCTTATCAGACATGCAACTTTACTGCTATAAGATAACTTGGAATGCACCTATGAATATTTCAGGGTTTTTGAGATAAGAGAAGCAAGACTAGTGTGTGATTCTTCACGATGAGTGATTATGCAAATGAAATTGCAATTTGCACCCTACTATCAAAACATTGATTTAAGAGTTGCAAATATATGTATATATGTGGAGCTAAATCTCGCCCGCTATTTGGCACGCTTACTTATGAAGATACTAAATTGAGAGAGAGAGATGAAAACTGTGTAGGAGTTTGAATGCCTCCAAAGCTTTTGACCTTCTGAGTTATTCAGTAGTATAATCCAAGGAAACTGGAAATACACCAGGTGAGGCTTCGTAGAAAACTAGAAGAAAACCGTGGTTGAGGTACTGATTATTTTTGTAGATAATCCTAATAAGTTTTAAAGAAGAGGCAAGCCTTCCCTCCGACACAGGAGATTCTGTTCTAGTGCTTTATGCAAACCATGTGTCTAAATATATAGACGCAACGTTATCAGGCGGGCATGTTTCACGTGTGTGCTGAATCCGTCTCACCCTTTCCAAGGTCTTAGAAGAAACGATGTGGTGGGGAAGTAGGAGATTGGCATGAAGAGAACGAAAGCAAGTTGTAACTATAGATTACAAGTAAGAGTTCATCAGTCAATTGGATTTACGCCACATAGACTTTGTTTACTAAACAGATTTGTAAACAGGTTAGGTAATAAACTCATATTGGACAAATTTATAAAGGGGTCTAAATGGGTTTAACTTACTTCTTAATTGTGTCTGAACTATTTTGATAAATGATTGGCGGATCTTATTAAATTGCTGGCCCTAGTTTATACAATCGCAGCAGTGCCAACTTGAGAGATCCAAGTCCGACTTGAAGATTCTTTCTACCCAATTTCAATCCCAAATGATGGAATAATCAGAAATGTGCAAGTTGCAAGTGGGTTGTAACGTATAGGTCGATCCATTTAACTTATTTTATAAACAAATTCGAGTATTTAAAAAGTAAGTCAAATAAGTCCGATCCGTTTAATTAGTAGACTAAATTGAGTTAATTTGAATAGATTCATTTAATATATTTATATTTTTGGTTTATAAATCGATCCATTTAAGTTTATTTTAAAAAGAATTTAAATTAAAGTTTTTTGATCCATTTAAAAAACAGGTTAAATAAATATTAGTTTATTTAACCTATTTACACACTTCTAAAAACAACACTGTAATTCTGATTAGCTATAAATATTAATTTACAAACAGTATCATTAAATTTAGTTAACTTATTCGATTTAATTTGGGTCAATCTAATTTCTTTATAAAACTTATTTTAATCTATTTTTTTAATCCTTATTGATACTATTAGATACAATCTTATTGACCGGGCGGTTAAATCCAGTTGTTATAAAACCCAATCAGGTTTTTCTTAAGTTAAGAGTATACTATTATATCTTGTATTTTAACCAATCTCATCGCCGGTGGACCTTGCGGAACGGGTTTCACCACATCGTTGGGTGTAGGTAAGGTGAGTTAGGCTTTTAGCCAAAGTAAAGACAAAAGAGGAACTAAAAAACCTTCCAAGACCCAGCAGATTGATTCCTTCGTGCCTCATGCTGCACAAATCTCAAACAAACTATATTTGCACTCACTCTACTAGTGTGTTACTGTATCACCTATAATCTTCTTCCCTTGAAAATTTGAAACTCTTTTTTTTTCATGAGTTAGAGATTAATTAACCAAAGCTTCAAGATTTCTTCAAAAATGGTTTCACCCATGTCTGTATCTCAAATTTATTGTACAAACATCAGGTGCCCAACTCCCAGTTTCTCTTCAAAATCCAAAATTCAACAATCTAAGCTCTGTTACAGACCAAAATTTCTGTTTAGGAGACACCCATTTGTTAAAGCTATGGTTTCTGATTCAACAGCTCGTAAAAGACAAGTTGAGGTTAGTAAAGTATGTATCTTTTTTTTTTCCTTTTGAATTGGGTTGCTCAATTTGGTTGTGGGTTGTCGTGTCTAAAAGGTGTTTGATGTATTGGGTTTTGATAGGTAGTGTATGACCCCGATGAAAAGATCAATAAATTGGCCGATGAAGTGGATAAACAAGCTCCTCTTTCAAGGCTCACTCTGTTCTCACCTTGCAAGGTTGTTTTTTATTTCCTTTTTTTTCCCTTTTTCACTAATTTAGGTCGGTTCCGTTAACTAGTGCCCAGACACTAAAATGAGTTTCCAAAAAGGTTCCATCTTTTCTGCCCAATTATACACTTTATGGAAAAGCAATCATATGAAATGTTGAAAAGGTTTCTGCTTTTGGTTGCTTCGGAAACTCGTTAACATTTCCTATTTAATATATATAATAACTCATTTTCTGATATCAGTATCTTTCTATGGAGTAGGTAAATGTATTCTTGAGGATTACTGGAAAGAGAGAAGATGGGTACCATGATTTGGCTTCACTGTTCCATGTAAGTATGTTTAAATTAAATTTTTTTCTTTTTTTGGCTTGAATTCCATGTTCATAATCTTGTTTAATGTCAGACATCTATTTACTATCGCAATTAGGGGTGGTATTGTATTAGAAATGATTTTTGTCCAGCATAAGATGGTATTTTGTGTGTGAAGTTCATGTCAAACTATATGTCACGGTTAGAAAAGTACAAATCATTCAAGCATTGTAAATGAAATTATACTTGAATCGTGTCGATTTGCAATATATTCTAGGTAGAAGTATCGTGATGGTGTAATCAAGCTTGAATTTGTATTTATTGTCGTGTCAGAATTTCCACCCGTAATTGCAAATGCTTTGGTTTTGAGACATGCTGTTGTGGTTTTTGTGTTCTCTTCCATCCTCAAATCACTAACTAACTAATGTCTCCAGGTGATAAGTCTGGGGGATGTAATCAAGTTCTCTTTGTCGCCATCACAAACAAAGGATCGACTATCAACCAATGTGTCAGGTGTTCCTCTTGATGATAAAAATTTGGTGAGATTCTCATTTCTTGTCTTGTTGAGAAACTTTTACTTTAATGACCCGCAGAGTTGGTAAATCAATAAAATATTCTACATGAATCCTGATTAGTTTTCTGGATGCTGTTTTTGCTTCGGGGATTGTTACAGCTTTTGTCTTCCCTTGGCAGATAATTAAAGCACTCAATCTTTACAGGAAAAAGACCGGCTCTGACAAGTTTTTCTGGGTAAGAAGCAGTCCATGACTCTTTGATCTTTTCAGACATTTTAGAAATTAACTTGATGTGAATTTTCTGTCACTCATTGCATTCTGTGATGGCAGATCCACCTTGACAAAAAAGTCCCTACTGGGGCAGGACTTGGGGGTGGAAGTAGTAATGCTGCCACTGCTCTTTGGGCTGCTAATCAATTCAATGGGAGTCCTGCAACTGAGAAAGAACTACAAGAATGGTCTAGCGAAATTGGTTCTGATATTCCTTTTTTCTTCTCCCATGGAGCAGCATATTGTACAGGTCGAGGTGAAGTACGTTTCCCATATCCTTCAATGAATATATGAATTTGCGTTTTTTCTAAGGACGAGTTACGATAGTCAATTGTCTAGTTTGTAGATTCAAGTTTTTCTAACTGTCATATGCAATTGCCCGTTCAGATAGTTCAAGATCTCCCTCCTCCAATATCTTTGGACCTACCAATGGTTCTCATAAAGCCGCAGGAGGCATGCTCCACTGCTGAGGTTTACAAGGTAACATAAAGCGTTGGGAAGGGAAAAAATATCTAACCTATGCTCGTTCATTATGTGCTAGCTCACGTTAATATTTGAGTTGGAATTGTTCTCACCAGCGGCTCCATGCTGATCAAACCAGTAAGGCTGACCCTTTAACATTGCTCGAAAGGCTCTCTAGGGATGGAATATCTCAAGATGTTTGCATCAATGATTTAGGTAGAAAGCTATGTAAGCAACTATTTCTGTTCAAGTTTTTCCATTAATAAGGCGCTTGCTTCATCATATGCATCTGATCCACTCATACTTAATGTTGAAAATTTGTTGGCCGAACGAATCATTATAAGAATTAGCTTATTCCGACTTGACATAGGAAAGAGTTTGGCCTGGGTAATATGAAATGCAATCTTTTTGCGATGCCAATTGTAGATTGGAATGCTTAACTCACAAATTTTGCTTGTGTCTGCAGAACCTCCAGCATTTGAAGTTCTACCGTCACTCAAAAGGTTAAAACAGCGTGTCATGGCTGCAGGACGTGGACAGTATGATGCTGTGTTCATGTCGGGAAGGTATACGTGCTGCCTTCATAAGTTGTGCAGATTGATGTTGATGCCTTACGTTTGCTCATATTCTCTTCATAGATTTGTAGGAAGTCATAAGTTGTGCAGATTGATGTTGATGCCTTACGTTTGCTCATATTCTCTTCATAGATTTGTAGGAAGTAACAATAAAATTTGTCACAGTTATTAGAACCTCATTTCCCTCTTAAGTACTGATGCTTTTTATGCAGTGGAAGCACAATCGTCGGGATTGGCTCCCCAGATCCTCCTCAGTTTATCTATGATGACGAAGAATACAAGGATGTATTTTTGTCAGGTGAGCAGCTCGACCAGTACCAGCCTGTTAGAGAAATGATTCTTCATCATACTGCAAAAACTATTGACATTTATATGAATTTTTACCACAAAACCACCCAGCTTACCTCTAGTCTAACATGTAACCTTAACCTATTTGTCTTTTACTTCTTATTCATCATCGGAGTTACCAAAAATTGTTGGTTTGTGTAATATCAAGCCTGGTTTGGTAGGTTTCATTTATGATACAACAATGGACAACAGCCAAACACAAGCATTATTAAGATTTTGCGGCATTGGTTTTATGGATCCTATTTTGCCTTTGCACCCTATCTTATATATGTTGTATCGGGTTTTTATCGATACTCTCAACACCTTTTCTTCTCTGCCTCCCTATTTTTCTTTTTATATTAGTAGTGAATCTGAAATATATTTCAACGTGCAGAGGCAAAGTTTCTCTATCGGGAATCCAATGAATGGTACAGAGAACCGGCTTCAGGGACTGCATGTTATTCACCTGAGCAGTTCTCTTAAGACTGGCATCACGCGAAGCCAGACGATCCAAATAATTGGAAAATGTAATATACATTAGTTTTTCCTACAGGTTTTCCATGTTAGGGAGAAAGAAAGAAAGAGAAAGAAAGAAAGAGAGAGATTTTCTTTGGCCAAGTAAATATGTTGTTCCACACAGCACTCTTGCTCTCTTGTGTTGCCAAAGCTGTAATCAAATGCCTATGTACATGCCATTTTGTGCCATTAACTTCCAATGTTGCATACCCAAATAGCAGTTTAGCATAGTTCTGGTGTTTCATATGGAATTATTTATTTTTATTTTTTATTTTTTGGGCTGTCTGCCTAAACCCAGGGTGGATATAAATGCCATAACAAAACATTATAAAGAAAATATCTCGAGAAATCTATACAGTATTGGTGCTCTACTATGAACGTCAACCGCTGAGTTTTATGATGGGCGTAGTACTGATGTTAGAAATTATGTTCAAGCATTATTAGATCAATCAATCAATATCCAGCTTCGAAACAATTTTTCGAGTGAAAAGCTTTGTTGTGAATTAAATATCAAGTACTCATATAATAATTAAATAAAAAAAAATATGTGAGAGGTAAAACAAATCCCAGGTCGTTTGTTTGATTGGCTAATCAAAGCATGGGCTAGTTCATATATTTGCCGGTTTTGATTACCAAGGAATAATGACTTTAGGTTCCATTGCTATCATTTTACATATATATGTCTTCATTGTATTCCTATGCAATGTTCAACTAAATTTTTTAAATTTGAAACTTTCTTATTGGGACAGTTGATTTATCAATTGACCCACCCTCCCAAGGAGTTTTGAAATTCTTACCACCCCTTTATTTCCTTAATTACAATAAGCTCGAAAGAAAATTTTATTCTTTAGGAATGAAATAAGACTATAACAACTTATTACATTATTTAGTTTGATTAAAGTATTTAAAGATTATCTAAATAAAAAACGTAAATAACTACTTTTTTCTGATTTTTTAGAAACGCTAACCACTAATCTTATCTACACCAATGCCTACACATCACTCTCTCCCTCTCTCTCTCCCCCTCACCTACCTGACCAAGCCCCTTAGTATTGTGGTCGCTATTAAACAATGGTCTAGTCCCAATGAACCATTGTGGGTTTGCCAAGGTGTGTTGATATGTTTTGACAATAGGAGGATGTAGTAGGTTCAAGCCACTGACATATAATGAGTTGAGTGATGAGAGGTTTTTGTGAGGACATTAGTCCATGCAATCAAGACTTAAGACTTAGTTGAAGTTTGACATTGTTGAAAGGAAGCAACTAAAGCGGTTAAGAGATGCACAACTAGAGTGTACATCTATGTACCTTAACTATAGGCATTTACATGGCCATGTTTTTGGAGTATATAACTATGCAATTATTTCTAGCCTTGGGAGATGAATTATTTTATATTATTTAGACTTATTTTATATAATTTATTAGAAGTTGTATTGTTTTCATTTTCACCATTAGCCTAGGGTTTCTTTTAGATAATATATATAGTCTCTTATTGATTATAACAAACATAGTTGAGCTTTTGAGAATGAATTATTAACAAAGTTTGTCATGAGTATTTCATGTTCTTTCTAGATCTTATCAATTCCAACAAAATTCTAGCATTCTCCCTTTGTTATTGTGTGTAACGTTGGTAATTTGATTAACAATTCATTATCAAAATTTCCTCAATGACTCCGATTGATTCCTATTACCGTATGTTATACTGACATAGGATTTAGTCACAACTAGTTGGATTTACTCTTCATGAGGTATATTAGATAGTATCATGTTTATATTCTGTACTTTTTTGTTTGTACCTATATAGGAAAATCCAAAAGTGTTTCCTTTTTGCTATTTGAAACCCTAAATTCCATGAAAGGTATGAACTTTATCTTGTTGCATGATACTGATGAATGCGCCTAAATTCATCACGAACCTTTTATCTTCTTTCTAGATCTTAGCTATTCTATCTTAGAATTATGGAACTCTCCCTTTGTTAGTTAGATTATTGTGCGTAACATTGGTAATTTGATTAACAATTCTTTATTGAAATCTTCATGAGTCATATAAAAATTTATGTAACAACTCTGATTAATTCCAATTATCATGTGTTACATCAATTGTAGGATTTATTCACAACCAATTAGAATTACTACTTATGTGTCATATTGAATAGTAATTATCCATGCCCTTCATTTTTCAATTATTTTATAAACAACAAATAATTTCTTTTTTGTTTTTATAATCTCTAGAATTCATAAAAAGACTAGATGTTTATCTTGCTATGCAACATTGACAAATGCACCTAATTCATCACTGAGTCTGAAGCATACACTATTGGTAAGTTCTTTGGATCTCATCTTATTGAACTTTGGTATTGATTGGTATTCTATTGCTTTGATTAGAGTGGTGATTGTGCAGATTTAAGGTTTATTGTTTTTGAAAAAAAAGAAAAAGATAATAGTAGCAGTAGTAGTAGTAATAAATTATAGAGCATTGTGAAGTGGTCAACACAATTTTAGAAAAGATAGCCAATTCTCCTAAAACATAAAGTGATAAAAATAGACCATTATTGGAAATATAGAAAGATAAAAAACAAAGTAAGGAATGGGTGCATTAAAAGGACAAGTCAAAAGGGACTTGGATGATTTGATAAGGAGTATAAAGTCTAGGGCTAATGAAGATAGTTGGGTAAAATGTAGGAGATGTTTGGGTTAAGGGAATTTTATGTAGTAGTGTCTAAATGAGCATGTAGTGGTTTTCTTATGTTTATTGAAAAGGATGAAATGAATGAGTTAGGAAATAATGTGCAAGAGCAAATTTCTACATGTAAGATAAAGATGAAACTTGAGCGTCCAAAAGAGAAACTAACCCAAGAGAAATAGTTTAGGTGCTTGATACAGGGCCATTATGTTGTTTAGTATCTAACTTGTCATGTCATATGCCAAATTGTAGCCGAGTATGAAGTATTACGCTAATATTCAAGGGGAGGGTAAGGGTAGGGGATAAGGGGTATGAATTGAGTATTAAAGATAAAATGAGCTTCTTTTTAAATTGAGCAATAAATTCAATAATGTATGTAAACAAGATAATGAGATAACAACAATAAATGCGGAATTTAAAAGAGATAGGAATAAGGAAGATTAAACTTGGATATAATGTGGAGATTGGACCACCCTCTACTCTTCACGGACATACAATACCTCTAACAAGAATATTTCATCACTTTTATTATTCACCAATTGAATACTCCAAGAGCTATACAAATACTCAATATATCTCAATCACAATCACACAATCATAACTAGACGATAATCTTTCAAGTGTAATGCTTTTCTCTCTATATTTTCATAAGAAGTAGACTCACAAGTACTGCACTATCTATCTTTCTTAATAAATTGCAAGTTAATATACAAAAGACATATTAGATGTTATTAAGCCAAAACATGTAAGAGAATGTTTGTAAGTTGCAGTAGAATATCAATTCTTGATTATCCTTTGGCTGAGTAGTTGAGCATTTATACCATCTCCAATAATTTTTCTCCTTATAGTGTATTTAATGCTCTAATGGCTAGTTAAATTGCAATTGCTGTTGAGTTGGTTTAACCCCTTATTGTCAAGCCAGTTCAACCTTCTATCGTTAAGTCATTAAGCTAAAAGTATACTGGCTCCAACATTATCTAGCTTACTATTAAGTTGGCTTAAAGAACAGAAGCTATCTGACTTTATTTCCTAAATCACTATACCATCAAGTGGTACTTTAGAATTCTACACTTCTTTCCTGATTTCATATTAGAAGCACACAACATAACCATGCACATATAATAGTCTTTTTTAAGATTCATTGATGTAGTTTAAGTCCACTAGAATTGAATAAGGAGTTAATTGATATTTGGAGAGTTTGCAAATTAACACTCAATTTTACAATTAACTCAATATTAATTAATTAATATAAATCTTAGTGTTGTTTTCATCAAAATTAGACTATGAATCTTAAGTTCAACAGAGTGTAGTTAGTTGTTAAGGTTAAATAAGAAGAAGCCCCTTACAACAACGTAGAATTTGTCCAAACCATCACATAGGAGGAGATTGGGGATGTAGAGTGATTGATAGAAGAAGAATGATAGGATTACAACAACATGTTAGGCTTTGGACTACATGGAAGGCTTGCTCACGAGCTTCGCGCGAATGGATGACCTGTTTATGTGCTTTATTTGTGCTAAACAACCTACCCTGCTTTGTTAATTCTATCCTGTTATGTTGAGCATGCCCTACTTTACCTTAATCGAGCTCTCTTACAAACCTATCCATGAACTATGGCAATATTAGAAGACCTAACATACTCTGCAGGTTCTATCCTAGGCTATTATTTGTACCTTGCTTTGCTAGGTTTTCTTTGTTATACTTGGTCCATTTTACTCTATTGTGGTCGGCTTTATTCTATTCTGTTGGGTCTACTCCGATTAGTTATACAGGACTATCTTGTCTTGCCCATTCGCTCTACTTTATTAAGATCAATTTGCTCAACTAAGTCTGTTCAGTCAAGATTTACTTGGTCATGATGAGGCTGCCCCATCATTCCATATTAGCTCACCCACATCAAGACATATTAAATAGGTTGGCCATGTCCACGCCAGATCAACCCGACCATGCAAGGTCGGTTACTACCATATTGGCTTGGCCACCTCCATATCAGGTCAATCTAGCCATGCGAGGTCGGCCCTGGTCCTATCAGGTCGGCCACGGACATATCAGATAGACTCGGACAAGACAAGTCGTCCAAAATCAGGCATGCCCAGATCATAGCTCCAAGTCTCTAACAACTCCTCAGAATCAAATGTCAGCCCCTTACCTAAAAATCTTGTGCAGCTACCAATTTTACTTATGTTATTTAAATTTCCATTTTTCTTGTATTTCCCCTTAATTATCGTTTATTTTTCATTTGTAATAACTGGAATGCCAATAGGGCGTCCTTTTATTCATTTATTTATAACTTTATCCCTTTTGTATAAATAAAACACTTATATAAGGTTTATGGAGATTTGAACTTCAATGAAAAACCCTTGAGTTTTTTCTCTTGGAAAGTTTTCCTCTACCTACTCTTATCAATCCCTTTAGTAAAGATTATGGTGAGCAACCTTATCACTTAAACTAGTGTGTCACATCTGGTGAGTCTTAAGTTTGTGTGTAATTTTACGATGCGTCATATTCGTAGAGTTAGTATGGTAAATTTGCTAAACCATCAACTTTTTATTTACTTTTTGAGCTTTCTGCAAGCTCGAACCTACCCCTTGGTTTTCACGTGATATTGGGTCTGTATGTTCACCTGCGAATTCGTATCAAAGAACTTATAGAGAAGAGGGTTAAAGGACTTATAGTTGATGATTAGATTGAGAGAGTGGGGAAAAAGGATGTAGATCACTTCAGCATTTTAAAAGTTATGGAATTTCAGAGGCTATAACAATTTAAGGGGATTTTTTCATGAATCCAATTAGCAACGTTATGTAGTTTTATAAGATAAGCAATCATCAAGGGAAGTTCATGAATTACACTGATAGGGTTCTTTTCGAGTGCATATGGGTAAGGATAATTCAAATTTAGCTAATGTCACACCCCGAAGTGGCAGAGTCGTAACAGCTCCGCCATGTAAACCATCCTAAGATAGATTTTAGCTTTACAACCGCTATCTTAGACCTGATCTACACAAGGCGTCCACAACTAAACCGCTTTGAAGTAAAGAGTTTGTAATTTAAATAAATCATTTACCTATAAAAGTGAGGAATTATATATATATGTTATAATTCAGTTATTGCAGTTAAAGTTTACAATATTTCTCTATAGTATATTTCCTAATTATTACATTATTCGGAAATAAAAAATAATTCTAAAATAAAAACTTAGACCTTAAAAATATGTGTTTATTCTCCAATGTTTTTCCTCACTCCCTAGGATCTAGCAGTTGTTAGCTTCAGAGTAGTTGTTAGCCGTTTCTTAGCCAGCACTTGCACGACCTCTATAGAGATGTGAGCAACCACAGCTCAGTAAGATAGGATGGGGGACTTAAAACTATACTATACACACAACAAGGTTTTCAATCACTTATTAGGTGCAATGCATATGCAAGCAAATGCCATCGCACGACGTTGTCTGGCCTATCGTGAGATTAGAGAAATTGCACCCGCTCTAATCCGGGTTGAGGAGTTGCCGTTAATACAACAGCTCACGACCAAACCCAGGCTTGTGTAATGGAGACCTTGCTCTTCCCACGACTACCTTCGAACCACTGTCTTCACCCTTGCGTGACCTCCTCTCCTATCACTTAGTTCGACTAAGGATAAAGAAGGGATCATTTTTCAATCCTGCGCTATCCCTTTCGAAAGGGTCGGTATTTGGTCGGAGAGTCCTAAGTTCCCCTAATGGGTTATTATGCATGTCCGATTATGATTACTAGTCGTATATTTGATTAAGTCCAGCTTAGGATGATCAATCATTTCATACAAATCATACAATACATGCCAGAGCAACAAACAGAATCATAGTATTACCCATAATCAAGCACATGCACACATCCAACTATCTAATAAGCACAACCAAGTATAATCTTAAGCCTCCAAAATACAGCATCGTATTAATCCCAACTTACCTCGACTTCTCGCTCACTCACTCGAGGTTCAATTTGCTCAAGCTATCGCCGATCATCCCTATAACACAAACGTGGTTTCAGCTTTTTATATAACTATTATAGGTTCATTTTATCCTATAACGCTTATTGTTAGGTTTTGTTTAGGGTTTAATATACTTAATTATCTAGGTCTTAAGTCTTTTATAATTATTCTAGAGTTAAGGTTAGGGTTAGGTTCAGGTTCAGTTTCCGCATCGATTTCTAAATTAGGTTTTAGTTCTATTTCTAAGTAGTGTTTTATATTCCAACCCTAGAAATTCGTTCCAACCCTAGAAATTCGTTCCAACCCATAATGTGAAATTAATCACATTACTTCCCGATCTCCTAAATACTATCATTACCCTTAGTCGGTATTTATTTTACTCGGTACACTTAAATCCGTATTAGCGTACCGAATTTGCTTCTAATGTGATAAATTTTTACATTTTTCATATAATTTCATAAATTCAAGTGTCCTATCAGATTTATTGTACATTTTTATTATTCTCAAAATATCAATTTTTATTATAATATTTTCTATTTATTATATTTCTAAAAATTACATATTATATATTGTTACCTTTTATGTACATAATGCACTTCTAATATTTCTATCACCCTAATTACCATCTTTAACATCAATTATCATTTCAAAATGTCTAAATTCATCTTAGATCAGGTTTTACACCTAATTATCCTAATTTACAAAATTAACTTATAATTTATTATGTTTTTCTATTACTAATTTACTACATAATTAACTTAATAATTACATCTAACACTCTAAATGCTACAAGTATCATACTCCATCAGATTTCAACACCCTAAAACATATACTTATTCACTAAATCAGAAATTAATAATTTAATTACTTAATTAACCCTAAATTATCCATTTTTTGCCTCATTTTAAGATCTAAAAATTATCTAAAAATTTAGAAAATTAATTTTTGAAAATGGGCTCCGTAGCACTGTTCTATATCATCTAAGTAATCTACACAAAAATTTTGGGCTCGAAACTACACTCCTAAGGTCATTTATTTCTAAAACGAAACATGCTCGGTTTTGCATGATTTCTTAAGGATCCTACATCATGAGACATATTTTCATCAAAATAATATTTTTCCTACAAACTACATACAAAAATATTTTAGAATACCAAAATTCATAATTTTTTGATAATATTTACTATTTTTAAAAAATTACATAAGAATCGGACTGGAAATTGAACTCACCGATCTGGGTGGCTCCGGCCACCATCGGCCGCCGTGGCTTTGTTGACAGGCTTGGGTGCTACCACCACCTTATGGTGGTGGTGGCCGTCCACTTCTAGCTGCTCGTTTGGTGAGGATTCCTTTTAAAGGCCCTAATTGCACAGTTTTTCCTAATTTTTTTTAACCCAAATTTTTCTCTCAATTTTCGTCTCTCTCTATTTTTCTCACTTTCCCAACTGCCCAAATGAGCTCTGTGATTTTTTCTACTCTTTATAGGGATTTAGGGGATTTATTGTGTATTAAATGGGACAAGACAATTGCCTTATTTCTTAATTTTTGGCTTTTGTGTTGTCTTAATTTAATTAGCTGAATTTTTTCTTATTTTTCCCAACTGCTACGACCCAATTCTGGATCATTCATGATTTTTTCTGACTTTTCTTGATTTTTCCTTAAGTATTTAGTATTATTTTAGCACATTTCGCGTATTTTAAGTAATTACGTATATTTATACTTACATGTAAATTCATATATAGTACAAATAAATATTATTAAATATTATTTAGGTCATTCTATTATTTTTAGTATATATATAATCTATCTTTAGTAATTTATTAGTTATTAGATTACACTTTTTATCTTTTCGGTAACTAACAATTATTATGCTTAAAATTTGAAAAATTTATAGTCTCCTATTTTGTTACTTATTTTCTTAAATTCACGTTTACGGGGTCATTTTTTCTAATATTTCTCTCAATAGTTTATAATTTAGGCTTAATCGGATCTTCCAACCAATCGGAACCTTGAGTAATTGATTGTGGGGCTTACAACTAAGTTATTCTATTTTATTTCACATTGGTTTTTATAGACTAGTGTTTAATCTAGGATGATTGCTAATCTAGGACGATTGCCAATCTAAGATTCAGGTTAAATCTTCTTTAAGAGAAGACCTTTTTCTTTTTCTTTTTTTTGGGGAAGGGTGTGTGTGTCTGTGTTATGATGAGGACATGTCCATGCCTAGATAGTCTTCATACTCACTTAACACCTTGGACAATGAAAGAGAGAGAGACTGCATACAGAAAGGAAATATAATTAAGAAATGGGACATAGTTTAAGTTTTGTATCTAAAAAGGAAGAATTTAAAAGGGGCAAAGAGATGTATCGCTAAAATATATGCCCATGTACCACAACCGTACACATTTACATAACTACACTTCTTAAGTACACAATCGTATACTTATTCCTAGCCTTAGGATATGAATTATTTTATATTACTTAGACTTATTTTATGTAATTTATTAGAAGTTGTATTATTAACATTTATGTCATTAGCCTAAGATTTCTTCTAGATAATATATTGTCTTTTATTGATTGTGACATGCAGAGTTGAGTTTTTGAGAATGAATTACTGATAAAGTTTGTGGCAAACCTTTTGTGTTCTTTATAGATATTCGCAATTCTATACTAGAATTGTGGTATTCTCCCCTTGTTAATTAGATTATTGTGTGAAACATCAATAATTTTATTAATGATTCATTATCAAAATCTTTGTGGGCCACATGGGAATTTTTTTAGTGACTCATATTAATTCCTATTGTCGTATGTTACCTCAATTATAAGATTTAGTTGCAACTAATTTGATTTACTATCCATGAGTCGTATTGAATAGTATCTTGTCCATACTCTTTACTTTTTCGTCATATCTATACAGAAAAATCTAAATTTATTTCCTTTTCGCTATTTGCAACCCTAAATTCCACGAAAGGTCTAATCTTTATCTTGTTGCGCAACACTAACAAATGTACTTAGATTCATTGTAAGTCAAGGTCACATTAAGAATGGTTGAATGAGTGAGAGTGGTGTTCAAGCCATTCATGGTTTCGTGGTGTATGTGGTCTAATGCATTTCGAGTTATGCTGAGTCATAATGCATATGGTTTGGTGCATGAGTTTAAGCCATGATGAGTCATGGTATGTTTGTTTTGATTGTAGGAAATTTATAGGATTTAGGTTTGAAGCATGTCTTATGATTTGGAATAAGAATTCACAAAATTAAGTTTTGGTCTTTATGATTATAGATGGTCATTTCAGTAATTGAGTCTTTTAACCTAATTTAACACCATCGACCGATATCTTAGGGTAGTAACAAAGCTTATGAAATCGGCCTGTTTATGGATATTTTAGGAAGATCTAACTTAGTAGGCTCAGAATAAAGATCGCTAGATTAGATTTTCTACTTTTGGCTTTATTTAGTTGTCTCGTACATGAAAAGTAAACTCGAAAGCGACCTTTTTTAGCTCATTTGGACTCATTTGACTTTATTGGCCTTAAAGAAGCTTAAGCGTATCTCAAGCTTATTTAAAGAGAGAATGGGCTTCTTTTAATTATCATAAGCCTTAAGGCCATATTTAAACCCATGAAAACTAAAGGAGGGGAAGCTTCAATAACAAGCCTAAATCTTGACCATTTATCTTAAAGCCATCCGACAAATAAGATTGACTTTCAAACTTTATAAATAGAAAACTTTTCTTCTCATTTGATTCTATGGACAAACTTGAGAAAAACATTGAAGCTTTATCGAAATTACTCCACAAAAGATTAAACAACTAATTTATCAAGAACGGTTCAAGAACAATTAAGAACACTGAGTTTAATCTACTACTAGGTGTACATTCTTGAAATATTGAATTTGTCTATTCTTCCTCCCATGTCTCTTCCTAATGACGTCTCTTCATCTGTCATCAGCTCAAGATATTTTCTAGATTGACCAACATGCCTATGGTACATGATTGACTAGTTATAGTAACCTCACCATATAATGATTTAATAAGTGTTGAATCTTATTATGGAACAATCAGAATTCAATTCTCAACGAAGGATGAATCAAGTTGATTTAAACCTATTGTTATAAGAATTTGAGTTGGGTGATTTGAAGTGTTAATGGATTTGATCGGATTAGAGTTTCAATCGAGCTAAGTTAGATCGTGATTTATATTAGTTACCATTAACGTGTTGTGAAATCAAAGAGTGTGTTCTTACTTATATATCATTATTATTAAAAAGTTATATGAAAAGGATTTTCATAAAATCCATTTTTTTTTTGTTTTTAAAGGTGTTTTAGGAAAATGTAGAATGGTGGTGATATATACACACACACACATACCAGTAAATAATGCACCTGCGTTGCGAGTGGAAAAAGAAATACATGTGAAATTATTTATAAAAATGATTGACTATAATATGGATGTTTAAAAAATTTAAAATTGTCATAATCCCAAATAAATGATAACTATCATATAGAAAACTAAATACATTTTTCTTATATTATTTTATAGATAATTTATTTACTCAAATAAATGATAAATATCAAATTGTATTAACAACTATATGAGTAAATTAATAATTATTAATAATTGCATTAACAATTATTTAAATAAATGCTTAATTTCATCACATATAAAAGAAGTTCAACTTTGCATGTTAATGCAATTTGGCAAAATCACATTCTTAATTCTATTAATTAAAGCTTTTGTCACTTTTGCAACTCACATGATGCAATTTTAAATTATTTATGCAATTCACAAAATCGACCATTGTGAACCTTTCATTCACTCCACCATTATTAATAATAATAAGTAATAGTAAGACTCAACCTTCTTATTCCTTTACGGTCGTTTACCTCAATGTAAGCAATAAAAGGGGAATGGGGTTCTAATTCCTAAGGAATTGAATAAAGTTGTAATAACTTTTACTTTGTTTAGTTAGATAGAGAAGTAGTAAATTAATAGAGTTGAAAAAAAAAAGAAAATGACCAAAATACCTTTATTTTATCTTCTTCCCCTTCTTTCTTTTTGTCTCACGCTTTCCTAGGCAACCTACAAAATAGCCCTATTTGTTTCTTCTTTGCAGTAATTACTCATAACAGTGATGTGATTCTATGATCACAAATCAGCCACCACTACCAATATCTCCTATTCATAAACTTCTCACCAAAGAGAACCGAGGAAAAAAATAAAAAGCAATCGTAATCTTTACTAATTTGGATGAAGGAAATGAATCAAGAACTAATTGATGGAAGTTCTTCACCAAATTCATATAGTAGGTTTGTCCCCCATTCTTAAAGCAGCAAATTGGGAGAATGCAATGCCATTATGAAATGAAAGGAAGGGAATGACTTCATAATGACATCAGAAGTTCTCCTCCTCCTCCATTACTGCCATTTAAGGTGGCTTCGACGTTGATGGCAAAGGTTGTGCCATTTGTGGGCTAAGTTGGGTAGCTTTCGTAGCTATTGTGATGATGGTTGCGATTTTTGAGGTGGTCTGGGTTGAGTTCTTTCAACATGTAGCAACTTATGATTGAGTTGGACATCGAGTTGACTCAATGATTTTTGAAGTAGTCTGTATGTGGTTGGTAGGCTATGTTGGTGTTGGTGTTGGTGGCAGTCAGTGATGGTTATGATGGTAGTTGTAATGTTATGTCGTTATGCTATAGGGGAAGGGGATATTTTGGAAAAATATGATTTGTATTATATGGAATTAAGATTCTTGAGTTAAAGTAAAGAATCCATATTACTTGATTTTAAGTAATAAAGATTTTTATGGAATCGTGATTTTAGGACACAAAGTAAACTAAATGGTATAATAAGAAATAAGAGGGGAATGGAATAGCCATATCCCCCAAGTGAACGGCCATTAATGTAATAATATACATAATATTTATATGAGACGCCAAAGAGAAGTGGTGCTTTAATAATATAGATATATGTATATATATATATATATATATATATATATAGAGAGAGAGAGAGAGAGAGAGAGAGAGAGAGAGAGAGAGAGAGAGAGAGAGAGAGAGAGAGAGATGGGGTAGGGGTAGGGGAGAATGGAATAAATAAGTAGATTTTACTAGGTATGGACAGTTTAAAAAAGAAAGAGTTAACATTAGCTATAGTTTTCAATATATAATGTTATATAATATAGTTTTTATAAGTTCTTAAAAGCTCTTCTTAAAACCTTAAGAATTTGATCAAAACCATATCTGTAATCTTAGTTTTATTTAAGTATTAATATGTAATGAGCTTATGTATACATATATGTATGCATTTATGTATGTACATATGTATGTGTTAAATTAAATTGTGACAAGTCTTTTGATTGTTATCCAGGGGCTAAGTATGTGAACATTTGTTGTCTCTTTCATGTTAGATATGATGATAATGAACTTATTAATTGCTTGCTACTTTTGTTTGGGAGTTGCCAAAATGATCCAAAACGACTAGTGATTTAGATATTTACTCAGTAATTGGTACGATGTGATTGGTTGTTGATTAATTTTGTATGAAAGAGATTTAGCTAGTTAAGGGTTGATGTTCTTAACAAGTTTCATCTCATGAGCCATTTATTTTGTGAATAAGCTTATAAATTCTATATATATATTATAAATATTATATATTATTAAAATCTAAAAGTAAATATCTATATAATTTATAAATATATAATATATTATAGGATAATATATAATAGGGTTAATGTTACGATTTACATCTTAACTTTGCCATTTTTTTGCAATTATATATTTGAAATTTCAACTTTTCTAATTGTACATCCAATTGAAAATTTAGTTGTCATAGTTTACATCTCAATTAACTATAATTTATATTATTAGTCCTTTTTGTACAATTAGCCAGTGAGATGGCTGCTCTTAGCCTTAGTGAGTTTGCTCGACCTTCCATAGGTGGTTGCTAATTACCCCTTACAAAATTGTGAGTCACGATCTACTTTAAAAATGTTTGTTGTGTAACTTATTACCAAATGTTTATAGCCGTCTACAACTTTATGGGAGTTGAATGAACCCTCTAATGTCGTGGACGATCATCCCTTCAGTAGATCATGTTAACAGGACTAATGGTATAAGTTGAAGTTAATTAAGATATAGATCATGACAACTAAATCTTTAATTGTATATATAATTAGACAGGTTGAAACTTCAGGTGTATAATCACAAAAAGTTACAAAATTGAGGTGTAAATCGTGACATCACTCTATATATAATATATAATTTTTTATTCACTATTTATTAATTTATATATTTATTCATTTTATATACTTAGGCTTTTAAGTTGGCTTGAGATTAGCTCGTTTTAGGTTAGGCTTGAGTTCCAGCTAAATAATTTTTGAATGAGTCGAGATTGCTCGGCTCGACTTAGCTTGGATTGTTAACAACCTTAATTAATATAAAATTAAATAACATAATTATTTTTTTAAATAAAATATAAAAAATTTCATCACAAAAGTAAAACACGAGTCATCTTTTGTAATTTACCCAATATTATTATATGAGTAAAAGCATCATACCATGGATGTGTATCTACACTACATATAAGTGGTAGAAGATCAAACAGGTAAGTTGGTTAATTATGGTCAATTTTCTTTTTTCAATAAAATAGATAAGGAATTGAAAAAATATGTCTTGAGAAAGACTATTTTACTTCATATAATTTTTTTCCCATATAGAATATTTATTCTTGTGTTTATTTTGAATTTATTAATTGTAGTATTAAATGTGAATTATAACAAAAAAAGTTAATATATCCTTATTTAGTCTTTTTAGAAAACAATTTTTTAACTTATTAATTAAGAATATAATTATCTTATTACTTGTACTTTCATACCTTTTGGAAAGTAAATAGAAAATCGATTAGAAATAAGATTTTCTTACAATTTTGAAATAAACAAACTAATGAGAAAAATTTCTAGTCACTCTCTTTCCTTCCTTTTACGACTAACCTAGGGAATCGAGAAAGAAAGAATGAGGAGGGAAGGAAATAGAAAGGAAAAAAAAAAATCAGTTTTATTCTTTGAATGAGAAAGAAATTAAGAAAGAAAACTTTTATTGGATCTTGTTTATTTTTGTTCTCTCTCAAGTTGAAGAGAAAGGAAAGAGAAAATGTAAAATTCATTGTATTTTCAAATTTACTCTCTCTTTTATTTATCTTCATGTCATCCGTTATTTTTTCAAAGGATATTTTTATAATTTTATATAATCTTTTATTTTGTTTATAGTAATGATTATAATTCCTTTCCTTTTTTCTTCCTTCCATTATCTAAAAACATTAAAAAAAAATCAAATCCTTCTTAATTTTTTATTCCTCTTATTCTTTTCTTTCATATTCCATCATTCTTATCAAACAAATGTAAGTAAACCCGCCATCAGCCATTAATTTTAGCCGGAAATAAGTCAATCAAAACACCGATTTACCGTTAAAATAAATAAGAAAAACAACAATGGGAGGGATAAGTCATAACATAAGAGGATATCCGTAGAAGACAAACTCAAAAGTTCGTTAGTATTGAACTACAAGCATACAGAATATCCACGAATGGCTTTTTCGTCATTATACTCTCCGAAACCGCTAACAAAAGTTCAAATCTCGCTCCCAATAAAGGGGCACTTTTGACTTTTCTTACCGACTTTTTCGAAATCTCAATCTTCTTCTTCTCTCACTCTTTTTCCTCTTCCTCTTCTCCTCTTCCCCAAGCGTCAAAACTCTCTGCTCTCTCTCTCTCTCTCTCTCTCAATATTCGCTCTTCCTCAACCATCTACTAATAGTGGTACTAATTTCAATTGGGGCATCAAAGGAACGATTTTTCGATTTCCTTATCATCCTAAGGTTTAGTTTGACTTGTGTGTTATGGTAGAAAAAGATGAAGAAAAGACTCGATACTCGCTTTCCTGCTGTAAGTATTAAGTATTTTGCTCTTTCTCTTGTTGTTTCAATGCATAGTTTCAATCTTTTGCTTGCTTTCTTCAGGTTTTTCTTGTTTATGAAGTTAGGTTCCGTTTCTGTTATGGTTACTACTGATGGTTAGGTTAGGGTTTAGTTTTTTCTATCTAGTTTTGCTGAGTGAAGGTGCTGTATTCCAGTCAGGAATTGCACTATAATAGTTAATACAGGAGTTTAGCCATTAGTTGTTGATTGGGGGATGGATTGAACACTGAGTGGAGACGCTGGATTTAGTCGAAGTTGTGGTTTGTTTTTCTTGGATATTGATAGCTTGGTAAGATTTAGTTTTGTAGGCATGTTTAGGGTTTGGCTATTCTGTTCCATACGTCCATGGTGAGCTAAAAGATGCAAACTTGCAATTCGGATTTATTGTTAGGGTATTTTTGGGATGGGGCAAATAGTTGGACTTGTGTGCCCCATTATGAGTTTTGTGCTAAAATTATTATTTGGTGTTAAGGGTTTATTTGTGTCTGTTTGCAGTTCTGCGATTTGGCTGTTAGGTAGGTAGCTAAATCCAATACTCCGACAAGTAATTGTTGCTATCACTTTTGGCTGTTCTAGGAAATTCATGGTTAGGCCACTCTTTTGAGTGGATGTTAAGTTTGTGCTGAGTACTTGTGTATGTTTTTTTTTTAATCTATTATTTAACAGTAAATGAAAGGGAAGTGATGAATGGATAGCATTATCTTGTGTACTTGCTTTGAGTTTGGAGCAAGTTGCTTGTCTTAAAAGGGAAATTTTCCCATAAAGTTTTAAAGATTTGGGTTACTATTGGAAATAGGAGATGTTCCACTGTCTAATATGGAAAGAGTAGATATATGAGGCAGGAAAATGGTTTTTTAATGGAATCCTCCTGTTTCTGTTTGGACATTTACTTTATTTAACCAATCAGGTAAAATGCCAAGTGTCTGGGGTAAGGGTGCTTAATCTTCCTTCAGGAAAATGTTGTGTGTAAAAATTGAGCCTCACATATGCAGTGAAGTCCTGAATCTCTATCTAAATTTGAAATTCTGTTCCAAATCTTTGAAAAGGGTTTTAAAAAATACTAAACATATTAAGTTGTGTGGTTTGTTCTTCTTCTAAAATTATCCAGGTCTGATTTTTGACAAGGCTTTTTTGTAAGCATGATAGCCATGTTAGCAAAAGGGACCCAGTGACCTTTTTTGAATCTTCGGGGATTAAAGTGATACATTTGAAAGGCTTAGGACCTTGTGGCAAGCTGGCATAAATTTCCAAAGCTTTCATCACTTTATCAGGAGCTCTAGATAAAGTTGATTGAGATGGAAAGGATGTCAAATGGGTTAAGTGTTATACATGTGAAATTTATGATTTTCTCAGATTTAGTCCTGCTTAGAGAAGCTAATTCCTATCGACTAACACATGGTGGTTTGAGCTGTTATAGCGCTGTGTGAGACAAAAAGAAATATGGTTGTGAAGCCACATATAAATATCAGTTGATCAATATTAAATGCATGTCACTTATATCTATCATTTAAAAAAAAAAAAACAACTCATGTACTGATGTCATATGCGAAGAATCAATAGAGCGGGTGGTATGTCTTTCTTAGTTTTGCGTCAGGCATCATGGTTTTAACCTCCCGATAGTTCTCATATCAGTTCCTTGTCCATAAAGCAATTATACAAAACTTTACTTCTGTTTTTCATTATGCAGGCTCGAATCAAGAAGATTATGCAAGCTGATGAAGATGTTGGGAAGATTGCAATGGCTGTCCCTCTTCTTATGTGTAAGTTGATCTCTATCTATCTCGTGTTAAGATGTTGGTATTGATGCATTGTCAAAATTACAAAATTCACTTGCTAGTTCATTTCATACTGACACCTAAATACTCAATTGTTTTCTCAACACCCTGCAGCTAAAGCTTTGGAACTCTTCCTGCAAGATCTTTGTGATCGGACTTATGAAATCACACTAAAGAGGGGAGCAAAGACAATGAACTCATTGCATCTGTGAGCAACTTTCCTCATTTATTTATGTGAGAGGTTTCTTTGTCTTAATTTTGAACACTAGGGAATAAAAACTCTTTTCTGGATATGTTTCATTATCTTTTATGCCTTTTGTTTTGGGGCATAGCAGTAACTTATTTTACCCCTTTTGTCTACAGAAAGCACTGTATTCAGACATTCAATGTGTTTGATTTCTTGAAGGAAGTTGTTAGAAAGGTTCCTGATATGGGTAGTTCTGAATCTGTTGGTGAGGATAGAGGTGTTGTCAAAAGAAGGTTGGTGGAAATTTAGGTATTTTTGAATTCATGTATTTTCTACTTTCTTCTTGTGTTGTGGGAAATCCATATTAATTGGTGGATGATTTTTGTTTGATTGTCCAGGAGAGTGGTCAATGATGGACAAGTTGACAGTGATGATGAGTCAAAAAGGAGCCACTTGGTAATACTTCTACCCTATTGTGCAAGTAAACATCTATTATTGACATGCACACAGATTTGGCTTGCCAAATATATATTATCTACCATGTAAACAGTAAACACACAGTATCTACTTGGTCAAAGAGTTGATCTTGGGATGCATTTTGCTCCTTTTTTTCCCATTGTATTCATGGTGGACATATTAGTTCTCCTTTGTTATTCATGTTGTCAACTTGCTGTGACTCCATGAGGCATAATGAGAAATTTGGTATTGTTCTTAGTTTGATTCCTAAGTGTTAGATTTAATTAATGTTCGTGTTAGGGAGTCAAATTAGAAGTGCCCTACATGTTTTGGTTTTGTTTGTAACCCCTTCCTGTGCTTGTGTGGTTGTAGCAACTTCTTTTTTGATTGATGAATTTACTTATATATCAGGAAAAAGGGGGGAAAAAAAGTAAGAGTAGCTCCACCCCCCACCCCCACCACCCACCACCACCACAAAAAAAAAAACGGAGAGTTCCTTGGAAGCTTGAAATGGGACAATTGTTCATTACTGTTAAGACTGGTTTCACAATCTGCTGATTTAAAAGCTTAAGCTTCTAGGCACGGTGTGGATCATTATATTTATTACTTAAAAATAATAAATGAATTAGAAACCGATTGAAGTTTTGTCAAGAGAAAAAAACCTCTACATGGCTGGTCCTATGTTGAAAATTTCATGGCATAATGAGAAATTTGTATTGTTCTTAGTGATGCTGCTAGTTAAGCGTTAGATTAAATTTAGATTGGTGTTAGGGGCACAAATGGATCGGAAAATGCCTTGGGAAGCCTGAAATAGTGATAATAATTGTTTATAACAGATGAATTAGAACCTGATTGAAGTTTCATCAAGAGAAATGACCTCTACATGGTACATCCTATATTGTAAATTCCAGGTCTTTTTAACATCGATCATATTAAAGTGCAAGATTAATTAGCCAAAAAAAATAAAAAAAAGAAAAAAGTGCAAGATACCATTTTTGTGTCTTGATTGTTTTTTAACCTTTTCTATCTGTGATTTCACCAAACAATATCTAATTAATTTTGTATCACAAATCATTTCCAATGATATGTATAGTTGTAAGTTGCTTCAGAAAGGTGTGCCTCTCATCTTCTCCCACTCCACGCTTTGCGATGTATATTCCTTTTGTTATTATTACCTAATTTGGTATACGCATCATGGCTGTGTGATCTTAGTGTAATAGTGCTGTGCAACTATTTCTATTTAGGATGGTGAATGACTACTGTTCTGTAAAATGTAAAATGTCATTTTTTGTACTCTTGCTTGCAGCATGATACTGGCCACACCAACAGTGCTGGAAGAGGAAGAGGTCGGGGAAGAGGAAGGCCTCGTGGTAGAGGTGGTCGAACTGCAGAAAGGGATGCAAACATGCAACGGGAGAAATATGAAGATGATATATTCGTCGCTGAGCTGGAGGACAGGAATGAGTCCCTCGATAAGTTACAAAGGGGGGAGGATCTAGAAGATTCAAAAGAAAAACTTCAAGCCAATAGATCTGCAGAGACACCTGTTCGGAATTTTGATCTGAACGTGGGTTTGGATGAGAATGGGGATTCAGATGTCACTTTACCTCCGGCTCCAACGAATCCATCAGACTCTGGTCATGAGATAAAGCATGAAGAGTACCTGGGCTGGTCCCTCTCCGAAGTGGATAAGATGGCCATTGATCCCATGCAGCTTGCTAGGTTAACCAGTAGGATTGATGATGAGGAAGATTATGACGAAGAAGGATAGTTCACTCTGACTTGGTGTTTGTTTAGTAGTGACATCCTAACTTTGTTATCTTAGATGTTGAACCATTAGTTCAGTTGGCATAGGAAGAAAACCGACTTAGGATAACCAAGTCAAATCTGACCACATATAGGTAGCAGGAATGAGCTGACTTATCTTTGTTTTTTCTTCTAGAAATTTGTATTTTTCTTTTATTCAGACTGTATATTTGTATAGAAGGCTTCCCAGCTGATCTTCTAGTTAAAGTTTCGCCGTTTCATTCTAGTGTACGGTCAAATCTTTTTCTTTATAGATGCTTTGGGTTTATGCATATGATGAAAGTTTATATTCAGATCCGATGAACTGTGATGGGGTTGCATGGGAGCATTAATGTGGATGTTCTTTTGCTTGGTCGATATATCTTGAACAATAAGAAAAAGTGACTTTGCTGGGACAATATACATGTGATTGGCTGATTGCTGGCTGTTAGGCCTTCGCATTTTTCTGTGCTTTATCCAGTTTTGAGCCTTGAGGGTCCACTGAGACCTACTAGTCTTCTTTGCCTGATCTTCTGGTAAATGTAAATTCAATCAGGTCATATCACTGTCATTCATTGAGGTGGAATGGACTGCATTAGTAAGTCACCGTCTCATTCACATCTTTAAGCATAAAACCTGAATCGTCTTCCATAATCCCCATTGAAAGCCACCAAGTAATCTTTTCTTACAAACATTTAAATGGATTCAAGATTTTTGAAGTCAACACAGCTTGGAGATGCTGCTGCCCTGCTTGCATTACTGGACGAAGAACCGCTCATTCTGGAGAAAACAGCGTTGGCACCCGTCACAGAGAATCCGTTGCATACAGCTGCGCTTGCTGGGACATCAAGGTTTGTCCATGAGGTGATAGTTCGAAGGCCGTCTTTTGCATGGGAACTGAATCAAGACGGCTTTAGTCCCTTGCATATTGCATCGGCTGTAGGAAATATAGATGTCGTCCGGGAGCTTCTGACTTTAGGCCCTCGCCTCTGCCTGCTCAAAGACAAGCAGGGATTGATACCTCTCCACTTTGCAGCCATGAAAGGAAGAGTGACCGCGGTAGAGGTGTTGTTTCGGTGCTCTCCAGAATCTCTTAAAGAACAAACCACTCAAGGCGAGACTGCACTTCACCTAGCTGTGAGGAGCAGTCAGTTCGAAACATTCAAGACTTTGGTCGAGAAGCTTGATGACGGGGACATTACAAAGATTGTTAATTCCACAAACAAGGATGGCAAAACGATCTTGCAAATGGCTGTGGCGTCGAGGCAACTGCAGGTAATAATATATGGTTTCTGGGAACTAAATTGTTGAATTGCTTGCTATCATAAGAAATTAAGTTATAGTGTGGAGTAATAGACGTATGCTTGCCTTTGAGTTGCTATATAATACATTCAAATCCGTTGATTTACAGAAATTAAATGAAATTAAGTAAACAGTCAACTTATTTTGAAAATTGGTTGATACTTGGTATTTTATTAAGCCTCAAAAGCTGATACTTTAAAGTAGTATAAACACTAGTATTGTTAAACTTAGCCCAAATGATTGATACGAACGTATGACAGGGTTAAGAATTAAAGGGAAAAACTTGATTCGACTAAAAGTTAAATCGAAGTTGAATCAAGTTAAACAAAATTGGACCATATGAGTTGATCTAGGTTTAACAATATTCATAAAGACAGATATTATACTAGAAGATTCCTTTGTTTTTTGGGTGAGAGAATATTGTCCATACTATCCTCCAAGTTTGTTCTGCTTCTTGTTCGAGAGTCTTCAAAATACCTTGGGAAAAATTATCGATATTATGTAATTTTTCGAGATTTCAGTTTGCTAAATGTGCATATCATTATCAGAACTCCATAAATTGAGAGTGCTCATAAATGATTTTGAATGAGTTGAATTTGCTGTCGATTTGACACCCTTTATTTGATGAAACACACTGTTGAGAGTATTTAGATGCTGTGTTTGGTTGCACTAATGGAATGAATCTCGAAGTGTCTGTTGGTGACAATTTATCTACGAGTCATGAGACCAAACTGCTGATGCTTCAACTACTATCCAGAAACTACACGTCAATTGTCAACAAACTAATGAACTAGAAGCCTGAAAACAGGCTCCCTCCTATATGACACCATTATTGATAGCAATACCATTCATGGCCCACGTGAATCTTCCTTGAAATGATAATAGAAGATGACATATTTATGTTCTCACTTTCTTTGAGATTGTGTTTCGAGTTATTAGCAAGGACCCAAGGACTCCGGGGAAAATGTTTCGATGTTAGTAACACATCATGTGTCACTCATTAATATACATTACTATTCAATTTTTTATTTTTTTTTGTTTTCTTGGACATAGAGGCCTTGCTTTGTACCAATAGGAGGCCTTTTATCCTTAACACTCAAAAGAAAATTTGGTCTTTTCCAGAAAAAATTTAAACAGACTGTCGTGGCATAAACATAATACTTCCCTTGGAGGCATTACTTAGCACACTCCCCATTACATTGTTTAGTTACCTTTTTTTTTTTATCTCATAATATCTATTCTAAGGAAACATGATTCCGTGAGTCAAGGAATGGGTATTACTTCGTAAAAGTAAAGATTGTTTTTTTCCTTCTCTTTTTCACTATTGTTCTATAATATATATTCGTATTTTAGTACATTTTTATTCTATTATAATGTAATAATTATTTTATTACACCTTTATTCTATTCAGCGAACGGAATAAGAGGCATATTGTTGTTGTCATAGAAGAAAGGAATAACAAGAGGGAAAGTTTCTACCCTTTACCGTAGTTTAAACGCTAAATACAAAATGGCACTAATAACTTCTTGTCGGATTGTGAATGAACCATTGTGAGAAATAGATAGTTGTTTCGAGCATTAATGTCTTTGGATTAGTATGTTTGTCTAACGATTCATATATTTTCCTTTTATCTAAAGGTGCTAAGATATGCACTATACCTAAAAAAATCTACTTGTATGTCCTTTTATCTATCAAAACATTTGGTTAATATAAAAAATAAATGGAAGCAACAAATATTTAATGCAAACTATGGTGTCAATTAGTTGAGTCGAACCAATATAGTATTGAGCTCGTATTAAAACTTGAATTAAAAATTCAAGGTTTAAGTTTAGCTTAAGTTCTACTGAGTTCTAAATTTTTATTTTGAACTTGGCTAAAAAATATATTTAGCAAGTATAAGTTTAGTTCGATTAGCTCGATTAAACTTGATTTCTTTTAATCTTTTTTAAATAATCTTTGACTCACTTTTATTTAAAAGAATTAAAAATTAATTACAAATCATATCAAGTTAGATTAGGTTTACGAGTTTAATGTGCTTGGTATTCTGAAACTAAGCTCGAGTTTCACTTGATATACTACTTGAGTAGCTTGAGAGCAAACTTAATTCAATTGTTGAGAAACTGAATTGGAGTGAAATTCAGAGATTAGTTCGAGAACTGGTTTAGTTCACTTATGCCCCAGATGCAAACCATAGTCTCTTAGCTTGGTTTCTCATGTCTCTAAGTCACTTATTATTATGACGGACTTAATGTACATAGAAGGTTAGAATCAATCATGGCACACATGACATGAGATAAAACGGTGGACAGGTATTAGAGTTCCTCAAAAGCCACACCGAAGTGGGCATGAATTCAATAGAGATTCTTTCCAGTGACCCCGTTGTGGGAGCAACTAATGCCATGTCACTAGCAACTCAAATCCAGAAGGAAGTTACGACAAATGATTCGGCCCAATCAGACCAAGCAGATCAATCTTCAGAAACCAAAGCCGATAGCGGCATATGGTCCGAAGTAGAAAACATGGTCCTGGTTGTGGCCAGCTTGATAGCAACAGTGATGTATGAGGCAGGGCTCTCTCCTCCAGAAACAATTTGGAAAGACGATATGCGGTTGGGGAAGGGATGTACTGCCCACAAGTCATTCTTTAGTGTAAAAAATTTCTGCCCCGCCGCCTCGTACTACTTCTTCATGTGTTTCAACACATCCGGCTTCTTTTCTGCCATCTTCCTTATTTTCTTTTTCAGGAAACCAACCTATGTTCAGGTTCTGTTACCGCTGGCGCTCATCTCCATGATGATAACCTATATGACACTGTCGAGCTCCATGTCCCCAAATGGTCTTTCCCTGCTTATAATATACATTATCACTCTGGTGGTTTTCTTGTATTGCATTTTGGCAGTTGAAGTCGTTAGAAGCGTGCTCTCAAACACCTACAAGTTTGCGGCGGGAAAAGTTGGCGACATAAAGAACGGTATGATGAAGATGCGGAAGTCATCATCAACAGATGATCCAAAAGTAGATGCATGATGCTGTGCTGGAAGACGCTTAACCTCGACTGTTCTAGCTCGACGTGCTTGGATATGTCTTCAAAATTTAAGGGAACGCTGCATTGTTTCCTTATGATAAATCTAGACTGTTCATAATGGTGTGCTTATGCGTCTGTCTTATCCGTCACGTACATGCATAACCTGTAGTTAATGTTTTCAGTGTGCCTCTTTTTCAGTGATGTTAGATCTTGAAGTTCTTCTCAGCCATGTATCCTATAAAGTATCCAATATTATTGTTGAGATGGAAGCTTTGGTCGTCACTGAAGGGTTTTCCAGTAGAAATATTTGGTATGATATTTCTTGGGCTCGAAATATTTGGTTATCAATACACAAAAAAACGTTATTTTCTTCAAGCTAAGATGAAAATGATGCCTAACATTGAACAATCATATACATTTGGTTATATTTCATTATCAGCACCAAAAAAATTGTTTCGGCTTATTGTTTCATCCTCGGAATCGTCAGCAATTAAAAGCATTATACCTTTACATTTATGACCAATATAAAAATTTTCATTGCATTTGTAACAAAGGCTTTTTGCTCTTTTCTCAAGAAGTCCAAAATCTTATTATAGGAATGTTCTTAGAAGGGAATTTTGGGATAGGGGTTCTGGTTGTATTTGAAAAAGAATTTTCAGATAGCTGTGAAGGAACCTATTTAGTAAAATTTATGCCTTGCATATCATTTAACTTGGCTAAATTGATAACTTGAATAAAAGACATGGGGTTAAATGATTTTACCTCAATTTGAATATTCCTCTTTAATTCTACCACGAAGCAATTTAATAGGGTTATTTAAGATAATGTCACTACTTTATGGGATTTTAAATTGTTATCGATATATCATTATAATTCTCTTGATAGTAAAATTTTAATGATAAATCTAGTAGTTCAAGATACTTGTAAAATGAATATATTAAGATTGTTTCATCACTCCGATATTTACAGAAAAAGATAAAAAGGGAGAATATGAGTTTCGAAGATGCCAAATTTGTGGCTTGTGCCTCTTATTCATAGGTGTGAAGGCGAGCAAATCTTAAGCGGTAATACGGCTTAGATTCTTAATAGACTCTTTTGAGGAGGGGGTTTGTAAATTCTCTCTTAACCCATCCGAGAGCTCGTCTGACGCCCTTAAAAGATTGTACGAGCTCCAGGGAATGTTGGACGAGCTCGAAGGGCTTCCTCTTTGAAAGTCATCCAAGCTCCATGCAGCTCAACTCTGAACTGGTCGAGCTTGCCATTGGGGTACATAGAGCGACCAGGTTCCATGAAGCTTGGTGCGGGCTTATAGGGCTTGGCTTTGAGTCCTACGAAGTTGGCCTGGGCTTGTAGGAGGCTTACGCCAGAAATAGCCTATCAGCACTCATTGGCATTGGATTGCTAAGGAGAATAGGTCTGGGCCATCAGGCAGGATTTCGAGATTGCGAGCCGGGCTTCTGAGTAGTCTTAAGATGTTGAAAGTGAATTGTGGAGTAAATTAGCTTCTCTAGGAAGCTTTTTAAAGATAAAGTTAACTAAAATAACAAAAGTATTTTTAAAAATCAGGGAAATAAAAAAGAGGAAAAAGGTCTAAAAACGAAAAAGAAAATATTAGGAGTCCGGCCACCTGTTTCATCAGAAAATTTGGATATTTAACATGTGTCTTTCAAGCGACCATCTAAGAAATTTACATCCAAATTCATGTTTGATTTAATAAATCATATAAGTATCGGACACTCTTTTTAGTTTTCTTTGTGTGCGTTCGCTTAAGTGGGAGAAAAAAAGAGCACAAGTGCGATGCCGAACTCCAACTAGAGATGGGATAAAAATGAAGGAGCAATTAGCTATGGAATTGAGTGTTGAGCAGAAGAATGAACATGGTAATCTTGTTTTAATATTATTCACGCACCATCAAATTTTAGTTGTAATTTAAGATTGCGTGCAATCAGATTTGAAAAGAAAATGGTCGGACTCCTCCTATTTAATTTTTCAGGCTTTTTTTTTTCAAAATTTTAAATATTTTTATCATATTAGTTTATTTTTTGGGTAATAATCATATTTGTTAATATATATTTAACCATAATATTTATTTATATTAATTATTTGAAAGAATTAGATATCTCCATGTGTTATTTGTGTATAGAAAAACTAATGCTATTAGTAAAAATACCTATCGTTGAGGATTCGGGAAAAGGAAAAAAAAAAAGTAAAAAAATAAAAATAAAAATGCGGCATTTGGAAAAATAATTTCAGAAATACAATACTTGAAATTGCCTCTTTAGTTTAATTTGCATTGAAAGGAGATTTCAAACCATATTAAAAAGAGATGATTTCAATGTAAATTGAATTGAAGAGGCGATTTTAGTATAAATTTTATATATCTATCCAATAGCCGATCAATTTTAGTACAAATTATTTCAATACACCCATATTTTATATTTTTGTCTATTTCTCAACTTTAACTTTAGTTGAGCTTATATATGAGTGTAGTTGAAAACTGCATTACCTTAAATTTAGTCAATTAGTGAAATTATATCCGGTTATTTATTTATGAGATGTTCGGTTATATCCAAGTTTAGTACTATACAGATACGCGTTTTGAATTGATATCGAAGACTGTAAATAACTTTAAATTATGAAGAAATGAAACCATTAAACGAAATGTAAGTAAACTGTCAAAATACCTAAATAGTATTTAAAAAATAAAGAAAGTAAATTAGAACTGAAATATACAAAGCTAATGACGTTGGCATTGTTGTCTAAGCAATGGCTAAGCGTCTTGAGGTTCTACGTTGTCTGGTAGCCAAATCATCTGAGTCGCATTTAGCTGTGTGATCTGTCTATCATGTTAGCTATAAGCACCCAAGAACGATTTATGCATGGGGATTGGAGAAGGATGCATTTGCGTGACTCCCTTGCTCATGTTGTACTGAGTATCTTTAATCGACTTTCTTAATGGTGTCGGGGGAGTATGAAACTGACTAGTGAAGGCCTTTTTGACGATAGGGATGTGATACATAGGATCGTCAGAGCTTTCCTTGAGGATTGGCTTGTGGAACTCAAATCTAGGTGGTTTGGGAGATGCTGGAGGAGAGAAGTATAGAGGAGAAGTATCATTGGGAATCTCCATATTAAGCAGTCTACGTCTTCGGCCCTTAACTCAACGACGACCACGTACCCTACGACCCTTACCTCTTCGTGGCTTGTTTGGTAGGGAGTTGTCTTTATCGACATTTGGATCGGATGGAGCTAGGTTGCTTAGGTGGACCTTAATAATGCCTTGGATGAGGTTATCTACTTGATGCTGCTTAGATAATATGTCCTCATATGATATTTGCGGTACTCTATATATAAAGTTTGCCTGCATTTTGAACACAAAATTTTGAGTTTTATATAAATTGGAAAATAAAAGTGTAAACAAAAAAGTAACTGTACGTATAATATACATCCAAGAAGCCCTAGATTGGTTGATATGTTTATAGGTAACTTGTTGGTACTAGGAGATATAGTCAGGATATACACCAGGTGGTGGTTGAACTTGAGCTATCTGATTTTGGCGATCCTCTTATTGTGCTATCCAAGCTATATAGTGGGTTGCCAAATTTATATTTGTCTTACTCCTCAGGTCGATATTATGCAGGGTACGTCCCGTATCAAGGTGGGTTGGGATCTCCTGCATCCTACTAAACTGTCGAGTTACGTGGTTAAGATAGTGCATCTCTATAATGTGGAAACATATAAGTAGTATACAAGTTAGCCATATGTCATTCCCATACCGACAATAAGTTGTCAATCTAGCTACATCATCGTAGTTGTATGGAATCTAAACAAATTGAATTGATGATCAACAATGAGGATGAAAAAAGCAACAGTTAGTAAATGAATAAGAAGAATGGTTTTGGTAAATACGTACCTGCTTTGGACGTTAGCAATCGAATGCATCTATGTACTGTTTAACCATAAGCATGGGTAGTTCAATCATGTCAAATTTCGCTCCCCATCGACTCATAAGTGGTTGACCGTTGACAGCTATCATAATTTGGTGATGCAAGGGGGCGATGTATGGGAAATGCTCCCATGCCCACACTTGCAGAATAACTAATGGACCACTAATCTCTTTTGCATCAGCCCTAGAAGTCAGGCACAACTGTCGATATAGCCATGCTAAGTAAGCTGCTCCCCACACGTATTGCTTGGTTATGGCGAGGTCCGATAGGAAAGGGAGGAACATTAGATGTATGACATTATTAGACTTATCTGAGAACAACATACCCTCAATCAATTACATGATATGTGCTCTCATAAAGTGCTGCATTGTTTCCTCATTCGCATTAAAAGGAAAATTAGTGAAGTTGTCCTTCAATTACGACAACTTCAATCTGGCACCCTTTAAAGCACTCTATAGTGGGTGAATTCCTAATAGGCGGTGACATATCTCAGCCCACCCAGTAGAAGCCATCACTCTAGTAACTACGTCGCCATCAGCTAACAGACTTATGAGTAAAGATATATCCTATAGCGTTACTGTCATCTTGCTAGTGTGGAAGTAAAACGTATGTGTCTCCTCCCTTTATCGCTCAATTAGGTGGTAATTAAGTGCTAATTCAATTGTATGAAGGGAACTTGATGCTCACTAATGAAGCTTGACTGCTTTAGATACAGGATCATAGGTGGATCTAATGGGATCTCGTAGCTATCTTAATGGCTAAATATTGCTTTACGTCTATGACACCTGAGTAAGTAATTTTCCTATAATTAAGGAAGAATAAATATTATTATAATCAGTATAGGAAATGGAACAAATTGCAAATATGTTTTCCATTTACTATTCCTTACCTGATCACCCCATACTAGCTCAGATTTATGGGATGGCTGTAAGTGAAGTGGTGACTTATATGCCGGTCCTAGATCTATTTGCTCCTGTACGTATAAAAAAGAAAAGAAAATCTGTAAGCTTGCTAGCAAACTCATACGGTAAAAACAAAAAATTAGAAAAAATAACTACTTTTTAAATATACTGCCATATATATAATCAATCAATATTATGATGAGTTTTTTTCACGTTCAATAAATGAATTACCGGTGGATCTACTAGACATTGGTTGTCTTCTTTACTATGGGCATCTTCTCCTATTATATTCATCCCTACCGCATAATCCACATGTGTAAGTTAACGATCCCTTACAAATGTCCATCTCATTCTAGAATCGTTTCTCTTGTAGTCGGCTTGGATTCTTAACCCTATCTGATGTTGTAATGGGATGCCACACAGGAATGTTAAAATCTGACCAACTAAACTTATTAGCATAGGGCATGAAGGAACGTGTGTATACATGTAGCTGATTTTGCATCGTGCACCAAGTATCCAATACAGTCCATACTCATTTTTCCCATAATAGCTATAGCGTGTGAGTACGAAATTTTGTATATTTGCCACTTGTTGCAAGTACACTGTGCAATTCTAAGGGCAATTATATGGCTATTCTCTCCTTTTTGCTTGTATATCATTAGTTTGGGCATTGTTATGACCTTGAATATTTGCTTATTATAGTAAAAAAATCATGACCCGGTGACCGGTGGCCACTTTGCGCCACTTATTAAACTTTCTCTCTGCGAATTTGGTCAACACTTTGCTAATACCCATTTGCTCTGCTAACTCGATCCTACATTTATTGAACTAGTCATTGCAGTCGTAAAAAGTTTTCTTAAGTAGTGCTGTAATGAGCAAGTTTCTAGTATCATATAAAGCACTGTTATAACTTTCTGCAATGTTGGTCGTCTCATTGCCAAACCGAGCTCCGTAGTCATACGATTACATTCACATTTTAGGATGTAGGCCTCTAAAGTAAGCTCTAATATGGGGGCTTATAGTCTTAGCCTCGTTATAGTAGGTGTAAAACTTCCGAGGTTGCAACTAGTAAGTGACCTTCTTTATCATTTCTTTGTGCTCTTTGTTCTTAGTCTGAGTGTTGAAGTTACCAACGATGTGTTGAATACATCACCACCAAGGCCAACCCCTTAGCCATACTGCATTCTCGCCCTGTATAGCAAATTGGATACCAGCATGCCGATTCGAAATCAAATATATATCGGTACAATCTCTTATAATGTGCTTAAGCATACATGTTAGGAACCAACTCCAGCTATCGAAACATTCTTCATCGACTAAGGCAAAACTAAGTAGGATTATGTGATTCTGACCATCAACTCTTGTTGCAATCAACAGTTTATGCTTGTACTTCCCATATAAGAATGTTCCATCGATTGTAACTACAAGCTTATAATGTATAAACGCCTTAATGCATGGTCCATATGTCTAAAAGACTATTGAAGAACACGTGCCCGGCAATATCGTTGTCTTGCCATCTCTACTCTACTATAATACCAGGATTAGCCTCTTAGATCGTATTTAGTAGATGTTGGAATACCACATACGATTCTTCCCACTTATCGTAAACCTGTTCAATCACTTTGCGCTTCGCTTTCTTAATTCTCTTAATATGGATAATATAACCATATTGTTTGCAAATAGTTGCCTACAAGTGTCTTACCTTAATGCTTGGTGATTCTTGAACATCCTTAATTAGAATGTAGGATAGCGTATTTAAGTCCAATTTCGAGTAGTCTTAGCTAATTGTAGGATTGAGGCATATTTATGGACTAACAAACCTAGTTACCATAAAGCATCCTGCATGTTGCTTCTTATAAGCCCAGAGTCTCCATTTATAGCCTTTTTCCCAATGAATGCATCTAATAGACTATAACGTCGGTTTGGATTCCTTCATGATGAAGTCATGGTGGGTCATAACATGATGCAACCTTATAACTATTTGTAGATGTTTTTTACTCTCGAATCGCATGCTTACTTTTAATTCATCGCTGAAACTCCATTCACTACCGCTTATACTATCATCAGCCTCTAGTCTATCCCTTACACTTGATGTGTAGAAAGGCACAAATTTTGACATCTTGACCGTGTCCATAGATGTTGATAATCCATGCCTCTAATTGTTTCGTCCATGTAACAACATTCACTCGGACCAACGTTTGCATTACAATTTGTATCATCGAAATCTTCATCAATGTTGGTAAATGCCAGTTCATTCTTTACATCAGTATCTCTATTTGACTCACCGGTAATCAAGACATTAGATTCATTGGATATGTGACTGGTGTTCGGTACGTTCTTCAATAGGATTGCTTGGGATTCGAACACCTCGATTTCCACTTACAGTCCAATATTATCGCTGTACCATCCGACATCGTCCTCAATTATGATAAGGACTATTGGTGATGGGTTTACTTTATGAATTTCAATATATATTTCCGTAGAACCGCTAACTCTACTATGCCCTACTGAGGAAGCCATCGACTGTTGCACATCGTAATCATCACTGATGGGGATGGTATATAACATATCTCTAGTCCCACTTATGAGGGGCCATTTATGAATCAACTCAATCCAGTGTGTTGTCATATTAACTCGAAACTGATTACATATCATTCCAACTACCTAGTCATACGTCACTCCAAATGGAACTTCAACTATTGTTCTTGGGTACCTATCATATTGTACCTCATCTTCTCTTTTCACAATATTTTCACCAACATAATAAACCAACCTCATATTATCCATTATACACTTGTTTACCACATCAGTTGCATAAACTTTTGCATGCGAGTGTACAACTACCACCTTACGCTAGCAGACACTAATTTCTTTTTACAATTAATATTTTGAAATCTAGTAGTCTTATTTCATCGTTATGCCACTAATTTTTTTTTTCACAACTAATATTGTGGAATCTAATAGGTATAATTTATAACTAACTTCTTAGTAACATCATTATATATACGTTATAATTTACAATAATTAGTATAATTTTTTTTTAAAATAAGATATTACATACTTAATACAAATTAAAATTACTATAAAATTACTAGTATATAACAATATACTATCATGTATCAAGTTATAACACCATTTATTCGAAAAACATATACTTAAAATGAATCAAAACGGGTAAAAATAATACCTTTTTATAGTAAAGTTTAAAAAAACATATCACATATAAACATATACACTTATCCTATAATTTATCAATATCCAACAATATACCATTATGCATCAAGTTATAACACTATTTCTTCATGAAACATATGTTTAAAACGAATCAAAACGAGTAAAAATCATGCTTTTTCCTATTTTGATGTCTAAAGAGAGAAAGTGATGATAACGCATCGATTGTCTCTCTATTTCCAAAAAACTTCCTACAATATCGATTTATACCACGTGATTACTCCAATTTTATAATTGATTCGTAAAAAAACAGATCTAAATTATTGATTTGGTGGAGTATTTTCTCGGATGGTTGAAGAGAGAGAGAGAGAGGAGAGAGAGAGAGAGAGAGAGTATAGAAGAAATTGTGTATGTAGAATAGGGAAGAAGAAGGGGTAGGGGGTTTATAAGCCCATGGAAATCGCAAAAAGCAATTTCAAGCGCTGTATTTTTGGGATAAATTTTTCAGATATCGCATTTTATAATTTTTTTTTGCATCATTTTTCCCTTTAACTTGAGGATTCCAATTAAGAAACGAAAAAAAAGATTGAGACCGAAATAAAAAAATAATGAAACATCGAGAATGAAAAGTATATTTTTCTCTTAGTAAAATGAATTTTATTAACAACTTTTCCTCTATTTTTTCTTCCTATTGGAATAAAAAAGCTTATAATTTTTCCTTTTATTTTCTTGTTGCCTTTGTTTTTTCCTTTTCTAATTTTCCTTTCTTCTCTTCTACTTTCGTTTTTCTTTCCTGACATGGTTTTTCCTTTCCTCTCTACTCCTTTCTTTTCTCTTCCCTGACATAGTTTTAGGATTTTGAAAATGGTCGAGATGGCATTCACAGCACAAGTTGGGCACACAAAATGATTGCAAGAACAATTGATTATTAATTTCTTTGAAATTTGATAGATGTTTTCATATTAAATTTTTAAAATTTATGTTGGCATGTGGAGCCATGTTATTATTGTTTTTAAAATTCACAAAATAAAATAGCAAAAATAAACGTTATTTGAATCAGAATAGCAAAAATTTGGCATAAAAAAAAAAAAACGAGGTTTCATTTGTAATTTCTTAAAAAGCTTGGGATTCTTATAATTTTTGTTTAATTGCATGTTATGTTCCTGTATTTTTTTTCCCTTCTTTTGATTGTTACTTTTGATAGTCACTATGGCTTTATGCATATTAAAATGCACTATAATATGAAATTCGCTGCAAAATATACCTTGTTATTGCAACTTGCCAAACATTTTAAAGAGCTGGGCATATTAATAATTAAATTTGACCATTGACAAATGTTGATAATTCTGGTTTCAGTTCAATCGATAACGAAATGGTTGTATTAATTAGACGCTCAGGATAGGTGGCATCAGTCTTTAAGTAATCTTCTTGCCATGTGACAGTATATGATATATATATATATTATATTGAGAGAAATAATTATTTTCTCATCTCTAATTTCAAACTATCAAGTAGGCATTATGTGCAAGACAAAATCATATACTAATACTGCCGCAAGAATTGGTCATGTTTCTGGAGTCGGTGAATTAAATCATTTTCCTGAAATTTGTGTTTTTCGGTAATATTCCTGTGAAGATGACATTATAATTTGGAAAAAGAAATGTTCTTAAGAAATTATTTTAGTTCTTTCTGTACAAGCGGGGTTCTAGCAAATATTGACGTATAGGTATTAGATAAGTTTCGTCTGATAGATGAACTTAGAAGAGTGCTATATAGATGATATTTAAAAGAGAAAATTAAAGGAAAATAGTTTGGATGAGAAATAGGTAGTCGCAATTGCTTAATTACACTTATGATTGGTGAGAGTTATAGAGTATCAACTTCGCTTTTCTTGGTTAAGTATTAAGTTATCAATTTATTTTTCGTTTGAGCTTTATTTGATATGCGAGAGAAGAGATTTCACACAACCTTACACTGTTACACTTTTACAATCAATTAAGCTTCCTTATTGTAAGGTCATCTGAACTTATTATGAGCCCAAAGCACGTACTATTTGAGAGGGTTTAAGAGCCAGCAAATTAGTCAAACAATTCCCCTTTCAAGCATACTAAGGCAAATCCTAGGTCATCTAAATTATACACCAAGCTCCTTGGTCTTATCACTCAATCCATTGGGTCAAGCCAAAATGAATAATAAATTAATAATGGATCAACAGTGGGCTTAGTCCAATGCAAATTTAACCTTTTAAAGTTTTCTACCTCAAATGTGTGAAGGCAACAAAACGCACTTAGCCGCCAGTTTTTTTTTTTTTTTTTTTCTATAGAGAACTTAAATTTCATTTATTGAATTACATTGGAATATAAATAGATATATATTATATAGAAATGAGAAAAAGTAAACCAAAAGAAGTGTGCATTTAATGATCCAATATGAAATTGCATGCATTTTTTTTTTTTGTACAAATATGAATAACATTAACTTGTAACAAAAACTACCGTATAATAGTAGAACGAAATCCACGACTTTAACTGAGAAAAATGCAATGTAGGGATAACAACAAATACTAGTAAAGAAACTTAGATACGAAAACAGATCTCTGATGCGGCTCATATTTGTTTATGGAAGGAAGATTATTGTATATCTTCAGATCTGAATCAAGATGACATTTCATCGTTGTAGTTGTACAGAAATATTGTATGATATAGGGATGGACGACCAAAATATGATGGTATAGATATGTATTATGGGAATTTGTTTAGTGTAGGCCCAATCATTTGGTGATATGATTTATCATGAGAGTCTTGATAAAATAATTAGAATTTTCAGTTCATCTATTTCTCTAGGTTTTCAATTACTTAGAATATCTTAGTGAAGCGCACATATATATTTTTTGTTGTTATGTACTTGCAGATAGTTTGTCGAATACCTAAGTTAGGAGTTTTAGAGTTTTTAAACGACCTACTAGACCTACTGGGTAGCCATACAGTTTGCAAAAAGTTATTCTAAACTTGTTTAATGGGAAACATTGAAATCCTAGGGTTTCATATTCCTCCTCTAGTCCTCTAGATTTTGTCTTTGTCCATCATGCGAAATCCGCAGTACGTATTATTAGAGGCTTCTTTCTTATTTCTTGATCAAAATTTAGTTTTTGATATTCACCATATAAAGTTCTTATTGAACGTATTTTCTTTATCTCTACTATGCCCAAGTCCTAATTGGACAATTTGACATCACTTCAATATTAGAAATTTTCTTAAGCAAACTGGTCTAATTTCTAGGGTTTCACATTATCGAAAAACTGCTTCTATAAATACTCATAAACTTGCCTAATATATGAAAAATTGGAACTAATCGTTGATAATTCTTGTTTTGGTCCAATGGGTAAGGAAATGGTTATATAGATATGGAACAATTACAGTTAACATGGAGCACAGCTACGGAATGCATAAAAAAAGAAAAAAAAAAAAATAGATTACAAATCAAAGAAAGACAAATCCACTAAATATAGTTGAATGTAACCATTCAATTGAAGGCATGTTAGTCACAATCTTTTTTCGTTATTTACTTCTGGCCGAACAAGCATTTCTGTTCGCATCTCAAAATTCAAATTACCAAGCAAACATCATGTGCAAGACAAATCATATTATATAATCCTACAAGAATTGGTCATGTTTCCTATTTGTCGGTAAAATTACTGTGAAGATAACTTCAGGAGAAAAACACATCCCATCTTGCATTTTAACGGGATCAGTCTCATTCTACACCTTATCATTTATTTTCATTTTTTAAAATTTGAATTATTAAATTCATAATTTGTTTAATAGTTTGAATCTAAAGAAATATAAATTAAGAGTGAGACAAAAAACGAGACCGATTTTATAGAAAATAAGAACAGGGCTGTAGAAAAATCTCCATCATAGATAAGTAAAAATTAAGTCCAAAATGGGAAAAATGAGAGTAACGCATTAAGTAGTCATTTTCTTTTTCCAGAGAGCTTGAACTTTATTCATTGAATCATGTAGAAATATAAGTACATATCTGTTGATGGTTGAACTTCGATTGTAGGCTTGAAATTGAAAGCAACCTGCATAAGTAGTAAATGTAAGTTAAGAATGGGTGCAAGAGGTGGTTTCGACACGACTATTTCAATACTTAAGTTAGTTAAGGTGTTTTTAGGAAAGGAAAAGTATATAGAAGGTGAAAGAATAAGAGTTTTTTAGATTCCTTTACATGTGGATTTACCCAGTATTTATAGGTGTTTAGAGTGTGCCACGTAAGGAAGGTAAATTATGTAACAAAATGCACCAAGACTTGCTTTAGATTCACTAAAGAGAATCTTGAGATCTTTCCTTAATTACTTAAGAACTTATACGAGTTTTCAAAAAGGTCAATTGAGCTCATGGAGCCTAGCCAAAGTGTAACAAGTTGTCTCTTAGAAGGGAGACAAACTATGGGTACTTAATAAGGTTGATTAAGCTAAGTAGAGCTTGGCCCAAGCTCATATTGGGTTGGTTAAGGCTTACAAAGCTTGATCCATGGTCCAAGAAAGCCATCTTAGGTTTAGAGACTCACATCCAAACTAACTTAATACTTGCTCCCCTATTCTCATTGATGACAGCAAGGAGAGTAAGCTATTGGTAGGGTTTCCAAAGCATTAAGGTGAATTGCAATATGTCACAAGGTTAAGGGTTGAACTATTAAGTATGTCGGTAACCCAACCTTATTGTAGGTTGGCTGTATCATGAACCTAGTACATTTTGGCCCATTAGGCTAGTAATACGAGCCAGATTATTCTTAGGCTTATGTATTTAACTAAAAAGTGGCCTCATGTGGTCTTTTCTAAGTTGGTTTACTTAAGCAGTGCAAGCAATTGTATGTCCAGCTTGCTTTAGGCTTTTACCCTCTTAATTTGACTAAGCTAAGTGGATGTTCGCCAAGAAGTGAAGTTTGTGAATTTTTCTAGATATGTAAGAATCAATTTGAGTTGTGATGTTATCAATATTACAATTTGGCTAAGTGGAGAATTCTGCGCTTATTTTAAGATGATTATAAGATTATTTGCTCTTAATAATCATGTTGTCAATGTAAACTCCTACGTTGTGATCAAGTAGTAGCTTGAACATTTCTGAACATAGTCTTTGATGAGTGGCCCCACCATTCTTAAGCTTGAAGGGCATGACTTTATACAATATGTTCCAAAGTTTGTCACAAAGCAAGTGTGGACATAGTCATGTTCGTATATCCTTATTTAACTATATCCTGAAAAAGCATTCATAAAACTCAACAATGCATTACTTAAAGTTGAGTTAATAAGTTGATTGATTGTAGAGAGGGTTAAACAATACTTTAGGAAGGCTTTCTTGAGTTTAGTGTAATATATACACATATGCACTTGTCATTGGCCTTTTTAACTAGCACATAATTTGCTAGTTAAGTTACATATGGCTCATTTCAAATAAAGCCAAGCTTTAACAATTTATTTACTTTTTCTTTTATTATTACATATCTTTATGAGGAAAAAATGTCTTTTTTTTTTCTATAGGATAAATTTTGTACTTTTATTGATGTTGATGAGGTGTGTCATGATATCTAAGGAGATGTTAGGCGATCAGGCGAACACACCTTAATTCTTTCCATGGAAATCAATGAGCTAGTGCTTAAGTTCGGATGTCATAAATGTGTTGATTCGTTTGGTGTGTTTGGGGTTGTAAACAATTTGAATCAATATAATATAGTATTGAGCTTAACTTAGAATTTCAAAGCTTGAACTCGACTTGCAATGATACTTGATAAGCTTAAACTCAATTTATTTAAGTTCGTTTGGCCTTGATAATCTTAATAAACATTATAGATTTAATGTACTATTTAAACTCGGCTCAAACTCGACTCATATTTAAATTCAACTTGAGTTTGATTAACCTTGTGAGCTTATCGAACGAAACATCACAAAATTTGAGCTAAATTTGATAAGTTATTTGAGTAGCTCGAACTCGAGTTTGACTTGACTATGATCTAAGGGAATTTGAGTAAATACTTAGTAAAACTCGAGTAGTTTGTGAGTGAGCTTGTCTCGTTTACACCCCTAGGTGTGTTATAGATTATCACTAAGCTAGATTACTTTAGTTTCTTTGGCCGGCTCCTTTATAGTTCCTAGCTTATTTTCCAGTTTAGATTCTACCGTAAGGATTTCTTCCCTGGATAAGGCCATGACATATTTCAAACTAGTTCTTGATCGCATTCGCAACAAATGCCGACACCCGTTGATGTGGGAACTTCGCTTTGATATATACAATTGAGGGGGTCATCCTAAATGCATTCTCACTGAGTCATCCGAGAATGACATTCTTGTCATCACAGAGCTCCATGTGAAGGGTAATGGTACCCTCGGCTTTGACAACTGTTTATGAATCCATAAAGGTCATGATCATAGGGCTTTAACTTACTCGACAGTTTATCTTTCACTTGTTCATGTGCCTTATTAAAAATAATGTCATCTGAGCTTTATCCTTATATTAACTAAAACCTTGCAGACCTCGAAGCTCGCATTCCTCGCTTTAGTAACCAAAGCATTGTCGCATGGAGTTCGCACTCCTATCAAATCTTCATCAGAGAAGGCCACCAAAGGATCAGTCCGTGGCTTCTTAGTGAAAATCGTTCACGATTTGTTTTCAATTAGGCTAAGTCCTCCCATTATGGTACTAACCAAGGCTACAGAGACTCTATTAGCGATGGATAAACTACTGTCAAATTGTTTTTGTAACGAGCCACTGCTATTCAAGGGCAAAGATTCGTGCTTTTAGCTGGTGATTATGTATCGCTAAATTGTAGCAAAGTTGGCGCGATGTATTAAAACCATCGGCAGTGACATGTTTTATTGGCTATTTCAATTGCAGGTGCTTAATGGGTATGGTGATGATTCCGTCAGTGAAACGAGTATCTGATAGCTGTTCTGCTATCATGTCATGGAGGCTGAATTCATAAACAGGCGTGCCAAATGTTGATGGTTGAACTTTGATTGTAGGCTTGAAATTGAGAGCAACCTGCACAAGTAGTAACATAAGTTAAAAATAAATACTAGAAGTAATTTTGGTATAATCACTTTAATACTTAAATCATCTAAGTAGGTTTTAAGAAAAGAAAGATATATAAAAGATGAGAGAAAATAAGAGTTTTTATTTTATTTTATTTTATCTCTTTACTTGTGGATATACCTAATATTTATAGGTCTGTGAATGTGTTATGTAAAGAAGATGAATCACGTTCCAATATATGCCAAGATATGCTCTAGATTTACTAAAGTAGATATCGAGATTTTTCTTTAATTGCTTGTAAGCTTTTATGAGCTTCCTAAGAGTTTGGCGTAGTTCATGGAGCTTGATTGAAGTGTAACAAGGTTTTCCCTATAAGGGAGACTAATTATGGGTATCTAATAAGGCTCATTGAGCTAAGTGGGTTCAACCCAAGTTGATATTGGCTTTACTCAAATTATAAACAAAATTTAGTTAACTTAACTAAATAATAGGTTATTGAATATGAGAAAAAGAAAAATCAACTCAACTCCTATTTTTACTTATAAATAAATCATTTTGGATTAGATCGAAATATTATTTTAGAATTAGAATAAGGAATAAACAAATTATGGATAATCTAAGTAACTCTTTTTTAAATCTAAGCGATTTTTTCTTAGGCGTTTGTCGCTGATCACTTAGGAGATTGGGTTGATTATAAAAATGTTGGTCTAATTAGTTGATTTATTAGTATATAAAGAAAATAATTATCTCAATGCATAAATAAATTGACCTTAGAGCAATAATGGTTAATTACTATTGCTACAAAAACAAGCTCATATTTTATGTTTCCTGGGCTTATAGAGCTCTACCTATGATCTAAGAAAATGAGTTTGGGTTTAAAGGTTCGCATTCAAAATAGCTAATCAACAATATCATACATGAATAATAAAGTAAAATAGAAAATGGAAATAGAATATTTTACATAAATATAAATATCATAAATCTAGAAAAAATTCTTAGCTAATCATGGAATAAAGAATTTGGATTCTACCTTGGAAAGTCTCATATAGGGTTTGCAAACAAAATAATAAAATATAAAAAGAAAAAAAAAACTTAGAATTGATTAGAAGGGCAAATTACTGAAACACCACTTGATTTTTTTTTTTTCTCTAGGTATTTTAGAATATTTAATGCAAACTGTATCTTATATTTTCTTTTCTTTTTCCCCCTCACACACACACACACACAACACACGTGTGTATATATATATATATATAATACTATTCAAACATAACGAGCTTTATTGAAAACTTCTACTATATTTACTCATGAAAAATAAAATTGCTTCATATATTAATAACTGGACCTAACTATTCATGGAATGTTGATAATTCCTGTTAGTATTAATTACGCATACAGGTAAGGTGGAATAAAAGAAATCTTTATTTAGGTAATTATTGCTACGTGACAGCGTTGATATACATTGAGAGAAATAATAAATTATTTTCTCATCTTAAGGTTCAAACTGTTCTACAAGACGACACGGAGACAAAGTACTGTCATCAATTATATATAGTCGTTTTCACCAAATAAAACTTGGTTTAATGCCGGAACTCTGTTGGAAGTCTTTTTTTTTTTTTGTAAAAGTCAAGTCAATTCCGATCGCGTACCAGATAAATCTCTCTGTCATGTTTGCATCAAGGGAAGGAACGGAGAGAGGAAAAATTAATAAAATATTTCACTTCTTCATGTTTAGAAAAAGGAAACAAAAGGAAAAGCAATGGATTTAAACCGGGAAATCTTCTCATCAGTATAAAATTTATAGTTTTGGTCAAGTACTCAATAGCCTTTTGTTCGATAAATTGTTCTAGTATACAAACCAAACAATGAACTAAGAAATCTGTCCAATGCTGTAGCATAAAAGTGTAACAACCAAAGAAAACCTTCATCAACACCTTCTTTCTAGTCTCGTATCCTTTGTAAGGTATAGACATGGTTCTCCCATCATTGCTCCATAGACTAACCAATACTTCTGATAAAACTAGTAAGCCATATAAGCGTTTACTCTTTCCCTAGATGACGGCTGTTTGAACAAGCTTACTGGCCACGTATATCTCCAAAATTTGTTCACTAATTTGGCAACACCAAGATTATGTTTTCTCGATACCTTAGGTTTTACCACAAGCAAGAAGAATGGGAACGAGTTAAAAAAGTCAGCACAATCATGATTAAGAATTATAATTTTTTCTTTTGTAAGAATTTTACTCAACTGAGAATTGCTTGAGCAAAATTATCAGGAAAAAAATCAGCTAATGTAAATTGGGATGGTAATTATACTGCAAGTGATTTTCTAAAAAATGATGTTATTCATGTGCAATCCCATCTAATCTAGATTGAGTAGGATAGTTCTAAACTTTGCATGACTTAAATCATAATATTTTTCAAATTACTATAATTTTTGACTCGTTTGCTCTATCAAATATAATATATCCATAATTGTATTCTTATTACATTGAATGAAGCAAATGAGCAAAAAAAAAAATCATATTATTTTGAATTCCATCGAGGTAATATGTTTTTCGAAGTTATGTAGAAACTTCAACAAAAATATCCTAAAGGTTTTAAATTCCTATACCTCCTTGAAATCCGTCCACGGTTTTACCCAAATCTTAGCTTCATTTATAATTTCGTGCTTAATGCAATAATTTTTTTTTTTGTCTTCACTTAGAGTATCTGAATAATCTTGAAGGATTAGAAATAATAGACCTCAAAACTTGTACGATACGTTTCCACTCCGTAGTCAATGGGATGCTTGGGTGGTGTGTGCTTTACGAATGGTCCATAGTTATTCTCCGTTTTTCTATGCGTAGCTTTCGACACGTGGGATATTCCTCTCGTATAAGGGGACTAAGGAAAATAATCAAATACGACAGGCCGAAAGAAAGGCAAACAACGCTACCAATGAAGGAAGAGAGAACTTTCACTGAGAGCGAGGGCATTTGTTTCCTCAGTTAGCGTCAATTCGTCTCTTCTGCCAATTATCATTATATTATACGTGGTAACGTGGCCGGCTATCGGGGCTGCTATTTTATGCGGATGCATTGTTTGTTTTCTGCTTCTTGACTAAATAGCTCACCTGTTTACGACATGAGAGGTTACGAGGAACTTACTTTTCCTTCTCCATTAATTATTAAATCATTGTACAAATCGATATAACCTTAAGGATCTTTTCCGTCAATAATCCACTTAGCTTTCATATTTTTGTATTTTTATGATATGATATTGGATAAATTCTTTATTTTATTTTATTTTTTTAAATATTTGGACTAAATTACTGGATAGAATGGAACCTTAAAATATTATACTAATTTTTCTTTCAAAAAATTATACCTTATATTTGTTGTTATAAAAATTTATTTCATAGTACGCAGTAAGTATTTAAAAATAACCATACACTTTATCTATTGTGATTTTTATGTATACCAAATAATAGTTATCTTAAAAATTTGTATTTGTGTATAGTAAATGGATTTGGATCCTATCTATTTATATTCTCTCAACTTTTCTCAATTTATTCTTTTAAAATGTTGTTACATATTGTATAAAGGTTGAGATAATAATGAAAAAAATGACATTACAGTAATGTTATTAAATTTTTAAGCAATCTCAATCATTAATTTATAAATTAAAAAAAATTAAGAAGATGAAAATTAAGACAATTCATTTTCCACATTAAACATGTATAAGTGATCTCTACAATCATATTCTCCTTATACCATATTGTACGATTCTCCCCGTCTTTTTCTACTACCTAAATGCTACCAAAACGAGTAAAATAAGCTTCTTAGTTATATATTTTTGCCTGAATATAAATAAACAATATTTAATGCCATCAGCCTATCCATTGCAACACACAAACGCTGTCTAATGGATTCAAGGTTGTTGAAAGCGGCACAGCATGGAGACATTGCATCACTTCATGCACTACTGGATGAAGACCCACTTCTTTTGGAAAAAACCTCTTTGTCACCCACCACCACCGAAACTCCTCTCTACACTGCTGCCCTCGCCGGAAAATCAGATTTCGTCCATGAGATAATACTCCGAAAGCCTTCTTTTGCATGGGAACTGAATCACCACGGCTTGAGTCCCTTGCATATCGCATCTGCCGTTGGAAATAAGGATGTCGTCGTGGAGCTGCTGAAACTAGACCCTAGTCTTTGCCTGCTCAAGGACAAGCATGGACTGATACCTCTTCACTATGCAGCCATGAAAGGAAGAGTGATTGTCATCGAAGAGTTGTTTCGGTGCTGTCCAAAATCTCTGAAAGAACGAACGATTCAAGGCCAGACTGTACTTCATCTTGCTGTCAAGAATAGCCAATTTGAAGCTTTCAAAACCTTGATTGAGAAGCTTGATGATGAGGACATCCAAGACTTTGTGCATGCTAAGGACAATGATGGAAAGACAATCTTAAAAATGGCCGAGGCTTCAAAGCAACTGCAGGTACTATATCCTTACTCATAGTTGTTAAAATCATAATTTTATACATTTTTTTTATTTATTTAGCAAATTTTTTCAAGTTAACTTAACTATAAAAATTGTTTTTTATATAAATTTACGTTTTCAATCGAATTTACTTATAAATCTTAGTAAAAACTTATGTTTTTAATCGAATTTACTGATTCTATATATTTAAATTAAATTGGCTAAAAACTAAAAAACTGTAACTAAGTTTCATCAGGCCATCAACCATTAAGGCATCACATACACTTCACTATCCTATTTGAATTTTTTCCCTATTCAATCTCTCTTGTGGTCCCCTTATTTGATGTTCATAGTTTTCACTAAGTTTTAGTTTTAATAGTAAAATTTATAAAAAAAAAACTATATATTTTAGTATATATAATCAATAATTTTAAAAAAAGTTAAAAGTTTTGGTTCTTTTTAATTCATTACCTTCTTCGAAAAAGAAAAATATAAAAAAATTTAGTTTTGGCTTGTGCTTCTTCAATACATGTTAAATTATAGTTAAGAATCTTTAATGGAAAAAAGAAAAACTTAATTTCTTTATTTTCATTTTACATTTCAAGTTTTTAGTAATTATGATAAGCACATTTAAAACTATTTTATATAGATTATATAAACATTTTTATATTTTGATTTTACAGACTTCTTAGCAATTATAAGTAAAATTATGAATTTAAAAAGCTTGCTTTGTGCCTTCCATTCAGCATTAATCCTCATTTTAATTGCTCAAAAAGTTGGTCTTATGCGACTATGCCACAAAGAATCTATACCCCTTGACTATCATACTCAATAGAAATATACTTATAGTAAAATATTCATTGGAAACGATAATTTTAATATATAACAATTGTTATTATTTATTGATATTTTATGTGATAAAATTGAAGCATATATAACATTGAAAATGAAATTATAATGTATGGCTTCTAATAAGTAAAATGAAGCATATATATAAACCTTTAGGCATTTACTCCTAACCTTAAATATGTAAGGATTTATAGTATGATGAATATTGCGAGAACCACAATTTAATAGCTCCATAAGCAAATCCTTTCATAAGAGCATGATTGTGATCAGGTTCTAAATAAGGAATCATAACTCATTGAATAATGTTTACTTTTAACTTATCATCCTTTGTGCGTTTCGTTTCTTGAGAATCCTTATAATCCAACTAACATTGAACCAAAAAGAAATCAAGGATTAGAACTTATCGACTTTCTTTTGATGATTCATAAAAGATATCTAAGAATTTACCTATTGATTGATGAGATGATCCATTAAACCAAGCAACCGATATACTATTGGCTCCTTTCATATTGCAAGAGGGACAACGGCAGGAAAGAGAGAGTAAGGAAAGGATTAAGGCTCTCTCCTTGTATATGAGGGCTTGAAAGGATGAAGGGGGAGGGTTTCAATATTGACATCTAAACGATAAAACTTAAGTGCGTTTTTATGCTTTCAACCCTAAGGAAGGGTCATTTTTAGTGTTTTAAATATATAACATAAACAGCGATACACATAGCATATAACTACTAATCATATCTAAATGTATGATAGTATTATTAGTAGATATTTAAATAATATCCGTTATTATCCCCACATATTTAAATTTGATTGGTAGTTATATATCACATATACTTAAAGTTTTTCTTAGTATTGGTGACATGTATAGACTATTTTTTTCCATGATCAAATATGAAATTTAATCTACTTTATTTCCATCTTTGTTATGTTCTCCACATGTAATCCACAGCTCGGAAGCATATAATGGGTCATATTATCAAAGATAGAGATTGAGGATGGGGATTATTCCTTCAAAACAAGACAGGAGTTTGAGCTAGCTAATCTTCATCAATCAATAAAATTAGAGGCTATGTATAATTTAGATTTATTAATTAATCCTAACACACATTAACAAGCAAAACAAGGTATAATGATCACTCACCTACACTTGCTTATCCAAACTTAATATTGGCTCATGAAGTTTTAAAATTAGTTCTAAGTCAAGAAATAAGCTAGGAAGACATTTCAACTGAATTTAGCTAAAAACAAAAGGTTAGGAACTTCTTATGGGAGAAGTGGCTGACCACTAGGCACAATTTGGTGAATTATGCACATAAGTAAGGTGGTTGATCGCTTGTTTAAGTTTGGCAAAGTTCTCTCTAGTTGTTTTTCATCCGCTTTTGATGCATAGTTTTGCTTAATTTGGGTTTTAGGGTTCCATTAGGATGTTATGAGATATTTCAATAAAATATTTAAGACTTAGAAAACTAATTAATTTATTAATAAATTCCTTCTTGCAAAAATCAATGTTCTGACTATCAATTTAAGGTTTTAGGATGAATCAAAGCTATGTTAGGATTTTGGTTAGAATCATTGTTAAGATCTTCTTAAACTTTGTTTAGTTTTAGAAATAACGTTCTAGTTTTTCATATGGGAATATGAATTCGTCAATTTAGAGCTCTTATATTTGGCGAGTAGGTTAGGGTTTTAGCATTTGCATTTGTTTCAAGAATTGGATCTATAATTACATGAATTTGATTTGTAGAGTTTCGATTAACAATTCAACTTCATGATGAACACATTAGATGTCTAGGGTCTAATTACTTTAATTAGAACTAAAACAAAGAAATTTAGGATTTACTTGCATAGTGTGACTATAGAGTGCTTCTCTCCTTTATTGTAGCAAACGATCTTTTACTAGTGTAAATCATGGAAAACATCTGAAAATTTATAGTTTTTAGGATGGTTTGAAAAGTGTGTTCCAATATTTTGCTAACTTTTAAAAATCATCATGCATATTTTATTAATTGTCTAATTATTTTTTCAGTTAAGGAATTAAATTTATATCATGTGAGCATGGTACACACATATATGTTCTTATTAACATATCAGATCTTAATTCAATGTTGGTATATACTCTAAACTGTAGATTAAATGAATTGTTACACTTATCAGTCATTACAATTAACATAAATCAAATTGGACAGATATTAAAGTACTTAAAAGGACCACAACATATTCAGTAACAATTCAATAGAGATTGTTTTTGGTGGCCAACTTGAAGAATGTACCAGTGCCTTGCCACAAGCAAATTCGCCACAACTAGAGCAACCGCAACCACCATAACCACACCAGTCTACGGAAACCGACCTGGATTTTCCATATGAAAATACGTTGCTAGTTGTAGCCAGTTTGGTAGCAGCAGTGACGTTCCAGGCAGGACTCTCACCTCCAGAGACAATTTTTCAAGGTGATATCGATCTTTTAAAGAAATGTCATTTCATTAACTTATTCCATAGTTCATCTTTTCCATGGCTTGTAACACCTTTGGATTCTTTGCTGCCACTGGCGCCTTGTTCTTCACCTCATCAGACGCTCTAGGTATAGCACTCCTTTGCATGATAGGCACCTTCTTTTTCCAACCAGTGGCCATATATCCAGCAAGCATCATCGTTCCAATATATATCATTGTTTTTGGAGTCCTCTTCCTTTCATGGCCTTCATGAATTTAAATTCCTGAAGTCAAAACGAAGGAGTTTGGTGGATTCAAAACCGTGTGATGACAACGTGGCAGCTATCATCGACTGATATTCCTCAAATGTAGAAGCATGATGATGGAAGTGCGGCTTCAACTGTTTGAACTTGATGTATGTGCACGCCTTTTGTAATGCACTTGAAAGTGTTGCATTGTTTTCTATTTATATCTGTAAATTTTTAGAGACATGATGTTTGGTCTGAAATTTTATTTCGAATTCTGCAGAACAATAATTATTTCTCAACAAGTCATGACATATGGTTATATGAATTTGTTGCGGGACTCATCCAATCATTTCAAAGGCTTTTTGTCCGTTAGGAATTAAGTTCTTATACTTTGTTTTCATTTGCACGATTGTCTTTCTTCAAGTTAAAATAAAAATGATGCCTACACTTTGACTCTATATAAGCTTTAACTCGAATTTGATTAGATTCATGAAATATCACGAAATTTGAACCTAATATAATATACTACTTGGTTGAGGATTTACATGGCGAAAGAAGAGGGTTGGATCCCAAAACTTTGGAAAAAACTAATAATTGAAATTTATTAAGAAAGGAGAAAATGGGTATTTTATATTTATTTTAAAGAGCCAAGTTTAGTATTAATGTCTATCGTTGTACTCGAGTAGCTTGAATTGGCAAGGTTGTCCTTAGAGTTGAGGACTTGCTTGGACATTAGCGAGGCTAGCCAAGTTTTGGAGAGCTTAGCTTGGGCTCCAATTAGGTCGCTTTAACCTTTGTAAGCTTAGGTTATGCTTTAAGGAGGTTTGTAGGTTTGGAGGGTTATGGCTAATATAACCTATTAATATTAATGTTTTCAAATATTCATTTGTTTTGTCACATATATGTTTTGAGTATATATTGCAACATGTATCAAACGTTCTATGGTTGGAAAAAAATGAAAAGGTTAGTATATATCATGCGAAAGGTCAAAATATGTGTATAAAGTAGAAAAAAAGATATAAACACATGTATGTGTTCGATTAAACAAGAGCAAAAACTTAGTGCTTCTTAAATTGGTTAGATTTTTGAGATTTTAAGTTAGAAAGTGATATTTAATCATAAATGTTGCATGTTATCAATCCTGATTTTTTACTCTCCTGGTTCTTTTATATAATTAGGTCTTCTTTAAACCGATCAGTACTAAACCTTTACCCATCTAGACTAAACCTTTACTCATTTAGTACCAACTCTCGATTAGGGTTTAAAAAAAACCGTCGTTTTCAATTTAAAAAGGGGTTGGAGTCGCCACCCAATCGGTGTCAGGAAAAAGAGATTAAGTTATAACCAATTGAGTGGATTGGTTATAACTTAGCTATCGGTCTATTGATTAAAATTAACTTTTTGCAAAACGATTTTTTTTTTTTAAATTAGAGATTTAGGTCCGAAGGTTAGGAATTTTAAACCTTTGCAAGTATCATCGACTTTCCAAAATTAGAAATAAATTTAAAAATTACCTTTTAATTTTGAAAGACAAGACTTAATTTAATTACTCTAATAGGATAAAGAAAACAATCTAAACTAAAGGAAAAGGGAAATTAGGTTTTTTCGTTTTTTACGGTCGCCTTGTAGGTATTTATATACCTGTTATTCGCGATCAGACGTATGTAGTTCTTTTAATGAAAACTTTAGTGGGTTGAGTTGATTTTAGTTTTTTAAAATAGTTGGGTTTATATTTTTACCCATTTTGATTTATTTAAAAAAATTTTCTAGAAGGCCCTAAATTGATTTTTATTTTTGGAAATTCTAAATGATCCTAATTTAAAAAAAAAATGGTTGATTTATTTTTATTTATTTTTAAAAATCAATTTTTCGAAATGATAAAATAATTTTATTTCCTATTGTACTATTTTATTTTAATTTCATTATATCATCTTATTTATTTTTTACTTATTACATTTTATCTATCTTTATTAAACTAGTAAAAATAAAAAAATAAAAATAAAAATAAAACAAGATTACTCTTTTCTTTTTTTTTCTTTTCTTCTTTTTCTTTTTTTTTTGTGTTATTACATTTATACATAAAAACAACAACTAAAAAAAAAGGAAATGAATAAAATAAAATAAAAATAAAAAATAAAAATAAAACAGAAACAGGATCAGAGCTAGTTCGGACCAGGAGAGATGTAGGTCGGATTGGATCTTGGATCTTGGGTTGGGTTAGACGCATGGATCGGGTTGAGTTGGGTTGGACGTATAGGTTGGATTTTGCTATCTTCAATACAACGGTAGCTTAGGGTCGATTTCGACTGTTTTGGTGGTCAAATCGAGGGGGTAAGTAGTTTTTTGTAAGTTTTGGATTGGGAAGAGGGAGGGTAAGTTCAACGTCGTGGCTTAGGGTGGTCGTTTAGCGGTTATGGGAAGTGGCAGTTGGCGGTGGTGTTTAGGTGGCTCGTGGCATGGCTGTTGGAGGTTAGTGGTTGGCTGGGTTAAGGGTTTTAAAGGTCGGGGAGAGTCGTGATAGGTTAGTTTTGCTCCATTGTGGTGGTTAGGATAGTGTTTAGAGTTAAGGGTCGCAGTGGTTAGGGTTAGGTGGCAACGAACTTGGTGGCATCGTTAGGAGGCATGGTAGAGGTTAAGAGGAGTTAGGTTAGGGACTTGATGGTGTGGGGAAGCTAATGGGGGTGGTAACTCTACTCGAAGTCGAGTAAAGAGAGAGAGAGAGAGAGTTTGTCGAGTGATTTTGCTGGTTGTGTGTGGTTGTGTATCCCCCATGATCACCCTTGACACCTTTTATAGACTCGAAATTAGCCCAAAAACATGAAAAGTTCAAATTGGAGTTGAATGAGAAAAATCGAAATTTAAGTTTTTTTCCAATTTTTGGAGCTCAGTTTGATCAAGTTAATGTATGAATCTAGACGTGTTCTTGATTATTATTAACACTAGGTCATGTCTAGTTTGCAATTTCGCCATTGATTCAGTGAAATTGCAATAAGAAAAGGTCCAAAAATCATGTTAAAGTCAGCAGTCCGAAGAAAAAAGTGTTGGAAATCTAGAGATAGACGAGGGAAATAGAGGGAAAGAGAGGAAAACGAAGGGAAAAGGAAAGAAGGGGAGGGAAAAAATAGGTTGACATGGCACCATGTCAACCGTGTTGGCTAACCTTGATGTGCCATGTGTCATTTGTACCATGTGGCATTTGAGGTGGCATGTCATGTGGCTCATACGTGGTGCTACATCAGTAAGTTGTCCAATCCCGTCCTGCCACGTGTCAAGATACGTGGTGTAATCAGATCCTGACACATGGTAGTCTCTAATGTAATTGAAAACAAAAAATAAGAAAATATCCTCCTTGCATTTGCTAAGCTTCGAACCTAAGACTTCATGCTTAATGCTAATGTTATATCCATATGCTTAACCGTTAGGTCATTGGCTTGTGCTTTATCTATATGTGCAATTAAATTGCACATATAGATTTGGTCAGCTTGAGTCAGATTTAAATCTAAGCCCAAATTCAATAGCCCAACTTCTAAACCAAAATGAAAATTAAATATTTGTTATAATAATATGTTATTTTCTAATATCTTTTACTTTATTTTAATTTTTCTATTTTTTTGTAATTTTTCAAATTTCTAAATTTTTAAACTTCATTTTTCTAACTTTTTATCCTTTTAGGGTTTCTTTATGAAATTTCTTATTTTTTTTATGCTTTTTCTTATTTTTTCATGATCTTTATTTTTTTCTAAATTTCTTAATTTTTTTGGGTTTTCTTTAATTTCCTAATTTTTTTGTGTTTTTTCTGATTTAGGGCCTAAAGAGAAAAGAAAGAAAAATAAAAGTAAAAATAAAGGGAGCAAAAATTAAGTATCTATAGTTGTCCCTTTTTGTAGTAAAGTTTAAATAAAACTTTACCATAAAGACTAAGAGACACTATTTTTGCCCTCAAGATGACTCTAAAACAATTATAGCTATCTTAAAATCGATTTGGATGAAGAAATGAAACTTGGTTGTGCCTCTCTAGGCTTACTAACCTAGGTGGGAGTGTTCCTAAAGGATAAACAATTATGTGTTGCAATTGATCTAAAACTAAGTTGTGCCTCACTAGGCTCATTAACCTAGATAGGAGCGTCTCTCAGGGATTGGCTACCCTAAATGGGATCGATCTAAAACCTAGTTGTACCTTATAAGGCTCACTAACATAGACGGAAGAGTCTCTTGGGGATTAGCAACCCTAAAATGGGATCAATCTAAAACTTAGTCGTGCTTCACTAGGCTCATTAACTTAGGTGAGAGTATCTCTCGGGGACTAGTAACTCTAAAATGGGATTGATCTAAAACTAGGTTATGCCTCACAAGGCTTACTAACCTAGGCGGGAGCGTATCTCGGGGACTAGCAACCTTAAAATAGGATCAATGTAAAACCTGATCGTGTTCTACAAGGCTCATTAACCTAGGCGGGAATGTTTCTTGGGGACTAGCAACCTTAAAATGGGATCGATTTAAAACCTGGTCGTACCTCACAAGGCTCATTAACCCAGGCGGGAGCATCTCTTGTGGACTAGCCACCTTAAATGGGATTGATTTAAAACCTGGTCGTACCTTATAAGGCTCATTAACCTAGCCACCTTAAATGGGATTGATTTAAAACCTGGTTGTGCCTCACAAGGCTCACTAACCTAAGCGGGAGCGTCTTTCTGGGACTAACAACTCTAAAATGGGATCGATCTAAAACCTGGTCGTGCTTTATGAGGCTAACTAACCTAGGTGGGAGCATCTCTTGGAGACTGGCAACCCTAAAATGTGATCAATCTAAAACGTAGTTTTGCTTCGTAAGGCTTGCTAACTTAGGCGAGAGCGTTTTTTGGAGACTAGTAACCCTAAAATGGACTTAATGTGGTATCTTAAGGAATTGATGAAGAGAAGTGCCCCCTGGAACTTAGTGATCAGAAGGAAATGTCTTATGGGCTTGCTTGAAGGAAATTTGGTGAATAGAGGGGCCCTATGGATTAGAAGGATGAATCGAGTTAGGATCGTATCTTTGAAGGTTGGCTAAACACTCAATGCAGAAAGTGAATGCCTTATAGGATGGTTAACAAAGATTGTTGGAAGTAAAAAAAAAAAAACTGGTTTAAATGCAAGTGCAAGATTCAAAAATTGGTATGCTAACATTATGTGGAAATACTTACCTGGTCTTTGTCGATAGTATCAAAACCATCAAACCCTTTTGAAAATCCCCCATAAAAAATTACCGACTCTTGTTTTAGTCCCTTGTTATCAACCTGGATGTTTTTGACATACAACGTTCGAGACTTCACTGGTTCTTTTGGAGAAGTCATGGAAATTAACCCGATATAGCAAAACCACCCACTGTTTTTGTCTCTTTGGAACTTTTATGAACCAAAAGCTATATTCTCATCTATAGTGATTCACATTCCCTTGAAAAATAGACAATAAAACTCTCTATCGAGGGGGATCAATTTGTAATAAAGTATTTTAAAGAATTTTGTTAATTACCAATGTTCTAGATCTCATTCCTTAACTCCTCTCGTGTTTATAGTGTATGGGTTCAATTAAATGGAGTAAAGGGAATTAGACCTTTCCATGGAGAGGGTGCTTATTTTAACAATGACAATGGCCAAGGATACCAAGTTTGCTTGTAAATAATGAAAATTAGTCCACAATGATGTTCAAAATGATTGGCATTTTCGTGTTTTGAGCAAAATTTCCACTGACTTCTTATGGATAGTAGAATTTTATAGTGTCGGCATTTATAGGATCTCTTAAATTTAGACCATCTATTTAGGACAAAATCAAAGCCCCTCCCGATAATACTCACTTATGACATAAGGACCCCTGTAATTGGGAGCAAATTTCCTTATGGAGTCTTATGCATTGGGGATAGCTTTTCTTAATACCAAATCTCCTTCTTTGAGGTTCCAAGGTTATACCCTTTTGTTGAAGGCCCAAGTCATTCTTTGTTGATAACACTGATTATGACACAAGGTTGTCAATCTTCTTTCATCAATCAGATTTAGCTACTCGATGCGTTTTTTTACCCAATCAGCTTCGTCCAACTGAGTTTCTAATAATACCTTAAGCGATGGGTTCTCGACCTCTGCTGGTAATACTACTTTGGTGCCGTATACTAAAGAGTATGGTGTTGCCCCAGTCAACGTTTTGATGGAAGTTTGATAGGCCATGAATTGGAAGGGTAACATCTCACGCCAATCTTTACATGTAATGGCTATTTTTTCAATGATTCTTTTGAGGTTTTTGTTAGCTGCTTTGATGGCTCCATTCATTAGGGGTCAATAAGGAGTAGAGTTCCTATGAATGATCTGGAATTGTTGGCACAATTCTAACATATGCTTGTTATTGAAATTGGTGCCATTATCAGCGATGATCGTTTCCGGAGTCCCGTATCAGGCTAAGATGTCTCTTTTGATGAACTTAACTATAACTCCTTTAGTAACGCTCGAGTAAGACGAAGCTTCGACCCATTTGCTGAAGTAATCGATGGCTACTAGTATAAAGTGATGCCCATTAGATGCTTTTGGAGTGATCGGGCTAATGATATCTATGCTCTACATTGAGAAAGGCCATGGTGTTGAGAGGGGATGTAATTCATGAGGCGGGGTGTTTATCTTATTTGCATAAACTTAGCATAAATGATAGTACTTAACGTGTTTGATGCAATCACTTTCTATTGTTGACAAATAATACCTTAGCCTCATGATTTTCTTCGCCAACATGTATCCATTTATGTGAGGGCCACATACTCCTTCATGTATTTCTTTCATTACCTTCTCAGCTTCTTTATCATCTATATACATTAAGAGTGTACCATCAAATGAGCGTCGGTATAAGGTGGACTCGTTGACTAAGAATTGAGTGGCCAATCTCCTAATCATCTTTCTATCCTTTTTTTCGACCTCTTCTTTAAGGTATGCACTTCATTGTAAGAACATCTTAACATCATGGTACCACGGTTTTTGGTCATTCATACCCTTAATTGATAGGCAAAAGGCAGACTTATTTTCAATTTCAATAGTAAGAGGCTGAATCTCGACTCCATTAGATATTTGGATCATAGATGCTAGCATGGCTAAGGCATCGGCATCGGCAAATTGATTATGAGTCCTTGGTACGTAATTGAAGGTGATTTCTTTGAAATTCTCCATCAATTCAGTTAAGTGCTAGTGATAAGGCATCAACTTAGGATCTTTAGTTTTGTACTCTCCTTGGGCTTGGCCAAGGATATTGAATACCTTTAGGGAATATTTGTATTGCCCCAATCTTATACCTAGACACGTTGGCTGCACCATCAAAGGACATTTTCCATTTTGGTAGCTCGTCATCTTCTCCTTTATTAGAGTTTCCCTCAACCATTAAGATATCTTCATAAGGGAAATTGACTTGTACCTCTTGGGGAGTGCTAATGGAGGGATTTTTTGCTAATTGATCTACCAAAGCTTGCCCCTTGACTGAATTCTGATTCACGTATGTAATGTCGAACTTTGATAGCAACATTTGCCATTTTGAGATTTTGCCAATTAGGACTGGTTTGTCTGCCAAATACTTCAGGGGATTATATTGAGTCAACAATTCAACCTGGTAGTAGAGAGTGTGTTGTTTAAGCCGATACATTATCCAGACCAAAACACAGTAGGTTCTTTCAATCTTTAAATAATTCTACTCTCCTTAAGTGAATTTCTTGCTCAAGTAGTATAAGCTCGTTCCTTTCCTTCCTCATCCTTTTGGCCAAGCATGCATCCTATGGACTCTGGTAATATTGTTAAGTATAGGAATAAAGGCTTCCTAGGTTTTGGAGGTACTAAAATTGGAGGGTTCATGAGATATTTTTTGATTGTTGTAAAGGCCTGCTTACACTCTTCGTCCCAGTTGATCTTAGCATTATTTTTTAACAACTTAAACAAAGGACAACACTTGTCTGTGAGTTGGGATATGAACCGGGCCATGTAGTTTAAATGGCTCAACAAACCTCTGATTTCTTTGAGTGTGCGTGGCGGGGGCAGGTTAACTATCGCTTTGACTTTATTAGGGTTCACTTCAATGCCCCTTTAGCTGATTATAAAACCTAATAATTTCCTTGAAGTCACTCCGAAAGTACATTTCTCTAGGTTGAGCTTTAGTTGGAATTTTCTCAACTTATCAAACAATCTTCTTAGATTTTCCACATGATTTTCTCCTTCCTTAGACTTGACAATCATGTCATCAACATATACTTCAACTTCTTTGTACATCATGTCATGAAAGATTAGTAACATGGCCATTTGGTAATTTGCCCTAGCATTTTTGAGTCCGAAAGGCATACTTTGTAGCAAAACATGCCCCAAGTTGTGATGAATGTTGTCTTGGCTTTATCTTCTTTAGCCATTCGGATTTGGTTATACTTGGAAAATCCATCCATGAAAGAAAAAAATATGGTTTCCAAGACATCGATATGGGGTAAGGGAAAATTATCTTTAAGGGTTGCTTAATTAAGGTCTTAAAAGTCCACACACACTCTGACTTTTCTTTTCTTCTTCGTTATGGGTATGATGTTAGCCACTCACTCGGGATAATCAAATACCTCGATAAAACCGACCTCTAATGATTTTCTAACTTCTTCCTTGATTTTCAACAGAACATCCAGTTGGAATCTTCTTAACTTTTGTTTCTTAGGTTTAATATCCTCTCGTATGGGTAAACAATGGACTACAATTGATGGATCTAATCTGGGCATGTCTTCATAAGACCATGCAAATAAGTCTTAGTATTTGCATAGTAATGTGGTCATCTCTACCCTTTGATCTTCTTTCAAATTTCCCCCAATCTTGAATACCTTAGGGTTGTCATTGGTCCCGGCATTAATTATCTCTGTTGGCTCGTCAATGGAAATTCTACTCATTTCATGTTTTTGCCAACTTTCTTGTACGTCATTATGGTCATTGACATCACTCCCGATGACTGACTTAAGAGGGCTGAAAGTGATATCAATATTTTCATCACCTATTTGCGTGAGGTATCCATGGCCTTTATTCAGATCATAGGATTTAGAGAAAAAAAAAAGTATGTAAAAGTGTAAGTAAGGTAGGAGTAAAGGGAAACGAAACTAATTTTATTTAGGGGAACTCTCTTTTGAATATAATCATTTGAAAAATAGAGATAATTTATTACAAAATTCTATAAAATATTGGATCATGATTCATCATTTACCTTAGGGAAGACTTATTGTTATTCACAAGGATGGAAAACCAATTATTCAAGTGCTGGGATTTATTGAATAGGCCAGCCCCTTCATTTTTGTTGGAAGTGCCTTCTTTGGTGGGCTTTGAGTTTTGGGCTTCAGCCAATAAGGGGAAGGCTATTGGAGTGTGATTCATTTTTATTGGAAGTGCCTTCTTTGGTGGACTTTGAGTTTTGGGCTTCAGCCTAGATGAAAGTTTCTGACAATAGGGGGAAGGCCATTGGAGTGTGATATAACTTGTCACATTTTCTATCCCTGGCTTGCATTTTTTGCAATTCTTCCATCGAGGTTGGAATGTGTCCTAACTCATAGGTCCCAAACTGCCCTTCTTTGAATTTCTGCCTCTTTTCCTTTTGCTGATTAGTGATCATGCTCACCTCATTAAACATTTGGAGTCCAAAGTCCTCTTGTTCTTCTATACTAATATATGGCATGGTCTTCTCTTTCTAGATTTCATAATCTTGCTCACTTAGAATTATGATGACTTAGCCATTGGAGATGAACTTAACTTTCTAGTGTAGAGTTGACGGTATGCTCCCTGCTGAATGTATCTAAGGCCTTCCCAATAATAGATTGAAGGTCCTTAGAATGTCTAAAACTTGGAATGGGATGTTGAATGTCTATAGGCCGATATTAACTGATAAGTCGATCTCCCCTATTATCTTTCTCTTGGATCCGTCGAAAGCCCTTACTGTTGTTGAACTTGGTTTGATAGCATTTTCATCAGCGCCTAATAGATCCAAGATGGCCAAAGGACAGACATTTAGAGATGATTTATTGTCGATGAGGACTCTTGTTACGAAGATGTTATTTGTCCTTACTATAATGAATAAAGGCTTTGTGTGTTGGGTACCTTCTTTGCCAAGTTTCTCGATGGAGAAGGAAATTTGATCCATAATGAGGATGGGATTGGTGATAGAGCTAATCCTTTTAGCCGGGATTTTACGAAGGAGCTTAACTTCCCTTAGTTTTCTAAATAAAGCTTCTTGGTGTAGGTCTGATGCCATCTACAGACTCATGAGGAATATCTATGCTAGAGTCTTAGCGAGCTGGTCCATTATTTTATGCTCACTAAACTTGATCATCTTGGTGAAGGCAGTTAATCCTTCTTTGTGTTTAGCTTGTTCGGTGCTTGGAATTTCCAGCACGACCTTCTTTTTCAAGTCTTCCATTAAATAATAGATTCTACCAGAGAGAGTGATCGCCCCTACAAGCGAATTTGATTGCCTCTGGTTCATTGTCTAGTAGTTGAGGAGGGTAGCTTTATAATTTTCGAAGGCCACAGGCACGTGGAAGGTATACTTTTTAGCTTGTAGAACTTCTTTTTTGTAGAATCTATAAACCTTAGGTTCTTAGTTGGGACTGATCATGTTGATGATAGACTTTGAGTGGTCAGATATCATATTGATGATGGGCCCATGGTTTGGAAGGGGGTTGTTGTTGACGTTTGGAGTAGGAGCCTCCACAAAATCCAATTGTACTGTACCTTCATTAATTAAGTCTTAGATTTTGTTTTTCAACCTTTAGTACGAGTCAGTTGAATGGCTTACTTGCCCTAGATGATATTGACATCTTGCATTGGGGTTAAAAAACCTTAGCCTGTACCTTTCACTAGAAGCCTCAGAATGGAGTAGATTATCTCTCCTTAACTTCTCGAACACCTAACTGAGTGGAACGCGTATTTTAGTGAATTGTCTCGAGGCTCTGCTAGCCTGTAGTTGGCTTTTATACTGTGGTTAAGCTAGCAGGGGATTTGTCTTGAAAGAAACTCGGGAGTTAGGCCTTGCATTCGAGTTGACCATGTCGACAATAGCTTCTCCAAACTTGTTGGTGGTGGGTTTAGTAAAGGGTGGTCTTCTATCTACTGTTTCCTGCAACTTGTTGGAGGAAACAACACTTTCAATTTGACACCCTGCTGCCATTACTTCAGTAAAGTTAGAAGAGGCATATCCGATCAGGTGAGTGAAATGGGGCCTCTTAAGAGTGTTAATGAAAGTTGTAGTTAACTCTCTCTCAGTCATAGGGGTAGATACTCTTACAGCTAGGGACCTCTTCTTTTGAGCATATTCTTTGAAAGATTCATTGTGCTTCTTCCTTAGAGCAACCAAATCCATCATTATTGGCACTACTTCGACGTTAAATCTATATTGCTCATAGAATGCCCTTGCTAACTTCTCCTATGTATTCACTTGATTCAGGTCCAACTGAGCGTACCAGTTTAAGGTAGGGCCAGTCAAGCTGTCCTGAAAGGTTTGGATCATAAGCTGGTCATACTATACATACTTTCCCATCTTGCGTACATACAGTAAGGTGTGTAGTTTAGGGCATCCAATCCCATCATATTTTTCAAAGTCAAGTACTTTTAACTTTTTTGAGAAGCTTCCATAATCATAGTTAGAGAAGTCTGTTATGCCAGCGTGCTCGAATCTATCATATCCCTTGAGCATTTTCATTTTTTTGGAAATTTGTTGAGTTAACTGCTTCTCAAGCTCTTTCAATTTGTCCTGGTCAGCTTCAAGCTTTGGGTTGATTAGGAATGAGTAAGTATTCGGCTCAAAAATTGGGTTGGCCATTGGAAATACCCCTTCCATTTTAAAGGATTCGAAGCCCTGATTGACTTTGGGGTAAGCTTCCTCTGTTTTGAGTGGTAGGGGCTCAGTATTCTTTCCATATTGGGTTTTGGAACTCTTTTCATTTGATGGTTTTGGAACTCTTTTCATTTGATGGTGTTACGCCCCGAAGTGGCAGAGTCATAACAGCCCCCACCGTGTAAACCATCCTAAGATAGAAGTTGGCCTTACAACCGCTATCTTAGACCTGATCTACACAAGGCGTCCACGACTAACCCGCTTTGAAGTAGACAATTTGTAATTTAAACAAATCATTTACCTAAGAAAGTGAGAAAAGTTATATAATCACTAAAATTCAGTTATTACATTAATCAGAAATGAAAAGTAAATTATGTGTTGATTCTTCAATGTTTTTCCTCACTTCCCAGGATCCAGCAGTTGCTAGCTTCTGAGTAATTGGTTGCCGCTTCTTAGCCAGCACCTGCACGACGTCTATAGGGATGTGAGCAACCACAGCTCAGTAAGTAGGGACGGAGGACTTAAAACTATACCATACACACAATAAGGTTTTCAATCTCTTATTAAGTGCAATGTATGTGCAAGCAAATGCCATCGCACGACGTTGTCCGGCCCGTCGTGAGATTAGAGAAATTGCGCCCGCTCTAATCCGGGTTGAGGAGTTACCGTTAATGCAACAGCTCACGACCAAACCTAGGCTTGTGTAATGGAGACCTTGCTCCTCCCGCGACTACCTTCGAACTACTATCTTCACCCCCGCCGCGACCTCCTCTCCTGTCACTTAGTTCGACTGAGGATGAAGAAGGGACCATTTTGCAATCCTACGCTATCCCTTCCGAAGGGGTCGGTATTTGGCCGGAGAGTCCTAAATCCCCTAACGGGTTGCCATGCATGTTCGATTAAGATTACTGGTCGTATATTTGATTAAGTCCAATTTAGGGTGATCAATCATTACATACAATTTATACAATATGCGCCAAAGCAACAAACATAATCATAGCATCACCCATAATCAAGCACATGCACACATTCAACTATCTAACAAACACAACCAAGCATAATCTTAAGCCTCCAAAAATACAGCATCGTATTAATCCTAACTTACCTCGACTCCTCGCTCACTCACTCGAGGTCCGATTTGCTCAGGCCATCGCCGATCATCCCTATAATACGAACGTGGTTTCAGCTTTTCATATAAATATTATAAGTTTGTTTTATCCTATAATGCTTATTGTTAGGTTTTGTTTAAGGTTTAATATGCCTAATTATCTAGGTATTAAGTCTTTTATAATTATTCTAGGTTTAGGTTTAGGTTTGGGTTCGGTCTCGGTTTCCGCATCAATTTCCAAATTAGGTTTTGGTTCGATTTTTAAATCCTAAACATGCTCGAATCCTAATATGAAATTAATTACATTAAGCTCGAGTATCTAAATATCCTATTGGGTCTTAATTTAGTATTCTAAGCTATTTGGTACACGCTAGTCCTAATTAGGGTATCGGATTTATCCTCGATGTGAGAAAATCTTACTTTTTTATATAATTACCTAAAATTCAATCTTAATTCAGATTTAATATTATTCTGATTTTTACTCTAATATTATCTAAATAACCCTAATTTTTCCATATTTATTAATTTACAATTTCACATATTACTAATTTCTTATATTACTTACCTAATTTCCTTAATTAACTATACTTAGTACCTAAATGCTAGGATTAGGGTTCCACTACAGAGATTAACTTCCTTAAACATCTAATTAAGATCCAAATCAGTAATTAACATCCTAATCACCTAATTAATCCTAAATCACTCAATTTTACCATCATTTTAGGGCTAAAAATTAACTTAAAATTTTAGAAAATTAATTTAAAAAAAATGGCTTCATAGCACTGTTATACATCATATGAGAATCCTATAGAAAAATTTTGAGCCCCAAACTACATCCCTAAGCCTATTTAATATCCGGTTTAATCATGCTCGGTTTTGAACAATTTGTTAAGGACCCTATATTTCCAGACATAATTAAACTAAATCAACATTTTTCCCTAAATCTACATACAATAAAACCTCAGAATAACAAGTTTCATAATTTTCTGGGCAAAATAACTAATTTTACAAAATTATATAAGAATCGGGCTGGAATTTAGACTCACTGGTTCAGGTGGCTCCGGCCACCGCGGGCCACCGTGGCCTTGTCGGCCGGCCTGGGCGCTGCCACCACCGTGTGGTGGTGGTGGCCGTCCACTCCCAGCTCCTCGTTTGGTGTGGGTTCCCTTTAAAACCCCTAACTGCATAGTTTTTCTTTTTTTTTTTTTTTTATTTTCTGGATTTTCTCTCGAATTTTTGACTCTCCCTAATTTTCTCTGATTTCTAACTGTCCAAATAAGTTCCTGGATTTTTCTTGCTATTTATAGAAGTTTTTTGTAATTATTATGCATTAATTTGACAAGATTTTGTCAACTTTCCTTAATTTTTGGCTTTTTGTTTGTCCAATTCTTATTGGATAATTTTTATTTTTCTGATTTGAACCTGCCACGACCTGATCTTGCTTCAGTTATCCACTTCTGACTTTTTTCTGATTTTTCTATAATTATTTTGTATTTTTCTTTAATTATTTACTTAATTTGTAGCCTATTTCACTAATTACGCGTATTTTTATCTACACGTAAATACATGTAGGGTGTACGTGAACATTCCTAAATATTATTTTGATCATTCTAAAATTTTTAGTATACATATAATCTATCTCTAATAATTTATTAGTTATTATATTACACTTTTTGCCTTTTCGGTAATTAGCAGTTATTATACTTAAAATTTGAAAATTTTATAGTCTCCTATTTTACTACTTTTTTTCTTAAATTTAAGTTTACAGGGTCATTTTTATTGGTATCTTGTTAAATAGTTTATAATTTGGGTGTGATCGGATCCTTTAGCCAATCGCCCTAAACCTTGGGTTCTAAGTTCAATCTTATGGTTACTTGGCTGAACTTTGGGGCTTACATTCTACCCCCCTTAAAAATAGTTTCGTCCTCGAAACTACTGTATACCTATGTATTACTTATTTGCTAGGATTGATAGTACATTTAGCTCTACTTAAATTTCTAAGTCTAGACCTTCATCAGGTCGTATCTTTAACTACTCCGTGTCTCAACTCTTAGTCTCAACTCTTGAACTTGTGAACCTGATTATCCAGTATTTGTGGGGGTTACTTCATATCCTTAAAACCCACTTTCCATTCTACCGAACTATCTTCAAGTGAAACTTCTGTGTAGTCCATTGATTAAATTCCTGAATTGCTTTCTAATTAACATTTCATTCCTTCTCTACTTAGACCTTTGCTCGATCTCTTAATTTCCTTCCTTTGCATTCCTTATCTTAGTATCGATCAGAGCTTATTTCATCGCTGTAGTCTCCTAGTCATATCATATTATTTTATAACTTAGCTTTACAATCTTGCAAATTTTCTTATTGGTTTATTTTCCTTTTATTCCTTCGTTGATTGTTTCTTAAGTTTTATTTATGATTCTAAATTCGTTGTATATCATCACCTTTTCCTTTCATCCAAAATCTTCCACTCAAATGATTGTATCACTGTCGTAGCTTCTCATTTGTTCTTCATACAGCTTAGCATAGGATCAACAGAAGCAAATTTGGCAAATCTTGACGCTTCTCCATCTCGGATTGAAATGAGATGGTTAACAACTCAATTTGACTTGACTTGACTCGATAAGAATGAATATAACTTTTGATTGACAGACTCAGCAAAAGAACAGTATTGAAAAGGACTGACAATACATGATACAACGAGATACACTGACCAGATTGACAAGACATGAGACTCGATAACAATAATTGGACAATTCAGATTTGCCATTTTCCTGTTGGATTTCCTATTGCAACTGCTAATATGAAGTACATTGTAACTTCATAGCTTTTCATATACTGGATTACCTCAATAGATTTTTTTTTTTTTTTAATATCCACCAAAATACCTTCTCCAAATATAGCGAGCTTGATGAAAACGTATTCTCTCTTCCGAAAATCACATGTCTTCCATTTCAATATACTACTTATGATCACTCAACTTCAATAATGCTATCCATAGATACTTTGTATATCAAAATACTATTGATGGATAACACTACAAGAGTTTCCATATCTAGTTGACATGCACTTCTTTCTCCCAATTCTGTAAATGCACTTTATACACTAATCCTATCTTGATATCATCCCAATATAATATTACTCTAAAACTTGATAGTTACTTTTCTAACTCTTAAAATCTCTTTTACAACATCCAATACAGAGTTTCAACCATAGGTTTGATTCTTAATTGACTTACTCAAGAAATTCAAACATCCACAGAATAATCTTCAGAAATACATTTAAACTCTTATATGTTACTAGTAGATTCAGTACTTAGTGATATTTTCTTCAGTCTCTTCTTTATAAATATGAATAAACTTCTCATAATCTATCATCAGTAACTTTCCTTTTTAAATTCCATTTCCATTGTATCCTATGATTCTATGGATTAATATCATTTCTTCAATATAAATTCTAAACTGATAGGTAACGATAATCTCAATTATCTTAAAATCCTTGTCCATTCACTAGTTTCTAACTTATACAGAATGAATACCTTAATATCATCCTTGTACTTGCATTTCGTTCATTTGTATATTCTACAGTGAGGATCTAAAATCACTACTTATCTTCTAATTCTTTTAAGCTCGGATCCTTAAATACTATCTGTAATCAACATTCCTTATTCTCATTAGTTTACTAATAGATGACTGTCTCATAAAATTTACTTTCTAGAAAGTTATGCCTTGCTAGATGGGTCCTTAGGATAACTAAGTAACTGTTGATCAAAAGTCCTAATTGTCTCCAACCGGTTACTTTAATTCCATCTCCACTGTCAATTGTTACTCAACCTACTAATATTTTTGGGTCATCTTCAATTGATGTTTCAAGGCCCTAGAACATTGTTTTGATTCTCGAAAGAGATCTTCCTACATGTCTCTCTCTTCATAGATTATTTCTACTCGGGCTTGTACTTGGTCCATGTAGGTCTTGACTTCAAGATCTGGTTTAGCTACTGCGGGCTAGATAACCTTTGGTGTTCGATATTGGATCTCCCCAACCTTATGCAACTGTTCATATAAATATTCTTTAGTAACTTGGTGCTTGTCTGCTTCTCCTAGCCATTCTCCTAAGTTGATGTTTGGCTGATAGTTTTTGTTTCCCATAACTATTTGATTCCCTTGAGTTTGGATATTTTCTTTGGCACTGAAATCTAAAGATCTTCATAATCCAAGGTCATGATATCCAATGGAGGTTTATAGACTATATCCTAGATACCTCCGAATTGTTTGATCATGTTGTTAGGGTAATAGCTTATGCATAACTTCATCCTGATTAAGGGTATCACTTGATAGTTTTTGTCAACTATGATTACTCTTTTGAAGTTATTCCATCTTGCTGTCCATAGGATATTAGCAACTTGGAAATTTCACAATACTTCTACCCAGTAGTATATAGTTTTTTCTTCTGGGAGATGGACCTTATTGACGAATGAATCGATTAGATCGATGTTGTGAGCAAACTCTCCTTGGATTAGGTGAAGCCTATAACATTTCATATGGCTCACAAACTATATTATCAGTAATGCCATGCTGGTTTTTAGTACGCTATCATCCTTTTCTTTCAAAATATTAAGACTTCTGATCTATTCTGCGAGGAGGGCTAGGGCATATGATTTGCCTTCAAGAAATTGGCTCACTAATTCAGTGACCCTGAAATGTATGAGGAACCTTCTGTTAGGGAATATGAGGGTCTTGAATGCAACTAAGACTAAGGCTTTTATTCTGTTTTGTCCCCAAGCTTTGAGATTGCTACAGAAGATATCCTGTTGGTTGGATTTAGGTTTAGTGGTGAACCATGCTTTTAAGTCCTCCAGTTTGATGTAGTTACCGTTACAACTTTTGAAGGCTTTGTTCATTTCAATTTTTCTTATACCCAAGCATCTTGAGAAGGCATTTATAGGATCCATTTCCAAATTTAGGGTGTATGTGCTTTCTAAAGCAGGGGCTTGGAGTAATTGGGTATACTCTTCAAGTGTTGGGCTAATCAAATGGGGCTTGACTCAAAAAGCCACTTCTTCAGGTTCCCAAAAGTTGGTCAAAGCCCTGATCAAATTAATCTCTATCTTTACTTTAGGAAGTGATAGAATGGGCTTGATCTTACTGAAGATGGTCTCTTGTTCCCTTGGATTGAAGTGTCGTAACCGTTGGTCCAGGATGGGTTTGGGGCAGATGGGCTTGCTAACAAATTTTTCCTTGAAGTAGATAGAGTTGGATGATGAACAGGCTATTTCTGGGTTACAAAAGAGAAACTATGTTACAAGATCGTCTGATAACGCCAAAACCTATTTACAACAATTCTACATTTACAATATAAGGGAAACCAAGGAAACTCCAAGCTATTTTTTTTTAATTTCCATCTTGCTGGATTATTCATTTGTTCTGGATGTCATGAATGCTTAAAGGGTAGGTTTTAAAGGTTCTTGAGCTTATGTGACCTCATTTGTTAAATAACACTTTCATTCGTCACATCAAGCTTAAGTAAAGATAGCTTAATCAATCTTAAGCAATGGTTATACTATAGTACCTGGAGCTTACACAATAACCACCCGTCCTAAGGTCTTAAGATGGTCTGGGTTCGACTGTATCTATCATGCATTTATAATACATAAAATAAATTCTGCCTAAATTAAATAAATAAAACTAAACTTGTAAAAAAAAAAAAAAGTTAGTACCATTATTAACAAAAAAGGGTAAATAAATTGCATTTAAGGTGATTTTAGCGATTAATCTTAATTTTGGAAAATCGAATGGCTAACCCTCTTAACGTCCTAGTGGAGCTACCAAGCTATTAAGCTTAGTTTTTCACTCTCCCAGTTCTTTTATAAAATTAGGTCTTTTTTAAACCGATTAGTAAACCCTTACCCATCTAGTACCGACTCTTGACTAGGGTTTAAAAAAAACTGTTTTTTCAATTTAAAAAGGGATTGGAGTCGCTACTCGACCGGAGTCCGGAAAAAGAGGTTAAGTTATAACCAGTTTGGTGGATTGGTTATAACTTAGTTACTAATCTATTGATTAAAACCAATTTTTTGTAAAATGTTTTTTTTTTTTTTTTTGAAAACCAGAGATTTAAGTTCAGGGGCTAAGAATTTTAAACTCTTGCGAGTATCATTGACTTTTCAAAATTAGAAATAAACTTAAAAATCACCATTTAATTTTGAAAGACAAGACTTAATTTAATTATTCTAATTGGATAAACAAAACAATCTAAACTAAAGGAGAAGGGAAATTAGGTTTTTTCGCTTTTTACTGTCGCCCTATAGGTGTCTACGTACCCGTTATTTGGGATCAGACATACGTAGTTCTTTTAATGAAAATTTTAGTGGGTTGAGTTGATTTTAGTTTTTTAAAATAGTCAGGTTTATATTTTTACCTATTTTGATTTATTTAAGAAATTTTTTAAAAGGCCTTAAATTAGTTTTTATTTTTGGAAATTCTAAATGATTCTAATTTAAAAAATGGTTGATTTATTTTTATTTATTTTTGAAAATCAATTTTTCTAAGTGATAAAACAATTTTATTTCCTATCGTACTTATTTTATTTTAATTTTATTATATCATCTTATTTATTTTTTACTTATTATATTTTATTTGTCTTTAATAAATTAGTAAAAAAAATAAAACAAGATTACTCTTTTTTTTTCTTTTCTTCTTTTTCTTTTCTTTTCTTTTCTTTTTTGGTGTTATTACATTTATACAAAAAAAAAACAACTAAAAAAAAGAAATGAATAAAATAAAAAATAATAAATATAAATAAAACAGAAACAGGATTGGAGTTGGTTTAGATTAGGAGAGACGCGGGTCAGGTCAAATGCGTGAATTGGGTTAGGTTGGGCTGGACATACAAGTCAGATTCCACTATCTTCAATACAGCGGCGACTTGAGGTCGATTCCAATCGTTTTGGTGGTCAAATCAAGAGGGTAAGCAGTTTTTTTTGTGAGTTTTGGATTGGAAATAGGGGGATAGGTTCAACGCTGTGGCTTAGGGTGGTCGTTTGGCAATTGTAGGAAGTGGCGATCGACAATAGTGTTTGGGTGGCGCGTAGCGTAGCTACTGGAGGCTAGAGATTGGTTGGGTTGGGGGTTTTAGAGGTTGGGGAGAGTCGTGGTAGGTTAGTTTTGCTCTGTCATGGTGGTTAAGATAATGTTTAGAGTTAGGGGTCGCGGTGGTTAAGGTTAGGTAGTAGCGAACTTCGTAGAGTCGCTAGGGGGCACGGTGGAGGTTGAGAGGAGTTGGATTAGGTAGTTGATGGTATGGCAAAGCTAATGAGGGTGGTAGCTTTACTCGAAGTCGAGTAGAGAGAGGGAGAGCTATGGATAGAGAGAGAAAACGAGAGAAAGAGATTTTGTCGAGTGATTCTATTAGTTGTATGTGGTTGTGTATACCCTATGATAGCCCTTGACACCCTTTATATACTCGAAATTAGCCTAGAAACATGGAAAGTTCAAATCGGAGTTGAATGAGAAAAACTAAAATTTAAGTTTTTTTCCAATTTTTGGAGCTTAGTTTGACCGAGTTAATGTATGAATTTGGACGTGTTCTTGATCACTATTAACACTAGGCCATGTCTAGTTTGCAATTTCACCATCGATTTGGTGAAATTGCGATAAGAAATGGTCCAAAAATCGTGTTAAAGTAGGCAGCTCGAAGAGGAAAGCGCTAGAAATTTAGAGAAAAACGAGGAAGATAGAGGGAAAGAGACGAAAACAAAGGAAAAAGGAAAGAAGGGAAAGGAAAAAATGGGTTGACGTGGCACCATGTCAGCTTTGCCGGCCAACCTCGATGTACTACGTATCATTCGTGACACGTGGCAGCTGACGGGCATGCCACGTAGCTATGTAGCTCATACGTGGCGCTATGTCAGCAGGTTGTCTAATCCTATCCTACTATGTGTCAAGACATGTGGCACGATCAGATCTTGACATACGACAATCTTTGATGTGATTGAAAACAAAAAAATAAGAAAATAGCCTTCCTACCTTTACTAAGCTTTGAACCTAAGACCTCATTCTCAATGCTAATATTAACCGTTAGGTTGTTGGCCTGTGCTTTATTCATATATACAACTCGGTTAGCTTAGGTTAGATTTAAATTTAAGCCCAAGTTTAACGGCCCAACTTCTAAACCAAAATTAAAATTATAAATCTGTTTTAATAACATGCCATTTTCTAGAATCTTTTACTTGATTTTAATTTTTCTATTTTTTTTTTTGTAATTTTTCAAATTTCTAAATTTTTAAACTTCATTTTCTAACTTATTATCTTTTTAGGACTTCTTTCTGAAATTTCTTATTTTTTTGTGCTTTTTCTTATTTTTGAAAATTTTTATATTTTTCCATGATCCTTATTTTTTTCTAAATTTCTTAATTTTTTTGGGTTTTCTTCAATTCCTAATTTTTTGTGTTTTTTCCAATTTAGGGCTTAAAGAGAAAAGAAAGAAAAATAAAAGTAAAAATAAAGGGAACAAAAATTAGGTGTCTATATACGTGTAGCTTAATGAATAAAGGCTAACGTTTTAATCATGAATCTTAAAATATGTTCCTCTGAACCTTAATTTTTTTGCATAATCAAAACCAAGGGAAGTGGTCATTGAATAGGAATGGGATGTAATATCAGCTCCATATATTGTTGTAATAAGTACTTATAGAGCAAATTTAGAATAAAGAAATCATGTCTCCCTAATATGTATTGCCTAAAGAAGTTATACACAATATTTAGGAAATATAATCTAGATATTGCAAGGTTAAATAACAAACTAGAAAAACCTGTTTATCTTCTTTTGAGGGAGAAAAAAAAAATGCCTCTGCTACTTGTATTTTATTTTGACCAATACATATTCCTCAGTTAGCTTGAAAGTAATTCAAAGACATCATCGAATTAACAACTTGAAATCAACAATTACAATTTGTATTATGTATATCTAGACGCTGGTATGGTCCAAAATCGCTTCAAAATTGGGAATTGACCTTGGTTTCCAATTCTAAAAAATTGGAATCGTAACTAGTCCAAGGGAATTGGTTCATGGGGGTTTCCTTGAAACTGTGAACAGTTTGTAATTTTTTTTTTTTCAATTTACCTCTTTACCAACCCCACCCCCTATCCCCTGCCTTGTTGATATCTCTATCCATTGCCATTTGTTGCAAAATGCAACATTTTCTTTACTTTTTAAACTTTAAACTTTGATTTTGAAATGTGAAGCAAGAAGCCTACTACTCCTCCTGACCTAACATGACAAAGTGACAAATGACATGATTCCTCATGGACATTATTCTTGTACTCATAAACCATAGATTCTAGTTGATTGTATTAAGGAAAAATGATTTTTTTTTTTTTGAATTTTTAGGTTACTCCATAGGTGCCTATATACTAGCTAGCTGGAATTAGACTACTGTAGGTTCGTAGCTTTTTTTTTTTTTTTTAAAAAAAAAAACTTTAGTGTGTTCATCACTTTTAGCTTGTAAAAAAGTCTAACTTTACATGAGCAGCTAAATTATTTGTGTGTTACCAAAAAAATCTTTAAAAGTAAACTAAGTTTTACTCATTCAGTTTTTTGAAAAGACTAAAGGAAAAATCTTAACTTTGAAACCTACATTTTAGTTTTTCTTTTTGGAGATTAAAAAACAATTTTTTCTAAGTCTTAAAAAATTTGGAAATAAGCAATTAATCACTCTTACCTCATCTATGCTTGGGTGTAGATCTAGCCGCGCTCCAACTAACATGTTAAAGTCATAAAAATATTCATCGTCTTCATTGGATGTGCTACATTGTTCTTGCTCTTACCTTTTTGGTTTTGCTTAATCTTTAATGCATGTGAGGGCTTTAACAGTTATTGCAGACAATGACCCTCTCCACTCATCTAAAGTTAGTCTGATTGTGCTATAGGATTGTTTAACAGCTACCATTGAAGTGGAGTAATGAGGTTTTGGTGAGCCCTTCGAGAAGGATTGAAAACATTCTTGCATGTTTGTACTAGTTGAGAATATTGAAATCCTGGATGCCATTGCTATTACCAAATTCAAATGTTGTGTTAAGGTAGTGGTCAAGTTCCAGTGAATCCTCTCCCCTAGAACCTCTTTCTCTTTTGATCCTCTATAATAACAGGCAGTCTGCTATAGGTAAACCGCTAAGGTTGCTCACCTAGAAGGTGGGGGGGGGGGGCAAAGGACTCATCGAGACTTAGCTACCATAAAGGAAGGAAAAATATTTGAATAACTTATGAAATACTTGCTTTGTATGCCAAAGGACACCATCTGCAAAAACCGTGTAGCAATCTTATGTGTTCGATAAGTTATCTACATACTCATTGTATATATTTAGATAACCGAATAAACCTTCGGTATTAATATAAGGTTCCAAAACAATAGCAAGTAGATAAATGTTTGGAATTTCTCTATAATAAGAAAACACTTTGATAGGAATCAACTCCTCGGACTGATCATATACAACTAAGCTAGAGGACTCTAAGAACTTATGTAAAGAATATTAGCTCAAAGCCCATCCATGACAAGGATTCCTACTTTGACCTTCATATTTCACTTTATTGCTGACCTGAGTATTGAGCTCTCTCATGTGCCAACGTGGTTCCCGAAGTTGTTGAGCAAACGTACTAACCTGCTGAGCATACAAGCTGATATGTCAAGGAGCCATACTAATTGCTAAGCTCTTTCCAAGACCTAGAAGTGTCTGAGCAGACCAACCTCAAACTTCTGTTTTAGCCGAACTCCCAAGTCGACCATCATCTGACCTCAGTCCAAGTTAAACTGTGAGATACTTGACTTGAAGGGGATCTGAACATCTTTGATTGACTGAGCTATGACCCGAACTAGATCAGGTTTGCTTAACTGTAGGCTCTTTCTCTTCACCTTTGTCTAAATTGTATCATACTTTAGATTGCCAACCACCATGTGACAAGTGTTTTCTGGCACAACATTCCAAAAGGATTTTTTACTTTTCAATATAGAATATTCTTTATCTCTTTTACTCTTTTTAGTGTCATTCATGTATTCCAATTGTAAATTACCCTTTTTATCTTTTCCATGTATACTTATAACCTTAATGGGGCTAGTATATAAACCCAATTTGTTTGTATGCAGCCATCAATTACTTACATTATCAGATTATTATAAGTTTCCCTTTTGAGCAACCCTACTGTTCTCATTTATTCTATAACTCTTATTAATTTCCTTTAATAAGGAGTAGTGGCAGGTGACCCTATAGTTTGGATTGGTGAGTTACATCTGGCGGATTGAAGGTCAAAGAGAATTGATTGGTCTATCATATCTAGTTAGTAGTTACCTGGACTTAGCTAAACCTATTTTCTTTTCTTTATTTCTACTCGTTGTTGTGCTACTCCATGTGTTCAACCTTGGAGACGCATTACATTTTATAACCATTTCATTAATAGGCTCTTGTAGGATCTAAATCAGAGCATGAATCTATCATAGTAATAAGAATGTTGATTACTTCCATAAAAAATAAATGGGTGCTTAGTTGGTACACTTATGAAAATGAATTAGTGCAATCATAAAATATTTTTAACAAAATAAGCAACTTGGTACAAACTTCCTAATCATTTGGGTGAATGGAATGCTTGGGATATATTACTTCACGAATTTACACAAATCATCTTTGAATGGAATGGTGCTTTAGATAAGCTTATAAGTAGAGTTCCATCTGTAATAAACATCTCTCTTGAATTTTTTTGCCTGTTTCCCTTGGCTTTGATAAAATTTTATCTACTTCTTTTAGATACCTTATTTATCTAAGATCTGATCAATCACCTACTTGATGGTACACATCTTGAAATCTAAAGTCTCTAATTTGTCTTTCATGAATAAGTTTAAAATGTGGCACTCACAACAAATGTGGAAGAACGTGCCCCTAAGCATAGGCTAGCGAAGGAACTTTAACTTAGGTATTGATGCCACATTGGTTGTAGCATTGTCAAATCTAATAGAAAATATTTTCCTAGTCAACTTGTATTCTTCTAGAACAGCATGTAGAACGGCACAGTGTGGCACCCATTAAATTATCTAAGAGTAATCAAACTTTTTTGCAACTGCCACTTTTCACCTACCTAATAACAAGTTACACCAATGTATGTGTTCGCGTTCCATTTGTCCAACCATATGTTAGAACAGATGGAAACATGTGTGTTTAACTCACTGAATGGACACATGAGCCATCGCTTGCCTTGTGGTAGAGATGAACGTCCATTCTATGCAATGTTTAGGAAGAGAATGGCTTAGCACTAAGATTTATTTTTTTTTGCTCGTAGTGCACAAGAAAAGGATTACTACCTACCTTAAAGGATAGATGCATACCGGCTATCATTTTATACGAACCTTCCCTTTGCTTTTCTTTAAAGTAATGGAACAATGTAGATCTTTGATGAGTAGATGACCTTGCAATTTGTTTTTGTTTGTTGTCCATTCCATACTCCATCAAGTGTTTTACATGCATGTACTTTGAGAATGTTCCATATCCCTCTCCTGCTTTCTACATAGCTTTTATTGTAGTAGTTGCAATGTCCACAAATGTTTCTGTTTGGACCTATGGATTTACCAAAATGTTTAGTAAATATTTTAGATTTCTTTAGTCTCGATGGCTTTTTACTAGGTTCAAAGCTACTCACCACTTAGCCTTCTGTCTCTTCCTTTATCTATTGGTCCTCCTCTTATGCCATCTCAACCTCCTCGTTCTCGTTCGGGTTATAAAAGAGCACCATATGCTCAAAACTCGGTAGAAGAGAATGCATTTCATTGGTTACTTGAGTATTTATGAGGTTGTAAAAGTCATACTCTTGGTCTTGGTCCATGTTGTCAATAGGGATACTTATTCTTGCTATTGCCTTACATTCCTTAGTGTGGTTTTCTCTAGTGCTAGTATCGTTATAAAAAAAACTAGCCATCTTGATAATATAACGGTTGCTTAAGAAAATAAATTATATATGAATAAGATATTGTGTTCTAAAAACTTGTTAGTCATATGGAGTGTAGATAAGAAAGCAAACAATATGGAAGAAGTTCACTAATACGTTATTAAAAAGTTTATAGAACGGAACTATAAACCAACAATGAGTGTGGGTTTTGAATCATAGAATATGAAATAGAACATTTGATAAATGTAAGGTAGTGTAAACTACAAAGACCTAAATTTATAGTAGTTACAAACACAACACTCACAAGTCTCATAGATTTCATTTTCAAATTTCCCTCTTTTGTAACATGCATTTAACCTACAAAATATGAATGATAACTTTTATTTCTCACTTGTGCAAACTTCTGATTACTTAGAATTTTTGTTCATCTTAAATGTGATCCATGACGTTCATATTTTTTCACCTTTACTATATAGATCGTCAGACATACCATGACAACACATATAATACTATATTGTCTAGTGTCTACATCTACACAATTTAAATTTTTCCGTATGTGTTTTCATTACAACTTTCAAATTTCTTTTGATAAGTACTATTTCATTTCATGCATGTATAAGGAATTCAATTGTCTTGTTTTATCATTGAATATTAATCACCTTTTCTCTCTCTCTCTCTCTCTCTCATAACACTTGCATAAGAGCATCCCTATTCGTGAAAACCTCTATAAGGTCCTTAAGGTGTCACATCAACATTTTTAAAAATCTCTTCTCCTTAAGAATCTCTACACTTTATTTGAGGTTCTTAAGGAAAGGTCCTTCATGAACTGCATTTTGACAAATATATATATATATAATTTTTGAGGAAGAAATTAAAAAAAAAAGGGATAGCTTTTTAGGGTCCTTCATGAAGGACCCATCAATTACAAGGACCTCTCCCCATCTATGAAAAATCTCCAAAAGGAGGTTCTTCATCTTGGGTCCTATACTAAGGACCTCGGATGTAAATGCTCTAATAAGCTACTCTTTCTAGCCTTAATGGCCTTCTTTCTAATTGGCCTAACTTTGTCATGTCAATCATACAACCTTGTTTTCTTTTACAATGTTGATAGGCTTAGACCTATGTCATAATTGGCTTTAGACCCACTAAACCGATGGGTCCAACAAAGGGGCTAGATTTAAGGCAGGTTCGAGGTCTATTTATATCAATCAACTTAGTATTTCCAAAGGTTCTCAAATATGCTATGGAAATACCTCCACAAATTTTGTTTTTCATGTATCAAGATGAAGGACCACTTGTCGGAGAATAAGACACTCTTTCTTAGATGTTTATGTTCCACGTATGGTTAAAAATTATAAAGACTTGAAATAAGTATCAAGAGTATAGGAAGATATAGGTATATTTTTCATGTTTATCGACTTCTCTTCCATAACATCCTAACAATGTGTTTGGATTGATGGAAAACTAAAGAAATCGAACGAAATTGGCAAGAATCGATGGCAACTAAGTATCTGAATATTTTAATAAGGAGCAAAAATTAAATAACTTGGATGAAAATGAATGGAAATGTTTCTATCTATAGTCACTTTTAGTTTTCTCCAAATTTTGAGAGATATCAAAGGAAATAGATGGAAAGTTAATTAATTTATTAAAATACCTAATATAGACTAATTATTTTTTGGTTTCTCTTCTTTTCATTTCTTCCGACATTAACTAAACATCTGAAAAGGAGACATTTTCATCAATTTCCTTTTATTTCCATTATTCATATCCGAATAATGATAAACATTATGATCACATTCTTTTTCTTTCCTTTCTTTTCGTTTCCATCAATTTTTTCAGTTTGTACTTTGATTAACATAGGTCAAACACAATGTATGCCTTTGTTAAATATCAATTTTATTTGAGTGTGAAGGAAACAATATTCTTGGTGAAGATGGAAAAAAAACGCTAGATAGCATTTGGAAACAAAAGGGTGTTGAAGTAGGTAGAATCATGCAAGTTAAGTAGTTGTTACGGAACATTCCCTTACGATCTCCGGTACTAGTTAAATTTCAAATTTTGTGAAATAATTGGTGTTTCTTATTCAAACCAAAGGTTGCTTACGGTAGTGTTTAGTTAGTAAAACAAAATAGTATAAGAAAAATTGATTAGTATATTATAAGAAAAATGGAATAATGCATTTTTAAGAACACATTAAGAGTGTCCATTTTGAATACAAATTTTCATAATTAAAAACTTCAATTATTCGTATTATATATTAAAAAATGAGGAAAAATGCATTGGAGGGTATCAACATTTAGTGGTAAATCCAAACGGGAGATTGATATTTTAAAAAGTTTAAATAAGTGATTAACATTTCAGTGAGTGGTTAAATTAAAGGGTCACCATTGCAATATTATTACCTTTATCTAATGTATCGGTTGAGTGACACATGGTGAACACATGACATATATGTGATGCTTATACATATATAATAAATAAAATAAAAACATATAAATTATAAAAAAAAGACATAAGTAAAAAAGTAGATGAAAAAAAAAAAAAATAGATTAAGCTACCTTAAGGTTGGGAAGTGGTTGGTGGCTACTTAGGAGGAGTTGTGCGATTACACTCAAGTGGCTGAATCAACCAAGGAAACGATAGTGGGTTACGACCATTTAAAAAGTTGGGTTGTTCGACCCACTAATTAACCGTGAGAGGCCACTCACGGCCAGGGTAAGGTTGCGACACCTTCCTTTATTTGTGGGTGGTTACTTATGATCATTTTCTTTTATAAAAAAATAATAAATTCAGGGAAATTTAATCAAGTTGTATGAACTAATTAGATTTCCTCCTTGTTTATTTATTTTTAAATGACCGTAGGTGATTGCCTATGGCTAAGGGAGGATCGCAAGACCTTGCCTTAGTCATGGGTTACCACCCATGGTTAGTTGGTGGATCGAACGATCTACATTTTTAAATGGGTTGCGAGTTGTGACTCACCACTGTTTTCTTAGCTGATTCGACCACTTTAAGGTTAAGAGGTGGTCGGTGACCATTGAATAAGGTCGTACAATCCCCTTCAAGTAGTTGTTAGCCATTCCTTAACATTGGGTTAGCTGAATCTGTTTTTTTTCTTTTTTCATTTTTAACCCCTTTTCCCTTTTCAATTATTTTTTTTCTAATATTTTATTCTTTTATTTAATTAAATTATTGTATGTTATAATTATTTATACTAATAGTTTTAATTTTTTTTTTTACTTTTTCCATTTCCTTTTATAAAAATTACCTTTCAATTTTTTTAAGTTTTAATAATTTTATTTGCTTTGTTCTTATTTATTTATTTATCTATTTGTTATTTATACATACATAAAAGTGCCATGTGTACACCACACATGTGTTATGTGTGTGTTACATGTCACTTACCAACCACATAAGATGAAGATAATGGTTTTCTAATGGCGTAATTCCATATTTGAACTTAGTTCTAAATGTTATTATCATTCAATGTAATTTTCTCATTAGAAAAAAGTTCAATACTTTGATTTGAGAATTTGGTGCAATATTATTTTTAGAATTTCAAATAGATATATTTATTTTCTATCGTCTAATAGATTTTTATACTATCAAATATATAGCATAAAATTTTTAGTTTTGGTCCAGTGCTCAAGAACCTTTTTGTTTGGTAACTTAATCCAATATACAAAGCAAATATTGGACTAATGAATTTATCAAGTGCTGTAGCATGAAAGTATGACAGCTAAAAGATACCTTTATTACAAAACAATTGCTCTACACCTTTCCTATCTCTTATCCTTTGTAAGGTATAGACATGATTCTCTCACCATTGCTTCATAGAGCAACCAATACTTCTGATAAAACTAGTTGTGGCGATGCATTGATTAAATAGATATATAACAAGACAAAACGAGATGCTCTTCAAGCATTAGCACAAGCCATATAAATGTTTACTCTTTCCTTAAACGAGTGTTGTTTAAAGAAGCTTACTGGCCACTTATATGTCCAAAATTTGTTCACTAATTTGGTGACACCAAGATCATGTTTTCTTGATGTCACAAGTTTAACCATAAGTAAGAAGAGTGAGAATGAGCTAAGGAAGTTAGCATGATCATGGTTTCCTACCCCCCAATCATAGTTGTTACCCAATTGGCTATACAATTAGCCTCTTTAATAAAAGAAAGAAAAACACTGGGTTTTAGTCTAATTAAGGAGATAATTTGTGCCAAATAAGGTTCTGAAGCCCAATGAAGCTAACTTAGCCCATTATTGATAGCTTGGATCAAATTCAAACAATTTTACTCAATGATGACCGAATACCACTCTTCCTTACAAGCCAATTGAACCTTAAGCAACAATGCTTTAACCACTATCTCTTCTATAGTTAAACCATAACCATACATCGATCTCCTTAAACATATCAAGCCTCTACTATCTCTTACTACAACCTTAGCCGCCATGACTTCCACAGGTGAAATCCATGATCAATCCATGTTTATCTTGACTACACCACAACTTGGTCTTCTCCATTGTTCACTTACATTCAAATCTACCCTCTCATTCCTTTTACCCTCCTCCTATGTATCACTACTAGATAGATCTCGCATCAAAACCTTAGCAGACCTTACAACACCTTTTGAATCTAAACCCCTTTCCTCAACACTTCTCTACATCTCATCTTCCATATACACCATGTAACAATACTAATAAAAGCTTTAAGATCGGACATTTTTTGTCCATCAACGATTGAAATTACATCTAACCACTTTAAGAATGTTAAATCTTTAGATCCAGGAGTTCTAAGACTTAAAGCTTTGAGCTAGACAGCTTTTACCCAATTGCATGTAAGGAGGTCATGAACAAGCAATTTGGATTTACTACAAAATCTACGCTCTAGTGATGAAAGGATCCATCTTTTGAACAGATTCTCTACTATAAGAAGCGTGTTAGCATCAATCCTCCACAAAAGTTTTGTATTTTAGGTAAAGCTTTCACCTTCCATACTTTCTTTCATTGCTTATGTGTTGTAGTTGTTGAAATTGGTGGAATACCTTGCTTACTTTTCAAATAATGATAGATCGATTTCATTGTCACTTTCCCTTGTCAATGAAATAGCCAGAGAATGGAGTCTCATTATATTGTTGTATTTAAAGGCATTTCCTTTATATAGTTAACTTCATTATCATGTAGCAGTAGCTTTAATTTTTATATGTCCCACCTTCTTTCATTTGCATAGAATAACTCTCTAACTATCATACCCAATATGCTATCCAACACTTTTTCCCAAGGTTTAAACAAGTCCAATAAAGGTACCCATTTGTTTTCAACAAATTCTAATCCTTTCATTAGACCTAATTCTCCATAACCCCTCTTCAAACAAAATATTCTTTCCTCGAATAGTACTACCCATCCTAATGAGGGCTTGCTCCCTAAGGATGCATCTCTGAAGTTTGTATCGGGGAAATATAATTTATTTAAAGTTCTAGCCCATAACTCAATTGGATTAGGTTCTAGTTGCCATGTTATCTTAGTTAATGTGGCCAAATTAAAAACATGCATATCTTTGAATCCTAGTCTACCTTTCTCTTTGGCTAAAGTTAGCTTCTCCTAACCATTCCAATGTACTCTATATTCATCCTTCCTTTATCCCCAAAAGAACTTCGCAATCAAAGAATTTATCCAATTACACCATTTTAAAGGAAAATGAAAACATGACATTGAATAATTTGGGATAGCACTAGCTACAGATTTTATCAAAATTTCATGCCCCACTTCAATTAATAGCTTTTGCTTCCAAAATTTCAATTTCTTCAGAATTTTCTCCTTTACAAAGTTCAATGCTTCACATTTTGACCTTCCCTAAATGGTAGGAAGGCTTAGTACATTCCTGAATTGTCTGTAATTAGCATACCAAACATGTGTGCCACATCTCTCTTGGTTATATCATTTGTATTCCCGCTAGAGAACGCACTAGATTTGTTCAAATTAATTCTTTGCCCCTGAACCTTTACAATAGATGTCCAACAATTCCTTAAGTTTCCTCATTTCTTCTTGCTTTGCTTTAAGAAAAAACAAAGAATCATTTGTAAAAAATAAGTGAGAGAGTATGGCATAAGAAGCTTTAATTTTTAAACCCACTAAAATGCCATCACATTTTTTTTTTCTCAATACCTCTTGATAACACATTAGCTATAAGAATTAATAAATAAGTAGATAGAAGATTACCTTAGCGTAATCCTCTACTTAGCTTTATATGAGATCCTCTCTTTCCATTTAACAAGATGTTAAATTCAACTGATGTAACACACCACAGCACCTAATTCACCTATTAACTATTAAAACCGTATCTCAAAAGAACATTTCTCAAAAAATTTTGCCCTACTCTATGATGGGCTTTATTCATATAAACTTTTAGAGCACAAAAAACCCTCTTTCCTCTGTTTTTATTTTTTTTAGAAAATAAAGGACTTCATGTGTAATAATAATATTGTCAAGTATCATTCTTTCCAATAAAAATGCACTCTGATTTTCCAAAATAATTTCACATAAGGAAAGTTTAAGCCTATTGATAAGAATTTTGGAAATGATTTTATAGATGGAATTGCATAAACTAATGAGTCTAAATTGGGTAACTTTATTGGGATTTAGGACTTCTGGAATTAAAACTAAATCCATAGTATTTAGAAAAGGAGAAAAGAAACTTGTTTGAAGAAGCTGTTAACTGCTTCTGTGATTGATTTTCTAACAATGGTCCAAAATTTCTGATAAAAAGCACTTGAAAAACAATCTAGATCGGGAGCTTTAAGTCCCTTAAGCTAAAAAACATCTTTAACCTCATTCTCTCCAATTTTAGCATGAAGAAAATTATTCATCTCTTAGGTAACCTTGCTGTCCAACCAATCTAAGCACTCCTCCCCTTCAACACTCTTTGAAGATGTAAATAAGCTGCTAAAATGTTTACTTATTTCTTAAGCAATCAATCCCTCATCCTCAATCCATACTCCTTCTTCCACTTGTAGTTTCAACACCTCATTTTTGTTTCTTTTATTAACCATAGAATGATGAAAAAATGAGGTGTTTCTATCCCCTAACTTTAACCAATTATTTCATGATCTTTAATGAAAATATTTCTCCTCTTTATCCTAAAGATCATTAAGCATCCTAAATAACCTCTCCTCTTTCTCTACATTAAGACCATTAGGATTATTTTAAACCTTAACTAGCTTCCTTAGGGTGGAATCAATCAATTTTCTGTTGTTTGGAAAACTCTTTCTACTCCATGCTTCTAACCTTCTCTTGCAAAAGTCTAAATTCAACAGCAACTACCTTTAACCTACTTATTTAGTATTTTTGTAATAGCAACTATCTATGACCTAGGGGAAGATAACCACAAATCTTCAAATTTGAAATATCTCACTCCTTTTCCATCTTTTGCAATTAAATGTACTAGTAATGATAGATAGTCAGAAGCAAAGGTTGGAAAATGCTCCACTTTACAATATGAGTACTTTACAATCTAAGCCCCTATTAGTCCTTTCTCTCACTAAAGCTTCACCATCCCTCTTATTGGTTAATGTATATTTAGGTCCCATATACCCTAAATCTTGCAAATTAGTGTCTTTAATAAAATTTCAAAATCCCCTCATCACTTTATAACCCACACCTCTTGTTCCTTCCTTTTCATGATTGTGTAGCATGGCGTTAAAATCGCATATACATAACTAAAATGCTTGCTATCCATCATCATTTTAAGCTAGTCTTATGAATATTTCTTTAAATGAAACTTGGTTAAGGAATGAATCCAAGTAACATGGTCCATACAACTTTCATATATTGATTTTACAATAGTATTAATGTAAAAGTCAAAATAGGATATTATCTCACAGCTCACATCATCATTCCATTGTAATGTCAATCCTCTTGCAATGCCTCTTCTTTTTCCACATAAAAATAACTAGCATATCTTAAATGATTCCTTTTTCTTTTCGATATACTTTCTTTATTTTTTGTTTCCATCAAGAAGATTATGCTTGGATTAAACTTCTCGATTAAGCCGTTAGGTTTTGAATTGTCTTAGGAGGCTCAATCCCTTGACAATTTCAACATAGAAAATTTATGGCTCTCGTATGGTTGTTTGAGGCTAGCTATCACTATCTTCAATATTTCCACTCACAATAGGTATTTTAACCCATTCACTAAAAGTGCAATACTCTTCCATTGTTGTACATATTTTCACACATCTTCTTCCTCTTTTTTAATTTTTCACAAAGTTTGTTTCTTTTTTATTTTTTCTAATATTTTACTTTTCCAATTTTTTTTTCCATACTCATCATTTTTTTATTTCTCCTGCCTTTCATCCTCTTGCATTTCTTCTTCTTTTTTTTTTTCCAACTAAATCTCCTAATTTTTCTATTTTTTTTCCAACAACAAACTTCTTCCTCATCATAACTCTTTCTTTTTAGGCTCGATTGCTTTAAAGTAACAACTAATTCATTCGGGCACACTAACAAGGAAGTTATAGAGGTGATTGCTTTTCACTTCCATGTCAAATTCCTACTTAATTCGGATGTAATCTTTTTATAGCTTATCATTACTTTGAGAAGGTAAAGTAATTGATAGAAACTTATTACTTAAATTTTCCTTTGAATTATCTTTTTGTGATTGTTCTGGACATGGGTTATGGTTTTTTGCTAGAGTTGGGGTTGATTTATTGGATGGTGAACAAGATGAGTTAAGTGTATGCGGTATATTAGTTAATGGGGAATGTGTTTTTGGTTGTTGTTTCTTATTTGGTACAAAGGTTTAGGGATTTGAATCATTCTAAGTTGTTTTAATTTTAAGTACTCCTTCAAATTTTGAAGGAATTGAATGGTTAGTAGCAGCAACATTAGGATGGAGATTATCTTTCTAATAATTAGTTCTTTCACCTCCATTACACTCCTCCCAATTCTTAACACTAGCAACCTTTAAACTTAGAGCAAACTTAACCTTAAAGAAACTTGATACCTTTCAACATTACCAAATTAAGCCAAACATTGGATTTTAGGGGTCTATCCACATCGACTTTAACTTGGACTCATAGAAAGGCCCTTCTCTCCGCTTTTCCTAGGGTTTTACTTGTATAGTTGGGGTTTTAGAGTCTTGTTTCCTTTAGAGTTTTGATTTAATGTTTAGGGTTTGATTTTTTTATCTAGGGTTTCATTATTATATATGCGTGGTTCTAAGGACTATCCAAGGACCTCTTTATTCGACTTTGCTTTCGATTATTGAAAACTTGCAAGGTTTACAGGTAATAAGTTGCTTCTTGATCTTTAATCTTTTAACCTACAAAGAGGAGAAGTTCTACTTTATCACTATAATAGAAAGTTTTGTTGCCAAGGAAAGTAAAAGAAAACAAAACGAAAAAAGAAAAAGAAAAGAAAAGAAAAATTGAAAGATATCCTGGAGATGTAAAGGCTCAAGCAAATCATTTTTTAATGCTTTCTTATCTTAGTTAAACGACTGCTTGAATACATAATTTGCAGCTTTTCCATTAAGCTCTCGATTTATAAAATAATGATAGCTTTGACCCAAATTTGATTCCTCCAATTAACTACACATGTCTGAGCACTTAATGGCCCTGTGTTATAATATAAAAACCAACTCCTCTTTATATTAGCTTATGACGAAGACATGAGGGTCTATACTTCTTTAATAGAAAATGGTCATATGTTCACCAAATAATCAACTTCGGTTTGGTGCATTTTAAAGAAATCAAGGCCAACCCCTTTCTCAAGTGAACTAACTAAAAAAAAGGTCTTCACAGCCAATGCGAGTAATTCAGTACTTGTTGTCGGGTACAAGCATTTTTTGTCAATAGTTCTATCCCGATTATATTTAATCCATAAGAGAGACCTCAATCAATATCTAGTCAAAATTAAGGGGTTACTAAAATATAAGTATAAAACATGCCTATATCTAATAGTTTAACTATGTTGATTAGTTGGTATTGATATAAATGTAATGCAGATTAAGGGGCATGTTCAAATATCAAATAGTGAATAAATAACATACAAACAAAGGGAAACTATCCAGATATCATCCAGCCAATACGGCAAGAAGTATTGTAATATAAATATTGAAAATAATGTTTTTCTTATCTTTGAGTTAAGCTTTTACATGATTTGTCTACTTTTCGAAAGCAATAAATTATGAAATTAAGCTTAAGCTTATGAACTCTGGGGATGAGTCATCATCCCCTAAATCTGGATCATAGTTCACTTTCAGCAAATATTTCTACTATTAGATGAAAGTCTAAACGAAGGATCTCAAAAAGCTATCTTTATATGATTCCAATTAGCCCATTAGAATATAGAAGGAATTTTAATAGATTGCTAGCAAATTCACTATATTGAAGCTTCTTTTATTGTCTTCTTATGTTGTAGGGCTTTATGTTTTTAGCAGCTGTTTCTCTTGTTTTTGTTCCTACTCTTTTAACATCCTTTTTCACATCTCCAATATATGTTGAAATTCACAATTCAATTAAAAGATTCTTGTTTGTTCAAGTAGGAAGAGGAAGACGAGAGGAAAGAGTGGTCGAAGGAGGTCTACCGTTGTAGACTTTTTTCAGCCAACATGTTAATCTAAATGAAAAAAAATAAAGAGGGGCTATAGTAGAAACCCAATCACCACAAAGAGACATCAAATTAAATGTCAGACACCAACATGTGGATCAAATTTTTCCCATTAGGAGAAAACTCACTACGAAAGGAACTCTATTTTGGAGAAGATATGGAATCAATGTTAAACCAACAGCTCTACTTCAGGAATCAATGAACAAAATCCGAGCATTAACTTGTAGACGGTACTTATCAACATTAGCATGTATAAATTATTTGAAATTACATCCTTATCGCACTTAAAATATAATTGGCCTAAAATGCTATGGTTGATCACATCGTTACAATGAGGGTTATGAATTGGTCAGTACAAAACTGAGTGGATACAGTTTGGAACACTATGCATTATGTATTAAAATATTCAATGCTAATTAAAAAACGTAATATAAATGTTCCATACTACTACAACCATATGAAGCAAACGCCATCGGGAAGTAATAAATGTCTTTGTATGAAGAACATCACAATCAAATGAGAATGAGACCAATAAATCAAATTAGGATATGCACAAGCATGCGTATGGCTATCGTGCAACATTATCATAATTTCAAACCAAAACGAATCCCTTGGTGAAATGTTTGATTGAATGTAGACACTATGTATGTATGTACTTCCCTATAGAGAGAGCTTAACTTCAAAATCAGTCTTTTGACTAATGTATCGCTTTTGATTAGTATGTTCTTCACAACCATACTTAGTAACTTCAAGTTAACAAGACACTAGACAGAAAAAGATCCAATCATTTTGTTGTAAATAAAAAAAAAAGTATTTGTATTATGTAAGATACGTCAACAATTCCAATAGCTTCATCTTATTATTTAATACAACCACATATAGACAATATATGTCGATAATATTTAAAAAGAAAAAAAAAACCCATAATTCCGAGCTCCAGTACATTAATTGGCAAATAAAGAACAAGAAAAACCTAAAAGATGGATACTTTTCGATATAAAAATAATGGTCAAGTCACCTATTGATTGTGAGCTGTTTTGTTTCTTTCGTGGAAGATGATGAGCTTTTTTACTTTTTCTGTTTTTTTTTTTTTTTGGTTGAATAGACGATGAGCTTTTTGCTTATGCGGTTTTTGAGAGAGAGAGTGTATGAGATACATGGGATAATGGGATTGCGTGAATCTAGCAACGGTGAGGTTTCTTTGCTTCATTGCTCGCCACGTGGATTTTTTTGGGCCAGTTGATTATCCGCATATATTATTAGTGATTATTTTCACTTTCCATGACTAGAGTTCACCACCATCAGTTAAGTTTAAAGAGTATAACATAACGTAAAGTTAAGTTTAGTTTAATGTTTAAGCATCTAATTTTGTAAATAAAAAGTCTTGGGTACAGTTCTCTTGTTTATCATTTTATTTTTTCTATATGTATTTATTATATTATTTTACATTTTTTATATGTATTTATTGCTTAAAAGACAATTTTCATTTTACACTTCTTAAACTTTTTTTTTTTAAATTTTTATTAGTAACACAACATAGGTAATAATTACATTGTTATATTATAAATTAGACAAGGTTATAATAAAAAAGATAGTATAATATTTATATCTATATCAATATCCTTTTTTTGCCATACTAATAATTTCTTATTCAAATATTTTTTTTGATCTATTTTTACTAAAAACAAAACTTACATAACAATTTTTCCATCTTATTAAGTTTTGGCAATTATTACGAGTTAAATTATTAACATAATTATTTGATATATATAAAATACAATATAATTATGACATTAATAAAATATTTCCTTATTGATGATTTTATATTAACTTAATTAAGATAAGTTTGGCCCCTCAAATTATATCATCCTATATTTTTAAAATGAAAAAAAAAATAAAATTAAACAGTTGCCACATCAGAAAAAAAAAAAAAAAAGTATCTCGCTAAAACAGTTCGCCGGTATAGTGGTAACGAAAACCCGAACTTGTAGTAATGTGTTTTAGAATTGGAAGACGAACAGGGCGCTTGGAATGACAGCCAAGAAGCCCCGACGTACGTCGACGAAACAACCACCAACGCCACGATTGAACTAACCATTTTGTTACGTAAAGAATAAAAACTTCCACGAGAACTCGGGCTACGCATCGACATTCGGGGGTCAACCATCAGCTCTTGCCCCCTATAAATTACTAGGTAAGTTATTGTCCTTATCTATATTCTCCACCAACTATGATCCTAGGAGGCTTAAGGTCAACATCTATGTGAATTGTAATAATTTTTTTATAGCTGGTTAATGTTCCTCCATTAATGCCGAGAACGGAGGCGGAAAAGAAACAACTAGTGTCAATGGATTATCGCTAGATGGAAGTAGTAGTTGTTTTGGCTGATGATATCTTAAGTGGGCTGTTTCAAATAAACTACTATCTAGGCTTTAGTTATTGCATGAAGCATATAACGTATATAATGGGAGAGTCGAACATGGCAGTGAGCATCGAAATTTGTTAATGGCATGAGCAGTAAATGACAAGCTCCCCTGTCATAGTGACTGAGAACACAGACAGAGTGGAGACAACCTGAATTAAGGAAACGACGGCTAAGTGAATAGACACATATATGTATGGACATGACCGAAGAACACTTGGAAGAATAAGTGAACAAGAGTTTTTTTTTTTTTCTTTTTTTTTTTTTTTTCTTTCCATATGGTAGTATTTAATCCGTAAAGAGGCGTTAAACGTAATAACTAGATACATATATTGTAGGCATGAAGTAAACGACCATGAGAATATGTCATGTTTAGTTGAAACAAGACCTAATATTAAAACTTTGAAAAGCAACTAAGTTCTTTTTGGGAAAAAAAAAAAGGAAAAGAAAAGCAACTAAATAGATATAAACTCATACGGTACATGATGTGAAAACTAAAAACAAAAATATAAAGTGCCAGTTCATCATTTATCTATTTGCTTATATATATATATTTTTTTTAGTGGGCCGAAACCTGGAAGTAGTAGGTGTAATTAAAATAATAATTAAATAAATAAAAATAAACAAATTAAAATTAATTGCATATACACACCCATTTCCACGTAAGCATATGGCCAAGAACCATACGGTAGTTCATAGCACAAGTACAATATATTATAATAATCTAACATTACATAGTTGTATATAATTGATTGGTTCAATATATTAAATATAGTACTTTATATTTCCAATAAATTCACCAAATAAGTTTAAATAATGTGAAAGCTTATTGATTTTTGAATTAAACCAATTTAAAGCGGATGATGTTTATCATAACTTACACTAGAATGTGTATCTAGCTTCTCGTAAGGACCAACCTTTAGATTTTACTTGTTAATATAGTGAATCAAGTATTAATATTATATTTTGTTGTATGGATACCTAATCATTTAAATAATGAGTTTGTCTTGGATCAACCAAATTATAATACGATAAAGTACTATAAGTTGACTTTAAAGGCCTTATGAATAGATAGCTGCTTATGTACTACAAAATGGAACCTTATGTGAAGCCAATTGGCTAGATTGGAATCAACGATTTAATAAACCAAGAAAAAAAAAAGTAATAAATAAAATAATTGTGAATAAAAATGAGGAAAGAATAACTTAAAAACACTTATAACGACTTAAGTCATCTAGTAGCTAAATAAATGCTTCAAAATTAAGAATTAATCAATAACAAATAAGGAATAACTAGTGCGAAAGAAATCACTCTTTATAAAAGTAAATTTCACACCTTCACACTAACTCTGAGTTTGTGGGAATTTGAGTTAAGCCGAACAAAATCTTACTAAGGTATTAAAGATGGGTCACAATTGGAAACTAGGTACATTATTATAAACGTTATTTAACTTATTCCAGTAGCATAGTTTCTAGAGTACTCGTTTAGCCTTGTGATTGCTTTAGGTAACCTAGTTATTAAATTCGAGATAATTTCAAGGGTTGTGTCAAGCGAACAATTATGCTTAAGGAAAGGAGTTCTAATGATCTATTATCTATTTGTTGCTAGATATTTATGTGGCGCTTGTTGGTTGATATTGATTATTTGTTTGAATAACTAGTTGCCTTATGTGCTATTATCAATGTGATCACCTAAATAATCAAAATTTTAAACTATTGGCTTAAATAATTGGATATATTTATCGTATGTTTATGACCTAGTAGGTACCCAAATTAGAGCCTCCTTAATTAGTTGATGGTGAATGTCTTAAGTCAAGGTTCATTTGGTTTAGCTCTTATCATATTGATGATGATTAATTGATGGTAGATGGAATACCTTAAGGTCCATCTAGTTTGGCTCATGCGACATTTTCAATTAAAGGTTGATGTCTTGAGTTGGGGACCATCTAGTGAATGTCTTGAGTTGGGGTTCACCTAGTGTTGTGGCGTCCTAAGTCAAGGTTAGCAGGATACCTAGACATAAGTGTGAATTGACGTATAGATGAAGCAAATATATACCTTCCATGGTTTCAAACTCTCATGGATGTGTTGTTTACATTCATTTCACAATTAGATAGATTACATGTGTTAATTAATGCTTAATAATTTGCTTGAACGGTAGTGGTGAGAGATGAACTCATTAAGCTTGCTCACCCCAACAATCTTTCTTGTAGGTGCATCGAAGTTGAGAATGGGCTAGGATTCAACCAAAAGAGTTTCTTGACTCAAATCTTAGATGGACATAGAAATAGGGACTGTTTGATTTATACCTAAATTTGAGATAGAAATACTAAACTTATAAACCTTCTTATGTCAAAACTTTTATCTTTCTTCAATTTCATTTGAGCTTATGTTTTTCCAAAAATTTGACTAGTTGATTTTATAATTTGGTAGGGAATTCTAATTCTCTAAGGTTCTGGTAAACTGTAGAATATTGATTTTTATAATTATTTTCATAACAAATAAGGTATAGATATTATACTCAAGAGTGAAGAGTGATTATTTAGTTAAAGTCTTGTAATTTTCAACTTACAAGGTAGTTTTCATATCATAAGTACATATGTGATATGATAACGTTAGGATAATTCTTTTTTGTTCATATCATAGCTTCCTTTTGAGTTGATACAAAGGGTTGGTTGAAGGCCACTTAGGTAGGTTTATTTCTTTTTTGTTTTTTTTTTTTTTTTTGGCTTGGGTGCTAGGAAGTTGTGTGATCCCCCAAAGGTGGTCATTGGCCATCCCCCAACCCATGGGCTCTACAAGAATTTTGGCTATAGGCAACATGTAAAGTATGTGGCCTAAAGATGTTGACAAAGGCATTGCAAATTAGTTACATTACGTTAATAAAATAAATGTTACTAAACATCTAATATTTAGTAATGTTTACATGTCACCATATGTACTTATAGGTGACATTTAAGTATGGTTAAAACGTATGTAGTATGTTAAATAACCATCATAAACGTCATAGAAGAATGAGATTGGCAACGTCTAAACGTGGTTATGTTTAACCTTATACGATCTACCATTTGAAATGGGAATGGCCAAAAGAACTAGGTTAGTCATGATCTACCATACAAAGTGGGTTGCCGCCCAACATCATATTACCTCTTAAGAGTGGTAGGCAGCTACTCACCAAGTTGAACATGAAAAAAAAAATGAAAATTGCTAAAAATCTATTGGGTTTTCAATTGGGTCACATTGGCTTTTCCATTGGGTCACGTGACTTAATTGAAAACCTAATTGGGTTTTGGCTTGAAATTTTATTTTTTAAAGTTTTCTTTTATTTAGGTAGCCATATACTATCTTAGAGGGGTCGTGCGACCCTACTAGGGTGGCAAGTAACCACTTACTACTAGTAGTAGAAACGATCCAAAAAGTGAAGGCTCACTTAACTAAAGGAAGGAGCTTTGTAAGCTTACCTTCTTATTAGAGAAAAGGGGAAAGGGGCAACCTATCTTGCTAATAGAAAGGGAGTGATATAGGTGATAAGTAACTTGCTTCTAAGCCTACTTGACTGCGAGGAATCAAGAGATCTTTGCCAATATTGACTTAACCCACTTTGGATGGTGGGTTGCAAATTTGATGGCAAAATAGAATTTGATGTGATACTCGAGGTGGCTAGTCTCTAAGAAAAATGCCCATTATTTGAGGTTGATGAAATAGGTTTCTTTTTAAAATAGCAATGTAACTTAGCCTAATTTCAAAACCCTCCAAAACTACCTAGGGCTATGTTTTAAGTTAACTTTGTCGTTTAAAGTCACTAAGGAAGAATGTGGAAGGAGTACTTAGGTATTGTTTTGTCTCTCTCTTCATCTACAATGCATATGAGGTAGAGAAACCTTAACTTTTCTTACCTACTCTCTCTTGTTTGCATTCTTATCTCTCATGTTTGTAATTCTAGCAAAGATTTTTCTTGTTTACATTGATTTTGCTCTAAAAAGATGAAAGAAGAAGAGGCACCATAGATTTTCAAGTTATAAATTCATACCCATCTTTGATCATATTATTTTCTTTTATACTTGCGTTTGTTACAATTTGTTATTTGAGTGTTGTTTTCCCTTTTAAAAATAGTTTCTATTATAGACACCTAATTTTTGCCCCTTTATAGTCTTAATTTTTATTTTTTTTTTACAAAAAGAGTCCTAATTCAAAAAAATTAATAAAAGATAAAAATAATAAAAAATTTAACAAATGATGAAAATACAAAAAAAAAAAAAATAAGAAAAGGAAAATTTTTTAGAAAAGATTTTTGTAGATTTTAGGAAGTAATTTTTTTTTAGAACAAATAGTTTTAGTTTTAGTTTAGTTAAAAAAATTTATTTTAGGGAACCGGATAGTTTAAATATAATTTAGTTGAACTAAATGTCAAGATATAGGCCAATGGCTTAATAGATAAGTATCGGAGTATTTGGGTTAGATTTAGTTTGAGGTATTGGGTTCGAGTTTTAGCAGCAGAAGCAAGATGAAAATGGGTCATATCTATTTAAATCATGTGAATCTAGTTAAATCAAATTTGAATTTATTTGAATCTAGTTTAATTACTGAATCAGATATAATTAGATATGATACACATGCAGTCAGAAAAACAACAACAGAAAACAACAGCATACTACAACAGCATACTCCAGCAGTCGAAAAAGGAAGAATAGAAAACAATAGCACACTCCAGCAGTCGAAAAAGGAAGAATAGTATACAACCGAACAGCACGCCACATATAGTCACACTTCATTGCCAACTACGCTTTGCTGCTGCCATACTCTACACACGTCTCCGATCACCGAGGACATCCTGCACTCTGTCAATCCCACGCCAGAACAAGGGAGCAACAACACGTCTACGTCATTGCTGCAATATTGCAGCAGCACATCCATGTACAAACACCCCTTAACGAACCTCCTTCTCCTTCACTACACAAAACACCACTGCTGTAGTTGCAACAGCGCCCCCTAATTTTCAAACTGAACATTGATTACCCCATCCTCGCCCCTAATGACAACTCCACTGCCACGGTCAGCAAACCCCACTCTCTCCTACCATCGACACAGCATCAATCCATAGCCATAAACAGCAATAAGCGCCAAACCCACTTACAGCCGTAACCACAACCCACACTCGGCACGGCTTCAGCTAATCTACGAGTAGGCAAATCCGCTGCAGAACAATCAGGTTCGTTTTTTTATTATTTTCTTATTTAAATTATTATATTATTACTATTGTATTACTAATTCTATAGTTACTTAGCATAGTACGTGTATATATGGATAATATTAGTTGTGGAGATTTATTAGTATTGTTTTTTTTTTTATTTATTTACTTACATTAGAGTATATGATATTACTAACTTATTTAGGTGTATATTTATTGTAATGATATGTATATATATATATATTAACATAGGATTTTTAGGATTCGATTTTTTTTTTTAGTAATCATCATATAGAAAACTATTTTATTTATTTATTTATTATTAACATTTCTCACATAGAAAATCATTTACAAAAATAAAAATTAACAAAATAAAAGACTTTTTTAAAAAAAAAATAGGATTGTTAGAGCATTTTTTTAAAAAAATAACAACATTCAAGAGTTAGGACCCCTTTAGATTTTTTTAAAATGAATCGAATAAATTAAAAACGTAAACTTAGGCAGTTTTTTAAAATTAAAATAAATCAACACATTAAAGATTTTTTGAAAGAACTACAATCGTTTGATTTCGGCTAGCGAGTACATAGGCACCTTCGGGGCGACGATAAAATATGTAGAAATTTAGGTTCTTTTTTCTTTTGTTTATTTATCTATTTAATTTTTTTAAATATTATAATTAGAAAAATAATTCTAATTTCGGTAAATAAATAATAGTACTCGTTAAGGGTTTAATAGGTTAACCGCTGAACTCGGAACCTTGTGATTCTTCATTTAAAATTGAAATTAAAGATCGGTAGCTAAATCGTAATCAATCCACCCAATTAGTTACGATTTCTTTATATTTTCTCGACTTCGGTTTGATGGCGACTCCAAAAATAATTTTTAATAAAAAACCGAAATTTCTCAATTTCTTTAGTCGAGGATTAATATTACATTGGTTAGGGTTTAATATTAATTAGAAATGGAGAAATTAATTTTAAATGAAAAAAATCGAAAAATCAAGCTCAACATCTATGAATAGATTTGTAGTAAAAAATAAATGAAGACCTATGTAAACTATTGAACTATGCTTTATAGTTTGTTTAACACATTAACTTTTTCCTGTTGCAAAAGATTGCTTATATATAGTCTCGAATAGAGAAAGACCACAACTAATAAATTTAAGAGTAATAACAATGAAGAAAACGAATACACATATTTTACATGGAAAACCCTTAGATAATTTAAGGTAAAAACCATGGGTAAAAGTAGAAGAATTTCATTATGAGAAATTTAGTATTACAATCTCTATCTATTATAAAGGAAAAAATACACAATATTCTCTTTTCCATAATAGAAGATACCTCACTACTCTCTCTTTTTCTTCACTCTCTAAAACAAAAAGTAAAATGTTGGGAGATTGTTGGGATGATTTTCAAATGCAAGAATCAAGCCTATTTATAGATGAATACTCTGATGTGAATACCATATATGAATGTATAAAATTGTATTATGCATGTTAAAAATGTGCATGGTAGATTTTCAATCTTGTAGCTTATAGACTTGGTAAATTTTTTTCATTTCCCATTGTTATTGTCTATGAGCATTAATTATATAGCCAAGGTTGTCAGACTTGTAATTCTATATAAAATCATTAAAAACGTAAAAACGTAAATTTCTATAAGTTATGTAAAATAGCTTTTAAAAAAACCATAGATATATTTATAGTGGTTATAGAAAACTTGAATATATAATGGAAATAAAAAAATGAAAAAATTAAGTTCGTTTTTCATAAAAAAAAAATTTAATCTATAATCTAACATTTACGGAATGAGAATAAGTAGGGCCAAGACTAATTTTTTTCTATTATTGTGTCTAAAAAAAGTAATGAATTAAAAAAAAAATCAAATGTTTTAGCTCACTTTAAGTTGTTAATAGTATAAATTTATATATGTGGTTTTACTTAAACTTTTCTATTGGAATTGGAATTTTGATAAGGCTATGAATATCGAAGAAAGGAATATAAGAGAGAGAAAGAGGAATAAAATCATAATAGGATAGAGAAGATATTTTAATATCTTAATAGTCGATGGGATAATAGAAAGATAGTTATATATTTTTGTATTCTGGGTCTATTCAACTTATATATGTAAAATTTATAAACTTGATTAGAAACGTATGTTTTTATTAAGTTTGACATGTAAAATTAGTTACAAATATAAGTTTTTACAAGATAACGATTTTATACACAAGTTAAGTCAAAATAAACTCCTAAAATCATAAGTTAGTAGAATTGTGATTTGAACAACTATGATTGTAGCTCTTTTTGTTGACATTTCCTATTGCTTTCGATTTGTTTGCAACACCATTTCTCATCTTTAAACAATTTTAATAGTGTGTAACGTCTATTGAATCTTTTTTCCAACAATCAACATTCAATGTATCCCATCAGCATCTAACTAGTCACTATAAGAATTTTGATGTATGGCGAAGTTTGCAAATTTTATAGACGTAGCTAATTCTTATATGTTTTATTGACATAAGCGTGGCTTAAAATATACTATTAGCTACATTTGTAACCAATATTAGAAGATATAAACATATAATTTGATTTGCAAAGGTATTCTTATAGCAAAGGTTGCTAAAAGAATATTTAGTTTTCATCATGCTTTTTAAAGCCTTTTTCTTATAAAAAAAAGTTATAACTTTTTTTTTCTTTTGCTAGAGGAGAAAGGAAGAAGAAAGTTTTAAAATGGCATTTAATGAAACACTAGGGCATACTTTATTCCAATTACATGGATCAAATGAAAGTAATCTTGTTTTGTATTTTAAAAAATATCATATTTTATTTTAAAATATAATAAAGTGAAACAAAAATTGTGAAAAGACATTAAACTTTTAAAACCATATTTATATAAACCAACCATATCTTAATAAATATTATGCTAGTAAATAAAAATAAAGGCATGCTTAGTCTATTACTTGCATTATATACTCTATATATTTAACTAAGGAAAGATATTCACAAACGAAAAGTCACATTAAGAATAAATCAATATAATATATATTTATTTTAAAAGAGAAAGCTCAAGCCTAATACCAATTAATTACAAACCCTAACTACAATTGCTGTCCTTACTTTGCCTTTATTTATGAATGAACTTTATTGTACTATAGATGATGTTCATAATAAGTATAAAACATAATATATCATATAGCATATAATATAAATTTATAATATTATTTTAAAAGAAAAGTACATCATGAAAATCTATTTTCCCATAGTTCAAGTTTTTGTAGAAACAAAGTGAAAGAACCCAACTCTCTAAATTTAGCCACTCAAAGTTTTGAGGAAAAGAACCCTAACTTTGCTAATCTTCTCATCTTTCTCTTACCTAGACATCTAATCTTATCATCTCACTCTCTCAAGTTACCTCTGATAGCTGTCCTTGCTGAGTCTTTCTCTCTTAAGAAGTGTTTAATTGTAGATTGGTTAGTTGCCAACAATCGGTAGGCATTCACATTGACAAAATTGTGGTTCTTTTTCCATTGCCTATAACTAGGTAGTTCTCTAGCTCTTAGACTCTCTCTATATTTTTAAAGGCCTTTTGAGGGTTTATGCAATTTTACTTTATTTTTCATTAAAGTTGTGATCTTTTTAGTAAAATTGGGTTTGTTTTTGTTTTTGTTCTTATTTTGGGGTTACCATAATACTTTTAATGGGGATTTAGTGTCTAATAAGTGGCAACAGTAAGGGTAGATCATGTGGTCACATATGATATTTATTTTATTAGTTTTGTTTATTTGTTCATTTATCTAATTTTTAGTTAAAATTCTTTCTTTATAGTCTTCTTCTAATATAGTGCTCAACTTTTATTTAGTGTTTATTTGTAGTAGGAACTTAAACATTTCATTTTTTTTCCATTTGGTTAACCATGTTATGAATTAGAGTGAAAAGCTTGAAAGCGGGTGCAAATGCCATAAAAAAGGCTCATGCTAGTCATGTGATGTATAGTGCTAAAACTACTTATAGTGTTCTTGTCGACTTTAGTTGTTTTGCTTAAGTGTACGTTGAGATGTACAACCCAGATATATACTTGCTTTGGCCTTGGTCTTTAACTTTAGGGTAAAACCAAAGTTTATTTGTTGTATCCTATTATTTGCATGTTGGTTAAGATAACTTGTCCTGTGAAACTAATTTCACCATATTTAAAAATAGCTATGTTGTTGTACTTGTGATTAAACTCTTGTAAATTTGAGCTTTGAATAAAATCTATCTGTCAAAGCATCTATAATTGAATCGAGGTAAGTATATATAACTTTGTGATATTTAAATGCATAGTCATGTGATTCTTCTTATGGAAGTAGCAAGTTTGGTCCAACTTTTTTTTTTTAGGGAATTTGCTGCAAAAGTTGTGTTATATATAATAATATGTCTTTAATAAACCATATGACTTAATTAAAATGCTTCGCAACTAACTCAACTTTCTTTAACAGTTTAACGACTTATCTAAGGTTATCCTTATAGCTTAGACAACTTATCAAATATAATCATTGTCACAATATTATATTTTTCTCTTTTTTTTATTTTATTTTTATAAAATACAACTAAGTATATATATGTTACTAATATGTTTACATATTGTATAAAGAAGGTCTAATGGCGAGGGATTTTGTTGGTTAACATCCATTTGGAAATGATGATAATGACATTGGTGATGTAGACAACTAATGATATATATATATAGTTAAGTTAACATAATTTTTGTGATGAATTGCAATAAAGTTTGAACTTCTTTATATTATGAGGTTAGCTTTTGTATAAGGATAATGAAATAGTTGTCAACTACTTATCAAGATTGTATTAGCTATATATTTATGATATTTTATTTTATTTTATTGTGCACAAATGAAATAGCAGGAGTAAAATGACAAATTTTGAATGTGATGAAATAATGTGCACACTCCTTTATAACCATAGAGTAGATGCTACTTATCAAGATTGGGTTAGCTATATATTTATGATATTTTATTATATTTAATTGTATAGAAATGAAATAGAAGGGGTAAATGACAAATCTTGAACGTGATGAAATATGCACACACTCCTTTATAACTATCAAATATATGCTATTATGAAAACATCTTTTAAGCTATTTCAATTATTAGTTCTTTTTACATTTAAATGTCTTAAATTTAGATAAGTAGATAAGTTTAAACTTTACTGATATGATTTTTTAACAACCAACATATAGTTGCTAATGTTGTCACTTGTTGAGGGAAAATATTTATAATTGTACATTTGTTACATTTAAATGCAACCAACATAGTAACTTTAACGACATTTAAATGTAGTCCATTCTTTTGCAATGTTTAGACATAATCTAAATTATATCTTCAATGAAGTTACCAAAGAAATAGTAACGTTTAAATGTAGCTAACATTTTCAATTATTATCATTTTCTAAAGGTGTGAGAATGATTTATTGCATGTTACCAATGTTTAAACATCATTAATAGTGTCAATTGGTGACGTTTAGATGTCAATTTATCCAATTGGTAACGTTTAATTATCGTTAATGACATCATTTAGATAGGATGCAAACACGTATCACTGTAAATCCATAATGTTTTAACATCGCTAATTTATTTTATTCACTAAATTTGAATGTTACTAATTTATATTATTCGTCACATTTAAACATTGTTAAAGTTATTACTTAGCAACATATATACACAACGTTAGCATGCGTAATTTAGGTTTGATGACATTTTTTTTTTGTCAAAATAAGTTTGATGACATTTAAACGTGACCAATATGTCATATTCAGTAGCGTCTAAATGTGGCTAACTATTACATTTTTAACTATGTTTCCAATATTTGGTAATGTTTAATTTATAAATTTAGTATACTTGATATGTGATGCAATTTTAGTAGGTATACCTTTTAAATGTAGCTAAATATTTTTCCTATGTAGGTTTAACTATGTTGATTAAGCATCGCCTATGCCATTTTTTGTTGTAGTGGATGTAAATATAGGGCTGTTTTTCCAGGACACTATTGGCATGGTAGCCTTTTCTTTCTTTTTCAAATTATAAGGATCTCATGGAAAGTAATAAAAATACAAGAATGCCAAACTTTCTAAGAAATCAAACTTACATCTTTTTTACATTGACTGGCTAACATTTTCATTATTTTAATTCAAATAAGATATCAATAGAGATTGAAAAATAATATGCATTTTGCTACACAACTTCAACCTTTTTAGGTTCAATTAGACTTATAGATGACATACTGATCTTAAAATGCTTATTTAAAATCAAAATAACGCAAATTTGGCAAAGTCATGAAAAGGAGAAGTTAATTTCTTGAAGAGCTTGGGAAACTCTTATATTTTTGTCTAGGCATGGTACGTCCATGTATTTTCTTCCCTTCTTTTTATTGTCACTATGGCTTTGTGCATCATGACTGCATTCCAATGTATAAAAGTAATATTAAAATCGCAATCTAAATTTAATTTTAAACTTGAAATTTAAAGTTGTTAAATATCATATTCAATCAAAATTTTACTTGCCTAATTAATTACCCAAATTTTAAAATTATTAAATGTCATGTTCAATCAAATTTTTATTTATCTAATTTACTATCTCTATTATCTTGAGAAATATGATGCTTTAAATGCTTATTGGACAAATGCTATAAGTGTAAATAAATGAAAATGAAGTAATGAATTTGATAAAAAAAGTTCGATTTGATATGATAGTAAACAATGTTAGTCTTTAGATGTAAAATATATCTTGATATTTGTTATTGCAACATGTGGGACACGTTAAATTGGTGATAGACTGTCAACAATTTTCTTTTTTTTTTTTTTTTTGCCAAAACACTAAATCCGTTTAACTTTTACATTATTATCATGATAAACTGTCAACAACTTTAAAATTAGAAAATTAGATTTCATGGTGGTTTTCACAATGCAAATCTTAAAATAAAAATGAAAAGAAAAAAGGAAAACAACCTTTGTGCACAAATTTATCATGATAAAAATGTAAAAGTTGGTTTAACATAGCCTTATAAGTAATATTACTTCATAGATTTATCATGGAACTAACTTTTGGAAAAGTGCTGATGATTCTTGTTCCAACTCAATGTAGACAAAAAGGGAAAAAACCAAAATAATAAACAAACTCAAGGTATCTGTCTATTGAGGATTCACTACAAGAAACCTATAAATTTTTCACTTGCTTGCGATCGTAAAAAGCTAAGTTTCCTTATTCTTTCTCCTACAATTGGTCGTTGGTTGGGCCCAATATTTCTTCAAACTGTTGATGAAAGCATCATCTTTTTCTTTTGCTTTTGTATTTTTATAGCTTTAAAATTTAGGAAAATTCCACATACTTCCTTAAATTTAATATTTACCTTACGCCAACGGACCTACTAAACCTTTCAAAACGTGATTTAATTTTCTTTTAAACTTTTGATAATTTACACACCCTAAATTAAGTTTATCTCTATTAATTATAACTATAGTTATTAAAATCACAAGTTAATTAAGATTATACGAGTTTATGAATTTATAATTTTTTTCTTAATTAAAATAGAAGTAAAATTGTTTAAATGTAGAGTTTGATAGAATTAAAATTTTGATGTATAATTTTATCGATTTTGCATGATTCTATACGATTTTATTGATTCAAAATAATAGTAAAATCGCAATTTTAATAATGATTGTACAAATAACTTTGGGATTTTAGTAATAGTTTGTAAGTTGTTTATATATTTGTAAAAGTTATAAAAAAGTGAAGCCATAATTTGTTAAAGAAGTCTCATATTATGATGATTTGTATTACCTTACACCACATAAAAAAAATAAAAAAAAAGTTGATCCTTTTAAAGAAATTAATTTTCATTCCCATTCAATCATTGTCCCGATTCATCTCTCATCCACAATCACGTAACAATTGGTTTGAATTTCCATTCCAAATAATATCTCAATTTATGTCACTACCATGGAAATATAAAGAGCATTTAATGCAAGCTCTATTTACTACTTTCCCCCTCACACATGAAACTGTGAAATACCATTAAGCTAAAAAAAGGAAGAAATAAATTGCTTCTTATATTAATAATAGTGGAACTAACTATTGATAAAGTGCTAAAAATTCTGGTTTCAGTCCCACCATTCCGAATTCACTACTGCTAAATTAGTTGGGTCGCGGGTCGAGGGAGTAAGCTTAATCTGGATTATAATGATAAAAATTATGTAACTATATGTATATATAATTTTTAGAAAGTTCATCTATAATGTACTAAAAAAAAGTTAAGAAAAAAACGCGCCATCTTCAGTTTTTATAGAAGGGCAAGTGTATCTAATAGTTGGTACTACAAAGCAAAGAACGGTCGATAATACATTATCAGGAAAAGGAATGAAATTAATTAATTATCTGTTTTATCCACATGAAAGAAAACTCGTACATAAAATATTAGGAAACATTATACTGAGGTCAATTTAGGAAAATCGTTAATGATGATATAATATCATTTGATTGAAGATATAATGAATTTGTTTTATATGCGTAATACGTCCGGTTACTCTTCATGATGCCATAGCTATATCTACAATTTTGAAGGATATGGAAGGACCATTTACTTACTACCTTCATTTGATTGGGAGCACGATCAATGACCCAAAGACCACAGTATTTCCGTCGTTTATTTGATGCTACACACTTTCTCTTTTTTCAAATTTAATACCGAATAATGAGATTAAAATATAGGAGGGGTGATCCTTTCATGAAAAGTTGGAATTTTTTTATGATTTAGAATTTACGATCATTAAATATTACAGGTAAGAATGTTAAGGTGCTGTGGCGAATTGTGGAACATAGCAGTGGTAGATGATCTGTGGTAGTGATTAACCATTTTGAAAAATACACATGGAGCGAAAGTAGGGAAAGTACCATTTTATTTTGCATATTTGCATTGTTATTTTCCTCCAATTGTGAGAAAATTATCTAAATTAAGATGTTATGAGACCTATTGTCTTTGCACTTATTTAACATCTTTTTATGTGGATTAAAGTTTCTATGACAAAGTTTTTGCTATGTAACGAAAAGAAAAGAAAATGATTATATAGCGTTGAAGTCATGATGGCCCTATTCAAGTTGCATGAAGAGTGTCGATCTATGTTAAAAAAAAAAAAAAAAAAAAACAAGGGATTATTTCATGTATCGATTACTTTATTTTAAACTGATTTAACTTTACAATCGATTACATTATAAGACCTTTTTATTTTCCTTTCTTAATCAATATCAAACATTTTTCCATTTTCCTTTTCTATTTTCTTTAATCTTCAACAAATAGATATGCATGGCACTTTTTTTTTTTTTTAAAAAAAAGACCCTTGAATATTTAAGAATATGTAATGTGAAAAGGTGAAAGCTTAGAATCATATAAAACAAATACATACAACGTGAAAAGATGGGAAACGTTTTAAGTTATTTGTTTATTTATATATTCACGCAACACGTGGTGCTCGTGCATAGTGCATATATAATAAGACCTCCATTAATTTAATCCCATAAGCTTATCGATCACTTTCTGCACACAAGCACAGTGTTCTGGGTTCGAGGTTGTTAAAGGCAGCACAGCTCGGAGACATTGCGTCACTGCATGCACTACTACATGAAGACCCACTTCTTTTGGAAAAAAGCGCTTTGTCGCCAACCACCATCACCACCGAAACTCCTCTCCATGTAGCTGCCCTTGCCGGAAAACCGGATTTCGTCCGTGAGATAATACTCCGAAAGCCTTCTTTTGCATGGGAACTGAACCACGACGGCTTCAGTCCCTTGCATATCGCGTCAGCCGTTGGAAATAAGGATGTTGTCGTGGAGCTACTGAAATTGGACCCTAACCTTTGCCTGCAAGAGGACAAGCAGGGACTGATACCTCTCCACCATGCAGCCATGAGAGGAAGAGTGGGTGTCATTAAAGAGTTGCTCGGATTCTGCCCAGAGTCTCTGAAAGTGCGAACAAGCCGAGGCCAGACTGTACTTCATCTGGCTGTCAAGAACTGCCAGTTTGAAGCGTTCAAAACCTTGATTGAGAAGCTTGATGTTGACGATAACCGCGTCCAAGACTTTGTAACTGCTAAGGACTGGGATGGAAACACAGTCTCCCAAATGGCTGCCTCTTCAGAACAGCTAAAGGTACCATTATTAGTTATAGATTAATGCCAGTAATTTACCCATCACTCCATAGCATGCATGTTATGGCCCCAGAAGCAAAACCCCGTGTTTCTTTTGAAGAATCGTAAGCATATAATTTGACACTAAATTGAGATATCAATTGCACTTGCAGCTATCCTATTAGCTTAGTGCTTTCTATGGTACTTTAAATGATTAGCTAAGTGGTAAGTTTTGAATTTGGTAAATTATCTTGATTCACAACAAATCATGATTATTTTTGTAGTGAAAAATGAAATCATCAGACAGTAAAAGAGAAATTGTTAATAATTTTAATAGAAATCATTGATAACTTTCATAAAAGGTTGTCAATAACTTTTTTTTATTATTAATAGTGCACTATTTTGCTATAAATCAAAATGATTTACTAAATCAAAAAATATCATACCATATGATTACTTTTAGGTAACTATTCAATAGAATCTCCTAGTTTTTTTAAAATATTGTTTTAAAAGATTTCATTTTAATATGTATAACAATCCAATCCATATTTCATATGAATCCAACCAAAATATGTGATATGAATTATACATGTCACCCCTTTATAGATGGATATCAATGGTTTAGGAAAAGTAAACTTATATTTACAAATGTTATTGGAACATTTATACATATGATAGTTTTCCAAGTTAAATAATAGCATATAAGATATGATTGATATTATCGGACACAATGTCCAGTATAACATCTCAGGAAAAAGTTATATCAGTGCAAAGATATATCAACTATTTAGCTCCAAGTAGAGAATTCATGATCCTGGGTATTCATACACAGATTCACAGCTTTTCTAATAGGCTTCATTTGTTCAATATAATCAAAATTATTAAGGATGCAATTGGAACGGTTACAGATGGGTCATAAAAACCCATAATTTGTCCTGTTACCTTTAACATGGTATCTAAAACTCACTAAAATCTAACATCAGAACCTTGTTTGTTTGAACTTTTTTTTCTAACCAATTGACTTATTTATTGAATTATTTTATTGATTAATTTTATAAATATCTTATGAGTTCAAACACTATAATTCATAAATGAATATTAATAAGGAAAGGCTATTACACATATGAATTTGTAAAAGTTAAAATATAAATAACCACATATAATGAAAACATGGATAGAATTTATAAGGACAAACAAAATAAGTATATTATAAAGAGGGAAAAGATTAGAAACAAGCCACAAATTAATCATATACAATTAGACCACCTCTATCAAAGAGAATAAATTAAAAAAGATAATACATTGTTATCAACTAATCATTTTAAAAACAAACAAAATCATAATTAATCTTAAACTATAAATATTCAAAAACATCAAGCCTACACTATAACTTAAAATAATTGTTATTTCATTTATGGACCCATTTAATTTGTTATTCACAATACAACTTCAAGACCTAAGTTATATAGTAGAAAGGTCAAATACAATAACAACCGAAAAGGTCAAACAAACATTTTCTTAATGAAACCATTTTTGCCTATCAAGTCTCAAAATATCATTATTTATTTTCACTAAAAAAAATATATCATTTACTAGTTTTTTAGCTGGGTGGGTTTTCTCATCAAGTTTTACCTAAATCCTATTACTCAACCAAAAACCCTATAAAGTTTTAAATTAATACCAAACCCATCTCAAAATTATAAGAAGTAATACCATATAAAATAATTAGGAGGTTGGACAGACTAAGTAACCTATAACAACCCTTTCATTCGCATCCCTAAAAATTGCCTAGAAACACCGAGCATTAGTATTAAAATATTCTTCACGATTATTTTAATAATTTGAGTTAGGATTTCATGATTCACGACTTAAATCAAACTTAAGCATTAGTACAAATATAGTGGTGTTGGATACATTACGAAAGTATTAGCATATAATAGATATATAATTTGTAAATATAAATTTTATCTTTTTATTTTTGGGCCTGAGAGCATGAGTTTCATTTATTTAGCTTCAATATAAGTGCATGTAGTCTTGTAAATAAAACAAAAGAAATTGGGATTCTAAAAACAGACATATTTCCTAGATGAAGATTTGATTTAAAAAAGATTTTTCCGCAATCACAGAACCAGGACTCTAACTTGAAAAAACCTCATGTGAAGATGCTAGACCAAATTGAAAAGAAAGCAAAAGGGGAAAAAAAAAAAAAACTAAATGTGGGAACAAGAATTTGATGTGAGAATATTCGTTGATGGACAAATGTAAGGCTAACAATTTGGAACATGACTTGCTAACCCAAACATGATATAGCACCATTATAAATTGGTTTATGTTAGAAAATGAGTCAAATCTATTTAAACTTGTTTATAAACATGTTTGGACACAAGTTTAATACACAAAACATACCTACCAACTTGCATAAAACTAAGGTTGTTAACATCTTTTTCTAAGTTTTTAGCCTAAGTTCAGACATATTTTTGATAGAGATCTTGTATAATTGATAATTTATTGCTCTATTCATATCTCTTTTTGAGTTTTGTACTTCAAGTAATGATGTTTCTTCATGGAAATTTAAGAAATTCAATAGTTTTGTTTATGCTAGGAAATTTACTTAACGTACAGATTCGCATGGTTATGGCTTGTAATGATTTATTTTTATATACTATGAGTTTCAATTATGATCTCCTCTTTAATATAATATATGAATTCTTCTTTGAGATGGCTTATATCTCTAATATCCATATTAGAACGTGGTATTATCTTTGCCGTGATGCTAAACATATATATTTTTTAATTGTGGGATTTTAATTCCTTGGACATTTACAAAATTTTTAGTATTTGAATTAATGTTACACTCATTAGTGACTACAATTCACATATGAGATGATGATGGACAGGTATTAGACTACTTAAAGGGCCATAATGTGGTTATGAATTCACTAGAGATTATTTCTTCCACCGACGAACTTGAAGGAGGTATTGATGCCATGCCACAAGCAACTCACACCAAGGAGGAAGAACCGACAACTGAGTGCCCACAAGCAAAGCACTCAGACCAACCTACGGAGACTAATGCTCGTAGCAACATCGGGTCATCACTACCCCAAAATATGGTGCTAGTTGTGGCCAGTTTGATAGCAACGGTGACAATTCAGTCTGGGCTCTCACCTCCAGAGACAATTTTCAAAGGTGATATGGATCGAGCAAAAAATTGTACAAACTTACTTGCTTTTATAAAAAACGATCCCTGCTCTCGTGACATGAGACTTTTCTTTCTATCCTGGACTTTTAACACCACCGCTTTCTTCGCTGCCATCTTTTGCATGCTACAGCTACCTTTGAAATCTGTAAATGCTGTACTTCTACTAGGCTTGGCTACCAATTGCATGATGGGCACATACATTTTTCAATCAATTGCCATATATCAATCAAAAATCGTGTTTCCGTTGTATGTCTTTAGTTTCCTATTGGCCTTAGCATACATGCTTTTGGCCTTGGTACTTTTTAAGAATTTGGCTGTATGGAAGCGTCTACAGAAGATGGTGCCAAGAATAAACGCAAAGAAGATAGGCAACCCTCACTGACGGGTACCTACAACTTAGAAGCATGATGATGAAATTTTAGTTTCGACTATTTAAACTTGATGTGTTACCAATTCAACCCATTTTATGTATAAAATGTGACCAATTAACTAATTAATAAAGCTACTTATTATAAATAACATCTTGTTATTGCTTCAATATGTAGAATATATCTTTATAATGCATACATGTATATCTGTATTATTTTTTCTCATTTACAAAGCCAAAGTTTTAGCTGATGTCTTTTCGAACTTCGCATATATGAGGAATTATTTTTTCTAGCTGTATAAAAACCATTTAACAAAAACTTTGTTAGACCTTTCGCATTTGCAGTTATTATTTTTATATGGATTGAAGTTTGAATTATGAAATCGATGTTATTTAACTGAAAAAGAAATAATACAGATATGCAAAATGAAAATATGTGATATGTCTGGTAATTAAAAAAACAAAAGAAAAAAATAACGATTTGAAAAATAAGAGAAAAAGTGGTCTGCTGTACTACATTATGTATTACAGTCATAACAATAGACGCTTTAACTTATGAGTGAAACTTTGGCAATAGCAGCCTCTATTTTAGGTAGTTATCATATAAGGATTTTGTTCAACGTACCAACACATGTAGTGTTGTTCCCCCGTACCAATTTTTTGACATGAATTTAATCTTTAAAATTAAGCTTTTAAACCCTTAAATCCTAAAAAATATATGTTTCTTTTTTTGTGTCCTAAGTGTTATATAGATTTCTGATTATGTAAGGTGTTAAATTGAAGGTTTTTATGTCATTTAGATATGAAGAAATATTTATATATAGACAAAAAAGTATACAAAAACATTACATGATCATATTTAAGTTAGACTTTATGATGTGTAAGAATAGAAGTAAGTAGAAGGTTACATAACTAGTGACATGATCTTATCAATTGATCATGTCAATGAAGTATATGAAGAGAAAGTGACACAACTAGTAATATGACCGTATACTTAGTCATGTCTATGCAACCCATATCCAAAAAGTTACATAACCAATGACACAACTGTGTCACTTGGTTGTGTCAACTATACTAGAGTGACTCTTCAGATTAGATGTTGTTTTTACTTAGGAAGTGCATCGTATTATTTTCTAAAAGTTACATGATGTAAAAGGGTCTAAATAAGTAAATTTTTCCGATTACGCTTAAAACGGGCATAACTTTTGATCTAAGAGGAGTATTTTTCTATTATAATATAATTCTAAAAACTGATTTTCGAGTACTATAGTACAATAATTAGGAAGCCCAATTGAGGTTATTTTGGACCTGATTATGATGGTGGAGATTATTACAAGAAAAGGAAGAACAATCATATGTGGTGAAGAAGCTTATGTTTACACCTAACTTGGAAGAGAACAGGCAATGTCATAGGTTGTTTTGAACTAGGTATGTTGTGGAAAACTATTGTTTTGATTTGATCATCGATAGCAGTAGTTGTGATATTATCATTGGTAGAGGGGTCGTAGATGCTTTGAAGCTCCCAGTGGAACTAGATCTCAATCCATATATACTTAAGTAGATTAAAGTAGCGGAAAAGATTTAGGTGAAGGAGTGGTGTAAGGTGCCATTCTCTAAAGGCAAGTATAAAGATGAGACATACTATGATGTAGTTAACATGGATGCTTGTCATATCTTCCTTGGTAGACTTTGATAGTTTGGTCAAAATGCATAGCACTCTAGATGAGACAATGTGTTTACAATCTAGAAAAAGAAGTTGGAAGGTTCACTCTAACGCTGATAAAGAGAGGAAATCATTCTAAAGCTTCTAAAGCGGACAAACAAAATTTCCTAACCATTAGCACTTTAGTATAAGAAATGGAGGCAGATGTGAGAGAATCCAGGGGTGGTTCATGCCTTGATTACAAAGCAAGTAATAGCTTTAGGAGAAAAGAAGAGAGCGAATGAATAGCCAGTAGCTGTTAAGCCATTATTAGAAGAGTTTGCAGACATTATTCCATATGAACTTCTTGATAGCTTACCTCCATTGAGAGACATTCAGCATCAAATTGATTTAATTCTAGGTTCCGGTTTGCCAAACTTTCCCCACCAAAAGATGAGTCCGAAGTAAAGAAAGATTTTGAAGGAGAAGGTAGAAGAGTTGTCGAGGAAATGGCATATGCAAGAAAGTTTGAATCCATGTACAATTTCCACCCTATTAATACCCAAGAAAGATAGGAGTTGGAGGATATGCATGGGCAATAGGATAATTAGTAAAATTATAGTTTGCCGTAAGTTTCCTAACTTGTAGCTAGACTATATGTTGGATAGGTTGAGTGTAGCTGTTATTTTTTTAAAGATAGATCTGAGAAGCGAGTACTATCAAATTCTAATTAGGCATGAGGATGCATGGAAGATAACTTTCAAGATGAAGAAGGGCTTGTATGAATAGCTTATGATGTCATATGGTTTATCAAATGCGTCAAGCATTTTCAGATGAGTTATGATTTAGGCACTGAGACCAATTATTGGCAAATTTTGTAGTTGTTTATTTCGATGATATCTCAGCTTATAATGAGTTAGAGGAGGAGCATTTATTACATCTGCATAAGGTGTTGGTTGCTCTAAAAGAGAATAAGTTATATGTAAATTTTAAGAAGTGTATTTTTATGTCAAAGAAGTTGTTGTTTCTTAGGTTTGTAGTTAGTTCTAAGGGTATTCAGGTTGACGAAGAGAAGATAAAAGATATTAGGGATTAGCTTAATCCTAAAACAATTTCTAAAATTAGGAGTTTTCATGAGCCAGCAACATTATATAGGCGGTTTGTAAAGAATTTTAGCAATATTGCAGCCTTAATGACTAAGTGTTTGAAGAAGGGAAAATTTCATTGGGAAGATGGGGCAAAGGCTAGTTTTACATTGTTGAAAAAGAAGTTATGTACTACACATATTTTAGCATTACTGGATTTTGATAAATTATTTAAGGTTGATTGTGATGCAAATGGTCTAGGGATTGGAGTAGATCTTTCTCAACAAAAGAGGCCAGTAGCTTATTTTAGTGAAAAATTAAGTGAAGCAAGGCAAAACTAGTCAAACAATAATAAAGAGCTTTATTTTATCGTGCAACCTCTAAAGATATGGGAACACTATTTGATTGATAAGAAGTTTGTCCTATATTCAAATTGTTAGCCATTGAAACATTGGCATAGCCATATTCGGATTGGCAAAGACATGCATGCTAGATGGTTTCAATTTTTGTAAAGATTTCCTTTCAGGATTAAGCGAAAGACTTGAATAGAGAATAAGGTGGTGGATACTTTAAGTCATTGTGTTGTTTTGCTGCTGACTTTAAGCAGTGAAATTGTAGGTTTTGATTGTTTGAAGGAGTTATACGTAGATGATGAGGATTTTAAGGATATTTGAGTTAAGTGTAGTACCAACTAAGCATGTGATGATTTCCATATTCATGATGGATATTTCATGCATGGTAATCAATTTTGTATCCTTAGTACATCTTTGAGGGAAAAGTTGATTTGAGATTTGCTCGGAGGTAGACTTCTAGACATTTGGGGTGAGATAAGACACTTGTTACAGTTGTAGAAAGGTTTTATTGGCCTCATGTGAGGAGAGATGTCTCCAAATTTGTGTAATAATGTTATGTATGTTGGACGACTAAGGGTTAGTTAGAAAATACTTGATTATACATGCTCTTACCTATGCTCGAGAATATATAGGAAGATCACTCCATGGATTTTGTACATAGCTTAACATGAACTCAAAGTGGTTTCGATTTCGTGTTTATTGATGTTGATAGGTTATTGAAAATGGCGCACTTTATTCTTTGCAAGAAGACATTAGATGTGAATGGCATAGCTAAATTGTTCGTTAAGTAAATTGTTTGTTTACATGGCATTCCAAAGCTTATTACCTTTGATAGAGAAAGCCAGTTTCTCAACCATTTCTTAAGAACTTTGTGGATGTTTAACTCTTCATTGAATTTCAATAGCATAATGTATCCACAAACATATGGTCAAATCGAAGTGGTTAATAGAACTCTTGCTAATTTGATTTGGAGTATATGTGAAGACAAACCAAATAGTAGGATGCAACTTTAGCATAAACAAAGTTTGCTTACAATAGTGTTGTATATCGTTCTACTAAAAAGGCGCCATTTGCTATTGTATATACAAAGCTACCTTAACATGCTTTAGATTTTCTAAAACTTCCAGTAGAGACTAGTTTGAATGTTGCAGCTAAGAATTTGGCTAAGCAGTGGCAAGTGCTTATGGTAGACATGAAGTAGAAACTAGAGGAAAGTAATGCTAAGTACAAGGAAGTAGCTAACAAGCATAAAAGAAAGAAGACATGGTTTTGCTGCGGAAAGGGAGGTTTCCCCTAGTGTATATAGCAAGTTGTAACCTAAGAAGTATGGTCATTATCAAATAGTCTAGAAAATTAATAATAGTGTTTATGTCATCTCATTACTTGATAGTATGGACATATCAAAGACTTTCAACGTAGCAGATATTTATCATTTCTATCCATGTGAAGAACCATTACATCCATATTATACTTTACACATGAGGATGAGTTTTTCTCAAGAGGTGGAGCATGATGTGGATTGGTCTAAATAGGTAGGTTTCCTAGTTACACTTAAAACGGGCGTAACTTTTGATTTGAGAAGAGTTTTTTTTTATTATAATATGTTTTCGGAGACTAATTTTTTATTGTTGTAATGGGATAATCAAGAAGTCTAGTTGAGGTTGTTTCGAGCTTAAAAGACACTATCTAAGGCCTATAACAAACCCTTTTTATTTTTTAAGTTATTTTAGGTGAATTTTCAAGTGCTTTAGGGTTTTTTTTTTTTTTTATGTATAAGTACTTTCTTTTCGAATCTTTGTGATTCTTTACAAACTCTTTATTTAGAATAATAGAGAATTCTTGAATTTCCAAACTAAATTGTCTTTTGACATTAGCTACCTCATTACATCACTTCATAATGGACAATCAAGATCAGTTTTCACTAATCTAAAGATAATCTAACGATTAAAAACTAAGTAATCTCAATAGAGGTGTTCTTAGGAAGAGTTATAATGCTTAAAACTAGATGATTAGATGTCTAAGCATATAGTGATATTTTCCCGAATTCTTCTCCATATATGCTGTCATATCCTTGTTTAGCACGGGATGTACTATCATATAGAAATACTTGTTAAAAACTTAACTCAATTTTCCTATTTATTAAAAGACAACTTTGTTTACATGATAAAGGGATTGCTACATTGAAGTTTAGCTGGATATTCTGTTACATCTTATGTGTATAACATAATATTTATATCAAAACATGAACCAACTTTTTCCTTTGTCATCTTCACAATAATAGGATTCTTAACTTAGTACAAGTTCCATACAAAAGTCACTAACTCCGACTCACGTTCTCAGTATATATATATATCTCTTCTTAGTGTTGGGCCTTTTACGATGTAATTAACCTAAGGATAAAACATTTTATCCCCTTAGCTACTGAAGCTGAGTGAGAGTAGATAACAAACAACATAATATAGATAATATGATAGACAATATTGTATATCACAATTGAAACATTTCAATTATAACTCGTAGGTTCAACTTCATATATGCATCTACCCAATCGGACGTTTACTACTAGCAATACAGCATGCTATGCTCATACACATGGCATGCACCGGTACCAATATCCTATACCCTTCAATCTTATTCTGGTTAGTTGACATAGCTGGGCATTTGAATACAACGTCCAAGAACCTATAGGCAACGAGGAGCTGCTTGGAAGTAGGATCCCCAACTTTACAAAATTAGACTACATACTGTAGTTCACCAAATCAAAGTAGCAATACTATTAAATTAGACTATACACTGTAATATACCAAATTTGACTATCAAAATAGTCACAATATTCTAGCAATGCAATCTATATACTTCTAAAAATTGAGTTCATAAAGCCATACTTTTTCCATGATCACTTGGAAGTCTCATTCTAAAAGTTCTAACTCGTAGATCCTTTTCTGTACCATGCCATACCGTGATATGCAATAAAAACTCAAGTATATCACTCAACACAACCAGTCTTTCAATTTTATTTAACTTAGTGATCTGATTCTAGTTTTTGAACTCTCCCTAGTAGAACTCTAGTATCTTACTTCAAGTTCACTTAGATGAACATTTAGAAGATTGAGTTAGCAATCACTCAACTTCCTTGGTTAGCATAATTATTCATAAGCACAAATCATCACCCAACATAGCAACATAATAATTTAACCAGAATACAGTTACTATCATTCAAAATCAACACATTAGTATCTACTATAGTAGCATATTAATTCACCCAAGATGTATCCATATTCAATCAACATAGCATTAAACAGCATACAGTGGTATGAGTAGCACTATATTTACTCCAAGCATGGGTTAGATCCACTTACCTATGCTTCGTAATAGTGCAAAATCCTAAACTTCGCTACATGGTCCTTCCTTATTTATCACACCTAAGAAAATTTAACACAGTATTCAAATCAAGTAAGGGTTAAACTCGAATTGTTATAAGCTTTTATTTTTACGTTTTGAAACTTCATTTGACCGTATCCTACTTATTTCTTATCCGATTTCAATAAATTTTATATCATCACCATTGTTATTTTAAGTATTATTGATATATCATAAGAATCAAAACTAATTAATATTTTCAAAAACCTAAAATACCCTTTCTCACTATTACTCAACCGTACATTATCATAACTCCATAATTAACTTGAATAAGCTTTAGTATTGAATTAAAAACCCTAAAATTTATACTTTTCAAACTTGTACAGAAACCCTTAATATTTTCCAAAGTGTTCATTTGGCATGGATTTGATAAATATTTTAATAGTATACGAGTTCGATTAATTTCACAAAAAATTCTATAGACTCACAAAAATATGTAATTTAATTATTGATCATGAATTACACCAAATTGGTTATTACCTATTTTTACGAAAATAGCGGTTTTAGTTCGAAATAACAAAAAATTAGGAAAAATAAATAAATTTATGTGTGAGATAAAAATTAAATATTTCAAATATCATTATAAACATCCAAAAGTCTAAGTATGTAGGGTTCATTCATTAATTTCATAAAAAACTAATTATCTCAATAATTCGGTAAAATTGATAGTTTTATTCAAAATAATTCTAAAAAATAGTAAACATGCTTAATTTAAAAAATTCTTGTTACCACAATTAAATATATATATATATATATATAGTGTATTATATCAAAAATTGAGCTTGAAACAACATCTAATATTTATAAAAATTAGTTTAATTTTCTCCTAAATAGAGTATTTTCTTAAGGAACTCATATTTACAATAATTATTTAATTACAATAAAATTACCAAATTAATTGACAACATTTGATAATTTTTAGCAAATTAAATAAATTACTAGTATAAAATTGGTTCACTTGAATCGATTGCCTTTGATTGCTACCTAGCTGCCGCACCTTATCAAAACACCTCTTTCGACCACCTCCTATTAGACCTCGAAGCCTTACCAAGTTAGGTTGTGGTTAACCTATTGAATCGCCCTAACCCAATTTTAACCCTATTTTTTGATCTATTTTTATTTTTTATTTTTTCTATTTTTTTTTCCAATTTTCTAAAATTATGTTCATGTGTTTTCAGGTTCCCAAAATATTGTAAATGATGTTTGGACCCCTATTTATAGGTTTTAGAATTTTTTGCATGTAAAAAAGTAAAATTACACATGTTAATTTCCCATTTTCTTAAGCACTATGTATCATCTCCTCATTAACCAAGTGTTGACTCATCATTTTCAATTAATAGTAGCTTGACATATCATTTGGTGACTCATCCATCTAATTTTTTAAATTAATGTTCAATTATTTTACCTAATTTTGATAATTTATTATTATTTTATGTATCTATTTAATACATATAATGTATATCACATGTAATACATGTATATTATGTATAATTCAACTTCATCTATTAATTTTTAAAGTTTATTAACTTATCTCTAATATCTCGCTATATCTAAAAGTTCGAATTTTACGATTATTGGCTTTATCGATAAATTAATATTTTCTTAAATTACTATTTTCATATAATTTATTTCAAGAAATTGACTTTACTTAAATTACTTTGTCTAACTTTCCTAACCTTATTATAAAGTTTGAAATAAAATGGAAAACTTAGTCTAGTACCTTAAATTTTGAGGTTCGAATCTTAGGATTATTAAACTGGCTCGAAATCTTAGGGTATTACTATATGCTTCAAAACCATATGAATATATATATATATATATATATATACATATATTTAAATATTCTTCAAAATCAAACTTAGGAGAAAGGGCTCTAGAGCCTTTTCTACACGTTGCTATGCTAGTTGTAGCATGCTAACCCTTTACTAATAAAATATCAAGTAAATGGGACTCTATCTAAATCATCAATAACAAAGATTGTTACTTTGTCTTTTATACTCACTTGGTTGTATCTTAAGAGTTTATACTTATCCTTAACAAACTTAGTATAGAATGCATAAGATTCCTAACAATAATGTTCTCCATGTGCCTCTGAGTGTCATTAATTCCCCATATTCGATACAAAATTTTTAACAATCTTAAGATAAGTTGAGTTTGTCAAATTTTGATAGGTTCAATGGAACCGACTTCAATGGATAGCAAGACCAAATGATGTTTCTTTTATCTATTCTCAACTTAGCTTACGTGCTTGACCTCAATTCTTTATAAATTGAAGATGCAAAGGAGGAAGCAAATCCAGAAGAGAAGTCTAAAATTAATGCATTGAAGAGCTATAGGAGGATAGATTTACATGCCATGGACATAAACTCAACACACTTTCATATAGTTTATATGATTTATATATGGCCATCAAATACCCTTTGGAAATCTGGAAAGCACTTGAAGAGAAGTATAATACTGACCATCAAAATGGTCAATAATAAATGTCTAATGAACAGGTGTTTTGAGTTCAAAATGGTTAATAATAGTCCCATCATGAAACAAGCACATGAATTACAAATGTTAGTGAATTGTCTTCATGTCATATTGATAAAAATTTTGGAGTCCGTTTAAGTGAGAGCAATAATTGCCAAATTACCATCCACTTAGAATGACTACCGTAAGAAACTTTTGCATATGATAAAAGATTTCACAATTAAATGGTTTCTTAGACATCTTCATTTTGAAAAAGAGTATAGGAAACATGATTCAATAGTCAATTCAAATTATTTAACCATGTTCATAATGTTGGCAAAAGAAGAGTGAAATGAAGGATCTAATCATTATTTCCATGAAGAAATCCCAAAAGTGCTATCGTTGCAATAAGAAGGGTCATTATGCACATGAGTATAAGTTTCCAAAGAAACGGAAGAAAGAAAATGCTGGTTATGTTGCACACATTAAAGTTAATGATTTTGTGCCAATGTTGACCAATTCATTTAAAACAATGCATATTGGAATGGTCACGAATGTTCACATGGCTACAACAATTACACCATTTGAGTGGTGGCTTGTATCTAAAGTAATAGTCCATATGTGCAATGATCATGAGCAATTCAAGAGTTACCAAGAAGTTAAAGATAGAGAAGTTATGATGGGAAATAGAAACTCTATGAAAGTTCATGGAGTTAGAACAGTGTATCTTCACTTTACTTTTGGAAAGAAGTTATCTTGAGTTAATGTGTATCATGTTCTTGATTTGAAAAAGAATTTAGTGTTTGGTGTAAGAGAAGATTCAAAATTATAATAGAATATGATTAGTTTGTAATTGTAGGGAGTAATGTATTTGTCGAGAAAGGGTATAGTTATGATGACATGTTGAAATTAATCCTTGATATAAATAAAGTTACCAATTCTACTTACATGTTGATCTTTGTAATATTTAGCATGCTAGATTAGGACATATTAATTATAATTCCGTGATATACATGCATAGTAATGGATATATTTTGATGAATAGAAATAAACTAGAAAATAAATGTTAAATAAGTTTGCAATCAAAGTTTGAAAGAAACCTTTTCCTAAAATAGAAAGCAAAACCAAGTTGCTTGGTTTAGTACAATTTAATATATGTGAATTAAATGATGTTTTTCACTAGTGGTAGAAAATGTTGCTTTATTACTTTCATTGATTATAACCCTAGATATACATATGTATACTAGCTTAGGAATAAAAATGAAGTATTTAGTGTTTTCAAATTGTATGATGTAGAAGTTAAAAATCTATGTAACAAAATAATTAGAACTCTAAGAAGTGCTAGAGGCGAAGAGTATCTATCTAGTGAGTTCAATTCATGATATGAGGAAAACAGTATAGTTCATCAAGTGACAGCATCTTGTATATTGTAGCAAAATGGCTTAGTGGAAAGGAAAAATCATAGCTTAGTAGACATGATTAATTCCTTAAACCTAAAAGCAAAATCATCGCATAATTTGTGGGAAGAAGCATTAATGATTGCATGACATATTCTGAATCAAAAACCTTCTAAAAGACTAGGTTTCTCTTCATATGAAATTTGGAAGAAAATGAAACCAAATCTAAACTATTTCAAAGTGCAGGGGTTTATAATCTATTATAAGGTTTATGATCCTAAAAAGACTAAATTAGGATGTATCGGACTTAAGGGCTTCTTTGTTAGATATGCTAAAAACACTAAGGCATATTGCATATTAGATTTAGAATCTAATGTGATTATAGAAACAAGAAATGTTGAATTTATTGAAAATAAATTTCAACATGATAGTTGTCTAGTCAACATACCTACTAGTGGAATGTTAAGTGATGGTTCAAAAAGGCATCTCAATGATGCTTTGGATGAGGAACTTAGAAGGAGTCGAAGAAATTGGAAAGAAAAGGATCTTAGACTAGATTTTATTTCTTCTCAAGCTTTGACCCTTTTGGTGAAAGAAAATAAAGAGTTGGTAATCAATAAGATATCTATGGTTTTGTAGTGGATAATGATCCTATGAGTTTTAATGAAGCTATGAGATCTAGAGATACAACTTTTTGAAAAGAGGAGATTAATGATGAAATGGAATATATATTATCAAATAATACTTGGATTCTAGTTGACTTGCCTCTAAGGTCAAAGGCAATTAAGTGTAAGTGAGTGTTTAAGAGGAAATGCAATATAAATGGGTCTTTACAAACATTGAAAGCTAGATTAGTTACAAAAGCATGTAGACAACATGAAGGTATTGATTACTTTCACACTTATGCACTTGTTGCTAGAATGACCTCAATTAAGAGTCTTATATCATTAGCATCCATATATAAGCTTTATGTACATCAAATGACGTTGATATTTTTATGTGCAGATCTTGATGAGGAAGTATATATAAAATAGTCAGTAGGATTTGTTCTACTTGGTAATAAGAAGAAAGTTTATAAGTTGATTAAATCCTTAAATAGATTAAAATAGGCTCCTAAGTGAGGGCATGAAAAATTTGATAAGATAATATTGATAAATGGTTTCAAACATAACAATTTTGATAAATTCATATACTCTAAGTTTGCTTACAAATATCAAATATGGAGTGATTGTTTGTCTTTAAGTAGACAATCTTCTCATATTTGGAACAAATTTAGATGGTGTTAAAGAAACCAAAGGATATCTATCTTCTAAATTTAAATGAAAGATCTGGGTGAAGTAGATATGATATTAGGTTAAGGTGGTTAGACATAATGAAGGAGTAACCTTAAGTCAATAAGAAGATTAATGTTTACATTTCATTATACTATACCTAATGTTGCCTTTATTGTGTGCAAATTATCTAGATATACTAGTAAACCTAGTACAGATTGCTAGAAAATAATAACTAGAGTATCTAGATATTTGCTAAAAATTAAGAAAATATGTTTACATTATAATATATTTCCTATGGTACTAGAAGGTTTCTTTGATGTAAGTTGGATCACTAATGTAAATAATTATGTATCAACTTTAAGTTAGATATTCACCCTTAGTGGGGTGTGCAATCAATTAGAGATCCAAGAAACATACTTGCATCATACACTTTACGATGGAAGTTGAGTTTATAGCTTTAGCTTTAGTTGGAAACGAAGCATAATGACTTAGGAACTTGTTATTGGAAATAGAGTTGTGGCTGCAACCTTGTCAACCATTTCGATTTTTTGTGATAATGAATCAACCATGTCACGTGCTTATAATAAAACTTATAATGGAAAGTCTAGACATGGTAGGTTAAAACATGAGTTTGATAGAGAATTGATAGAGAATAGGGTTAAGACCATAGCTTATGTTAAGACCAAGTGTAATTTAGAGGATCCATTAACAAAAGCATTGTTAAGAGAGCAAGTTAGAGAAATGTCTACTAAAAGTTTAAAACCCAGCTAAATTATTATAATAGGAACCTACTTCTTCTTAGTAGACCACCATTATAGAAGTTCAAGGGCTAACAATAAGTTACAATAAACTATGAGTTTATACTTGAGTAATTAGAGGGTGAGACATCGGAAAATCTCTCAATAGATTAACTATATATCAAAAATTTGAATTGGTCTCGAATATACTCTACTTAATTGAATATTCAAGTAGTGTTGCTTCTAAGCAAGAGTTGATGGGTGTATCTCTTGTAAATATTCAATGAGTCGGGATGAGCACAAGGCTATAATCGCACTATTAGAAAATTCACTTAGTTTGTAAGAATAGTAGAATTGCGTATGATTTCTTTAGTTGTAACAAAAAATGTATAGGTTCAAGTGAATGAGCCATCTGATACCATGTTATAACTTTGAAAGATATGCATTATAAATTAGTTTGTATCCTCAAATATCATCGCTTATGCATTTTCACAATTTATAAGAAAAATTACATAATCATTACTTTAGTGGAGGAATTTTATATAGAATTATGATTATATAAGATGTTAGAGTGAAGGTTTCTATGTCATTTAGAAGTGAAGAAGTATTTATATATGGAAAAAAGTAATGCATAGATCATCAAATAATCATATTTAGGTTAAGCTTCATCATATGTAAAAATAGGAGTAAGTAAAAAGTTATACAATTAGTGATATGATCATATCAGTTGATCATGTTAATGAAGTGCATGAATAGTAAGTGATATAACTAGTGACACTATCATGTCAGTTGATCTTGTCCATAAAGCTAATGTCTAAGAAGTTACACGACTATTGATACAACCGTATCACTTAGTTGTGTCAACTGATGTAACTCTTTATATTAGATAACGTTTTTGCTTAATAAGTGTAATGTATTATCTTCCAAAAATTACATCACTTTGTAATGGATAATTAAGATCAGTTTTTAATTAATCTAAACTTAATCTAATGATTGAAAACTAAGTAATCTCAATAGATGTGTCCTTAGGAAGAGTGTAATATTTGAAATTAGATTATTAGATGTCTTAGTATATATTGATATTTTACAGATATTTTTACACAAAATTTTCATTATTTTTTAGAATTTATCATCAAAAACACTTCACCAAACAATTACAAACCTTCTTTCAAAATTCTTTGAACTTTTTTTGTCATCAAGAATAAAGATTGCTACCTTATTTTTGATACTTCATTAGTTGTATCATGCAAGAATTTTCGCTTACCCTTAGTAAGCTTAGTGTAGCACATACAAGACTCTTAAGGACAGTATTCTCCACATGTCTCAAGTGTCCTTAATTCCCCATATTAAATACAAAATTTTTAACACTAAGTATAATTTCCCCCTTTAAAAATACTAGAAAAATGATTATAGTACTCTTTTTTCAATATTTTATCCAATGGCAAGATAATAAAAATGGTCAAAAGTGTACTTTACAAGATTTGTGGGTATAAGTGCTCAATTTAATTAATAAGGAATCATGTGTATACATAACACATATAAGCTGGTGTATTTAAAATTTACACTTTTCTTCTGTATTGGTGTGCACTATTTTCTTCTTCAAGATTAGTTATCAAACTATTGTAAGAGACGACAACTCTTTGGTTTCTTCAATCGATTAATTAACTATATCAATCAGCTAAGCTTCTTTCTTCTTCTCATTAAAGCTAAAATAAAACGACGATAGCATTTGTTTACATAAGAGTGAGATTGTGTTGATTCTGTTTTATATACAAGCATGGCCTCCACTAATATTTTGATAAATAGAATACAAAGTATCATAAAAAGGAAAATAAGATCCATAGAGGATCCTTACTCCCTAAAGCTTGATCATAGGAAGCTTTATGTTTTTCTTTCACTGGTATGAGTTTCTATATTTTTTTCATTTTGTACATGTGTATCAACATTTTTCTTCAATTATATGAAAATCAATTAGATCAACTTTACTTTTAAATTCAACTTCCATCTTGCGTGCTCTAGATTTTTGTATCCTTTAAATATTCTAAACTTAATAGTATTTATTTATGCACATACATTTTGGGTATGTTGCCCATAAGTGTTATATAATTAAACATATTTAATATATTTGTTATATATATGTAATTAAATATATTTTTATATTATTATCTTATTAAATTAAATATCATAAACCTACTATAAGGCATGAATAAAAATTTGACAAATTTGATAGAAATCCTATTTTTACAAAAGTTTAATATCATTGAGAACTCTAATAAAAGGAAAGAAAGAAGTTAATGACTTAAATAAAAAAGTTGATAAATATTAAGGATTGAATGCATTCATTTTCCTATTTTAATAAATAAAATAAAAGTCAAGACTTTGTAACCTAAGGGTACGATATTAGTCTCTTAACATGATAGGTTATGCTCGACCCTCTTCTTTAGACAAAAAGAGTAGGTATAAGATGGGTATAATATGAGATCATACTTGTACCCTATATCATTGTAAGGTACTTATTCCCAAATTTTAGAACCAAAGCCTATCCTGCAGCACCTTAAACCTTTTTATATAGTATAGGGTACCTTGTGAAATCTATGAATTTTTTTATATTTACATAATTTCAAATTTATTTGATACTAAAAAAGTAATCTATATATGATGTTACTAATTTTCCTATATGCAAAATGTATAAAACTTATAACAAAACCTATATGACTGTAGCAATGTTTGTGACATAGAAAAAGTAACCTTTTTTTATCTTCATTATTGCAAGTTTATGCGATATTTAAACAAAAACTGTAGGACTAATTTGTGTATAATTATAATGTCACTTTTGAGACAATTCTATTTTCATCATTTATAGAACTTAAAAGATAAACACATATAAGTAGAAAACATAAGGTCATTTTAAATTGATTAATATATGTTATATTGTTTGACAAAATTTAAAGGGTGAATACAAGATTATTGATTAGTAACTCATAGACCTTATAGCATAGATTTTAAAGTGAGTACAGTGTATGAAAATATCATATCTTGTACCTTATTTTATAAGAGTAAGTTTTAGAAAATTGATACTTGAAACTATCTTTTGACCTTCAATACCTACTCAAAACTTATCTAGTCAAGTAGAATACGGGTGGCTTCTTCTATGACAAGGTAGCTTGCTTACCACAAAAGTGCACACATTTCAGTATAATTGGCCAATAAAGAAAAAGATAAAATAAAAGGACTCATGGAAATGAAAATAAGACTCATATATTAGTTCCCTCATCTCTAGAGTCATTTTGCATATCTATATTATTTTCTCTTATTTACAACCAAGTTTATAGTGCATTTTCGACATAGCATACATGTGAAATCATTTTTTCTTGTTATATACAAATAAATTAAAAAGACCTTATTAGTCTTGTGATTTTTACATTTAGAAAGTTTTTTTTTTCTTTGTTACATGTATTAAAATTTTAATAATAAAATTGATGTTATTTAACCAAAAAAGAAAAATATAGGTGCCCAAAATGAGAAACATGAAAACTTCAGTTATATACTAAAAAAGAAAAAACTCATACAAAACAAAAAACTTCAGATGGTAGCATTATAATCCATATGTAGGTTTTCTTATTATAGAGGGCTAAATTTAATTCATAGGCTTCAAGCTCAATAATGAAATGGATTCGACTCCTTAGGTTAAGGTAATAGGGCATAGAGAGTCAAGCCCATGAAATTCAGGATGGTTAGGGGAAATTTGACATGATGGGTTTAAAGTAGGACTTATTAGATTACTCCTTCCAATCCAACCATTTTTAGTTTGGCTCATACTAATAAAATAAGGCCAACTAGGCTTAAGCTCATATAGGAGATCCATCTCAAGTCCATTAAAAGAAGGATTTAATCCTAGCCATTAGTTATCATCATGATCTAATGAATGAGATCAACTACCAATTTCTATAAATACCCCTTTTACTTCCTCATTTGGATAAGAGAAATTCCTAAATGACATCACTACTTTGTTGGAATCTTATCTCAAAGATTAAACACTTAAACACCTTAAAAATACTATCCTGTTCTTAATTGATTATGAAGTTTGATGCCATCGCACTTCTTCACCTATCAAAATATGTGTTAGAGCCTTACCAAAATTGCTTGCTCCTCCTCTCCATCTTATCTCTCCTAATCATCCTATGTGTATAAGTCAAGTTATTTCTTTAATCACGTAAAGTGCAATTTTTCATGCGGCATGTGTGTAACTCTTATACTTAAACTTTTACCCCCATATTTTTTCTAGCTACTCCATGAGAGAGGAAAGACTCAACATTTACATTATGGTACCTATACAAAGAAGACCTACTAATCCTACAAACAACAATAATTAGGAAGAAGATGGTACTATTGTCACCAATGACCAAAATCCACCTCTAATTCGACCTACGAATAAAGGAGATGGTACCTAAGAAGTTATCCCTGACAATGTTTTAAGAAACCAACGAAATCTTAATGAACATAGGGTGATGTTTGCCCAATGTTACCTATTTTGACTGATTTCATTGTTGTGCAATAAGGGGCAATTACTTCAAGTCCTTCAAATATGATGCAACAACGTATTATGCAAGCTCCTCAACCATTCAACCCCCTAGCTATTAACGAGTAAGACACTCCTAAGGTTGAGAAGCAACTTCCTGCAATGGAGCTTATATCTACACAAAATTCTCTACTCAAAATGAGAAATTAAGGAATTAATATTGGAGGTTCATCATCTTCATGTGTTACCCTAATTGTTAAATCTATACAACCCACATTCGTGAATTTGACTCCAACAAATTCTATGCTTGTGAATTTCACTAACCCTACCCTTATAATCCCAATGAGGGCAAAAACATTTATTTAAAGGGCTTCATTTGTGACTAAAGAAGATGTGGATGTGGACGTGGACATGGACGTGGACGTGGACGTGGATGTGGACGTGTACAAGAGAGAAATACAGGCAAAGTCCACAACAAGTATGTTGTAACTAAAGCTCCTATATCATCCTCACCTCTCTATGAAACCATATCCAAAGGATCATGTGAGTCCGAAATTCATGTTGTTTAATGGGAAGAAAGGGAACGTTAAGGAACACTTGTTAAAATTCATTGAAACTCTAGAAGTGTATGGATTAGATGATGACTTGAAGTTGAAAGAATTCTAGAAATTTCTCACAAAGAAAGCCTACACTTGGTATGTTAATCTTCCACCAAGGTCAATCGATTTGTAGGGCGGAATGTAGAGGGTGTTTTCGAAAAAGTTTTTATCTATTGAAGAAAGGGTTACTCTCATTGACATATGAAGGATTTGTCAAAAGCCTAAGAAGGATCTCATTGATTATTTTGAGTACTTTAGAGATTGTTCTTTAGATATACAAGACATCTGTGATGACAGGGAATTGGTTAAGATTTTTATTTAAGGAATGTTTTCTAAATACGCGATCTATCTTGAAAATCTTTCATTTGTTTCCTTTACAACATTAGTTGAAAACACATAAAGGACCAATAACTCGGTGGCACGACAAAGAAATGAAATCGCAAGATTTAAGGAGCGTACACCTTTGATGAATTTAACCCAAGAGGAGAACCCTAAAGGAGTAAAAAAATCTAGAAGTAAAAAGCTCGTAAACATTAAACCATCTTTGGTATACCCATGCTCAATGGGAAAAGTGCATACACTACTCGATTAATGGTTACAAGATGGAAATATCACTCCCTAGAGTTAAATGCTTGCTAATGGATGAGGAAAAAAGTGACCCTAAGTTTTGCAAGTTCCATGAAGATGTAAGCCACCTTACGAAAGATTGTTGGACACTAAAGAAAATATTTAATAAATGTATCAAGAATAGAGAATTGATTATTAAAGACAGTGATGTTAGGAATAATCTACTTCTAGCTCACAACACTCGATGTGGTGTTGTGAATGTTATAACTCACAACCCCATAAAGACGGAAAGCATGGATGTGCAACTAGTCGATGCATATGAAGTTAAGCATGGAGGATATGAGATTAAGACAAATAGAGATGATAGTGATATCTTCGCTTTGTTAAAAATTGCTAATATTAGAAAATTTTTTGATCTCATCGGCTTTGATAAGGATGCTCGGTTTGAGGCAATGATCGTGTTCATGAAGATTATGTAAGGTCAATATAAGCAACATACTATAAGATATCCTATAGAGAGAATGGTTTCAATGAATGAAAGTGCAATTACGTTTACTAATGCTGACATGTGTGTAAGGAATCCTAATCACAATCGCCCTTTATATATGGAAAATATCCTCTATGGTTTTCCTATGAAGAGGACTTTCGTTGATAATGGATTCTTACTTAATGTTATGCCAATGTTTACTTTTAAGGTTTCAAAGATAGACATCTGACACTTAGTAAAATAATCCTTCGTGTTGAATAGCTTCTACTAGTCTTCTATAAAGACAATAGGGTATGTCAAAGTAGATTTCAATGTTAAACCGATCCATAGCTTCAAATGGTTCCATGTGATCAATGCGCTTATATCTTACTATCTCCTTATAAGAAGGACGTGGTTGCATAATCACAATATGATACCATCAACATGATATCAATGTATGAAGGATCATTAGAATGAGAAAGATGTCTTTATTCTTGCAACAAAGGACTCATTTACACATAATGAATTACACTTTGTTAAAACAACCTTCTTCAATGAACATGAAGAGCTAGCAGTGCAAAATGTAAAAGAACCTCATAATGTATCACTATCTATAGAGGAAGAAGCTTGTACTTGTGCATCTAAGAAGAAAAGGATGTACAGTTGTTATGGATGTCCAAAGAAACGTAAGTAAACAAATGATATTATAGAAATCGAAGGGTATGAAAACTAATGATATTATAGAGGAAGAAACTCGCACTGTTCTCTTTTCTTGTTATATGTAAATGAAGCGATTATTGCTTCTCATTAATAAAATAAGTTTCTTTCTCTATCACTAATATTATCTTATGAAACATGATTTTGTCTATTTGTACTTCTCTATTGCCATTGTCGTTGCTAAGTAAGAGCCTAGTCTCCTAAGCGTGTAAGGCTTATCCCATAGAACAATTTACATCTCACTAAGGATATTTGGACCCTCTTAATTATTTAAAAGAAAATCAATAGTAAACATGACATCTAGTCTACACATTATTGCTACCTAGTAAAGAGCTTTGACTCCCAAGCGAACAATGATGAACTTAGCTTGTATGTGTATCTTAGTAAGAGCATTGCCTCCTAGACACAAACAAGCTATGACAATCTTACATATCTATTACGCTGTCCAATTGATTTGAATATTTCTTGCAATCAAGTAGTGGAGACAATCTCATTGATAAGTGGTTTAACATATTGACATTCTAACCTAAGTAATACGCTAGTGAGCTTTGATTAATAGTTGAGTAGTAGGAAATACCCCTTGTCTAAAGAAAGGAATCATTGATCCTAAGTAATGAATGCCATTATCTCTGCATAGGCACAATTGAACATTGCTAATTAGCAAGGGTTCTACTCCAACACATGAGATGGCATAAGAAAACCCCTTAGATCAATAAGTCTAAGCAGTCTTGTAATTATGCCTATTTTATAAGAGACTCTTTAGATTATTGAGTCTACGCAGTCTTGTCATTATGCTTATTCTAAAAGAGATCCCTTAGATCAAAGAGTTTAAGAAAGCTTAAAGTTATGTTAATTCATAAATTTCAAGTCATGCTATTTAACATTAGTATGACTAGGTTGAGCCTTTGCTCCCTACCATATGGTGTCATTTTAAAAAGAAAAAAAGAGATAATAAGGTAATTTTACTACTTTACACTAGATAACATCACTACTTAGTTGATACATTGCTCTTAAGTGCGTGAAATTTTTAAGAATAAAGTATACTCAGATTCAAGTGAATGCTTTCTTTTGAAATTGTTATCTTTTGTCATACTACCATTGGTAAATGCTTGTTAAAGTTTGTCAAGACTTTACACGTTACTAAGGGGATCAAAGCAATCTTACTACGTTATTTTCCACTATGATGTTACTAAGTGAAGAGTTATATCATTCCTGAGCATACAATGACAAGACATCTTCATATAAAGTAAGTGGAAGTGCCAATGAAATAAAAGAATACAAAGGTTATTTTGGCCTAAATGGATTTCATTACTATTGATTCTCCATATTTAATGACAACTCATGTTTACAAGAAGATAGAGTTATGATTATGTGATTAAGAAAATTAAAATAGACAGCTTAAAACAGCATCCACTAGTATAAGTGGTTAATTACAAGTGTACATAATTGCTCCTTTGCAAACGAAACGTCACCATGAAGTTAAATCAATATGAACTATCGAAGCTATTATTGCTTTAAAGATTAAGGGGCTATAGTACAACACTAGATTTCTAATGATGTCATGAAGTAATGAGGAATACTATGACTTATTGATTTGCACCATTGTTACGTGTTAATAACTGGCGAAGGAAAGTTATAGATGGATATGATATATGAAAAGGCTAAACTTGCATGATGATGATCGTTACTCATTATAATTGCTTTATACAATACTCCTTATGTGTAATGCTTGAAGGACCCATGTGCACGAGGCTTGATGCGCATGTGTTCATGATGCTCAAAGCATGCATATACATAGGTCTCGATGTGTACACAATGGTCAACACATGCATGCTCCTAATGTTTGAACAACCACACTAATTTATAACATTTTCTTTACTTGGTATGAAAAGCATTACTGAGGCTGTTTATTGTAAGAGGCTACTCATATATGATGCCATGTTGCCTCCCTATTGATTCTTGAAATGGTAGCAATGCCTATAATTAGTAGCTACCACTTAGGGGAAGAGAAAGATGTGATCACATACAAAGTTAAAGAAAAAAATGAGAGGGTTAGTATAATGAAGTGCATTAAATGAATACAACATCAACTTACACAAGTTAGATAGAATATATATATATATATGGGGATGTGAGGGCTGTCACAGCTTATAATGACAATAAGTAGCATGCTCAACTCATATGTTTATGATAATGTTTAACACACGAGTTGTTAATATAGACATTTCATTTTTGCTACTGTTTTATATTAGGTTTTTATTTTTTTATTTTAGGATGGTTTTAAAAAATAATTGAATTGAAAAATAAAAAAAGATAATGAAAAATAATAAAAAAAATACAAAGTGTGAAAAAGTGTTAAGTTGAGTCAATTAATTTAGAGTCGGATAAGACAATAGTTGAAAATATGCATGTAATTTAATAAATTTTGAATCTTTAAACAATTGAGCTTCATTAAAAAATATTTTTTAAAAATAGTCTGGTAAAGTATAAAATGAATTTTTATCCAATTTAAAAATATTTTAATTGGATTAATTAAAATAGACTCGAGATTTATTAAATGGTTTGCATGTGTATTTTGGGTTATATTAAAAGGCAATAGTCAATTTAAAACAATTTAAACTAAGTCAAGCCCAAGATAGAAAACCCAAATTGAATGGGAGGCTTCTAGAACTTAGGAGTGGATTAGATTAAATTTTGAAGGAATTATTCGAGAAACTAACAAATCTAAATTGAGTATTATTGTATCTTATAAATATTAGATTTATTAAGATTGAATTCTTGTTAAAAAGATCCAAAAGATTCAAAATTACTTATTTATAAATAGTGGACTGTGGTTGTAAAAAAATCACAATTCCACACATACAATTTTTCTAACTCTCATGCACAGCAACCTTCATAGTCCATAATCTATGCACCACACATCTCACTAATAACACAAACCATAGTCCCCACATCCCACTCTACGCATGCAATTTCATACATTCCAGCCCAACACAGTAATCCCACTTCATTCATGTAGCACATAGTTCCACTCATTCCAGTCCATGCAGTATACAGTTCTATACATTCTAGTCCACGTAGCGTATAGTTCCACAAACTCCACTCATGTGCCTAGTCCAATTCATGCATACACCATGCACTCCATGCACTCTATTCCCACACGTACTATACAACACACTCTACACATGCCTAGTCTTACATTCACACGTCTAGTACACAATCCAACATTGTACACAATTCCACAGACGCTCTATACACAATCTACTCCACATACGATTAGTAGCACACTATCATTTACTTAACGCATAGTGACTCCATGCGATCAACAGCACCTCGATAAATAGCAATTCAGCACAAGTCATGTAAGTTTTTTTCCTTGATCCAACCCATCTAAGTAGTTGAATTATTTATTTTATTTATTTAGTTAAATTATTTAATTAATTGTGATATTTTAGTAACTTGATTTAGTCTTTTAGTACAGGCTTTTGGTTTAGTTTTCTTTAATAAAGTAGTTTCTATATAAATCACAATCATGTCGTTTTTTTAGATTAAATCGCATTTTTTTTTTATGAAATCATATTTTTTTACAAAAAATTGCATCTTTTTTATAAAAATTGTGTATAGTTGCATATTTCACTAAGATTCATATCTTTAGTAAAAATATGTATCTAAATTGTATATCTTAGTAAATTTGCATAAATTTTGCATTTAGGGTTTTAGAAAAATAAATTTTTTGACACATAGTGTTTTTTTAAATAAAAAATCTTAACTAGAGTCTTGTAAAAAGATTTAGTCAATTAGGTTCTTTTTTTAAATAGATTCATATAGTTTGATCTTTTTAGGTTTCTCTCTTTTCTAAAAACATAATAAATCGTTAAATAACATAACTCCAACTCAATTTTCGAATTAAAAAGAATCAACTTACTAAATCTTTTCAAAAAAACATAACTCCATTGGTTTGATCCTGATTGACGGATACATAGGCACCTACAAGGTAATCATAAAAAAAATATAAATTTTTTTTTCTTAATTCATTATAAAATTATTAAAAATTCATTTTAATTGCATTTTTGTATATTGTTGCATATTTTGGCATTTTTAGAAAAATTATAAAAATAAAGGCCCATGATTTGTTCTTTGTTTTTTTTACATGATAACTTGATCTTAATAGATTAGCTATTGAATTCAAATTTTTTGGTTAAATTTTTTAAAAATTAATTTTTTTAGAAAACCTATAAACTAATGGCTAAATTAAAGTTTTCTCACTCGAAAATCCTAATTTGACTTTTTATCAATTTAACTGGTTAGCGACTCCAATTGTTTTTTCTAAGTATTTTTTAAACATTTTTTCAAAAAAAAAATTTTTTTTCTTAATTTTATATTAAGTAGTTTATATTAAACAGGCTAAACTTAGTATGGGTTAAATTAAAGAAGACTGAAATAGGGTTTGATAGTTAGCAAGTTCATATTCAATTCATATACACAACTCATACATGCTCATGTTAAAAGTTTAGAAATACTCATGTACAAAGCTCATAAGTGCTCATGCCAAAGAGATTATGTTGAATTCAAGTGTTCGACTCTCATATGTTCATATACATATGTTGAGTTAATTGATGTATGTAGACTCGTGTTGGTTATGTACAGTGATATAAGATTTGGAATTAAATGGAAAAATCAAGTCTTTTGGAATTTTATGGAGGAAGGTGTGATTTTTATAGTTTATATACAAGGAAAATAAATGTTTATGAACAATGTCTCATAGGATATGATGCACTAACGAGATTTGTGCTACCCTCCTCACTCGATATTATACATAAATTAGATGAATGTTTAATTGATTTTCTAATATTGTTATGATGCACAATACTAGAGAAACAATTGAGTTTAATTAAAAGATTCTAATATGACATATGTCTCTTATAACAAGGTTGATCATCACAATCAAGATGATTCATAAGATCTAGGGTTCATAAAGAAAACTCTTAAGGATGTGCTTACTACCAAAGATTATGAAAAAATAATGTTTACAACCCTTAATAATATTCTCCAGAGTTAATTAAGGGAAAAATTGTAAATAAAATAAAGTTTAAGAAGCCTAACTAATTGAATTTGAAATAAAAATATTAAATAATTCGTACTAGTCTATCATGAACAAGTGTATTGGTTTTAAAATGGTATTGAAACTAGTCTCATTTGGTATTTTGTGCACTTGAACCAACTAGACAATCCTATAACTAGTTATAAAACTAGTTCAACATGACATTCTATTCTTTAGAAGGAACCCACCAGCTAAATGGTGATGCATGAATTAGTCAAATAGTTAATGACAACAATTGTTTATGTTGCTGTTTTCGTACTTTATACGATTGACTCTTCACTCTCTTGAGTTGAACCATCTTCAATACCTCGCATGCTCAACAAATGAACTCTAAAACCCATTAAATGAGCTTTAAATATCCCAACATTTACCATTGAATGCACCTTTGTTCTTAGCTTTTAAAAGTTGTATGTAGATGACTTTTCTTGTTTTAAGTTCAAAGTATCTTTTAATAGCACATGCTCTATTCCTTACATGGAGATTTAACAAACTGATCCCCTTCTCTTCAGTAGGTTTTGTAATTTTTTCCCAACATAGCTAATGTATCTTTGAGTTTGAATTTGTACTTAACCATAGAAATTCGTCAATAATCTGAGTTAATTTCTCAACGATGTTTATTAGTAAATAGTAGGTTGACAAACTTTGAAGCATCAATCTAGCTAGGATTATTCTTCTAACCATACTAAGACATTTGGTCTTCCATCTACTTAACTTACATTAGACTTTCTCAATGATGAAGTTTAATTCAACAATGTTTGGCTTAAGTCTCTTATTTAATGGAAAACCTAAATATCTTCCAAAAATAGTGAGCTCTTTCATTCCTAAGAAATGTGTTATTTCTTGCCTAATAACGGGATGAACAGTATTGAAAATGAATATGCCTAATTTCAACCTATTAACATTCATCCTCGATATCTTCAGGAACTAGTCAAGCACTTGTATCATTACTTTAGCATTTTTTATGTCTACTTGAGCGCATAGCACCACACCAATAGCATAAGCAATGTGTGAGATATATAAACTAGAACCTTTGACTTTGGAGGGGATCCAAAATTTTAATGAAATTTCTTTACTAAAAAATTTTAATGAAATTTTTATACATAATATGAATAGGTATGGTGACAAAAGGTCACCTTGCCAAATTCCTCTTGAAGGTGTGATTGGGGGAAGGGTTTTACCATTGAGGATTACTTCTAACTTCACTAAAGTAATATAACTCATAACTAGTTTTATCCACCAACTTGAAAATCTGTCTCTATATAGAAATCAATAGATTAAATCCTACTCTAAAGTATTAAAAGCTTTGGCTAGATCTAACTTAATGATCATCCACCATTTGGAGGCTCTTTTTTTTTTTTTTTTTTAATTACATGAATGAAGTATTTCATTCCATAGCAATACATTATCAGCCACATTCTTACCTAAGACAAAGCTAGCGTGTGTTAGGTGAATAGTTTCATCTAATAGAGGTCTCAATCTACAGACTAAGATTTTTGTTACAGTTTTGTAGAGAGTAGAATAGAGGCCGATAGGTTTGAAGTTTGAGGCGCTTGAAGCTTGCCCATTTTTAGGAATGAGACAAATAAGTGTAAGATTTAATTTGGTTAGAATGGAGAAAGTTTGAAAAAAGCCTCTAAGTGGGAAGATAATAGATTATCCTACTATAGCTTAACTATTTTTGAAGATTAAGGAGTGTAACCCATCCTTTCCAAGGGCTTTCTAAGAACTAGTTAAAAAAATAAAAAAGAAGAACTTTTTAGATCTCCTATAAGGAAAAGGGTGATCCTAATTTAGCTCTTTGTTTAATGGAAAGTCCTTTAGCATTGAGATGTGATAATGGGTTCACAAATTGAGTGGACATCTTGGAAGTGGGAGTGTTCAAAGTGAGCATTTATTACTTGACCTATTTATATTAGGTTAAAAACCAAATTCCCTCTATCATCCTTTAGTGTCAAGATTCCATTTTTTGCTCTTCTTATTAGAACTAAAGCTTGATGGAACCTTGTGTTTCTTTCTCCTTCTACAATTCATTTAGTTTCTAGCTTTCATCCTCCAAAAGCATTCTTCTCTATCTAAGATTTCTTCTAGTTTTTGCTTTAAATGATGTTTTTCATTAATGAGTTAAGGAGTAGAATGATTAGTCATGCAGGCATCAATCAAGCGTAGTCTATCTTTGATGTCTTTTTTTTTTCGTGTATTAAATCAAAATAGAGCTTATTCCATTACCTAAACTTTCTTAACATTTTTGAATAGCTTTGAGACAATTGAAATTGTTTTCCTACTAAGTTTCTTTAATAAGTTTCAGGTAAAACCATGAGAAACATATGAGTTGAAATATGAATAAGTTACTTTTGAAAGCTAAGCTTTCAATGGGGTGAATTTTGAGTAATAGAGCATAATAGTTTGATGACCATTTTTAGATGTGAAAGATTGTTAATCCAGGGATTAAATGTATCCATTCAGCATTATACTATGCTCCATATAGCCTTCTCTATATTAGAGAAGTAAATTTTTGTTCATTTATCTAGGTGTATTTTGGGCCAATAAAACCCATATCACTTAGTCTAAAATCATTCATAAAATCTAAATAGTTATCAGCTTTTGATTTGTTGAAATTCTTTTAGCCTCATTGTTCATGAGGAAAGACCATATCATTAAAATCTCTTAAGGCACACTAAGGCATGGATTGGAAAGATATAGCTATTTCTCTAAAACTATCCTAAAGCTAAGGCTTAAAAATAGGATTGGGAGAGCCATAAATTGCTAAAATTGCTAAAGATAGGTTAGTAGATTTAACCTTATCGAGTAGATGAAATTCTTGATGGATGTGCCTAACAACATCAATATCAAGCACATTCATACTCTATAATAGGAGGATTCCTCTACTTTGTCCTTCAACCTCCTCAATACAACAAATCCATTAAGTTGTGATTGATGAAAAAAATTGTAAGTAGTCAAGGAATCTAGCCTAGTTTCCATTAACACCACCAAATTTGGCGTATATTCATTGATTACTTCCATAATTGTGTCCTACTTGATGTAAAGTTCATTCCCCTTACATTTTAAGCTACAATTTTTGTAGGTTATATCGATGTAGAAAGCCTTTGCTCACTCATTCTTTGAGCTATCTGTATTAAACAACTTCTAAACCAATACTCCCAGTTCCTTTGATCTCGAAGGAGAATTTATGTGGATTTCCAACCATACCCGCCCCCCCACCAACAATACACACACACAAATTTAGGATTACCATTGTCTCTTTTTGAATCATGAAGGTTGAATGTAATGCCCTAAAACCCAAGCGTTACAAATCGTTATGTATTCATAGCCTCTAACAACAAATCAAGCATAACATTCCATTGCAAACTTCAAGAGTTACTATAAAGGCCTCCATATATTCTTATACAATTAAATCTCCAAATAATTATAATATAACTTCTAATTAAGAAAAACTGATGCTTAATAAATAATCATTGCCACATAAGACTAAAGATCCCTATTATCCAATTTCTTAGGATATTCTTTAATATTATATGTAATCCTCACTCTTCCCATCCTTAAGGTAGTAACGATTATCTTCATAAATCATTGAAGTCAAGTAGTTCACAATAGTTCCAACATTTGAAAAATATAACAAAGTGAGTTGAAACCTAATACATAACACATAACCAAATGTACATGAACAACAATGCTAAATTACATACAAATAATTCTAGATAGATAAATCACATAACCACATTATTATCTTCATATTCAGCCGATCATACAACATAGAACAAAGGTCTTCATGACCCCTTTCACATCACATCATATCAACCTAACATTGGGCGTACTTCTTCAAGCCCTTCTATAACCTAATGTCAGGCTTGCCACTTTAGGCCTCTCTATAACAACTTAGATCTATCCCATATTATTTTCATGCAAAACTCCACTAAGGATAATACATTACGTAGATCATCTAGGTTGCCTCTTAGGATTTGTCACTCTAGACCATTCAGACGAGCCAAGCACAAGCAGTAAGCAATTATTTTAAACCGAATATTCATTTGTCCATTTGAAATCGATTAACTTAATAACCACATATAGCAAACAAGTGCTACGTCCTTGGATATTTGGAACCCCTTAATAATGAATTGTGCTTAGCTTTAGAATCTAAAAACATTAAATACACATTAATCTCCTTAAATCTTAAATAAGTGGTTTTACTTAGTTAAAACTCAATTTTAGACTCTTTAATTCTCCTTAATTTAACTTAATTAAGTACTAAAGAGATTTACTTTTGATTTGATAGGGGAAATATATTAAATAAAGGAGAAAACTCAAACTTGATGGGACATGACCTCTAACACGATTATGTTAGAGTAACTATGTCACTTTCTAATCACCTAAGTTGATACAATTTGTGATATGGTCATATCAATTTGACTACACACTTTTTGTTTTGATCACTTCTAATCACCTACATTGATACAACCTATGGCACGATCGTGTCAAAGTGACCGTATCACTTTTTGTGCTCTTACCAAAATAACCTCGTATCAACATGACTATGTTGACGAAGCTGTGTCAATTTCCCTACAATACATGTTTCTTTTGTTTTCAAGTAACCCTTAATCTCTTAAAACATCCTAACTACACATAAAAAACCTCATCAACAATACCCTACAAATTCTACATCTCTAAACACTTTATTTGAATTCAATATTTACTCCATTAATACCATAATCTCCATTACTTTATCACTTTAACCACCGAATCAACATCAAAAGTTTATAAAAACAAAATTATATAAAATCTTAGTATGAGGGATACTTTACCTTGATTTTGATAGTCCTTTAGAGTTGCTTTGTTTTCCTTTAGCTGATTAATATACAACCCTAAAAAGATCAATACATAACACTTATATTCAATTAAAAACCTAAATTCAACAATTAACTTTTCACTTAATATTGAAAGTCTCTGAAGGTTGTGTCAAGCCTTGCAATCCCCTTATTCAGACAAGTTACACTCATACTATGATGAGGGATCTAAATTAATCAAACCTTTTTTGCCAAAAACTAATAAGATTTAATAGAACTCTTAACTTACCTTAAGAGTTTTTGGAGTTTATAGAGAAGAGTCCTATTCGGTAGCACATAAGAAGTCTAAATGAGTTTATAGAAAATAATGTAGTATTTTATGCATTGGCTATGTCAAGAATTTTATGCACTCCCAACATTACCCTTCATTAAACCATTACTTAATACCTTAATACTCATTCCTTATAACTCTATCATCTTTTGTTTTATTTTTGACTTTTATTATTTTATATCTTTTTTTTTTTTAAGGTATTACATGAGAGGAATGGTATCTAACTTTCTCATTAATATTGCTATTGGTAGTATCCAATTAGGTAGCTTTGGGTTTGGCAGCTTGACAGCTTACTTTTCTCCGTTATCACCTTGATGGTCCTTTCTTACTTGGCCATAAGTTTCATAAGTTGAGGGTTGCTCCCATGCACAGAGGTGTAGATTTGTATTAAATAGTCTTTCCTTAATGCTACTTTGAGGCTCAACTTGATTAGGTAAACTTCTCCTTGAGGCATCAAGACTATTCCCGTAATCCTTGGAACCATGTGAACAATGACCATGTGACTTAGGATTCCCCTCACTTCTATGAACTCTACAGCACTCTATGTACATGATTGTCTTACTCCAATATCATAATTCTAGTGTAATACTCCAACTATAGATGATCCAAGTGAAAATATATTTAAAGAGGTGATTGAAAGTGATGATTTCTTTTTTATTTTTCCTTTAGAAGGGGGAGTGGTTCATTTGATTTCCTTTATTTTAAACGCAAAGCATTTATCATCAGCATTTAAGGGAGTTTTAAGGCTATAATTAGTGTCGGCTGATGGAATTAGGGAATTATTATCCTTTGTTACCACTTCATTCCCCTAGCTAGGGTAACAGTCTGATTTGACAATTATCATTTCCATTTCAGTTTTTTGTTCATTTACTTCTTCCTTCCCTTATTTAGGATTGGTTTCTTTTAGCAAGTCTACTTTAAGACTTGGTTTTCATGGATTAAATCTTGGTTTTAGATTCTCATTAAGGAGACTTAGGTGTAGTTCTAACTTACTTTAGGTGCACCTTCTTTTTAGCTAATTTTTTCTTAGACATGACATCTAGGCTCCATATCTAGTATGATCAGAACTATCATGGAATTTGTCCTCCTATGTCTTTCTTCCATTATTAATGTCTTAGATCATTTTTGGGTGAGCCTCATCTATTTTATTGCTTATAACTACCCACTCCTTATTATTAGCAAGGTTTGTCGGATAGCTATTGCAAATGGAGTGACCATCCAAACAGGCCATAGGGTCGATGTTCCAAAGCTAGAGCATTTTAACGGAACGTGGTCCGCGCGGGAAGTAGACAACTTCTTATGCGGTGTGTAACAATACTTTAACGTTGTAGGAATCTTAGATGATGTTGGAAAGGTACGTACTGTTGCTATGTATCTAAAAGACTTTACTATGGTATGGTGGTGTAGGAAGGTAGCTGATATCAACACATGGGATAGCTTTGCACAAGAGCTAAAGAGTCAATTCTCCCCTCAAAATGTTACTAAGGAAGCAAAGGTGAAATTGCGTCACCTAACCCATAAGGGTGACATAAAGCAATATGTAAAGGAATTTTCAGAGTTGATATTAGAGTTCCCATACCTCAACCAAAAAGATGCTTTGGTAATGTTTGTGGATGGCTTATAGCCCTAAGCTAAATTAAAACTGGAGCGAAGGGGAGTAGAAGACATTTCCAAGGCTATAATAGTTGCTGAAGGCCTAATGGAATTTCGGAAGACAGATCCTAAGATCATAGGGGGAAGATGGAAAGGGAGAGCTGAAAGGGAGAAGAGTGGGAGTTCTTCCAAAGGGAAAACCAAAGCAGAAGAAAGAGATAACAATCGAGGTAGAACTCGTGAAGGGAGAGATGGAAACCCCGTGAATTGAAATGTTATTTCTATAATGGTCCCCATTATGCCAGGGAGTGTCTAAAGAAAGAGAGATTGGCGGCGCTAGTAACAGGTGAAAGCTCAGATGATGGGGATGAGGCTCGATTAGGGTCAGTTCGTCTACTCAGTGCCATGAAGTCTCAAGTTAACGAAAGAAAAGGATTGATGTATACCGAATTATCTGTAGCAGGTAAGAAACTTAATGCCTTCGTAAATACAGGGGTATCTCATCTTTTCATTTCTGATATGGCAGCAAAGAAGTCGGGGCCAAAAGTAGAGGAGACCAAAACATGGCTCAAAACAATTAACTCAAAAGAAGTTCCCACTATGGGAGTAGCTAAGGGGATAGAGCTCCATATTGGGGGTTGGTAGGGAAAAGAGACAGTTGAAGTAGTACTAATAGATGATTTTGAGTTTGTGATTGGGATGGATTTCCTAGATCATATTGATGCACTTATTGTACCACGGGCTAACTACATTTGTGTACTTGATCACAACTCACAATATGTAGTCCCCGTCACAAGGAAGGTAAGCCAAGCCACCAAATTCCTATCGACTATGCAATTGGAAAAGGGACTCAAGAAGAATGAAGTCACTTATTTGGCTACCTTAAAAGTTAGGGAAGAGACTATTGGCCAAGAAAGGGTTCCACCTCGAGTGAGGGAGATATTGGAAGAATTTAGGGATATAATGCCGCCAATGTTGCCCAAGAAGCTACCACCAAGAAGAGAAGTAGACCATGTGATAGAATTAGAACCTGGAGCCAAGCCACCTGCCGCCGTCCCATACAGGATGTCACCTCTAGAATTAGAAGAGTTAAGGCAACAATTGAAGGAATTACTAGAAGCAGGTTTCATTAGACCTTTAAAGGCACTCTTTGGAGCTCTTGTGCTCTTTCAGAAGAAACAAGATGGATCACTCTGAATGTGTATTGATTATCGAGCCATAAATAAGATTACTATAAAGAATAAGTATCCCATTCCATTAGTTTTGGACCTATTCAACAGGTTGGGAGAAGGTAGATACTTCTTCAAATTGGATTTACGGTTGGGATATCACCAAGTGAGGATTGTAGAAGGAGACGAACCCAAGACCACTTGTATTACAAGGTATGGTGCTTTTGAATTCCTGGTCATGTCGTTCGGCCTTACCAATGCCCCGGCTACTTTCTGTACACTTATGAATCGTGTTTTGGCCCCCTTTCTTGATCAATTTGTAGTAGTATACTTGGATGACATTATGATTTATAGTAAGACGTTAGAGGAACACATAGAGCACCTTTACTCAGTATTCTTAGCTTTAAGAAGGAATGATCTATATGTGAAACTAGAGAAATGTGTTTTTGCATAAGAAGAGGTGACATTCCTTGGTCACATAGTAGGGAGAGGAAAGATTAGAATGGATGAAGGAAAGGTGCAGGCCAACTGGGATTGGAAGGAACCCACTAAGCCTATTGAGATGAGATCCTTCCTTAGCTTAATGAATTACTATAGAAGATTCATCAAGGGCTATTCAAGGATAGCGAGCCCATTGATAGACTTACTCAAAAAGAATACCTTATGGAATTGGAGTACAGATAGACGACAGGCATTCGAGACCTTGAAGATGGCAATCACTAAGGAGCCGGTCCTTCTCCTTCCCAACTTTAGCATACCCTTTGAGGTATGTACAGATGCTAATGATTTTGCTATTGGAGGGGTTTTAATGTAGGAAGGACACCTTATGGCATTTGAAAGTCGGAAGTTAAATGACACAGAGAAGTGATATCCAGTGCATGAAAAGGAGATGACGGCGATAGTGTACTGTCTCCGAGTATAAAGGCACTACTTGTTAGGGAAAAAGTTTGTGGTCAAAACTGACAATATGGCCACTAGCTATTTTCAGACTCAGAAGAAGCTCTCTCCTAAGCAAGCCCGATGGTAGATTTTCCTGGCAGAATTTGATTTCGACCTTGAACATAAGTCAGGTAAGACGAACGTTGTAGTGGATGCTTTGAGCCGAATGGTTGGGTTGGTAGCCATCAGTAAACCTGAAAGCAACTTCGTTGATAGAATTTAAGAGGGGATGGAGAATGATAAACAAGCTAAAGCTCTATTAATCCATTGTCAAGAAGGGAAAACGAGGAGATTTTGGCAAGAGAATGGATTAATATATACAAAGGGACAACGAATTTATGTGCCTCAATCCTTGAACCTAAGAAGGGAGATACTTAGAGAATGTCATGATTCTAAATAGGCAGGTCATCTAGGAATGCATCGTACTCAAGCCTTAGTAGAAGAAAAGTATTTTTGGCCACACATGAGGGAAGATATTGAGAGCTATGTTCGAACTTGTCTAATATGCCAACAAGACAAAGTTGAACGCAAAGCAACTCTGGGACTACTAGAGCCTCTTCCCATTTCTGAACGACCATGGGAGAGTGTTTCCATGGACTTTATTGTAAGTTTGCCCCGATCGGAAGGGTATGGTACAATCATGGTTGTGGTAGACAGGTTTTCAAAATACGCGACTTTTGTTTCAGCAACAAAGGAGTGCCCGACAGATGAGGCTGCCCGATTGTTCCTGAGACATGTAGTAAAGTATTGGGGCTTGTCAAGAAACATTGTGAGTGATCGAAATGGGCGATTCATAGGGAAATTTTGGACAGAATTGTTCAAACTTCTGGGATCCGAGTTGAACTTTTCAATTAGTTTGCATCCTCAGACGGATGGTCAGACGGAGTGAGTAAATGCTTTAGTAGAATTATACTTAAAGCATTTTGTAGGAGCTAACCAGCGCGATTAGACCAAGTTGTTAGATGTGGCGAAGTTCTCATTCAACCTACAGAAGAATGAGTCCATCAAACAGATTCCTTTCGAGATCGTCCTGGGAAGGCAACCCTTAACTCCTCATACAGTGACAATGGGATATACGGGGTCCAACCCTCCCGCATATAAATTTGCAAGGGAATGGCAAGAAAATCACGACTTAGTTCGAACATACTTAGACCGAGCTATCAAGATAATGAAGAAAATTGCAGATAAGAAGCGTAAGCCGATGGAATATCAAGTAGGTGACCAAGTGCTTATTAAGTTACATTTGATACAACGTATAAAGGGACAATTGCATAAAGGTCTAATGAGGCGCTACAAGCAAATTGGAACTTCTATCCAAGGTGAAATTCCACCCGGTTTTCTACGTGAGCATGTTAAAACCATTTCACAAGAATGAGGGAGAACCTATAAGAGCTATATCACAAAGGGCCCTAACAGGAGTACGGGATTCATTTAATAAGGAAGTTGAAGGGATCATAGCTGATAGACACGTGAGGAGACGTGGACCAACTCCCAAACACAAGTATATGGTAATGTAAAAGGGAAGACTAGAGAGTGAGGTCAATTGGGAACCAGCCGAAGCACTATAGCAATTCAAAAACAAGATTCAAAAGTTCCATAATGAAGGTGCGACGAGGGCGTCGCTGGATTGAGCGGGGGAGAATGTTATGAACCTCTCAAAATGGGCCATTCCCAGGAGGTTCCTAAAACCCAAGACTAAAGCTCAAGCCCCTAAAAGCTTCTAGAAATTGAAAAGCTCTAGAAGGTTCCAGAAAAGTCCAGAATCTTGTATAATTGTAAGTGGGGTAGGTGAATGTGGTAGTTGGGAGTTAATTGTAACCGTTAGATCGAATTGATCTCAACCACTAAATTGTAAAGGCTTTCTGTATATATAGGGGTGTTCCCCTCCCTAGATGTAAAATACATTTTATTTGAGTGAATACAACATATCTTCAGAGTTTCTCTCTCTAAACATTGTGAGTGTGTTACAGGCTGACTTAGTCTTTTTTAGTGTGGTCAGAAACGCTAAGTGTCGCACAGGATCGAGTGACGAAATCTGCCCGTGACATGTCTATCCTAATAATTGGGCCAATTAGGGAACCTAAAGATTTTAATAACTTAATATCATAATATTTAAGGGTAACTTACAGATCCTCATCCAAACAATAATTAACTAAAAGTTGAAGAGGATGCCCTAAAATTCAATTCCTAATGTCTAATTATTAAAAAGTGGTAAGTAACAAACCATAGCCCAACCTTAACAACTATTCTTAAATCCTACTAAATTACAAAGGTGACTACATAAAAACCAAATCCTATACTGATGATCATAGAGAAACTTTAACCCAAGATCCACATAATCTTTGATTATTGAAATAAAAACTTAAATCCCAAAGAGGCTCCATGTAATTTGATGATTACAAAAGTTCGTCACTTTGCCCTAATTCTTTTCACTTTTTTTTTCCAACGGGAGAAATGTATAGACCTTTGATACCTAAGCTAAGGGAGCATTCATCCATTAGTTGTTGCGATGTTCCACATCATCTTCACATTCCTCCATCTCCTCCAATTCATTGAGAGAAAAAGCTTCGGCATACATGTTTTCCATTTGACCGATTAAATATGTCCTTATAGGATAAATTGGACGTTTCGTTACGCTTTAGATTCTGCGAAACTAAAGATGGAATTAGATTAAATGGTGATTCTAATTCTAGATCTTCAAACGATTTAAATCATTTCCTCTTTTATTCAATAAGGCTGGGTTAGGGCTAGGGGTCAAAGCAAGATGAGAGAAGTTCATCCTTTCTTCTTTACATTCACTCGTCCTCTATTGGACAGCGGTTATTTTTCTTTTGAGCAACGATACTTGCTGAAACAAGGATCTGAGTATCAGATTCGAAAGACTTGCCATAGACAAGTGCCAGCTGTCATTTGACAACTTCTTTAATCTTTGCATTGATTAGCTGAACTGTTGTACGAAAAGGAGGGCTACTGTGGGCTCTTACCTTTTCTTCTCAATTAATAATTAGACTATCGTACGAACCGACAAATCTTTGGTTTCTTCAATCAATTAACTAACTTAAAACGAGTTGGACAAGCTCAACAGCTTGTACAAAACGATAAAATCTTATTTAGCCAGTACCTCGTCTCTTTTGTACGAAGATTTAAATAAGGATGCAATCGGCCAGATTATATATTAAAAAGTATTCAACTCAACAACTTAAATAAAAATCTCATAAAGTATTATCCTATAAGATTTAGAATTAGATTTTAAAATATAATTTAAAATTTTATAGAGTTTATGATCAAACTTTGAGATTATAAAAAAACTCAATAAAAAATCTTATTCGATAAAAATGATTATATGTTAATAAAAAATATTTACTCTTAACTTATACAATATATATAACTTTTATATTATACAATAAATTTAATTCACCATTTTTATTATTCTATAAGTCAGTAAATATAATATTAATCTTATTTATTTTTTTTTTTATTCTCTCTCTAATTCTGTATAAACCCTATAAAAACTTACCCTTATAAGATCTTTTGAATCCTATAAAAACTTGTCCTTATAGAATTAAAAACCTTATAAGACCGGGTTTTAGAAATAAAAAGTAAAACTGTATAGAGTTTTTATAACATTTTGAAAAACATCAAACTCTATAGAGGTAAGTTCAAGTTTCATAAAACTTATCTCAAATCCACCATAGTTGCATCTCTATTCATTTACCCACAATTGAATTTCTCTTAATTTACTATTCAATTATTAAGATTATCTAAATTTTTAAAATATCATATAATAATATTATCATATTTCTTATAATCTTATTCGTTAGTTACATGAGACAATATTATATTCTTTAATGGCTGATCTTTAGCACTACTTGGCTTTTATATCTATATTACCATTTTTTTTTTCTTTTCTGGTTGCATGAGAACTAGTTAAATTAAATCTTTATCAAAATTCAGATCTATCATTTTCGTACAATCTTAGTTTTTTTTTTTTTCCAATTTTGAATTAATAACATGGAAGTATGCAAAGTAAAGCAAAGGTAACAGCATTATATAACTTTTGATATCAACCTAGGAAGGCTTTAGTAGCACTAATATCTATTGAATATTGTTCTCATTTAAAATTTTTTTTAGTAGATTTCAGTACTTTATTTCATATTGTTGTCATGGAGAATTGCATAGATATTAAATACCATTTTATTATTAATACCGTTTTAAATTGATATAATACAGTATTATTATTATTATTAATATAATTTAAAATCCTCAAACTGATCATTATATTTATCTTATGACATAGGCTTAATAAAACTATTTTATGGTAATCCTTTTTCTTTTAAAATCCCTCCCTAAAAATAGCATTTTTTTAAGCTAGCATAGCTGTTATATATCTGATTTTTAAGAGTAACATATTTCTGATAAAAATAGTTATATGAAGATTTTAACTTTAAATTTCTATATTAATGAATAAACGGTATCACAGTTAAATTAGGTTGCTAAATAGATATGTTATCTTTAAGTGTACTTTTTATTTCTATACCTGATATCCCTATTGAATGCGGTTAGCTTATCAATTGCTACACACAGAGTGGATTTGAGATGGTTAAAGGTGGCGCAGCTTGGAAATTTTAGTTGACTTCACTAATTTATTGAATGTGGTTGTTTATTTACATTCATACAAAATGTGACGTGTGCATGTGTGTCTGTATGTATTTACTTATGTATGTATCTATATATATATATATATATATGTATGTATGTATAACCATGGAGAAGATATTCACACACTGAGATCTCCGTTGAATGCTATTGCGTTATCCATTATCGCGAGCAACTCACATCCAGAGGGAAGTAACGGCACAGGACTCCCCACAACCAATGCCGAGAAACCAATTAAGGGAAACTGATACTGATGACGGCAGAAGATCACCACTATCTGAAAATATGCCGGTAGTTGTGGCCAGTTTGATAGGAAGAGTGACGTACCAGGCAGCGATCTCATATCACGATATGATTTTGAAAGATGACCTTGATCAACTAAAGAATTGTACATTTAAAACCATATTCTTCAACAAAAAAATCCTGTCCCCATGCCATGAAACCGTTCTTTACATTCATGGTTTTTAACACTGTCGGCTTCTTTGCCGCTGTTACACTTTTCTTCTTCAGAAAGTCAAACCCGAGTTCGGTATCTAGCAGATGTAGCTCTCAGTTGCATGTCGTTTACCTACATGGCTCCATCAATTAATCATATATCCACGAAGTTTCCTCATTCCAATGTATGCTTTAAGTTTTTTACTTGTCGTGATCATATCACAATGACCATGACAAAAAATTAACTTCAAACGTCTGGGAGTTAACAACAAATAAAGTCGGTGGCATGAAGAAGTGTGTATTGACTCTGCGACGGCAATCATTAACGGATACCTCAAATGTAAAAGCATGATGAAGGAAGTACGGCATCATCTACTTAAACTTTATGTGTATGCATGTGTCTTTATAATGCATTGAGTGCTACGTCGTTTTTTGATTATGTCTCTAGTTTTGAGAGACAGAAGCCTTGGTCATAAATTTTATAATGAACATCTTTGGTGTTGTTTCTACACATCAATAAGTGTTTCAGAGTGAGTTGTGATACATGAACCTTGGATTTGTTACTGTAATTAAGTTAAAGCAGATCCAATTGTTATTCATAGAGTTTGAAATCTATCTAATCATTCAGATAGATATAATATTTCAAAAAATTTAAGTCGGGCAATTCTCTATTTGTATATGTTTTTAAGTTTTTATTGCTCCATATTACGTATTAATATTATCATTTTGTTTTTCAGTAATTTGAAGGGATCTAAGTGCTGCCTTTTCAAAAAAATCGAGGATTAGTGCAATTTTAAAAGATTTTAGGTGTTCATGTAATTTACCCATTTATTATATAATATAACAAAAATAAAAAATAAAAGAAAGATGGCAAAAGGTAGTTAAAAGCTATAGTTATCTTAACTCTCCTTCCGATGCCAATCAAAAGTTGATGATGACGACACATCTAAAGATAGATATGTATTTTAACCCATTTTCTGAATTTTTTTTTTCTTTTTCCAGTACGAAAACATCATATTTTTTTTAACAAGTTGAAGGGGGTTTACATTTATTTGTATATAACCACATCTACATAAGGTTGTCATATAAGCAACACGAGACAAAAGTCCAAAGAAAAAGTTTTAAAGACAAAAGTTTCTTTTATTAAAACTCTATAAATATTAACTAAGCGTCCTTATAAAGTGTGTTTATTTTCATTTTGTTAATAGTAATATGTTAAATACTATAAATGGAAAATAATCATTCCGAATTGACATATAGTTTAAATTTCAATATTATTTAAATGAATATTTTACTTTTTATTTTCTTTGTTTTTTTTTTAAATTGTTGTAGGTGACTCGTGTTAGACATACCAGGTCTATGGGTCTATACAGTTGGACTCCCTAGTTGGAACTTGGGAGATCATGATGGAAGCTTATATAACACCAACATTGTCGGGGGTTTCGTCTCCCGAATTCCCATGCTTAAGGAATGATAGCCACGTTCCTTCACCGATTTACTAGGTTCCTTGACGAGAGAATGTTCCTTGTTAGAGCAATTGTTCATCTGTTTTTTTTTTTTTTTTTATGTAACTTTTTAAGTATATATATATATATATATATATATTATTGGACCTAAATATGATATAAAAAAAAATTGTAGGTAATTTTTTTCAAGAAACTTAATAATAAAGTAATAAGTTTTTTAAAAAAAGACTTTCTTAATATGAAACCAAAATGAGTTCTTTAAGATAAAGATGCTCTTAGAGTTACTTAAATATTAATAAGGACAAGTAATAAAGTTGAAGGCATTTTTCTTCTTCCTTAAAAAAAAAAAAGAAAAGGTTCTTTTTAGTTTTGGTTGTTTAGCTTTTGCAATGTTTGGATTTTAATTTTTAAATATTGGCAAGTAACACATGTTTATTGATCCTAAACGAAATTATATAAAAATAATTATATAAATATAAATGTTAAATCGTATCTACAAAATGTGATATTAAAAATTATAAGAATATTGCATGTACGAGTTGCTATTTCATGTTTTTCATATTGTGATTATAACACATCTCTTAAATACAATATATATGTATATACTAATGTCGCATGTCAAACATGTAACATACCTATTATAATGTAGCATGTTATGCATATAACATATGTATAATCTTAATATCATTGTGATATAATATTGATATTTCTATAAGTTATTTTATATAGTTAATATTTATCTATTTTAATTGTAAATATGCAAATTCCTCCAACATATTGCGGACAACTTCTTTAGACAATACAAATTGAGGAGACATGATTTATTTCCTCTATATATATTTACTCAACGTACTCATCTAAAGCAATACTCAATACTAACATTATATCTCATATTTGTGCAATGACAACTTTCCTTGGTTTTGATTCCGTGTAAACAGCCAAGTCATGAGAAACATTTTTAAAAGAATTAGAATCAAAACAATAAAGTTTATTCATCAAGTTACACATGTTACGTTTAGGACAAGGTAGCAACTCAAAATCTTTAAAATCCATCTTATTCAAGATTAATATGTTTCTATTTGTGTGGTAAGGTTATTGTAGTTGGTCAATTAGGTACAACAGACATGTTAATCGACTTAGGAGACATTTTGAGCTAGTAACATGTAGAGGAATGTCATTAAGAAGAGGCGTGGAAAAAAAAATGAACAAACTCAATATCCTGAATGTATATGTGTAATAGTAGATCAAACTTTATGTTCTTAATCACTTTTGAATCATTTTTGATGAATTGTCTATTTGATTTTCTCTGAAGTGATTTTAGCATAGCTTTGTTATTTATATGAAGCTTGTCTATGTTTTAATGAATCAAATGAGAAAAGAAGCTTCCTATTTATAAAGTTTGGAGGTTAATCTTATTCGTCAAATGACTCCAAGATAAATTGTTAAGATTAAGCTTTATTATTAAAGCTTATCGTTTCCTTTAATCTTCATAGGTTTGGGCTTACTTAAGAGTTTATAATAGTTAATGAAAGCCCATTAATGCGATAAATAAACTCAAAGTACATATAAGCTCCCTTAAGACCCATTAACACCAAACAAAGCTCAAATGAGCTCAAAGAATTTGTTTTTGAGTTTACTTTTTGCGTGCAAGATAATCGAGTAAGACTGAGAGCAGAAAATCCAATGTAGAAATTCCTATTCTGAGCCTACCAGTTTAAATTTTCTTAAAACATCTCTAAACGGGCCAATTTTCTAAATTCTATCACTAATTTAAGATATTGGTCCATGGCTTTAAATTGGGTTTAAAAGCCCAATTATCGAAATGACTCTCTATATTTTTTGCCTCTTAACCAAAATCCCTTAGACATGATTGAAGAGATTTTGGGCATTTTATAAGTTGTCTTTTCAACTATTATGTAAACATATCGGATATTAACTTTACTGATTGATCATTTACGATATTGATGGACTTAATACTTCTTTCTAATTAATAACGATTTGAGTAGAGGTATGTAAGTAGGTTTTGGCCTATGGAATGACCCATTTAATCCACTTTTAAGACTGATTAAGATTAAGGTTTTTTTGTTTATTTAAAAATGGGTCAGATGAACCCAATCCATTTAACCCATGGGCCAAAAGTGAGCCAGTTTAGATTAGCTCGTTTAACCCGTTTATGCCTTTGGCCTGCGGGCTAACTCGTTTAATCCACTTTTTAAATAAGTTAGGACCAAGATTTTTTAACCCATTTAAAAAGCAGGCCAAATGAGTTTAACCCGTTTAACTTGCGAACCAAAATGAATCGGACTGAATTGATCTATTTAATCCACTTGTATACCTCTATATAATAAATTGATGCCTACTTTGCCGCAATGGAATTCATTTCTTCATAAGTTCTATGTTGTACCTATTTTTACCTACAGGATGTTAATTTGCATTTTCATAGTTACGCATGGTAAACTCCCATGGCCTATGATAATTATTTATGAGTTCCAACACTGAGGGCACTGATGTATCCTTAAATATAATGAATTTTTTAAGAAATCTAATGATGATGGTGTTAATATGTTGAGTTCTCACAATAGCATAGCCCCTAGTCATTTGACACTTGGTGAATAATGAGTATGGCATATTAACCATTCCATCTTCTTGCCTCTTATTCAGCCATAAGGTGATAAAATATCATGAATTATGGGGCGTGTCTAAGTCCTTTAAATTCAACATGGAAACAAATGTGAGTCGATCATTTCTGCCTCGTTGATCCATATTAGTGATATATCACTTCAAATATTTTCTTAATTATCTCTTTAACCTTCCTTCAACTACTCAAATAGCAACAATAATATCTCAATTTAAATTCAAATATAACCTAACAAATTTATCAACATCACCGGTACTTATAAATCTAAACTCAAATCATCAATCTTTATCTCCTCGAGCACATAATGTCAGCTATATGTCTCTTGTCGTAGTTATCCTTCCAATGTTCTATGTCTTTCGTCATCGACTTCGACTTTAGCCTACCCTTTTTTTTTTCTTTTTTTTTTTCCTTCTATTTCTTGATTTAAATTTTTCATTCTAATCTTCCTTGTTGATATGATATCTACAGAAGATGAAAAATAGATGTGCCGAAAAATCAGAGCAATATGAGACACAAGCACGTCATAAGAGCTTAACCATTTTTTTCTTTGTTTTCTTCCTTCACTTAACATATATTTCTTTTGATAAATATTTGAATCTTCACTTGCCATATACTTCATCCTTTTGCATTGATCAACGGGTTCCATTTTGCATGTTTGCAATTGGTCGGAAACGAGGGGCTTAAGAGACTTCTATGCTTAAGATTCTTCGGCATCAACTCGACAGTAAATTGAATAATGTCGAAACTATCCTTTGGATTTCCTCATGAAATCACATCATCTGGTATCTCATGCAATTTTCTTTTTTTCTTTTAGTCTCATTCAATGTCCCAATACGTATATAGTTTCTTTTTTTTTTTTTTTTATGCTTTGAATTGTTAGAAGCACGTAAATCATCAAGAGCATGAATCAAGGCTTTGACATCAATCTGTAGGCTTTAATCTTTATTTCCTTTTCTTTTCTTTTCTTTTTTTCTTTATAAAAATTTGTGATACCAAATTATAATATCCTCCATTATAAGCAAATAAATCGAATTTCCTTCAATAGATATTTATCTGTACCATAACACCTCGTCCTTCATAGCAACATTCTGTAATCGCATGTTTTGCATCCTTGTATAGTATTGTTTAAATCTAAGGAGACCAAACAAAGCCTCACGTGGAGCATAGCAAAACCTCCTCGCATAATTCGATTCTTTTCCACTTCACTAAATTTAGTTGACTTTCTTGATCGCAAGCCTTCATCGTCTAGAAAGAAAAGCATGTAGCTTCCCTCTCCTTTTCATAATTTATAGTTGTCAACTTCATTGTCATCATGACCTGGTGCATTTCTATAACAATCAATCTCTTTTCTTTCTTCTTTTTCTTTTTTTCTTTTTTTAATAAACAGTATGATATTATAATACGATCATGGGCTTGGTCTCTTGCGGTATCGTTCTCACTCAGCTCGAAAACATGATATTCAACTTGTTCTATCCTATATATATATATATTAGTGGTTCTTAATAATTTCATTTACTTTAGATTAATCCAAATAATTTGCTCGATAGACTAGTGCTATTTCAATCTTCATGGTTGCTTTTGCTTGAAGCTCACAGTTTAGGATTTCTCTTTAAGACGGAACACATAGTTATAGTTGAATTTAGGATGCATTCATACATATAATGGACTGTGGAGTGTCCATGAGCCAGCATATATGTAGATTGAGAGTCATAAGAAGACGGATCATGGTCTAGCTCATATATGCTATTCCAAAATTATGTGATATCTAGCTTTTTTCAATTTCTTTTCTTTCTCTTTTTTTTTCAATTGATATCGGACCTTTTTTGCTCCTTTTTTTTTTCTTTTTTTTTTAATGAATTTTTTTCTTTTGCAAGACAACCCTTAGTATCATTCCACTCTAAGGCCAAGCTTGATCACTCAAATGGGCTTATGGTCAACTTTAGGCATTGCTTGAATTCCCAATATTTAACACTATATAGGCTCATGGCTAATCTTAGGTATTATCGCATATTCCTGATCCCACTAACCATTCAATGGGCCTGTTGTTAACTTCAAGTGCTAGCTTGGATTTCCCAAAATATAATCATTAATTCAAGCCCTTAGTTAACCTTAGCGTTACTGTAGATTCCTAAATTCTAACAAGTCTGTGATTATCTTTATGTGTTTTCTTGGATTCCCATTTCATTAACCAAGGAGTCAAGTAGTGAATTGCACATCCAAGGAGTTCGCACCCAACTAAGTCACACGTCATCCAATTGTTAAGCATTGCACTATTCAGTAGGGGTCGAAATAACTTTAGTGTTATTTCCATCTCTGAAAGTCATTTGTCAAGCTTAAAGGTGTATCACCCTAACGAGCTAAAGAGGGAATCCAAGTCCAATCAAATGATCCATTCAACAGTTAAGCATCTATTCAATTGCTCCATCATTAACGAGCGAAGAGTTACATTACTTGGGAGCGTCAAGATTGAACCAGGTGTTGTCACCAATGTTAAATGCAAGGTTGTCATTTAATAGTCCAAGAAGAGAACTAGTTCCCGAGGTGCATTACCCTAAGATATCAAGATTACAACAAGCTCAAGGAAAGACGACTATCCAAACTTTTTGTAAGCATAAGTCACCAATGTTAAATGCAAGGTTGTCATTCAATAGTCCAAGAAGAGAACTAGTTCCTGAGGTGCAATACCTTAAGATATCAATATTACAACAAGCTTAAGGAAAGACGACTATCCAAACTTTTTGTAAGCATAAGTACCCCACTTTAAAGTGTCAAGCATCACTCAATCGCCTAAGGAGAGATGGACATCCAACCCTTTTCAAAATTTCATGTGCTTTGTTTCGGAGTACCAAGTGTCATTCAACTTGCATAAGATCATTACTCAAGCTTCACTTCATGCAAAGATGTCACATAAGATTTGTTCAAGAGCTTTTTTGGAGCTATGTGGCTATGGAGTTTTGAAAGGAAATTCTTGACACATCGTAGTATTGGCTTCTTCTTCCATAGTTGATAGATCATCATACATGACTATGCAACAACTCATAATTCAAAGGATACTTTTCTTGTCTCATTATGTAAGTACCTTTTACACTGGCTTATGTAGATGATGAGTCATCATGTAGAGTATATCATGGAGTTACTTCAACTTTGTAAGCTTGTTTTGATCCTTAACAATTAATATGCCAATAATCAAATTACAAAACCAAGGCTACTCCAAAGGAAATGGCATCATGATTGTTAAGCCTATCATGGAATCACTTTGAATCCTTATGACTAAGATTGCTTTGATGTTGTTATTATAAAAAGTGGCATTACGGCCATCAAGCCAACTGTAAGATTGCTTCGATCCATCACAACTAAGGTCATTTTGGCTTTGTGATTGAATAAAGATAAAGGCATCATACCCATCGTGTGCTTAGGAGTGGATAGTTCTATAAAGAAAGAGCAGTTATCATGAGGTAATTAATTCAATCATACATAGATGAGATCCTTTGACTGTAAGATCTATGAAAAGGTATTACTGATGCTACAAAAGGCATTATGGATGCTATAGGATCACTTTGACTCATCATAGTAGAGATCACTTTAAACTCATGAATAATGTCATAGAATGGGCGTTATGCCCACTGTATGCTTAAAAGTGTATACTTCCATCGAATGATAACAACTACCATGATACAACTACTTTAATTACTCATAGATGAGGTCGCTTTTAGGTTCTAAAGATAGGTGTTACGACTATCAAGCCTGTTATGGGATCGTTTTAACCCATTACAACTGAGATCACTTCGATCTCATGAATAATGTAGCAGAAATGGGCATTACGCTCACTATGTGCTTAGGAGCATGTGCTTCTACTAAGAGATTATAACTACCATGACCTAATTGCTTCAAGCATTCATAAATGAGGTCTCTTCAACCTCAACTCTATAGAAAAGCGTTACACCTGCCAAGCCTATTGTAGGATCACATCAATCCATCACAGCTGAGATCGCTTCAATCTCGTGAGTAATGTCACAGAAATGGGCATTGTACCTGCGAAATGCTCAAAAGCCTATGTTTCTACTGAATGATTACTACTACCATAATTTGATTACTTCAACCATTCATGGTTGAGGTCGCTTTGACCCTGACTTTATGGAAAGACATTATGGTTGCCAAGCCTGCTGTGGGGATTACTTTGACCCATCACAATTGAGATCACTTCGATCCCATGATTGAAGACCACCAAACAGTAACCTTTGATAAACCCGTATATCTAAGGATTGTAGTAGCAATGTTAGCTACACTAGTGTAAGCAGCAATGTTAGCTACGCCGGATTTAGTTTCATAAAGACTATTGATAAAGGATAGCAAGTGGCAATATGAGCTACATTTGATTAGGCGGCAATGTTAGCTACACCAATTTTAGTTTTATAGAGATTATTAGTAAGGGATAGTAAGTGGCGATGTTAGCGGTGATGTTAGCTACAACTGATCATATTCGTGAATAAAGTAATGATAGCTATATCATGGTGGTTAAAAGATGCTTATCAAAATGATACTTTAATCGCTTGACAACAAAGGGCTATCAAATGGCGATGTTAGCTATGCCAATGCATCATAAGCTTATGGAAACAATGTTGGCCGTACGCAATGTAAAGGGATTATCCTAGCTTCAAAGGTATTGCTTGTTTATTTGTCTTAGGTAATTCTCCATGTCTTCTTTCATCACATTGGATGAAGTAGTAGATGCAAGATTAGCTATTGTTTGGAGCATTGGTACGAGGTTACAAGGTGTAATTGTGCTAGTCATTAGCAGCTGTAAGATGCACCTTGAAGAGGAGGATCTTCTAGGGTAGGCCCTTGTTTCCTCAATGGTAGGTGTTAGGCGAGCTTTAGTCAAGTGTTGTAGTGGTTATGTAAGGTCCTCTTGCTGCTCTCCTTCGCCTTTTGTAGGGGTTAAACAACTTGTTCATGCTGATGAGCGTCTTTTGTGGTGACAATAAGAGGTAAACATCTTGAGACTTACATGCTTAGTATAGGTATAGCCATCCTAGACAACACACCAATAGGTATGATGGTAGTAATAAGTGCCTATAGGTTTATCCTAGGCAATGCAATAACATTTGCCAAACTGATTATTGCCATAGCCGGCGCTAGTAAGGTCATACTAGATAATACATCGGTGTTCACAACAAGAATTCCATAAAAATGGTATAGAGCTAGTTCATCATACAAGTATTTTTCTATATGGTGCGCAGTGTAGGTGAATCATCAATAGAGGGTGGTTACATAGTCCCTAATGCTTGCACTACCTCGTAGGCTTACATTGTACCAGGTGCTTGCACAATTTCAAGTGCTTACACGATTCCCATTGCTTGCACAATGGTTGGTGTACAAGTATCTTGCATTACTTAGGCTCACTTAACCCTCTCATATTGGTTCTTGTGTTCCTGGACGTGTCAGTCCTTTTGAGTCTTTTGTCTAAGTGCCATTCCATCAAGTCTTTCGTCCCTAGTGGGATCGCCCAATAATGTGTGGTGGGGTTATTGTAGTCGGTCGATCATGTATGATAGGCATGCTGATCGACCTAAAAGACATCTTAAGTTGATGACATATAGAGAAATATTGTTAAGAAGAGGTGTAAAGGGAAGAATGGGCAAACTTGATATCTTAAATACACACGTGTAATAGTAGATTGAACTCGGTGTTCTTAATCCCTCTTGAATCATTCTTAATGAATTGTCTATTTAATCTTCTCTAAAGTAACTTCAATAGAGCTCTAGTGTTTATTTGAAACTTGCTAATGTTCTAAGTGAATCAAATGAAAAGAAAAGCTTCTTATTTATAGAGTTTGGAGATTAATCTTATCCATTAGATAACTCCAAGATGAATGGTTGAGATTAAGCTTTATTATTGAAACTTATCATTTTTTTTACCCTTATGGGCTTAGGCTTACTCAAGGGCTTATAGTAGTTAATGGAAGCATATTATTGTTGTACATAAGCCTGTGTTAATGCCAAATGAAGCCCAAATAAGCTGTTTTCAAGCTTACTTTTCACGTACGAGATAACTGAGTAAGGCTAAAAGTGGAAAATCTAGTTTATTGATCCTCATTTTAAATCTACTAAGCCAAATTATCCTAAAACATCCCTAAACAGGTCGATTTCCTAAGTTTTATCATTAGTTTAAGATATCGGTTTATAGCATTAAATTGAATAAAAGACCCAATTACCAAAATGACCTCCTACACTACTTATGTTTAATGAAAGTTAACTAAAGTTTACCTTTTTTAACTTAGCAAACTTGTGATATTGCTTATTATACTTTGTGTAGCCGCATGTAAAAAAGGAAAAAAAACAAAAAAAAAAACAAAAAGGATAAGAAAACATTAGGATTAGAGAAAGGATATGGGGAAAAGCTTTTGGTTCTTTCCTTTTTAATGCCTTTAATTAACCAAACTGGAGGAAAAATCAAGTAGACAAAGTTTTAAAAGGTAAAACATTCATATGTATGGTTAAGAACTAACGTTGTATGTCAATATCAAGTAGACAAAGTTTTAAAAGGTAAAACATTTATATGTATGGTTGAGAACCCAAGTTGCATGTCAATGGAGAAACGCTCTCTCCAAATTCTTTACAATTATCATATATAGGACAAATTTCAAGCTATATGAATTAAGAAATACAAGGAATTTGCATGTTTATCATTGAAAGATAAATATTATATAAATATTAATTATATAAAAAAATTATATAAATATGAATTGTAATTATTAATATTGCATGTTTAAGATAAAATACAACATCAATATTTATATAATTTATTTCATGTAATTTATATTTATATAATTTCTCTTTTTTTTAGGATTGGTAAACATATATTGCACTTAAGAAATATTGTCGTTTTACAAAAAAAAAAGAAAAAAACACACCGAAATTGTTCGGAATAAAATTTAGGACCAAACTATCACGTCTCAAAACAATTTAGAGACATTGTTAGAAAACAATATAGCATTCGATGCAATATCAAGATTTGTACACAAATTAAGTTTAACTAGTTGGATCCACATTTCCATCATCATGCTTCTCCATTTGAGATATCTCTCAAGGTTCACCGCCGTATCGTCATCAAACGATTCTTCAAACCATCCACTATCTTCCATTTTAAAATACGGACATGTAGACGGATTCTTTTCCAAACAAAGGCTGCTATTATATAACATCCGAAAATTATCGCACTCGAGACAAATATTAAAATGCATGAACGTGTTGGATAAGTCGCCATTGATGGAAGTGCGTAGGCGATAACCATGGAAACGATAGCTAGATGTAGCAGAAATTTACATGAACGTGTTGGATAAGTCGCCATTGTATTCTGAAGAGCATGAGGACTATGGCGGCAAAGAAGCCAGTGGTGATCAAAATCATGAACGTAAAGAAATATAATTGAGATTTGCAGGAATCTTTATCGAGAAGCATGTCTCCAAGTGTGAAAGTCTCTACTACATCCACATAACTTTTGGTAATAGCCTCTGGAGGTGAAATCCCTTCACCGTAAGCTACTGTTGCTATCAGGCTGCAAACAACTAGCAGCAGTTCATTTGAAATTGAAAACCTTTTGCTCAATTCGTGTGGTTGCTCTGGTTGTTGCGGTCGTTGTGGTTGTGTTCTGATTGTGGGGACTCAATAACGGGCACATCATGAGATGTTGACGACATTACGGTATCAGCGTTGCTTTCCGTAGATTGGTGTGGTTGCTCCGGTTGTGGCGACTCGGTTTCCGTTACTTCCTCATGAGTATGAGTTACTTGTGGCATGGCATCACTACCTTCTTCAAGTTGATATTACTTGTATTAACGACCTAGTCAATTATGAATGAGATTGCCTATCAGATCATGGAAATGTAAATTACTCCTAAATGATCAGATGAAGAGATCATTTTTATATGAAATGCTTATGCAGGAAAAGTAAGGGTTGATTACCTGAGTATTCCAATTTTCTTCGAGTCTTATCTAGCAAAAAACTGAGTTTTAGATGGATACATAGGTAAAGCTGTGGTATAGCTTTTTTAGGAATATTTATCGCATCTGTTTTATATAAGCCCCTTTATTCATCTTTAAAACATTGGAACTTAACCTACGACATCGGGTTTTGGAGACCCACGTTCTACCGAACTGAACTAAGAGCGCTTTCTTATCCCATAAGACTGTAAAGAATGAGGTTTTTTTAGAACCCGAATACATCCATATAGAATATGAAAAAAAAAAAAGATAAAGATTATGTATGCCAAAATTGATTGAATCCATTTCAATTGAGTCCTCGTTACTGCTCAGAAGAGAAGTAATAGGTAGGGATGACAGGATTTGAACCCGTGACATTTTTGTTACCGCGAGATATATTGGCAGCTGCGGATCATTTGATTGGAATGAAATTCGGAATGGGTACACTTGACGATATGAATCATTTGAAAAATAAGCGTATTCGTTCTGTAGCGGATCTCTTACAAGATCAATTTGGATTGGCTCTGGTTCGTTTAGAAAATGCGGTTAGAGGAACTATATGTGGAGCAATTAGGCATAAATTGATACCGACTCCTCAGAATTTGGTAACTTCAACTCCATTAACAACCACGTATGAGTCTTTTTTTGGATTACACCCGCTCACGGCACTTCGAATTCGATATGAGAATTTTTTTTTCAAAACATTAGATTATATATCGAAAGAGTAGTATGAAATGAAATTAGTATAAAATAAAGGGTATTCCCGATTTGATCTTATCTATCGGAGCCTTTTCAGCGTCACAAACTTTTTTATTTTCAAATCACATATACATATATAGAAAAAAAAAAAGAAACTTTGGGATTGCTGAATCACAGACGAGAAACCCTGGAATTCAAAAAAATGGGTAATCCTGAGCCAAATCCTATTTTAGGAAAACCAACAAAACAACAAAGATTCATAAAGCAAGAAAAAGATTTATAAAGCAAGAATAAAAAAAGGATAAAGGATAGGTGCAGAGACTCAATGGAAGCTGTTCTAACAAATGGAGTTGAGCATGTTGCGTTGGTAAAGGAATTCTTTTCTCGAAACTCCAGAAAGGGAAAAGATGAAGGATAAACCTATATACATACGTATTGAATACTATCTCAAATGATTAATGACGACGCGAATCTCATATTTTTTTTTTATATGTCCAGAAAGGGAAAAGATGAAGGATAAACCTATATACATACGTATTGAATACTATCTCAAATGATTAATGACGACAAAGAATTCCTTTACCAACGCAACATGCTCAACTCCATTTGTTAGAACAGCTTCCATTGAGTCTCTGCACCTATCCTTTATCCTTTTTTTATTCTTGCTTTATAAATCTTTTTCTTGCTTTATGAATCTTTGTTGTTTTGTTGGTTTTCCTAAAATAGGATTTGGCTCAGGATTACCCATTTTTTTGAATTCCAGGGTTTCTCGTCTGTGATTCAGCAATCCCAAAGTTTCTTTTTTTTTTCTATATATGTATATGTGATTTGAAAATAAAAAAGTTTGTGACGCTGAAAAGGCTCCGATAGATAAGATCAAATCGGGAATACCCTTTATTTTATACTAATTTCATTTCATACTACTCTTTCGATATATAATCTAATGTTTTGAAAAAAAAAATTCTCATATCGAATTCGAAGTGCCGTGCTATTATTACTTATTTCATATGGCGAAGGCATATTCTTTTTTTCTTAAAAAACTCATTGGCGCCAAGCGTGAGGGAATGCTAGACGTTTGGTAATCTCTCCTCCGACCAGGATAAAAGATCCCATTGAAGCAGCTAATCCCATGCATATTGTATGCACATCGGGTTGCACAAATTGCATAGTATCATTATGAAGGGGTAATCCCTTGGATAATTCTTTTGATAAAAGGAAGTGAGTTAGACAAAAAAAGAAGCAACTTGGACAAAAAGAGAAGCAACTTGGACATGAAGAGATAAAGAAGCCATTGCAATTGGTTTGTAGAATAAGGATTTCTAATCCATATTCTAATCCATATAAATGATACATACGATATTTTTTTACGATAATGTGATAGGGATGCGAGAAATAGCCTTTCATTTTGAATCTCCTATTATTTATTAATATTGTATAATAATTGTATAATATTGTATTGAATTCTATTATTTAATATTGTATTGAATTAATATTGTATTTTTTTTTACTTTTTTACAAAAAATAGGAAATTCCATTCTCCTCTCCTTTTTTCTGACAGATAAAAAAATGAAATAAATAGAAAAATATTCAAATTGTATTTCTTGCTTCGCACCGTGAAAGCTATACTATGGAATTTTCTATTCATCTGATTGATTAGAAGGCAATTCATGGTTGAGGGACTTATTAGGAATAGGAAGAAATAACCGAATCGAGTTCATAGATTTACCTAGTTCGGGTTATGAACCAAGAAAGGTTTTTTTTATCTTCGAAACCCATTAGAATGAAAGAGAGCCATGTACGAGAAATCAAATTATACATAAATGATCGAATCCTCGAACGCACTGAAAATGCCATGAGGTGTTCGGAAATGGTTGAAGTAGTTGAATAGGAGGATCACTATGACTATAGCCCTTGGTAAATTTACCAAAGAAGAAAATGATTTATTTGATATTATGGATGACTGGTTACGTAGGGACCGTCTAGAGTATATCATAGACGGTCCCTACGTAAATACAAGCAGTTCTTCACTACTTAGATACATCAAGTACTTCGATATACATCTGATCATATATGGATTAACAATAAACAATAAAGAAGGAGGATTTGAAATGCGAGATCTAAAAACATATCTTTCCGTGGCACCGGTACTAAGTACTCTATGGTTTGGGGCTTTAGCTGGTGTATTGATAGAGATTAATCGTTTATTCCCGGATGCGTTGACATTTCCTTTTTTTTCATTCTAGGTATTGACATGTGAAGGGGTGAAGAAGATTAGAGATAGAATCAAAAGATCTGTTAAAGCCCCAAATAATCAGTTCAAATTGAAATGTACAATACAATGATTCAGTAGATAAGATTTGACTTTTCTGAAAACCGAATGGAATATAGGAACTTCATTGATCAGGGCTTAACAGAAGAACTTTCTAAGTTTCCAAAAATTGAAGACATAGATCAAGAAATTGAATTTCAATTATTTGTGGAAACATATCAATTAGTAGAGCCTTTGATAAAAGAAGGAGATGCTGTATATGAATCACTCACATATTCTTCTGAATTATATGTATCCGCGGGATTAATTTGGAAAACCAGTAGAGATATGCAAGAACAAACAATTTTTCTGGGAAACATTCCTTTAATGAACTCCCTGGGAACTTCTATAGTGAATGGAATATACAGATGATCAATCAAATATTGCAAAGTCCTGGTATTTATTACCGGTCAGAATTGGACCATAATGGAATTTCGGTCTATACGGGTACCATAATTTTGGTTTCATTGCTTGTTGCTTTGTCTGGTTCAATAATACCGCTTATCCTAGTGAATTCTACGGACCTACTGGGCCAGAAGCTTCTCAAGCCCAGGCATTTTTCTAGTTAGAGACCAACGCCTAAACTATAAGACAAGTAAGCCTCCCCAGACCATACAAGTGCGCGACGAGCCCATGCAAAAGGTTTGGTTAAGATATGCCAGATTCCTCCAAGTATACAAATGGAACCTAACCAGACATGCCCTCCAATGGGAATAAATCTGTGTTGAATTCACGCCCACTTTGATTTGGCTCATTAAATATCCTAATACCTGTCCATCATTTTCTCGCATGTGAATGTAATGACTGATGGGTGAAACAACTCTTTTTATTACGACCATATAGGGTATGTTACAACTTAAGAATCAAAGAGAGGAAAATACCCAAAATTTTTATTTTAATAAATGAATCCTCGTGTTAATAAGATCATATATGTACCCATATTCAATTTATGAGCCCAAATATTATATGTTTCATACCTTAAATAACAAATAATTATGACTTCCAAATAAAAACTAAGAGAGTTAATTTAGATGTCTTAAAATAGAAAACTAGACCATAACTACAATCTTAAATTAGAGGGCTAATATATAGATATATATATTATAACGATGCTTGATGGCTGATATGAGATAGACAAACACTTTAAACATGTCCTGTAAACTATAAATATAATCGTAGACCTTTCTTACAATTCACCTTTAGCAAGAAACCGTTGGCTACTATGGAAGAAAGCACTTTCAAGTCATGCTATTCAAGTAAATCGTAAAGCTCCAAGTTTGATAAATTCGTATTCTCATCTGAATTATACATCCAATTCTTGAAACAAATCCAAATCCTAACTCTAAACCACACACCTAACATAAGATCCTAAATTGGTAAATTTGTATTCTCATCTAAATAACAAGAGCAATTATACAAACTTTAAGGAGATATATAAGAACAAAACGAACCAAAACTCTAACAATAGTTTTGATCCATTTTAAAGCTCTAACTTAGTATTTAGAACATGGATTTTTACGAAAGGGAACTTATTATCAAACTAACTGGTTCACTAAGTCCTACAAGAACAATCCTGTAGGATCCTAAACCAAAATTACAGACCCTAGCTTAGGCAAAACTATGCATTAAAAGTGAAAGAAAAAGGTGAATCTGAGTTAGTCAAGAACAAAGATAACCAAACTCTCGGACCATGTCTCAACCTTTACACAGGCCATGTCCCGCCCAGCCACCCCACCACACCCCCACCCCCCACAAACCAGTTGGTCTTTTCCCCATCTTATACCACCATTCAGAAGAAAAAAATGTCTAAAAGCATTTGAATATTTTAAAAAATAAGTTGAATTGGATCGTATTTTTTATCAGCCAAATTTGGATGTGTCGAAGCATCTTAAAAGCTAGGAGAAGGAATCAGTTGATAATGGAAAAGAAACAACTCCAACTGCATCCCATGCTTCATATGAGGATAAGCTATTGCATAATATACCGGATGCATATGCAAACTACTTTTGCTTGCATGATCAAGATGCAAATGCCATGAATGAAGATCATATGGAATTGAGTATTGCTGACAATGAGTATGAATACTTGCTTGAGCTTTAAGCAGGTAGGTCCTGGTATTCGTGAGATTTCCTTGCCAAATCAGGAACTTTGGCATATCTCAATGCAATTGCAAAAAGCAATTATAATTAAGATGTTTAGTTTATCTCTAGGTTACAAACTGCTATATCATAAGTTAAAACTTCTATTGCATCCTATTGAAATATTCACTATGATTGGTTTTGGGAAATGAATGTGGATTAGCAATGAAATAGGCTTAGAAGCACAATAAAAATCGCTTTTTTTTTTAGAGAATTTATACCCTCTAATACTAAGTTTACTATGAGAATTTGAGTGCGGAATTTCCCATGATACAACTAAGTCCGGTTGTATAAATAGCAAATATTTGTACACCAAACTACATGTTAAGTATAGATAAGAAGAGTTGAATTGTATAGTGATTGAAGAAGGAGAATTTGCAGAAAAATAGAATGAAATTCATGCAAAAAGAAAGAAAAACAGAGTTGCAATAAGTTATTTATAATGTTATGTTTTCAATGTGACTGTATTGGGCTTGGAATAAATACATGCTAGAGGAGGAAGGGTTGAATTCAATGCTTGAAAATCAGAATTGAGGAAGATCGAGTAATGGAGCCTCATAATAGAATGACATGGAATAAGTTATTGAAATAAGCACAAATGGTGCACATGCAGAATCTAACTCACGTGTGGAAGGAAGTAATAATATCTATTAAAATACAGAACATTGTACGTTTATTCTGAAAGAGCAGCACGTGCATTAATAATTTTCATTTCGTTTCTCACTCATTGCACATTACATAAATATAAATGATTTCTGTTCATTAATGGAATCCATTTCAAAGTCAACTTCTTTGAAAATAGGAAAAGTAACTTGTTTTTTGTTTTTGCTTCCCCTGACGGAAAGTGCATCCAAAGTTCTTCCATCGGTTAGACCTTAGAAAGTGGATATTCAATACTTTTAATTTAAAAAACAATAAAGAAGAAGAAGAAAGGTTGGTATCATGATAATCCAAGAAATGAAAGTGATCAAAGAAAATGATTTTAAAGAGGGAAAACAGGAGGAGGAAAAAAGATAAGCATTTCATACCATTAGCCTAACTTACCGCAGTACCTGTTCTTGCTTTGAACTGGAAGCCATTTGCAAGACTGTTTCCATGACTGTCCTCAGCATTTACAAAGTCTTTGACGGTGTCATCATCAAGCTTCTCAACCAAGGTTTTGAATGTTTCAAACTGGTAGTTCTTAACAGCCAGATGAAGCACATTCTGGCCTTGAGTTGTTCGTTCATGGAGAGATTTTGGACGATGGTTAAACTTCTCAATACTCAATGACGAGCACTCTTCCTTTCATGACTGCATGGTGGAGAGGTATGAGTTCTTGCTTATCCTTGAGCGGGCAAATGCAAGAGTCTGACTCCCGAGGCTTTGAATTCAGAAGCTCCAGGACGACATGTATGTTTCCTATAGCCGATGCAATATGCAAGGAACTGAAGCCGTCTGCGGAAGAAGGCTTTTATTGCATTATTTCACGGACGAATTCTGGCTTTCCCGCAAGTGCAGCTTTATGGAGAGGAGTTTCCAGAAATGGTGCCAAGTCGAATGTTTCCACAATACAAGGGTCTTCTCGTAGTCGGTAACGTAGTAAGTGAACATCTCCATGCTGTGCCGCCTTTAACAGTTCTTGAAGCCGTTCCGAGTTTGACATTCCTGAATCCATTAGACTGCGTAACAATGGATAAGCTAATGGCAGTGCAATAACGGAGGTCTCAAATGCGCGAGGAAATGTGCTCCATCACTTATACATGCATCAAGTTTTGGGTGAGTATAGATAAACTACAACTTAAAATGAAGTAGGGAAGTCATTAGTCAACTAAATAAAGTAAAAGATAAGGTTAAATGTAAAAGAAATATCACTATCTCTTTATGGGAGAGTTTTGACTCAAAAATTGCCGAATAATAATGCTGTTTGCAATATTATTACGAAAGCATGGTCTGGCTTCGGTAGGGTGGAAGTTCCAGTTCTTAAAAACAACCTGTTCCTTTGTAAATTGGGTTCGCATGTAGTGTTGAAAAGAACTGAGGACTCAAAGCCGTTTTTTGTTATGGGAAATCCCTTTGTGCTGAAGAGATGTGATTTGAAGAGCTGTCATTATCCTCCAACCAATTTTGGGTCCACTTGTCGGGGTTTCCTTTGAAAATGATGACAAATGAGAATGCTAGGAAGATACTTGGTGACGTTATTGAGGTGGAAGATTGTAGTACTCTCATGCGGGCGTTTCTGAGGGTGAGGGTTTTGTTGGATGTGGCAACCCCTTTGCTTGGTTTTAAGTGGGTTAAAGATTTTTGTGGAAATAGCTGTCGGGCATCCTTTGCTTACAAGAAGCTGTCCAATTTCTGCTATTTATGCGGACGCCTAGGCCACATTCAAGATTGACGTGAGGTAGAGCAGGTCCTTTGAGGAAAGTCGATGAATTACATTCCTTGGCTTTGAGTACCGCCATAAGGTTGGAGGTTAAAGCTGCAGAAGATAGTACGGGGGTTGGCCGTCGAGATGGAATTGCCGAACTCCAAAAAAACGCCAATTGTCACTACCCTAGTCTGGAAGAATCAGTTTCCCCCATAGTGCAAAACGTTGTGTTTAATGCCCGCGTGTGTCACATGACAGCAAGTTCAACCCCCTCCGAGAGTGTTTGTACAGCGCTCGACCATCATTTGCCTCATATATTTTCTCGTCTTTTCAAGATTATTTCACATAGTTTTATCTTTAAGAGTGCTATTCGACATTATTACCTACTCCTATATAATTGAGATGCTCAACTTTTCAACTGGTTTCAATTTATCATAGCCATTATTAATAAAGCGGCATAACCTCACAACTAGAGCTTACAAAAGGTTAGACTTGTCTTGAGGTAATACTTACCTTACGAATAAACTGCCTGCTAATGTCACTTACTACACATTAAGCCCAATTTGAACATGCCTATTTATTTTCTAAAAAACAGACAGTAAAATCCACAATGCACTTGTTGTGGAGCCAATTCTTCACTACTATCCTCCACCAAAAAAATCACCAACCTTATTCATCAATTGCCTAACTCTACGCCAAAATCATCTCCCCTACCCTCTTCTCTTATCTTCTAAGATTACCTCTTGTTGAGTAACTTAACGATAGGGTTTACACTCTAAAGTTCACTCTATTTTCTAAGGATTTAGGTAGAGTCTTGATATAATACAGCTCACGACATAGCTACCCCCTCTAACAATGATGTTCTCTATCTGGTAGCCACTCCTCTTCTCAAGCTTTATCTACATGAACCCAGTTATTAATAAGAATTACCCTTTTCATTCAATACATTGGATAGTATTTAGGTAGTTCATTTAGGTTGGAATTTTTTCTCCCTCTAAAACCACTTGTTACGGCGCAAGAGGTTCACCTCCTCCTAAAGTGCCCATGTGATGCTTGACCATCCTTTACCTTATATATTTTCATATATTACGAATGGCAAACCAGTCTTTTCCCTTTTCTAATTTTCTAGGATTATTCTAAGCCCTTTTATCTTTAGGAGTGCCATATGGTATTATCACGACCTCCATGGCTATCATCAAGAGAGTGGCATTAGCTCCCAATTAATGAGATAATACTCACCTCATGAATAAATCATCTACTGACGCTATTAACTTCACATTAAGCCCCACTTCAAAAACAAGGACAATGACACATAGATGGCCTTATAATGGAATTTAAGAAAACAAAAAATGAAGAGGTAGTTATGTAAAGGGACCTTGAATTACTTGGTTCTTACTAATATTTCTATGAGCTAAGCCCTTAAATTTAATAACACTCTGTTAGGTGGTTCCTCTTCTAGTAAACTTGGTCTAACCTAGAGTTTTTTAAGCCTAACATAATTCCACTAAACCCTATTCACCTAGACACTTCTTGTCTGACCTTAGAAAACATTAACCTTATCTCTCCTTAACCATCATCCACCTTTCCACCATTACTACCCAAATCTACTTACACCTTTCACCAAAAACACTTAATTAGTACATCCTATTTTTCACCTAATCAATCCTAGCATGTTCCCCCCTTAACCTAAATTGCTAATCTAATTCCATTTCAACTTTTGTCACAATCAAACCCTCAACCTATGACCACCCTTTCTTTCACCCCTAGCCTTGTTAAGGATGATGACAATCTTACCTAATTGCCTTTAGCAAATGCATTAAGCCCCCAGTAGCTCAAAAGAGGCATGGATTTTGACAGTAACATTAGAGTGGAGTAGTTTCCTTAAAGAAGACTAAGGAATTTTGGTAGTTTCCTCAAACACCTCAATAGCCTGGATGGATAGCTTGGAAGCGGAGGGAGTTAAAAGGAGGTTACCTTAGCCAACCCATCCTAAGTTAAGTTAGGTTGGTGGACATTTCAACTCTAGTTTTGGCTTAATTGGGAATAGGGGAGGGCTACAGAGAAGTCAAGTTACTCGACTTACCCAGGTCATTTGACCTTCCATAAGTTAAGTTGAGAATTGTCCTTACATTGATTAATGTCCTATATTCAGATTACCTAAAGTGTAGTAAGCCTTAGACAAAGTAAGAATTCACATCCCACACTGGTTTTGAAGCTAAGATACATTAGGAAAGACCTTGTAGACTCCTAACTTGCCTCTTAGTAATCAGTTCAGGCATTTGATTCTTATTATCTTCTTTGGGGTTAGGAAGATTTACCTTAAATCTTCCTTAAGATTGAAGTATATAGCTTAGCCACCTCGACTATAGATCTATTGTTGCCTTTCATTAAATTTGCAATTCACTCTGTCTCCATATAATATAACTTATGTAGCTCTTAAGCTCGGTTGACTCCAGATAGGCTTTCCTAAGTTACTGTTAGTGTCCCAACTAAGTCTAAAGGAATGGTTAAGTTGAAGCTATAGACAACTTCAAATGGGGTATTCTCAATAGTACTATAGACAATTCGATTGCATACGAACTCCATAATGGGCAAGCATAAATCCCAACCAGTTAAGTTCTTTCCAACAATAGCTCAGAATAGTACACTACGAGTACGATTCACCACTCAATTAGTCTGTTTCTTTGGGCGTAGCTATTGTAGCTGAATATAAGCTTTATGCCAAGCCTCTTCCACAATGTCCTCCAAAAGTAACTTAGGAATTTTGTATACCAATCTGATACAATAGACCTTGGAACTCCTTATAGCCCTACTATAACCTACAAGAAGATATCAGTAACATAAAAAGTATCATTAGTTCTATGATATGATATGAAGTGTGCCATCTTACCGAAGTGATCCATAACTATGGGGATGGAGTCCCTTCCTTAGATATACTGGGTAACTTTAGGATAAAGTTCTTATTGAGGTCTTCTTAAGACTTAGTCAAAGTAGGTAGGGGTCTATATTCTCCATAGAGCTCTCTTCTTCCCTTGGCTCTTTTGTAGACCTCACAACTTTTGACCACTTTTATGGACGTCTTCAACTATCCCCATCTAATAGAAGTTTCTTTTTTTTTTTTTTCCAATAGCTTAGTAGTTTCGATCTCACCAAAATTCCTTAATAGTCCTCTACCATAATCTTTTCGAACTAATAATTCCTTAATTGAATAGCTCAGGATGTCGAGCTATCATCCTTTAAACATGTACCAGTCCTTCATAAAATAGCCTTTGACAGTAGTTCCATCCTTATACCTTTCAATAATTAGACTAAATTGAGGGTCTTGAGTATAATTCTATTATTATGGAATCACAATTTTATTTCATCCTTATTTCTTACCAATAATCAAATGTGTTGTAATATTCATCTGCATGCTAATATACAATGTGTAAAAAATCAAGACACAAGAATGCACAAAAAAAAAATGTATTAGAAAAGAAAAATACAAACATAGGTTTGTTTTCATCAAATAAGAGCATAAACTTAGTGCTTATTGAATTGGGCAAATCTTTAAGATGATATTTAGTCATAGATATGATATACATAGTTTGATAAATAAACTTTAGTATCTTAAATCTAATTGTTAAAGGATGTTCTCATGACATTGATTTTTTTGACACAACTATCTTTGTAAATGAGTAAGTAAGGCTGATAATTTGGGGTACAACTCATAAACTTGGATACGACACGATATGATTATAAATAGATTTGTATATGAAAAAAGTCAACAGAAGACATAAATGGGTTAGATTCATTTGAACACAAAAAATTTCATATTCGGATTCGAGTTCAAGTCCTAAACCTATTTATGAATCCATTTATTAGAAATGCTCGGTATATCACGAGGTCAACTTGTGAACACCTTTAATTTTGAAATAACCAATATTTTGAAAATTAGAAAAGCATTATTTTCTCTTTTTTATAAATATGTGAAGAATTATTAAGAAAAAATGGAGTATTAATACTGGGGAGAAAACTTTTTAAGGAATAGGATCCTAGACTTAACATCATATTCAACCCAAAACCACAAAGTATTAGGTTAATGGGTCTTTTTCCACTTATATACAACTCTCTTAATTCCCATCTTTCTAATGTGGGATTTCTTTTTTTAACTTACTTATACTTATATCCCTATAATTTTCCCCTCAAGTGTGAGGTCAACCACATTAGGCTTACATCTTACTCTCCTTCAAACGAAAATCACTTATGACCATACCAAGAGCTTATCAATTGACTTCACTAAGACCACCTCGTGAGTGGCTCGCAACCCATCATTGACCTTATATCATAAGCTTTACACGAGTCACCATTACATACCTTGTGAGTGGCTCACAACCCATCACTCGTCTTATATCATAAGCTTTATTCAAGTTACCATTACATAGCTCTTATTTCTCCATGTGAGGAACCATCCATGGGAGATAAACCACCGCATTCATTCCATCTCGTTCTATCCAAACCATCAGATACCACTTGTTACAAAAAAAAGTGAGCATTAATAATGGGGAGAAAACTTTTAAAGGAATAGGCATATGGTCTTAACACCATATTCAACCAAAAATCTTAAAGTGTTAGGTTAATGGATCTTTTTCACTTATATACAAGTTACTTAATTTACATCCTTTTAATATAAAATTTATTTTCTTAACTTACTCACACTTGTATTTTAACAAGAATAATGGCATAAATATAAATCCAAATATTGGTAACAGTAAGTTAAGAGCTTAGGATTTTATTAATAATAAATGAGTAGATGACTTATAAATAACTTTACCTTTTATAAGTACATTTATTATATTTAAATATATTTCATTTGTTGTAATACTCATTATCTTTAATTTATCTAGGACTTTCAATCTTTTAAAAGCATAAAAAATTAAAGGTGATAATAAGTTTAAATTGAAATTATGTTTATATGAGAAGTAGCATATGATGGTTGGAATACTAATCAATCTCAATATCCTCGAGTTATAAAATGATACGTAATATCTTAAGTATATTTATATCTGTGATAGTTTTATATTTTGAATTTAGTATGCAACTAAACTCTTGATTAACATGACAACTCATGGAAGTTAAAAACGATGGAAACTCCTTTACACATAAAGGATTGACTTTATGGAAAATGTAATAAAATAAATTATTTTTATAAAAATTTCAGCATCATTTATTTTTTGTTAATACAACTTTTTATATGCAGATTTTTTTATTATTTCTCTAAAAATATTACCACTAATTGTAATATACCAATGGGACATGGTTTAACTTGATATCAAGATGTTATGTAGTCAATGAATGTGTAGATTTGCTATATTTAATTGAATTTTACTTTATGAAACTTTTCTTGGGTTGTAGTTATTATGTATAAGTGTTGAGAATATATCATTTTTAATTACAAAATGATAATTTTATGATTATCATTTTCCTTATAGGTTTATAACTATTTTATAAATTTATTTATAACTTTTAATTGATAAACGGGGTTCAACTAGGATACAAAACATATTTACCAAATAGTTCAAGTTATGGGTGTAGGTTTTCATTTATAATTAATAAATAGGTTAGATTATATGATAAGACCTTTAAAACTTGAACTCGTTTAGACGCAAACACAAGATAAATGGGTTAATACAAATTATCAGCCCTAGAGTAAGTAGATCACATATAGAAGAAATCAATCATGTTTCATCAATATAATTTTCGTAAAGTTATACGTAATACTATTTAGGAAATGACAATGTAGAAGCTAAACAACAAACTATGAAAAGATATTTATCTATATCTATATTATTTAAGCATGATGGGCATATCCTCGATAAAATTTACCTAAATAAGTTATGCATAATATTTAGGCAATGACATTGTAGAAGCTAAACAACAAACTAGAAAGAGCCATTTATCTATGTCTATATTATTTAAGTTTGAGAGGTTTTATGTAATTGCCTTACTTTTTTCCATAAAATTCTATTAAATATGCTTGAAAATTCATGTTATTTAATACCATAATAATAACTATATAGGATATTATAGTAAATTTCTAAATAACCCTCCTTTAGCCACCATTATCCCATCTTTATCTTCTCCTAATCTCTCACTCTTTTATTAAAATAACTCCACAATCGAAACTCTCACATTTTTCTCTTTCATCAATGTATGGGAATATTATTATTAAAAATATTATAATAATATAACAAACAATGATTGAACATGTTATAATTGAAATAGAAATTACAATTAAGATAATTACAGACATAAGAGAAAAATTGTATGTTTATCAAAAAATTAGAAACAAGTTATCATATAATTATTATATTTATCTTTTTATACACCCACAATATAAATATATTTTCCGCTAGTTTTTTTCTTAAGGGAGAAAAGAAATCCCTTCAAACTTTACTTCCTATCTTTGGCATTAACCTTATAATACATATTATTCGGTCAAACATGAAAATAATACAGAGAAATCAACAGTTCAACAGCTTGAAATCTACAAATACAATTGGTACTATTTGTTTCATTCAATTCACCGCACTGACATCCAATACGATACTTAAGGAGGATGAGTACTTGTGATTCTGAGTTCATATGAATTCCCCCGCAAAAATTTTCTGTAAATTTGCAAACATCCTCTGAGATCTCCCCTGATGACTTAAACAAAAGAAATCTCTCAATATTCATATGGTCATTTCTTTCAAAATTTTCTTTTGAAAAATGTCCATGGTGGACCGGTACACTGGATGAGAAAATAAGACACCTTATTAGCTGTATGCATCCAAAACAGGATAAAAAATCATAAAGAATAGAAGTCTGTTTCAAGAGTATGGGAAATTATCAGTTAGATTTTACATGCGTAATAAGCAAGCCTCTCTTTTGCGGCATGCTGTACTTAATACTTTTCTTCCCTCACATATGAACCAACATTAAATTTGGAAACATTATCTTATCAATAGTATCCTGTGGTACTAGAAATAAAATTTTATATTGGATTTCTTATTCCTTCATAAAATATAACATAATTTGCGAAAAGATCAGCAAAATTATAAAAACATGATCAATTGTTAATCACAACAAGTGAAATGGCTCATAATATAGCAAGAAATATTGAACATATAAAATAGATGCTTGAATGACAAAGAACACCTCAATATTATTAAAAGAGCTTAAAGTTTTGCAGTTCGAGGTGAACAATACTTACGTTACAAATTAGAAGAGTGAAGTGGAAAGTGAGACAATAATACATAGGCATTTCTTTATGTTATATTTTTTATTTGCATAATATATATATTCATAAAATATATATTTTATGAAGAAAATATATATTATTTAGTATAAGAGAAAAGGTCATATCTATAGCATTTTTTAAAGTTATATTTTTTATTCATTAATTAATTTGATTCAAATTCATTTAATTTTTTGTAAGGAGATATCCCTTCTTCTTAAGTTAGGGGGCTATTTTCTCAAGTTTTTTTTTAAAGAGAGTTGTCTTTTGCCTCTAGGTATTATCTACCTACCTATTTGTGTTAATTTTAGCTCTAATCTACAGTCTAATGAATGAACCTCTCAAAGGGAGTTGGTTTAATTGCCCTAACTATGGTAGAATATTTTAGAGAAAGGTGGGAAAGTGAGGAAGAAAGAGATGTAAAAATAGAAACAATCTTCAAAAGGAAGAGGATGGAACAGGAATAAAAGGGATTCACCAAAATCTCACTCATCAGATTACATAGTAGAAGACGTAATTTTTTCTAAAGAATTCACCAATTATGAATTTTTTTTTTTTACTTCAAGATAATTATATTTTGACTGATTTATTAATATGTTATTGATAATTGCTATACAGTAAAAATATATTTATAAAAAATAAAATTACTTCATAGATTAAGAATGGAACTAACTATTGATAATTCTTGTTCCACTCAATGCAAACAGAAAAGGAAGAAAGATAACACAGTGGACAAACTCAAGGTATCTGTCTATTATGGCTTCACTAAAAAGCTAAACTCTTATTCTTTTTACTACAATTTTTTATTGTTTGTTGGGCTTCATATTTCTTCCACTGCTCAAGACAGCGTCATCCTTTTGCTTTTGCTTTTGTATTTTTATATATTTACAATTAGGCAAATTCCAAATATTTCCTTGGAACTAACATTGATCAGACGCTGATGGACCTACTAAACCTTTTAAACCATGATTTCATTTTTTTTTTTTTTTTTACTTTTGAAAATGCACACGCCTTAAGTTAAAAATTATCGCTATTGATTGTGATTACAGGAATTATTTTGAGATTTTAGCAACAGTTTGTAAGTTGTTTACATATCTATTGAAGTTAAAAAAAATAAAAAATAAAAAGGAGAAGTCATAATTTGAGAAAGAATACTTCACATCATCAATGATTTGAATTACCTCAAAGCATATTATGAAAAAAAAAAAAAAACGCTCTATTCTTTGAAAGAAATTAATTTTCATTCAATCAGCGAATCATCATCCATTCATTCATTGTCCGATCCATCCCCATCTACAATCACATAATAATTGGATGAAATTTCTATTCCAAATTATATCTCAATTGGTTTAAATTGAGCCATGATCCTGTAGGAGCTAGTGGCTTTTGTTCATATTTCTTATTTTATTCAATGCGTCTTTAATTCATCCAAAAATGATAATAAACTATCACGCAAAGTATATTAAATCTTCTACTAACAATAAATATGTGCAACATAAATATACAATTTTTAGTACGAAATATCAAATATATATATATATATATACATTAAAAAAATAAAGATCAAAGATAAAAAAATGATATAAGACATATAAATATAGATGAAAGTTCAAATACTCTCCTCTCTTCCACTTACACATGAATCGATGTTATAGAATACATTATAGTCCAAAACTCCTTTTGATCTCTTACTGAAGTATACCTCACTTCTTATGCCATGAGGGAGGAAAAAAATCCCTAATATCCCTTATTTGTTAGAGTAAAATGAAATTAATTAATAGATTAAAAATCAAGTGCTATAACACCCTAAAGTCACGATACCCTAGACCGTCATATGTAGTTACTAATTAATGACACACTACAGCTCTAACTATAGTTTAGAATCTCTAAAATGCACTAGGCTTTAACCTTAAATACTCTTAAGAAATAGTTCTCCAAATAAATTCATGAACGATCATAAATAAGTCTTATACGAAAAATATCTAAAATTATCCATATGTCTAACCACCTTCTTCAAGCCTTACGTAAACATTTTAAGAGTATAATTCAAACAAACTTTGTAGGTCTCTCTCGTCTTAAATCTCATCAGCCAATGTAATATTATAGTAGCCACTATCTCCATCCTAATAGTAATAGTAAGAATCACTGTACTCATCATAGTTGACTTATTCATCTAAGGTTTTTGCAGCTTAAGAAAAAAAAATAATGAGCTAATGCCCAATTCATGAAAATCCAACCACATATACATGCCATGCAAACTTATATTCACATGAATAAATGCAAAAAAAATACCACACAAACCAAGTTATTATCTTTATGTTTAGCCGGTAATAAACACCATATGATCCCCATTAAATTGAAATCCTAAACAGGGATACTAGTACTACCACCACAAACATTCTTAGCTAGCAATAAGTCACTAGCATTGTGGCACCTAGAAACCTTCAAAACTAGTAGCACTAGGATATTGGTACCACAACCCACAGATGCCCCTTAAACCTAAAATGATAATGGAATATTGGTACTATGATCCCCAGATACTCCTTAAATCTATCACATGTTATATCTAGGTACAACTCTATGTCAGACAGTACCATACAAGATTATTGAGATGTTATCCTAAGGACACTAGTACTATAACTCTCTAAGCATAGTCGCGTATAAACAATAAACATTTATCATTCCAAATCACTATTAGTTCAGTTCATAATTGACTAACCTATATAAGCATAAGCAACAACCAAGGTTAAAAGTACTTAGTTCAAGAAGGATAGAAGCTATTAAGCCAAAAGCAGATTCAATGTCTACACCTAAGGTATAATACAAAGCACAATGCCTTTAATATCCTATGCTAGGATTCTAAACATTAACTCTACCCTTATGTAATTCTACTTTACCTTAAACTTATGGGTTAGACAAAAACTAGGTTAATAATCGTCAACTAAGTTTTATAGATCATTATGAATTTCTTTAAAATGATTAGTTAGGAAATAAATATGTTGTAGAAAGGGAAAATAAACAAAAACTATATGAAGTATAAGAATAAGAAGATCATGGGAAGAATCATGATCATAAACATGGCTATGCTTCTCACTGTTTGCAACATTCTTTATTTCATGGCTATGTTCACACCTATGTTTTTAGCCATAAACCATACATTCTTCTAATGCTCAACACTAGACTCAAAAAACCAAAGGAGAACAACCTTGAGGGATTCATGGGTAGGATCACATCCATAAACCTACAAATCCCTTGTTCCCTCTCTCGTTCAACTCTAACGTTCTACAATCTTCACAAGATTAACCTTAACGTATCACAAGATCCAAAAAGCTCTTAATTGATCACTTATTTTTTATTTGTTAATAAGCACCAATGAAAATTTGCACCTCACTTCTCCCGTGAAAACTTTGAAAAAAGGTCTTTCACTTTTAGATACAAGTACAACATATACTATTAATAGAGAAAATGTAACTCACTTTTTCTATACTTGAGATTTCCTTCTAAGATAACTACTAGTTTGTTAAGAGAGTTTTGCCAGAAGGGAGAAAAGAGTCGAACTTAAAGGATTAATAGCTATACATACTATTGATAAGGAAAACGGCATTGTTGTATCAGTCCCTAGACAAATATTTCTTCATGGATGTCGTGCTTCAATCTCAAAAAACATCACTCTTCATAGGGCTTTCTAATAGTCCCTCTCTCTCTCTATTCACCTTGCTTCTTTATAGGGAGATACTTTCTCAACTAGGTTTACAAGATTCTTTAAGTTCTCAAAAGGGGATGGAGAGCTTAGAAGATGAAGTGCATAACTAAAACCAATTAATCGAAAATATACCTAGAAGTGAACTAATCATTGCCTTAATGGATCTTATTGTCTTATAGGAAATGTGCTGTTTGGCTTGAGAAATAGAGAGAGATTGAGAAAAAGAGAGAGAGACAAAGAGAGATATTGCAATTAGAGTTTTAGCTTGGGACTACATTTTTAATTTGGGATTAGGCTTCTTGATTGATCTAATGAAAAGGGGGAGTATGTTGTGAAATTGGGGGTTTCAATTTTAGGAAGATAGAAGGTTATGTTCGTCTTTTCATAACCTTTTCCAAGTTATTAATTTGTGAATTAAAAAAAGGAATACTAATTCAACTACATGCAACTAAATAAGGTAATATGCATTTTGATCCTATGATGACTCCATTCCATCTACATGAAATGAAGTTTTATTATGGCTTTATTTCATTCAACGAAGTGATGGATTGTAAATGAAACCCGATTAACTACTCGACTTCTTAAAAAATAAACTCCTCTCTTTAACCAATTGTAGAGTCTAATGAATATGTTTATGAAACATTTTTAAAGTTTATTCAATTTGATCAAATTAGGATCTTAGTTTCTATTAATGTATAACTTTTATTCAAAATTTCAAATGGCCATAAAATAATCATTTTAAGTCTGATTGAGGCATGGTTTGAGATTACGATCTTCATAAAATGTGTTTTTTTTTAGAATATTTCTAAATGAGTAGGGACAAACTTGGTCCAAAAGTTGATATTCAATAAACATGCTCACATTTTAATTTAAAATTCCTAATTTAGTAAAATTACATATGTTTGTTTTGGCTCTGAAAATCATTTTTGACCTCAAAAAGTGATTTCCATTCCAAACCAACCCAAATAGATTAATATGTGACACCTTTTGTGACTTGTTTCTTTTTTTTTTTTGTTTTTCTTTTTACTATCTTTCTTTTTGTTTGCTTTTTTTCTTTTTTATTTCTTTTTGAATTTTTTTGTTATTTTCCATTTTACCATTTTTTTTTGTCTTTTCTCGATATTTTTTCCAATCTTTTTATATTTTCTTGTGTTTTTCAATTTTTTTTTTATATTTTTCCTTCTTTTCTATTTTTATTCTTTTAGGCCTTTTTTTTTTTTTTCAAAAATAGTGTTTCTAAGCTAACTATGAAATTAGAGTGAGTAAAAATGGGGCTTCTGCATTCATCAAATCAAAATCCTAAACCAAGTCGTTGGTAGTACGAGCTCCGACAATCTATAATGGTACTAGCACATAGGCATTACGACGGCCTAAACTACTGTTGCCGATACAATGGTGTTGTAACCCGCAAACACCCTTAAACCTAAAATGGCATTGGACACTGGTAATGCGATCCCGAAGCATCCCCTTAATCTACTTAAGATTATGTCTAGGTGCAACTCCACTTAGGATAATATTACTAAAGGATTATCAAAGTGCTATGTAGCTCCCTGAGCATAACCATGCGCAAATAATATGCATTTATCATTCCAAATCATTATTAGTCCAATTCATAATCAACTAACCTACATAAGCATAAGTAACAATCAAGGTTAACATGTACCTAGGTCATTAAGGATAGAAGCTACTAAGCCAAAATCAAATTTAATGTCTACACCTGAGGTATATTACAAGGCACGGTCCCTTTAATATCCTATGTTGGAATTCTAAAACACTAATTCTATCCTTATGTAATTCTACTCTACCTTAAACCTGTAAACTAGACAAAAACTAGGTTAATAGTCATCAACTAGAGTTTACAAATTAACTTACTTTAAAAATGTTTAGTTATGGAATAGATATGTTATAAAAGGGGAAAATAAACAAAAAAATAGGCGACATGGAAGAATAAGATCACAATGAGAATCACATTTGTGAACATGGCTGTGTTTCTCACTATACATGACACCCTTTGGTTCATCGCTAGGTTCATGTCCATGTTCTTCATCGTGACCCCTATGCCTTCTAATGCCCAACATCACGCTTGAAAGAAACCAAAGAAAAACATACCTGAGGGGGTTTGCAGGGAAGATTCATAAACTTACAAACCCCTTATTCCCTCTCTCATGTGACCACAACCTTCCACAACCCTTCAGAAGATTAACCTAGTGTATCACAAGATCAAAAACCCACTTCCTTTTTAGTTCAAAAGCCCTTAACAATGCAAAGTTCTCATGTGTACTTTCCCAAACACTAAAAATTATAGATAAACAAAGTTAGTGATAAGGGTTAGAAAATACCATAATTGATCACTTGCTTTTGATTCGTTAACAAGCACCAATGAAAACTTACACCTCACTTCTCCCACGAAACCTTTAAACAAAGGTCTTTTATTATTAGATACAAGCATACCATACATTTTTGTTAGGGAAAGCATGACTCAACTTTTCTATACTTCAGATTCCTTATGAGATCACTGCTAGATTTGTTGAGAGGGTCCTATCAAGAGGGAGAAAATAGTTCGACTCAAAGGATTGATAGCTATTTAGAAGCAAGGTTTTTATTTAACCCTAGTCTTTCGAAATTGCCCTTGACTTTAAAAGTTAATTATTTTTGTGCCCCTAATTTGATGATTATTTTCTTTTAATAATTTTGTGGGGTTTTACATATACAAGTTTTCTTGAAGAATTAATTGTAACAAAGATTTGGCACACTCAGATAAAATATCTTCACTAAAAGAGTAATAGCTATTCCGTTTTACTAGTGATTTCTAGTTCAAATTTAAAGCAAGCAAGATAATCGATAACGTTGTAGGAATAGCTACCTCGTATTGGCATCATACTCCCTTGCATTTTTGAGGGCTAGGTGAGGCGGATATTTTCTTAATAGACGGGATGGACACTGCAACGTAAATTTATTCCTTGTCTTATGATTCGCACTGACCATTTTAGGTTGGAAACAAAAGGTTAATTTTTAAAATTTTGTCCCCTCTAGAGGTAGATATTTAAAAAATATAAATGATCATGAAATTGTAAGAAAACGATTGTGTTCTATTGAATAGATTTATTATTTTGCTATATTCATTGAATATGATATTTGTTCTGCTTAATTTTCTGTCTCTATATGATGAGAAAAAAATTCACTGACACACCATTTATTCGCTCATGCAATTTATAACTTGCAATAGCATCTGACATTTGAATATACAGTTAAATCGTAACAGCATTACACATTTCATGGTAAAGACATGAAAATCTTGAACCTATATCAGTTTTGAAATACAACTGAATGATTTCCTTATCTCGATTTTTAAATGTTGTGACTAATTTTGAAATAATAGAATAAAAGGAGTTGTACAGAACAGACCTTAAATGGTAGAGTGAATGAAGAAGTATACTATTCAACGTTGAAAGAAAATGATGAGCAAGTATTACGATACCTGGAGAGCCACACCAAAGGGGGTATTAATTCAAGAGAGATTATCTCAGCTGACGGAGTTGAAGGTGGTCAGAATGGCATGCAACAAACAACTCATATCCAGGAGGAGGTAACGGCCATAGAGTCGCCCCAACCAAAGCAATCAGACCAATCTATGAAAACCGGTAATAATGGAAGCAAGTTGTCATCATATGAAAATATGATCCTAGTTGTGACCGGTTTGATAGCAACAGTGACATTCCGGGGGCTGTCATAATTTTTAAAGGTGATGTGGATATAGCAAAGAATTGTACATTTACTAACATACTCTTAGCTGAAAATTCCTGCCCCACAGCCATGAGATGGTTCTTCATATCCACGTGTTCTAAGTTCTAACACCACTGGCTTCTATGCCACGACTATCCTCCCCTTGTAATTCAAAAAGGCCACCCCGTGCCGTGTATCTGTTATTTATAGCCGTCAGTTGCATGATGCTGACCTACGGGTTTCGTTCAGTGGTCATATACCCAGCAAGTGCATGCAATATATGCCTTTTGTGTGGTATTATTCTTAGGACAAACACTATACTACATTTTTTATTTTAAATTTATAATGAAGAAAGTTGATGGCATGATGATTATGTCAGAAAGATGCGGCAACCATCAAATCATTGATAGATACCTCGAACATAGAAGCATGATGATGGAAGTGTGGCTTCGACTCTTTGACCTTGGTGCGTGCACATTTGAATGTATTACATTGACTGCTATATTATTTTCTAATGACGTCTCTAAATTCTTTTGAGACATGATACTTGGTTGGAAATTTTATTTTGAATATATCTTTCGTGCGGTTTCTGCCAAACGATAAGTACTTTCTAATGAGTTGTGAGACATGATGGAAGAATTTGTTGTTATGCAATCGCTGTGGAGACTTTTATCGATTAGACCATTTCTAACGTGTAGTAATTTATTTCCTATTTTTATATATTATATTAATATATTTAAAAAATTAAATAATTTTTTATTTTATTCTTGAATTATTTTACTAAAATTTTTGAATAATTTTTTTTTTATTTTTTAAGTCCTGTTACTATAATTTAAGTGAATGAAAATTTAAAAAAAAAAAAAACAAAAAAAATTATATTAATTACATTAGTTGCGTCTTTTGTCAGAGTAACCTGACAAAATGAAGCAATGTTAGGTCACCGAGCGTTAACATTGGAGAAGCTGAATTGAAGTTGCTTGGCTTGGGAATGTGCATGAATTAACGAGGGTTGGGGGTGCTCTTAGGCATTGCACTAATTATTTCTACTTTTTTATTTGCATGATATTGACCTTTCTTTTCTCAATCGGCGGCCTTATATACGAAAAACATCCTGGATCCAATATATATCGTTAGTGTCGCAATCCTTTTTTCATGATGCACTGGGTGTTGCGTTGTCTTTCACCGATGTCTATAAATTTTTTTTCAGTGTAACGTTGCATATCAAAGATAGTGAATAGCAAAAATCAATAAACATTAATAGATTTATATCAACTATTTAATTCAAAAACTTTAAACTTATTTTAATAAAATATTTATAATTATAATCTTATAAACTAACACCATAATCTCAAACAATCCATATACAACACTTAACAGTGGGATCTCATAATCTCTCCCATCTTAAACATGTAATGTCAATTTATAATTAAACCTAGATCTTCTCCTTTTTCAATATATAATTCAAGTTATCTACTATTTATAGGTTATATTAGAAGCATATCAAGAGTCACTAACCCAATGACGCTCCCTAATCTCCTTGATCCTTTTTTCTAAACCAAAACCAAACTCGAATATCTATCTATTGGTACAGGGTCCACTTTAATGCCATTAATAATACAAAAGCCAAAAGCAATGAATAAATAAGTCAACAAATAATAATAAACCTATTTCAACCACTTAACCTAAAGTTTGTTGATAAAATTTTCACAACTATAACTTTATGAATTAGTATCATAATTTTTCATAATCCATATAGTATACTTAATCAAAGAGTCTCACATTTTAAGGCATGATATTTGGTCTAAAATTTTATTTCCAACATCTTTGATGTTGTTTTCCATGTAAAATAATTTTCTCAACAAGTTATATGGATTTATGAATTTGTTGCAAAAATTAAACCCATCCAATCATTTCAAAGGCTTTTGTCCATTAGGAATTAATTTCTTATGCTTTGTCTTCAATTGCTTCTTTCAACATAAGGTTCTCTAGGAAAATAAATTCAGTAGTACTAACATATTATTTGTATCGATAAATAACGTGTAAATGCCAATAAAAATTTAACTCGTATTGGTAAAGAAATATACCCTTTATAGAGCTTAGGGTCGGAATATCAACTATCTTGCTTCCTTAATTGCTTTTTATAAAGTTAAGAACCCATCTTATCCTTCATATAGATGAGAAACGGCTTTAATAATACTACCACGTCATTGATGAGTGGTGTATTAATATGAAAAAAAAATTTAATATGTAAAAATATAATTAATACTTTTTTAAAAGGTATATTTTTTTTATTATCATATATCAAAATTTTATTAATATTTACACACTACTTATTAATTTATGTAACTTATTAGTATTAATGAATCTTTTTTCCATAATGGTATACAATATTTTGAAAAGTTCAGAGAGAGAGAGAGAGGGGTTTTCGTTGGCGTACTTATTGAAGTTCTCCACAAGTGTATGAATGCTCGAGATAAACTTTCTAATAACTTATAAAAGAAAATGTTCATATATTTTCAACTTTTTTATTTCATTTTTCTTTTTACATTTTGTATATGTATGTTTTCATTAGTCTAAGACCAAAAAAAAACAAAATGATTGAAAGCTAAAAATAGACAAGTGAAATGTAGGTGGAATAAAAAATGACTCGAACACTCTTTCCTCTTGAATCTCTAATCCTGACGTTTTCAAATGTTTTTTTTCTTGTCCCAAATGCATCGCATTATATAATTTAACATTCAACTTAATTTAAGATTTAATCTTTTATATTTTCTCTTTTAAGTTTTGAATTCTTATTTTTTTATTTGAATCCACAATATTTGCAAAGTTTGCAAGCGATGGATTTTTGTTAACTATTTAAACTTTTCTATTACATAGTTACACGTGCAATTATATTTGGTCAACGTAATTAATATAAAATAATAATATAGTAGATTATAGAAATTACATGAAAATTAATAAAAAAATTAAGAAAATTAAAAAAAAAAGTAAAGAAAATGAAAAAAGAAAAAATGGAAAACATATATATGATATGTATATATATAAACACATAAATATATATTAGTTTTCTAATAAATTAAATGTAAGACCCTAATTTTTGATCAATTATCAATGAATTAGGATGGCAGTACTTCCTTAATAAACTTGGAACTTAGAAAACATAACTTGAGAACAAAGGAAATAAAGTGGTCATGAGTAGCACAAGACATAGGTACTATCATGTGATATGAACTAAGTTGCTTGGAATTGGTAAATTTAGGGTTTTTGGAAAATATTCTCGGAGTCAAATAAATTTCTAAGATAAGCTCACAAAAGTTAAAAAAAAATACCCTAGTGAAGTTTATTTTGCAAAATAAAGTAGGCAAAATATTGAATTTAATAGAAAGTGTAGATCTATCACTTTCAAATATTTTTATCTAAATTAAACACGAGATATAAATGTAATCAAAACCCTAATAATAAATTTACTTAGCCTAATAAAATAATAATTTAGAGCAAATTGAAAGTAATGTGACTATATAATATTAAATGTATATGTGTATAGTTGAAATTAGAAACATAGTAATATGTAATATAGACTTATGCATAAATTAATATCTTAATTAAGTGAAATGGAAAAAAAAAAATTGGTAAAAGACGGTTAGGGAGCTAATCATAATGGATGTTGGGCATGGCATTGAGTTGGTGAAACCTTATGATAGGTGTATTAAAAGGGATTTGTGAGCATCATGTAAAAATTTAGTGAAGAACATGTGTCACTCAAACGAGAAAAACTCCCTAAGCTACAAAAACTTGTCCTTACTACTCTTTGGTCTCTTTTGGTAAGGAGAGAGAATATGATATAAGAAAAGTATGAGAGCTAAGAAAAGAGAAGAATTAAAGTGACAAAAAAATTAAAAGGAAAATAGTGTAAATCTTGAGTATTTTAGGTGTAGAGGTCCAAGCACAACCAAGTTTGCATGGTGATAATGAGGGTAGCATCTAGGTTGGCTAACACAACCACCACCCTAGTGGTGGTCGAAAAAGCTCACGTTAGTGAATATTTAATTTTATTTAATTTTTCCTTAAAATTTTAAAAATAAAAAAGTCTAAAAATTATGATTTTGGTATCCTTATGTACTTTTGCATGTAGAATATGAAAATGAAACCAAATTTCTAAAATTGAAAGCCATTATATGAGTTTCTTAAGAAATCAAGCCTAAAAATGAATTTTGTATTTGAACCTCACAAATAGTAAACAATGTAATTTCAACCCTGATTTTTGTATATAAGTTTCTAAGAATCTATCTTAATGCTGTGTAAAGATTTTTGAAAAATTAAGAAGTTAGATTTTTAATAATTTTCGTTTAACATAGATCAATAAGTGGAAGTGCATAAAATTGATATTTCTTTAAGTAATTTAACTTGCATGTGTTATAACATTGTTATAATTGGGTTTTAGAATAATAGACTAATCCAATGGGTAGGAAAAAGGTGAAATTAGGGTAAAAAAAGTGTTCTAGTAATATTGGAAGTGTTGATTGTGGTTGAATCAACTAGAAGGGATGAGATGGAATGGGCTTCAATTTGGGCAAGTTCTTTACTCCTCATTACACGTAAAAAGCCCCTATAGATGTATCTACAAGAGCCATCTAATACTCAAGTCAATAGGGAGGAAAGGAAAATAGAGATCAAGGGTAAGCCAAGCGACCTTAAGGATAGTGCTTAAGTGAAGGTATGTTGTGAGCATTGAAAGGAATATGTGTAAGGGTTCTATAACTGGAGATTCTTTTACTTGTTCATCTCTTACACTATTTATAATATAGGAAGGTTCAACTAATTAGACACGTATTGGCTTAAAACTTGCCTATACTTGGCAACAGGCAAGGGATATGCATTGTGAAGGTGATAGGATGGCTCTAAGAGTCAATCAGCCATGATCACGCTGACAACCACATCTATGACTTGAGGAGCTGACATCTTCAAGGTATGTTGGGTGTGTTGGCTGTACTATTGATGTAAAGATGCAATTAATAAGCCGAGGTAAGATGTTGACACTGAAGACAAAAAGGGAAAAGGTGGTAAGAGAAAGGTGGCATGAGTGCATCATGAATGATGAGCTAGATCCAAAAAGGAGCCTATAAGGTAGGGAGCACCCTCACTTTTTGTGCATAAATTGGATAGTGGAGTGATTTCTTTCATCCTGAGCTCAATCAAACTATTCGTAGAGTCCTTAGATGTAGGGTAATCTTCAATGATGGGGCTCGTTAGGGTAGTTGCCTGAGTCCTTAGGATCAAGTGCCTGGAGAATGGATCTTCATGGGGCTTAGAGATGGTGAAGATGTCAGAGTAGGTCGGAACACTTCAAGAAGGTGAGGGGTTCTATCCTTTAAGTGCTAATGGACCTTTAGAGTTCTCTACCAATGTAGGCCTCAAACCAAGCCAAAATCAATTATCAACACTTACTCCCCGATTCTCCTTAGCATTGAGGATATGAAGAGAGTAGATCTACAAAAAGGGGTGGTTCAAGGCAAGGAAAGCTTAGTTTTAAATAGGGAGTCAATGTCTACTACTAGGTGATGCAACATTTGACAGGTCTGATAAGACTTACTCTCAACATGACTAATATAATTGTTGGGCTACTCAATGTTTCATGATGATCTTTGGGAGGATCAATGTGAAATTATGACACTCTTAAAAAGGGCTACACACGTAGGGCGTTAACATGCATGGCCATGTTATTGATTCTTATGCATAGATCTACCTGGACCATTTAATAAAGGAGTAGGATACATAGATAATCAAGATGAGACACACGTCTATATAGTTAATATGTACTTCAATAATAGAGAAAACCATTCCTCTTCCTCTTGGGTTTTCTTATATATAGAAGGCCTGAAGCACTCATTTTTCACTTTCACTTTGAAACTAAGAGGAAACTCTGCCGAGATTTTTCTAAAGAGTATGCTTCAAGCCTTTATAGCACTTTTTTTCGTTCTTGCTCAATAATGCTAGTTGGTGAGCAAACTTATGACCCTCAAAGTGAGAACTCGGGTGCCTTAATCTCAAGAGAGATCAAGAAAAACTATGAAGAGATAGGTTGCAAAGAGGGTAGTAATGCTACTGCCCCTTCCCCAAACAACCGTGGCGACAGTAGGTGATGGTGAACAACAGCTCTTATTAAGTTAGGAAGAGAGGAGATCTTGAGTTGCTGGGAGATCTTGGGATGAGTATGCCTCAGATAGTGAAGGAAACGAACTAGAGGAGCCTTTGCACATTACAAACTCCAACACCAAATCCTGTATTCAGTGGGATTCATAGAAAATGAGATGAAGTGGAGGCTAGTGAATTGGACAGTAAGGAATGTGCCTGGGTAGTGAGTGGAGATGCCTACGAGTAGTGAGATGGCCTTCAAGATATGCAATGAGCAATCATTCTGCATATATGCAAGGTCATTCAATTTAAGGCTACAGTTACCATTTTCTAAGTTCTTGGTATAAGTATTTATTTACTTCAAAATCACCTCGAGCTCTTTGCATGTGAATACTTAGGTGCAATTACTCGGGTTTGAGATAGTTTATTGGTGGATACTTCGGAAGTTGACTACTCGTCTATTTAGGCATTTGTTCTAATTGAAGAGGGGCCCTAACAATTGGGTATATATTGCTAACTGGAGTGGGTCATTGAAGGTGTTTGATGGTCTTCCAAATAACGTGGATCATAAGGAAGAACATTTCTTCAGCATCTGAACGCCTAAGAGGCTAAACTTCTTGATGGTCTAAATAATGCCTATCCAGGCGACACCAGTTAATCATTAGGGGACCTAAGACGGTGGGGCTAAGGAGGAGTTGTTAGAATTTGCCAACTAGAAATGGCTTTGCCCCATAGCCGCTACTTAGATGTATACCAGCAGCGAGCCTCTACACGAAACCAAGACAGGTATCCTCTAACTTTGGCTAAGGGAAAGTGGCAAGGTATTTGTCATGTCGCGTTGTCGTCATAATAAGGGATGTTAGATCTGCTTATCCTTGGTTAAGTGAGTGTAAGTATGTTCTTTTCTTCTGATTTAGTATATTAAGTCTCTGTTTGTGGTTATAGCTATGCAAGTGGCTTCAAAAGATGCAAAGTGGCAGCTACTTCTTATTCGAGATAAGCATATGGCAAAGGCAACAAAGGTTGCCAAGAAGAGGAAACATGTAGCTATGAAGGGAGACGGGGAGCACTTGCAACCCCGCTCCAAGAAAAGTAAGAAGAAGAAGGGGACGAAGCAGTAGACCAGCTCGAAGGTCAAGTGGAATGTGACAAAGGGTATTCTTGTTGGTGTTGCTATTACAATGAGTTTAGGGGGCATATTTGGGGGTAGGGTTGTTTAAGCTGTGCGGGTTACAAAGCCTCAAGGGTTTGAGGCCATGATGTAAGTTGGCTCGAAGCGACATTCATGTCCAAGAGCAATAGCAGGAGTCTGAGGTGACCCCCATAAGACACTAGGGTTCAAGCCATTGATGTGCTGGATGATGAGTTAATTAAGGATCATGCATAGGTAGCTAAATCGAAATTAAGAATAGACATCAAGATTTAGTGCAAAGCAGTGAACTAGGAATCGAGCTTATGCCTCTTTCTTGTAATTTTATTTTGCTTTTCTATGTATTTGGGTTGGAATGCCAACCCGTAAGGCCTTTTAATGTCTCTTCATTTAATGAAATATTGTTTCATTTTATACCTACGAGCCTAATCTTTTTATTCAACTCGCACTCTTTGTTCCCTTTCTCGCTTTAAGTTAGATAGTTCAAGGAATTTACAATTGAGCCCTACAAACTTCTCCAGATAGGCTTGCCTTCACCTATGATCAGGGCCTTGATCCCTATCATGTTGGTGCAAATACCAACTCATAAGGGGTACTTAAGGATGAGGATCAACCTAAGATAAGGACGTAGTAAGGATCTATGCCAATAATTAGTGCGTTGTCCATGGTGTTAATGTAAATACTAACTCGGGGCCTTAATCCCTATAATATCAGTAAAGATACCAACTTAAGGAGCATCCTCAAGGATGAAAATCGACCTGAGTATAAGAGCACAATGAATACCTGTAATGGTGGTTGATGCATGACTTGTAGTGTTAGTGCAAGTACTAACTTAAGATATACATTCGGGGATGAAGATCGACCCGAGCATAAGAGTACGATGAAGATCTACGCTATTTTTTAATTCATTAATCCTCGATAGTTTCTTGATGCATCATATCCTAGGGACTGATCATGGGTTTTTCTTTTTTGCTTTCTATTATGTGTATTCCTATCCTTATTTTCAAGCTTTTGACAAGCTTGAACCGATAACCAGTATGGCCAACCTTATCCATTCTTATCACAACCCATCATCTTGGTATCAGAGTAGAGGTTCATGGTAGGTAGGTTGCTATTCAACTGTAACTGTTATTGTGTCATGTGTAATGTTGCTGTATGTGTGTGTGTATGTGTGTGTATATGGCTACGTAAAGAGTTACACAATAAGAAGTGGAGGTAGTGTTGTTTGTTTTATACATGATAGTAGGTGATACTCTTACTCTATTTTAAGCCTTTAGAAACAGAGTAAGCCCTAATTGAAGCTTTCTATCCTTTTGAAGTAGTTATTGTATTAGTAGTTTGTGACAAAGTCTACTTAGATTTATGTATTTGTGAAGAGAAGTAAGTGTGTGACCTAGTTAGTTTTAAAATAGTGTGTGTTAGTTTCTTAGAATATTAAGTCTTTGAGTGTTGCTAAAGTTTTGTTAAGAAAACAATGTTAGGTTAAGGAAAGAATGACTTATTTGAGTGTAAACGCTAATATTGGAGATGATAATAATGGTGTCGTCCACAATGACCAATAGCCCCAAAACACTCCCAAAAGCACGGATGAACAAATCGACAAAATGGCTAACTTAATAACCAACCTAACTAGATTTGTCCATGCAATAGCTTTTTGGCTTGCCGATTCCACTCAGGACACTCCCTAAGTTACTCAACATGTGAGAGAACAAATCCCAGCTTAACAAAATCAAGTTATAGGAGTAGGAGAATGAGTGTAGAGGAGAATTGACTTGGGTAAAGTAGACAAAAAGGATGAAGAAGAAGGGAAGTTGAAGTAAAATAGTGAGCTTGAGTACACTAAGGTACTGACTTTGTGAAGATTTAGATCCCGAGCTTCAATTGGTTTCAAAGATGCGGATGATTATATTTATTGAGAAGAGAAAGTAGAGTGAGTTTTTTACTACTACCAGTACAAGGACCGTAAAAAAATGAGAGCTACTATTATTGAATTCTTAGCCTATGCTACAATGTAGTGGAGAAACTTCTAAGCCATGAGAAGGATAGAAGGATATAGAGAGGTTAGCACTTAACTCAAAATGAAAAGAGCCCTCAAAAACATATTTGTATCAGATACTTACTTACAAGATACTTTTACTTAACTCGAAGAGTTAAGTCAAGGGAGTTGAACTGTTGATGAGTATGTTTAAGAATTTTAAATACTCATGATCTATTGTGAAGTTAGTAAGCTATTAACCAAAGAGTATCCAAGTTCCTTATTGAGTTTAGGAATGCTATACGAGATGTAATGGAGGTTCAACCATTAATTACATTGGATGAGGCTATAAGAATAGCCTAACGTATGGAAAAACAAAGGAGGAACAAGCCAATTAGACCTCAAATTAGCTAACCTATTCAAAGCAGCCAACCTGCTCAAAGTGGCAATCAAACTCCCTAAGGTATTAACTCTAGCTAAAGAACTGATGTTATATCTAAGCAAAAGGGTCGCACTACCGACCAAGAATTACAGAAGAAAACCTACGAGAAGGGATAAGTTGTGCTAAAGTGTTCAACTAGATTGACTTAAAGTCAGGTTACCACCAAAATTGTATGAGGTAAGGAGACAAATGAAAGATTACTACTTTCAAGACTCGACATAGCTTATACGAGTGAATGGTGATGCCATTTGGAGTATCAAACGCACCAAGCACTTTTATGAGACTAATAAATCATGTCTTAAGAAATTTGATCGGAAAGCTTGTAATAGTCTACTTTGATGACATCCTTATCTATAGTATCAACTTGGCAAGTCATATTGACTATTTTTTAGCTGTTTTCGATATCCTTCGTATAGAGAAATTGCTTATAAATATGAAAAAGTGTTTTTTCTATTAAGAAGAGGTAATCTTCCTATAATATGTAGTTAGTAAAGGAGGATTGAGGGTTAACAAGGAGAAACTTTGAGCTATTGTAAAGTGGCCGACCCCAACTTCATGTGCCAAGGTAAGAAACTTCCATGAATTGGCTTCCTTCTATTGCCATTTTATTCAAAGCTATAGTTCCATAGTTGCCCCCCTTACCAAGCTGATAAAGAAGGACATAAAGTTCAAGTAGGGAGAGTAAGAAGAGAAGAGTTTTGCTGAGCTGAAAGAGAAGTTGGCCTCTTGTAGAATCCGCAAATTTAACTTTCTAGACATAGTGTCGAACTCGAGTATCGTAAATATTTTCCTAAGTCGACATAACCACATAAAATGAAAACTAACTAAAATTTTAAACTTGGAACTTAAAACGAACTTGAAAGGCCTCATTATACAATTTGGAAACCTTAATCATACAAGAAAACCCCAACCCCTACATATATGTACTTTTAAAAATATAAACCTAAACTTAATAGAAACCATAAATATCAAATCATAAAAATTTTTAAAACTCTATAAAATTATCTTAATGCTTGAAAAGCTATAAATTAATAAAATTATCAATAATTTTGTGAAATTATATAAAACTAATAACGAATAAATCAAGGATTATTTCAAGTAATAATAAACTACAAAACTAAGCTAATTAAAAGAACAAATTAATAAATTTACAAAATTTATTTTACTTATGTACCTAAGTAGCCCCACAATATGTATGTATATATATATTACTAAGTAATTTCCTTCTCTTTTCTTAATCTATCATATGATATATATATATATATATATGTTACATAATAAAGTGATGATCCTAAATAATTAAGTCAATTGAACCTTACACTCCTAAGTATAAGTCAATTACTCTCGAGTTGGTGAAAAACCTTAAAACATACTTAAAATCACTTGAATCCTAAACCCTGGAGTAATCAAGGACTTATAACCCTAAATAAATAATTAAAAATATAATTTGAATAAATTTTATTCAACTCTAAAAAACTCTAAAAATTCTTAAGAAACAAATCACAACCTACAAATTAATTTGAGAACCAAACCCTAAAAGAATTATATATAAAACAATTTCCTTATTTTCACTTATAAGCCTTATTACACATGGAAAGGTGTAAACCTTACTTTTTAGTGAACTTATGATTCAACTAAGAATACTTCCCGAACATTCCTAAGGATTAACTAAGCTAAGAATTCAAGTTTGCATTTAAAAACGAATTTAATTTTCCAATTCGAAAGCCTATTATCGATAAAACTTGAATACGAGAACTACGGACTCTAAGTCACTAAAAACCTTAAACTCTAAAGTAATTAAGGACTTATAACCCAAAGCAACTAATTGATAATTTAATTTGACTAATTTTATTGAACTCTATAAATTTTCATAATTTTATAAGAATTAAACCATAACATACAAATCAATTTAAGAAATAAACTCCAAAAGAATTTCATATAAGACAATCTCCTTATTTTTATATATAAGACTTGTGCACATAAATAAGTAAACCAACAAATCACCCTAAATAACTTGTCAATTGAGAGTTGGAATCATTTATCAATTGATAACTTATCCAAAACTAGTGATAAGACACTTTCCTTATGTCACCACAACTTATACTACATATAGACAAATTATCACATTATTTTATGTATTCAACTTTTAATTAAGTGACAAAACAACACCATACCCTATTTGCTCTCTACTTGGCCAGTTGGAAAAGAAGGAAAAGAGAGGCCATGCCTTATCATTTATCCATCACTCAAATGTCTTACACATCTATTATTCACCTCTTAATGCTTACATCATCTAGTCTTATCAAAAAGTTGGCATTTGTACATACTAAAAGACAACCAATTAAAATTTCTTGAACACACTTCTCCTCCCATTGAAAAATCTACCATTCTCTCCCTCTTTTACTCTCATTTTCACTTCCTTTTCTCTCACTTTAAACATAAACCAAAAGAAGAAATCTAACCCCATAAAATCCTACATTGCCGCCACCTTTTTACTTCATAACTAACGGCATAAAAGCTTAATTTTGTTGCCTCCTTTTGTCAATTTCAAAAGCCACTTTTAGGAACTCTAAAATATCCTCAAAGCTGCACTTCAAAGATCAAGACTCTAGTTTCCAAAAGAACTTACAAGAAGAGGAATGAAGACAACGAGCTAAGAGGATACTTAGTTGCACTATCATTTAGTTTTCGCTTTAAGGACGAGTAAGTAGTTTCTTTGTGTTAGTAGTTTAGTATTACATATTAGGAGACCATGATTTCTTAAGGATATGAGTATGATCATAAGTTGATAAAACATCTAAAACTACCCTAAGAAGCAAACTCATGAAACCTTTATATAAAAGCTGGAATATAAGCATGTAAAGTTGGTGTTTTGTAGATATACTTGTTTAACACTTAGAATAGAAGATTTGAAGTGGAGAAAATCTTGAAATGAGGACTTGAATGAAGAGGAAGCATACTGAACGTGAGGATTTGTAAGTTTTTTGGATGTTATTTTCACTTCTATTAAGTTAAACATGCTCAAATCTAAACTTAGGTAAAGGAAAATCCATCACATGAAGTTTTTATGAAAAACCAATTTTGTAAGACATGAACAATGATATGGAAGTTGTGATAAATATGAGATCTACTATTTTCATGTAAAGTATGAGCTAAGTAATCATCTCATGGAAGAGAAGTTAAGTTAAGGTTTCAATATCTGTAACTTAGGTTCATGATCTAATATTTAAACTTAAGAAAATGATGAAACAAGTTAAAAAACTAAGTGAGAACCCCTTAGATTCAAATGGCCAGATCTAGAGCATAAGTAAAAGCCGCTTAAAAATATGATAAAACCAAATGAACAAAGTAAAAAGATCAACCAAAGTAAGTATAGCAAGTATAATAAGTATACAAAGCCTAAAACTCTCAAAACCGAACCTAGAACTCTAAGTTACGCTTTCATTAAAATTCTAACTAGCACTTTAAAGTATTAAGAAAGGTTGTTTTGAAGCCTACAAGAAGTCCACCTAAGACTCCAAAGCCCTACAAAGTCACTAACTTTAGTTTAAACAAAAAACAAGCTCATTTTACAACTTAAGCCTACATAAAAACCCAAGGAGTTGTTGTTAGCACCAAGAGTGTAAACTAAAGTTGGAAATCTAACCTTAAGGAGTATTTTAAATTTGGAATAAAGTCCTAAGCCTAAGCCCAAAGAATTTCCCAAGTTACCAAAAAGCCCATTAACCAAACAAAGCCTAAAAGCATTCTAAATCATGAGGATCACTACTGTTCAGACCTATGGGTAGTTTTGCATGCCTCATCACAAAAATATAACCTCACTATGTTAAAGTAAACTCGAAAATGATGAAGATTAACTATAAGATCACATATTTAAAACGAGAAAGTTATACGCGATTAAACTTTTAAGTAAAACTGGGAAAAATTATAAAACCAAGTCAAAAGTATAGCTTAAAGGGTTTTAGCTTAGTTTTTTAAGTTTTATTTTAAATCCTTATAATATCGTATTTGTGATGTCCAGAGGACCTGGCTTTCGGAGACGACCTACCCTCGGACTGCTTTGATTGACCGGCATGGTTGGATGAGTGAATTCCTAATGACTCTTTACTTAAGTCTGCTTGTAGAATAGATGCACCTAAACTTATATATATATAAATTGGATAATTGTGGGATATGGGAAATGCATGTGTATGAAATTGTGATTGAATGCTATAGCTTGTTAATCATATAATAATAGAAATTGTTTATGATAATTTATACGTATAATTATATGGAATGAAATTGTTTGATCACCTTGAAAAATCGAATTAACTACTTATATGATTAAGAAATTAAATTAATCATGCATTCCCCATAATTAAATTCAGATAACATCGACCGTCGCTTCATACAGAAGATGGGAAGGAATTCATAAGAGGAAAGCCTTTTGCAGGATTGGACATTAGCTATGTTATCATTTTATTGAGTCTTTGTTCTAAGTTGACGGGCTTATTAGGCACTGGGGCTTACTAGGCATCGAGAGATGCCAACAGTTGGCGAAGGGTCGTATCTTATGGCTTCTACTTAGGGCGTATGTTTTTGGATTGCAGAGACCACTACACCGCTAAACTTAGGATTTTGAAAATATGATTTATTATTCAATAAAGAAAGTATATATATATATATATATATATATGGTTTTGTTTTGACTTAAGCACAATAGTACAAATAAAATAAAACCCAAGGGCTAGAACCCGGATTTTAGTTTGGGTCGGTTAATTATCTCCAAACCCCGACTACAGGGGATGTAATTCTGAGTTGCATGTAGTTCCTAGGCCATTGCATGTATTGTTTGGCATATTGATTGATTATGCATTCATATGTTTATGCATTAAATAAAATTTTTTCATGCGATATTGACAAGGTGATTTATCTCACTAAACGTAAGCTTACACCCCAATAGTTCTTTTCCTTACAAGTTGATCGATAGTTGGGATAAGGATAAGAATCGAATGCAGAGTGCTACCATTGAATCGGTATGATGAAAAGCTTGTGTAGTTAATTTGGAATACTCCAGGAAAACAACTAATATATCAATTAATTTTAAAATTTTTTGGAATTTTCTATCTTATTTCACTATTTTAGTAAGGGATATCGATTCTTTACAGTTTTGAGGAACTGCAGAATAATGGATATCCATAGTTATTTATATTATACAATGAGTCAATGAACTAAAACTAAAGACCCTAGCGATTAACTGTTTAGAGTCTTGTAATCTCTGACTTGCAAGGCGATTTTTTTATCATGGATGCATACGTGATATGGAAATTCTAGGCAATACTACTATGCTCCCCCTAGTGTCCTTACACATCTACCCTAGTCTTAGTTTTACCTAATTTTGAGAAAGTATTTAAGCTAGAATTTGATGCATCAAGTGTTGGCATCGAAGTTGTACTAATACAAGAAAACCAACCTATTACCTATCACAGTGAAAAGCTCAAGGGAGCAAACTAAACTACCCTATGTATGACAAAGAACTCTTAGCATTAATCCGAGCTCTTCATGTATGGCAATACTATCTTTTTCCAAAAGAATTCATCATATGCATTGATCATAAGTCCTTGAGATATTTGCAGAGTTAATCAAAGCTTTCGAATAGGCAGGCCCAATAGGTTGAATTGCTAGATGATTAAGTACAAGCAAGGTAAGGCCAACGTAGTTACCGATGCCTTGTGTAGAAGACATGTTCTTCTTACTAAGTTATAGACCAAACTCTTAGGTTTTACAAGCATTAAAGAAAAATATCAACATGACCCTTATTTTAGCTCCATATACAAGCATTGTTGAGAGGTAAGAATAGTAGATGAGTAACATATAAATGACAGTTATTTATTCTAAGGTGGTAAGTTATGTATGTCAACCTATTTATGAAAGGAGCTATTAGTAAGAGAAGCTCACAGTAGAGGACTTCTAGGCTCTTTAGAGAGTGAAAGACATATGAACTATTAAATGCTAAGTTCTTCTAGCCTAAAATGAAGCTAGATTTGCATCGTGTGATTAAGGGTTGCATTACCTATAAGAAAGAGCAGAGCTGAACAAGGGAGAGCAATGCCTTTACCTGCCTGACCAGACCATAGATTAACATGATCATAGATTTTTTTCCTTAGATTACCCTGATCTACTTGAGGAAAAGATTCTATTATGGTTATTGTGGACAAATTTAGTAAGATAGCATACTTTGTACCTTGCGCTAAAACTAATGATACTTCCACTATTGCTTCCTTGTTTTTGCAAAAAATTATTCGATTGCACAAAGTGTCAAGGAGTGCGGTGTCGAGCAGTGACCCAAAGTTCTTGAGCCATTTTTGGAGAACTTTTTTGCATTAGATGGGAACAAAGTTACTTTTCAGCAAATCTTGGCATCCCTAAACCAACTGTCAAACAAAGATGGTCAATTACACTCTAAGATCACTACTCCAAGCTGTAGTAGAGAGAACTTAACCGACTGGGACCTCTACCTACTCGTGGTAGAATTTGCTTATAATAGGACAGTACATGCCACCACTAGGCATGCACCATTGTCGGTTGTTTATGGTTTCAATCCTAAACTACCTTTCGATTACACCTAAACACTAGCATTTGACCCAAAAGACCCAAAAGCGATAACCAGAGTTTAAGTCTCTCAAGTAGATGTACCAGCATGTTACTTAGTACTTAATTGAGTTTAGGGAGGAGAACTAAGCAATTTTAGCTCGGCAATCAAGCATAGCTATACTTGAGCAATGACAGGTTTCCTAACAGAAGAAAGAATAAGTTATCCACCTAAACAAAAGGATCAATTAGGATACATCAGAAGATAAATGACAATGCATACCAGTTAGAACTCGTAGAAGACTTCGGATTGTTCAATGTGTTTAACGTTGCCAATCTCTACCCTTATCAACTCAAAGAAGAATTAAGTGAAGACTAACTCAATTTGATCTCAAATCACGATTAGCCTAAAAGGGATGATAGGAATCGAGAAACTAAGTCATTGACCTAAGCTCGAGTTTGAGGTCTTAAAGATTTGACAAAGCGGATTCTCTCATTCCAGCCAACAACCAAAGAAGCCGAGCTAATCCTAACTGTCGACTTACTGAGAATGCCAAACTGAGCAACTTCACGTCTATCAATGATCAAATGATAACTTGAGTTACCCTCTATCGATAGCTCGACCTGTTCACTTGCTTACTCAACCATACCTGTATCAACCACTTGCTTGGCAATAGTTGTTTTAAAAAATTATGAGCACATCTGAGCTTACATCATCTTAAGAGAATCTTTAGTTCTACTCAGCTCCTCTACTTAGTAACATCTAGACTAATTGTACATATTTGTTTATTTCTACTTACAAACTACCAATACCAACTAGCTACGTGTTTAAACCCCCCCCCCCCCATGTGATAGAATTTATAGCCAAGTCACCTTTTCTTTGATTCCTCTTTTATACCCTTTCATATTCCTTGTATTTTACTACTTTTAGGCAATACTCTTTTAGTTTTTTCCACTTTTGGCAAGTTGTCCTAGATTTTTTACTATAAATACTTTTGTACGTTATAGCCGCAAGAATCATCTAATATTAAAGATACTACATTGTCCCTTTTGTAAGCATCCTTTGCTTGCTTAATCCCATTCTTATCACAACCCTTAAGTAAGATTAGATGGTAAGCACCCTCATCAAGTTAGCTCATGCATCATATTGAGTTAATTCGTAAGTCCTTGATAGTTCCTTAATACATCATATCCTAGGACTAATCATGGGTTTTGCTTCTTTACTTTCTATTTTTTGCATTCCCATCCTTGTTTTCAAGCTTTTGGTAAGCTTAGACCCATCACTGATACAGCTAACCTTATCCGCTCTTGGTACAACCCATCAGTACTCTTCGATGGTGTCAAGGCTCGCCTAAAGGGCTATGGTTGGTATTTAAATCAAAATTATAAACCCTACTTATGAGCATTTCAAGCTTAATAGCGAGGACAACTTTTAAGCCAAAAGCTAGACAAAAGGGGGTTTCCCCTATGGAAGTTCTGTGAGTTATATGATACCCCTAACGCATATTAGAGAGCTTGTCTATTTAACCGTGTCCAGCCCACCAAGGAAGATCTTATTGATTGCCTTAACCTAGCCGGTGGTTCATGGGTAAGCAACTTAGGTGTGATGGAGCCTTATGTTGTGCTTCTCATAGAACCTCCAAAACTTGTTACTATCAAACTATTTATTACCATCAGTGATCAATGTGTAAGGAACCTTGAAATGGGAGAGGATGTACATGAGAACAAAACCTTCTATAGTGTAGGCTATGATGGTTGCCACTACCTGGGCTTCTACCCACTTGGTAAAGTATTCGACTGCTACAAAAATAAATTACTAACCATTGGATGCCCTTTGGAACAAACTAAGCACATAATCCCCTCTAAGCGAATGTTTAGGGCTTGTCATAGGTGAAAGTCAAAGCTCATTATATAGGAGATTGGTGAATGCTTTTAGCATTGGCAACACTTTTAAACCAGGGCCTTAGTGTCTTCCTTCATTGTTAGTTAGTAGTAGCCAACCCTTAGGGCACAAGTGTATAAGGCTTCAGACTATATGTGATTACTACATACTCCTATGTGGAGTACCTTTAAAGCATGGATGCCTTCCTTAAGTCTAAGGCACTAAAGGAATGGCATGCTCTGGCCTCGTTGGTACAACACATCATTAATGAGTGTATAGATGGTTGTGGTACAGGCTAACCTCTTTGCCTTTGCTTAAACTTTAGCCAGTGCTCCAGTCTTCAAATGCTCTATGATGGGATCCATCCAACAAGGCTAAGAATTTGCTAATCAAATTTCAAGGACCTCTTACTCTCGTCCTTCCATGCTACATTTAGGGAGATGCTATATGAAGAGCGGTTTGTTACCATCGTATTATACGAAGATGATTGATGAGGCTAGTCTAGAGAGTTTGTGTACTTCTAAGTTTTTTGCTCAAGGAATTTTATTAATCTTCCAAAAGGTAAACTCTGCGAAGAGGCCCTTAACTGTCCGTAAATATTTTATCATTATTTCTCCTTTGGTCTCATATTCTCCCTTTACTCATTGAACCACCAGCATAGAGTCTAAATGGATACCTAATTTCTCCACTCTAATATCCTCTGCTATCTTCAAACCTCACAATGAGTGCCTTGTATTAGGTCTCATGCTACATGTTGAGAAACCAAATTTTATGGGATAGAGCACTTTTGTTCCATATGAGCCCTGCAACGCTATGTCGACCCATTTCTCCCCATTGATGGAGTAGTCATTGATATGGAGAGTCCACCTTAGTATCTTGACCTCTATATATGGTTCTTTTTCTCTAATGTACTCTACTATGAAATAAATAAGGATTTATACCTTGATTTCATTTTAAGGACAAAATTGAACACTATAAGCATGGAGCTCTAAGGCATATTTCACCATTCCGCTCGATGCGTCGGGCTTCATGATAATTGCTCTGAATGGTTAGTTAGTTAGGACAATGACTAGGTGTGCTTGGAAGTATGGCCTAAGTTTTCATGCAGCGATGACCACTGCTAGTGCAAATTTGCTAATCTTGGTATATTTAGTCTCCAACCCTTATAAGATGTGGCTAACATAATAAATAGGCTTGTGTTCTCATTCATTTGCTTAGATAAGGACTAAAGATAATGCTTTATCAATGACAACAAGGTAGAGAAACGATTATTTGCCAAGGATTGGTTTAGAGTGGATTAGGGGGCTCTTTAAGGAACTTCTTCAAGTTGTCAAAGGCTTGTTAGCACTAGGTTGTCCAATCAAACTTAGAAGGGTTCTTTAGTAACTTGAAGTATTCTGAGCACTTTTTAGTGCATCGGGATACAAGGCTATTTAATGTAATTACTCTTCCTATCAGACGTTGAAGCTCTTATATTATTTTTGAGGTTATCATGTCATAGACTGCTTAGATCTTGTCTGGATTAGGCTCAATTCCTCATTTGATAATCATGAAACTAAGAATTTTTCTTGATGTGACCCTAAAAACTCATTTTATAAGGTTAAGCTTCATCTGGTATTAGTAGAGAGTGTTATGTCTCGCATACGTCCTCAATATAGCCTTTTCTTTCCTTACTTTTAACAATCATATCATCAACGTATACCTCAACATTTTTTCCCATTTGTGGTTAAAAAATGGTGGTGACTAATCTTTGGTACATAGCCCTTACATTCTTTAGGCTGAAAGGCATGACCTTATAGTAGTAGGTATTGAAATCTAAGACAAATGAGGTATGGAACTCATCTTTAGGTGCCTTTCGAATTTGGTTGTAACTCGAGTAGGCATCCATGAAACTGAGGAGGGTATGTCCTAAGGTAGAGTCAATGAGCTGATCAATATGGGGAAGAGGGAAATGTTCCTTAAGGCAGGCTTTATTCAAGTCAGTATAGTTTATGCACATACATCACTTCCCATTAGCCTTTTTTACTAGAATTGCATTGGAGAACCATGTTGGGTGTTTCTCCTACCTTGTAAAACTAGCTTATAAAAATTTTTAGACCTCTTATTTAATTGCTACTTGACCTTTTAGAGCAAAGCGTCACTTTTTCTACTTTACGAGTTAGATGGTGGATCGATGTTTAAGTAATGGGTTACTTTGGGGATGTTCGTTATCCCCAACATGTCTTCTAGTGTGGACATGAACTCATCCGTGTTCTCTTTAAGGAAATCTATGAGCTTGGCTATTTCATCGTCAGGTGACGCTGCCCCAAGTCCAATGGTCATTCATAGATTGCCTCCGAGCTTGATTTCCTCTATCTTTTTTATCGGTTTCCCTTAGAGGATTAGGCTCTGCTCAGTAGTGGACTCAATGTTCATGATGTTGTCCTAATTCCAAGCTTTAAGGTAAAGGGATCTGAACCGATGTTAGTCTCCTCAAATTTCACTTACTCCTATTGGTGTAATGAACTTGGCCTTCAAGCATCGTTGGCTAATAATCACATTGAACTTTGTAATGATTAGTTGCCCTAAGATAGCACTATATGTTAACCAGTGGTTAACAACCACAAAATCAATTGACCATACAGCAATATATGGACCATCACCCAATCAAACAAGTAAGGTGATGAGTCCCTTAGTCGACATAGGTTGGCCGCATCGAAACCTATCAAGCCACGCTTGTATGGCTGGAAGGGCTTATCGAGTTGTTCTTTCATCTACTCATATGCATGAAGAACAAAATGTCAACTAAGATACCATTGTCTATGAATGTTTTTGACATGTCTAAGTAGTCGATTTCAGCATTGATAATTAAGCATTACTGTGCAGCTAATCTATTCCTTGCTTAACTATAGTGAAAGTGATATTAGTGTAAATATTGTGTTTCTTGGTCTAGATAAGGTAAATCTCATAAACAATGTCGCCTATGAGGCTAGGGGCATTGAAGATGGTATTCACTTATCCTCTTCGAACGCAATGATTTTGGTCATTAGCAGTATCATCCTTTTGCTAGTTCTATTGTTGTTGTTGTTGTTGTTGTTGCTCGATTTGATGGCACTAGGTTGATCACTAGATCTGGTTTCTCCCATCTATAATCAAGTGATCAATGTAACCTTTGTGAATAAGGCCTTCGATTGCATTCTTTAGGTAGTTGCACTCATTGGTGTTGTAGCCATTAACATAGTGATAGTCATACTATTTGCTAGAGTTGTTTGGCTCAAGTGTTTCTCTAACAATGGGAGGTCGAAAGAGTTACTTTTGGGCCTTACAAAAGACCTCTCTAAAGGGGCAATTAAGAGGTGAATAGGGAAGGTTGTTCGCGAATCTCTATTTTTATTTATCCCTTCATTCTTTTGATGAAGGCTGCTTGGTTTCTCTTGGGCCTAGTTGAGCTTTAGCTGAGACTTAGACATTGTTATTAGCTTCAAATCTAGCTTTAATAGTATCCTTCTAGATAATGTAATTCTTGGCCACTCTCATGAACTTGTCAAGTAAGTCCAGTTTTTTGAAGGATATTACATTTAAGAGTTTTCTTACAAGACCAATCCCTGTGATCAGAGCCCAAAGGACTGCTCCCATGTCAAGCTTCGAGATATAGAGCTTCATACAATTAAAGCATCTAGGTACACATGCAAGGACTCGTTGTGTCGTTATCTCTTGTTATAAAGTATGGAGGAGTCCTTGCACAAGACTTTTGAGCTAAGGATGTGCTATTGAAATTTACTTACCAAGTCACTGAAGGATGTGATGGAGCCATCTGCAAGGGTATTAAACCATAGCAAGGCCACATTTACTAATGTGCTAGGAAAAGCTTTATACATGATGGCATAATAGAAATTGTGGAGGCTCATCATGGTTCCAAGTCATCTCTCCTAGTTGATTCAACTACAACCAACATGAAACATTTTAAGAAAAATTAACAACATTAAGTCTTCTCTTTATACCTTCGGAGCAACTCTGCATAAGCCTTAATGTCTCTCTTCTCAACAAAAAGGCACTCAAACCTAGCATAAAGTTGATCCATCCCCTGTACAAGTCTCCCAGTGAAGTTCATAGAAGGTTGATGTTCCTATTGCACAATTGGTTGTTTGTCACAGGGCACCAATAGTAGGGGCTCTTCATCATCTAGCACATCACTAGCTTGAACACTTACATCCTAGGAGGTTGCATTAGATTCTACCTATTGCTCCTAGGCATGAATGCTACCTTAAGCTAACCCACGACACCTTACCAAGTTGCCCCCAAAGCCACCAGCTTCAATGCCCTCAACCCCCTAAGGCTTAGCAACCTACACAACCTAGCCAATCCTACCCCTAAATACAACCCCTACATAGCATCACCCTCCATAACATTCCAATATGGCCTTTAGAATGGTTTACTACTTAGTCCCCTTCTTCTTTTTACTTTTCTTAGAGCGAAGTTGCAAGCTCTCTCCATCCCATACCATAACTACTTGTTTCCTCTTTTTGCTAGCCTCTACTGCCTTTGCCATATGCCTGTCTTGGACAATGAGCAACTTTCACTTCACATCCTCCAAAGCATCTGTAAGCCTTTAAAAATTGAGTTTAAGACAACCGAGCCTAGATTTAGGGTTTTTAGGAAAAGTTAACCAATTGAGTCCAAATTTTACAATTAAGATAGAAAAGTTAGACAAAATGACAAAGTGAAGTTAGATTTTAGAAATAATGATCCAAAATCCTAATTTTTCCTATAGAAGTAGGATTATTCAATATAGTACTAAAATGCTCGGAACTCTTAAAATCAAGCTCAGACTGTAATAAAAACTTAGAGATAAGTTAATTGAGTTATAAAATAAGATTACATAGTATAATTTACTATATCAATATATATACATATTTTTATGAGTATACCCAGTATAAATAATAATTATACCCATAAATTAACCCTAAATTACTTAATTATATATATATTGCGCTGAAATCATGAAATTTATTAAGAGAATATATCCTAAAAATAAAAGATATGTTAGGAACTTAATTATATGAGTAAATTTATATATTACATTTGATATTTACATGGGATATATATACTAGTATATTACTAAATAACTAAATATTAATAAAATACACCTAAAATACTAAAATAATTGAAATCCTATCCTAATAAATCAATTTGTTGCTGGAAATTTTGGAGAATCACCGTGGCAAGCCTTAGAGTCATATAGTTGCTGATTCAAGAGCAAATGAATCTATTTAGGATACCTCTTACTTCAAATATTAGGGAGAAAACAAAAGAAAAAATAAAAAATAAATTCCTAGGTGGTGTAAAAGCCCTATAAATACTAAACCCTCAACAGACTAGCAATAGTTTAGCAATTAGGAACTGAGAATTGAGAAAGAAAAAAAAAGTGGAAAATAGAATAATTTAGGAAAATTAGACAAAAACAAGAGAAAATTCGTGTTAGGATAGAACCCTAACCTAGATTGATTCTACTGTGGAGCCCAACCAAACACCACCATTCACCACCACACCTAAGCCATCCGACAACCACCCAACCGCCGCCAGCCATCGGAGCACCCAAGAACACCAAGGTCAATTCCTTGCCCTATTTTTCAATAATTTTTAAAAATTAGTAAATCCACCTAGAAAATTATGAAAAAAATTGTACTTAGGTTATTTTGAACATGCCTTTTTTATTTTTTAAAAATTCATAATATTTAATATACTTTCTTAAGAAATCTACTACTCATTCGAATTTAGAATTGTAAAATAAATATACTAAATGATATCGTTTCTAGCTGAAAATTTTTTTGTAAGATGTTTATGATATATAGATAATTTCTATGTAGCCTAAATTTTGATTTGAATATTTTTTATATTTATTGCATTTTTGGCCTAAAAATAGTCCGAAAATAAGCTAAAATTATGAATTAAATAGGAAATTATGAAATTAATTGATGAAATGGACATGTGCTGATCTCTAATGAATAATAACATTATTGAGTCAAATTAAAATTAATTTGGTGTAAAAAGAATAATAATTGAGTAATTTATGATAATTTAGGAGTAAAATTGTCAATACAAATATATAGATAATAGGTTGAAAAGTTGAAACTAAGTGATAACTGAGTTCCCCATATTTTTAGGAGTTTATAGAAATTTTTGGGGAATTATTTGGTAACCCAAACTATTTATTACAAATTTACTAACTAAAATAGCTTAATTTACAAGTCAAGATATATTTTTAATATAAATAAGCTAAAATGAATTATATAGTTAAATAAAAACTATATATGTGATTACTAATCAGATTGGACTAAACGAGTATTTTTATTATATTTACTGATATTTTCTAATCGGGATACACTCTAGGTATATTAGGGTTGGATGATACTAATATTGTAACGCGATATGAACAAATTAGGTAAAATACAATTTAATAATGTAAATTACGTATAATACGATAATATTTATATAGTTACATATAATTGTATTAAAAACTCGAACTACCCGTTAAAAGTCGTCTATAGGAATAGGACTCGTAAAACGTATCGTTAGGTCTATATGAACCTAACGATACTAATTTTGTTAAAATCGGACAAATTTAAGTAATATAACCTATAACTTTATCATATTCAAGAATATATGTATTTCAGTAACTTTACCGGAATTAAAACGTGAATTAATAAATTAAAAGTACGTTTCGATATAATTGAAACGATATATAATACGTAATAGTATATAGGATGTACAGTATCAACAATTAATAACTTAATTCAATATATAATGATAATACAACTATATATTATGGAAATTATGGAAATAATATATATATATATATAATCGTTTTAGATTAAACCCTAATATTTTCGTAATTAGTACGAAAACTGAATTTAGATTCTTTATGTAAATAGGATCTTCCAGTACAAAGACAATTGACAACTCGAGCCAGCAATAGTGAGCGTCTAAACATGTAAGTTGAGATTGTAGCTTCATCACTTGTTAGGATACTATTTTAAAGAATCCGGAAACCTAAGAGTACTTCTAGCTGTGTTTATAGTTAGTTGATTATGCGCATACCGTGTGTGTATATGATACTTAGTTATAACGGGAGTTGAACTTCTAGGTGTGTTATTCTACATGTTTGCATTATTTCTATATTGTATGAACTTGTTTGGCCACCCCCAATTAAAACTAACGTTTATTCAATTAAAATGAAACTGGACATGCATAATACCTATTAAGGGAAACGATTAAGAGTGCTAAGCCAAATACCGACTTCCTTCAATGAAGATAGCTGAAATGGTCCTTTTCCCATCCTTAGTTGAACTAAGTAACAAGCGAGGAGGTTGCAGTAAGGTTAGGGGCTGTGGTTCGAAGGTAGTCATGAGAGGAAGGTGTTCTCCATTGCACAAGCCTGGGTTTAGTCTGACTTGAGTTGTGATGAAACTCCTCAATCCGGGTTGGAGCGGATGTAATTTCTCTAACCTCACAATGGATCAGATAACATTATGCGATGTTTCATTTGATTGATCGCATTACATTTCATCATAATTATTAACCTTATTTGTATTTGTATAGTTCTCTTCTGACTCCTCCCCACTTACTGAGCTAATTGTACTCATATCTCTATAAACTCTTTTGCAGGTGTTGAATGAGGACAGAATGTTCAGATACCACCGTTCCTAGGTTAATATACTGCTGTTTAGGAAAATGAGAATCGAGGAATCAACCAAACCTGGGCTTTTGACTTTGTTTTTGAGTTTTTGAGGAAACTAATTGGGAATTCTATAAGAGTCTGCTAGTTTCCTAACTTATTATATATAGACTACAAAACCTATGATTTTTAATAAACTCTAATTATAAACTTTACCTTTGGACGTAAAACATTTGTGTAAATACTATTGTGGTATTAGACGATAGGTTGTATAGAACAGGTATTTTGTAAATTTCTACCACAGGTTTAATTATTAACAGGTGTTAGAATAGACGTTTCAAGCTAGTTGAGTTGTGTACGCCTTGTGTGAACTGTATCTAAGATAGCAGCTGTGAGGTCGGCTTCTATCTTAGGTTAGTTTACACAGCGGGACTGTTATGACTCTTCCTATTCGGGACATAACAGCATCCTACATAGTGGTAACCACAAATGGAGACTTAATACAATAAATTAAAAGAAAAGAATACGCTCACACTCACTATGCTAAAGACGAGCAAACTAAACATACACTACATAGCAAACACCAAGTCACTCCCCTTAGGCAAGAGTTAGGGGATACCTATCTTGGTTCAGTATAAAGGCTCACCATTGGTATACATCCAAATAGCAACCATTAGGCAAAGCCATTTTTAGTTAGCAAGGTCTAATGACCATTCCTTAGCCATACTATCTTCGACCCCTAGATGATCAACTAGTGTCACTTAGATAGGTACCATCTAAGCCAATAAGAAGTTCAAATGTAGAAGAAATTTTCCTTCTAATGATCCACCTTGTTCAAAAGACCATCAAACAACTTTAGTGACCTACCCCAGTTGGTGATATATACCCAACCGTCGGGGTCCCCATTACTTAGAACAAATGCCTAAATAGACGAGTTGTCAACTTCTAAAGTATCTACTAACAAGTTATCTCAAACTTAAGCAACTACGCCCAGGCATTCATATGAAAATAACTCAAGGTGATTCTGAAGTAATTAAATACTTCAATTAAGAACTCAAAAAAAGGCAATCGTAATCTCAACTTGAACAGCCTCACATACATATAGAATGATTGCTCGTCACCTATCTCGAAGGCCTCACCTCCAATCACCACTCGGGCACATTCCTTACCACTCAATTCACTAGCCTTAACTTCGTCTCATTTTCTACGAATCCCACTCAAATATAGGATTTGATATTGGATTTTGTAGTGCTCAAAGGCTCTTCCGACTCGTTTCCCTCGCTATCCAAGGTATAATCATCCCGAGGCCTCATAACAACTAAGGAGGAAAGGGGGTAGTGTTACTACACTCTTCGTAAACTATCTCTTCATAGTTCTCCTCGACCTCTCTTAAGATTGAGCTACCTAAGTTTTCACCTTGATGATTGGGAGTTCCCTCACCAACCATCACTATTACACAAGAACCAAAAAAAGTACTAGGGAGGCTTGAAGTGTACTTTCTAGAAAGATCTCAGCAGAGTTTCCTCTTAATGATGCGTCTTCGAGGTCGAACGCACAGAGAGACACCACAACGAAACAGACCAAAATAAACAGGGAAAAAGGCTTAGTAAAGTCTAGGTAGCTACTGAATGGATATGACGCACCACTTGATCCTACTCGGCCTATAATTCGCTGAATCTGACACACTGATCTGAGTTAAGGGGTCACTTACCACTACTCCTTGCTAAAGGGGATAGATAATAGTTGAAAGATAACAAAAACACTAAGGTTGCTCAAATAAATAATTCTGTATTAAAGATGTGTTGTTGTGTATATACTAGTAGGGGTTTATATACTCGTCCACTAGGGTTACTTTATATGTATGATAAAAAAAAGGGTATTCTACAATTAAGTTACATGAAATATACTAAAAGGGGTAAAAGAGATAAAAAAATATTAAATACAGAAAAGAAGAAAATCATTATGAAATATCGTGTCAGAAGACACGTGTCACTTGATGGCTAGACATCAGGAATATGGTACAATGTAGGTAGGATCAGGAATGTGTTGCAGTTAAGGACCGAGCTAATCTAGATCAGGTCAAGAGCTAATCATCTTGGTAAGGAAGGTAGTTGAATTGAAGTCAAACACCAGTAGTCAATAGGGGAGCTCGACTTGGCTAGTCCTTCTTATGCTATCTTCTGGATTAGGAATACACTATTGGGCAAGAGCATGTAGGACCACAAGAGGACATGACAGACAAATTCATAGAAAACCAGCTTGGGATAGGAGTCTCTGTCTCGGCTATAGCTTAAAGCTAGTATTTTCTATGTGAGCCCTTAGAGTCCTCTAGCTCGGTTTCTTGTGATTGATCTAGGGGTTTGATTCTTATCATTTGCCTAGAGGTTGGAAAGATTTATTCTCAAATTTAGAGCAGTTTCTGCTTGTTCTTTTAGGGCGTTTATAAGGTCTTCTTCTGTTGGTTAGTGGGGAATAAGGTCGAATACATTGAAGGTAGAGAAAACACTATAGTCATCAGGCAACTCGATTTGGTCGGCATTACGGTTAATCTTCTTCAAAATCTTGAATGGGTTATCAACTTGAGGAGACAGTTTGCCTTGTCTTAAGTATAGGAATTGTTCTCAGTTAAGGTAAATCCATACTAAATCCCCCGGTTGGAAAGAAATAGTTCGGTGACCTCAGTTACCAATCTCTTGCTTTCTTTTATTGAACTTAGCGTTCTTCTTAGTTACAGATTGGTGCAGTTCATGTAATTCTCAAGCTTGGTCGACTCCTGATTGACTCTCTTTAGTAACTACTGGGGCATTGATCATATCCAGGGGAATGGATGGGTTAAGGCCATAGACGACCTTGAATGAGGTCTTTCCTATAGTGCTGTGGACAGTTCGGTTGTATGTGAACTCCACAACTAGTAAACATAGATCCCAATCTCTCAAGTTCTTCCCTACAACAACTCTAAGTAGATTGCCTAATGTCCTGTTCACCACTTTAGTCTGGCCATCAGTCTAAAGGTGGCTACTAGAGTTGAATACAAGTTTAGTTCCAAGTCTTCTCCAAAGAGTCTTCTAAAAATAGCTCAAGAACTTTGTGTCCCGGTCTGAGACAATAGTCTTCGGTACTACCTATAATCAAACAATCTCCTGCAAAAACAAATCAGCAATATATAGAGTATCGTTAGTCCGATAGCATATAATGAAGTGTACCATCTTGCTAAAGCGGTCCACTATAACAAAAATAGAATCTTTCCCTCTAGACGTCTGAGGCAACCCTAAGACAAAGTCCATGCTTAGGTCAGCCTAAGGTAAAGTAGGTGTTAGCAGTAGCATATACTCTCCATGGGGTTCTATCTTTCCCTTAGCACGCTTGCATACTTCACAACTACTAACTACCTTATAGACATCCTTAGCTACGCTTGGCCAGTAAAAATTCTCCTTCAACAGATGGGCAGTCTTGGCCTCCCCAAAGTGGCTAAATAATCCACCACTATAAGCTTCCCTGATCAATAGCTCACGCGTGGAAAAGTTTGATATACACAGCCTTTGGTCCTTGAATAAGAAGCCATTCCTAAGATAATGTCCTTTAACAGCAACTCCATCCCTACATTGTCCTATGATGGAGCCGAAATGAAGGTCATGAGAATATTACTCGGTAATGAGTGAAAATTCCAATAATTTCGTTTGCAAAGTGGTCAATAAGATTTGCCATTGCGATAGAGCGTCAACGACTACATTTGCACTTCCTCTCTTATGTTAGATGATGTACGAGAAACCCTCCATGAACTCTAACTACTTGGCTTACCTCTTCGAGAGCTTATTTTGACTCCCCAAATGCTTCAGAGACTCATGGTTTGTATAAATAACAAACTCTCATGAAAGTAAATAATGTTGCCAAAGAGTAAGGGCTCGGTAAAGAAAGTACAACTCTTTTTCATACACAGAATAATTCAGGGTAGGGCCATTAAGCTTCTCGCTATGGTAGGTGATGGGTCGTCTTTTCTACATCAGGATAGGACTAATTCCAACTTAAGAACAGCTCAGATCTTCTCCTCATCTAATCGAAGTCCTTCCCCTGACATTATGAACCCTAGGAAAATCACCTCATTCCAGCAAAACGTACACTTCTTCATATTCCCATACAACTTTAAACTCGCAAAATGTCAAATACTTCATAAAGATGTTGAACATGATCATTTAGGTCAGCACTGTATACTAATTTGTCATCAAAGTATACGACCATACATCTTCCAAGTAGAGGGTGCATCACATGGTTCATTAACCTCATGAATGTGCTTGGCGTATTCGTAAGTCCGAATGGCATAACCAACCATTTGTAAAATTCGTGCCTAGTCTTGAAGGCAGTCTTCCATTCATTGCCCAACTTTATGTGAATTTAGTGCCATCCCCTTGCAGATCAATCTTCGAAAATATCTTTGCGCCATTAAGCTCATCTAACATGTCATCAAGCCTTGGTATCAGGTATATGTACCCAATGGTAATTCAATTGATTGCTCAACTATCGATGTACATACGCCATGTACACAAGAGTTCATGCTCTCCTTTACATATCCTTGCTCAATGAGTTCATCCACCTATCTCTTTAACTCGATAGCTTGCTCAGGGTTTATCTTATACGCAAGTCGATTCGATAAGGCAGCACTTGGTTACAAATCAATACAATGCTCTATGCCTCAGACTGGTGGCAATCCTTTAGGCAGTTCTTCCAAAAATAGGTTAAATAACTCATTTAGCAAGCTTGCGATTTCTTCTGGGACATCTGGCAATTCCTTCATCTCCATCAATCTTCTAACCAATAAGAACATCAGTTCATCAACCTTCTCAGCAAATCAGAGCTCTCTATGGCTCATTACTAGGGCTTTCTTCTTACTAGCTCAGGTGAGCTGATTATGGGTTTTATTTACCTGGGATGAGGTTAAGGGTTGCAACACTATCCTCCTTCCATCCTTAACAAAGGCATAGGTATTCTTGTACCCGTCGTGCATAACACATCAGTCAAACAACCAAGGTCGTCCTAACAGCAGATGTGAAGCTCTTATGGGGACGACATTGCACACTACTTCATCCTTTTATATATTTCCGATACTGAATGATACGGTCACTTGTTCGGTCATTTATTCGGTTATATGCAAAGCACTCTTATCATAAAGCCAATGCAACTTGTAAGGTCGAGAATGCTTTAAGGTCAGTAGACCCATTCTCTGCACAAAGGATTATGTAACCACATTAGTACAGCTTCCTCTATCTACTATGATCATGCATAATTGGTCTTTAATGGTACACTTGGTATGGAATAAGCTCTCCCTCTAATCTTCCTCAAAGTTTGGCTAGAAACTCAATACTCGTCTCAGGACTAGGGTCATCACTTCTCTCGAGTCAACATAGACACAAGTCTCCTCTTCTTCTTTGGACCTTGGTTCTCCAACATCCTTTTCCTCCTCGAGCTCGCTCTCGTCGGTACTATCTACTATATCTCCTCAGAGCACCATGACATAATGGCTCAGACATTCAGCGGACATGTATCCAAAGCCTAAACATTTAAAGCACTTCACATCGCTAGTCTTTTGTCTAGAGGTCTATCCTTTCTCATACATTTTCAGGGGTAGTGTAGCCTCGACTTGACCTAGCTATCCTACTCGACTATGGTTGGCTCGATCATTCCTCTCCTCTGCTCTGTGTAGCCTTCTCGATTCGGTTTGTACAGGTCAACGCGGTACTAGGACTAGCAAGAGTGTTAGCTTAGGTTAGCTAGGAACATTTCTCCCCTACCTTTCGACCCTCTACACTATTTTAATGGCCTCTTCCAATGTATAAAACCTTTGTACTTCCACTATATTGCGAATCTCATACTTAAGCCCAGAAATAAACCTTGATAAGGTACGAGCCTCTGATTCTTCCATGTCGGCTCGGATCATTAACATCTGGAACTCCCTTACGTAATCATCAATAGATCAGCTTCCTTAGCAAAGCTCTTACAATTTTGTAAACGTATCTTAGAGGTAAGTCTCAAGTACAAATCTACCTCTTAACAACCTTCTCATCTCATCCCAAGTTCTAACACCTTGCCTTCCATCTCTTACTCTGATGATATTCAAATTCTTCCACCACATGGTAGCATACCCAGTAAACTCCAATGTAGCAAGTTGGAATTTGACCGCATCCTAATACCCATAACATTCAAATACTTTCTCAACCTTCTTTTCCTACTCCAAGTATTCATCTGCATCTCCACTTCCACTGAAGAGCAAGATTTGCACCTTGACATTGTTTAAGCCTAGAGGAACTCGACGTCCTTGTCCCTACACTTAATAGTAATCTGCTTCTTCTTTCCTAAAATCCTCAACATCCAACTCCTCATCATTGATCACAATCTCCTCCAACTCTAATATTCATCTAGTAGCTTGGCTTGCTACTCCTCTAACTCGTTATGGTCGAACTAGGCAATTGGTTAGGTTACCTTAACCATAGGGTCTCTTAGAGCCATTCTCTTATGGGTTAGGTAACTATACACCTTAAGGTTGTTGCCTGTTTACTTGCATTGCTGTGACTAAACTCTTAACAAGGTTTGTGAGCCTGTGAAGCCTGTCATCAATAGACCCTAGGGTGTTACTACCATTAAGACCACAACCAGGTTGGGCATCACTACTCTGGTCACCAATAACACCTTAAACGCTCGAATATAACATAGTACAATACTTTCCTGAATAGATTAACGACTTATTAATAACCTTAATACTCAATAGTCACTAAACCAAATAGAAACAAATTTGCTCTGTTTTCATGATGAAAAACAGAGTAAAATAGAGTAACAACGAAACCACACTTACTATCACACTAACATACTGCAATAGCTATGGAAGGAACAAAGCAACCACAAATAGTAAGCGAACAAAGACTTCACTACAACTTCGCACACTCTTTCATGAAACCATACTCTGATACAAGTGAAGCTAATGCATCTCCAAGGTCGAACGCATAGAGAGACACTGCAACGAAACAAACCAAAACAAACAAGGAAAAAGGGTTAGCAAAGTCCGGGTAGTTATCGAATGGATACGATGCACCACTCGATCCTACTCGACCCACAATTGGGCAGATATGACACACCAATCTGAGTTGAAAGGTCACTTGCCACTACTTCTTGCTAAAGGGAATAAATAAGAGTTGAGAGATAACAAGAACACTAAGTTTGCTCAAATAAATAATTCTATATTGAAGATGTGTTGTTGTGTACATATGAGTGGGGGTTTATATACCCGGCCATTAGGGTTACTTTACATGTATAAAAAGAGAAAAGAGTATTCCACAATTATGTTACATGAAACATACTAAAAGGGTAAAAGAGACAAAGGATATTTAGTACAAAAAATAAGAAAATCATTCTAGAATATCGTATCAGAAGATATGTATCACTTGATGGCTAGACATTAGGAATATGATACAACGTAGGTGAGATCAGGAATGCGTTGCAGTCAAGGGCCAACCTAATCTGGATTAGGTCGGGAGCCAATTATCCTAGTAAGGAAGGTAATTGAATTAGAGTCAGACGCCAGTGATCGGTTAGGGAGCTCGGCTAAGCTAGTCCTTCTTAGGCTATCTTTTAGATTAGGAATTCGCTGCTAGGCAGAAGCATGTAAGACACGTGAGAGGACCTGACAAACAAGTCGGTAGAAAACCAGCTCGGGATAGGAGTCTCCATTTTAGCTATGGCTTACAATTAGTATTTTCCATACGAGCCCTTGGACTCTTTTAGCTCGACTTCTTCTGATCAGTTCAAGGGGCTGATTCCTATCACTTAGTTTCAAGGTGAAAGTGAAGAATTAGAGCCCCAGATCTCCCTTATATAGGCAAATCCAAGAGGAGATGTTTCTCCACTATCGAAGTACGTACTAACTGCACAAAAATACGTCACATCCTGACCATCCATGTATCCTACTCTTCTGTCAAACTATCTAGATTGATCCACTTAGATGGATGACTAACATAGTCATGCATGCCGATACCCCACTTGTGCAGCCCTTTCCAAGAGGGTCATAATTATATGTTACTCTTCTTAAAGATTGTCATGATACTTCGAGCAACCCAATGGTCACATCAATTACGTCAAGCGTAAGTCTTATCAGATGCATCAAGTGTTGCATCGCCTAATGGTAGATGTTAACTCCCTACTTGAAATGATCCTTCCCTTGCCTCAAACTAGTCCTCTTAGCAAATCTACTCTCCTTGCATGCTCAGTGCTGGGGGAAGGGGGGAGCAAGTTTTGATACTCAAATTTGACCCAACTTAAGGCCTAGCTCTAATAGAGATCTCTAAAGGTCCATTGATGCTTAAAGGACTAAACCCCCTAACTTCTTCAAGTGTTTCAACTTGCTCAAACATCTTCGCCATCTCTAGCCCTCACGAAGATCCATTCTTTAAGCACCTAATCCCAAGGACTCAAGCAAGCACCTTAGTGAGTACCATCCCTGAGGCTTGACATACATCCAAAGACATCACCAATAGTTTGGCCAAGCTTGAGATGTAAGGATTCAATCCACCATCCTATCTAAGCATAAGGGGTGATCGTGATCCTTATGCCGTGAGCTACTTCTAGGACCCAAATGGCCGCTCATGACATACTTACGCCACCTCTCTCTTATCTCTTCACCTCTTTTTGTCTTTAGTGTAGGCATCCTACCTTGACTTATTAATTATGTTCTGACATCCGTAATATGGCCAGTACACCCGACATACGCTGAAGATGTCAGTTCCCCTAATCACAAATGTTGCTACCTACATGGTCATAGCTAACCAACACCTAAAGGTACCCTGTCACCTTTACAGAGCATATCCCTCGCCTACTACTAAGTATGAACAAGTCTTAAGTCAACATATGTCTAAGTAGTTGTACCCCCTTTATAAATAATGTAAGACACCAACAAGTAAAAGGAGCTCTAGTTCTAGAACTCTCATATACATTCCTTTTAGTACTCACAATACCTCTTTGCTCAAGCACCATCCTTGAGGATTGGTGGTGCTTGGTTTACTCCTGATCTTTATTTCCCTATCATTCCTGCTAACTTAAGCGTTGGAAGGCCATCATAGAAACATCATCTACAAGTGGCTTTTTGTAGGTAATAAGGAGTAAGGAGCTCACCTAAATTGAAGCCCATTCCATCTCCTCTCTACTTAGTATCTGGTGTAAGCAAGTGCATCTATTAGTTTATATTATAGCATATTAAGTCTGAATGTCAATCCCTTAGAGACTCTGACTACTAGTACTCACTAGGTCTCTATTCTATAACCAACAATTTAAATTTTAAGAAACTCAAAGAAGCAATCTAAATTACTGCTAAAACTAAATTCAATATTAACTAAGATGCAATTCAAAAATTAACAAGAAAATGCTTCAATTGGAAATTAATTCAAGATTCAATGTTGTACCTAGATCTTGTTTCCCTTTGATCTTAACATGTGGTTTTCATAAAGATAATCTAATTTATTCTTTAATCTTTCTTAACCCGAAGAATTCTTTACTAAAATCAACTACTTTCTCAAGCCAATTAATCCTAACCCTAAAATCACCTATTAGAATCTCTTCTCAATAGCATGACCTAAGATTGCATTATTGAACAATAAATTCTCTACACTTTAAATTAAAATCCAAAATAATCTTGCAAATTATCTCTAATCTTACAATAACTCTCATCAATTATACTTAGATCTAATCTTATAAGAAATCTCCCGATTCTCTTATAAGATATCAAACTCTAGATTACTACCCACAGAAATAATAACCTAAATCATGAAGTAAACATAGTTGAACTAAGAAAATAATAAAGAACTAAATTAATCAAGCAATTATAGTATCACATGAATATATCTAGGGTCCACAAAACCTAGATACCAAGATTCTATTCACTACACATCCTAAAGTAATAGTCCAAAATCAAAGTACAGAAAATAATGGAAAAAATCATCATGAAATCCAAACAAAATTGAGACTAGAAATCTTCACTTCTCCTTGCTTTCTTGGTTGTTCTTAACTTCATAAAAACTCCCTCAAAGTCGTGCCAAAAAATTCTCTTCAATAAATCTTAACAAGGCTTTATATATAAAAAGTTTAAAAAATTAGGTCAATTGGAAAAGATACAACTGGGGACATAATCATGTCTTTTGGTCATGTTATAGGCTATGACATATGAAAATCAGCTCCAAATTCGCTTGAAAATAACACAGTCATGCCATTCAACTGTGTCAATCTTCAAACCTTCATAACATACTCATTTTAGCTCTGATTTAAGTGAAATTTATTTTTATCTTCTCATTTTCTCGAGTAGATCGTTTAAAAACCCAAAAAACAAAATTTTACTCAATTAAGTATTATTATCTAAAAATAAACTCAAATATCAAGGAAAATCATAAAAAATTACTAAATAAAATATATGCAATTAAAAACTCATCAATATCTAACCCAAAAAGTGGGTCAGAATCACAGCTAGTTAAAACCTTATATTGTATTAGCATTCCAAAGTTGATTCAAAGGATTTCTTTACAAGAATTCTAAACTAAGACCACTTTAGAAGCTAGGTCAAAAATCGCCGTGTTAGAAAGCTCCAGGTTAGAGCTCTATATGGTACTTAGCTCAAAAAGTGAAGCAAAAGTTAAGTTAGAAAATAATTGGAATCATATACATAAGTAAATTCTTAAATTAATTTGTACCCAACTAATGAGTAACTATTACATATATGCGTTCTAGGTGAACTAACTAAAGAAGAACCTTAAGTTAAAATATAAGCTTTAAGTTATTAACAATTCTAACTAGGTGTATACTTACATGTTAGAGTAAGTTATCTACTTATATGATCTTTTAACTTACTTTACTATAACTAACTTAGTTGAGTTTGCATGCAATTGTGATATGTGGATTTATGAGTTATGAAATTATTTCTGAGCTCTTTTACATATGTTAACTGATGAATCATGCTCAATTGGTAACTTTAGTGTTTTCAATTGTGCTATTACATGGCTATAATTGATGATTTAGATATATATTAACCTAGACAAGAAATTAGGTACTAACTACTAACCCTACCTTCTAAGGTATTCACTTAAGTAAACTCGATATTGAGGTTTTAGAGAATGAAAACGTAAATTAAATGAAGTAAAAACTTGGTTAATAAATAAATAAGCTTGAATGAAATTTTCTTGGTTTTCCTTGGCATGTAATTGATGCATTCATGGCATGCCACAAAAAGAACCTACAGTTCAACCTTTCTAAAACTAATATTTTCCTTGGCTTAGTTTTATTTTGAAAACCTTATTTTGATAAGCAAGTAGTTTAGCTTTGAAAGCTTGGTTTTGTAATGCAAACATCATAGTATATAAAAACCAGTTTTTGAGCATATAGAATTGCAAAGTTTCAGCTTAGGTTAAATTTGTTAAAATCTTTTTCATGAATAAATAATTTAGATGCCTAGCAATGTCAACTACTCGAAGGGCTAAGGCTAAGGTTAGGGCTAGGCTAGGATATTAGTATTGATGTATGTTACGTGCATTAACATAGAACATGTTACTGCAATTGCAATGTTTGGCTGGTCTAGAGAGTATTTTAACTAAATTGATGGATTGCTTATATGTTTATGACATGATTCTACTTACATTGCTACTTGTTATCCACTCTCATTTAACTTATAATAGGTTGAGAGGATAAATTATCTTATCCTTAGGTTAGGAAAGAAGTACTCTCATTTAGCTTACAGTAAGCTAAGAGGCTAAGTTATCTTATCCTTAAGTTAGGAAAGATGATAGACAAGACCTAATGCTAAAGGAACAAGAAGATTTAAGAACACTAGGGGGTAATAGTTTTCCTAAGGGGCAAATAATCGTTAACTTGTTTGCATTCAAGTTCTAAGGAGAAGCTTTTCATGAAGATTATCGAGTTGCAATGTAAAATCTTCAATGTAAAGATTGAAATATGATGTTTAGACCTTCTAATGAAATTACATAATGTAAAGATATCTTGATGACAATATGTTTTGTACAAGAGTTATATAATTGTGATACTTTAAGTTTAACTTACTTATATAAAGATTTCCACTATGGTTGGCTATGTTGAATAAGAAAAGATTTGGAAACAAGTGTTTCATGATATTGAATGACAAGTTAAATATAGGTATCATCTTATCTATAACTCAAGGATGACGTAATGAATCGTCTTCAAGTACCAAAAGTAGGAAAAAAATTTTAAGTAAACGTTTGGAAGGTGGAACATTATATTAATAAAAAATGGAAATTAAAACAAGGAAAAAATTAAGTAAAAAAACTCCAACCATCTAATAGTTAGTATCACGCCTCAAAGCGGCATAATCGTAATGGTCCCATCGTGTAAACCATTCTAAGATAGAAGTTGGCCTTACAACCACTATCCTAGACTTGGTCTACATAAGGCATCCACAACTAACTCGCTTGAAGTAAACAATTCGTAATTTAAATAAGTCATTTACCTAAAAAAGTAAGGAAATATATATATATACTAGAATTCGGTTATTACAATTAACGTTTTCAGCGTTTCACCGTAATCTATTTCCTAGTTAATACATTATTCAGAAATGAAAAATTCTAAAATAAAAGCTTAAACCTTAAACCTTAAACCTTAAAAATATATGTTAGTTCTTCAAATGTTTTTCCTCACTCCCTAAGATCCAGCAGTTGCTAGCTTCAAGGTAGTTGTAAGCCACTTTTTAGCCAACACCTGCAACGACATCTATAGGGATGTAAGCAACCACAGCTCAGTAAGTTAGGATGAAGACTTAAACTATACAGCAAACACAACAAGGTTATCAATCAAATCATTAGGTACAATGCATGTTCAAACAAATGTCATCGTACAACGTTGTCCGGCCCATCGTGAGATTAGAGAAATTGCACTCACTCTAATTCAGGTTGAAGAGTTTCCATTAATACAATAGCTCACGACCAAATCCAAGCTTGTGCAATAGAGACACTACTCCTCCTGCGATTACCTTCGAACCATTGACTTCACTCTTGTCGCGACCTCCTCTCCTATCACTTAGTTCGACTAAGGATAAAGAAGAGACCAATTATGCCATCCAGCGCTATCCCTTTCGAAGTAGTCGGTATTTGGCTTAAGAATCCTAATGTTCTCCTAATGGGTTACTATGCATGTCTGATTTACAATTACAAGTCATATATTTGATTAAATCCAGTTTATGATGATCAATCATTTCATACAAATTATACAAATACCAGTCAGACAACAAATCAGCATCATAATTAACAGCCCAAAGTAAGCACATGCATATAACTAACTATCTACAAGCATAGTTAAGTACAATTCAAACCTCCAAGTACTACAAATTAGTACTCCAAAATACAGCAATGTATTAATCCTAACTTACCTCAACTCTTCGCTTGTTCACTCATTCGGTCCATCGTCAATGATCCTTATTATACCAACGTTATCTCAATTTTCATATAATTGTTATAAATTAGTTTTACCCTATAACACTCATTGTTATCTTTGGTTTAAAGTTCAATATGCCCAATTATCTAAATTCTCAAGTTTTTTACTATTATTCTTGATTCGGCTAAGTTCGAGTTCAATTTTCCGAATTAATTTCTAAATTAGACTCTAATTCAGTTTCTAAATACAATTTTATATACGAATCCTAAAAACTCGTTTCAACCCATAATGTGAAATTAATCACATTATTTTTGGTATACTAAATACCATAATTACCCTTAATCAGTATTTTATTACACCCGGTATACTTAAATCTTATTAATGTATTGAATTTACTCCCGATATGAGATATTTTTACATTTTTCATATAATTGCCTAAATTTAAGTTTTCTATCGGCCTTATTATATATTTCTATTATTTATATAATATCAATTTTTATTCTAATATCTTCTATTTATTATATTTCTAATAATTGCATATTATGTATTATCACCTATTATGTACATAATATACATATAATATCTCTATCACTCTAATTACCATCTCCCAACATTAATTAACATTTCAAAATGTATAAATTCATCCCAAATCATATTTTGAACTTAATTACCCTAAATTATCAAATTAACTTATAATGTATTATTTTTCCCTATTACTTCTTTACTACATAATTACCCTAATAATTACATCTAACATCTTAAATGCTACAAGTATCATACTTAATTAGATTTCATCATCATAAAACATATAATTATTCACTAAATTAGTAATTAACCATTTAATTACTTAATTAACCCTAAATTACCCATTTTATGCCTCATTTTAAGGTCTAAAAATTATCTAAAATATTCAAAATTTTATTTTTGAAAAAAGGCCTCGTAAAACTGTTATATATCACCTAAATAGTCTACAGAAAAATTGTAGACTCGAAACTACACCTAAGATCATTTATTTCCAAACCAAAACATGTTCAATTTTGCATGATTTCTTAATGGTCATATATCACGGGACATATTTTCATTAAAATAATATTTTTCCTAAAAACTAAATACTAAAATATTTTAGAATAACAAAATTCATAATTTTCTAAGAATATTTACTATTTTTATAAAATTACACAAAATTGGGCTAAAAATCGAACTTACCGATTTGAGTGACTCTAGCCACCTTTGGTGGCCATAGGTGTGTTGGCCCACTTGGGCGCTGCCACCACCGTATGGTGATGGTAGTGGCCGTCTACTCACAGCTGCTCATCGGGTCTAAGTTCTTCTTAGAAGCCCCAATTATACAGTTTTTTTGTGATTTTTTGTAAAACCCTAATTTTCTCTCAATTTCACCTCTCTCTAATTTTCTAAACTTCCACACATCCAAAATAAGCTTCTAAAAAATTTGAGGTATTTATAAAGGTCTTGGGGGATTATTATACATTAAATTAATTTGACAATTGCCTTATCTCTTCTTTTTCTTACTTTCTATTTGTTGTAATTTGATTGGTTGCTTTTATTTCATCAATTCCAGATTGCCACGCCTTAATTCTAGATTTTTCCTTATTTTTTATTGATTTTTCCTTAATTAATTATGAATTTTATTTAATTATTTAGCATTATTTTAGTACATTTCACATATTTTAAGTAATTACGCATATTTCTACCTATATGTAAATTCATATATAGTATAAATAAATATTTTTAAATATTATTTAGGTCATTCTATGATTTTTAATATATATATAATTTATTTCTAGTAATTTGTTAGTTATCAAAATACATTTTACACATTTTTTATAAATAACGAGTTATATACTTAAAATTTGGAAATTTTATATTCTTTTATTTTATTGCTGATTTTCTTAAATTCAAACTTACGAGATCACTTTTACTAATACTTCTAACTTTGCCGTAAAATTTGGATTAAATCGGACAATTTATTCGATCACCCTAAATTTTACGAATCAAACTCCGAGTAGCTAATTATAGGTCTTACAATTAGGCGTTGGTTGAAGGCTACCTAAGTTTGGTAGGTGTTTGTTTTTTGGGGTAGGGGTAAGAGGGAAAGGAAGTCATGTGACCTTCTAGAGGTAGCTAACCTATAAGGTGCCTAAAATTGCTAAAAGAACTAAGTAAGCCATGATCCACCATCCAAAGTGGGTACAAATGGTGGTCATCACCCATTGTCACATGACCTTCCTAGAATGGTAGGTAGCCACTTACAAAATTGAAAACAAACGAAATAAATGAAAAATTCTAAAACTCGGTTAAGTTTTCCATCGAGCTATGCAACCCTATTGAAAACTCAATTAGGTTTTGGCCTAATTTTTTTCTTTTTAATTTTCCATTAGTTGGGTAGTCGTCACCACCTATTATACGATCACCTACCATTAATGGTGAATCGAATCAACCCACTTTGGATGGTGAGTTTGCAACTCACCTAGTCCTTTTAGCTGTTCTAACCACCCTCTACTTATAGGGTGGTCGACAACTACCTTGGGTTATGTGGCCCCTTTTATGTGGCTGTTGGTTATCTTTTGCTTATGAGGTAACCAAAACTTTTTTTTTTTAATTTTTCAGTTATTTTAAATCATATGATTTTTTAAAATTTTTATTAATTTACTAAAAACTAATATATATGTGTGTGTGTTATATGTTTGTTTACATTTATATACATATATAATATATATGTTTTACCCCTTTTTTTCATTTTATTCTTTTTTTTAATTTTTATTAATATTTTATTAATGCTCATGTAATTTCTCTAATTTATTATATTATTTATTTTATATTAATTACGTGACACAAATGGACAGAAAACATGACGGCCTTTAATGGAAGTCCTTACTAGTTAGTGCACGTTTTTTCACAACTTCCATAGCTTCTACTGAATCTTTTCTCTGGCTTAGGAAATTAGAATTTGATGTGATGATATAGGGTACTTGGTGAAACAGGTTGCGTTTTAGAAGAACAATGTAACTTCGCCCAATTCCAAAACCCTTTGAAACTACTTAGTGCTATGTTCTAAATTATCTTTGTCATTTGAACTAACTAAGGAAGACTCTGGAAGGAGTACTTAAGTACTCTTTTCTCTCTCTCTCTCTCTTCCTCTACTGCTTTAACGATATACTAAGCAAAGAAACCCTAACTTTTTTTACCCATTCTCTCTTGCTTGTATTCTTATCTCTCACTTTTGTAATATAACAAAGGCTTTTCTTGTTTACGTTGGTCTAGCTCTAAAAAAGATGATAAAAGAAGAAGAGAGGCACCATGAATTTCTTTCTTTAACACCATTTCTTATCTTTAAACAATCTTAATCTAATGAATCTTTTTCTAGCAATCAACATTCAATGTATCCCATCAGCCTGTAATCAGCGGAACGTGGATATAAGATTGTTGTTGTTGTTTTTTTTTTTTTTTTGTGACACTATTTATATAGTAGCCTTTTCTTTCTTTTTTGGAAATTATAAGGACCTCATGGAAAGAAATAAAAGTACAAGAATGCCAAACTTTCTAAGAAATCACATTTACATCTCTTTTACGTCGACTCGTTAACTTCTTCATTATTTTAATTCAAATAAGACATCAATAGGGATTGAAAAATAATATGCATTTTGCAACACGACTTCAACATATTTAGGTTGGATTAGACTTATAGATGATTTACTAACCTTTCCATGCTTATTGAAATCAAAATAATGCAAATTTAGCAAGTCATGAAAAAAAGAAGTTAAATATAATTTCATAAAAAGCTTGGGAATTCTTATATTTTTGTTTAGGCATAGTACGTCCATGCATTTTCTTCCCTTCTTTTTATTGTCACTACGGCTTTGTGCATCATGATTGCATTCTAATGTATAAAAAAGAAAAAAAATTAAGAACAGCATCTAAATTTTGGGTATCTTTTCAATATTAGACTTGAGATTTAAAATTGTTAAATATCTTATTCAATCAGAATTTTTGCTTACCAAATTAATTATCCAAAGTTTAAAATTGTTAAATATCATTTCCAATCAAATTTTTACTTATTAAAGTTATTATCTCCATTATCTTGAGAAATATGATGTTGTAAATGTTCATTGGACAAATGGTATGAGTGTAAACAACTGGAAATTTGACAAGAAAAAGTTGGATTTGATATGATAATGAGCAATTTCAATCTTTAGATATAAAATATACCTTGATAGTTGTTATTGCAACATGTGGGACACTTTAAGTTGGTGGTAAACTGTCAATAGCTTTAAAATTAGAAAATTAAATTTCATATTGGTTTTCACAATGCAAATCTTTTAAAAAAATTAAAATCAAAATAAAAATAAACAAAAGGAAAACAACCTTTGTCTACAAATTTATCATGATAATAATGTAAACGTTGGTTTAACATAATGTTACTTTATAGATTAATCATGGAACTAACTTTTGGGAAACTGCCGATAATTCTTGTTCCAATTCAATTTAGACAAAAAGGGCAAAAACATAACACAATAAACAAACTCAAGGTATCTCTTTATTAAGGCTTCACTTTAGGAAACCTATAAATATTTTATTTGCTTGCAATCATTAAAAGTTAAGTGTTCTTATTCTCTTATTCTTTCTCCTACAATTTGGTCTTTGGTTGGGCCCAATATTTCTTCAACTGCTGATGAAAGGATCAACTTTTTCCTTTTGCTTTTGTAATTTTTAAAGCTTTACATTTTGGGCAAATTCCAAATACTCCCTTAAAATTAATATTTATCTGATCTCGATGGATCTACTAAATCTTTTAAATCGTCATTTCATTTTTATTTTTAACTTTTCAAAATGTACACGGCCCAAATTAAAATTATCCCTATTAATTATGACAATTGTAAAATAACTTTGGGATTCTAGCAACAGTTTATAAATTGAAAAAAGAAGTCTCATATCATGATGATTTGCATTATCATACAACATTATTAAAAATTTTAAAAATCGCATCATATCTTTGAAAGAAATTAATTTTCATTAAATCAATCTATCATCATCTATTCAATCATTGTCTTGGTTCATCACTCATTCACAATAGAGAAAATTACGTATTTGCTATAAAAATTAATAAATATTATATAAATACCAATTATACTAAAATAATTATATAATTACCGCGACAAAATCGTATTAATGTAGCATACAATAAATGCTATAGAAAACCTGTAGACAAGATAAAACGCACAACAATTCTTCCAGTTAGTTTCAAACCCAAAACCTAATATATCATAGCATGCACCTTAACCACTACACTATTACATTTTTTTTATCATATGTTCAACAAAATAATAAATAAGATGATAAAACCGCTCCATTAAATGCAATCTAATAATGGTACCTAAATGATTAGGTCACATTTTATAAATATGAGATTTGTGTTAACTATAATGCCGTATCTTTAAAATGTAACTTTGCATTGGTAATGACTTAATTTTATCCCATTTGTGTTTATATAATTTTTTTAAAAAAAATAGTAAAGATGTATTGACTCATTCACAATTACATAACAATTGGTGCAAATTCATCGGCTATTTCATTTTAAGTCATCATTGTCGTTTATTTATTTTAGGAAAACCTATAAAAAAAGGTTTATAACGTTTACCTGTATATACAAAATAATCCTAAATCTTTCATTTAGTTCATTTTAGTCCTCAATACTTTAATGAATTTACAAAAAAGTATTTCCACTAGTTTTTCCATTAAGTATAGACATGTGGCAAAATCTAACTCGTTTAAATAATTAAGTTAATTAAATAAGCGAATGATACATATATTTTATAACTAAAATATTATAAGAATAATGAGAAATACCAAAAAATGATAAAAATTCAGAAAAAAATATAAAAATATGAAAAATAATACATATATATTATTTTGTGATATATTTATATATGCTAATGTTTAATTTAAATAAATTAATAGAAAAAAAATTCAAATCTAACCACCCTAAGGCTAAGGGTGGCTGGATTTGAATTTTTTTTTATTAATTTATGTTAAAATAAATATTAATATAAAGGTATATAAATATATCTAATTATTTTTGCATTTTTGCAGAATTTTTTTATTTATTTCATTTTTTTATTTTTTATCATTTTTCTATTTTTTTTTTATATTTGAGTAAATTACATTTAGGATACCTATTTCTTTTTAATTTTTTACTTACGATACTGGTGTTATTATTTTTTACATTATAGGCACTCCATGTTTTATAAAAATGTTATGTATCAAACGTCGGTTAAGTTATTAACGTTGGAAAAAAGGAACCAAAAGCATTTCATCAAGCAACACTTGAAGTGACATATTGAATTTCTTTGGGTGAAAAGAAAGTCAAGATTCTCTTTCTAGCGAGAATACTCGTCCTCATCGGCTTGTGCTCCTAATAGCATTTAGCATAGATTCGACCATGACTATGTAGATTCAAAGCAAAGGGAAATAAAAACACACAATCGAGTTAAGATCTCATGCAATTTCTCACTTTAATATTATTATCGACACAATATCTTTCTGATCTCCCGTAAATCATTTCATTGAGCCATGTCTATGGCTTACAAATTTGGGGTTTTGGGATAATTTAATTATTTGTTACTGATAAACTGGTTCGTTATAATTGGCAAAAAAAAAAAAAAAAAATGGGGTAATGATATCATCAAAATATGAGAAGGTTACACTATATTTTATTGCATAGCTAGTTGGTCAAAATCTCTGAACCATAACAATGTCAATAAAGAACAACAGAAGCTTAAAACTACTTTACATTAACAATCCTGATTATAACCAAAAGTTGAAATCTTCAACCCATACATATATTTTGTACGTATGAATAGAATAAACGCAGCCTATCAATAAGTTGATATTGGACTTGTAATTTGAAAAGCCTCCTATGTTTCCTCCACGGAATAATTCCATGACTTGTATAATTAATCATAAGGACATCTCCTGCGAGCATGCCTACGCCAGTGTGAAAAACGAATCCTAAGAAGGACAAAAAAATAAAAGGAAAAGAAAGAAAGAAAGAAAAGAAACTCTTTAATTTTGAATACGGATAGCGTATAGCACTTCGCAAGCTACATACATTACTAGCTCCATAATCAAGTAAAGTCGCTGCAAATACTCATCATTGCAGACACATACGTACATACACATTATCGAGCTTGATTTTTTGGTTTTTTATTTAAAATTTGATTTCTTATTTCCTGATTAATAGTAAACCCTAACCCATTTAATATTAATCCTCGACTAAAGAAATTGAGAAATTTTGGTTTTTTATTGAAAATAATTTTTGAAGTCGCCACCCGATCGAAGTCAAGAAAAAAAAAAGAAATCATAATCAATTGGGTAAATTGATTACGATTTAGCTACCGATTTTTTATTTCAATTTTAAATGAGGAACTAGAGGGTTCCAAGTTCGGAGGCTAACCTATTAAACCTTAATAGGTACTACTATTTATTTACTGAAATTAGGATTATTTTTTCTAATTATAATATTTAAAAAAATAAATAAATAAATAAAATCAAAAGAAAAAAAAAACCTAAGTTTCTACGTATTTTATCGTCTCCTCGAAGGTGCCTACGTATCTGCTACTCCGGATCAGACGATCGTAGTTCTTTTGAAAAATCTTTAGTGTTATTGATTAATTTTAATTTTGAAAACCGTCCGAGTTTACGTTTTTAGTTTATTCAAAAATAAATAAATAATTAAAGGGCCCTAACTCGTAAGTAATCAAAAGACTCCCTAAAACACTATAATCTTTTTGTAAAAATTTTCCTTTTGTTAATTTTTGTTTCTAAAAATAATTTCCTATATGAGAGTATCTAAAAAAAAAAAAATGATTCTAAAGGAATCCTAGACGAATGTATATATATATATAAATATGCATCTACACTATTTCCATTTAACAATTATCCTCCTAAGTGAATTAACAATGTCAGGAAATATACTTAATATAAAAGCTAATATTAAAGATTTCTTAAACTAATATATGTATAATATTAAATAGTTGAAGATTTCCTAAACTAATGCAATCATATATACATATACTATATTAAATAAACAAGGAACTAATAACATAGTAATAAAAACAATAATAATCATAATCAAATAATAAGTAATAAATAAAAAAACTAACTATCTAACTAACGAAACTCACTTGATCGTGTAATAAGGGGAGTGCTCGTGTTCGATTTCAGATCAGTGGGGGCTGGCCATTCACCAGTTGCCGTGATCGTGCTGCCGTTCCGTCGCACGGTTAGTTGCTGCATCGTGCTGCCGTGCCTGTCGCAATTGGACTGATCGCATATGCGGTGCAGCGACGTCTATGCTGATCGTGCAGGAATTCAGTTTGGCCTGAGCACTAAATTGTTGATTGCTGTTGGTGTTATGGAGATATAAGATCGCTGGATTGAGGATATGGCAGGGGGTCAATCGCTATGTATGCAGTTAGCGTGGTAGAGGATAGGTTGATGACTGTCACATGTGCGGATGAGAAAAGGGGGGGCGTTGTCGTAGCTGCTGCATGAATTTCAGGCCATGTCGTACAGGGGATGCTGTCGCGGCCGCTGCGTGGACTTCAGGCCGTGTCGTCAGGCAATCTATGCTATTGATCAAGTAAAGGGACTATAGTAGTGCGTGGATCAATTGTAGCCATCGATGGCGTTTTGTTTGTTGCTGAATTAATATTCAGTTGTGTAGTGCTGCCTGGTTTGGGATTGTGCGAGATAGTGCTGGATCAGGTGATCGATGCGTATAGACAGTGCTGTTGGATAGCTAATGTCTGTCCTTTGCTGCAAGCGTGTGGATGTTTATATAATCTCACTCATATTCGTTAATTAAATTAAATTCAAATTTAATTCAAATCTAATTTAACTAATATTTATATGATTTGATTAGATATGAAATTGATTTTCGTTAAAGTTAGAAAAATAAAGACATAGATGCCTGCTGAGACTCGAACCCGTAACCTTCAACTAAATCCACCCAAATACTCCGCTATTTATTCGTTAGGCTGTTGATCTGTGTCTTGACATTCATTACAATTAAATTATATTTAAACTATCTGAATCCCTAAAATAAAATTTTTAACTAAACTAAAATTAAAACTAATTATTCCTAATATAAATTGCTTCCTAAAAATCTACGAAATCTTTATAATTTTTCCTTTTCTTATTTTTTTGGTATTTTTATTATTTTTTTGCATTAGGAACCTTTTTTTGTAAAAAAAAAATTAAAATTAAAAATTAAGACTATAAAGGAACAAAAATTAGGTGTTTACACACATATAATTAAACTAATAAAGAGAGGGCATTGATAGAAGAGGCACAAATGGAGAAAGAGTGAGGAGATTTTAGTTGGAGTGAATTTTAGGGGACTTGAAGCAAAGGAGTAGTTGAGATTGTGAAATTGAAAAACAAGAAGATGACAATGCAGTTACAGATTTAGGGTTAAGGTTTCAGAATGCAAAGTGGGAAAGGGACATGGGTTAGAAGAAGGCTTCTGGTTTTTTTCCCCAACGTTAAAAACTTAACGTGCCAAAAGTGAAAAAATAAAAAAATACAGATATCTTAAGTGTAATTTATCCATTATTTTTTATTATTTTTATAATAATTTTACTATTTTTTATTTAAAAAATATACTTAGATGAAAAATTTAATAAAACTTAACAAAATAACTTATTCGATATAAATTTAAAGAAAGTGAAGAATTTAAATGGATTAAACAAAATATTAAAAACTGATTCATAAAAGGTTAAAATATAATGGAATAATGTTTTTTCTTTTTTTTGTACTTTTTCTTTATTTTACATTCACTAATGCATCTATAAAACCATGCATGGAGCAGATTTCCAAATTCCACATCTGAGATCTCCACTGAATGCCAATCAGCTTATCCATACAATACATTAATCCTAATGGATTCAAGGTTAATCAAAGCGGCACAGCTTGGAGACCATGAATCCCTGAAAGCATTACTACATGAAGACCCACTTATTTTGGAAAGAAACGCCTTAGCACCCACCAAGGAAACTCCCCTCCATATAGCTGCTCTTGCCGGAAACCTAGAATTCGTCCAAGAGATAATAGCCCGAAAGCCTTCTTTTGCACGGGAACTGAATCAAGACGGCTTCAGCCCCTTGCATATCGCATCGGCCGTCGGAAATGAGAATGTTGTCCTGGAGCTTGTGAAGTTAGACCCCAACCTTTGTCTGGAACAGGACAAGCAGGGGCTTATTCCTCTCCATCATGCAGCCATGCAAGGAAGGGTGCCCGTCATTGAAGTGTTATTAGAATACTACCCACAATCCCTGAAAGAACCAACAAGCCAAGGCCGACAGACTGTACTTCATCTGGCAGTCAAGAACTGCCAGTTTGAAGCATTCAAAACCTTGGTTGAGAAGTTTAAGCGTGACGAGGTCGAAGACTTTGTAAAAACTGAGGACAAGGATGGAAAAACAGTATTGCAAATGGCTAGAGATTCAAAACAACTCAAGGTACCACTATAAACCTAATGCCGGCAATATGGAAAGCTTCTTCTTTTCAATGCTAGATTTTTCTTTCTTTTTTTTTTTAGCACCTTAAAATCATTTTTTTTAATAATTTTTATTTCTTGGATTATCATTATTAACTCTTCTTTATATAGCATTTGGTTCTTCCATGTTAACCTTCTTTCATAGTTTTTTCCAAAGATTTTGAACAATATCCACTCTGACCCCTTAATGAACAAGAAGCATTTATGAACTTTTTTATTCATCCTAGTTTTATATTTTTGGGGTGTGTTTGTACATATATATATATATATTATATTTCAAACTTCTGTGCCAAAATAAGGTAAAAAAAAATGAAAATATAAGTGCATATCTAGCCTGATATATAATTAAATATCTAAAATAATCCTCACAAAGTTAGAGTTATTTATCTAAGAAGGATTATATATTTATGAAACGGGATAAGAGTTAGGAATGAAATGAAAAAAGTGAAAGCTGCTGTTTAAAATCTAAACTGACTGGAGAACTAAGAAAATAAGTATAGCGTATTAAATAGCTTTTATTAACACTTAAATCATGTTGTAATTTTAATTGATAATTAGCAATTTGTGTATATAAATATAATAGTTCTCATTAATAAATGTGTGTGTGTATATATATATATATATATATATATATTAAGAAGTGGGGACAGAATAGTCATGTAAGGTGTATTTAATTCTTTTTGTTATGTTTGGATAACAAATAAAAGAAAAGCAGAAGGAATGCTGATTATTACTAAAACAGTGTAATAGAAATAATACGCGCTCATTCTAATACCTCACAGAAGCTCCTCCTATGTAACCTATATGCCACGAAAAACTTACTGCCGGACTGAACTCGCCGAAAATCAGAAGTCATGTCAAGTTAAAGATGTTTTAAACAATGTGCTTCATAGGAGACTTTTCTTAAATACTCAAAAATAATAAAACGTTTTCATTGTAGGTGTAGCGAGACCCCCTGGAGAGACCAGTAGCCATTCGTTATAGTGAAATTAATGATTAATTCATTGAGCTAGTAATAATGTAATTAGAATTTTTAGGGAGAATAGTAATAGTGTAATATTTATTATTTTATTTAGTTAGATTTATAAATAATTTAAAAATAGAAAAAATAATAAAACTTTAATAACTAAATTACCTTTAATTTATTTTTTTTTCTTAAACAATTCTAAAGTAATAAGTGGTAATAATGATAGTCAATTATAATGGTAGCGATTGGTGACAGTTGCATTTATAGGTGGTGGTCAATGATGGTCGGTGATGATGGTGGTGTTGATAATGATTGTAGCGATGATGATAACAGTAATAATGGTGATGGAGGTGATTAAAGGTGGCAACAGTGGTGATAGTGGTGGTGGCAACGACAATAACAATAACAATAGGGAGTGGCGGTGATAGTGGCGGTGGTGGCGGTGGCAGCGGTGGCGGTGGCAGTGGCGGCGATGGCGGCAGTGGCGATGGCGATAGCGGTAATGGCAGTAGCAGTGGCAGTGATGATGAGTGGTGTTGGTAGCGATGGCAGTGGCACCGGCGCCAGTTACTGCTACGGTATTAGTGGTAATGACGATTGGTGGTAGTCGTAGGTAATAGCGATGATAATAGTGGCAGTAGATGGTGGCGACAATGATTGTAGTCATCGTTAAATTGTTATAAGATTATTTTTAGAAAAAATATAAAATTTTGTGAGAAATATAATTTTTTTGTTGAACTAAAAAATCTCTATTACTTAATTTCATATAATAGAAATTCTTACGGAATTACGAATTGGAGACAAATAATCAAGTGAATATTATAATAAAGAATAATAGAGGAATGAAATTTCAATTCTCTTCAAGTAAACGTGAGTAAAATGAAAGGGTATGGAATTGAAATTTTCAAAGAATATAATAAGGATACAATATGTATTATTTTATTTAGTTAGATTTATAAGTAATTTAAAAATAAATATCTAATAAAATTTTAATTGTTAAATTACTCTAAATCCATTTTCTTTTTCAATTAATTCCAAAATATAATAATAGATTATAGTAGTGGTAGTAGTGGCAATGATAATAATAATGGTTGGTTGATGATGGTGGCAGTAGTGACAATGATAAAATAGTGGTTGGTTAATGATAATGGTAGTAGCGACAATGATAATGGTAGTAGCAATGAAGGATGGGTCATGGGTGGTGGTGATTCGATGGCAGCAATCGTGATGATGGTGATTGATGGTAATAGTAACAACAGCAATAGTAGTTATCGTTAAATTGGTGTAAGGTTATTTTTTAGAAAAATATGAAATTTTATAAGAAATTGTAATTTTTTTTTGTGGACTAAAATATCCCTATTACTTAAAATCAACTAATAAGATTCTTATCGAATTGTGATTTGGAGATTAAAAAAATAAAGTAAATCCTATAATAAAGAATAAAAAGAAAATGGAATTCTAATTCTTCTTAAATGAATGGAGTATAAAAAAAGAAGTTAGCAAGAAATTAGAATTGATAATTCAAGACGTAATATGCCATTTCCTAGATATCTATTTTTTTTTATTTTTTTACTATCTTGTCCTTATATTTTACTGGATCGATACCACCATCTATCTTATTCTTGATTTACACTTCTTTAAATCTAAATCATTAAATAAATTTTAAATTCAATAGTTTAGATTTTAGAATATATAAATAAATAATAAGATAGAAAATGTGATTGATTCCATAAAATTATAGTGGTTGACTATTATATCTCAAGGAGAACGGTGCCGCTGTAATAGTGTCGCGGATGCCCAGATGGTACCCATCTCTATATGTTGTTCAAGACCAATTACGAAAAAAAATGCTGATTTTGACCACTTGCGGTGCTTGAAAATGGCATTTAGGAAATATTTTTTTCCTCCCTCTTTTTGTTTGTTAATTTTTTTGAATATTTTTTATTATTACTTAAATAAATATATCTAAGAATATTATTATATTAAATAACTATTGTGCATTAATAAGAAATAGTGGGCAAAAATAAAATTTAAGGGTAAGCACAGTTCAATTTAATATAGTTTCTCTTGCTACTCAAACCAAACCTAAAATTAATTATCTGTTTATTTTTTTTTAAATTAAACCTAATTATATGATATGATTCATAAATATTTTAAATTTAAAAATAAATAATTTTGTTTACAGTTTAAACTTTTTTTAATAAAATATTATAAATTTAAGTGAATATTAATACCAAATCGGAAGCACTATCCCCATGAATCAAGGAAAAGCCGAATGAGAATAATTGAATTAACCTCCAGAAATTCAACCGAGAATAAATGAACAATGACAAGAAACGAATTCATTGCCATCACATTAGTCTGGAAACTGACAAAATTTACGATCCTCCACATATCCTAAACGTCGTACACTTTAAGATAATGAGATCGGTAATTACGAAATGACATGCTTAAGACGTCATAACCCAAATTCACCTTGCAATTATTGTCTTGAAGCAACGTAGCAAGACTGTCACTCATGTATCCCTTTTTATCTTTAAGGGAAGCCGATGCGATCTTATTGGACATCGAATTGCATTGAAATCGAGCCGTACTAAAAAAAAAAAAAAAAACCGAATTTTTTATTCGATTTACACTTTGCTATTTTTTTCTCAGTTCTAGATAAAATACATATACACATGCAAATTTTCAAAGCATAAAAAATTATCCCCTCACCCCCAAAAAAATAAAATAAAATAAGTGCTTAGGTGCACAAATCAATCATTTGAGGGCTTTATTGCATATTGTCCAAGGCTATATGGGCTTATTTACATATTCACTACTATTATTAATATTGTGTGCTTCGTAGGCCTCTTTAAAATGATGTGCTTAAGTCTTTTAAGGTTTAATATTTAAGGATGTGCTTTTAAATACCGTTTTATTATTTGAATAAAATAACTTTTTTTTATTATTTCTTAAGGTGCAAATGCTCACCTAGGCATCCGAAAAGCACTATTTTTAAACCTCTATCCAAATGGTAAATCTCAAAGATAGATGAATTAAATGTACATGGAGGAAATATAAGAGGATATTTTTGTAATACACTCTTTTGGTTATAAAAAATGAACGGTTGTATAGCAGACAGTTGATCGGTTTCATTTTCCTCTTAATAGAAAAAATGCTAATAAGAATGTTAGAAGATATTAATCCTCTTCATATAATGATAAGTAATGCTTATTTCGATTGAATTATTCATTTCCTACTCAAATTCAAATAATGATGATGTTCTAGGAATAGCTAACTTATTTATGGTTGGTTACTGCAACATATATAAATGAAGATATAACTAGTATATTCACGGGAACTGTGTCCAGCCTTACATTATAACTGGGGCTTGGTGGTGCAACTACTTCTTTGTAAATGGGATGGAGATGAGTATGAGGTTTGGCATCGGAATTATATGGGACGAGAATGAGTATTGACCTTAAATCAACTGTTTGTTTAAATAGTGCATAGAGATAGAGATAGCAAACTTAGATATCCGACAAATCTGAAATACAATGCAACAACTTTCTTCCTTTAATTCTTAATGTTGTAAGGTATCAAAAACGGTAGAATAAAAGGAGGAGTAGTTATACCCAAACTGATTATAATTCACACATATGAGAAAATGATGGACAGGTTTTAGAGTACTTACAGAGCCACACTAAAGTGGGTATGAATTCCTTTGAGATCGTTTCCTCTGACCAACATGGAGAAGCTGCGGGTGTCCTGCCACAAGGAATTCATACCCAGGAGGAAGCAGAGGCAACCAAGTCCTCACTTCGAAAGATGATTCGTGATTTTGTAACTCGCATATATGCACCGCCAAAGGAAGATACCTTAATGGTTATGGCCAGTTTGATAGCAACAGTGACATACGAGGCAGGGCTCTCACCTCCCGATACAATCATGAAAGGTGCTGATGCTAATATAGCAAAGAATTGCACATTTCCTAAATTATTCAGAAGAAATAAAGAATCTTGCCCCCAAGCTACGAGATATTATTTCCTTTTCATGACTTTTAACTCCGCTGGCTTCTATTCTGCCATCGCCCTCATGTTATTCAGAAAGTTGCTCGGTGCTACTCTCCTATTACCTTTATCTCTCCTTTTCATGGTCATGACCTACGTAACTCTATCGTCCACCCTTTCTCTAGAAAGCGGCCTCGTAGCTCCAGCACATACCACAGGTATGATACTTGTTTTATATGTGGCTATGTTAGCCATAATCCGATAGTGCATTTCTCCAACGAAAAACACAATTGATAGCAGGAAGAAACGAGAGACGACGCAACAGCTACCGTTAGCAAATACATCAAATGTAGAACCATGATGACGGAAGTCTAGCTTCAACTCTCAAAGTTTAATGTGTGTACCACTCGTCTCTATAACGTTTATTGTTTCATGATGATGTCTCTTACATTGTTTTGATCACGTGATGCTTGGTCGTGAATTTTATTTCAAATATCTTTGGTTTTGTTTCTGCAGAACAATGCATGTTTACTGTATTTCTTAATGAATCGTGGATATATGGGCTGATGAATTTGTTGCAAAAGTTAAAAACTGAGCTTTAAATTTTCCTTATCCATCTATCCCCTTTCATTTCTCTAAATCATCTTAAAATTTTGGTTTGAACAATAAACTGAACCATTTTCTTATATTTGAAAAATTTATGAACCAAACTATAAGATTATATTCGGATTAAAAAAAAAAATACCGAACAATAATATTAAGCTTGGTTTAACTTGAAAGAGCAAATTAGACCGAATTGGACCATCTCCATCCCTAACAATTAGTAACTCACAACAATGGTAGGTAGAAATTTTCATTATTCACTTGGTAAATAGGAAGCTAAGGAAACTAAATTTTCAAAAATAGTGTAGATTTCTTAATCTAAGACCTCCATTAATGCCATTAGCTTATATATTGCTACACACAGTCTAACAACCTATTTACTTGAAGGTAATATAAAGAGATTAAATACATATTCTATGAATACTTTTTATTATCTTATTTACTTAAAAATTGATTTGAAAATTTCTATTCCCAATGGCATTCATATTTCCTCTGTGCAAGAAATAGTTATTACTTCCTAGAGGATTGAATTCTTTATTCTCTCTATCGGGAAGAAAAAATCGAAGTAATTGGACAACTATGCCCTTGATAAATAAAGAAAGTTATTTAACTTGGGATCATTTTCTAAAATGATCAAATAGGGGCATATATATTGGTAATTTTTGTTATATTTCTAATTTAATACCACTATAAATGACATGAAGTAAATAATAAAATAAATATTCCTAGCCTCTCTATTCTGTTCTAGAAAATAAATGAGCCATGATGGATTTAAGGTTGTTCAAAGTGTCACACCTTGAAGATGTTGCATCACTACATCCATTACCAGAAGAAGTCCAAAGTATTTCGGAAAAAGGAAATAAAAAATAAAAACCTACTTGGAGCATGTTTCTAAGTGAGTATCTAAAAGAGTTACTTAGGTACTATATTAGCATTCTAAATAAATCTCCACTTTATAAAGGAATGTTTTATCAATATTACTTACCAATTTTTAAATTTTTTACAAGTCTCATATTGTTATTACTTTTCAAACAATACATAACATATATTTTGAAAATTTTTATAGTATGAAAAATTATTATATAAATATTGCATATTATAATAGTAACCTTTTATTGTTATGGGAAAAAAAAAAAAAAGATAAATAATAGAATAGGGGAATGGTCGCTGCTTCACAAACACTGCAAGCCCACCGAGTGCTCGACTACTGATTTGAGTAAGAGAGAGAGGGAAAATAAATAAATAAATAGCTGATAGTTTCCGACGGACAAATGTGGCCCTCGTGTGAGAAAAGGTCGACAAAGAGAAGCCAAGTATCGTACTTACCCCCCATGGCTCATAAGCACCGAAAGAGGGTTAGGATTTATATGGGAAAGTGGGTATCCAAACACAGCTTATAAATATATCCATATATATTCTTTCCAATGATTTTTAATGTTGCATGCTTGATATACAGCAATGATTTGCAATGAAATGAAATAAAATAGATTAAAATAGAATGAAATAAATGATTTTTAATGTTGCATGCTTGATATACAGCAATGATTTGCAATGAAATGAAATAAAATAGATTAAAATAGAATGAAATAAAGAGTGAGAGGTAAATCTTTTCCGTATTTGAAAGTGCCCATATTAACTGCTGAATCACTATACCTATATATATATATATATATATATATATATATAAAGCTTTTTGCGATCTCCTCTAACTCATAAGTCGTACTGTTATCGAAACTTAATCTTTAGATGAAATTCATAAGCTAAAGCACAAATACTTATTGAACATCAAAAACAGGTATTATACATATGAAATTTGAAGAATCAAATTTCGGTTATTTTATTTCATGTTGTTGTTTATTTATATTCACGCAAAAAGTGATGCAGCATGCAGATATAAAACATGGAGTAGATTTCCAGATCTGAGATCTCGATTGAATGCCATTAGCTTATCCATTGTCACGCACGATCCAATGGATTTCAGGTTATTAATGGCAGCACAACTTGGAAAATCAATTCTTAGTTGACTTCACTGCTTCATTTCATGTTGTTTGTATATATTCGTGCAGTAAAACACATGAATGTTTCCAACAAACAAACAAGTCAAGAACTTAGCGTGTATTGCATAGGGTAGATTTTGGAGGATTTTCAAGCCGAAAGTGATATCTGATCGTAAACATGTTATGTGTAATAAATGAATGAACTCCAGCAATCTTACTGTTTTCACACAATAAAATCCAAGGAGAGGGGTCATTGCATAAAATTGAGATGTAATATCAACACGGAGTATTGCTGTAGAAGAGTACGCAAAGCAAATATAGAGGAGATAATCCATGTCTCCTTCATATGCATTGCCTAAAGCAGTTGTACACAATATTCAGAACATAAAATTCAGATATTGCAAAAGCAAAGTAACCAACTAGAAAGAACCTTTCTTCTGCTTTTGAGGGAGAAGAAAAATGTCTTCAACTTTATTACTTGTCTTCCCTTGTCCTTGACATTAACCTACACATATTCTTCACTTGAGCCTGAAAGTAATACAAAGACATCATCAATTCTCTCTCTCTCTCTCTCTCTTTTTTCATTTTTCATTTTTTTTTTACCAAAAAAGACATCATCAGTTCAACAATTTGAAATCTATAAATATCGTTTAGTTGGTACTAATTGTTCAATCAACTCATAACACTGACATCCAATATGATACTTGAGCAGCACAAGGACTCGTGATTATGGCTTCACATAGATTTCACCACAACAATTTTCATTAACAAACATCTACCCAGGACACCTTTGCCTTTGCTATCACTATTTGAAAGAAATCTCTTGATCTTCATGGTCATTTCATTCAAAATTTTTTCCAAAGTGTGAAGATGAAGGAGCAGCACACTTGAAGAGATAATAAGACACCTCTTTGTTAGCTGTATGTGTCCCCACATAGGATGAAAAAGACAAAATAAGTTCCAAGAGTAGAGGAAAGTATGAGTTAGATTTTGCATGCCTAATTATCAAGCCTCTCTTCCACAAGATGCTAATTCTTTTGTGAGATGATTAGTTCAATTTGAGCATGTAGGTAACAATCTTCCTGGAGAAGATGGAAGAAAACTAGAAAGCGCTTGAGAAAGAAACTCTCCAAGCAAGTAGAATCATGCCCAGGTTAGTGACTGTTGTGTAAACTGCAAGAACTAAATAAATCCAAATTATTGCGATAATGCTTGGCATTTCTTTTTAACACCAAGCATATAGCTCACATCACAAAGAAGCCGCTCTATTGGTTTCCTGATGTAACCGATTCTGTTAGTACAAAAATAAGGTGCTTCTGGGCAGAATCAGATTGCTGTCATCATGAGTATCAAACACAGGTCAATAGAACTCCCTAGGTCCTCTTTCCAATCCCATATCCTTTGTAAGGTGAAGACACGGATTGCTCATCATAACTCTAAAGGAATATTTCACAGAGCAATCAAAAGACATCCGGTTCATATGCAAATAACATGACAGGAAGAGCATAAAATGGGCTGATTCTCTTGGTTACTATGACTCTAGTTACAGAAAAGAGCAACCAAGCTGGGTAATAGTGCAATGATTACATAGATAGCAAAACTAAATGAGACACACATTCAGCATTATCATAACCGATTGCTAGAAACAATCAAATGGCTTCACAATGTGAGAAGGCTACTGATCTCCATAGAAGTGTTTATTCTTTTGCTAAAAGGATGCCGTTTCACAAAGCAAAGTGGCCACGTACATCTCCAACATCTTTTCACGAATTTTATTTGATCTAGTCTTATGAAAACAGTCATACCAAGATTAGGCTTTCTCAATATCCCAGACTTTACCACAAGCAAGAAAAGTGGGTAGGGAAGTCAGCATGAACATGGTTAAGAAATATAAATTTGTAGAAGTGCTTATTCATTTTGTAAATGAATGCTGTTTCACGAAGCAAACTGGCCACATACATCTCAGCATTTGTTCGTATAAATTTTGTATGATCTATCCTTATGAGAACAGCCATACTAAGATTATGCTTTATCAATACCCCAGGCTTCACCACAAGCAAGAAGAGTTTGGTAGGGAATTTAGCATGAACATGGTTAAAAATTATAATTCTGTAAGAATGTTACTCAGCTGAGAATCATCTGAGCAAAATGGTCAGAGAAATGTCAATTGATGTATATCAGAATAGTAATTGTAATGCAAGTGATTTTCTAAAAGTAAATGTGGTCGATCTAATTTGGGTAGGATAAGTCTAAACTTCAAGCACACACATGGCTTTAACTCATAATACTTGAATTCTGGTGTAGCAATATACTACCTTGGAGTTAAGTGGAAGCTTCAGCCGAAGCATCACCAACAGGCTTGAATTCCTGCACCTCCTTGAAATTCATCCATGGTTTCACCCAAACCTTTGCTTCATATAATTTCTTAACACCACCATCAGTTGCTTCGAGAGTGATGTAGTACACAGTACCAGCAACTACCTGCTGTTTTGCATTCACCACCTTCACATACCCCAAGAGTGTATTCTGCCAAAAGATCAACACTTAAATATGGAGTTAACAGAAAAATAATCAAGCAATATATATAGTAAAATGACACCCATGTGAATAGTCCATTTATTCCTTCTCAACTTTGACTACTTGGAACGGTGTCAGAAACAAATATTTGGAAGCAGCTGTGGTGACAAATTTAACTCCAAGTGAAGCCCAGCAATTATAGCCAAAAAATAACAGGATGAATTGCATGAGATCCTGGTCCAATGTCCTCCAAGTCCAGCTCTTGGAGTTGGGGCCATCTGCTAACCTTGAGAAAACAATATCCCATCCATCTCCCTACTGTCAATTACATATCCCATGAACAAAGAATATTTTGTATGTATCCCACACTTTTATCTTTGTTCTACTTTATATATGACATGTGATAGGAGGAGACACAAATTACTACGGGATAAGAAACATTGTCTGACTAAGCTGATCAGAAGCCAGGTCATGGGTCTGTTACGTTCTCGGGGTAGCAGTCCGAGCACTGCCACTTATGATTCGGATGCCTTTTTAAGGTCAATATTCAATTCAGTTGTTCTCAAATGGAAAATCTAAACAAAGAAATATGAAAATGGATTTGAAACAGACTCCAATCCACAATGCAAGGCGTTTGCAGTTTTAGAAACAGCAGCTTTACACAATCCCCTGCAACTCATAATCCATACCAGTACTAAAACTTATGATGAATTTCACAAGCTTAACCTCAAAATCCTATTGAACATCAATACCGGTGTCATATTACAGGCAGAAATCAAGAGGTTCATCATCATCACAAAAGAGGCAAAATTTTCCTCCTTTCATCAGTTAAATTATATACATATATACATATTTATATATGCGCGCGCGCGCGCACTAATCCGTCAATCCCCTAAAAAGTTCAAATCAATCTTAACACCAAAACCCAGAAATTTCATCACAAATTTCTCAAACAAGGACAGGATCATCGGTCATATGCAACCAGGAAAAGGAAAAATTAACAAGGTTGTAATAAGAAAAGGACCTCCTTTTTGTTGTGCTCCTCAACAGCGAACTTAGCGAGGGACTCGATCTCAAGGCTGTTCTCTTTTCCATCGACTTCACGAACGCCACCAGGCATAGCCATAACTCGATTGGGTTTGGTTACAATCACAGGATTCTTCAATAAAAATTCAATCTTTTCTATAAAAGAGCTAAGATATTTTTGTGTTTTATACGCACAACAAAAGCATATATATATATATATATATATATATATGAGTGAGAGAGAGAGAGAGAGTCAAAGGATTCGCCAGAGTGGCGCCCATCGGACGATTGCTTGGATAGGATCGCAGTTGACTTTGGGTTACGTGGATGGCTTCGATCAAGAAACATGACAATGTTCTTGCATGATTAAGTCTCTTTCTCCTAATTCCTTAAAAATATGAAATTGTAAACATGATTAGAGGGGACATATTCTTGGGTAAATTCGGAGATCGTTTGGCTGCATGTTGGGTAGGGTGTTCCTATTCGCGCTTCAATCTATGCTAATAATTAAGCATAAGAAAAAATTATATTAATTACTCTCACCGGTGAGCCTAATACCATTTGATTTAGTTTTTCATCCCAATTAAATTATAATAATATAATTCGAATTTTTGTATAATTTTGAACAAAATTACATAATTTGGATTAAAAAATTTTTCAAAATCATAAAATTTCGTTTTATTTTACCAATTAAACCACTTCATCTAGTTCAAGAAAGTATATTTGTATAATATATAATATAATATAAAAATATTGAATTTACTTAATAATAAGTGCTATTATCGTAATAAAAATTGATGAAATCAATATTCATACGATTGCAAAATTTCAAATGTTTATTAATAACTAGTTTTATTTATAAAAATGGCATATACTATAAATTTTGAATTGAATTATATATGTAAATTATACATTCTAACAATTAGAAGTTCAATACATATACAACTTTAATAAATGTGAATTAAAAATTCTTTAAAGTACTATATTATAATAAAAGAAATTCTTTAGTTACAAACAAAATATTCTATATCTTTAACAAAACTCTTTAGTTCGATTTAATGGATTGGTTAGATTTATTCTTCCAAACCAATTATAAATTTTCAATTTGGTTTAGATTGAAAATTTTTCAAACCAAATTATATGAATAACCATATTTTGGGTTTTTGTTTGGTTTAGTTTGTGGATTAGATTAGTTTAATTTGATTTGATTTGGTTAGTCTTTTAACTCACCTTTATTCGTAGATAAAGGAAAAATATGCATGCTAGGTTGATAACACTCTACTAACATATGAAGTTAATCGGATCAAATAGCCTTTTATGCAACCAACCATATCAAACACATAAAACTCTAATCAACAATATGAAGGTATAACTAAGTAGCTTAAGGCATTAAGATTATTAAACTCACAATTCTACCTAAAATTGTTAGAGGATCTGTAAAATCAAAATGTAGAAACGTAAGTTTCCACTACTTATATAAAATAGTTTTAAAAGATTACTGATATACTTATAGTAACTATTCAAATTTTGATATACTTAATGGAAATAAAAAAATTAAGTTTTTTTTTCCATAAAAATTTTTAATATATAATTTAATATGTAGGGAAGAAGAATAAATAGAGTTGAGACAAAACTTTTGCCCATTTAAAAAAAAACTATAAATTAAAGGGAACCAAACATTTCAACTCATTTTAAGTTATTGACAGTATAAAATAAAATATATAATTTTCTTTGTGAACTTTATTACTAGAGCTAAAACTTGGATTAAAACTATAAACACAAAATAAGAGATTGGGAAAGAAAGAAAGAAAGAAGTAAAAAATTGAAATAGGATAGGATAGACGTTACAACAACTTAATAGTCAACGGCTTGTAAAAAGCTACTTATATTTTTTTTTCCTTTAATTTTTTAATCCATTCAATTTAGATATATAGAATTAGTAAACTCGGTTAAAAACGTAAGTTTCTATATAAAAAAAAATTATATACCTTACTTAACTTGAAAAAACCTCTTAAAATCATAAAGTCATAAAATCGCATGAATAAAATCGCAATTTTGACAACTATGATTGGTTTACCAAGTCGACACATAAGTTCACTAATTGACAACCTCTAATAATTTAATGATATTTTCTTCAATTGCATATTTTTCGTAAAAGCATGAATTTGATGATAAAAAAAATTACATAGAATGTTTTCACAAAATTCCAATCTATCAAGGTTTATATCCACATGTTGAAAATAAATAATGACACAAGATCTATTATACATACAATGAAAAATATATTATAGTAAAATAAATCAAATGGTAGTGGCAAAAAAAATATATTGAAGCAATGAAAAGAAAATGAGAGGCAACAAATGAACGAAGAGAATAATATTTTTCACTTTTGTAATGGTCAAATATATATATATATATATATATTGCCAACTATATAGGAAGGGGAGAATTCGAACCCTGATCTATTCCGATAGAAAACTAGTGGTAATGTCATGAGGCTACAACAACCTTAGCCATTATTGGTTTGACACTTATTATATGTTAAGGTAAAAATATTACATTTGGCCATATTTAGTTTATCAATATTAATTTTACACTTTAAGGGTAAGTATACATTTCCGTGAATCTCCAAGAGTAATGGTTCTAAGTTACATATAAGATAGCGTTATTCATAATTCAGTTTAGTTCGAACCTTTAATGAACTAAACTGCTTTTAAAAATTCTAAACCATACTACTTCAAATATAGTTCAATTTGGTTTTGCTCATTTTGAACTACTTCTTAAAATTAAAAATACCTTAGTCTATTTGATAGTACTAATAGTTATAGGATTTCTCAGCCAAATATTGATGTTTAGATTAAGGAATAGTTATGCAAGAATTGAAGCCACATATCATCATATCAGGGTGACATTACATTTTGCCAAGAGTGAGGATGTGCTAATCTACCAGAAATAAGAGACGATAGTAAAAGAAAAGAAGTTAATTGTAGAGCTTAATAGTAAGATGAGAGACAACTAAAAAGGAAAAAAGAAAAAACAAATAGGATTTCACTAAAATATTGATAGGTTTAAAACTTAAATTGTTACCTTCTATTTTTTAATAAAAGGTAATACAGTTTGGGTTCATGCAATTGGATTTGATTCAACTCCCCCAAACCAAACAAGGAATTGTTTAGATCCGTTCAAATCAAATTAAAATATAAAATAATTATATTTTTACAATTCATTCTGGTTTGGTGGGGTTCAATTTAGTTTGATGAAATAGTTTTAATACAATATTAGTTATTAAGTATAGAGGTATTATATCTTATACTAAACCTATGAAGCAAGTTAAAAAAATTAAAACTAAAATATACCTTACAACATTTCATATCCACTTAGAATTTATTTGACCATACAAAATGGAATAAGTTTCAAATTCTGGTGAGATAATCCTTCCACCTTTAGTATCAACCACCCCTATAGATATTTATGATTACACTAACATCCCCTTTTCTTAAATTATATATATTTAAATCTATATGACATACATTGGACCTACTTTTATGAAAATCATCTATATAATCATAAAAATCATTTATGAATGTATATATATTTTTAGTATTATTAGCAAATATAATATTAATGTTATATAATCAAAATGAAGTGTATAATTAGAAAAACAGAGGTAGAGATATACTTTCAAAAGTTTCCCAATAGTTTAAGGATTTGGATCCTCTTCATTACCATTCTCTTAATTTTCCTCAATTTATAAATTAATAATTGGGATTATTTATATTTTAAAAATATCATGTGATAGCATAATAATGTCATCATATTTCTTGCAATCGCAACCATTGATTACATGTCACAACTAGTATCATTTTAAAGGGGTAAATGGGGGAGAAATTGAAATTATTTACCTTGAAACACATGCGATATTGTTTGCATAAAAAACTAGAATTTCACATATGATCACAATCCTTTTAAATTTATATCATGAAAGGTTATTTATATTTCTTAGTTAAATTTGGTGATGTTGAAAACTTTGTGTAATTGAGTTAATCTCATATAGTACAATTTAAATCGATCCACATTTTTATGATTTTGAGAGTTGATTACAATGAAGGTTTTCATGTTGGGGAACCGTAATATCAAGGTTTTTAGTTTTTAGAATAATTCTCCTATCTATATAAATCCTTTTTTTTTGTTTTAATAAATAGAAATGGTATTAAACAAAAGGAGTTCAACAAGGATCAACAACATACACGTCTTGAGGATCAAGCCTTTGAAAAAAAATCAACATTACTAAAGCTACAACTAACCAAATCATCTTTTAAAATATTTGACAATAGGTTTGGAGCATGAACATCAAAACATAAGCAAATTCCTTACTACAGTCCGTATTTTGCAAGCACATCTATAACAACATTCTTTTCACAAATATCTAGCAAACATTCACAAAGGAAAAGGAAGGAAGGAAGGATTTACAGGTTGAAAGAGCCAGATGACATACATAAACATCCACTTGTTCCTTAGTAATCTAGTCTAAAGCTTGATGCAAATCAATTTTCACTTCTATAGTAGACAGTTGGAGATGGGATGCAAGTTTCAATCCTTCGACTATAACCATAGTTCAGCTTCTAGTAGAGAAGCTAGATCAATAGACTTACTAAACCGCTTACCCACCCACCCCCTTCACTTGACCATTATCACCTCTAATAATAGCTCCAATACCTGCATGTGTTTCCATTTGTGCTAATAGCCCCACCATAGTTAATCTTAGCCCAACCCTATTGTGGCTTCATCCAGCACACAACAAATTACTTTTGTTTGAATTAAGTTTCTTCTTCTATTGCATCGTTTACCATTCCAAAGCTTCAACTTGGATTCTTGTCACACAGTCATTAGTAGGGGTCCAAAGATTAAAGATCCTTCTATTGTGCTCTCTCCATATTTCCCATAAGCTAAAGAGGAAAATAGTTTCCTGTGGTGCATGAACAAGATTCCATTTTTTCCTTCTCCATAAAGAGTTGTCTTTTGTCCATTCTTGGAAGCGATTGAAACTAAGCAAAGGTTCAAATGCATTAACTCCTATGTTACTCCAAAAATCCTTTATCCACTTGTAATTAAGGAACTTATGGACTACATTTTCTTCTTTGATATGACATAGGGGACATTTAGCATTGAAATTCATTCCCCTTTTACTCAAGTTCTCCCTAATTACTAGCCCATTGTGCGGGATGCGCTATAATAGAAACTTAATCTTTGGAAAGACAAGGGTTTTCTAAGGCTAGCTCAAACCTGTCAGATTAGATATGTTTTTCCCTTCCTTACATAGTATCTCATAAGTGGACCTAGCTGTAACTTCACCTGATATGTCGAAAGGCCATCTTCATATGTTTACAGCATTAGGAGAATTGTCCAAGGAGATATACCCTAATTTGGCTATAATTTGTTCATCCAAAAGGGTATCCTATTAAGTCCTCTCGCCATTTAAATAGACCATAATAAACTTAATGTACCATTAGCAAGTCATCATACTTATTTAAAAGACCATAAAGCCATGATGATACATTGTTATGATTTGACCAAGGGTTTATCGAGAATCTTGTATTCCTACCATTTCAGATCTTAACATGTAGATATTGATGAAGCCACAAGTTAGCTTTCCTTAATTCTTCAAAGAAGGGGGACCCTTCTCTAGATGGCTTGCCATTTTGTTGGATTTTATATTTCTATTTCAAAAGCTTTATCCATAAGAGGTCTTTCATGTACACTTGCCAAGCAAAACAGATGAAGTTTTCTCTATTCCTTATTTTGACATCCAATAATCTTAGACCACCGCTTACCTTAACATCATAAGTTTTCTCCCATCTAACCTGATGGAGTTTCCTTCTTTCTTTAGTTATTCCCCAAAGGAAGATCTTGTACATGGCTTCCAATTTGCTAATTATGCCTATTGGTAATGGAATTACTTGTGAATAATGGTTAGCTATAGATTCAAGGCTAAAAGAAATAAGAAGTTGTCTTCCCGCCATACTAAGCAGTTTCTCTTTCTAGCTGGTGAGCTTTTGTCTAGTCTTCTCAATAATGAACTAGAGATCCTACCCCTTAAGATTACCTCCATGCTTTATTGGAATACCTAGGTACTCAGGTCAGTTGTTGGCTTGATTCTAAAGGAACTACAAATGTTGTCTTTCAACTCCTTAGGTGTATTGCAAGAGAAAAGTACACAAGATTTGGAGAACTTAACTTTTTTGCCTGAGAGAGAATGAAATAAGTTTTTCTAAGGATGCCTCCCCAATTAGTAATAAGTCATCTATAAAGAACAAGTGTAAAAGGCTAAGATTTGCACCTTTAAACTTGAGGGAGCACATTTTCCTGCAACCACCAAACAATGGATCATATGACCCAAGGCTTCCAAAGCTAAGATAAGCAAATAAGGGGAAACGAGATCTCCTTGTCTCAATCCCCTACTAGTCATAGATACCTTAATCATAGCTCTATTAAGGGCCAACATGTACAAAATCAAAGTAATACAAGACCCAATCAATTTAATCTTGCTCTTAAGGAAATTTAAGTTTTTGGGTAAATATGGAAAAGGGATATTTAAGTTACTCAGCATATTCCTTACCAAGTCCCATTCTATACGATCATAATCTTTCTCTAAGTCTAGCTTTATGACCATCCACTTCTTTTCTTTTCTTTTTCTTTTATCTAGCATGTGCAAGATTTCCTAAAAGATGATGATGTTATCATTACAAGATCTCCTTGAAATATAACTCGATTGCTTCAGGCTAATCAGCTTATTTAACAAAGTGCTGAGGCAATTAACTAATAGTTTGGAGACAATCTTGTACATCTTGGTACATAAGCTAATAAGGTGGAAGTCCTTCACTCTATTTGCACCTAGGGTCTTTAGGATAAGTACAATCAAGGTCTTATTCAAATCTAGAGGAATACATCTCGAGCTCAGAATTTCCTTCACTTCTACACAAACTTTTGTCCCCACTATTTCCCAATAATTTCTAAAAATTTCTATACAATAACCATCTATTCTCAGAGCTTTATTATTGCCTATGGACCACAACGCTCTTTCAACATTATCAAAAAACTTGAACAATTGGTTACTCCAATGGCTGTCTATAAAGGAACAAAAACTCAAGTGGTCCAGACACATGTTTTGGAACCAAAAAGGCCTTAAATTCTTAGGGCTAGCTTAAGTGGAGGGGTAGGTCTCCAAAAGAATAGCCAAATGGTCCGACATTGATGAAACTATATGTCGCAATTTAGCTTCTGGAAAGGCACTCCTCCATCTGTAGCTACCCTCAAGCCTTATCTAATCTTGTTTATACTAGATTCTTCTAGTCTTTGGATCACTTGGACCAAGTAAACTTAGGCACAATAAAGCCCAAACGTTCATACAAGTTTGATATCTATTCGCTCAGGATTGGTAGATTTGAACCCAACCCCATTTCTCTTCACTCGAGATGACCTTATTAAAGTCCCTAATCATAACCTAAGCATTATTAATAGAAGCAGATATACTTTCCAAATATTCCCAACACTAAGTACAATCCTAAAACCTAAGGTTAGCATAAATAACTTAAAGATACCAAGTAAAAGAAAAGCTACATACCTAAACATCCATAAGGATATGTTGTTGAGAGATGTGCCTCTCATGGATAGTATCATCCTTAGCGGCCCAAAGAACGATAATACCACTATTGACTCCCTCAACCTCTAAGAAAATCATACAATCAAGCGGGAAAAAGGCCTGCAACACATCAACTGCATTGGCTCCCGTCTTTGTTTCAGTGATGATGATGATGACCTGTGGCTTATACTGCACCATCGGGTTCTTAATCGCCCTTCTCTTATGACTTGAATTAGCCTATGTAGTGTTCCATGCTAGAATCTTAAAAGGTTGAGGTCTCATCCCAGAGGAGAGAGTATCTTCCATATTCGAATTCATCATAACACAAGATAGACGAAAGAATCTTTTAGCATTGAAAGCATATTGAACCTCTTCAATTAAAACCCTTACTTAAGAAGTCAAAACGATGTTCAGAACTGAACAAACTGCATTTCCGATGTTGCTAGCAGTGCTTTCTCTTCGATATCTTCTATCGAGTTCAAAGTACATGGACCTTCTGAATGTCCGTTAAGAACCCCTCTCCTATCATTACTTCCTCCCTCACTAATCTAAACGTCCATCGTCTGGAGCATTAACAATTTGGTGACATGTAGGTGACCCATCAGCATTTTGACCCACAACAGTGCTTCCATAAACATTAGGATAATTATTCCCTTCATGTGATGTGCTTAACCATGGGGGTGGGTAGGACTGTATATGATCTTTAGGACCCCATCCTTCTTCCACTTAGTGTTGGTCATGATGATACTCTGGACTTCGACTAGAACTAGCCCTGAAAACAAATTTGTCTACATTCCCCAAGATCAAAGGTTAGGAAGCATTATGGTAGGTAGGATAGAAGGTGAATAAAGGAGATGGCAATCTCTACTTTGAGAAAATGAACCATTTTGACGTGCTACTTTCTTGATCAAAATGACATTTTGTCTAGGTTTCTTATCATCAATGGAGAGAGGCTTGCTAAAATGTAAAAAGTTGGATGTTCTCTTTAAAAGAGCACTTAAAGTTTCTAGAGGGAACCTCTCGTTTCCTACCAATATCAATCACATCCCTTTAGGCTTGCAACTTACGGTTAACACTTTCCTTAGGTTTAAGAGGGGAACTGGTATGATTAGATTCAACCGAAATTTCCTTCTTAGATTATGTTGTTTCCTGAGCAGATGTGTCTTTTCCTTTTCTACTCCCGGCGAATTGCTACTTCAGACCTTTTTTTTATTTTTCCTCTACATCTCTCTCTTGCTTTTCACCTTAATCTACTCTCCATAAACTTCCTCATTTAATCCGTCGCTGGCAATGTCATTAATACTCTGCTGACCTCTGTGTTCCTCAGCTAGTGTTATTACTTAACATCATTATGCCTTAGGTACTATTGTTCTGCTACCATTTCTCTACTATCTATTTCAGGATTCATTTTAGCAACCTCTTTATTGCCATTATCTGCATTTGAAAGAGATACTTTTGTGGATTTCTCATAAGTCTTCATTAAGGACGAGCAAGACCATTTATTATGGTTGATTTTTTCGCAATGGGCGCATAAACTGGGTAGCACCTTGTATTAGATTTTGTAGGGTAGTTTGTTAACATAGATAATATGTTTAAGGGGGATATCCATGTTAACTTGAATGGAAATTCAAGCAAATAGCTTATGCTCCGGTCTAATAATATATGAATCATAGTATAAAACTAAACCAATTTTTTCCCCTATTTTTTTAATAGCAATTGGAGAAAAAAAAAATCCATTAGTAGACCACAAATGCAGATCCATACTGCCACTAAATCAAAGCCACCCATCTTCGGTCGAAACCTCGGTTCCCATCACTTTAAAGCCAAATGGTAACCATTAGTGAACCAAGGTCCATTTTTTATCACCCAATTAAAATCCATCACATTATCTAATGAAATAAGGTAGAAGCCCGCTCCTACATAAATAAGCTTAAAGGATAATTGGGATTTCCAAATCTTCTTCAACCTATCTAGTACTACCTTATGGCCAAGATTAGGTCCCATCACTTTTACAATAAAGGAGTGTAGCCATGAAGTGTACATGATATCCTTCTCCACTTTAGAAAATTGTTTATAGCAAACTCTATCATCTACCGAATCGTTAAGGAGTTTTTCTCCGTCCTCAATGTCCTCTACATCATGATCCATGACCTGCTTATCCCGTTTAACTGAAAAGCAAATTTTTTCGTACACTTTTAGGACACTAGATAGAACAGTATCTTTAAAGGAAAACTTTGCTGGGGTATAGGTTTGCCCTCCCTCTGGGGAATCCAATTCCATGCTCTCAATGTGGTAATGTTCATCATCACCGACTAGCCATTTTTTCCATCGATGTAAAAGATCATCATCTTAGTCTTCAAAGGTTGCGAGGGACTCAACTTAGGGTTTTCTTGTAGAGGCATCATCTATTTTACATGGTGTTTGTTTGTATAAACCTTATTTGATTTATTATATGAATAGGATTTTATGGATCCTAATTTACAACAAATTTCAAGAAAATTTTGGTTACATAATACAATAGTTATATAAGCATATACATTTTAAAGTATTGTTTTAGAAGTCTATCCATATCTAATCAATAGTTTTAGGGGGATTATTTGCAATTATCCAAAAATTTATGTTTGTAGCACTTAAATGCTTCAATAGTTAAGCTATAAGGATTATGAGGAACTTGGAGCTATTAGTTGGTCCTTTAAGTGGTAAATAATTGAAACAAACTAGAGTTTAAAAACATGTCTTGAGGATTTAAGCTTTCAAATCTTTTTCTTACATATTACTATGCCCATTTCAGTCTTATCTAACATTGCTAACTCCCCCCCTAACCCCATTCCCCAAACCCCCTTTTCTTTTGCAAAACAAAGTTTCAAAGTGCTTATATATCCTTGTATAACCATTTTACCTTTAAAATAATAAAAATGTAATTTTATGTAATCCTTTTTTAAGTTTTAATTATATTTTAATTGTTTATTCAATGTATAATAGTAAATTAGGGTCTAAAAGTGCATTTTGTAAATATATGAATATAGTAAAATACTCATTTCTAATATTAAAATTAAAAATAATGTACATAAAGTAAATGTAAGGTAATGTTTGGTTGTATAATTTTTATAGTACTGAACTAAACAAAAATTTTGTCTCATGTTTGATTTATAATTTTACTTAGTGACTGAATAAAAATTAAACTAATGAATCAGATAAAAAGCTTAAATTTTATCATATCTACACCATGATATAAAAATAAAATTTACTAAATAAAAACAAAAAATATTTTACATTCTCAAAAATATTCTTTGATATTATAATATTGAGTTGATTAATATTACTTTTATTAAATATTAGAAAAAATTATTTATTTTAGAATATAAATAATTAATTTTTTAGTATAAATTTTATATCCAGTATTATTCAAACTAAATATGGTATAATAAGCATGTATTGTCCGTTCCTCTTTATATTTATCATGTTTAATACTTGCAATCAAACACTACCTAAAATAACAACTTATCTAATTATAGAGTACAATCTTTTCTCCATTTTTCCGTTAACATTGATGTATGACTCCATTCCCAGTTTGATACTATCCCAATGCAATAAAAAGTTAATAAATATTTACAAAGATAAAATAATGTACACGCAAAGTTTAATTTTTCGACAAACAATGAATGTATTCATAAACTCTTGGTAGAGTATAATAAATCTTCCACATAACCTTTCATAATATATATACATCCTAAATTGGGTGCCATTAACTAAAGTTTTGCGTTATTAATGGTCCACTTATGATTATTTGAGAATCCTATCGAACAATGATGTGTATGTTAGAGAGGGGACTCATTGTTAGTGCTTTCTTCCCCTTGTTTATGTCGGTGCTACATTCGGAAGTTTTAACTCGGCTTTTGCATATCATTACTCTTTATAGAGTTATCCATACTTGATGATCATTACCACAGTCATGCCGATAGAATTGTCCACTATCAACATCTGATCTTTAAAACCTTTATTAGATTAGTTTCTGTGGTTATCTCAATTGTTAAGCGATGGACTAAATGCTCTCATGGATGGAATCGCAGAAATCGGAGGTTTTGATGATGTATTTGCAATAAATAATTATCCCACCCTTGTATGTAATGATGTTTCATACAGATGAAGGGCATCCGTTTAGCTGGTCTAGAAAGCAACTCAACCAAGGTAACGTGATCTCTTTGCCCATGACTTTCGTTGAAAGATTCTGTCCATTGAACTTGACCCCAAATTTTTGAAAGATATTTTGTTTCTTAATGAACGAGACGCCGCCAAGGATGCTGTAGCTGTAGGTGATATATATTAATATTATATCTTATGAATATTATTATTTTTTTTAAACAAAAATCTTACCCTTAGAAAATATTAGTGTATAAAATGTACATGAAGCATAACATCATTGATCGAATGTCAATTGAAAGGAACGTTGATGTTCATTAAGATTCTTAGTTAAAAAGGTGGAAATTTCAATATAATCCCCATGATTACTTCCATTTAATCATTCCATTAATAAAACAAATATGGTATGGTATTTTTATCGCTAGAAATTTGTTTACATAACACTACTTTCTAATATTTATATGTTTGCTTTCTAATATTTCCTTGTGTTGCAACTCCATTTGCACCGTTATCTTTCTCTACAATACTAAGGGCCATACCATGCATAGAGTTTCCATGATTTGAACCAGGTTGATTTTCAATAGGGTTTCTTCGACATATATTTCAACTTCCAAATTTTCTATAGCTTTTAGACGTTTCTTTCTAACTGAAGATTATATATAGAAGGAGTTTCGAATGTTTAGAGGTTTTCTTGTGAGAGGTCTAATTAAATTATGTGATGTAGAAATCCTTGCATCATTGAGTAAATCTCATGAAATAGAATTTAAATTGATCCACATTTTTATGATTTTTATGCGAGTTGATTATAATGAAGTTTTTGATGGAGATTGTGATAGAAAGGCTTTTAATTTTTGGAATTGGTGCCATGTCTCTATATACTAGGGCTAGCAATTTAAAACCCAATCTGCAAATCGAACAGGATACTATACGTTTATAAACAGGTCCAGGTCAACAAAAACCAACACGAATAATAAAAAAGATAAACCTAAACACGACAAGTCTTAATTCATGTTTGGGTTTGGGTTTGGGTCTCAAACCCGTTTATTAAAAAGGTCTTGTAAACAAGTCACAAGTTTAACCTACAAATCCGTTTATCATTAATAATTATATAATACTTACATTTAATTTTACATTATCTTTATTTTACTTTACTAATCACCTATAATAATTTTTTATTTTTATGTTAATCTAGGATTTTTAGCACTCTTTGTGGCTTTTAATCTTTCACTTTCCCGTCGAAGCTCTCACAAAACTTAATCCTTCATCGTAAGTTCATTTTCCAGGTACTTTCTTTGTTTGCAAAGTAAATTGAATTTATAGAAATGACTATAATAACGTTTCTATTATTCGTATTAATAGCTACTCTAAGAGGAATGTTTTTATGCGGTGCTAACAATTTAATAACTATCTTTGTAGCTCCAAAATGTTTCAGTTTATGCTCCTATCTATTATCTAGATATATCAAGAAAGATGTACAATCTAATGAGGCTAATATAAAATATTTACTCATGGGTATGGCAAGCTCTTCTATTGTGGTTCATAGTTTCTCTTAGCTATATGGTTCACTTAAGGGAGAGATTGAGCTTCAAGAAATAGTAAATGATCTTATCAATACACAAATATATAACTCCCTAGAAATTTCAATTATGCTTATGTTCATAACTATGAGAATTGAATTCAAGCTTTCCCAGCCCCTTCTTATCAATAGACTCAAGCCCTTACGCAGTTATGCTACAACACATTCACATTATGTTTGCTCATATCTTTTCTTTTCTTTTTTGTGTGAGGTTATTTGGTTAGTTTGTATAATGAAGCTTTTTCCTATTTGCTTTGTTGCATATATTCGATTTTGCAATTCGTTGTGATTTATATTATTAAATTGTAATATACTTTTTTCATTTACTATCAAATCGATATGTTTTATATAAGTTCCTCATTATAGCATCTGAAAAAGAATTCTCTCTACCATAAACATAAGACATAGTGAACTAAAACTTAGAACCCTTAATTAAATAGTTATTGACATAGAGGACAAAACTATTTATATTCTCATGGGTGGTGGCAACATCAATTCAACTCATAGTTTCACTTAATTAAGACAACAATCATTGGCATTAGAGAGGTTGTAAGAGTAGAGAGGATAAAACTATTTGTTATTGTTATGAATGGTTCCACTTAATTTTCAATATATCATAATTTGATGAAATCTACTTTTTATTATGTGAAGCAGATGAGGGTGTAACTACCATCTTTGGTGGTGGATTGAATTGAACGAGATATTCATTGTAAGAAGGTTTAGCATCTACTATTAGAATATTTGTAAGCATTGCAGGACAAGAGAAAACTATTTGTTATTTTCATGAATTTTGTTTATCTAAAAGGAAATTTAATCTTGTTATTGATCTTGGTTTTGCTTCCTTTTGATAGGAATATTTGTTGTATATTTAGGAATTACATCATATGAGAATATTATCTACAAAAACCTTTGGTAAGTTATAACCCATAATGGCTAGGTATTCACTTATCTTAGAAAGGGAAAAGAAAAAGAAAAAGAATAAGGAAAAAAGAAAAGAAAAGATGGAAAAATATTAAAATAATATCATAATATCTCGATGAAGCACTCTTATTAAATCTATAAGTATTTCGTAAAACTGTTTCTAACATTTTAATTGATAAACAAATTCAATTCTGATATGAAATATGCTTATTAAACAGGTTTAGATTTTCAGAAACGATTAATAAACGAGTCATATCACATATTGAGGTTCTTTAGATATGAACCTATTTAACTATAGAGATGAGATACGATACAATAATACAAATTACTAACCCTACTTTATACCCTGTTTGATTTATTGTATGGATAGGATCTTATGATCATAATTTACAAAGAATTTCAAGAAATTTTTTGTTGTAGAATAGAATAGTGATATGAGCATATACGTTTTAAACCATTGTTTTAGAAGTCTATACATATCTTATCTTAGTAATGGATTCGCAGGATTATTTATAATTATTCAAAAATTTATGTTTATAGCACTTGAAATCCTTCAATAGTTGAGTTATCATAATGTTAAGCAACTTGGAGCCGTTAGCTCGTCCTTTTAGTGGTAAACAAGTGAAACAAACTAAGGTTTAAAAACATGTTTTGAGTATTCAAAGTTTCCAATCTTTTAATTTTTTTCTTTTTTTGGTAAAACAAAATTTCAAAGTGCTTTTAGATCCTTATACAACCATTTTACCTTAAAAATAATAATAATATAATTTTATGGAATCCTTTTTTTAAGTTTTAATAATTTTTTTGAGTGAAACACATGTTTATCAATATTTTAAAGAAAAGCATATAATTATGAATTGTATGAAAAAAATTACAAAAATACCAAACCCTATCTTACATGTTTAAAATGCAACACCCATAATAATATAAATTTCACATTTGAAAAATACAATAATGATAAAGTACTATCAAGTCTATATTGTATTTTAGAAATGCGATACTAGTATTGGTAGATTATCGCATTTCAAAAATATGATATAAGCTTAGTCTAACTAGAAAAAAATTGAAGTGGATAACAACACTATATCGCATTTATAAAATATAACATATTCATATTAGATCACTATTGCATTTGAAATGCGATATAGTCTCGATTTGTAATAAATTGTATCATTTTTCCTAGTTACGCTCAAAGGACGTAACTTTTAATTTAAAAAGAATTTTTTTTATTACTATATATTTCCAAAGACCGATTTTCAAGTACTACAAGAAAGTAATCATAGCTTGCCTAATTAATGTCATTTTGGACTTGAAAAACACTCTTTAAGGCCCGTTACTAACACCTTATATTTTTAGACAATATTTTAAGTTATATGAAAGGTGAAGACATATTTATGGAGGAAAAATTTTGCTTGTATGAGAAAAATAATCCAAATGATAGCTGCCAATGATGTATGTGTTAAAGTAAGGTAATAAACGAGTCAAATTATTCATGACCTACTCGAATTCAATTTGAAAAAAATCAAATCAAGCTCGAACTCAAACTACTTAAATAGTTAATTAAGTTGAACTCGAGTTTAATAATGCTTAACTTAATTAGTTCACGAGCCTAATAGAGTTTGAGTCAAATAATTAGAAAAATATATATTTTTTAAATAAATCGAGCCTAAACAAGTTTAATCAAGTCAAATTCATGCTTATTTAGTTTCATTTTGAGCCAACACCAAACTTAAGATTCTAAGTTCAATCGAGTTCGAGTTCGAATTCAATTCGAGTTTTGAAATTTTAAGTTGAACTTAAGCTCAATACTGTATCATCTCAACTTAATTCATTTAATGGCATATGTTAAAGGGTAGACTCATTCTTCGTATTTTGTTCTGTGTGCTTATTTTGGTACTGTATTCAATAGTTTTAATTCCGTATTTACGTATCATAACTCCTTCTAGATTATCCATACTTGATGATCATTAGTATGGTCATATCAATAGAATTATCCACTATCAAAATCTGATCTTTGAAATTTTAATTATATTAGTTTATGTGGTTATCTCAATTGTTAAACATGGATTAAATGCTCTCATCGGTGGAATCGTAAAACTCAGAGGTTTTGATGATGTATTTGGAATAAATAATTGCCCCTCAATCATCTGTACATAATGTTTTGCATAGATGAAGAGCATCCGTTTAGCTGTTCCTGAAAGCAATTCAACCAAGGTAACGTGATCCCTTTGCCCATGCCTTTCATTTGAAGATTCTGCCCATTGCATTTGACCCCAAATTTATGAACGACATTTTGTCTCTTAACAAACGAGGCGCCGCCAAGGATGTTGTAGCTGTAGGTGATATATATTAATATTATATCCTATGAATATTATTTTTCTTGAACAAAAATCTTAACCCTTAGAAAAATATGAATGTATAAAAAGTAAATGAAGCATAACATCATTAATTGAATGTAAATTGAAAGGAAAGTTGATGTTCATTAAGATTCATAGTTAAAAAGGTGGAAATTTCAATATAATCCCCATGATTACTTCCATTTAATCATTCCATGGATGGAACAAATACCGTATGATATTTTTATCGCTAGAAATTCTTTTACATAGCACCTACTTTCCTTTAAAGAATAAGCATATATCTTCAAAATAGTTACTCCACCAAGCAAACATGAGATCGGTTGATTTCAAAAAATGGGATTAAAATGAAGATTTCCATTCCAGCAAAAGAAACCAAATATAAACGTTGTAACTTCTCAAATCCTTAAATATTGGTATTCGTGTTCTTTCATATTTATTAAGAGAGGTTTGATTCCTTCTTCTATCAAAATGTAATATCACATTAGTTGAAGAAAAAAAAAAAAAAAAAAAAAAGACGATACGTTTGCAGTCTAAGTGGGTTGTTAAATGAGGGTAATCCACAATCCTAGGCAGCGTATGCAACCTCCGTTTTTTCTTTTCTTTTTTTTCCCCAATTTTATTTATTTTCTTTTTATCTTATTTACTTAAATTTTAAGTTTAAATAATTATTTGAAGTGGATTTCGTTTACGTAGATCCATAAAGGATAGATTGGTTTTCAAGCACATGCTGCATTTGTCGTATCCATAATTCCCTTCGCATTGGGCATGTTCTTATTACGTGCACCATATCCTCATCTTCAACCACACATCTACGACAAGTAACATGAACTTCTGGTTTAGGAGTTTTCAGATTGCTTCTAGCAGAGAAGCCGTTTTTGTAAGCTGATATGCCACTGATCAGGATTGAAGGCAAAATCAATAAAGCGTAGCAACCAACAATTATGGGACGATACAAATTTTCAGTGTTTCGTATGGTTCCTTGGCCGGTCAAAGTCGGTCAACATGACTCACTCATGGGTCTCGTGTATGCTTTCCTAGGTCCATCTAGCTCTGGTCCATCTTGAATATGGTTTTTGCCTCAATAATGACATCCTGGAAGCCGATCTCTACCCATCCCTATGTTGGTGAAGATTCGGACTGGAATCCAACGGTTTCTTACCCTCTTAAAAATTCTTTTGATCAAACCAACTCTTTTGACCTTACTTTATGCTTACTTGCGAGCCTTCTAATTCATGTGAATCTTTACTTACTAAACTCATGCCAAGAAGCACAACCCTCTGAGACATGGCACGTTGGGCTTTGCAATTCGGTTTGATTGATGGCTGAGCCGTTGGACTTCATCATTGGACAACATGAAGATGGAAACATGACGTACGTGTATAGCAATTGGCCCAAGCCGTGTGTCTTCCTCGTTGTATACAGTGTGTGTATCCTTGTATTTAAAAGGCCGTGTGTTCCAATTCTCTCGTCAGATTTAAAGCCATCCCCAAAAACAATCTCAGATAAAAGTCCCAATTGCCTAGATAAAAATCCGAATTGCATGGAGAAAATTCAAGGTGCGCGGAGAAAAATCCAATTTGCGTAGATAAAAATTCGAATGATTAAGCTAAAAATCAACTTATGCCGATAAAAATTCGAATTGCTAAGGTAATATTGAAATAAGCATTGAGGAAATTCTAAGGCATAAAACCCAGGACAATCCTTAGGGCCTAGGTCACTAAGATCGTCTTAGAAAAGCCTAGCAAACTTATAAAAAAACATGATCAAATCTTAGGCACCGAGTGAATTCCAAAGTAATGAAACTTAGGACGATCCTCGGAGGCTAAATCACTAAGCTCAACTTAAGAAAGCCTAACCACTTATAAAAAACACGATCAAATCTTAGGCACTGAGTAAATTCCAAGGTAATGAAACTCAGGACAATCCTCAAAATCTAGGTGCTCAAGCTCGGCTTAGGAATGCTTATACATAGAATTAAAACACTTAGGCACAATGAAAACTCTACGAGCAAAAAAGCCTAAGGTAAGTCATGAGACCATGGCCCGTAAGCTCGGTTACTGAATGCTAAAGTGTAGCTCTATAACCTACAAGCTCATGCCTAAATTGAAAATTTATAAACTCAACTCATCGAATAACTTCCATACACCTGAGGTAACAGATGCCTAAGTCCTAGGCAAGGAAAACTTTGAGGTGTCAAAGACTTGGAAGAAACCTTGGTGAAGGCATTGAAAGCCGACACTAGCTAATGTCTAGTTGACCTACTTCTTTGGATAATCTTGTAATACACATCCTTAGGAAAAATCCAATCTTTATGGAGAATTCCAAGGCACTCATTCTTGGGAAAAGTCTTATTTGCACAAATAATCCCATGGTACACATGCCCGAGAAAAATCTACTAATCTTACTTAGATTACCTTCATGGCATATAAACTCAAGGACAAATTTAACTCTCCTCTTGAAGCCGTTTGATTACGCTTGTTAGCTAAAAGCCTAAAGAAAATCCAACAACTCATGTGCCACATTACTCCACTTAAGTCGAGACTTCATCTCACCAAATCAAGGGTAAAGTTGGAAACAGTCACAAGAAACTCCTCCATAGTACAGCTACTTAGCTTAGGACCTTAAGAGCCCATGGGAGCACTTAGTCTCCTTATCAAATACATCAACAAAAGCTGCCCCGTTGGAGTTAGGGGAAGGAGTAAGTATTGATGGATACTTTTAGTACTTGGGTCCTTAGCCTTAAAACCAGTTGAAGATCATTAATAAGCCCATTCTAGATAAAACCTAGTTTCATCTCATTAAATAAGAGATGAAACCCTTAGATAAAAGACTTTTTGTTTCTCACTCCTCTTCTCTCTACTAAGGTTTTATACTCTTTGAACTCCTTACTAACGTAAGCATCGGAGTAGTGGCATTGGAGCAAACTCTAGCACCCTCCTAACGATGTTTTGTCTTACAGATAGTCTAAGTTTAGAAATCTCTACCAGCAAATCAATGGAATGAAAACGGTACATCAATAGGCACTACATTAGAACTTATCTTATCTTCATACTTCCTAATGGTAAAAGACACTTTTCATTGCTTGCTAATATGGATAGCTCATTTCTCACTAAACCACTACAAATTATAAGGTTTAGGATGAGGTACAGTTACCATGAACCAAAGCAATATAAGCTAAATTTGTACAATTACCATTGTCTATAATGAGAGAATATACCTTATTTTTCAATAAGCACTAAGTGTAGAACAAGTTTTTCTCTCTACCCATTTTCTTCAAATGAATTAACATTTAAATCATGCTTGATAACCATACCTAAAGTTCTTCCTTCCACTCTAATAGTGACATACGATTCTTCATTAACCCTTATAGCCTCTACATCTATCATAAATTCCTTTACTTCCTCTTCTTCATTCCCAATTTCAACATTGAAATATCTTCTATAATAACTATACGTGCTTATTTTGCTACTCTATAGCCAAATGCCCAAATCCTAATTACTTAAAACATTTAATTTCTTTAGTCTTCATCTTGAATTGCGTTTATTCAATCTCCTCCATAGGATGGCCTAAGAAGTTCTTTGCTTGCTACTATTACTGTATTCATATTGTCTAAAATATAACTTTTCAAACACCAGATCTCTATAATTTTGGTCGATTTCAAATTTCTCCTTGTCATGTTACTCACTTACTCTAGTGAAAACCCTTCTACTCTAATTCTCCCCTTTGCCGCTGTCTTTCTACTAGAGAGCTAGTTTGATCACATCATTCAATGTTTCATAGGTCTACAACTCAACCACATTAGGTACCTCAAAACTCAACCTTGTATTGAATCTGTCGATAGTTGTTCTTCTAGCTTATTAACCTCACACCAATGAGAAGAGTCTCATAATCATGTGCATAATCTCTAAAACACATACTATCTTATCTCAATAACTACAACTTAGAAAACAATAACTGCTTATAACTTTAGGGAATAAACTTCTACCTCAACAATCTCTTCATTTCAGGCCACATAGTTACTTTGATTTACTTTCATCTCTCCTCTATAATTTCATATTCTTCAACTAAAGAACAGTATACCTTGTGAATTCCAAGGTGGCCAATCATACCTTAGTACACTCATCATACTTATAATATTGATAGAGTTTCTCATCTTGATGCTCTCTATATAGGTAGTCATTCAGAGAACCACACCTATTGAACTATAAAGTCTTTAATTTTATAATCTATAGCCTTTAACCTATTAATGCTTTTCACCTCGTATACTCTCAACGAAAATTATCCTCTCTTCATGCTTGTCATCATACTTATTATTACTACCTCTTCCATAAAACCTATCTGCCTCTTGTTGATTATTTCCTTACACTACAATTACCTTAAAGTTTATGGAATGTACATAGTACACATCATCTTAACTATATTTGCTAGTTGTTGACTCATAGCACCCCAATAATATCTGTCTCTCTAAGGCTATCACTACCTCTACTTCCTTAATTTCAACTAGCACCATGAATACTTTCTCTAGACATATTCAAATTACATGGACAATCTCCACAACCACACATCACAATCATAACCTTAATCCACTAGCAATTTGTAAAACAACCATACCTTAATACCATAATATTATCTCCAAAATTTTAGTAATGGAATTGAGGAGATATGATACTTACCAATTGAAGCACATCAAAGCATATGCTCTAATACTAAATTCTTAGATTAGGATTCAAGGCACAATCTATGAAATGAAGCAACCAACAATTACGACATAATATGAATTTTTGGGTTTTATATGGATTACGTAAATATAAAGGAATTTTTTGAGATTTTTATGTTTAGTTGACAATAAAGTGAAAAGGATATGAATAAAATCAACAATTGGATGTAGCTTACCAATTGTAAATTTAGAACTAAGGTTGATTAATCTAAAGAACGATACGACTCTCTATCTAATGAATAATCAAAAGAGAGTTTTAAAGAACTAATGATATCATGCACAATAGTTCCAAAATGCTTAAATTTTTCACATCCAGTATAATATAATTGATTGATGATAAAGAGCTGAAGAGAGAATTCTCAACAAGCGATAATAGTCAATAGTTTATGGTTCCAATAATGCATAAAATTAGTGTTTACAACAGTTTACTTAACCTAAGAACATGATAAGGGAAAGATAGGAAATAAACTCAGTTAAACTAATAACATAAAATACTAAGGAAATCAATCAAATAAAGTCATAGAGATAGCATAAGATAATGGAAAGTAGCCAAGCACCGAATGGTTGATCAATGCAAGACCATTTAGGCTGATCGTCAGGCAATTGATCATGGCCAATTAACTTTGGTCAGATCTTTGCTAATCCGCCTTAGCTAGTCGAGGTACGACCTTACTCACTTCCAAGTTTTCTATATGCTTTCTTAGGGTTGTCTAGCCTTGGTATATCTCAGTTACAATTCTTTCCATAAAAATGACGACCCAAAATCCAATCCCTATCACAAACTCTCTAAATATATAGCAAAGCCTTCGAGCTAAGGGCTATCTTCCATATCTAACTCCAAATCATGTTACAACTAGTCATTAAGATTTGGAGTTGGTGATATATTTCCTAAAAAGGAAGCTTCTCATGTATATCTATAGACAAAAAACTCCAGTCATGCATGCCTAGTCTTAAGAAAATTGTACAACTTCCCTTATAATAAGATTTATTATAAGGAGCAGAAAAATACTTCTCAAAGACATTTAGCATTTTCCCATATGTCAAACCAAAAATTTATTCTCCTAAGGTTTGATTCTTTACTATAATACCAAATCAAGCTATTTCTTTCTAAAGTGATAATGTGTCTTTCTCTTGTATTTCGCTTCACATAAATCAATCAAAAGAAGTTTTTCTATCCTAAATCCTTAAGCTCTTCTTATTGCACAAGTATTTTTTATTTAGGTTAAATCCGCTAATCCAAGTCCCCATTTCACCTTTGGTTTTGTCATGATGGTCTAACTAGTGTTTTTCTCTAAGGTGCATTTCCATCCAAAAATAAACTTCCCAGTATTGGTTCCATTTTTTCAAAAGTTTGATAGAAATTTACTTACTTGCATGAAGTAGGTAAGAAGGGTTCCGGGGACTGATTATATTAAGACCAATCTTCGCAATAAATTAATCGATTTTCTCTTCCAACCATTAAATTTCCTATTGCTTAACATGAGTGTTTTGGTAGCCCTTGACTTAAGCAACTACTTGTCTAACTCTTTTTCCCTCGCTGAAATGAGAATCGCTTTTATCGTACAACGTATTGGTATAAATACATGTACTCCCTCTACACATTTATTTAAATGATGACAATTTTAAATAGTAAGATGTGATGAAATTCTCGATAATATTAAGAATTATTCTCTTCGTTATTGTTCCATGTATGTTATCGACTTTATTTTAATATATATACAAGCAGTAATAATATAAATATAAAATAAATACGTGAATTCTATTGATCATATTCGGAAAAAAAAATTTTAAATGTGTCTTCATGACGAATTATAAAATTGTAAAAGCTTTTCCTTCTACCCTTAGTTTGTCCAATCAAAATATGATTTGGTCCGGTAGGCATTATTAAAGCAATTTCCAATTTCTTCCTCTTTTTTTTTTTCCGGTTAAAAACATTATTATTCGAGCAAAATGTAAATATCCATAATCGCTCTCAAAACCATCGCCTACAGCTTCTCTTCCACTTCGAGCTTGCCATGCACATGCACGTCCCAGTTCCGATTCCATCACCTGCAACACCAACAACATTAACAAAAACAGTTCCTGTTTTCTCCAAGCTCTTTTCCACAAGCATACCTAAACCCAAATCGACACCAATCTCTCACTACTTCTCTCTCCTCCAATCTTCTCCAAACTTCACTTACCTCCGCCACCTCCACGCTCACTTCATCCGCCGTAAATCCCTCTATTCCAACATCTTCCTCACTTCCAAACTCATTCTCTCGTACTCTCACCACAATAACCTTGAAACTTACTCTCTCAATCTTTTCAAGCACATTCCCAGCAAAAACATCTACTCCTGGAACATTGTCATAGGAGAGTTTTCTCGCTCTAATATCCCAGAAAAATCCCTCCTTTTGTTCCACCAAATGTGGAGAAACTCAGCCTTTCAGCCGGATCTTTATACTTTGCCTCTTGTTTTGAAGGCTTGTGAGGCTTGTGGAGCGAGACAAGAAGGGATTTTAGTTCATGGGTTATGTTTAAAATTGGGTTTCGAGAGAAATTTGCACGTGGGCTCTGGTTTGGTTTTTATGTATATTGGATTTGCTAAGGTTTCAAGTGCGAGGAAAGTGTTTGATGAAATGCCCGAGAGAGATTTAGTGATGTGGACCACGATGTTGTCAGGTTATGCTCAGAGTGGAAAACCAGTACCGGGATTGAATTTGTTTTGGGAAATGATGGGTTGTGGTTTGAAGCTTGATTGGGTTGTGATGGTGAGCTTGTTTTTGATTTTCAGTCAATTTGGTTGGTTGAAGCACGGAAAAAGTGTTCATGGGTGGTGTGTTAGGAGGTGCTTAGAAGTGGGTTTGAATTTGGGGAATGCTGCTGTTGATATGTACGTGAAATGCTCAGGGTTGACCTATGCGCAGAAATTATTTGATACGATGAATGAGAGAGATGTCATTTCGTGGAGTACATTGATTTTAGGGTACGGATATAATGGTGATGTAGATAGAGCTTTATATCTCTTTGATCAAATGCGGGAGAAAGGGTTTGAGCCTAATGATGTGACATTTCTTGGCATTTTATCTGCTTGTGCTCATCGGGGATTGGTGAACAAAGCGCAAATGTATTTTGACATGATGGGAGATTTTGGCGTGGTTCCTGGGACGAAGCATTATGCTTGTATGGTGGATTGTCTAGGGAGAGCTGGGCTCTTGGAAGAGGCAGAGAATTTTATTGAAGGCATGCCCGTGAAACCTGATGGCTCTGTACTTGGGGCACTTTTGGGGAGTTGTCGAGTTCATGGCGATTTGGAGAAGGGAGAACGGGTTGCAAAGTGGTTGATTGGCCTGGAACCACAAAGGCCCGGATATCATCTACTCCTGGCTGGCATTTATGCTGCTGCAGGTAGATTCCATGATGCAGAGAGAGTAAGGGAAATGATGAAAAACAGGAATGTGGTAAGAACACCTGGACATAGCCTGGTTGAAGCATTTCCTGGGGATAAATTATGTATTCAAACAACTTGTGCCTTTGTTGAAGAGAACAGAGTGTAAGGGTATGGATATTCATGACCTTAACCTTGTGCTTGCTAGATAAGAAGAACTTCTTCTGCTTTGAGGCCATGATAACATCCATTATGACAAGTAGCTGTGCAGCATGAGTGGCTTCATTTGGTGGTATAACTTAGCCTTTTAGGTTAGTGGCTAAATCTTCAAGCGCTTTCACAATTAGCTTCAAAACAAAAAAAAAGAATGAAGAAGAAGAAGAAGATGCAGGAACTACCATCTGCTGTCCTTTTGCGAGCTAGGACCATGACATGTTTTCAGCATCATGACCGGACTGGTTTTTTCAGATACATTGCATAGTGTTGGATGATTTTCCTTCATTGTCAAAGGCCTTGGTACTTGGACTCAATTTTATAGTAAGAGATAAAAATGGGCTGTGAGTTCTACTTTTAAAAGGATGAAAATCACAGACAAAACTAGGAGTGAGTCGTATCAGTTCATTGCAACTCTTACTAACACATATTGATGGAAATAAAGCTGTTGGATTTGCTTGCTTACCACGAAATACGAATGAAAATCTATTTGCTCAACCAGATTTCCAATTCTACATAAGGGATCATCGTCAGCTTCAGATGAATTTGCCTTATCCGAAGCAGAGTTGCACCTTTGAAAAATGTAGCATGCATCAGGCATCGTTATTAGTTGATGAAACATTGGAAAGCCATGGCAATGGCGAGTTTCTTTGATACACAATCCCATTTACTCTATTGATTGAGTGATTAAGTCCACGCACCACAATGTCTCTATCTCCCACTTGCGAAGTTGTCACCCGTGGAACTTGCAATCGAAAGCAGCTTTGAGCACCAAAGCATGTGCTTGAAGATTTAATTTAGGTAATCCCTCAAAGCAATTGCTCAGCAATAACGAAAAGTTATTCTTGAACTAGTCTCACTTTTCTCCAATGTTTTTTAACAGACCTCTGCTTTTTATTCTAGGAAGCCTACACCATTTATTTGGATTTTGCCTTGCTAAGGTTATTTCCACTTCGTATTTGCTTCCTAGGTTGATTATGCAACTTTGTTTTCAACTGCATAATATTTTGCTTATTAATCTTAAACATAATAGATCAAAGTTCAAAACTATATCACCTCGACTCAAAGTTATACTCGTACTCTTGTCATTGTGATAATAAAATTTGTAAACGAGGCAACGAGATGTTTGATTGAGATGTAGCTGTCTAGTATCCGTCCTCAAACATCGTTGGAACCTGCATATGATAGTTAGTGAGGGTAATCACTTGGAATATAAGAAGTCATAAAGATGTTGGAATCCCGGTAGGATAAAAAGTTAAGATTTTCTTAGTTCAACTTCAACAGCTTTCTTTTTCCTTTTTTTTTTTTGGGGGGGGTGGTTTGGGTTTGGGGCGGGGTGTGGTTGGGATGCCAACTTCAGCAGTTTAAGCACACATTAGAATGTGAAATCATTGTATACCCACTGCCGTGTCCGTCTATACCCACTTACGTGCATATCGCAGATAAAAAACTTACGATTTGTTTATTTACCGGAAAAGGCATTTTAGTTTAATATTTTTATTTATTTAGTTTTGTTTTGCCATTCCGTGAACTCTAATGATCATTTAAAAAAAAAAATTTTTGAAGACAGGAATTCTTATATATGTTATATATATATATATATAATGAGAGGGGATGTAGCTCAAATGGTAGAGCGCTCGCTTTGCATGCGAGAGGCACGGGGTTCGATCCCCCGCATCTCCATTGTTACATTTTCCCCCTCCACGACGGGATTTTCTAAATCGAATTTATGGTTGCAGCGACCATTGGGCCTACTATCGGCCCACAAAAAATATATTTCCTTTTCTCTAAAATCTGTCTTTTAAGTCAATATATAATCTCGAGTAATTTTTGTATAGATCCAATTATATAGATTAGATATTTTCGCTCTCTAAACTCTATGGCCATGTCATCATTTTATATTTATCCAGTAAATCTAAAGATTCAACATATGACTTATAGATCACTTTGCTTATAAAATAATTTTCCTATAATACTTGTAAAATATCCACTTTTTAATCTAATTCTTGTGTGAAACTTTTGCAATGACCGAGATGTCCATGGACGATATAAGCTTACAAACTAACCCTTTTTTAGCCAAATATAATTACAATAGTGGAGAAGAAAGAATTAAATTTGATCCGTTTCATTAAAAAACTAATATTTATACTATTTGGTTATAAAGATCTTATTTATAAACAGGCTCTTAAAATGTTTGTAATAAAATTATGATTAAAAAGCTTAATATAATATCACTTTAAGATAAAGACTCTATTATTAAAATGAAATCTTAACAAATCATTCATTAAGTAGTTAGTTTCCTTTTCTTTTTCTTTTTTAATTCTCCTTGTTTGCACTTATAGGCTTTTGTCATCAACATATTTTACCATTTTTGCTGCTCTTGCTCAATCAATTATTCCCAATGATACCTTACGACAACCTCACTCATATTTGTTTTGTCAAGCTTTCTATTATAAATAAAAAAAATTGGATTGTATTATCACTATAATAATAAAAAATTTTAAATTCATCACTAATATAAAAATGATATTAGGTAATTTATTACAATTTAAAACAAAAATTAAAGCAAGTTTAGTGATGGATTCATCATTAAAGTTGCTCTTATAGAGCTAAATATAATAGCATTGAAACAATTAACTTAGCATGCTTGTTTTTTTTTTTTTCTTTTTTAACTAACTATCATATTACAATATTTTAAGAAAACAGAATTTAATAAGAACTATCTAATTAAAAAATCAATATTTATACCACTAGATTATAATAACCTTACCTAATTTAACATACTTTAATACATATAATAATTAGCTATTGAGTTAGTAACCAATATTTCATGCTAATGATATCTCATTAGTTATGTTAATTTCACCATTATATTATAAATTTATGAGTTAGTATGAGCCATAGGTTACAAAAAATATCTAATATATATTTATATATACATACTTTGAAGTAAATAATTACAGATAATATCCAATCATGAACAGAAATCAATAAATGCTATTATAAAATTTCCCATGAAGCAAAAAGATTGTCAAGGTTTTCTTCTACATTTAGTCAAAGTTCAATAAAGAATTGTTCTTTGAATTTTCATGCAATTGCAGCCTTAATAAGTACAGAAACTTTCTCTTTTAGCACTTATTAAATATCCTGAAAGCATCTATTAACGAAAATCTATATATTTCCAGCCTCTTTCCCTAGAATAATTTCCCAATGGCGACATCAACAATCGTATTGGTCGCACATGAAAATTCACTTGCCTTTGCTAGTAATGTGCCTAAATAAGTAGTAGGAAGAGAACAAAACGGAAACGACACAAACAAAACCCTCACGCCAAACGAGAAAACTCACAGCACCAGAACTCCGAGCTACGTTCCATGTTACCGACACAGATCGGTCCATTCCAAATTTACAAGTCCCACAACATTTATTATTTCCATAACATAAAGCAAATATTAAAGAAAAGCTTCAATAGTACTTATAAATCATATGAATCAATAATTAATATATATAAATATAAATAAAATTTTAATATATAAAGATATAATTAGTATTTTTTTTAAAAAGTAAGTCTCTTCATTATTACTTATTTTAATTTTATTAATATTTACATATAATTAATCAATATACATAATATATTAATATTATTAAATCTTTTTCATTTTTTATAGCTTTCTTTTTGAGGTTGCAACTATACATATTAAATCGAGTCAACCAGTATTGTACATAAGTTGAAGCTTCAAGCAAAAGTTTAATTTTCAACCTTGATTCAGGCTCAATCATTCTCAAATTATTAATTCAAGCTCCAACCAAGTTGTCACTTAATAAATTCGGGTTTGACTCAATTAAATTTATTTAATTGGATTTTTTAGAAAATTATTATATTGGTAAATTTCTATTAAAGTTAGAACTTAATTTGAGTGCAATTGAACTCAATACATATTCAAACTCCATTTAAGTTCGATGAAACTTTCAATCTTATCAAACCAAATAGTTTTGGACACGAGCTTTGCTTAATATCTTACTCTTGAGCAATTCAACCATACTTTAATTCTAAAACCCAAGAAAATTTAAAGAGAAGATTTTAAAAACAAGGGTATTTTTATACATTTTTGAAAGGAGCCTTCAATCCTCCTCATCTAAAACCCTTGCCCCTTCTTCTAACCCCTCTTCATTTTCTAAACCCATAGGTACAAATTTTCTTAAAAACCCTTACACTTAAACCCTCCCATCTTCCTCTCTTCTCATTACTCTCTCTAAACACAATTGAGCAAAGTTCTTAAACTCTCGTTTCTCAAGCGAAATTCGTGCTTGAGTAAATTCTCTCTAAACCAAGCTAAGTAAGATTCTTGAACTCTCACTTCTCAAGCAAAAATTGTACTAAAGCAAGGTTAAGGTAAGTTTAAGCCTCTAAACTTCTTTTTTAAGTTCATTTTAAGGAAAAACTTCCATTTTAATGGATTTTCTTAAGTAGATTCTTGAGATCTGAATTTATATGTTTAGATTTTTGGTATAAACATTCAATATTCATCTTACATTTGGCTTTCTAACTTGCATTCATCTACTCCAAGTAAATATTCTTCACTTTACTTTTATTCTCTAGTTTATATTTGGTATTCTTGAAGTTATTATGTGTTTGACGACTAAGTGAGTGTTTGAGTTGAAACTTGTAGTATAGTTGAGTTAAAAATGTGTTTTAGTGTTGGACCAAAAATTATTTAAGGTATACTTAAGGTTAAGTTGAAGAATGGAAGGGGAGGAATAGGTTTGGAGTGCTCTCGAAGGTGCAAATTTTGCTTCGCAAAGGGGGCACAACTTGTAACACGGTCGTATTGCATAGCCCATGTCCTTACCTATGTCCTGGTTAGAGATCTTCTAACCAAAAAGTGGCACGTCCAGTGACATGGTCATGTCACTAACCATATCCAGTACAGAGACAATGGTTTGATTTTGATACAATTAGTGACATGGTCATGTCGTTGAACATATCAAGTTGTGAGCTTCATGTGTAATATTTTTTTTATTGTTTTTCTCAACCAAATTTAATCAAACATCTTCCTAACCTTAATATTGAGTTGCACCTAGCTTTCTTTTGTAAAGGTTTCAACCTTTTACCTAAAATTCTCAAGTTTTCTAAGCTTAATTTAGCACTTTAACTAACTTTAAACACTTTTTACTCCCGATTGTCATTTTGACCAATTTTAACAAACATGACCTTAATTTACTAATCCAATACAATAATTACTATCTTTCAAACTATACTTCATCTAAATTTTCTTTACTACTTCAAGCTTCGAACTCTTTTTCCTAAAGTTTTCTCTAACTTATTCTTAATTAAAGTTTTGAACTTTACCCTCAACTTTAGCTATAATACTCTTAGGAGTTAAGGTTAAGTTTAAAGGGTGTAAGTAAAGTCAAGTTGGGAATTTTAAACTAGAAGTTTTATATAGAATTTGATTGATGATGAATTAAGGAAGGCTTAATTCTAATTGTCTAGTTCTTGATTCGGGTTCCTTGTTGAGTATAGTTTGGACCTTAAGATTTGGACTCAGGACTTGTAGCATGTTTACTTAACTTTCTAAGTACGTAGTGCAAAAAGAAATCAGATTAATCCATATTTAACCCAAAATCTTTTTTTTTTTTTTCAATTTGTGTTTATCTTGGCCTTTCCTTTAGTAAAAGAAGCACTTGCTAATCACCTGTGGGGTTTCTTAGTAAACTTGAATATAAGGAAACACAACTAGAACTAGGTATTACGTTTCATGGGTGTCTTTATCTCAACTTGACCAATACCTTAATATGTATGTAGTAATTTAAAAGACTTATATCATGTTCCATCTATCTATCTGTATAAAAGATCATAAGATAGCAGGGTCATGAGTATTCATTTAATACTTGTTAGCTAAATATACAAGATAATAACCGATTATTTATTTATTTTTGCATTTTGTGTATATGATATGTTTAACTTGGCATTCATGTATGCTTATGCATTGCATATTAAGTTTCGACTCATACTCATATTTTTACAACAGTAGGTGATTAAGATACAGTTAATGATTGAAATAGCATTTGAGACTACCATTATCAGGTTGAAAAGTGAGGCACTTAGTGACACTATTATGAAGATATTGTGATTAATTCGAGGTGATGAGATCTATGGTTGTGTAGAATTGTTGTTAGGTTCTATTTGAGGAGAAGTAGAACTATTGTTGTAGTTATATTTAGGTTTGGAAATGACTCACTTGTGGGTTACTCAAATTGCATGAAATTTAGAGATATGATATCATTATATTGTTGACATATTTTGCCAATAATTTAAAGGTTATGATAATATTTTTAGAGTTTTAACGTACCATTAAAAATTTAAAGACACGTGAAGAATTATGACACCTCGAAAGATTACACCAATCAAATTTAGTCGAACAACAGGCTGCAAGCCAAGCCGCGTGGCCTTTCCACTTAAATGAAAGAATCAATCTAATGAGGAATCTATATGGATGGAAATAAACAATAAATGGTCAACTATATCATAACGTGCACAAACCAATAGCACTTCCTTAACGGTTTACATCGAATACATGATACAATTGTCAATTGAGCAAAACTAAAAAATTTCAGCCACACATCACTTTCTCTTGTATTAAATACTCGTATCTATTCCATCTAAGCATGCACTGTTAGATGTAGAATTGTCTTGCTATTTTGCTGCATGGAAGTCGCAAGGGTTCTATCCCAATTAGATTTGCTGATTTTTTTCTACGTGTGTGTAGATATATATATACATAATAACACTTTTAGTCGAATGAACGGGGTTGAATTCTATAACCAAGAAAGGAAAAATTGTCACACACATAACTCTATATATATATATATATATAAGTCTACCATGCTATCTATATTTTTTTATTGAATTAATCTAACTTTTCATCTAAATATTAATATAATATACATTAAATCATAAGCGTTTAAAACACAATTAGGTGCAGAGTTAGGTGTAAAATAAATGGTCGAATCGATTCGATAAGAAATTACAAACAAGTCATATATTATTACTTATTATTTAATATTTGCTTAAAGTCTATAAAATAAGTAGAGGAAAATTTGTTGCATTAAGTTGTTATCGAGTGCTCCAATACAAAGTGTTAAAATCAATACGTTTAACATTTGAATATGCAAAACTGGTAAGTTAAACTAAATTAGATTTGGCAATTTGTACATACTTAATAGTAATTAGTCAATCAAGGCTAATGCTAATGCTAATGCTAATTGTTAGCTTCGTAGATTAGCATTCGACACTCACACAAGCGGCGCGTCCGAGCACCTCCGGAACATCCGGCCCTCTACTCCACTCTCCAACCACGGTATCATACACTAAAACCAACCCCTCCCTAAGCCCTCTCTCGCTCCTCCCGCTCCTCCTCAACAAATCGTCGATGCACCCCGCCACTTGCACCAGCACCACCTTCTCTCCGGCCCCTACGCAGCTGAACTTCACCGTGGAATCAAGCCGAACTTGAGTAGGCAAAGGCGGCGTCTTAATCCGATACCAATCACCGAACCCACCAACACCACTTTCTCCCCCACCTTTCCTCCGCGCGCGGAACTTCCAAAATGATAGCTCCACTGCGTGGCTAGCTAGGATGTAGATATCCCCTGCCGCCGCACATGCTGCCACAACGCAACCTCCACCTGGAACCGCCCGGCTCCTTAGCCATACACCTGCCTCTACATCATACAAGTCCATCGAGCTTGCATACACGTGTGCCTCTGCCCCTGCAGCGGCGCGTGAACCGAGTGAGATGTCATCGCCAAACGCACCACCAATCCTCAGCCCACCGATCACGTAAAACACCCCATCAGCTGAGGCGCCGATGCATCCGTATCTCCTCCTAGGCGCGTGCGACACTATTTTCCACTTATCGCTATCTGGGTCGTACTCTTCCACGGCGTCGGTCCTCCCGCCACCTCCGGCAACATAGATTTTTCCTGAAACCACCGCCGTAGCAAACTTCTTCCTGGGAAAAATCATGGGCGACTTCGAAACAATGGCACGCGTCCAAGCATCGTATCGAACCATGACACTTCGATTAATTATGTATATCCTCGGCCCAATCGCACAGAGGCGCGCGTGGGAGACCAATCCGTGGAAGAAAGGCGAGCCGGCGTCATTAGCGAGAAAAAGAGAGACTTTCCACTGAGAATCATCATCTCCACCGCCGTCATAATCCGAGATTCGCAGAGAGGCCGAGAGGAGACCGGAGTCGATGGAGGATAGAGAGAAGACGGTGGGAAGGAGGAGCCCATGTAGGCGGCGGAGGGAGGAGAAGGAAGGGGAGTCGAGGAGGCGGGACCAGCGGCGACAGACGGAGGAAAGGGAAGAGAGAGAAGATGGAGGGACACGGGAGAGGCATTCGAGGAGGAGGTCATCGGGGAGGGAGGAGAGAGAAGATGGGGCGGAGGAGTGGTGGTGGTGGTGGTGGTGGAGGTGGAGGTGGGTTTGGGGTAAAGGTTTGTCATGTGGGTTTGGGAAGCAAGATTTCATTAGCCATGAGAAGTGGCGGGAGTTGCAGCTTTCTCTCTCAGACATTGTTGAATGTTGGTGGTGTTTAATGGCAAGAAACGGAGTTTTTCGTTGCTAATTTTGAGAGAGAAAGAGGAGAACCTAAGCTTACGAAGAAGAAGACATGTTGGGACTGATAATTACAGAAGACACCGCTTGTTCGGTTAGTTTTGTAGTGTAGTGTAGTGTAGTGTTGTTGGCTGGTGGTGCTGTATAGTGTTACTGTATTATTCCACTGACTTATCATATCAGGACGACGGTGGATTGGACCGTCGAGAATGGTAAAAGTTCGTAGCTGTTGTTTCTTTTGTTGTTGTTGTTGTATAGGAAAAGGTGTCGTGCAGTAAAAAATGTGAAACTCGATGGATAAAGAAACAGGTTTCCAATTGGCTAATGTGACAACGCAAAAAGGTATCCTAAGCTGTGTTTTAGAAATTTTTGGGAATGTCAGGACCGGTTGGTTCGGATTGAACCGATCGGTTCCGATTTTTTAGAACCAAAAGTTTATATAGGTCGAATGAAACTAGCCGATGAGAGACGCATGTCCGGGTCTTTTTTTACTAGCCCAGTGGAATGAGTGAACTGTCGAAAATCATCCGATACAGATGGCGATGAATCGTTAGTTTAAACTTCTTGATAATGACTTTGGCCAAAAAGGTGAACAAAATTCTTAATACTCACATATATACTTATACAATGCTAATGCGAGACTTCAAAACCATTCGTGATTGGTGGGACACAACAGATCACCATGTATCCGACATATTTGGAGGCGATAACATAGATTAAAGTATGTTTTTTTCATAAAACAGCATCTCGAATACAAATCTTTTTTTATCCAAACTTTGGAAAGATGCAATTATTTATTTAGATGAAAGACCAGTACCAATACTACTAAGCTATTATAATCTTAATGCATCTCAAAGAACTTATAATTAAAAATGAATGAATTAATTTGTTGAATTGAAGAGTGAAATTAGTTGACTGAAAAAATAATCAAAAATCAATTCATTTACAGAAATGATAAGTCCCTAATAAACTTCTATTTTAGAAAAGGAAATTTGGTTTCATCGTTTTAATTTACAGTATTAATGACCTAATTCAAATTGCACTATATTTGAGCCACTCGATGTTTATTTGGCCACAATCTATTTAAATTTAAGCTACTTAAATAGTTCATTTGAGAGTAAATATGAACATAAAATATAAATAAATAAGTTTAATCGATTTGCAATTTAAATAGGCTTGATCTCTAACATCCGCTTAGAATTTTCAAACGTAACTCAAGCTACAACTCACTTTTATATCATCCTACCTACTCTTGATTATACCATGAAGTTAATTATACATTGCTTCAATTATATCATTATATTTTTTTTTTTTGGGAAAAATGCATAAAACGCTTCTAAACTTTAACTCAAGTATAGATATTTTCTTTAAACTTTTAAAGTGTAATTTTTAATTCCCTCAACTTTCATAAATTAGAAATAACCTCCATAATCCTATTAATTTTTTATTTTAATATGTAAATACTTCTTAAACTTTGATTTCAATACATAAACACCCTTAAACTTTGATTTTGGTCTAAACTTTCAAAATATGGTTTTTAACCCTTTAAACTTTCACAAATTAATAAATAACCTTAAACTTTGATTTTTATGTGTAAATACCCTTTAAACTTTGATTTCAGTGTATAAATACCTCCTAAAGTTTGATTATGATTTGTAAATACCTCTCCTTAAACTTTGATTTTAGTGTATTTACACAACATAGCAAAATCAAAGTTTAAAGGTTTCTTTATCAATTTATGAAAATTTAATGACAAAAAACTACGTTTTGAAAGTTTATGGGGATAATCAACATCCAAATCAAAGTTTAGAGGGGTTTTATATAATTTTTTTTAATTTTTTTCCCATCTAAATATGTAGTAATTTTATATTTGTATAGTGATTATATATTTGCACCACTAATGGTGATTGGTGACATATAGCTCATCTAGATCACCTTTTGGTCCATTAATCCATTCTGGCTTCGAAAACCCTTCACTATTTTTATTAAGAAAAAAAAAAAGATAAAGAATAAGATAGTGTTCCTTTTTATAATCAAATAATTTCATTTTTCTTTTAAAACCCATGATACGTTACTTATATTTATTTGTAGGCCAATTGCTTCATATCTTTTACTCATTTATTTTATGGGGAATCATAGTTATAATAGAGTGGATGTACGTTAACCATTAAATGGAAGCCGGGGATTAGTGGTACAACTATAAGCTAAGAATAAATGTCACAATATTTGATATATAATATGAATGATGTTACCTCAAAATATTATTATGTTGACTCCCTCGTATTTATATTATCGATTTGTATTAGATAACAAATATGCATTATTTATGTGTATCACATGCTATAATGTTTATCTTTTATTTACACTTAACTACACAAGTTAAATCCATTATAACATAGTGAATACTGCATGTTCTATATGTACGATATCTCATGAGATTTATCGCCTACTTACAACAGGTAAAATATATATATCCTTTATTCATTAACGTTGTTAGATTTGATTCGAATGGTTAATTTAAATATACAAGAAGGTTGAATTTTAAAAAGTGAAACCAAGGTTAACTACAATTTAATTAGAATTAAACTAAGATTAGACTAAACTTATTTTATGATCTAATTAAGTTACGATTCAATTTGAATTTGATAATACTACTATTTATATTAAAAGGTAAAGGCACAAAGTCTTGGTTATTTCTATGATTAGTGCAAGTTTGGTTAGACAGACCTACATGGTTTGACTTCTTAAGTTTTTCAACAATAGGTTAGAAGAGTTTGGTAACGTGGGACTTCAAAGTTTGGCTTGGCAACTACCGTGAACAACTCGCTCTAGAAATAGAAATAATTTTAGATGCAACGGTGATTTATTAAAATGTTTGCATGAATTTAATAAAGACTGTATTATTGTACTAAATATAGAGACTTCAGACCTTAGATTAGATTGCCTTGAAAGCTAGGCAAAGGCAATCGTGATTATCGTGAAAAGAGAACACCCACGTTATTCAATCATTCCACAGTTCGTGCATGTGACCCCATTGGATGTATACCATCCAATACGGGCAGCAATTATTTATTAATTACTCATACTCGTACTCCTATTACTTTTTTTTATTTTTTTTATTGCTTTAGATACAAGCATATACACAGGAGAGTCAGATGCAGGAGATTCAATTTCGATTTACAACAAAATATGTAAAGGAAGAAAAATTTTCCTCTATTTTATTTTCAAAGAAAATTAAACTTAAATTATTTATATAATCTGAATAAATATCTTAACCACTAAAAGGTATTTCTATTGATTTGTATCATGCTATATTTTTTTTCCCTTATCACTTTTTTAATGTTCATGTTTCAGATATCTAATCATGTGGCTCATGAAAAAGGAAACAAAGTTATGGCTTTACTTTAAAGAAAGGTGAAAATGAAATATTGGAAAGATCCATACAACCAATCAAGGTGGTTCCTAACTTGTAAACTTAACAAGAAAGCCAAAAATGTTTAATAAATTAATTTTAAGAATTATTTATGGGATTAACGTATTAGACTATTCTTTTAAATAGAAAGTTTAAAGCATACTAAGTATTATAGTAACGACAATTGCTAAATTTTATTTTTAAAAAATAAATATATTTCCTATTTAGCTATTACAATCTCTCTGCAGTATCTCAAGCATCTCAATTTATCGTGATCTTCTGATAATCAACTGAACCCTTACGGTCGACCACCTTGCCGTGAGCTGTCCCTTGTTGCAATAGGTCATCTCTGTGCATCCCACGTTCCGGCTTCGTCCTTTGTTTTTCGAATATCGATGCTCCAAATCCCAATTTAATATGAAGTTAAAATATCAACTTAATATAAACTTAAAACATAAACTCAACGTACTTTTATTGTATATAGGATATCATGTATTTATCTTATTAAATATATATAACAATATCCCTTGTTAAATATATACCGAAACCGTCCACTATCTTCTACCGTTAATTGCTAGTAATTGGTAATAACTATTTTATACTATCTTTTGTAATGTTTGAATAAAATAAACACTAGACTATACCTTACAAATGTAAAAGACTCGAAAAATATTTTGTTTTTCCAATATACATGTATATATATTATATATCATGTTGATAAGATATGTTGTTTTTTTATGGTTTGCTAACTTCTAATCTTTTCATCCTATTGACATCGCTAAAATAGCATAGATGTAAAATAGTAAAAATAAAAACATTTACTTTTATAGTCCTAAAGATAAATATATGAATTTGATGGATTATGATAAAAATGTTTAATCTATTGATACAATAATCAAATAATACTAATAAGAAGATGTAAACTAATGTTATGGTGACACTCGAATAAAAAAACCCTTTTAATTTTTTTTTATATAAATTTTGCTTTATAAAATATGCAATTAGTGTTTAAAAATTAAAAAAAAAAATTGTTAATAGATCTTCTAAGATATGGAATTACTACAACTTTTTAATAATAAAATCTGCATATGTTGCCAATTGATGAAGGGTATCCTCATCAACAAAGCAGGAAGTACTATTGATTAGAGACACCAGTCCTGGGCATTCAAAATCCCTTCAAATCTGTGGGACTTGATTTCAATTTGGATTTTTCCAATAATTTCGCTTTTACTTTGGACTTACGCTGAAGTTGAAAAAGGCGAAATCAAAGCGGAATTTTATTTTTTAATATATTTTTAAATTTTATTACTAATAAAAATATATTCTTAAAATATTATATCAATATCAAACCCGATTCGAGTTATTAATTCAAATATATAAAAATATCAAAAATTAAATAGATAAAATCAAGTTCAATTATAGTTCAATCCAATAAGAACAGGATTAAAGTGAATGGATTTATAATAGGATTGAATTAAACCAAATTAAACGATAGAGATTAATTTAAATTTAATAACACCTACAAAAATAATAGGCGATAATATGATAAGTGAAAAGGGTATTTCCTTTGGAGCAGGTCATAAAACTTAAGGGTCTCGAGGCAAATCCTTTCGTTAAGTTGAGTGGGAAAATGCAGTCAAACATGGTTGCATTTTAAGTCCAACCGTATATTATTTAAATAATAGAAATAGATATTTGTATTATTATATGATATCCACAAATAGGTATATTGTACTCATATATAAAGGGTAGATTTTTAGGTCATATAAATCCAATACTTATTATGCTTTCAAATTAAAATCAAATCGAAGCAAATTAAATCAAATTGGTTTAGTAACTTTAGGTTTGCTTTCAATTTAATAATTTTTTTTTTTAAATTGAACCTTCGAAGAGAAAGTAATTAGAAGAAAATAAAACGAGCGGTATATGATGCATCTTCAATGTGATCCCTAAAATAAGGGTATAAATTATTTTTCTCAATAAAACATTCATTAATATTAATATATTATTAAATTTTATAACTAGTGAATAAATATTAAAGTTTTAGCATCCTCTTGCACTGGCCGACAAACCCATACGGCCATAAGCAACAAGTTATGGCCCGCAAGCCGCAACTAGGCCTGGCTAGTCCTACGGGTAGGTTGTCTCTAAAGTCATTACGATAGATAACTCCGGTAAGTGCTCTTTTCACTTATTCAAGAGATACATGTGAGCTCATTTTTCTTAACTTCAGCATAGATCCGACTTCTTGTTATGGGCTCCTTCCCGTAGGTTTGGCATTCTTTTTATTAGGTCTATAAATGACTCGAATCATGAAAAAAAAATAACATTTAATAGCTTTACACATCATATATATATATATAATAGGTATAAATGTTAGTAATATATTTATATGAATAATAATGAAAAGAATAATTTTTAAATTAATTATTATTCCTGATTTACATACATCATATATGTTAACATCTTATTAATATTTATATATTATATTTATACAACACATAATATATATTACCTACTAAATATATATTATAGTTTACATATACAACTTTGCTTGTGGATTACATTATAGTTTATTATGCATATTAACTTATATTAAATACAAGCAACAGGTGTACTCGTGATACGTGTACAAATAATAACAATTTGAAAAAAAAATAATGCAATAAATTTATTAATTTTTAATTTATTTTATTTTGTAATATTAAAATTTTTTATTTCACATTTCAAGCCATCAATATTATTATTTCATCAAGTATAAATGTCATTCTAATATTGATGACCGTTATTGATATATTTTTCATTATTACTATGCAATGGTCAATCTACATATAGTTAATAATTTAATTTATCATCATAATTGATACTTAACTTCTTTATATGCAAATCACTACATAATAAAAAGATGACGAATTATGAAAGTTGAAAATATGAAATAAAATTGCTTTTTCTATAGAGGTTTTGATGATTAATTGTGGAAAAATACCAACACCATTATAGTATAGTGTTATCACTACTGGTCTCCCATTAAAATGGATTAAGATTCAAATGTCCCCTCCCTAAGCTCTAACATATATGGCCGAAGAAAAAAATTATGGAAAAATACCACTTTAGTATATATATTTATTTACCGCAATAACTTTAGCATATTGAAAATTTATTAAAAAACTATTAAGCATTTAGCAGTTCTTTAGTAACACTAAAAATAAAATAAGAAGACAAATTAGCCATATTGAAAAAGACACCAAAAGTAATAACTTTAAAATATTGAAGATTTATTAAAAACTATTAAGCACTTAAGAGTCCTTTAATAAAACTAAAAATCAAATAAAAGGACAATTCAATAATATTGAAAGAGACAGAGTTTTATAAAAACACGACTCCCATATGGAAAAGGGCCTTCAGTAATAAATATTGCAAATTTGCAAGCACTTTCGATGTAAAAAATTGTAACAAAAGTAACCTAAAGAAAGTCGTACGCACTACTTACGCCTTTAGTGTATTTATGTATTCAAAAATTTTGTACAAGCTATGTGTTCCATAAAAGCCCTTATAGAAGTTATGTAGTAAACATTTAATGTATCTAGTGAGATATTATTAGGCAACTTTCTATATTGACATTCAATGTACAGGGATTAGGTTTTTGCTCTGAACTAATTCTTGGGTTGGTTGTGATATTAATAAGGTAGAACCGGTAGATTACATGAAGGTCATCGTGTAAGCCAATGGCAATATTGTGAGTGGTAACTCAAAGTTATAGTATGATAAGAAACTCATCAAGAAATTGAAGATAAGAAAGGATGCAAACTTCTCCTACTTCTTTCAAAGGATTTATAGGAGCATCAAAGTTGACCTGACTTAGGTTGAAATCATGCATAAGCATCCATTCTTCTATGAGAAGGGAGTTACCATAAGTTGATGGTCATTAGAGAGGATAAAGATGTCGAAAATTTCATTAAGATGACTAAGTCTTTTTGTAAACGCAACATCTAAGAGATATATATTGGGCACTGTGGGGAATCAAGTGCTCGGACCATTCAAAACATGTTTCAAGAAAGCAATCCTACTTTTCCAACACCCTAGGTGCAATCTAAGATGACTAGTATGAAGCAATCAAATTTTAATAAGTTGCATGAGCCATGCATGGATTTCATTGAACTTAGGCATGTTGACATCATAGAAGATTAACTTAACGAAGCACTTAGTTCAATTATCAAACATGAAGAGTCTTATGATCTATATCTGGAGCGAATGCACATGAACATAAATGCCAACAATGATGGAGATGAGAAGCTAGTTAGACATGAAGATGGTAGACTTAGCAATAATGATTGTTATGATGGAGAGGAATTGAGAGAAGCCAAAGGTGAGTCTAGAATTTGTTGCTAGCAATATGCTAGTTAGGCCTGTTTGCAAGGCCATGCCTAACAGGCCTCATCACCCTCCTCAACTACCCATATGGACCACACTAACTCATGAGCTTCCACAATAAAATGAGATGATGAAAAGAGATCTTATTCCATTATACAACTGCAAGTATGACAATAGTAAATATATGACATTTGAGCAAGATGTCAATAAATGTACAGCAACATCAGCATAAGTGATAACTTGAGTACAGGCATGCGGTTCAACAACAAAAATAATCTTATAGATGCAATGAAGTTTTTCCAAGTAAAGAACTACTGCAATTTTCATATCGACATGTCCAACAAGACGGTCCATGTGGTCTATTATAGAAAGAAGGAACAAGGTTATAAATGGAGGTTACAAGCATGTTTAAAGAAGTGGAAATGACTTTTCAAAATCACCATTCTAAAAGGACCGTACACTTATGTGAAGTCGATGATGAACCAGGATCATCCTCAAATTAACAACAACATCATAGCAAGAAGCTTCATTAACAGTGTACAGAATAACCCTAATGTAAAAATCTTAATGTTGCAGCAAATACACAGAACATGTACAGATACTGTAAGCAACATGAAGGTTTTTGGGGTCAAAAGAAAAACTATTAAGATGGTTTATGGTATTGAGAGAAGTCGTACAACAATTTGCTGAAGCTTCTAAATACAATAAGTAACTCAAGAACACAGATGGATTGGGGTGAGAGCAGCTTGCCAAAACCAAGTGAATCCCAATTCAAATGGGTTTTCTAAACTTTCGAGCCATTTATGAAGGCCTTCAAATACTATTAACCTTTAGTATGTATTGATGGTACTTTCTTATATGGCAAGTACGGTCATAAGTTGTTAGTTGCATGTAGTATGAACGAAAACAATTCCATTTTTCCATTGGTCTTTACTATCACGGATAAGGAATCAAAAGAAACATAGAGATGTTTCCTACAAAAACTTAAGCGACATGTAGTTAGCTAAAAGGGGAAACCCTTTGTCTTATTTCTGATAGATAATATGGTATCAATTCGACATATAAAGAAGCATCGAATGGGCGGTAACCTACGTTTATTGTATAGAGATACTCTCTACAACATGTCGTAAGAAATTTCAATATGGTCCATAAAAACAAACCATGTAAGAAACTTGTATAGTTTGCAGGGGTTTGGGCCCAAGAAAAGAAATTTAAAGGTTTCATGGAACAGTTGAGAAGCTTGTGAGGCAATATTAGGTGGCAAAATTTTCACCAACTACGCCTTGGGGATGTATGAGACTTAAAGGAAGCCAACCAATGCACATAATGTCATATCATTTAATTTACAGAATAGGTTGTTTAAGATTTTAACTGAAAGCCACATGACAAAGATTGGCCTTAAGGGAGAGGGGATGATGTATATTGTTGATTTCAGGAATCATACGTACAATTATTCAAAATAGCAAATATATCAGATACTTTGCTCCTATACTTATGCAGCAACCATAAAGATATGTATTGATAGTAAAACAATAATAGACCCTTGGTATTAATGGACAAATCAAATGGGGTGCTACCATGCCCATTTCTATATGATCAACGACGAGTTGAACTGGCCACAAGCGAGCTTCCCATATCTCTACTCCAACATATACCTACCACATAAAAAGGGTACGCCTAGATAAAAGAGGTATCAAATGAAAATTGATGTTAGGGAGCAAGCCAATAGAACTAAATGTAGTGCTTGTGGAAGCTAACACAATAGGAGAAGGTGTTTAGAGATTAGTAAGGCCAGTAAATTTTATATACACATATAAAGGTATTATTAGGTTGCATACATTTGTTTTATGGCATATACACTATTTTCTATTACTAACCATGTTAGTATATGTTTATAGGGTAGATGGAGCTTAGATCTATTGATCTACGTATACTCAAAAGGTAAGCTGGCCATCATTCACAAGCTGTTTAAGAGGGTTGGGTAAGTATTCATATTCTTTCATGATGCTACTACTCAATATAAGCTATATTACTTACTAACGCATTCATGTTCACAGGGGGCTGTTTATGCGTTGTGAGTATGGTGGAGTAAGTTGTCTCTCTGCAAGGATGAGAAAGATATCCCAATACATCCTTAAGTGGAGCCTTATGTACAGCAGGCCAGTTTCTAAGGCGCAATACGCACGTTTCACCTGTCTGCCAAAGACACATACATTTCACCTACTTGTCGGAGAGATTATGATCATATTGTAGGACATAGAGGTCCAAGATGAGAGATTGCCAGGATTAAGGCCTACTAGGATCAAAGAAGGTCACATGTCCCTCACATGGCTATGAAAGTAGTTTAGGATACTTCTTCGAGGTGCGAACAAGGAGATAGTTCATTAGTATGTGCTTGTGTACATTCCCAACTTGATGGAGGGATTTATCTTTGCTAATAAATCCTCCAGCCTAATCTACCTCATGTTTTTACCATTATTGAAGGACTTCACAAATGCAGGGCAGTATAGTTGGGGCTTTGTATGCCTAGTATGGTTTTGCAAACAGCTATGCTCGATCGCATAGTCAAACGAGCATGAGATTAGAGGAGCCGCCATCCTTTTGTAGGTGCAAGCATGAGACAAATTTCCACATATGGCCCCATTTAACCGATATGGTTTCTCGATTGACAAGAGGAGGCCATTATAACCAAATGGAAGGTTGTGCTAGACAAGACCGAGCATGCCAATCATGTAATAGATACATACCGCACTGTGTTTGACTTATAGACGACATAATAGGTATGATATATTGACTCTTCTCATATGTGTTCATCTTATTACACCTCACTCTTAACTCTCATGTTTGTTTTCTATTGTTAAGTGGTTTAGAAGTCGTACTCTAAGGAGTTGTTGTAATTGTTACCTTAGTTTTGCATTGTTAAGTAGCAAATTTAGATGGCTCAAGTCCCAGTCATTTGTTTCTACATGGTTGAGTGGTGTTTCCCTAATCATATCATTTGATAATTTGGTGGATATCAATTCTTGCTACAAGGCGTAGAAACCAACAATCACCTCTACCAAATCCATCACCACTACATCTAGCTATGGGGCAACAAGCATAATTACCTCATGCAGATTCAAGGTCCTAGTGGAGTAGACCCTAACTACTGGTCGTTGTATCATTAAATTACCCATCATTATATCACATACTAGGGAGCTGTCATAAGCCATTTGGTAAGTGTTTGTCCATTCATGAATTAAATTATATGTGCATGCATGTCTTATGTTATGTATACTAATACCCTCATGTTTGCTTTTTTAAGGTGGACTCACTTCAAGATGTGTGGTTGGCAACATATGATCCATTCGCAGTGTGAACGAAGCGCTGCAATTTGTCAACAAGCACAACAGCCTCATACTTTACCCACAACACAAAGGGGTATAACAACATGACTAAGGGAAACATGATGAAGATCATAGAGCACCTACAGCTGAGACAACGCTGCCTCCTCGGCTACCACTTAGAGCCAAAACTAGAGTTCAGGAAGGCAAAGCTTAATTGGGGCATAATTATAGCGACTACGACTTAGATGTGCCATTACAAGAGCAGGATTCTATAGAGCTAAGCTATATCAGCTTCGGATACGATAGAGGTCACAGCTATGGAGTCTTTCTAACTGGAGGGGTGTATCCAGTTCATATATGACTCTAAAGTCCCATTATCATATGGAGCTTCTCACTCCACCAGCTCCTTGAAAGTAGCGTTTAGGCTACTTGCAGTCTTCTATAGGCGAAGGTATCACTTAAATCAAGCTAACTCCTCCTACCAGCCTAATGTCTCCCTATGATTTGGACAAGATATCTCTAGTCTTCATAGTCTTTAGATAACCTAAGGCATTCCTTATGTCCTAGGTTATCAAAAGCTTCACTCATCATAAGAAAGAATAGATAAATATGCAAGTAGTTGTTTATATAGATATAAAGAAAAAAATGTTGTATACATATACTTTTATTCTAATATAAGTTCAACTTTCATTGGATGTTAAAATGTTCTGTAGCCTTTTGATGTCAACAAAATATATCACATGATTTCTGTTTTTGTTTTTCTCTTATGCAATGTGGATGTTTATCATGTATGCTGACTATTATTCTTGTGTCTTTCGACAACTGAAGTTGATCTATTGGAAGGGGGGAAAAGGAGAGGGCAATTGATTATTTATAGCTTATGTTTTCATTTATAAGAAATGATTTGTTGCGAACCATGACAAAAAATAGATAAGGCTAGTCGCTCGATGGGTCCAAGCTTACCAAAAGCTTGAAAAAGGATTAATAGGGAAAGTGTAAAAGGGCAAAAATGACGAATGAAAAAAACAATAAGCAAAACCCACAAACAACTTTAAAGGATATAACGCATCAATGGAACTTCCGAGGACTTATGTTACAATTCGATATGATGTACGAATTGGTTCAATGAGGTTACTCACTACTTAACCTTACATAAGGAAAATGATAAAAATGATGCTGAAAATAAATAAACAGTGTTTAAGCAAAGAATAAGATACTCAAAATGTATATCAATGATCTAATCTAATCTTTCCAACTACAAGTACAAGAGTTTTTATACCCATAAGTTAGGGCAACTTGCCTAAAAAGGAAAAGACAAAAAGAGCATTTCTTAAGGAAGTAATGTATAAGATACAAAAGGGTAAAAATGAATATATAAGAAAAGTAATTATTAGTGTAACGAATTCTGCACATGATACTGTATACGTGGTGATGCTACATTAGTAAGGTCATTAAAAGATGCGGACAAAAAGTACAAACAAATGGCTTGTCCGACCAAGAATGGCTTATCAATCTGGAGTCTCTCTCTTGACTTCTCAGTAATGAAGATGCTGAGTAATTGGTCAGCTTGGCGCTAATGAGTCATCTTCAATTCGATACACCACAAAAAATAGGTAGTCATACAGTTCGACATGAAAGGTGACTCGGCAAGGAAGTACTTAACCACGGCAAGGATCGGTTGGGGATTTATTGTGGAAAAATACCATTTTAGTATGTATAATTCTTCATTGCAATAACCTTAACATATTAAAAACTTATTAAAAATCATTAAGTATTTAGGAGTTTTTTAGTAAAACTAAAAATCATATAAGAGGGTAATTTAGCCATATTAAAAAAAAAACACGAAAGGACAATTGCTTTCGCATTAATAATATAGATAATTACTAACAACATAATATTATATAAAGTTAGAAGATATTTAATTGTACAAATTATGAAGTATTTATCATTTATAGTTTTTATAACTAATTAGCATGTAAAAGAGTGCAAAAAATTAATCATGAAAAACTAAATTAAAAACAATATAAAGAAAGGATATAAAAAACAATGTGATATAACAATAATTATAGTATAAAAAGAAGTTATACAATAAAAAGAAAAGTCATAAGCAAAGAAGGAACAATAGGTTATACAGAGTAAATATTTCTAACTTGGTTAGACTTATAGATGAAAGTATGATAATAATTGGTAACATCCACATACATATGATAATGAAGGTAAAAGTTTGTATTCTAATATTAGAAAACTTATGATATTTATTGTGTCTCTTGATCTTCGAAGATGCTTTTGCACATATTAATGGTAATAATATTAATAATTGACTATTTTTCTACTAAAAAAAAGAGAGAAAAATCAATAAGAAAGTTTTTTTTTTTTTTGCATCAAATTAGGTAGAGTAGATTATTGCTATATCTAAAAATAAGTTACAAATTTGGTAAGTTTAACTTTTCAAATTGAAATTGAATGTATTCAAATATGAAACTTTTTTTTTTGTCTTGGCATTACCAATAAAAAAAAAGGAAATTTGTTTCTATTGTTATCATGAAATAAAATGGTTTACGGCAACTATACAAGAGTCGTTGACAACATCCATTAACAAGATTTTTTTTTTATAAAATATTTTCTATTTTTTTAACCATTCAAAACATATGCAAAGTTATAGTTATAATTAACATTAATAAGAAACTAGGTAAAGTATTAAGGTTGTTGTAGTTTAGTGATATTACTATTGGTCTCTCATAAAAAGAGATTAAGATTTAAATCCCCCTTTTCCCATAGTTGGACAAAAGAAAAACTAAGTATCATAGTTATCACACCTTTTTTTTATATAATTCTAAATTAATACCTTTCAAATTAATATTTCCTTCTCTTTTAATATTCAAATCCATCATGGAAAAAGACAAAAGAAATTAAAATAAAGTAATAGAAAAGGTCCGGACACATTAAAAATCAAAATCATACATGTTATATGTAGAGGGCTCAAATTCTTATTTTAATAAATCTTTGTTTATTAGGAGATTGGTTCTACTATTTATCTTACCTTTAATTTGTATTCTTCTAAATCTAAACCATTAAACAAACTATAAATTTAATTGTTCAGATTTTAAAAAATGGTGGAATGGATGATAGTACTGGTCCCTTCAAAATAGAGGACAATGTCGTAAAATCTCTAATTTTAATTGTCGAGCCTGATTTTTTGATTTTTTTATTTAAAAACTAATTTCTCATTTCTTGATTAATACCAAACCTTAACCCATTTAATATTAATCCTTGACTAAAGAAATTGAGAAATTTCGATTTTTTATTGAAAAATTATTTTTGGAGTCGCCACCCGACCGAAGTCGGGAAAAGGAAAAAAAAGGGTAACCAATTGGGTAGATTGATTACGATTTGGTTACCGGTATTTGATTTTAATTTTAAATAAAGAACTATAGCGTTCCAAGTTCGGGGGCTAACCTATTAAACCCTTAACGAGTACCATTATCTATTTACCAAAATTAGGATTATTTTTCTAATTATAATATTTAAAAATAGATAAATAAATAAATAAAATCAAAACAAAAAAGAACCTAAGTTTCTACATATTTTATCGTCGCCTCAGAGGTGTCTACGTACCCGCTAACTGGAATTAGATGATCATAGTTCTTTAAAAAAAATCTTTAATGTATCGATTTATTTTAATTTTAAAAACTACCTAAGTTTACATTTTTAATTTATTTGGTTTATTTAAAAAAAATCTAAAGGGGTCCTAACTCTTGAGTGTTGTTTTTTTAAAAAAAATGCTGTAACAATCCTTTTTTTATAAAAAAAAAAAGTCTTTTATTAATTTTATTATTAAAAAAAAACAACTTTCTATATGACAAATCCTTAAGTAAAGCCAAATCTAAAAAATAAATGCCCAATCATAATAATCCCTAAACTAATATACATGGCTATTCACCAATAATATAATTCCATATAATACATTTATACAAGATCTATCACTAAAACTCTTATGCTAACATATGCATATATTATATACTATTTTAACTGATAAAACATAATAATGCATATATATAGTAAAATTGATCTTAACGACTCTTAAACTAATATATATATATATATTTTACAAAAAAAAAATAACAATAATCCATATGATACCCTTATACAATAACTAATACTAAAACATATCACTACTTATTAAATAAACCTTCAATTAAACCAATATAATCTAATTAATCCTCAATCCACATGATCAATAAAACTAAGATGCTTTAGTTAACAACTATTCACATAAAACAATACAAATCTCTTAAAACTAAAAATCTAAATAATAACGGCAATATGAATAAACAAATAAAAGGAATTAAAACCGTAAGAAAGTACCTGGATTCCTTATTTGCGTGAACAGTGACGATCGGTAATAGTATGTGGTTCGTGGTGAAGTAGTGGACGTTGTGTCGTCGCAAGCGAGTCAAGAGTACTGAATCGTGCATCGTGATCGAGAAGTGGATCAGAATTTGGCTATTATATGGAAGATGCTAAATGCTGTTGCTATTGTGGTATTTTTTCTTTTTATAAAGTCTAAATCAAATCATATCTAATTATATATGATTCGGTAATTAAACTAGATTCAAATGAATTCAAATCTGATTTAACTAAACTCATATGATTTAATTAAATATGAATCTGCTTTTTCTCTCGCTTCTTCAAAGATAGAAAAATAAAAACATAAGTACCTACTTAGACTCGAACCTATAACCTCCAACTAAATCCACCGCAAATATTCAGTTACTTATTCGTTGACATTTAATACAATTAAACTATACTTAAACTATCTGATTTCCTAAAATAAAATTTTTTAATTAAACCTAAACTAAAACTACTTGTTCCTAATATAAATTACTTCATAAAAATCTAAGAAATTTTTATAATTTTTTTTTGTATTTTCATTATTTGTTAATTTTTATTAATTTTTATTTCTTTTTAATTAGAACCCTTTTTGTAAAATTAAAAATTAAGACTGGAGGGGCAAAAATCAGATGTCTACATTAATATATTAGGCTAAACCCATTATTAATTCGACCGTAATTCCTTGGTTTAGGAGATAAGATTCAGGTAATTCCATTATTGGGATGAGAGACTTAACTTAGTAGGTTTGAAGCAAGAATTGTTTTGTCTTTTTGTTCACATCCAACCTTTCTCAAGCAAACTAATGCATTCATCATGAAGGTTAGTAGGCCCTTTAGCAAGCTTATTTATAATAACCATGAAATGAGTAAGCTTCATTTAATAAGTAAGCTTCATTTCACCCATCAATTAATAAGATAATTTGACGGCTATCATTAGGTCAAAGAGTTTATAAATATTCAACCATTCCTTCTCATTTGACAAAATTCCAAATATGAGAGAAACAATATTCCTATATGAAACCTTTGCACTCTAAGATCAAACAAACAGTTTGAGTAAATAACGATTTTAATTACTTAAGCAGTATAAGGTCAATGCTTATGGTTCCCTAAACTTTCTTATCTACTAGTAGTGTATTTGAGGCTCTAGGATTACCTATACCTCCTCTCTGACACACTATATAATCATCTTACTATGTCTCATATATATGTTATCGTTTTGAGGCCATATATAATTATAGTATCACAAGACCTGTATGTGACTATTTCAATCGGAAACCCAACATCTAGAATTTAGCAAATTTGTTATGATTTGCCAATAAAGTAAAATCTTTCACCATATGAAATTACTTGTCAACAATGTTGTTCCTTTGTAACATACATGTGTCGAACGATAAGCTAGTAAGAAAACATGTAATTAATTTCTATAATACTCATACTTCATTCGAGAGTTTTGTTTAAGGGGTAAAATGTATTCTTTAATTATATTAGATTACACCTGTTGTTAATTTGAATTTGAATAACTTTGAGAGACTTGACATAGTGGACTAAAAAAAAATATTATTGAACCTATCTATTCACCTCTAAGCTTTCTTAAGTAGACTAGTAAACTCATGAGAAAGGCTATTAGCATTGAGACCATGTTACACCCCGAAACGGTAGAGTCGTAACAACCTCGCCGTGTAAACCATTCTAAAATAGAAGTTGACCTTACAACCGCTATCTTAGACTTGATCTACATAAGGCGTCCATGACTAACCCGCTTTGAAGTAAACAATTTGTCATTTAAATAAATCATTTACCTAAAAAAGTGAGGAAATATATATATACACTATAATTTAGTTATTACAATTAAAACTTACAAAATTTCTCCATAATATATTTCCTAGTTATTACAATATTCAGAAATGAAAAATTCTAAAGTAAAAGCGTAGATCTTAAAAATATATGTTTATTCTTCAAATGTTTTTCCTCGCTCCCCAAGATCCAGTAGTTGCTAGTTCCAGAGTAATTGTATACTGCTTCTTAGCCAGCACCTGCACGACATTTATAGGGATGTAAGCAACCACAGCTCAGTGAGTTAGGATGGAGGACTTAAACTATACCATAAACACAACAAAGTTGTCAATCAACTTATTAGGTGTAATGTATGTTCAAGTAAATGCCATCGCACGACGTTGTCCGACCCGTCGTGAGATTAGAGAAATTTCGCCCACTCTAATCCGAGTTGAGGAGTTGCCATTAATGCAATAGCTCACGACCAAACCCAGGCTTGTGCAATGAAGATCTCGCTCCTCCCGCGACTACCTTTAAACCATTGACTTCACCCTCGCCGTAACCTCCTATCTTGTCACTTAGTTCGACTAAGGATGAAGAAGGGACCATTATGTAATCCTGCGCTATTCCTTTTTAAGGGGTTGGTATATGGTCGGAGAGTCATAAGTTCTCCTAATGGGTTGCCATGTAGGTCCGATTATGATTATAGGCTGTATATTTGATTAGGTCCAATTTAGGGTGGTCAATCATTTCATATAAATCATACAATACAAGCCAAAACAACAGACAAAATCATAGCATCACTCATAATCAAGCACATGCACACAACCAACTATCTAACAAGCACAATCAAGCATAATCTCAAGCCTCCAAAATACAGCAACGTATTAATCCCAACTTACCTGGACTCCTCGCTCACTCACTAAAGGTCCAATTCGCTCAGGCCATCGCCGATCATCCCTATAACACAAACGTGGTTTTAGTTTTTTATATAACTATTATAAGTTAGTTTTATCTTATAACGCTTATTGTTATTTTTTGTGTAAGGTTTAATATGTCCAATTATCTAAATTTTTAAATCTTTTACAATTATTCTAGGTTTGGGGTTAAGTTCAGGTTCTGTTTTCGCATCGATTTCTAAATTAGATTTTTAACTCAATTTTTGGTTAAAGATTTATATGTATGTCCTAAAAAATCATTCCGACACATAATATAAAATTAATCGCATTATCTTCAAATATCCTAAATATCGTTTTTATTTTCTAACTAATGTTCTAATTCGTGCGGTACACTCGGATCCTAGTTTAATCACCGAATTTACCCCCGTTATAAGAAAATCTTACATTTTTTATACAAGTACCTAAAATTAAATTTTTGTTTCAGATTTATTATATTCTGATTTTTATTATTATGTTATCTAATTAAACCTAATTTTTCATATTTATTAATTTTCCAATTCTACATATTCTACAATTATCACATAATTCCTTTATTAATTACACTTAACATTACAAAGGGTAGGATTAGGTTTCTACATTAGAAATTAACATCCCTAACCCTTTAGTTACTATCTAAATCAGTAATTAATGTCTTAATCACCTAATCAACCCAAAATTACCTAATTTTTCTATCATTTTAGAGCTAAAAATTTACCTAAAAATTTCAAAAATTAAATTTAAAAAAATGGCTCCATATCACCATTATATATCACTTAAGCATTCTACAGAAAAAATTTGAGCTCAAAACTACACTCTTAAGCCTATTTATTTCTAATCTTAATCATGCTCGGTTTTGCATGATTTCTTAAGGACCATATATCACGGGATATATTTTCATCAAAATAATATTTTTTCTAAAAACTAAATACAAAAATATTCAAAAATAATAAGTTTCATAATTTTCTAAAAATATTTACTATTTTCTAAAAATTACACAAAATCGAGCTAAAAATTGAACTCACCGATTTGGGTGGCTTTGGCCACCGTCAGTGGCCATGGGTGTATCAGCCCACCTGGGCACTGCCACCACCATGTGGTAGTGGTGGCCATCCACTCCCAGCTGTTCGTCGGGTCTAGGTTCTCCTTTATGACCCTAATTGTACAATTTTTTCTTATTTTTTTCCTAACGTTAAATTTTCTCTCAATTTCGCCTCTCTCTATTTTTCTCGATCTCCAAACTAACTAAATGAGCTTCTAAAATGTTTTTACTATTTATAGAGCTTTAGGAAAATTATTATGCATTAATTAGACAAGATAATTGTCTTATCTCTTCTCTTTTTCCACTTTCTATTTGTTGCATTTTAATTGGTTGATTTTTTTCTTCAATATCAGATTGTCATGCCCCACTTTTGAACTTTTCCACATTTTTCTATATTTTTCTTGATTTTTCATTAATTAATTACGAATTTTCTTTAATTATTTATTATTATTTTAGTACATTTCGTGTATTTTGAGTAATTACACGTATTTCTACATGCATGTAACTTCATATATAGTACAAATAAATATTCCTAAATATTATTTAGGTTCTTTTATGATTTTTAGTATAAATATAATTTATCTCTAGCGATTCGTTAATTATCGAAATGCATTTTACGCATTTTCGATAAATAACGAGTTATATACTTAAAATTTGGAATTTTCATATTCTTTTATTTTATTGCTTATTTTCTTAAATTCAAACTCATGGGATCATTTTACTAATAGTTCTAGCTTTACTTATAATTTAGGCTCAATCGGATCTTTCAACCGATCAAAGCGCTAAGTAACTGGTTATGCTGCTTACAGACCATTAATAGGCTTATTCAAGATAACTATGAAATATATAAGCTCCATCTCATTCGTCTATCACTAAGATAATTTGACTACTATCATTAAGTTTAAGAGTTTATAAATATTTAGAGTTATTTCTCTTTAGTTGACACAATTTTAGAAGTTAAAGAAAAGCTATTTGGCTACAAAAACTCTTCTCTTCAAGATCAAACAAACAATTTAGGTAAATAACTATCTCAATTGCTTAAACACTATAAGGTCGATGCTTAATGTTCCTTAAGTTGCTTTGACTATATATAGTACATTTTTTATTTAAGGACTTTTAGTTACTCCTCCTTGTCATTCTCTCATAATTATCTCACTAAATGCCACATCTACTTCACCATTCCAAGAATACGTATAAAGCAAGACTTATGTGATCTACACATGGCTATTTCAGTCAGAACCTCACTATCTATATTACACATAGAAAGCAAAAAGGAAACTATTTTTTTTTCTTGTTATACATGATCATGTAGTATTCCTCTTTTATTGTATGCATCATAAATCATGTTTAATACATATAATAAATGCATGTTTTTACATAATTATGACTGTATAAACTTGCACCATATGCTATTAAATAATGATAAAGTATCTTTTGGTGTCTTTTCCAATAAGATTGAATTACCTTAAAAACATTAGTTAATCAATTTTTAATTTTACCAAAAAAAAAACCCTTACTAATTTTCAATAGATCTTCAATAGGTTAAGGTTAATATAATGAGAATTATACATGCTAAAATAGTATCTTTTCACTAACCAAAATACATCTAGCAAAAAAATAGCAACTTCCATAATTCATCATCTTTTTATTATAAAATAATTTGCATTTTTTTCATTTTATCACTTCTATATTCTTTCCCAATGCTACTACTAAAACATATTATCATAAAACTTAAAAATTTTTATAATTCTTTTGAATTGTCAAGCTGCTATCTACAATTTTCTCTAATCTCTGTAATACCTATATTAATGGTTTGTCAATCAACATTTGATTTATTTTCCAATATAACTTTTAGTAGTAAGTTGATCGGGAATTTTAGTGCATATTACATCTCACCTTAAGAGGTTTGAGAGCTTATAAAATGTCTAATTATATTGCATTTAATTTGGATTTGTATCCAACATGTACCATTTCATATCTTTCATATCTTTTCTCTAATCAACTAATTACATTTAGGTAACGTTTAGTTAAAAGGATTGGATTGGAGATGATAAGTATAAGGAGAATTTGACAATACAAACTCATTGTACTATATTTGATTTACATGGTACTAAATACAAAATTTATATTAAAAATTAATTATTTATATTAGAAATTAAACAATTTTTTAAATATATAATAAAAATAATATTAATTAACTTAATATTATAACATAGAGGGGCATTTTTGAGAATGTAAAATTTTTTGTTTTTATCCAATGAATTTCATTTTTATATCATAGTATATATGGAACAAAATTTGGGATTTTCATCTAATCTATCAACCCAATTTTTTGTCTAGTCACTAAATAAAGTTACAAATAAAAATATGACAAAATTTCTTTTTCATTCTAATGCTACAATAATTGAGTAACCAAGCACTAAGTTAGTATCTCATTTTATTATCAAGGTAGTTTAATTATCATTAAAAAAAAAAGGAAATCATTCCTTTTATGAAAAAATGATGTTTTATTGTATAGTTTAATAAAATAAATAATATTCCTACATGATAGAAAATTTATATCATGACTTAAGATGTTCTTAGTTATGTATTTATATTATTTCTAATCTTAAATTAATATAAATCATATCTTTATAGATTGCTTAATATAAAAAATAAATTTAGGTTATAGTAAGAATTTAACTGAAATTTAGAAAACATATAAGCCTTTTAATTTTCCATTTGTATTATAACTATTTACAAATCAATATATTGTGAAATACTACTCCACAAATCAAATCATTTAATTTTGTAAAAAAAAAAAACAAAGAAAAACTATATGTTTCCATCATAAATGGTCATTATGAAAAGTAATTGAAGATTAAATTATTTCTTATATATTTTTAAAGTATTACTTCTTAAAGTTCTAGAAAAGAATATCGCATCTTATTCAATATTGAATATTTAGTAATATGTTTGACTAGGATTTCACGTGTTTATATTTCATCCTTTAGACCATAAGCTAACTATAGCAATAATGGGTTACACAATGAAGTAGTTGGCAAATATTAATGTTGTGTTTCATTATTTTCTCAACTTGTAAATTATATTCTAGAGCTCTTTTATCCTTAACCTATTTGATGACAACTATCAAATCGCAAGATCAGTGTCAAAAGTTTGGTTTGACCATTTCATAGGATAGTTTTTCTTATATACTTTCCTATTATTGTACTTTGGTTATTAGGTTTCATTAAGTTTATATATGATAAGTAATAATAAATAAGTGTGGACGAAAATCATAATAGAATTACTTAGACAAATAATTGGTTCTATTAAGAATATATAATTGGAAGAAAATTAATTAATATATTGAACCCCATTAGGAGTTGGTTATGTCCAATATGCAAACAATTTAAATGACATGTGAGCTTAGGAGTTATTACTACATAGTTAGTGGTTTGGCTACACTTCTAATAATCTATTATCATAACATTATAACGTGTTTTATCAAATTAATGTTGAAAAGGATAGCTTTAACAATTTTCTATCTTCTTTATATATTCTACCTATAATATTAAATGGGCTATTATAGTAATTGGAACCCCAACTTTACTAATTATTTCATTTTACTACCTCAACTTCTAAATAACCAATTTAATAATTGATTCAACTTTAGTTATCATAGGGTTAACTCTGTTGGGCATTGTTAGACTAGGTGGAATTTTTCAACCAATACATACCTGACATGTGTCATAACATGTGAAATAAACACCTCACTAGCCACATAGACATCCAGGTAGAAATAGAAAAGGATTAAAAAAAAAAAAGAAACAAAATCAGTGAGATGTGTGGAGAAAAACCTAACCAAGTATCCATCATATTTTCTTTAGATAGAAAAAGCTAGACAAATATGTAAGATTTTTTCAATGGAGAGAGAAGGTTTAAAACCCTAAATGTCATTCCTTGAAAAAGAAGCAAGTGAACCCTTAATTTTTCCCTGAATTATTGTCATCTTGTTGGAGTGACCCATGTTAGAGTCAAAAACCCCCACCATATCGTCTTTCCTATTAGAGTCCTATTGTTTCATCATCTTCATCTTTGTCCTTACAATCGAAACTCTCACCTTTAGCCTATAGTTACAAAAGATGAGCCTATTACTACTGTATGCTGACTTCTAGGTTAAAGCTATGGATATATTAGATAACATCCCCATCTAGAAGACTGGATTCCTCTTCCTTCTTAGCCCTTTCGAAGCAAACAAATTAGGGTTTTTTTATTTATTTTAATTTGGACTTCTCCTTGTATTTTGTGATTTTGGTTTTGAACAAGACTTTATCCTGGGTTTAAATATCAAAATAGTAAGATGGAGAAGATGATGTTTTAAGGTTTAATGAATCGGCTTTCTCTAGTTCTTGTTCCTACATTAATATTCTTTTTTCTTCCAAACCAATTCTTTTTTATTTTTATTTCATTTCATACTAACTGGAGTCATTTATGGCAATTGTATTGTCAAAACAATACAATATGATACGTGTTGAGCTACCCTTTACCCGATTGTCCATCTAGGATAACGACAACTAACAAAGTTAAGCTGAGTATCGAATATGACAACTAAAAGTTTAATTAGGTATTAAATTGACTTTTTAGAAATTGAGGTGGTAAATTGAAAAATTGGTAAAGGTGGGATACCAATTGCACAACTATATTAGTAGCTTTTGACTCACTTCGTTTCTTAGAGTTTTGTTAGCTCACACTAGCCTTACGATGGTTAGGGAAACCTACCTTAAAGTTTAACCCAATTTTTGTTTTGTTGTCTATTGGCTTCATTTTTGAACTTTTTGGTATATTATTTACTTAGATATATTTAATAATATTATTTTATTGAATTAATTATTTTGGACCAATCATTTACAAAACTATGTCATTGACAAACAAATAAAAAGCATGGATTTGTGAAGTATGAAAAAATAAAAACATATGTATGCAAACTAAAAAAGGGTAAAGATACAAATATGAAAGAGTAATCTCAATTTTTTTATTTGAATAATTCCTTAAACTCTATTAAAAGTTCCATCAAAAGTGTCAACTTATGATAGGCACACAATAATTATATTAATAATATAATATTATTAAATATATTAAATTAAGTAATATGGTATCAAATAATAGTAAATTAAAAATAAATATAAAGAAACCAAAAACCTTATTGGTAGTCCCATCCATCGTCAACCTCAACCATCACAAACATGTGTTGAATTTGAAGAGTAAGTGAGAGATATGCATAAGTTCCAAAGCTCTTATTAAGAAGTCAAACTAGGTCATATTAGACTTTACCATTGATGAACTTATCCAAGTTGGCTTGCAATGATTCAACCTCTTTCCCTATATCCAAACCTTAATTGTCCTTTTGTTGTTTTATTTTGTTCTTTTTTGTAAGAAGAATAAATATATCATAAAATAATTTTGTAAGAAAATAAATGAGTTAGATTTATTTTTTTGTTACTAATATTTTATTGGTCAACATTTGGATTTTAGATAAAATTATTATGGCTTTATTTTTGTAAATATAGAGAATTAGTGTTTTAATCTATACATAAAGAGAGGTGAACTCAGGTTAATAATAGTGGTAATTGCGCATAATATATGGTTTATAGAGGTGCAATCGCCAAGCAAACAATGAATATGACACTCTCACTTTGTAATACATTAAGAACATAATAAGCATAAATAAAATATTTTTTATATATAGATAGATCTTAATGGTGGGTTTTGATCTAAATGTTTTTTAAATTTTTATGTAATATCTCTCATATTATTTTGACTAATATTAATCTTGTTTGTAGCCATAATAATATAATGACCGTAGATAATATGTTTAGGGTTATATGATTTGATGTGTGAAAATTGTCGCATTACATATATACTACAAAAAGTCAAGATATTATTATGGCTAATAAGAAGTGAACGTTTGATAAAAGAATATGAAAGATATTACATATAGATTAAAACATTAGAAAAAGCTCCACCATCAAGATAGAAAGAAAGAATCTTACTAAATCTTACGGCAAAAACTTCATTACGTTGCATTTAATTGCAATATCATCATGTGTGACCTTCTTTACTCTCATAAACTAATAATAATCGCTCTTCAATGTATTACAAGGTAATAATATTATATTAATGATGAAGCAAATCAAGATTGATTTATATTTTGTCCAATTAGCACATTATTAATCTAAATTTAGACCAACCAAATACTAATAATAAAAAGAACCTGAAATCAATTTATTCTCTAACAAAAGTACTTTATAAAATATTATTCTTTTCCAAAAAAAAAAGAGGCAAAATAAGACATTAAATCAATTAAAGGACAATTAAGGTTAGGAGATAAGGAAAAGATTGAACCTTTGACCGTATCCCATGTTGTCTCTATAGTTGGTTTTGGAGTAGGGGCAAGGGTTTAGAAGGAAGGAGAAGGAGAAGGAGAGAGAGAGATATGAAGAGAGAGAAAGTTTTTATTTTTTTTTAGGGGAGAGAAATTTGTAAGAGGAAGAGATAAAATTGATCTTTATAAAAGGTAAATAAGGAGGAGTAGCTTTTTTTTTTTTTTTTTTGCTTTTTCTATCCCATTTACGTTTAACCCAAATCTTTGAAATTGAATATTCAACCCTCAAATCTTTGAAAAATATACTGCTAGATCCTATATCAATATTTCACCCTTAGATAAAATAATAGAATATTATAATTAAAAGAAGGTGTATAAAATCTAGGCAAAACATTAGGGAGTCTAAATACAATTCTTTCAATGATCTAGCGGTTAAGAAAATATGAAAGGTGTATTTGCAATTTGCTTATATAAATATTGTGATCGTTTTGATATTTTTCCTTTTTCATTTTTGCTCCATTTTTCTTTTTTTATTTCTCTTTAATAAAAAAGGAATGCTTAGATTCTATTCATAGTAACCTTTACAATTTCAAAAGTCTAAATGGTGTTTTCTACTATTTTTCACAAAAATTCGTCTGGCTTTCCAAAATCTACTACATAGTCAAAAAGAGACTAATGGTATTATTAATGATCATTAAGATAACAATGTGTTCAATTTTTAAGGACTTTCCTCTCGATATATTTGCACATATTCTAAATCTATTATGATATATAATTTCATAAGCTGGCAAAAAGAGATCTTAATTTAAAGAGGATTTGCTCGAATCAATTTTTGATACACAAATCTCTTTGTATAGATTCACTCTTATTAAATAAGATTATAAAACCACTAATATAAAAACTTTAACATCTAACAAGAGTTGTTCTATCTTTTTCTTTTTTTAAAACTTCTCGCTTAGCTTTTTTATTTATTTATTCTTTTTACCAATGATTAGAAATATTAATTATATAACTTTAAGTCTTTGTTAATATATATTATATTATTACTAATTTATTATTATTTTTATTTATATATATTCTAATTTGGTTTCACAATATCTCAAATGTTTAAAATTTTATTGGAAACAAAATTATAATATATAATTATAAAAGTTTTTTGGTTATTATACTTTTAAAGTTATGGTTTTTTTTTCTTAATAGAGCCCGTTCGATGTTAATATTGGGTCATTATAATTTTCTTAAAAGTTTCCAATAGATTTTAAATATTATATTTGTACATAATTTCAACTTTTTTATAACTAATATCGTTTGGTTATTAGTATTTTCTTAAAAGTTACCTACTACTACTATTATTATTATTATTTTCTTGGATTTAATCATATTCCATTATATTTTAATTTCAATTGGTGAATTTCCATATAATATTTACTTTTGAAATAGGTCTTTACCTATCATTACTTTTGATAAAGAGTTAGTATTACTTTAGATGAGTTGGTTTCTTATTTATCCTATTACTTTAGTTTTTAACTCTTAGCATCACTTATATAATTTTTTGAATAAATAGTTTGTTTAATCAATGTAAGACGATGATAACCATCATATATAAAAAAATAATGGTAGTTTTCTTATATCTATTTATTATAATATATTAATAAAACACCCTAGCCAAAGTAAAATTAATAATTAAGTAGTAAAATTCTTTTAGATGTGTCGTTTGAAACCGCATTTTAGTAGAAAATTTTTTCTCAATTTATTTATTTTCAAGTAATTCCACACTTATTTTAAAATGTATCCTATAGAATAGATGTCTAATTTAAGGTTCCGATTATTTAAAAAAAAAACTTATTTTACGTATGCATTAAATAGATTAAGTTTATTTTACAAATAAGGTATATATATTTTATTAATGTTATATATATTATAATATTTTTATATATGATTTATTTTTTTTCTAAATACTATTATTCTTATTTTATTTAATTCTTTATTTTCTATTTTAATTATAGATAAACCCTATTTTCTAGAAAATTCTAAAACACTCTAAACCTTACCCCAAACCACTAGCTACATTCTTTCTTTTTTTTTTTTCCTTTTCCTTCTCTAATTCTCACATCCTCTTACTTTCACCAAACATCAATTTCTCTCGCTCCTTCAAATTTCCTTAACCCACTCATCCGTCTGATTCTTCTTCTTCTCACCAATGTCGAACCTTACCCCTAGTCGTATTTCCTTCTCTCTTGTTCACATTCCCCACCAACCTCCCTACCCCCCTAAATTCACTTACTTTCGCAACCCCCTACCAATCCCAATCCAACATAATTAGACCCCACCTCTAATCACTCACCTCTCATTTCCCTTCCCAAACCTTACATGTTGGAAACCCCCATAAATCATTTCCTTGCCACCATCCTTTTAATCCATTATCTAAAGCTTGCGGCCCCAATCCAATTTTACACTCTCATTAGGTATCTTATTTTGTCCCGTTTCCACACGTTACTAGTCAATCTGATAAAATATTATCCATTAAGAATTTGGGTATTTTATTAAATAAAATATAATTTCTGTATTTTGTTTATAATAGGTTCATATTCGGTGTCAATTCATGTTCATCCGATGTTTCCATTTTGGTTTTACTTCGTGAGTCAATTCAACTATCCTTTTTCGATATCATATACATTGTATATTATTTTTATTTTTCCTTTTTCATTATGTAAGGTAATTATTTTGTTAATATTCGATTCCTACTATCCATCTATCTATTGTCATATTGGCAATATTATTCTTCTTATGGAAGTTGCTATTATCGTTTAGGTCATATATCAGAGATGGATATATGTATATGTATGGGTCGATTCATGTTTTCTATTGTATTCAGAATTGGGTTACTATTTTCTGGATGTGAAGTTACATTAATACTCATATTATATTTATATGATTTTAAGTATCGATTTAATTACAATAATTTTGTTTTATTATGATTACAACCTTAATTCATTATTATTATTGATGATATTATTATTGTTATATTATTTCTATTTTGTTGATTTTATGGTTATGTAGTGTATGATATTAATCATATAGTATGTATGATTTGGATTTCCTATCATTAATATATCTTTTCTTATGTATCCCATAAGCTCTAGTATTGTCTAATTAAGCCTATATTCTTTTATTATTACAATGATTAGTAAAACTATCTATTTTGACACCTTCATTATGTATCCACTTTACATTTTCCTTCATATATATATATATATATATATTGTATCTTACGTTTTGAGTAATTAAACAATACGATATAAATATGTTAACTTTTGGCTTTATCGTATTATGTATTTACATTATCTTCAATTTTTATTCTTGATTTATGATTGAATTTGATTATTTTCTTTCAAAACCTTTGATTGGATAATTTATAGGTTCATAGGTAACTTTTAGGTAAAAACTTAGTTATTGAGCATCTGAAGATTAACGTGTATACTTCTTTTTAATAGATTTGTGGTGATTGTTGGATTCCTTATTGAGGACTAAACTATTGATTCGGTGTCGAGCTTAAAATTCGGTTTTCTATTTTAATTACGTTTTCCACTTTCCGATTAATATTAAACTCAAACCCATTTAATATTAATCATCGACTAAAGAAATTGGGAAATTTCACTTTTTTATTTAGAAAATTTTTTAGAGTCATCACTCAATTGAGGTAAAAAAAAAAAAAGAAATTGTATTCAAACTGGTGGTTTGACTATAATTTAGCTATCGGTTTTTAATTTCAATTTGAATGAAGAATTAGAGGTTTATGAATTTGGGGGGATAACCTAATAAACAATAATGGGTACCATTATCTGTTTTCCGAAATTAGGTTTATTTTTCAAATTATAATATTTTTAAGAAAAATTAAAAACTAAAAGAAAAAAAACATTAAATTTTGTCATCGCCTCAAAGGTACCTACATACCTGTTAGTCGGGATTAAATGATCGTAATTCTTTTCGAAAATTTTAGTATGTTGATTGATTTTAATTTTTGAAAACAGATCGAGTTTACGTTTTAATTGATTCGATTCATTTAAAAGAAAATATAAGGGGGTCTTAACTCATGAGTGACCAAAAGACTCTCTAAGATGTAATTTTCTATGTGAGGATTTCTAAAAAAAAAAACTAATCCTAAAAAAAAATTCCTAAGCTAATATATATATATATATATATATCTACTATTAACAACTATTTATCTAAATAAATTAATAAAATTGTATAATATACTACTAAAAAACTCATAAAACTAATATACTTATATATACATATACTATGTTAAATAATTAGGGAATTAATAATATAATAATAAAATAATAAATAAATAATTTAAGCAACCGAACTTGATTGCTTTTGTTCGGTAAAGGAAAGAGCAGCAACGTGGACTTATACTGTGGCTGATCGAAGACTACGGCCGTGGATGGTGGTTGAGTGCGGCTGTGGAGTGTAGTGGTAGAGTTTCGCTTGCTAGACAAATGATACGCATTGTTATCGTGAAAGCAGTGCATGCGACAGATTTTGTCGTACAACGTAGGGCTGATTCGAAGTTAGATTCGGCTGTGGAAGGAGAATGTTCGGGAGGCACCGGTCGGTTGTCGGCGGTGACGATGAGTGCTGTCGTACGTCTGTTTGTGTTGTAAGCTTGTAGCTGCTGTAAGCATGGATTGTCGCATGGCTATGAAGATCCAATCTCGCGTTTGTGAAGTATGGTCAGGTGCTGTTTACGGCCGTTAGTGATGTGCATGATAGTGTGGTGTGCTGAAGTGCAGTATACTGATGTTGCGATCTGTGCTGTGTTACGTGTGAAGTCAATGAATAATAGTATGCGGTCATGTGTATTCGGTTGGCGAGTGCAGACAGTATGTGTGGATGGGGATTGGATGCTGCTGGTGGATAGTGATCCTTATGTGACTCTAAGTGGATTTGAATCAGGCATAACGCGTGTATGTTGTGGTCAATGCGAAGTGCAGCGATCGTCGGGGGTCTAGTTCCTGCTACATGTGTGCATGGACTGTACAATAGCTTGGACAGTGGGGGAGTTACGTGTAGCTCGTATTGGTCATGTGAAAGTAAAGTTGTATGGAGTTTGTTTTGTTTATCACAGCAGATGGACAAAGGATTTTCAATTCTTTCAGGAGTATGTGTTGTTTTTTTAAGCTACACGTTTAATATTTATAAAGTCCAGAATCAAATTAGATTAAAATCATGTATATTGATTTAAATCCGATTTGATAAAAATCAAATTAAATCTATATTTTTAAAATCTTTAATGCATTAGATTAAAAAAATTTGATAAAAATTAAATTTCAATCTTATACGCTCAATCAATTTAAGAAAGAAAAATAATTCGAACTCATGTCCCCAAGTTAATCCAATGTCAATGTTTAAATGCTTATTCATTAAGTTGTTGGCTTATGCTTTAACATTTAGTACAATTAAATTGTATTTAAACCAAGTGATTCTCTAAAATAATTATTTGAACCGAACTAAAACTAAAGCTCTTAACCCTAAAACACTCTCTAAAAATCTAAAAATTCTTAATAACTTTTTTCCTTTTTTTATTTTCTGTATTTTATCATTTTTTCAAATTTTTATTATATTTTTTATTTTGGAATTAAGATACTATTAAAAAAAAAAAACAAAAATTAAGACTATGAGGCACAAAAATTGGGTGTCTACATTTGGGATTTGGGAGTTGGAGTTCTTTTAGTTATTGTGCAGCGATTCGAGATATGTGGTACTTGTTTGCATGGCTATGCTTATTAGGATTGAAAATATCTAATCGATTTAAATTATATTTAAGCTAAATGAATAGTTTTTTTAATGTGTCTGACTCACTCACTCTATGAGCCTGTAGTGGCAGGTCCCTAGTAGACTTTCATATGAAATGACGCAGCTAGAATATTGGTTTTTTAGTCTTTGGACTCTAGACTCTAGGCATAAAGGATTTAAAAGAATACTTATATTATATCTACCTATGTATGCGGATACATAACATGTGTAGTGGGGTTATAAGTACCCCTTTGTTGTTTGCTAGCATAACTTAAAGATATTTAAACTATTATTGCTTATATCTTGTTACAATTGCATTATATGCATGTGAATGTTTTAGGCTTGATATCTATATGTGTTTATGCACTCGTACTGAGCTTTAGCTCACTCTTCTATTTTTATAGCTGCAAGTCAATTCAATAAATTTACAACAATTATGGAAATTGCTATCATCGAGTTGGGAAAGAGAGACGAGGAGCTCAATATGTTGTAAAAGATCAAGATCTAGTTATTTAATATGCCTGAGGTTAAAGTAACTCACCCGTAAGTCACTTAAATTGATGTATTTGAAGAATTGTTATTTTTGTACTTAATAAGCAGTTATTACAAGTGATTTTGGAAATTATAGTCGGTTTAAGAGCCTTAATGTGTTCTTGATTGGTAAGGACATGTAGCAGGTTGTGGCACCGTCAGGTTTTGGGGCGTTACAATTATAATAAGAGGTCTTTTACGGTCCCATCTACTATTTTAATGGGATCGGTCTAGCCATCCATCTCATTATTAACTTAGATTCTTTTCAAATATAGATCATTAAATTTACAATTAATTTAATGGTCAAAGCTTAAAGATTGTAAATCAAGAGCAAAATAAAGGAATGAAATGGTTCTATAAAAAATAAGGACAAGATTGTAAAAAAAATCCATTATAATATATAATTTTAGAAGCTTTTTTACTATCATATCCCTTAGTTTCTTTTGCCCATATGACTTTTTAATATCAACTTTTTTATTTAATTATACTTTTTTTTTAACTTTCAAAAGCTATTTTGCTATCATATCTTTTAGTTATTTGTTTATCCATTATATTTCTTTGGTATCAAATTTTTCATTTAATTATACCTATTTGTTTTTAACTTTTAGACATTAATTTTTTTCCTCATATGTTACTCTCTTTTGTATAAATGAGATATCTTTTAGAATAGTTGTAAATTTGCATAAAACAAAACAATACAACTCTTTTGAGGGAAAAAAATTAATGTCCAAAAGTTAAAACAATTAGGTATAATTAAATGAAAAAATTGATATCAAAGAAATTTGATGGATTAAAATAAAAAAAAAGAGATATGATAGCCAAAAAAGCTTCTAAAAGTTAAAAACAAATAAGTATAATTAAATGAAAAATTTAATATCAAAGAGGTATAATGGATAAAAAAATTAAGAGATATGATAGTAAAAAAGCTTTTGAAACTATATATTATAATAGATATGCATATAATAAATACCATTATTTTTTATATATCATAGTTATCATCATCTTTCGTTATTAACATGTCAATTATGATAATTTTTATCAGTAATTTTTTTTTTTACTTATAAGTATATTTTAAACCAATAACCACATATAAAATAGATATTTAAATAGCTATGTTGTGTTTTCATAAATTAAATGATCATAACTGTAAACCCCATGAAATTTTGATAATCCAAAAGTGGAATCGGATGAAGGAGTCCTTAGATAGTCCCTAGAACTACCCCAAACATGATAATAATACATATGTAAAAGAATTAAACCCTAAGTATTCAACCAAAACCCTAATTCAAGTAGGCCCAAAAAACCTAACTAAACGAGCTCGAACCTTAATACTTGAAAAGCCCTAAAACGAAAGTGAAACCCTAAAATTATTATCTAACCCTAAATAAATGATTAAAAACCTTATTGTCACCAATAAACACTAATAGTAAGGTTAAATCAATTAATACAAGTGATAGATAGTACTAAGCAATTTAAACCATAACTTTCGAGCTCGTACGCGGATTAAATTACCATAAATAAGCACCAAACTCTAAGGGAACCCTATGTACACGTATAAGGAATTTAAAATAGATAAATTATTGTTTCAAAGTCCAACCAAAACCCTAAACGTACCCTAATGCACTTAATGAGCCTAGTCACCACTAATTACCCTATTTAAGCCCTAATCCTTAACCAACCCCATTACATCTTAATTAGTTACAAGTCAAACATGGTTAATGACAAAAGATAAACCCTTAATCCCCATTTTAAAAAATCCCCTTTTAAAATATCTTGTACTCTTAAGAGACAAGATCATACCCAAATTGGCAAAAAGCACATGAAGTACATGATCCCATTTGGTACTTGTCCTTTTTTTCTTATATTACTCATCACTTATCCCTCCACCTCTCCTCACTTCCATGACCTGCTATCCCCTTCTGTTTCCTTCATTTTTCATTTTCTCAAATCCTATAACACATTTAAAAACTCTCTCAAACTTTCTCTCAAGGATCAAGCCTTAAACCCCTTCTTCTTCCTCTCTCAACCACCGCCAACCACCCTGGTGCCAACCCCTATAACTTTACCACCACCACTCCAAGCCAAGTCTTACGCTACACCTACACCCCAAGCTACCTAATCAACACAACACCCACCATTACATACACCAGGGCTCACGGCACACTCATCTTTAGAGGACCTTCCTACACATTGCTCTGATAAGTACTTAAGTTAGGTTTTTCCTTAATTTTCTTGTAAGATAAGGCTAGATACTAATGTTTTCTTTGTTGAAACTTAATTTACAGCAAGTCCATAGAAGTTTTAAGGTGTTTCAAGAAGGTCAACAAAGGTAAGTACAAGAAAAACCCCTTTTAGTAGAAGTTATAACACAAATAGGCTAAGTTGTGTAGAGTAATGTAATTGTTAGAAGAAAATCTTCAAGTAGGATGATGAAACCCCTACTCACCATGCATGATGCCCCTTGTATATGCTCTCACACATATTTTCACACACTTTTATGAAATGATTATGGTTTTAGATTAGTAGAAACATAACTTACTTAAGCCAAAACACCATAAAAATCAAGTATTGTAAGAACATGGAAAGTTTGACCCTAGAAACCACTCTTGGTCACCACTTTCTTTGACCCACCAGATCTAGAACTTTTTGTCTAACAGCTTAATAACATGTTTATTTAGTGTTAAGTATTGTTTATAACTTAATTGATCAAGTTAAATAGGTTAGAGTTTGGTTAAGGCCCTAAATTAGCTTAGTTAGTAGTTATGGGCTTAAGAATTGTGTTAATAACCCAAAGAACCATAATGGACAAATCTATAACCATATTAAAAATGGGCTAAACTTAAGTCCAATGTTTCGCTTAAGTCCAAAAAGACAAGTGGGCTTAAGCCTAAGGTTTTAAATAATAAACTAGACACTAAAAGCTCAAAATAACTAATTTAAGAACCCATGTAACTAGATGACCAAATCTGGACCCTAGGATAAAAGGCTTAAGAAGAGTTATTTAGAAGGCCCACAAAACGTAAAGGCCCATTCAAGACACCCACCATAGCCCCCTTAGTGATTTAAGGCTCTAAACTTAGTAAAAAAGCCCATTTAGACCTATAAGACTATCACTAAGGCTCGCTTTAAAATTTTAAAGTGTTGGGTAGAAAAAACCAATTTAAAATACTTAAAAGATGCCTAAAATTATTAAACATAAAGCCTAAAGTTAAAAACCAAGCCCAAGGCCCAAAACTAAGCCCAAATCCTAAAATGACCTAACTCATTACTTCGGCCTACGACCTTATAGGGCTCAAACCAAAAACTTACTGATTTAGAAACTTAAAAATAACTTCACCAAATGAAAGAACATTAAAAAAAATGAAACCGACTATAAGATCACCGAAAACGAAGTTAAAACAAAGAAGATATACCTAAATTACAAAAACAACTAACTCTAGGATAATGAGCGGTAAACCTAGTTAATTGGTATAAATAGAATACTCATAAAACTTAATTATCTTCTTTAGGGGACAAGTAGTTTGACTTAAACATCATAGAGGATTATTGGGACTACTGAGCATCATGGCTGAGTGAGTACATCCTTCCCTACTTTACTTGTTTGTACTTGTAGTTAGTGGAATACTTAATTATTTCCAATAACTGAAATTGTTGCATGTTGGGCAAACGGGAAATTGTGTGTGTTTGATATGATTGACCTTGTTTGCAAAAATATCTTAAGTTGATATGAATATTATATGCTTATTACATTAAAGCTTAAGGTCTTCAAGTGTCTGTATATTATGATTGGTCACCCATGAACCGAACTAATGAATACTTAACCCCTAATTAAACCGAACATGCATTGCATCTTATAACATGATAACATGGGCGTCAGCTGTCACGCCCCGAACAAGAAAAGTCATAACAGTCCCGCCGTGTAAACTAATCTAAGATAGAAGCTGACCTCACAGCTGCTATCGTAGACACAGTTTACACAAGGCGCACAACTCAACCAACTTGAAACGTCTGTTCTGACATATGTTAATTTCCAAACCTGTGATAGAGTTTTTACAAAATATTTGTTCTATATAACCTGCTGTTTAGTACCATAACAGTATTTAAACAAACATTTCCCGTCCAAGGGTAAAGTTTACAATCAGAGTTTATTAAAAAACACAGGTTTTGCGTTCTATATACAATAAGTTAGAAAACTAGTGGGCTCCCAGGGAATTCCCATTTAGTTTTCCTCAAAACTTAAAGACAAAGCCAAAAGCTCTGGTTCAATTAAATTCCTTGATCCTCACTTTCCCACACAGCAGCACACTAACCTGGGAACGGTGATACCTGAACATCTTGCCTTCACTCAACACCTGCAAAAGATTCTGTAGGGATGTGAGCACAACCAGCTCGATAAGTGGGACGGAGTCAGAAAAGTACTGTATAATCACGAATAAGGTTAATAATCATGATGAAATGCAATGCAATCACTCAAATGAAAACATCGCATAGTGTTAGCCGGTTCACTGTGAGGTTAGAGAAATTTCATCCGCTCTAACCCGGATTGAGGAGTTTCATCGCGACTTAAGTTAGACCAAACCCAGGCTTATGCAATGGAGAACACCCTCCTCCCATGACCACCTTCGAACCACAGCCCCCGACCTTGCCGCGACCCCCTCACCTGTCGCTTAGTTCGACTAAGGATGGGGAAAGGACCATTTCAACTATCCTCATCGAAGGAAGTCGGTATTTGGCCTAACACTCTTAATCGTTTTCCCCTAATGGGTGATTATGCATGTCCAATTACATTTTAGTCGAATAACCGTTAGTGTTAATCAAAGGTGATCGACAAGTTCATACAATATGGAATCCATGCAAATATGCAGAACAGCACACCAAGGAGTTGAACTCCTGTCACAACTGAGTATCATTCACACACATAGCATGCGCATAATCATCTAACTACAAACACAACCAGAAGTACTCTTGGGTTTCCGGATACTTTAAATAGCACCCAAACAGCGGTGAAGCCACAACCCTAACTTACTTGTTTAGATGTTCGATATTGCTGACTTGACTTGTCAACCGTCTTTGTATTGGAAGGTCCTAATTACACAAAAGGTCCAAATTCAGTTTTCGTAATAATTACGAAAACATTAGGGTTTTATATAAAATGGTTATATTTATATATATATATATATATATATTATTTCCATAATATATCGTCATGTTATCACTATATATCAAATTAAATTATTAATTATTGATACTGTACACCATATATACTATTACGTATTATATATCGTTTCGATCGTATCGAAACGTACTTTTTATTTATTAACTCACGTTTTCATTCCGGTAAGGTTACTGGAATTTGTATGTTCTTGAATTTGATATAGTCTTGAGCTAAATTACTTAAGGTTGTCCGATTTCAACAAAATTAGTATCATTGGGTTCGTATAGACCTAACGACACGTTTTACGACTCCTGTTTCTAGAGGTTGCTTTTAACGGGTAGTTTAAGTTTTTAATACAATTATACATAATTATATGAAAACGATCGTATTATACATGATTTACATTATTAAATTATATTTTATCTAATTTGTCCTTATATTGTAACAATATGAGTATTATTCAATTCTATTATACCTAAAGTGTATCCCGATAAAAAAAAATAATAAATAAGATAAAAATTTCCATTAATGCCATCTGATAAGCAATCCTTTATATAGCTTTTGGTTAATTCGTTTTAGCCTATTAATATTACAAATACATCCCAACTTGTAATTTAAGCTATTTTACTTAATAAATTCGTAATACATAGTTCGGGTTACCAAATAATTCCTCGAAAATTTCTATAGGATTCTAAAAATATAGGAAATTCAGTTATCACTTGGTTTTAAGTTTCCGAACTATTTTCTATATTTTCATATTAATAATTTTCCCCCTAAATTATAATAAATTATTCAATTATAATTTTTTTAGCACCAAATTAATTTCAATCTGACTCAATACTATCATTATTTATTATAGATCAGCACATATCCATTTCATCAATTAATTTCATAATTTCCTATTAAATTCATAATTTCAGCCTATTTTCGAGCTAATTTCAGGCCTAAAAATGAAATAAATATTAAAATTATTCAAATAAAAATTTAGGCTACGTAGCAATTACCTATATATCATACACATCCTATACAAAAATTTTCAGCTAGAAACAACATCATATAGTACATTTATTTCACAAATATAAATTTGGGTGAATTATAGATTCCTTAATAAAGTATATTAAACATTACGAATTTTTCAAAAATAAAAATATCACATAAAAGTATGTCTAAAAGAACCTAAGTGTAATTTTTTTCATAATTTTTTAGGCGGATTTACTATTTTTTAGAAATTATTGAAAAACAGGGCAGAAATTTGACCTTGGTGTTCTTGGGTGCTCCGATGGCCGGTGGCGGTTGGGCAGTTGTCGGACGGCCTGCGCGGTGGGTGGACCATGTGGGGTTGGCTGGGTTTCACAGCAAAACTACTCTAGGTTAGGGTTCCACACTTTCACTGATTTTTTTTTTCTGTTTTTTCTAAATTTTTTTTTCCATGATTTTTTATAATTTTTCTTTCTAAGTATTTCTGATTCCAAACTGCTAAAACTTTCATATCTGATGGTGTTGGCTTTTTATAGTGCCTCAAAGTCGGTTAAGGGATTTTTTAAATTATTTTATATTTTCTTTTCTAATTTCTTTTTTTTTTATGCATGAGGTGTCCTAAAGTTATAAATTCACTTTTGAATCAACAATCCCCTTTCCCATTCTCCTGCCATGCCTCACGTCCAGCAATCTCCAATGTATTTGATTAATTTTTCTTTTTTTCTTTTATTAGATAATTACTTAAATATAGATATTATATGTTAGAATTAGTTATTTAATTAATATACAAGTTTATACCCTATGTAAATAGCATGTGAAATATATAGCTTTACTCATATAATTAAGTTTTTAGTAAATCTTTTATTTTTTGGATACGTTCTAAAGTTAATTTCATGAATTCAACACAATAAATATATAATTACACAATTTTGGGTTAATTTACGGGTATAATTATTATTTATACCGGGTATACTCGAAAAATTACGTGTATTTTTATATAATAAATTATCCTGCATTATCTCATTTTATAGCTCAATTAACTTATCTCTAAGTTCTCGTTGCAATCTAAGTTCAATTTTAGGAGTTCCGAACATTTTAGTGTTTTATTAAATATTTCAATTTCTAAAGGCAAAATTGGGGTTTCGGGTCATTATTACTAAAATCTAACTTCACTGTAATATCTCGACTAACTTTTTCATTCTAGTCGCAAAATTTGGGCTCAATTAGATAAGTTATCCTAAAAGCCCTAACTCTGAGCTCGGTTGTTCTAAACTCAATTTTGGGAGCTTACATCAGCATCACATAGTAGAATGGGGGATCATGCCTAGAGAATTCATATTGTATTTTGTGTATTAAAAGTTGTCATTAAACGACATACTTCATGCAACATGTTCTTACCTCGACCTTTGGGAACTACTTGGCTCTAGGGAGTGCCGCCATTTGCTTGAGGCCGTGCAGTGTTTACTGCTAAGAGTGATATCAATGACAAGAGACTTTGAATTAGACGTGGGTACCTGGATCTTAACGTGTCGAAATACTTCTTAACCCAGGCAACGGAAGGCGTTAAAATCGTGTCGTATACAATCACCGGTAGACTGTATATACTGTTGCATTGCATATGTTTGACCATGCATTCATACACTTGTTTAATAACTTGCTTAGTATCACTCGTTGTAGAGTAGATAGGTTACTCACTAAGCAATTGAGCTTATCCCCCTATAGTTTATTATTGCAGCAGGAGTTGTGGCTAGAGCCAGGCCACATGATACTTGAGGTTAGTAGCACCAGCTTTGGATTAGGATGTAAAGAAGTTGAGAGCTTGAGTGAACCATTTATTTATATATATACGAACTCTCTTTAGTTTCCAATTATTAAGTATCTTTAGTTTGTAAAGTAGCATAAACTACTTATGGTGATTTATCTTGGTACTATATGACTAATTTAGGGGAAACTTGATATTTCTGCTTAGCTATGTTATGTTAGTGATCATTTGGATAGCTTAACTTTAATTTATATGTTCTGTTATTACTTAATGCTAGTTACTAGGACAAGGTTGTAGTTGTGAATACCTTGTGTAGTATGCTGAAAGCCCTTAATCAAAGATGGTGCTTGATCTCGGATCTTCATGTATTACATAGTAGTACAACTACCACTCTCCCCCCCTCCAGGTTGTGACAATAACTTTTTAAAAATATTATAGTATTTCATATAACTATCAACAATAGTATAAATTATAATATATAGAATACATTTATATAATTAATTAATTGTATTCAAACAATCTATAACGCCCCGCCTTCTAGGTTTCTACTTAAAAATTTTTTCTAACTTATGGTGCTTGAAGACAGTTCGACACTGCCATCATTGAGTTAAAGATAAAGCAGAATTTGTACTTCACCTATCATACAACAATATGAGATACTTGTTTTCAAATCTCTTTTCATACAATATAACCAATCACTATAGAAATCTTTATAATAGTGAGCCACACTCAGAGTATCACAACTACATAACTCTTGTATTATACATGATATTGTCATAAAAGGCACATTGCATTTATGAAGTTTACATTAAAGGCTTCACATAACAGCTTTATTCTTCTTGAGGTGTTGCCTTGAAGGTCTTGAGTTAAATCCTCCAATTACTCATTTCTTTCTCAAAAAAACTAACTCCCCTTAGCTAACTAAAGTCTTCTTGCCTTACTAAAGTGGTGTCTTTTCTATACTACTTTCCTAATATGAGGATAAGACAACTTATCCCCTTAACCTACTGTAAGCCGAGTAAGAGTAAATAGCAAATAACAGAACAAGTAGAATTATATCATAAGCATATAGGTAATTCACTAATTTAGTTATAGTATACCTTAGTCTAACCAAGCAATGCTAATGCACGCCATGCTAATGCACATGAGATGCATTAGTATTGATATCCTAGCATAGCCCTTATCCTAAACATCTGGGTAGTCAACGTTACCGGGCATCTAAATTACTTAATTCAAGAACCTAGAAAGGGGCTTAACAAACTCAACCTAGCCTAAGCTATGCAATTTTATATGCTCGAAAACCATCCATTGTAAATTAATGTGTTTACATTACAAAACTAAGCTTTCAAGTAATAAATTATTTGTTAAAAAAAAAACTCTAATTATCAAAATAAAGCTTAACAAAGTAAAATTCCAGTTTTAGAAAACTTAACCCATAGGTCCTTTTCAAGCCGTGTCATGAATGCATCATTTACATCCCAAAGAAGATCGAGTAACTATCAAACATCATAAGTAAGCTTATTCGTTAATTTGTCAGCCAAACCTTTACTTTACTTCTTTTACTTTTTTACTCTCTAAAGCCTCGATATCGAGTTCTCTTAAGTGAACACCTTAGGAGATAAGGGTAGTAGCTAGTAGCTAGTAAAGCTAATTTCTTGTCCAAGTTGAGTACAGATTCACATCATCAATTACAACCAAGCAATAGTACTATTAAAGTTGTCACAATCAATATCTAAGCATGATTCATTCAATATGTTATACAAAAGAGTTCAAAAGACGTTTCATAACTCATCAAACAAGATGCAACATTTGTAAACACAAGATCAATCATATTCATCACAGTTAAATAAGCTAAGCTATCCACTTACCAAGGCTACTTAGCAACTTTCTTTAAACACTTAAGCATTACACTGCTCATCCTCCTCCTATATCTCTTCTACACATGAAGTATACAATACCTTAATTTATTAAATGTTGAATATAAACTAAAATAACGATTTACTTGAGTGTAGAGTTTAGGGTTATTCCCTTTTAAGTTAGTTTTTTACTAAGTTTCTGATTCACTTTAGCTACATAAGGGTTTTTCTCTAGTATACTTCTTTACCAATGTTCTTACTAACTTTCTATCTCGAGGTTTAACCCAAAGATACTAGTAAGTCACTTCATATACACTTTGTAGTTTTTTATCCACTTTCTAATTAACTTTAGTTTAAATGTTTCATTGCAATCAACCTTTTGACTCACCTTTTGATCAATTTAGCCTAACACATCCAACTTTTTTACTTATCTTTTGTCTCCCCTATTTGCTCTCATAATTCACAATAATCTCTTCATCACGACTCCAATCCACTATTCAAAAAAGTTTAAATAAGATATCAACGTTTTGAAAAGTTCAAATAAGAGATTAAAATTTCACAAAATGGTTCAAATAAAAAATTCATAATAACTAATCTATAAAGTTATTTAAATTATTTTGTGAAATGTTGATCTTTTATTTAAACTTCTCGAAACGTTGATCCCTTATTTAAACCATTTTATAAAACACTAATATCTTATTTAAACTTTTTAAAACGTTAATTCCTTATTTAAACTTACCTCACATGTTAATCCCTTCTGCTATAATTCTCCCAAATTATATATAAAGAGTGATTTTTGGGCTTAATTTAGTGATAAATGTACAAATACTAATTTAGCATGTAATTAGGAGTGTTAGGATGTAATTTGTTGATATAGAATGATATTTGTAGCATTTAAAGTGTTAGATGTAATTACTATGTATATTATATAGTGATTATGTGTAAATTAGTGATATGTAAAATTGGAAATATAATAAGTAAAAAATATTATGTTAAAATTGATAATAATAATAATAATAATAATAAATTTGATATAAAACTTAAATTTAGGTAATTATATGAAAAATATAAATTTTTCTTACATTAAGAGAAAATTCGGTAGTTAAATTAAGAATAAAGTGTACTATACAGACTAGAATATTAGTTAAGACTAAATATGAGATTTATAATATAAAAATATAATGTGATTAATTTCACATAATGATTTAAAACAAATTCTTCGGGTTCACGTATGAAATCGTAATAAAAAACTAAACTAAAACCTAAATCGGAAACAAATTTAAGAACTAGATTAGAAATTAGCCTAGAATAGATTGGTAATAAATAATATATATATATATATATAACTTAGATAATCGAGTAAAAATCATAATTTAAAGCTTATATGTCATAAGAGTATAAATACTAAAAGAGTATTTATATTATAAGATAAGCGAATACAAGTTGAACTGCAAGAAGTTGAGTGAGCAAATAAAGGATTTTAGATATATTGGGTTCAATACATCAATGTATTTTGGAGTACTAAGGTATGGGGCTTATGATTGTACTTGTAGGTAGTCATATGTGCGTATGTTTGTATGTCTTTGATTACTTGCTGAATACTGTTGTCGTATTGTAGTGGTTTGTTATGAATCGAGTGGTATGAGATTGTTTGATCACCTTAAACTGAATTTGACCATATATGACCTAATAACTTAATTAGACATGCATTGTAACCCTTTAGGGGACAGTTAGAATTCTTCAACCAAATACCAACACTTTCAATAAGGATAGCACTGAATAGCATAATAGTCCCTTCTTTATCCTTAATCGAATTAAGTAATAGGAGAGGAGGTCGTGTTAAGGATAATAGCAATGGTTCAAAGGATAGTTATAGAGAAAGCGGTGCCTCCACTGCATAAACTTAGGTCTGGTTGTAAGCTATTGCATAAACGTTGAAACTCTTCAACTTAGATTAAAGTGGGTGAAATTACTATGATTTCACAACGAACTGAACTATGTTGTATGATGGCATTTGCGTGTTACATCGCACTTAATTAATTACTTGAATACCTTGTTTGTATTTGATGTACATTCTTAAGTCTCAATCCCAACTTATTAAACTGTTGGTTGCTGATATCTTTATAGACTTTCTTACAAGTACTAACTGAGATGACACGCTATAACTATCCCAATGTTAGTTTCCTTTTGGAGTGCCTTAGGGAAGTGAGGATCAAACTGGCTGATGACTTAAGTCTTTAGAGTTTTTCTTATTAACTCTTAAGTTTATGTGAAGTTCATGCAATATTTACCTATTAGACTACTATGGCATGTAAATATTTCCTAAGATCATAAGACAATTTAGGTATATCTATGTAAATATGACTTAAAGTTTCTAGTTCTATGTATAAATTTTATCAACAATCATGAATGAGCTATCTACTTCAAGACGAGAAGTTGTGTACGCCGTGTATAAATTGTATTAACAACAATGATTATAGGGTCAGTTACTATCATAGATTGATTTATATAGTGGGAATATTGTAACTTTACCACGTCGGGGCGTAACAATAACTCAACCCAATTGGATTTGATTTGACTCAAACAAGACTAACACAACTCTTGGACCAACAAGATGCATGAAGTAACTGACCAAGTACCGGTCTTAAGGTCAACATGATATGACTGAATCAATAGTAAAGACAAAAAACTCAACATAGAAGATACAAGAGTCATGACAGTCAAAGAACTGAATAAAAAAAAAAAAACTCAAAAGCCTTAGATTTGTCGTTTCCTTCTAAGCTTACTCATGTGTGCCTAAGCATATATGAAGAATGCCATTACATACTAATTCAGTTATGTCACATGTTATTTCTATTTACTTTCTTCTTACGATGGCTATTAGTGGGAATATATAATTTCCCTACTCATTCCTTAACCTATTCTTATTATACAAAAATACTATTCTTCTACCTCCTTAAGCTATTCTAGCTACTCTGGATAACCTCATACACACATTCCCATTGCTAGATTCTTATCTTTATAGAGCTTCCCTAGCTCACAACGTAACTTAATCCTTTTATTTGTTAATTCCAAAAATTATTTTTCCACAAATCTTCTACTTAAGTCCTTCAATACACTAATTTATTATGAATTTACCAAAATTTCCTCCTCAATATCAACTTAGGACTATCAATTTCTCAACAACTTCCTTAAGACTTCTACTTAGAACTCACTTTAATCTATGCTACTCATCATATTATCTATCTCTTCTTCTTAAATAATCTTGATCTATGTCCTTTGACATGCCTTAAATCTCATTTCCATCCTTACTTCGATTCTTTAAATCCACATAAATGCCTCAACTTTTCAATTCATCACTTCTCTAATCCTTAAGTTATGATATTCCGAGGTCTATTATACAAACCATACTCTAATACCACCCTATAATGCCTCGCCTTTTAGGTATGTGCTTAAAAATTTTTCCTAACTTATGATACTTGAAAGCGGTTTGTTACTACTATCCTTGAATTAAGGATAAGGCAGAATATATACTTTACTTGTGATACAACAATATGTGACACTTGGTTCCAAATCTTCTTTCATACAATGTAACAGACCACAAAAAAAATCTTTACAACAATGAGCCACACTCAAGAGTATCACAATTATACAACTCCTATATTATATACGATATCATCATAAAAGACACATCGCATTTGAAAAGTTTACATTGAAGCCTTCACATAATAACTTGATTCTTCTTAAGGTGCTACTTCTAAGGACTTAAGCCAAATCCTACAATTGCTCATTTCTTTCTTAATAAAACTAATTTCTCTTGACATTCTAAAGTTTTCTAGCCTTAGTAAAGTGGTGCCCTATCTAAACTGCTTTCCTAACTTGATGATAAGATAACTTATCTCCTCAACTTACCACTTTCTAATCAACTTCACTTTATATGTTTCATCTCAGTTTTGATTTTTTCAATCTCACTTTTTCGTGTATACTCTTCTTTTCCATCCACCTCAATCGGTGAACAAGCAAGAAAGAAGAGAGAAGATACAATAACTAAGAGTATGTCCAATCACCTAAGGCTTAGGGTTTCAAGGAATTGATTGTATATATTTAAATTACTTTATTTATTTATTTATTTTTGTTTCAATTGTGTTAAGGTTTGGCTTGAGTGTTTTTTAAATTGAGTTATCTTTTATTTGTTTTTTAAAAGGATAAATTTATAGTTAAAAGAAAATATTATTCCTTCCCTCCATTTCCATTTCACTTATACAGTCTGTTTTTTTTTATTTGTATTTAGTGTAATTGATTTGTTATGTGAATCCGGCTTTTAATTGAAAGATTAAAGAGCATGTCATTTCCATTAAGAAGATAAAATCAATGCGAAGAGAACTCTTAGCAAGATGCTTTTCTTAAGTGAATGATAAAAAAGTTAGTAAATTAATTTAATTCACATTATTAATTTTATGTTGGTTGTCGCTAAAATATATATTTATTTTTATTGAACTAGGTAATCAAAACCACATTGAAAGGAAACACGATTTCCATTCGTAGTGCCACAATCCTTGCAAAGAGAAAAACAACATTTAGTTTTAAAGGTAAATATTGCTAGCTTTTTTTTTTTTTTAAATGACTTATCAACATTATAGATTTGTGCATTTGCTAATATATTATTTTATGCCATCATTTACTTTACAGAGATCCTATTTAGTCGTCAATTCAAGGGGAAGAAAAAAAAAAGAAGAAGAAGAAGAAGAGATCAATTTGAACACCAATCCGATCCTCAATCTCCTTCTATTCATACTCTTTCCATCTTTCTCCATTAATTTGTTGTGTCATTTCATATTCCTATTCAACTTGAGTTTCAAAAGAAGTAATTATATGAACTAGGACTAGAATAATGAGTGGTTTTTACACTATGGAACAATTAGAGTTTTCTTGCTTATTTTGACCTAAGATTGAGAATTTATATATTTCAATTTTGATCAACTGTGTTGCCGAAATCATATAATCTCATGATAAAATTGAGAAGAAGTTAAAACAACAAACATTGAGATTGATTTACTAGAATCACTTCTCATCAAATGATTAAGGTTTTATTATTTGGATCTTAAAAACTAATTATTACTTCATAATTTCATTAGAGAGACCTTCTCAAAATCACCGTACTCTAAATCATTAGTCTAAATTCCACAAAAATTATTCTTTTTTTTTTTCATTGTTGTTATTTTTTTTTTCCCCAAATCATATTCATAAAAAAAAAAAAAAAAAAAAAAAACATATACATGTCTTGAAGAACAATCAACAAATAACAAATTAGACAGATGAGATGGTAGTCGATCGACCATATAATTACAACACATCCTATTTTTTAGCTTGGATCGGATTTAACTTTATTCTCTGCGAACAAATTTCAAAGAACAGCTAGAAAAACAGACTGTCAATTGAATTATATATTGAACAATTCCTTCAATCTTCCATAAGCACTTTGCTAGCTGGTCGATCGATTTCACCACCTGCAAAAAATGGGTCTCCTCTTCTACATGCAACGAACGACAGCGATGCACCACCTGTGTATAGTTACCTTCAAGTTCAAGCTCTTCTTAATTGCCAAAAGCTTCATTGGTATCACAATCCATTGATGTGACAGTAATTGCTGTTGCTTGGAAGTAATTTCCCTTCGTCGTCTCCACATACAATACCAAGTCCACCTCTTTCGTCGACACCACGAACACCTGAATCGAAATTCATCTTCACTTTCCCTTCCTCTGAAGCCGTCCAAGATAAACGTAGTGATCGCTGGCTTTGATCCTTGATGGAGTTAAAGCGTCTTCTGCTGGTATTTGCTGCTGCCGATTCCTCTGCAATACTTTGGATTGCTACTGCTGGAGAAGGCTTCAAGCTGTTAAAAAGCAAAAAGCATTTCGTTGCTTCCGTAGATACCAGATTACAAAAGTCATTCCTGAAAAAAAATTCTTTCATTTTTATTTTTTATTTTTCACAAGATAAATGCAGATTTTCAACCATTTCTTTAAAACATATATATCAAGCCTGGAGGTATTAGTTAGTTCGATTCTAATTCTAACGTTAAAGAAAGCAAAACTAGACAACTTCACCCAATCACATTGAAGAGAAATATGTTCAGCGCTTTCATTTCAGTCATAGAAACAACACTTGGGGGTCGGATCTGATCTTCTTACAAAATAAATTTAGATTAGTGGCCAATGGCATTAAATAGTGAAAAGAAGTAGTTTATCTAGATTTAGAGATGATTCTGAGAGCGTCTTTCTAATGAAAATATGAAGTAATGATTAGAGTTTTTAGGGTTCAAAAATAGATGAAAAATCTAGTATTAAACCTGAATCATTCGATGAGAAGTGATTTTAGTAAATCAATCTCAATGTTACTTATTTTAATTTTTATTTTTTTTTTGCTTAATTTTGTCACAAGTCTATACGATTCTCTCAATATGTTTGATGAAAATAAAAAAAAATATATAAAATCTCAATCTTAGATCAAAATTAGCAAGACGACTCTACTAGCTCCATAGTATAAAAACCATTCATAATTCTAATCCCAATTCATTTAGTCTTTTTGAATCTCGAGTTTAACTGGATTATGAAATGACGCAACAAATTAATAGAGAAAAGATAGAATGATTATGTACAGAAGGAGACTAGGGATCAAATCTGTGTTCAAATCGTTTTTCTCCATCTCCTAAGGACTAGTGAAAATTTAAGATATTAAGAAAAAGCTAACCAAAATTCGATTTTGAAAACAGGCCATGAATGGTAAAAATGCACAAATTTATAATTTTGAAGAATCATAAACCAAAAAAAAAAAAGAAAAAAGAAAAAAAGAAAACTAGCTATATGCACCATCAAAATTGAAATGTCATTTTTCTCTTTGCACGGATGGCAGTCCTGCGGCACTAGAAAAGGAAGTTGTGTCTCCTCTTAATGTGGCTCGGATTAGCTAGTTCAATCAAAAAAGTTATTTCAGCAACAAATGGCATATAATTAATAATGTGAATTAGACTAATTCACTAATTTTTTTTTTTGATGATCCACTTAAGAAAAGTATCTTGATGTTGCTAAGAGTTCTCTTGACATCAGTTTTGTAATCGAAAGTATTAGGAATTTTCTTAATGAAGTATACTCATTAGTCTTTGAATTAAAAATCAAATTGACAAAACAAACCAAGTAACTAAATACAAATAAAAACCAAATAGTAGAAGTGAAATAGAAACGAAGGGAAGAAGATTGTTTTTTGCCCGAATGGTTTTCTTTTATATATATATATATATATATATATATATATATTATCTTAGAGATAAAATTTTTCACTATGAAATAGTTAATCTCTAACTCGTAGAATTATGTCAAATAAAGAGAAATAACTCTAAATATTTATAGACTCTGGGACTTGATGGCCGCAATCAAACTATCTTAGTGATTAACATACAAGATAGAGCTTTTACATTTCATAATTATCTTGAATGAGCTTACTAAAAGACCTAAAATAAATAGTCTTTCTTATGAGAGCACAAACTTACCTAAGAAAGCTTAGAGATGAATGAATAGGTTTGACAATCCTATTTCGAGTCCACCAACTCGGTTCTCCTTAAGTTATCCTAATAAATAGACTAGACTTTTTACTGCCATTACCTAACCTAAGGAGTCAAATTCAAATTAATAGTGGGATTAGTCCAATATAATTACATACTTGAGCCCCTTTACATTTTATTCCTTGACCAAAACTCTTGGATGAAGTTTGAGTATTTTGGGAATTAATTTGATGTTTTGATTAAGTAGGTCACTTCATGGCTTTTGTACGTTGCAATGTGACGACATCATTACCAAGTACTTTCATATAGCTAAAGATGTTACTTTGTTGCCAATCATAGCATATTTGCTAAAGTGTAGATGTTAGGGTTTCTATTAAGGTAGTTACATGCAAGTCATAAGAGACTCTCATTACACATGACCTCAGAGTAATAACGTACATATAATACTAAGTGAGATGACTATGAGAGAATCTTAAGAAGGAGAAATAAGCAATCTTAGAGTCTCCAATCCATAAGTGGCAAATAAAGGAGTTTAGGAAACCTTAGGCATCAACTTTGTAGTGCTTGAGCATTTAAAATTGTTACTTGCCTGAACTGCTTGTTTAATCTTAGAAAACAAAGGTTTTATATAGGGATATCATTTATCTAATTTTTTGAATTGTGTCAAATGGGGGGAAATGGCTGAATATTTATAGACTTTTGAACCTAATGATATCCGTCAGATTATCTTATTGATTGATGAATGAGATGGAGCTTACTTATTTCATAGTTTATCTTAAATGAGCTTACTAAAGGATCCAAGGCTATATAAGTGTTTGCTTGAGAAAGGTTGGAAGTAGATAGAACAATATAACAATTCTTGTTTTGAACCGTTTTGAACCCACCGAGTCAATTCTCTCATGTTAATAAATAAATCAAACTCCTTAAGCTCTATCACCTATATCAAGGAGTTAAAGCCAAATTAATAGTAAACTTAGCCCAATATATTAAAATAGCAATTTAAGCCTATTATGGATAACATATATGATTTTGATTTTCAATGTGTCTTGACCTCTTTTATTACTTTGTTTTCCATTTCTAGAATAAGTTTACCATAATAGTTAATGCAATAGCCTAGTATTTCTAAAATCCCTAAGAGCATATTAATTTCTTTTGTCTTTTTTCCTTATCTCATGATAGATTTGAATATCATTAAAAGGAAGGAAGTATTAATTTGAAAGATATTAGTCTAAAATTAAAAAAGGGGTTTGGTAAGTTACTCTACTAAATTCTTTAGTAACATTAATTATACGAGGTATTTACATATACCCCATTTAATCGAGTAGGCTTTAAGTGGGCATTGAGAACCACACATTTGATTCTAAATAAGAGCTTTTGAGAACTTGGTTGTATAGGGTAAGATACGGGTATTTGATATATTCATATTTTGAATATATCTTAGTTTCTAAACTCCAAGCTATATGTAGACACATAATTTTTGCCCTTCCATAGTCTTAATTTTTATTTTCACAAAAAGGGTCCTAATTCAAAAAATAAAAAATAAAACAAATAAATAAATAAAAAAAAAAAACAAAAAATTAATAAAAATAATAAAAATTAACAAATAATGAAAATACAAAAAAAAATAAAAAGGAAAGGAAAAATCATAAAATTTTCGTAGAGTTTTAGGAAGTAATTTATATTAGGAATAATTAATTTTAGTGATTAGTTTTAGTTTTAGTTTAGTTAAAAATTTTATTTTAGGAATTCAGATAGTTTAAATATAATTTAATTGTAATGAATATTAAGGTACAGACCAGCGGCCTAATGGATAAGTAGCGGAGTATTTGGGTAGATTTAGTTAGAGAGGTCAAGAAACTAGAAACACAATAGCAATAGGAGCCCCTATAGAAACTTGCAACACAACAGCAACGAATGACATAACCAGCAACAGGAGCCCCTATAGAAACTAGAAACACAACAGCAACGGATGAGCAGCAACTCATCGCAGTTCATCCAACAACAGCATCCTTCATCATCGCAACACGTCCCTTGATCCTTCGATAACAATCAAGTTCGATTCGATCTTATTTTATTTATTATTATTATATCAAGTTATGTTATTAATGATGTATATATAAATATGTGCATAGAATAGTATATGTTTAGTATTACTTTCCTAATATTAAGTAGATTAGATAAACATTTAAGTAAATAATCATTTAATAGTAGTCATTTAAATAGGGATGTGAATATTAGTTTAAGAATCGTTAACATTAGTTTTTGTTATTTATAGATCTGTATATTTTACTAGTAAAATATAATATAATGTGTGAGTATGTTGATATAGGGGTTTTAGTATTAGTTTTCACGTAAACATATTATATGAAATTATTTTATTTTAATAGTTCGTTATATATATTAGTTTAAGTTTGGCATTAGGTTGTTTTAAAATTTCTCATTTAGAAAAAATATTTTCTTTTTAGAAAAAATAATAAAAATCCTTTTTTTTTTTAATTTTAGGGTTTTTAGCGAAATTTTTTTATAAAACAATAACATTTAAGAATCAGAACCCTTTTTGTAAAAAAAAAAAAAAAGAACAATTACACATTTGTTATAAACACACTTGAATGCACCCCTCAGACCAATTCTATAGTTGTGCGCATGATAGGATTAAGATCCAATCTGTTCCCTTTCATTAGCTTTGCGTGCTTTGCCTTGCAGGTACGTAATAGTGGTTTTTAATTATTGTCTATAGGTTGTTTTATTTATTTATTTTTATCTCACTTAATATATTGATAGTTATTTTTAAGACTTGTACTAATTTTTTATTTTTTTTTATTTTATTTTTATCATGTCTTTAATTGCTAATAATTAATTATAGTATTAGTGTCTAGTGAACATATGTTAAGTTAAGTTTTAGTTTATTTATTTTTTATTATTATTATTTTTTTTTAGATTTCATATTTTCAAAATGATATTTTTATAAAATCTCATATTTTACAAAATCTTATTATTTGCATATTGTATTAATTTAGAAAAATTGCATTAGGCATGTTAGGGTTTTCTAGGTAAAAAAAAATCATTTTGATGTTCATAAAATAAAAAAAAATCTTTAATTGACTTCTTTTTTACAGCAAAACATCTTTTTCCATGGTTTAGGCTTGTTTTCCATAGTTTAGATGTCTTTTTTATAGTTTATGTTTCTTTTTTATGATTCATACATGTTTTCTATAATTCAGACATCTTTTCCATGATTCAAACGTCTTTTCTATAATTTAGATTTTTTTTTATTCTATGGTTTAAACATCTTTTTCATAGTTTAGATATCTTTTCTATGATTAAGGCATCTTTTCTATGATTAGGAAATTTTTTTCTTTCTTTCTTTTTTAATGTTTTAAGCATCTTTTCTATATAAAAATTCCATCATATAGAACATTGCATATTTCATAAAATCTTTAGGATTTTTCTTGAAAATAAAAAAAAATATCACTTAGTTATTTTTAAATAAAAATTTTAATTTGTCACTTTTCAAAAATTAGGTTTTTAGGTTTTTTTTTTTTATAGTTAAGAATAAAAATTAGGCTTCTAGGGATTTTTCTTAATAAAAATAAAATGGTTAATAAAAACGCAAATTCAACCAATCATTTTTTTTAAAAAGAACCAATACGTTAAAGTTTTCGAAAAGAACTACGATCATCTGATCCCGACTAGCGGGTACGTAGACATCTTCGGGGCGACGATAAAATTTGGAAAAAGTTAGGTTCTTTTTTCTTTTGGTTTGATTTATTTATTTTTTAAACATTATAATTAGAAGAATAATCCTAATTTTGGTAAATAAATAGTGGTACCTGTTAAGGGTTTAATAGGTTAGCCCTCGAACTTAGAACCCTCTGGTTTTTTCATTTAAAATTAAAATAAAAAACTGGTAGCTAAATCGTAATCAATCCACCCAATTGGTTAAGGTTTCTTTTTCTTTTCCCGATTTCGGTTGGGTGGCGACTCTAAAAAATTATTTTTAATAAAAAAACTGGAATTTCTCAATTTTTTTAGTCGATGATTAATATTAAATGGGTTAGAGTTTAGTATTAATCAAGAAATGAGAAATTAATTTTAAATAAACATAAACTGGTAAATCAGGCTTGACACTAGATATGGTTTTAACTTCTAAGGTACTCTATACCCATCTTATAAAATTTATTAGATAATGTAATACATATTAATATGTTAAAAATAACCTTATATTTTTTTTTTCAACCAAGAAAACTAAAGAATAAAAACAATATTAAATTTATATTAAAAAGAAATAGCTTAAGCTCAGTATGAAACCTAAACCTAAAGCTTATTTCTTTCTTAGTTTTGACACCAGATTCTCACCTAACCTGAAGCCCATCATACAAGCGAATGGTGAGCTCGTCCTCCATATTGTAATCAACCAGGCAAATTACGCAAAATCTCACCCAAGCAAACCAACTTGACCACTAAGCTCATATGCATAAACTAACTAGCATAAGTGAGCTTGTACTCTATACAACAGCCTATTCGAAGAGTCGCACAATGCCACACCTGAACAAACGGGCTCGACCACTAACCCTTCGCGTGTTGATTACTTAGTGTCAACTTATGTCTCAAATCATTCCTAATGAAGTAACTATCGACCTTTCTCTTGACATCTTAACTCGATCTTTGTCTCTAGCACCTTCTTTCTGCTGCAGTTAATGGTCATTTAACATCCGTGATACCACCAATAGACCTAATAGTCCTTACTGTTGCGGACCTCTAGGCTACGAATTTGGTTGCTTAGTTGATCATGGTCAATCATCTTCAAAGCCATTCAATCTCCACTATAGTGTATGCTACCTGCCAACGACTAATATAAGCAAACCTTAAGCTTCTACGTGTCCAGGTGATCTTCCATAAAAGGTATTTGGCGCCATGAGATAAAGGGGAATGGACTTATCTTTTCCCTTATTCCTCTTTACTAAAAAGACCTTCTCAACTCGACCACAAACTCGCACTGGACGAGCACTACTCCTTGGGTCCTTAGTACTCACCACCTCTTTCCTTTTGTCCTCTTTACTAGCTTGAACGTCAAAGGGCTTCCATAGTTGCACCCATATGAGGCTTTTTTATAGGGATTAAAGAGTTGGAGACAAAGCCCAGGTCTATTCCTTTCAAGCTTTACCCAAGCCCAGTTATACCCAATTGATTCAACCATAATCAACACTCGATAACAAGACTTTATGCTACCCCTCTCTTATTGTCTTTTCACATCTTCTTCCCTAAAGCAAAGTGCTTTCTTAACCCCAATTTACTCACCTTCCGTTGCTATATGAAAAAGGCATGTTTACAAATTTCAACTTTAGTCTTTGTTTGTTTATTTTAATATACTTCTCTTAATAAACAAAGCTTAAAAATAACAACTAAAAGTTTCAAGAGGCAATATATATTGTTAGCTTAAAAGAATTTGTATCTTCTTTTCTCTTGTGCATATACCCTAATGTGTTTATTTAATGCTTTTGCTAATAAAATATGCTTTTTAACATTAAGTTATAGATATTGTTTGAAAAGTATTTTTTTTTTATGTAAAAGAGTATATAACCAAAATATGCTATTAAAAAATGTTTGTAGTTGAAATTTATGAGAAAATAGAAAAAAATTACAACTTTCACCTAATGCCTTAAAAGTTTTATAAGGTATAGCTTTTAGGATATTATGAGTAAGTTTTCATACCAAAATTTGAAAATCGATACTAAAGTATAAATAATGTCTTGCATCCAACTTGTCTTGTATTCATTCAACTCTACTACTTGTATCCACTCACCTTAACATTTTTTTTAATCTATTTAAGTAAATAATATCTTTATTATCAAATCCATTAAATTAATCATTTACCTTGAATAAGTAATAGAGTTTGCACAATATTTTTTAATCCTTTTTTTTTCGAATTTCAATTATTTATTTTATTTTCATTACTTATATAATTAAATTTTTAATATTTTTTATTGTGTCATATAATTAAATATATCTAATATTATTATTTTATCAAACTGATTATTCTAGACCAACTAAAAAAAAAAAAACCTAATAGATTGGGTGGAATTTGGAAGTGCCAGTTTTCAATTGAGGTTAAGGTAAAAGAAAAAGAAATTGATTCATTATTTTTAAAGGAAAAGTTTAAAGTTTATTCGAATTAAAAGTTTCCGAAATTCTCTTTGAAATTTGAAGAGGAAAAAGAAAATAATAATAATAAATAAAAGAAGAGGGAGAAAGATAGAAAGAATAAAAGAAATTTCGCTTTTCAGCGAATGTTTCTTTCTAGCAGAGCAACGCCCTCAGGGCGCGGCGTTCTAAACTTTCATTGCCGCCTCCCTCCAACACTGTTTCGCAGGTACAGAGACAGAGAAAATGTGGTATCTGAGAAGTGCTGGTTTCAATGTCATCTCGAGCAGCCTCCATGTCCATGATTTTGCAGCCAGATGGGCTTTACTACCACGAAATTTCAGCAGTCGCACCGATCTATTTGTTGGAGGTATCTCAATTCTCTTCCCGCTCCATTTTCCACTCTCTTCTGCTGTTGATTACGTGTTATTATTGTTATCTCTTTCATAGAGCAGGTCTTTCCTATGATACCAATGAAACTGTTCTCAAGGAAACATTTGGCGAGTTTGGTGACATAATTGAAGGTAGATAAGTAGAATATATAAAGAATTCTTTTTGCTTGCTTTGGTTGCCTGTAGAAAGTTCAACATAACAGTTTCGCCTCTGTTTCTTGCCAGTCAGGGTGATATGCGACCACAAGAGTGGTCGATCCAAACGGTACGGCTTCGTGCGGTTCGATTCCGAGAGTGCTGCAAGCAAAGCTCTTGAAGAAGTGAATGGCAGGGTTAGCACTATGCTTTTTTCAATAATTAGCTTGCTAGTATCTCTATCCATAGTTGTTAAAATCGTTAGTCAACCATACAATTTTACAAGTTTATAATTTTACGATATTTTTCTTAATTAAAATAAAAATAAAATTGTTTAAGTACAAACTTGGTAAAATTATGAATTTTGATATACGATTTTACTGGTTTTGTATAATTCTGTACAATTTACCAACTCAAAATGTTAAAATTAGCAGTGGAATCACTGTTTTAATAACCATGTGACTCCTCCATGGGTAGTTAATGCCTAAAGCTTCTTTCATGTTTCTCATAGTTGGTAGATGGGAAGAACATTCGTGTGTACTATGCCCAAGGAAAACAGAAACGCCAATGAAACTGGTCAGTGCTGGTTGTATGAGAATTCCTTTTGCTTAGTATTGCTTCCGTTTCATCCTAAGGACAATGTTTTTTCCAATAATTTTGTAGGGAGGTTTCTTAATTTATGCACTCATCATCCTGAAGTGGGAAGAGGAGTTTTATGAGCAGTTGAACTTCCTAACATAATGATTGTGTTGAAAGATTGCAACAGGCTCTCCTGTGAATGATCTTCAAACAAAAGAATGAATCCAACAGAAACAGAAGCGAGAAATGCAGCAAGGATTCGTATGCATACGTTGTACCTAGAAAGCTTTCCTGATTGAGTATTGCTATGGATAGCCTAAAAGTTCTGTGCCTTCACGAGTTGTTTTACGAAATCATGTCATCCACTAATTTCTTGATACACTTCTGATTCCTACATGCGCGTGCTCATGGTGTTCGAGTATTATACTTGTAGTTTGATACTGCTTTTGTTATGATGGGAAGTTTTCATTACATTGTGTGGCAAATGCCTTTTGTGTAGAGGGGTGTTTCCCGTCTATCTGCATGAAATGTATAATTTGTGGGAGAGCCGGGCAACTTAAATCTTTTTCAGATTTTCTCAGAACAAGTTCAATGAAGGTGTAGGGTTTATTATCTGACATGTTCCTCCTCTTTTTGGCCAACAGATTATAGAGTAAAAATGCCCTCATCCGGACAAGAGATTATAATGCAAAATTGGTGGTATTGCTGCATAGAATAAGTTCATCAACTTTGGAGCTGGTGTTGTGGCAGATGTAAATTCTGTAAAAGAATACATACTTGTTTTGAATCTATTGCTGTTGCAATCTTCTCTCTTAGGGGATCAGGTTTGTTATGTAGTTTTTCCTGGGTGAAAACATTCGTTTCTCTTGACTTTCTTCCCAATTTCCTCCTATGGTGAAAATTCACATCGGGCTCATTGCAGTAGCCCCAAATATCTAGAATCTCTGATTTGGTTTAAAAAACAAAACATGGTCTTTCCATTTTGTAAAGTTTGGCTCCTAACTAACTGCCTCCCCATCACCAGCTAAGTATAAAGGATAAGTGACTGCCCACTTACAACAACATATAATGTGAAGAAATGGGAATTTGCATCACATCCCTAACCAGCATGCCCTAACTGGCACGTAAACTTACACACAGCAATGCCATGGCTGTCGCATAGAGCACAAGCAGAGAACACATGTAAATAAAACGCCCAACCATCTGTCCCAATTGTGCTAGTTCTAACAGAGTTGTGGTGCCTATAAATATGACAAAAAGGGACTATTTTAGCAGCTGACTGCTCCTGACTTTGGGCATAACACTATTATCTTGTCACACTTTGTTTTTGATATCCCATATGTAATGAAGGCAACACAAAATGGCCGATGCTAACCCAAGACATCATTACTCCAACCAAACTCTCATGGTTTGGGATACACTATATGGTATAGACGTGCCAGAGGTACTGATACCAAAGTGAAAAGGACAATATAAGACTTTAGCAAAGTGAACAATATAAGAGATGTTACAGCAAATCAACCAAACTTCTTGTAGAATTAATTGAAAGTGAAATTCATTGGCTTAACCTGATAAAAAGGATAATAGCTATGTGGCAAATAGATGCTGTTGCGGTCCCTATGTTGAGACCATTAGTGAGGCATTTAGCATGTGGCATGTGTTCATATGAACCATCAATGGCTTTTGTTTCTGTGTACATCAAATCGAGTTGGAATGTAGGCTTTATCTTCATTTCATGGTGATCTTGAGGTAAATTTTGATAGTAAAGATATGTTTTGCAACCAAAAAGGACCATTAAATGGGTGTTTTGAAAAAGCTTACCAGGTGGTAACAATAGTTATCAGGATATTGAATGTGGTATTTGTCTTCTGGAATCGATATGCTTATGATGAATCTGTTCTCAAATAAATCCCACCTAGGCCATGAGAAATCTGGAAGACAACATGCGGTTCTGTTAGCTAAATCCTACAGATTTGAGCTCAAGATCTCTTCATTACATTCTCTTGAATTATTTCTATTTGAAAAGTCTTGCACACAGAACCACAGACTGCAAGTTTAATATTTCTGTTACCGGAAAATGAAAAATTAAAAAAAAAGTTTAATATTTCTTGAAAGGTTGGCAGATACTCAAAATCTCTTACATTACCTCCTTTCCAGAATCTCAAGATATGCTTTCTTGTTCTTGGAGAGCCTCCTCAACTCTTCAAACTGCTGCTCTGGCACTCTCAATTTCAGCACAAGCAAATGCTCTTTCCTCGTCAAATAGCTTCTTAGCATCTGCAGAGGCCTACCAACGAAGGAGATGGTATCCTTGCATCAAGATATTATGTACAGATCAATCTTATACATATAATAGAAACTGTTTTTTCCCCAAGAATATCATGATGTCATAGGATATCTGCTGCCAAAACTTCAATAACAATAACGAATTTCGACTGCTTCAAGTGTTATTTTAGAATTGTTATATGATCACGCCTCTTATTGATGTTAGGTAAACCGTTAACCTTCAGAAAAAAGTTTCAGATTTACAGATTATGTTACAATATACATTTGTAGTTAATCTGCACATCCTCCAAGAGTACATAAAAATGAATTATTGAAGAATAAATTCTCTTCCAGCAAAATTGGCTTATTTAGTATAGAGAAGGGCTGTCGTCTGTACCTGCTTAAGAAAGCTTGCTAGTTTCTTCACTTCTGCCTTCTCTTGAATTAACTCTCCTTCTTGTTGAGTCAACTGAACTGCTAATGCTTCAGTAAAGCATGGTACCTATGACATCGACATAACTCCATATCGTTGTGTATTGTGTTATTGGCTAACACCATTGTAAAGTAGAAAGGGATTCATTACTAAAAGAGAGACAATCTAGAGATGGAAACTTATAGAAGAGACACCAAATAGATACACAAGCACATATCACACATTTTATGGACCATATTGATGCATAAATAAAACCCTTACCATAGATATGGCTTCTATTACATCATCCTTGTTCCGACCCGCAGCTCGTCCGTTCAAAGATTCCAATGCATGCATCTCTCAGCTTCTTCAGAAGAACATGTTTCTCTACAGAAGCGACCTACTAATGGACTTTCTTTCATTTCCTACATGCTGATGCCTTTATATATTTGCATTTACATGCTTGAACAAGTTAAGATGATATGGCATTGAGCCCAAGCTCCGACTCAAAACTTTAGAGTTTAAGCTCGATTGAAAACTTTTAAGCTGGATTGAGGTTATATTTTAAGTTCAAGTTCAACTTCAAGGGGTATTCAACAAGCTTGAGTTTGATTCAATTGCATTCATGTAAGCTTAATTATCAAAGAAAAAATCCTATCAATTAATGTAATATTAATAACCAAACTTGATTAATATTTAAGCTTGAGTTGAACTTAATTATGTTTATGAACGAATGGAGCGAAATATCGTAACATTTGATTTTGACTCAGTAAACTATTTAAATAACTTAAAGTTAAACTCAACACCTGATTTTGACTCAATAAACTATTTAAATAACTTAAACTCAACGGGGGGGCTGCTATCAAATCATGTGCATTTGGCCAAATAACCTGCTGGTATGGTTGACTCATTTCTGCCCCTAAAAAGACCACTATAACTTCATTATGTTCTCTTGTCATGGAGGTGGAGATGTAACGTAATTTAAATTATTACTATTATTATTTTTTTTCCCCTCTTATTCTTATTTTTTCTTTAAAAAAAAAAAAGAAGAGGAAAAACCAAGTATTTTGTCATGTGAGTCTTGATATTTAGTTCTACTCGGGCTTGACAGTGCAGGTACTGTGGAATGGGAACTTTTGTTCATTCGTATATTTTGCCTAAATCTGAAACATCAATGTCTCAAGCTGACGTTGGGTTCTCTTGCCTTTATTTTAGACATGATAGTGAACTGCAATTACTTATATTAATTATTTTAATTCCCTTTTGTATCAGCATAAGCTAAAAGATAGATACCTTGAAAAATATATCGCTCTATATCTTGTCAGATGGTTGAATAATAGCAATATTACAAAGCAGGCATATCTGATATCTAAAGTGCCTCTTCCTACAATTATTCTCACAGGACGAGAATCTGTAACAGGACCTGACCGACTTATGGAATTAAATTAAATACACTTCATGGCAACCTATATATCTATAATTAACCCCAACAAGTTGACCTGGTAGATAGGGATTAAGAATTCCCATAATATTTTGCTTTAAATCTGGGGACTAAATTCTACTTAGGATGCACCTTAACCCACTTATATGACATAAGTTGTATTTAATTGGTCCATCTTGTAATGTTGTTTATATGTTGAAAAATAACCCATCAAATCATGTCTGAGCTACTCTATTGACAAAAGAAAGCACCCCTTACACATAACAAGAATCCAAAACAAGATAGTGAGATGGTTGCTTTAATCCGTCAACGCATTAAGGTTCATGTTGCTCTAGTCATCATTTTACATCATTGGCAAAAATGACCTCAACAATCGAATCCAGAATGGCTTTTGACAATTTACTGCTGGGATGGAGCAACTCTAGTTTCATGATCAGCTTGGAGTCAATTTTCTCTCCTTTTGCACGGCCAACTATTATGCTTCAGAATAAAATTTACAGAATGGCAAAAAACTTGAGCTGAATACAGCAAAATGCAAATCTTTTGAGGAATGTCCTTTGGATACACAAACTCAAACGATTCTATGTTGATCCGAGAGGCAATATCCATGAATTTTGGAAGTTTGCCTTTTTCTTCCATCCTGATTGCATGCATGGGTCAGACAAATGAACGTGTTGTTAACAACGTTCACCTACTTTTTAAGAACCTTGTTGGTTAAGTTTCTTTTCAGCAGGCTCCACAAAAATCATCCTTCCATCAATAATCTGCAGAAGCAAGACCTGAGATTAGTAACTTAAAATGAGGTAACATCCAATAGTGCCTGAATCGGCATAAATGCAGGGTTAGTAGAAAGTTCATGGTTCTGGTCACTTGGTGTAGCAGAAATACGTATGTGGGATCAGGATGTGATAAGACCTATGGCCAAAGTCTTGAAGCCTGAATAAAAAATCATCATTTGCATTTACAGGTTCAACATTTACTCCATTGTGAATATGAAGGTGTAAACACAATCTCATTTCACATAAAGAGATTCAACATCTCTTGACTTTTGAGAGAACTTGAAATTTAAAAACAATATAAAACACCAAGCATGTGAACAATATGGATCTATATACAGAACCCAATTGTTGAGAGCAGTAACCAGTGGAGTAAATTGCACAGTGCCAGAAAACATCCATCACTGCTAGGTTTTCCTGAACCTCCAGCCAGATTATCTCTTAAAGGCTATACAAATTAAATGTGAAAAGCTCCACCAAAAAGAACTCAAGAAACTCCATAAATGAGCATTGCATTGACTAACGAATCTCTAAAAATGAAAAGGAAACACATACGTGCAGTCTACAACAATAAATTAAGGCGTTGTTTTTTAGCATGTTCTGTGGTCTTGTAAAGCTCTTGGACCAGACAACAAGCAGGAATGATGTGTCAAAATTTTTTAGATGCCATCAAGGGCATTTGTTTGTTGCTCTCTGCAGGAGGAAGTATCGTAATTGTGGGAAGCATACGATACTATAAAGAAATAAACTTTCAGGTCAATCTGAGGACCATTTGCAGGTGGTAACTCTGATCGTAATCATATGGCCTAGTAAAATATCCATCACGCCAAGATAAGGCACATTTTTGACAGGAACAGCATACCTCTTCATTAAGTTTGTCTTTGTATGGATGTTAAAAAGCTTCACCAGTCCACATGCATATCAGTGCATGAGTACAGCCTTCTCCATCTAATTTCAAGTTAGCAATCTGCTTTTAAAAGATCCTCTCGAGAATTCTAGGCACAGGAACAAATGAGACAGATTAACCACAAACTATGCCCTCCTAGGTTGACCATCCCACTCTGATCAACAATGATTATGCAAGGATAGATTTTCAGAAATCTCCAAACCACCAAGGGTCATCCACACGTTGGATCATTAAATCCAACAGCTACAATTGAGGCTGCAATTTGGATGGTAATGCTTAAATGGAGCACAGGCCATGGGAATGCACTATCTTTATCAAATGTCATAGAATAATAGGTAGTTTTCCTTCGACTGGTTTCTTTAACTGCCAGATCTGTTATCGTATAAATTTTTTTATGGATTAATAACCCATAGATATTTCAGCTCAAAAAAGAAAAAGATATACAGGTCCTCAATAATACAATGATATTATTGCAACCCTGTATTTTCTCATATACGTGTCTAACTTTAGATTATTTTTGGTTGAGTCACTGTGTCTTTCACTTTCACCAAACAACACGTCAGATGTTTAGATCTATCGCTGCAACACATCCCAGTGAAGTCTGAATTATACAGTTTGTTCTTCTTGGAGCTAAAAGCTGCTCAAATCAATTGGATTCTTGCTTAAATCAATCGGATATGAAAACCATTTTCATATGAAACTAAAGTGAAAATTGCAGCTATTTTGTTAGGGATGCAGGGAAACATGAAATAAACGATTCATCTGTCATTTTTATTTTAGGGTAATTGTTATTATGAGTGTTATGAAACTTAAAAGGTAAGTTCAATAGAATGGCTATAAGGCTAGTAATGCTTTATGTCTGAATGTTAAGAAATAAACCATGTAGATCAGCAGAAAACAAGAGTAGCTGATATGAAAATGCTAATATGGACATAAAAATATTCGATAATGTATCAGAGAAGAGATCACTGTATTAGGGAGAATGTTAGAGTAGTATTAATGATGAGAAGATGGAGCCAGGCATGCTAACATGGTTTGGCCACTTTATAGACATGATTGAAGAACACCCATTAGGTGGGGTGAGTCTTTAGGTGCTATCAACATAAAGAGCCAGACTGAAAAGGACATGGAGAAAGGCTATAAAAATAACATGATACACTCAGTTATTAATAAAGATAGAGTTCATTGCAAAGTATAATGGCAGAATAAGATTCCTATAGCATACCTCACATGGTAGAAATAAGGCTCAAGTGTTATTATTGTTATTGTTATCAATGATTTTCATTTTGAGTCTTTTATTGGATATCATTAGGAAATCGTTATCTTCTGTTTTAAGAAACTGGAAAAGGGCATATTTAATCCTCCACATTTAACCATATTTGAATCCTTGACCCTTCTTTTCCCTACTCAAGTCCTTAACATTTGCATTCACTAATGAAAGATTACTTCTATTGAGTTTGTTAAGTTTTCTCTCCATTTTTTATGACATGGAATTTTTCAAAGTTAAAAGGGCAATGTGTAGTTGGCAGTCCAATTAAGTAACCAACAAAATAAGACTAAACACATAACCACTACAACCAACAAAACCAATCCAAATTATTTTAAAAAAAAAATACAACATTTTCACCGAAACTGAGAAATCCCTACCCACTTTCATCTTCATCATCACCATTAAAGAAACATTCATTTCCTTCTCCATGAAAAAACTCAATCCTTACCCACTTTCACCTTCTGCCACTCTTATATTACCCTTCTGCGCAGATAGGATGGAAACCATAAAACATCTTTATGATTCAATATGATACTCTTAGAGAGGAAGTTTTTGTTGGTGTTACCTATAATCCATAAATTGTCAAAAGAAATTAAAAATATAACATCCTTCTAGCACTCACCAGATAAGAAATCAAAAGTCAGAGTGATGTCCCTAATGTTTCCTCCATTGAATCTTTTTGCTTTTGACAAGTATTACTTTCTAGAAAGCTGCTTCTGAATATGTCTAGCAAGTGAAGAAAGTGCAAGAATTGAGTTCCTTCATGCAGAAGGAGAGGAATGTTTCTATGGTAAGGATGACTAATGATGAAAGTGTGTAAAGGTTTTTAGGTTTCTATGAAAATATGGTAGCTTTTTCTTCAATTTGGATTGGGTAGGGCAGGTTATAATGAGTATGGTTTTGAGTCCTATTTTGTTAGTTGGGTTGCCTACATGGACTACCAATATCATCATTGTAAAGATGGATGGAAAACTTAACAAACTTCATGGAACCCCACTATTGTCGACGTATGCAAATGTTTAAGACGTGAATTAAAACATAAAGAGGGGTGTTAAAAAAAGGGGATAAAAGTTTGAGAACTCTTATAGAAGAACAAATAAATATTGAGGACTAAATATGTACTTTTCCCTTTAAGAAACTGTTACGGATACTCGTATAGAATATCAATTTCTTTTAAAAGTTACCAGATGCTAGACCTATATAAATAAATGATATCACAATCTTGATTCATTGTTAGTAGAAGTTAGTAGTTAATAGTTAATATAACTGGACAATGCTCTCTCTAATGAGCCTCGAACCCATGTCTATATGAATGATGTCCTTGACTAGATTATCTGAACCCATTCAGATTTTTGGTTTAAGGCTGATCCAAGTCAAAAGTGTAATAACTTACTTTCACCTTTAATTAAACTACAAATTACTTAATAGCATCAATTCCTTTCTACTCACACAATTCAATCTATGAGTGATATCAGTTTGACTCAGCAGAGAAACAAACCAAACAAGACCAATGGGACTGCTTTCTTTATCTGTTTTGGCTCTACAGTTTCAGAGAGTTTAGTTAATAATGTACCAAAGAATTGGTGTTTGACTATTATACTCAATACCCATCATAGTATTCTCAGATTATTCATGAAATAACCATAGCTGCAGCACTTGGAAAATTTCATTTTTGCATAACCAGGAATTCATTAAAAAGAGTAGCAAAACAAAGACCATCATCAGCAAAAGAAAAAAACACAAAAATCCAGCAAATTCTAGGGAAACCATTTTAATAAAAAAAATTGAATAAAGAAGCATTACTCTGCCGTTCAAGCCCTTGATTGCCTTTTGTGCTTCAATTTCAGACTCATAAGCAACAAATCCAAACCCTTTAGGTCTTTTTGTGTTAGGATCCATGATTAACCTAGCTACGAACAGAATAGAAGTAAATATGAAGTAAATAACAGTGAAATTCCATGCACACACAGGCCCACGCACGCACACACAAATACACAGGAAGTAAGAGAGAGACCATCAACGACCGCACCAAAGGGAGAAAACATGCTTCGGAGCCGTTCCACTGTACAATAGAATGACAGTCCTGAATGAAATGAAAATGAATTAGAAGGAAAAAGTTAGCTAAGGAAAAGATTGGGCTACCTTGAAGAGAGAGAGATTAACTGGTTACAAAGAGCTCCCACCGGGGTGTGGAAGCCATGGCTATGAGAGTCGTCCTCTAGACACAAGTGGCGCCAAATTGACGAAATGTGAAAGTTTATAGAAGCCGTGTGGGTGCTTTTCACTTTTCAGTTCGGTTGATGTGTCAGAAGGCTTACTTTAGGGCTTTGGGCAACGTAACCAAAACATTCAGCATATTCAAACAAAAAAAAAAAATTATATAGTAAAATATTGGAAATGAATCGTTACCTAGCTTGTTTAACGTGCAGAGTAAAAATAGGCCAATCCGGTACATTTTGACCCATTTATATTTCAATGGATTATATGAGTTAACCTATTAAGTACCAACTTACTAACAATGATTTTTTTTTTCCATTTAAAATATAGAATAAGTTAATTTGAAATACAAACATAATCAATTTGAAACATCCATTTTGCAATTAGATAATCAATTTAACAAATATTCACATATCATATTGCTAATAAAAAATCTAACAAAATCATTTATATACATTAAAACAAAGTAAAATAGATTAAGTTTATATTTATAAGTTTTTTCATTTCCCTATTCATCAATTACCTTGAAAAAATATAGATTAATGACGATCATTTTGTAAGAATTGATGTAAATATAATAATAAATAGAAGGAAGGAGACTTCTAATGAAAAAGAATGTCAACCTTGACTACTACTCGACAAATAAGGGGTTGGGTTGTAAGAAAACAATTTATAGTAAGCACCCTGACATTTAGGCTCTGGAATTTTTTAGAGAAATTCCCAATAAAACAATTTTAGAGCTCAAAGGAACCAGCTTCAATAGGAAGAACAAGCTATTTGCCACAAATCCATCATTCACCGAGCTAAATCAGCATGTAATTTATGTTTTTATGACAAAACCAGGAATTTCTCAACAAAATTGAACCCTGGAAATGCAGGATACCATGACAGCCTAACATACATCCTATACATGTTTCCATAGACAATACCAAAGCTGTAATCTATCACAGATTTTGTGTGCATGTCACCAAGTAGAATAATTAGAGATTAAATTGTAACTCTATAGGAATTGAATAGAATCAACACGATAATGAATAATAAATAAACAAAAATAAAAAACAAATTATCCAATACATCTTAAAATCCCTAATCTTCTCACTTTTTATAATCAATACAAACTCAATACAACTTACTATAATAAGTTAATTATGGCAAAAATATCATTTTCCCAACTCATGAGAAATGGCTTTTGGGTATCTACGATTTAACTTGACACTATAATAGCAAAAATTTATGTAGAATAAAATGATGATAGCTATTAGAGTCTCCCTTTCTTATTTCCTCTCTTTTCATTTAATATCAACTTTGTGGTCACTTTGGTTGTTTATTTTCTTTCTTCTTGTCCAACAATGTGATCTCAAAGCAATTACATTATAACGACTAGAGAATGATATATTTGTATTATACATACCTAAAAGGTAAATAAATGAAAATGTTATACGGTGAAAGTGGATATTCTCCCTTCAATAGTGTATAAATTTCCCCCCTTATTTCATGCCTAGTTTCAATATGGGTATACTTAAAATTTTTTTTGTGTGAAATTACAAAAATGGGCTCATTGGTATCGAAACGGGGCGGAATGAGGTTCACCATCAACGGATTCCGTTACTTCAACTTGGTTTTGATCACCAACGTCGCGGGTGCCGGAGATATAGGGAGGGTGAGCGTGAAAGGAGGTAGTGATAGACGCAAATCCACCTCTTGGAACATGGTTCCGGCTCATTGGCAATTGGGCTAAACTTTTATCGGCATGAACTTTAGAGTTTGAGATGAGAATAAATAAAATTATTAAAAAAAAAAAACCCTAATTATAAATTCCATTATGTTTTTTCATGACTCTATTTCCCTTTGGCGCCAATTCGGTAGATGCAATTTTTTTACTTGGTGTTGGAGAATGCAAAAAGTTATAAGAGGGAAAAATGGGACTTTTTTGACTTATTGGTAGGTGGTTCTTTGTGCTTTTTTATTTTATTTTATTTTAAATTTTCTTTTTTCTTTTTGGGGTGAATTCATGCTAGGACTGAGCGATGGATCTTATTAAGGTCTAGATTCTTGTTAGAGGATGGTGATCGGCTTAAATGGTCATGTAGGCGATGCTGAGGCGGCTGCGCAAACATGTAGCCCGCAGCTTATGGATATACTAATCTCAAGTGTCTCAAAACTATTAGTATGATATATCTTTGAGTGAGTATAATGTACTTTTTATATCTATAGTGAATATGTAATTTATCCTACTTATGAGGTTCTCTTCATCCGTCTTTGTCTCATGGACCTCTTTACATTGATTTCTTAATTTGTTGCATTATTCACGATCGCCCAGTAATTTTTTTTTTTTTTTCCCTCTGGGTTTCTTTAAAGTATGTTAAAATATATTCTATATTTATATCAAAATTTAAAGTAAATTGTAACTTTAAGGAAAACAGATATTAGAAGTCTTCTATATTTGTGTTAATTTTATTAAGCCCTTAAGGTGTGCCCTTCAAATTATTTGCATTGTTCAAAAATTTAATAAAGCCTCCTATATATCAAATGAATCATCTAAGTCTATTATATATTTTTTATATATCAAGTAAATTCTTTTATCGATCTTTCACGTATTTATGACTACAATATAGAGAATTTACTCTACGGGACAATACAAATAGAGGACTATAATGGGTCATTTGAAATATGTAAACTTAAATAAGTTTTGACATGACATAATGTTCTCAAATAACTATATATATGATTTGATTAAAGTTTAACATAAATATAGTATAATTGTGATATATTCATGTGATAGAAAATCTCATGTTAGTTAAAAAACTCTAGATAAGAATATATTCGGGTAGGTCATAATAAGGTACCCAATCCGTTCTACTAATTAAAAACCCTATAGAGTTTGCTCATATAAGGTTCAAGGTCGGGTTATAGAAATTGATTTAGAATTGATTAGGCTCAGGTTATGAGATTTAAAAAAAAACTCATTAAAGAACTCAACCCAATAAAAATAAATAGAGAAATAATATAAATATTGATTTGATTAATATTATTTAAAAAAAAAAAAGAACATACACGTGATTCATGAACTTCATGTACTGCACAAGGAGTTAATACTCATTAACTATGCGTGATTTGTGAACCTAATCCAAACGACCAAATCCAATCTCGTTCCTGACTCCTCTCTCGTCTACTCCTAGCCCCCACATTTTTTTTTTCTTTTTTCAAATTTTACTTTACCCTTTGTCTTCTTACCCTTTAGGCAAAGAAACTAGAAAACCTTAATTGCCAAACTTACGGTTTGCTTCAACTCTTATCCACATATACCATTATATTGTCAAGACTTCCATTGGACAGCCCTAAACTCCTCTGAGTCTCTCTTTCTCTTTATTACTCTCTTGACTCATCTTTTACAATATAAAAGGAAAAATGACACTTTTGGAACAAAACCCCCTTTTCTCTTAAATTCAAAGTCGAACTCAAACTCTACATTCCAGACAATTAAGGTATCTCCCTTTCTCAATCTCTTACCTGCAAAACACTTATTCTTTATTCCTTTTGATAATTCAACGAAAGTGAAGTGTATAACTTTGGAAGGACCTTTTAATGTTGTAGAATTTTTTTTTTAACTAGAAGTTTAGAACATTAGCATTTCTTTAAAAACAAAAAAAAAAAAAGGAAAATCAAGCTTTTGCAGGTTTGGGCTAGGCTAGCACTGAGTTGGCATTTTTCTAATAGGCGTGGGTTGTGGGTTACTCCTTGAAAATCCTATAAAGTTCTTAACTGGTTTTGGAAAACCTATTAATCTTATCGAGATGAGTTCGGGTTTTATAAAACCTGTTCTAAAGTCGCCCTAATTGCATCACTAATTCTAGACACTTGAACTTTTCAAATTGCTTTTTTTAAAAAAAAAATGAGGTGATTCAAAAGAATTGGAAAATATATTCATTTTCACTGAAAATAAGAAAAAAAGAAAAGAATATTTCTATTTCAAAAAAAAAAAAACAAGTTGAAAATATTTCTTCTTTCAAAAAAACACCTTATCTAATGTATATCCCAATATTGTTTAAACTCATACTTGGCTAAGTTTCATAATTATAAAAAGTGTTTAGTTAGTAAAACTAAATTGTATAAACAGAACTGGACAGCATATAGTATAAGATAAATAAGATGGTATAATCCTCTTATACCACATTTCACGTTTTATAGTACTAGATATGAATTTTTTAAAATTAAGAAAAAGTTAAAAATTAATTATTTATTTTATATATTATAATAAAGTTATGGGAATTTGGTGTAGGATTTTTTTGGAATTTTAAAAATATATTTATTTTATGCTGTGAAATAAATTTTTATATTATCAAATATTTGGTATAAAATTTTCTAATTATAGTGTTGTACCTTCATTTACTTTTATCCAATAACTCTAATCAATATGCAAATTAAATAATAGATTAAAAAATATATCCAATATTACACTATAAAAATGTGCACCACACGATACCATAGTTTCAAAATTCTTGACTGAGAGAGCAATTGATATCAAATGAAACCGAAGGAAATTAAAATATTATATTACATTTTTCCCAAGAGAAAAAAGGTTGCATCATAAAGGAGGACAAATGCATATCCAAGAACCATATGGTATAAAAATTTCTAATTATAGTGTTGTAACTTGAATTTCTTTTATCCAATAACTCTAGTCAGTATGTAAATTAAATAATAAATTTTAAAAATTCCAATATTATACTATAAAAATGTGGCACCACAAGATACCATAGTTTTAAAATTCTTGACTGGGAGAGCAATTGACATCAAATGAAACCGGAGGAAATTAAAATATTATATTACATTTTTCCCAAGAGAAAAAAGGTCACATCATAAAGGAGGACAAATGCATGTCCAAGAATCAAACTGGCGCATGGGCGGGGGAAGGCCCTTGGTTGATGCTTTGTACATATCATATTTCATATCAACTATTAAATTCTTTCATGCAGACCTCCCTTTAAAGATATAAGATCGGTACGGTAAAACCAAAAAAAAAAAAAAAAAAACTCAAGATCACATCTGGATTCCACATTACTTCCCTAGCAGACCCTAGCCTTAGACTCTGAAAATGGTGGCAAATTTATGTTAAGAGATGGTGTTTTGTATTTGTGACTATAAGATCTTAATTTGTAACACAATTAGTTATTATTCGTATTTAAAAATCTAAGATTATAATCCAATTCATTTAATAAACACATTCAAATCCGCGTTAATCATTTATGAACTAAAAAAATCTAAAATTAAATCCTGTACAATTTCTATCAAAACAATTGGAACACAAGTCTTTATAAAATTAAGGTTTAAGATTGCATTTAACCAGTAAAATGAAATTTATATTTTTCTTTTATTACTTTAAAACAGTTATTCCTGTGTTTGGGTTGCAAAGCTTATAACATAAATAACGTTTATTCTTCCCTTCATCAGATGAAGTATTACTTCTCACAAAATGTAAGTTTTATTTTGCAATGCTCTAATTATTGAGCAAAACAATACTAGATGAATTATTTCTCCTTTATTAATTTTATTCTTAAGGATGAGCAAGTAACTGTATTATATGAAATACTAATCCTTACTTTGCCCAATCGAGTAGTTTTGAAATGTTTATTGAGATTACATGGTAGGTTTTAAGTATAGATATTCTAAAATCTATTCTTATGAGGTATGGTACAAGATTTATCCACCCTATACTTACTCTAAAACCTATATTGTAAGGTATAAGACGTACAATTACTATGATACCCTAGTATCAGTGCTATATAAGTTATTAAATAATATTATTATGTTAATAATAAATGATAATATTATATATTTTTTGTATCAATATATATTTTACTTAAAAAAAGTGCTTAAGCTTACAAGTTAATAACCCTATAAAACAACTAAACTAAATATCATCTCTCTTACATTATATTTTCATTTCTATTATTTTTCCCCATTTTCCTCTCCAACTTTAACTTTGTTCTTTCTTATTTGCTAAGTAGTAAAATCATATAAACCTAAAAAAATAAATGTAAGAAAATTTACTTTTTTTTCTAATAACATAAATTCTACTAAAAGTTTCATAAATTTTCCGTATAAAGAACTTCATTCATATATCGATTACTTTTTTGATATTCTATAACTTTAAAATTGATTTAAAAAATGTAAATTTTATAAGTTCCACATAGTATCATATACACTGTAACTTTTACAAGGTATAGGTTACAAGATAGTCTGAGAATATTACAACATAAGGTACAAGTAAAGTCTCATACTTCACCTATTTTGTATTAGCTCGATTGCTTAGAAAGAGCAAGTTAAAGACCTTAGCTAATTTCTAAAATAAGGCCTAGAAATACATGGACTAAGAGAACAACATTCACATTAGGTAAGATGCCGACTGAAAGAGGGCAAGAGGAAAGAAGGGCAAGGAAAGATTATCCATAAAAGACCACCTTGGTGATAGGGTACCGAGCAGATCTAAGAGGAAAAGATCAAGCAATAAAAAGTGACAAGCCAAGTATAATCCATTCCTCCTACTATCTACATATAACATACCCTTCTAAATTGACCAATTACCCAAGTCTATTTCGAGGTGCGGAACAAAGGTTTATTGCAAAAACCCCTTAAGATGAAGGAGAACCTCAGTTGTCAAAATTCAAATAAATATTGTTAATTCAAAACAATTACAATCATATTATTGAAGAATGTTTCCAACTAAAGAATGCAATTGAATATACTATTCAATAGGGCTGCTTCGGTGAATACATGGCCCCGCGGAGGAACGATAATCGTTCCAATGATGATGAAGATAGAACGCCTCGAAAGTAGTGAACTAAAGGCTCACAGGCAAAGCAAAATGAAGACCGCCATGACTAAACCCCTAATGAAGTCATTAACATAATGATTAGGGGCCTATACTTAGGGAGCTGGCAAAGCATTAGTAGCTCGGCTAACACTTCGTCTGAAGTATTAGCTGTCAGAGAGAAGAGACAAAAGATTGACACTTCGATATCTTTTTTGGATGAAGACTTAGAAGGGTAGACACCCCTCACTAAGACACCCTTGTAGTAGGGCGAAGATTACCAATTTTGAGGTTCTCAAGATTATGGTGAATACTGGCAACTCCACTGACATCCTCTTCCTATATACATATGAAAGGATTAGGAGTAAGTTGCCTGTGAAGACCACCATAGTTTCATTGGCTTCAATAGGAGCACTATCCGAACTATAGGAATCATTACCGTTAACATGAAACTTGGCAATGATGACAATGTTGCTAGATGATTAATAGAGTTTGTTGTAGTCGATTGCCTCTCCCCCTACAATGTTCTCTTAGGATGACTAAGCTTAAACAAATTTAGAGTAATCACTTCGTTCCTCCACCTGAAGGCCGAATTCCCAACCCCTATTAGGGTGGGAATCTATAGGTGCAATCAAAAGCTCCCTCAAGAGCTCTATGTCAATCCTCCCAGAATAGATGGAGTCTTTGCTCTGGAGATCGACTCATAGGAGAAGCAAGCTAAGAAAGGCGAACTGTATGAAAAAATAAAAGAGGTGTAGATTAACCCTTTGGACCGATTATGCATGCCCGAGCCAAAGGCTTTCAAGGAGTCATGAAGAAAATAATAGCTCGTAGCCTCATCTAAGATAAGAATTCCTATTCTAACCTTCAAGATTCTACTATCGACCTAAGTACCAAAGCTCTCTCATGCACCAACATTATCTTTAAAGCTGTCAAGCAGACATACCAACCTTCTGAGCAAGCATGCCCACCTACTAAACAATTGTACCATAATCCTAACAACATTTAAGCATACCAGCTTCAACAACTGTCTAAAGCTAAGCTTGCGAATCGACCGAGATCCAACCCCAATCCAATGCAAATACTCATTAATAACTGATTGGCTAAGGACCAAACTAATCCAGATCGAGTCAGCTCTAACTGCATACCCTTTTTATCCTCATTTCATTCGAATTGTACTATATTTTAGAGAAAGTAGCTACCATGCAATACGTGTCTTTTAGCACAACATTCTAAAAGGATTATTTACTTTTTCGTACAGAACATTTTGTGTCTCTTTTATTGTTTTTAGTATCATTCATGTATCCCAATTGTAAATTATCCTTTTGTATTTTCCACGTATGCTTGTAACTCTAGTGAGGCTAGTACAAAAACCCCATTTTTTGTATACAGACATAACTCTTTAGAAATCAGAACATACAAGTTTCCCCTTTAAGCAACCCTAGTGTTCTCATTTACCTTTAACTCTTATCTATTCCCTTTAGTAAAAAATAATGGTAAGTAACCTTATAGTTTAAACCAGTGCATCATATCTAGCGAATTATAGACTGAGTAGGATCGATTGGTACATCATATCTAATCGATAGTTGCATGGACTTTTGCTAGCTTTCTTATCTTTCGGTTCTTTAACATTGTGGTGCTCCTTCATGTGTTCAACCTTAGAGGCACATCGGCTTTGCTTTGTATTAGAGTAATGTTCCAAGAGAGAGTATGTGAAGTTGTAGTAAATATTTGTTTTGTATTTACTGTTTTTGGCTGCTATTTTCCTTTTGTAGTCACTCTGGTGTGTTCGTATGGAATAAGTTTGGAGTTGTGAACCGTATAGTGAAGATTTGTGTGTTGGTAAGTGTAGTTACCTTATTACTTTATTTTTCACTACGAAAACAGTGCAAGTTTATTTCTACCCTGTTCAAGTGATTATTGGGTGTTAAAGTTAATAAAGTATGTTAGTTGAACTTTTGGGTAGTAAGGTAGCAGTATTTTCCATGTATTGTGTTATTAATCTGTTTGAAAAGTATTATACCATATCGGATTTGAGTGTTGATAGTATTATTAGTGACCAGAGTAGTAGTACTCAACCTAGTTGTAGTCACAATGGTAGTAACACTCTAAGGTCAATTAATGATAAGCTTGACAGACTCACTAATCTTGTTAAGAGTCTAGTCACTGCGATGTAAGTTAATAGAAAATAACCCCAAGATGTACAACACCATAACCTACCCAAAAATGCTCCTAAGAGATGCTATGGCCAAGGTAACCGAACTAATAACCCAGTTTCACCCCCTTAAGCTAGAGGAGTAACAGATCAAGTTGCTAGGCAAAGGCTAGAGTTGGAGTAGATTGAGGAAGATGTGAGGAGAGAGATACCAAAGAGTATGGAGAAGAAGAAGAAGAAGAGGCTGATTATTACAAAGTACAAGAGTGAGGATGCCAAGCTCCTCGAGGACTAGACAATATGGAGGTTCAAATCCCACCATTCAGTAGAAGTGCAAATATAGATGAATATTTAAAGTAGGAAGAGAAGGTAAAGAAAGTGTTTGACTATAATGGATATATAAATGCCGTCAAGGTCCAAGTTGCTGTACTTGAGTTCTCTAGGTATGCTACTATGTGGTGGAAAAATCTGAATGTAGCTAGAGAAAATGATGGAAGACAAGGACTAAGAACTTTAGATGAGATGAGGAGATTATTGAGGGGTAGATTTGTGCCCTAAACTTATTTGCAGGACACAATTACCAAACTACAGGAACTTTGCCATAGAAGCTAATCAGTTGATGACTATGTAAGAGAATTCTAGATGTTGATGATCCAAATTAACGTAGATGAACCTGAGGCTCATATAGTATTAAGGTTCATTTCTAGGCTCAAATACAAGATTCGCAATATTGTAAAAGTACAGAGGTTTTATATTTTGGAAAAAGCAATTAAGGTGGCACATAAGGTTGAAAAATAAAAGAGAATTGCTTCAAGTCACCTTGAGTTAACATTTTCTCAAACCTCAGTTCTGCATCAACTTGTTCACACCAAGCCGAAGAGAGCTTCCCAATTCAAGGAGAGAAACAGCTAGCCTGACAATAGTCAAACAAGCCAGCAGGTCGACCCCAAGGACATATGAAAGAGGATAGACCTTCAGATGGAAGACAAGTGAAGTGAAGTGAAGTGCTTTAAATGTTTGGCCTTTAGACATGTGGCTACTAAATGCTTGAACCAACATGCCATGGTATTTCAAGGAGATGCAGTGGATAGCACTGATGAGAGCGAGCCCAAAGAGGAGAACAATGATGGAAGGATTAAAGCTGAGGAGGAAGAAGAGACTTGTATCTATGTTGACCAGGGAGAGGAGATGACCTTAATGCTGAGAAAAATATTGAGTTCCCTGCTAAACTCCAAGGAAGAAGAGAGAGAGAATTTATTCCATACAAAGTATACCATCAAAGGAAAATCGTGCATTATCATTATGGAAGGAGGAAGTTGTACTAATGTTGTCTCATAGTCCTTTGTGTAGAAGTTAAGACTATCAACCTCTAAGAACCCCCAATCTTATAAACTACATTGGCTTCATGATAAGGGTACTATGTACGTCATAGAGTAAGTAACTATGCCATTTAATATTGAGAATATGTACAGGGATGAAGTAGTATGCGATGCCGTCCCTATGGGAGCTTCACATTTATTGCTTTGAAGACCATGGTTGTTTGACCAACATGTTACTTACGATAGATACAAGAACACTTATGCTTTTACTAAGGACAGGAAAAAGATTGTAGTACAACCCATGACATCAACTTAGGTAAATGAGACTCATAATTAGCTCACTCGAGCTAATAAGAAAAGGGCTTTAGTAATGATCCAAAGAGAGCTTCGAGCTACTGAAAAAGGTTGAAGAGCCTATATTTCTGTTGATTAGAAGATGATTGACGATGAAAGATTTGGAGGATGTTCCTAATGAGATCTAAAACTTGATAGATGAATTTTCTGACTTATTTTCCCGAAGAGTTACCTCAAGGACTACCCTCAGTCCAAGGCATAGAGTATTATATTAATCTGCAACTAGCCGCCACCTTGCCAAATCGACCTACCTATAGAATGAACCCTGAGCAGGTTACCAAGCTAATAAGATAAGTGTATGAGATCATGGAAAGAAGATAGTCGAAGGAGAGCATGATTCCTTATGATGTACTACCTTTGCTCGTCCCAAAGAAAGATGGTTGATGGTGCATGTGTATCGACAGTTGAGTAATTAATTGAATTATTATCAAGTACAGATATTTGATACCGAGGCTTAATGACATGTTAGATAAGCTTCATGGCCCTAAAATATTTTCAAAGATTAATTTGCGAAGTGGCTACCACCGAATTCACATAAGACCAAGTGATAAATGAAAGACTACTTTCATGATAAGACATGGTCTCTATGAATGGCTAGTTATGTTATTCGGACTTACAAATGCACCAAACACATTTATGAGGCTTATGAACCATGTGATGTACCCCCTAATTAGACAATATGTGGTCATGTACTTTGATGATATATTGGCATACGATGCCAAATTGAACAACCATATTTAATATCTCCGAGCTATTTTTGAAATCTTATAAGCTGAGAAGTGATTTAGGAACCTGAAGAAGTATATGTTCTATCAAGGTAACGTAGTTTTTCTTGGGTATGTGGTATCAGGAGAAGGAATCCAAGCTAATAAGGAGAAGGTCCGAGCTATCTTAGAGTGACCAACACTGAAGAATGTTATTGAAGTATGAAGTTTTAATAGCCTTGTTTTTTTCTACAAGCAATTTATTAAGATCTTTAGTACCATTGTGACCCTCTTGATCAAGTTAACAAAAAAGGGTGGTGGGTTCCGATAGAGTGACTGAGCTGAATAAACCTTTAAGGAGACTAAAGAGAAGCTTACCTTCTCTCCTGTCTATTGAAAATTATTTTATGTATTTATAATAAATAATGGATAATATACTTATAACTCAATATTATAATATTTAATTATTTATTTTTTTAAATCTAAACTCATGTCATCATTTTTATTAATATTCTTATCTTGGTTGTCAAATTTAAGTTTGATCAGATAACTTACCAAATCGCCCTAAATTTTATGTACTAAACCCTAAACACCTGATTGCGAGGCTTATGACTACCCTCCATTTAGTATCTTTTAGGGTTCTTGCTAGCCTATAAAAGCGTTACCCTCCTTTCAATATCTTTTAGGATTCTTGCTAGCCCACAAGGGCACTACTCTCCTTTCAATATCTTTTAAGGTTCTTACTAGCCTATAAGGGTGCTAACCTCCTTTTAGTATCTTTTAGGGTTCTTTCCAATTCATAAGGACACCACTCTCTTTTCAATTTCTTTTAGAGTTCTTGTAAAATGATTTTAGTTTCTTTCTTAGAAAGTTGCCTTCATGCGTTTAAGTCGTACCCGAAAGTCAATTTCTTCTTCCAAAAGCTCATCCTTAACCAATATTTTGAACTCTCTTCACCTCTATGATGAGATACTTTGTCTAACTCAACTTTTACTTAGGGATAAGAGAACTAATCCTCTCAACTACTGTGAGCTAAATGAGAGTAGATAACAAACAATACAACATAAACATTATTACGGTACGATAATTCATTCGTAAATAGCTTATTAACACTTCACACTTACATTAGCCAAGCCAGACACTTATTGCTAGTAATGCAGTATGTTATACTCGTATACATGACATGCATAAATACCAATATCCTATGCCTTTCTAACTTACTTATCCAATTAGTCAATATATTTAGGCATCTAGATACAACGTCAAGGAACCTAAAGGCAATAAGGAGTTGCATGAAAGTAGGACCCTAACTTTGTTTTTACCAAATTAGATTACAAAGAGTTCATACGGTTCGATGTGGATGAATACACGATGTCCAATATCATACAAACTAAGGGGATGGGTTCAAACCTCAAAATTGTCCAAAGGATAAACGATAGTTAAAGGTTGAGCCGATGTTCTCATACACCGACGATAGATGTGATATACTAATACCCCACACAGGCTTTAGCTGCACTTGATATTACGTATAAGTGTGGCCCGAAGTCACTCGCCACTAATCCTCCCTCAATAGGCTAGATAAGAGTAGTCAAGAATAAGTAGAAAACACTTAACTTACAAGAATATGTCTCAATTTCACAAAAATGTATTCACTAGTATTTATATGACTCCATTAGAGTAAGTTCTAGGTTAGTGTAAAATACAAAAAAGATTCCTACTAATAAAGGAAAAGAAATAATTTACAAGGGTAATGTTGTAAACAAGCATAAAGAATATCCGTTGACAGAAAAAGATAGTACAAATGTCAAGAAAATCGAGACGTATATTAGTTGTCCATTTTGTGGTCTAAATAATACTCTGGCTGAGCAGAGTAGGTTCTGAATAGATCAGCTCTAGGTTAGCAATTTAACAGCTTGACAACTTAGATGTTTAGGGTTAGGAAAGGATTGGTTCAAAAGGTAGCTCATTGTTAGGTTGGCCTCAAGTAGTTGGCTCAGATAGGTGTCAGCCCTGCCTCAGCATGTATTAGGTCAGTAGTATACCGATTCAATACTTGGCCTTAGATAAATGTATTATGGAGAGGTCAGTTCAACATAAGGTTCGATAACCTCAGTAGCTTCTTAGATGAGGTGAAGAATAAAGTAACTCAACAAGTCAAACTAGGGAATGCACCTCTTTTCTAAGTTCAACTCTCAACTCGACAAACCGTATGAGCAAGTTCTTAAGCTCAGGGGCATGATTGGTTCGTGATCCCTATCAAAGAGTAATCTACCGAATCAAATTATAAAAAGTAGTTAGGTTGCTCAGGTAATGTAAATCTATATACTTCCAAAACTAAGTTCATAAAAACATTGTTTTTCCTTATCATTTAGAAGCCTCATTTTGAAAAGTTTGACTCATGGACTCTTTTGTGCCATACTATGCCCTGCTATGCAACAACAATTCCAATATATCATTCGACACAACCAAGCTTTAAGTTTTGTTCAACCTAGATATCTAAATCTAGTGTTCAATCTCTCGCTAGTAGAAATCAATAATCTTACTTAGGTTCACTTAGGTGAATACCCAGAAGATTAGATTAGCAATCACTCTTCTCTCCAAGTTAGTACAACCATTGATAAACACCATATCAACATCCAACAAAGGAGAACAACAGTTTGACCAAGTTATAATCATTCAAAAACATCACATCAACAACTAATATAACAGTATAATAGTTTAATCAAGATATAACCATATTCAATCAACACATCATCAAACATCATATAGCCTTATGAGTAGCAATATATCTACTCCAAGCATAGGTTAGATCCACTTACTTTGTATCAATAGTAATCTCGAGTCTACTCGTAAAGACTGTGATCTTCCCCAGCTATATCACCTAAAGATATACACATAACACCACTATCATCTGCCGACTAGATAGGAACTATGTATAGCTAGGATTTACAGTTCAAAGTATCTTGAGTCTACTCGTCAAGACTGTGATCTTCCCCAGCTATATCACCTAAAGATATACACATAACACCACTATCATCTGCCGACTAGATAGGAACTATTTATAGCTAGGATTTACAGTTCAAAGTGTGTGTTTAGGTTAACATTTATCTTTGCCGGTTTTTTATTTAGCCTCTAAATCAATCTTTCAATTAGTTTCTAAATTACACTCTGATTTAGCTTCTAAATTGAGCTAATTCTATAACTCCTAAACAAATAATGTCGACATACATCCTAAATCCCTATCAATCCAAAAAATTAGCTACATCTTCAAATCCCATGTTCAAACCTACCAACATAAGTGTGTTTAATCGTAATCTCTGATTCGGTTTAACTTTCAAATTCCTAATCAAATACGAGTTATCTTATATCCATAGTTTATCAACTAAAATCTCCAATATTACATCTAGTTCAGTCATCTAGATTCAACTTACATAAAAATACTTAAGTATAGCAGTTTCTGAATTTGGTTCTGATCCTAAAATTTCATGTTTACCAATATGATTTCCATTTTCTCAAATAAACCAAACTAAGATCATTATAGGTTACTCAAATACAACTATAGCCAAAATCCCCCCACGCTACATTACCAAATACACCAATTTTACCCTTTATCAACATATTGTGCAAAATATGTATAGATAGTTGGAAAATATAAAATAGTTAGTATTTGTACTCCATAAAAGCCACATAAAAAACATTATACTTTGAAAACAATGGTCATTATATTTTGGCCTTGAAAAACGTTAATATAGTATATTATATAATATACTTCTATAATATGTATTTTCGATCTATTTTGTCAATAAATAGCTAAACATAGGTAAACAACTATACTTTCCACCAAAATCACAACGTAGCATATATTTTGATGATACTCAACTACAAAAATTATATCAAGTTGGTTTTGTACACAAATTATGTTAAACTCCTTAAATTTAACGCAATTGATAAAAATGCCAATAAATACTAAATGTAGTATTTTTCAAAAATTATTGTAATTGCAATTTAATACATAATATAAATGTGTTATACACAAATTTTCAGGCTAAAACAACATTATTTAAGCTAGTACCATAAATCGATGTTATTTTAAAAGTCATTTTTGAAGAAAGTACCATAAATCAATGTTATTTCAAGAGTCGTTTTTTAAGAAAGTATCATAAATTAGTGTTATTTTAAGAAAATAAAATTATCACATGAAAGCACATGTAGAATAATTAAAGGAAACCAAATTTCATAATTTTCTAAGTTGATTTGCTATTTTTAAAAATTAGAACAAAATTGGAAGCAAAATTTCAACTCACAAGCACATGACCATCTAACTACCCTTTAGCCACCTAAGGTTGTCAGCCAAGTTTGTCTTCTCTCGAATTACTTAAGTGCAAAGCCTCACCTTTTTAGGTTTTGCTTTGCTATGAGAACCCTAAATTCACCTATATTTGCTACAATTTTCTAATTTTTTGTTTTCCTAGTAATTCCTAATGTTTGAGAAGTTGAGCGTTCCTAAATGTTGCAAAATGATCTACGTTCACTCTAAATCATGATTTATACAAAGTGGGTTGATGGAAAATGCCAATAAATTTTCCAAGTGTAAATTGTCTTACTATCTTAATATATAACCTTAATTCTGCTCTTGATTTTACTTACCACCTCATAGGATACTTTTTCTAACAGTTTGAGAGTAGTTCACGTCTAATTCCAGGAAATTCATATGCATTTGGTAATTTTTTTATAATTTTCTATTATCTTAATATAATTTTTAGTAATTATTTAGGTATACTTGGTAATATATTTGCATTTCGAATATATGTCACACACATAGCATACCTATAAAGTTATATTAGATGTTGTTTGACTCCCAAAATTATTTTTATATGTGAAATAATTTCTTTCAAAATTTTCGTGGTCATTGGGAACTCTAATTTTAAGTTTCCGATAATTACCAAGCATACCCAATAAAAATACGTTTTATTGAAATTAATTGTCATATATACTTTATTTTGAGAAATTGATATTACTAGGGTTCTTGTCTTGCTTTTATGACCTTATATTAAAATTTTGGTCAATTCAAACAAAATTATTCGAAAGCCCTAATTTGTTCCAATCGCCCTAATTCACATCAATCTAAAATAGTTCGAGTATAGTTACATGACTAAACTTATTTCTTAAACTTCTCTTAATAGCTTTATTGTATTACTCTCCCTCAGCTATACTTCATAGGTCCATATATAGTAGAAGTAATTCTCCACTACAGGTCTTAGATGGTAGGTTGAAGATTGAGTCTCATAAAAGTGCTTCCCTTTTTTCAAGTTATAGCTAGCTTTTAAGACGTTATACCTTAAAACACTCTCTCTCTTTTTAAATCCCTAGTGAATCAAGCCAAGAATAGCTAGCTAATTATAGCATTTTTTAAGATAAACTTATCTCTAAGGCAAAAATGGTGCTTACATGATTTTTGTGGTAAAGTTTTACTTAAACTTTGTTATAAAAAAGGATAGCTTTAAATACCTCATTTTTGCCCTCTTATATTTTTAGATCATTTATTTATTTTATTTTTATTTTTTTAAGGTTCTTAATTAAAATATAAATAAAAAGAATAAAAAATTTTGAAAAATTTTAAAAAATTAGAAAATTTAGAAAAACCAAAACAAATGGGAGAAATAAAAAAATTGGAAAAAATTGAAAAATAAAGAAAAAGAAGAAATTTATAGAAAATAATGATTTTAAAAAGCTTTGTGCAGATTATTGTTTATTTAGGTTTGGTATGAGCTTAGGCTAAGTTCAAATTTTAGAAGCCGACCCAAGCTAATACAAGACAATAGCTTGACGAAAAAGCACTGCATATGTAAGCAATATGTCTTAGGTTTGATCCATGTGGGGCACAATTTACGCCTTTTGTTTTTCTCCCTTACATCTGCTACGTATCACAATCCGGTTAGACTAAACATTCATATAGACACATGGCAAATGACAATTGGACCACATAGATGACGTAGCATTATCATCTATTCCATCTCAATAAGAAAACATAACATTAACCTTCATTTTCCTCCCTTGCTACCACTTCTACATGTAGACAAAGAGTCACCATCGCTAGTTCTTCATTCATATAAAGGATTGTCTCCCCTTCCCCCCACCCTTTTTTTTACCACTATACATTATACAATTGAAGAACGAATAATTCAAACTTATTTCATCCGTAAAAGAGAATAATGTTCATATCAATTGAGTAATAAGGCATCAATAAAGGATTGGAACTTATTATGGTTTATAGGATTTTAATAATTAGAAAGTAATCATTTATGTTTATATTCTATGAATACTAGTATAATGTCATTCCTTTATTTATTTATGGAAAGTAGTGGACTAAAATAAAATATTAGAAGTTATCCAAGAAAAAAAAAAAGGTAAAAGTTTATATGTTTCCCCTATTATTATCCAGTGCAAATTCTTATTTGACTACAATAAAGATAACATTTAAGTAAAGTGCAATTTATGTCTACCAACCTTTAAAAATATATATAATTACAAATCAAAATACTGTTGGTATATCGCATTTTTCAACATTAGAATATGCAATATAACATTGATATTTTGATAATATTTTTTGTGCAATATTAATGATGTAATATTTATTAATTTTAATAATAAGCACGTAAATTTCACCATTTAAGTACACATATTACTTTAAGATTTTACTTTTCATTTTTAATTTTAAATATAAATTGTAAGATGTTGATCTTTCATCTAAAGAAATTCAATTAACTATAATGTGTACATTAAGAACATATTTAAACAACTCATTATATTATCCTCTTCCATCTTTGGTGCTTTAGATTTCTTTATTCAACAATTCATATTCCTTTCTATTTTGAAAACCAAAATGAAAATTAAAAAAGAAAACTAGATCCAAATATGTACATGTACATTAAAACTACTATAAATTAATAATATTATGATCATGAAATTTTATTATTTTAAAGAGTGCTCCAATTACGTGAAAGGAATCAATTATAATGGCAATAACTCTTCATAATTTTTTTAGGATAATTACAATAGAGGATATTAACATTCGGGGATAAGTTCGAATAGAGGATCAGTGTCTCAAAAAATTCAAATAAGAGATCAACGTTTTGGTAAATTGTTAAAATAAGAAATCGCTATTATAACACTAATAGTTTAGTCTGACATGTTGCGCACACATGGCATGTGCATAGTACTTATGTGTATATTTAGATAATAAATAAATGAAAAAACTTTAAAAATATATTAAAAACTACAAAAATAAAGAAAATTAAAAAATTAGAAAAACTAAAAACAAAAGGCTATTAGTATAATATAAATATAAACATTATGTTATAATCGAAACTTTGTCCTAATATAATCTATATGATGCAATGTTATAAGATAAAAATATAATACATATAATAATATAACATAATTATAGTATATGTAATAATAATAATAATAATAATGCAAGGTGAATATAATATATATTATTATTATAGTATAATTAATTATATTATTAAGAAAATAAAATAAAAACTACATAAATTAAAAATAAATGAATAAATCCAACCACCGCAAAGCTACAGGTTGGCTAGTGGCCACTTTTTAGGGGTCGCGTACCCCTACTTAACTAGCTACCAATCACTTCCTAACCTTAAGGTAGTTAAATTAGCCTACATTTTGTTGGTGAGTTGTTAACCCACCAAATAGCGATGGGGTAGCTACCGACCACCAGGTTGAGGGTCATAAAAAAAATTAAAAAAGGAAAAATGGGTGAAAACCCCAATCGGGTTACTATCAGGTTGTACAACTCGACTAAGGTTTTCAATCCTTTTCCTTTATTTTTTTTAAAGTAAACAATAAGGTAACTACCCTATTATAATTTTGTCGATTTGATAACCTATTCTTTTCAATGGTCACAATCCACTAGGTGTATTTTGACTAATCTAGCCACCTTAAGGGCAACGAGTGGTCAGCGGCTACCTGAGTAAAGTCGTACGACTTAACCCAAGGAGCTACTTACTACCTCTACCTTGGGGATAACTAGGTTTTTTTTTTTAATCTTTTATGGTTTTTTCTTTTTTATTTTTTTTTTCAATTTTTTATTAATTTAATTTAATGATATTATTATATTATTATACTTAAATTATGTTTTTTAAAATATTTTTTATTTTTTTTTTCAAATTTTCCTTAATTTTTTAGGACCTTTTTATGTTTCATAAATTTATTTATTTATTTATTATTTAAATGCACACATCAGTATCATGTACATCTATGCGTACGCCATGTGAACACCATATGTCACTTAACAACCATACCAAACGAAACTAATGGAGAGTTATAATAACAATCTCTTATTTTAACCTCGCACTAAACGTTAATTTTTTATTGAAACTTTTTAAAACGTTGATTTTCTATTTGAACTTACCGTAACATTTTAATGCAAGATAAAATAAGAGATCATTGCTATTTAAACTTACGCTCAACGTTAATACCCTCCATTATAATTCTCCCTTTATTTGGTGATTTTAACTATTTATTATGAATTTTCCTAGCTTAAAATAGTAACAGGGACATATATTCAGTAATAATATGTTAAAACATATTAATTATTTGATTAAACTACAATTGAACATACTCTAATCTGATAGGATTACTTATTATTTTATGGTATTTCATGACATTATCAGCATCGGATTATAATATATACATGCTATGATTATATAATATAAGATTTAACTTATTTATCATGAAATTATGTAAAATATATATATATATATTTTATTTATATAATACGACATCAATGTGATATTATTGAGTATATAACTTTATCTGTATACTAAGATTAAAAATACCATTTAGAAATTATCATTTGAAAAAATACCTAATATGTACCATCGAGTTCAAAAGAACTCAACGATATTGATTTTATTAAAATTGAATAACTTTAGATAATAATATAGGTATTTTCTATGATAATATGGAAAATATTTTTTTATGACAATCTTTCCGTAATTGAAACGTAATTTAACTAATGAAATATACGTTTCAATACAATAAAAAAAATATACTATAAATAGTGGTAAAATTACGTATATCTATTAATATTAAATAATTTAATATAACGTATATGATAGATTATAATAGTTAAAGTATATATTTATATAGATGTATAAACAACTCTAACAAATAACAACATAAGCCATATTTTAACTAAGTTATATAATAATATGGAAAACTAGATAAACCATGACATTTTCGTAAATATTACAAAAATTGAATATAGGTTTGATAAATAGGACTTCCAAGAGAATGGAATCCCGATGTTATGAACCTATTGGAGTAAGCTTCAGTACAAGTGAAATTTGTGGAGATTGAAGTATATGCTCGCTTGTGGCTGTAAGTAATTATTTATGCATATGCTATATAATGTAGATTGCAGCTAAAAACAGACAAGGCTATCACAAAGATAAGTCCAAATTTGCTGAAAGCTTAAAGAGAGTGATGAGAAAACACGCAAGAGAACGAAAATAAATGAAAGTAAGTAAACTAAAAATAGCTCTAAAGAATATGACGCATCAATGGAACTTTTTAAGGCTCACGGCACAGCTTAATATGATGTATGAGTTAGTCCGATAAGGTTACTCACCATCTAGCCTTGTTTAAGGATTAGAATAAGAGTGAAATGAGAGTAAATAAACAATGTTACGAAAGGAAAGTATCTAATGTATAAATGATAATTTGATGATGCGACTACATATACAAGACGTATTTATACCTAAGAATTTAGAGCAACCTGCCTAAATGAAAAAAGACAAAAAGGGTATTGTCCTAAAAAAGTAATGTATAAAGTATACAAAGGGTAAAAATAAATATTCATGGAAAAGTAATTATTAGAGTAGCAGATGTTATAAGTGGTCCCAAACACATTGCAATAATGTATTGGTGATATCGTTAGAGGATATAGGCAAAGCAATATGATCTAGTTAGGTAGCTAAGTAGGAGTGTCGAGCAAGAGTAGGCTCGTCTGAACAGGATTGGCTGAGAATTAGTACTAGGAAGCTCTCTTAGCCTCTCTGCAAGAATAATGTCAAGCAAGTGGTTGGTTCGAACATGACTAAACAGGTGGCGAGGATTGGCTGTTGTCAAGGCACTCTTCACGTAAACACACAATTTTCAAGAGATAAGCAGTCATTCAGTACAACATAGAGAGTCGATCAGTAGCAAGGAGTAACTCGGCATCGATGGGAGTCAACTGGAATAAGAAGATTCACCTTACCAGTCCCTTTAATCCTCAGGTTCGACTATGGATTAAAGGCCTAATAGCCTAATTTCTTTTGCTATACCTATGCTTAGTTACTAAGATGTTGATTAGTAGGTAAGCTACATGATTTGTTGTGTTGACTGATCTTATTTGGTGTGTTATAAATTAGTTGATTGCCCTTTACCAGACTAATTGAAACTCAAACTAAAATTATAAATAAATATGCATCGCAACTCATTAGGAAACAGTTAGGCTAAAGTCCAACGCCTTTAATGAGATTGTAGTGATCTGACATTTCCCTACCCTTTGTTGAACTAAGTGACAAGAGAGGAGATCGTAGTAAAATTAACGGCAATGGGTTTGAAGTTAGCTATAGACAAAGCAAGAGCCTCCATTGTACAAGCCTAAAATTAGTTGTACGAGAGCCTCTTGCCTTCATGATTAGCATTGTAGTCACCATATCACAACTCCTCAACTCGAGTTGAAGTAAGTGAAATTTCTCTAATCTTACGATAAACTAGATAACATCATATGGATGGCACATTACTTATTCACGCATTGTATATAACAATTACTTGATAACTTAGTTATATTGTTCAACTTTTATATGCTTTTTACTTCCTGCCCCTTATTGAGTTGTAGTTTGTTCATTCTCTATAAATTTGCTTGTGGGATCTAAATAATCATGCTACATAACAATCACCTCTAAGTGTACAAATAGAATGAGTTTGGGATTAAGTGAAGCAAAACCAATGAGGACTGTTTTTAGAACTTTTTATTTTATATAGGATCAACTAGATCATCTGAACGATTTAGTTGGATTTCTATTTTTAAGTCTTATCACATGTTTATATATTCTTATAAATACTCCATACTTAGCTTTATTGTAAATATAATTTTGTTATTGATATAATCTTTTGTTGTAGTTCGAGAACATGTCATCAAAACCTTTAAATGCAATGAGAACAAACAACAATAAATTTATATATTACTAAATTATCCTAGTTATGCTTGTAATTTTAAAGAATTATTAATTTATGATATTGTCTTCTTAAAATTATTATCTTATTAATTTGTAAAATTAACTAAGTTGGGATTAGAGAAAAAAATATTATTTTAGATATATTATTAATTTATCAAGTATTAATTTATGGAGGTATAACTGAATATATATAAATATATAATGTATATTTGTATATATACTCTAAATCTCTTTTTTTTTTCTTTTTAGTTTTTGCATCTTCTTATCTCTCTTTACCTAACACTAACATTAACACTAGTTTTGAATTCATGAATTCGATCCAAAATCAATAATAAAATTAATTCAATTTTCCAAGGCATGCCAATTTTGTTAATTATTTTGAAATTTTACCAATAGGGAAAATAATTCACAACTCAGCTAAAATACTCCTACAACCTGCGGAATTCGGGTCGGATCTAACGGCTACAAAATTCCAAAAACTCTTCTCTGGGTCCTGCCCACTAACTATAAACACCAACCGCACGATCATCCGAATCCAACGGTCCAGATCGTGCCAAGAAAAATTAGACCGTTGGGAAACGACGCTTCCCTTTAAAACGTTTCCACTGCAAAACAAAAACCCCCATTCATTCTTTTTCACTCCCCAAATCATACAGAAAGCCTGAACAAGGTGAAAAAGAAACGTTGCGGTGAAAGTTTTGAATTTATAGAGAGAGAGGTGGAAGAGAGAAGAAGGGTTTTGCTTCTTTGTCGCGTTCGACGAAGTGGCGAACAGTGAAGAAAGGAGGGAGGAGACGAGGAATACCGGACTCCAGGTGTTTCTTTCGTCGATTTTCGCAAGCATAGGAGGAGTTTTTGGAGCAAGTTTTGAGAACAAGTATAACTTCGTGATGGATATGGGTGCAAAAGCTGTTCTTACAGAAAATCGAGGTGATCATCACTTGTTGTCCTGTCTTCTTCGTGTCATGATCTGTTTCTTAGGGTGTTTTTTCTGTTTTAGCGCATGGAATCGAGTTTAATAGGACCTTTTGTCTTTTCGATCGAATGTTACGGATATTTAGCGTTTTTACATGTTTCTTCTCGAATTCCATCTGATGTTTCTTCGTAATTTTCTTTTGTGGGTGTCCTTCTAGCAATCATGGATTTGTGTAATTCTCTTTTACATTCGTTGTTTGATTTTTTTGTTTAATTCCAACTCTTGTGCATTTCTTTCCAGTTCTTGTGTCATTTTTTGAATGAAATCGAACATGATGTAGGAGTAGATAAGCAGAAGAACGTACAAGGGGAAGCAAGAAACCGAAGGGTTCTTAAAGACATAGGTAATCTTGTGGATGATCGCGTGCCCGTGCAGGGGAAACCTATTATTCAGCGTCCTGTTACAAGGTAATCTCCTTGAGCCGGTGATATGTTGCCCTAATCATTTCCTTTTCGATATTTTGATTGCTGATTATTTTATTAAAAATTTTTTCTCAGAAGCTTTGGTGCTCAAGTTCTTGCTAATGCACAGGCAGCAGAAAAGAACAAGGTATGCAGGAAAAAAAGAAAACCATTTGGTGTTATATCCTTTAGAAATTGATCTTTTGTCGGATATTTAACTATCCAATGTTGTTGTCTTTGCAGAAAAATCTCAAAGAAGCTGTGGATGGAGAAGCAATCAAAGAGAAAGTTTGCGAGAAAGCCACACAGGATTCGGTTATCGTTATAAGCTCTGACGAAGACGACAAGATTAAGGAAGTTAAGGCTAGGAGAGTACTAAAGGGAGGGTCTCCCAAGAAAAAGAAGAGTCTCACATCGATTCTCAGTGCTCGAAGCAAGGTAAATTAAGTTTAAAAATTCTTTTTTTTTTTTTAATTATTTTTGTTATTGTTCAAATAATTGTAAGTCTGGTTTTTTTTATGATACTGGTCTGCAATTAGGCTGCTTGTGGACTAAAGAAAAAACCAAAAGATCCTGTAGTGGACATAGATGAACCCGATGCGGGGAATGAGTTGGCTGTGGTCGAATACATTGATGATATTTACAAGTTTTACAAACTTACTGAGGTATAATTACAACTCCCTGCTTGAATCACTACAAGTGGAATGTGGTACTTTGTTGCTTGAGATTTTTGACAAAATTGAAACAGGATGAGAGCCGAGTCCACGATTATATAGATTCACAACCTGAAATCAATGTGAAGATGAGGATGATCCTGTTTGATTGGCTAGTTGAAGTTCATAGGAAATTTGAACTAATGCCTGAAACCCTCTATCTCACTATAAATATCGTGGATCGGTACCTTGCAATGAAAGTTGTTCGCAAAAGGGAGCTTCAACTAGTTGGGATCAGTGCTATGCTCATAGCATCCAAGTATGAAGAGATTTGGGCACCCGAGGTTGTCTTTGCCATCCTCTCTCTAAATTGGCTTTTTAACTTTCATTACAATGTTGTATAATTGCAAATTTGCCTAATGATAATGCAGGTGAATGACTTTGTTTTCATATCAGACAATGCTTATATTAGAGAACAGGTCCTGGTCATGGAGAAGGCCATACTTGAGAGGTTGGAATGGTATTTGACAGTTCCGACCCCATTTGTCTTCCTCATTCGATACACTAAAGCCTCTGTTCCATCTGATATGGAGGTATATAACCTGTTTGAAACTAGATGCATTTTCGAGCAAATGTGTTGGATGTAATCTCTGCGTGTTTCGTGTGCTTTATTTTGTTGTTGGATACTGAATATGGATTTTCGTTTGGTACAGATGGAGAACATGGTTCTATATCTTGCTGAGCTAGGACTTATGCATTATCCGACGATAATTCTCTACGGCCCCTCCATGATTGCGGCCTCAGCTGTTTTCACTGCACGCTGTACCCTCAACAAACGCCCCTTTTGGACTGAGACTCTAAAGCACCACACAGGCTACTCGGTGGATCAGCTGATGTAAGTATCAACCCAACTGTTGAGCCACCTTTTCTTATTGAAGTTGACTATTTCTAACTTGGTTCCCCATTTTATTATTGTGTAGGGATTGTGCGAAGCAGCTTGTTTGTTATCACACTGCAGCTGCAGAGAGTAAGCTGAAAGCTATCTACCGGAAATTCACCAATCCTGAACGCGGTGCTGTTGCTTTGTTGAGTCCAGCCAAGAGCCTAAAGGAGGAATAGTTCTTTGAGACTTGATGTGTGGGTTGAATTTCCGTACCACTTCAGTGGTGGTTTCTTTTGCTTTGCTTTTTGGGGTTGTGATCATGCTTCTTTTATGATCCTTGGCTTTTTCTAGTAAAAACCATATAGAGAAATGTCTAAATAGGTTTGCCCTTAGCAGGTCTGTTGTAGCGTGAAAATGCTTTCTGTTTCATTTTCAGCTGGATGTGTAAAGATGTTATGGTGGTGACATGGTTGGAAGAAAATTGCAATGGAAGAATCAATTGCAATATATGTTTTCCCTCTCTTCTATATACACCCCCATATCCGCCTTGTTCCTTGTTGAGTGAGGTGTTTATTTGTGTTGCCTTAGCAGGTTTTCTTGAGAATTTTCAAGGTGGATTAAAACTGCCTGCAAAATTCAAATCATTTGACACAATTGCTTTGCCAAAACCGTAACACAATCCTGCAAAAATTGTGTTTCTAACAAAAAATGTTAGATGGGATGTTACGTTTATATATGACAAAAAAGAAAAAGCCAATTACGTAATTTATGGAAAAAAATAAAATACTGCAAAATCATCATAATGATCAACATCTTCCAAGCAAAAAAAATCTCATAAAGAGGCCTCTTAGTTTTGGTTTCCAATGCACACACCCGCAATAAACAGCATTTGCCCTATGAAAGATATAAAATACACACACCCGCAATAAACAGCATTTGCCCTATGAAAGATATAAAACACACACCCGCAATAAACAGCATTTGCCCTATGAAAGATATAAAACACACACCCGCAATAAACAGCATTTGCCCTATGAAAGATATAAAATACACACACCCGCAATAAACAATATTTGCCCTATGAAAGATATATAAATACACACACCCTCGCAATAAACAGCATTTGCCCTATGAAAGATATAAAATACACACACCCGCAATAAACAATATTTGCCCTATGAAAGATATATAAATACACACACCCTCGCAATAAACAGCATTTTACCTTATGAAAGATATAAAATACACACACCCGCATTTGCCCTATGAAGAAACAGCATTTGCCCTATGAAAGATATAAAATACACACACCCGCAATAAACAGCATTTGCCCTATGAAAGATATAAAACACACACCCGCAATAAACAGCATTTGCCCTATGAAAGATATAAAATACACACACCCGCAATAAACAGCATTTGCCCTATGAAAGATATAAAATACATACACCCGCAATAAACAGCATTTGCCCTATGAAAGATATAAAATACACACACCCTCGCAATAAACAGCATTTTACCTTATGAAAGATATAAAATACACACACCCGCATTTGCCCTATGAAGAAATAAACAGCATTTGCCCTATGAAAGATATAAAATACACACACCCGCAATAAACAGCATTTACCCTATAAAAGATATAAAATACACACACCCGCATTTGCCCTATGAAAGATATAATTTGAACAACATTTGCCCTATGAAAGATATAATACACACCCGCATTTGCCCTATGAAGAAATAAACAGCATTTGCCCTATGAAAGATATAAAATACACACACCCGCAATAAACAGCATTTACCCTATAAAAGATATAAAATACACACACCCGCATTTGCCCTATGAAAGATATAATTTGAACAACATTTGCCCTATGAAAGATATAATACACACCCGCATTTGCCCTATGAAGAAATAAACAGCATTTGCCCTATGAAAGATATAAAATACACACACCCGCAATAAACAGTATTTACCCTATAAAAGATATAAAATACACACACCCGCATTTGCCCTATGAAAGATATAATTTGAACAACATTTGCCCTATGAAAGATATAATACACACCCGGATGTTACAAGCAAAGAAAAGTTAAAAAGAACTCATGTAATTACAATTTCCTAGGTAAACAGCATTTTGCCCTATGAATCTGGCAAATAAATATAGCAAGATTACATCTATCAGATATTTCGTAATTATCTGGTGCAAATAAATAAATAGTAAAGATATCACATCAATCAGATATTCTCATGTTATTACAATTTCCTAGGTAAACAGCATTTGCCTTTATCATCTGGTCCTACAAGGACAATGTGGCAAAGTATTACTAAATTGCAAGCAAAGGTATTACATTAGAGTCACAAATCTCTAGCAATACGTGATTTGCCTGTGATGCGGCACAAAGCTAAATAAGATGATATTACGAAATTAAAGACAAATTAGGATCGCTTCGATTGTAAAACCAGAGAGAATTGACCGATGGAAGTGTACATTAATGAGGACAACAACTAATAAGATGATATTACGAAATTAAAGACAAATTAGGATCGCTTCGATTGTAAAACCAGAGAGAATTGACCGATGGAAGTGTACATTAATGAGGACAACAACTGCTAGTTTAGCTCCTCAACCAACCTATAAATATGGTATGAGCTTTAATATTTATTATCCCTCACTTCCGGGCTGGCCTATTAACTGAAGCTTATCATGTGGACAAGTTCGAGTCTCGATCTCTCATACTGTGATATCATGTAAAATGAGATGGTCCAAAGGCTTAAAGCGGGATATGTAAAGAAAGTTTTAACACTTCTTTCTATTCATGGTTCAATGTTTCACTTTTGCACGAGTGAATGTCACAAATGGATTTCACATCACCTGTTGCGCATGGCTGTCAGAGATGTAAATCAAAGAGTTCTTGAAATGGTACATCTTATGAAAGTCATCAGTTTTGGAGGATGATTGAACGGAAAAGGTGGATAAAATGTGTTTGCATTACCAGTCACATCTCGAGAACGGAAAAGGTGGATAAAATGTGTTTGCATTACCAGTCACATCTCGAGAATGGAAAAGGTGGTTAAACAAAATACTTGCATATAAATTTCCATCACATGACCAAAATTTTGTCTGTAAGAATGGTAAAAGCCCCAATGTCATAAATCTTGTCCCAAAGAATGGTGCACATGAACAAGGTCAATCAACACATTATATAGATCATTACAAAACATTGTTACAGGATGATCAACATCTTCCAAGCAAAAGAATAGTTACAAATCTGATAGGAGGTGAAAAAAAAAAGGATGCGCTTTGGTTTCTAAGAACCTAATTGGCAAAGATATTACAACTATCAATCAGATATTCTACTCTTACACCCGTATGTTTACAAGTAAAAAAAAGAGGGGAAATAACAAAACCCTCATGTAATTACAATTTCCTAGGCAAACAACATCAGATTTTTATTAAGCATCAAACCCAAGCTCTGTAATCTGGTCCCGCAAGGACAATCTGGCAAAAGTTAAAAGTATTAGTAAATGCATACTAAAATTTGGATGGCGATATGATTTTAACAAGTGAAAACTGCACAATCTTAGGTACAATGAACAAACAAGTTTGGTAGAAGAAAATGCGACTTACATTACAGTCATAAGCAAACCTTCTGGCTAGCATAATTGCCGCATTCCTTTCCCTTTCGGATTCAAATGCCAATACAAAGGAACATCCATTCTTGATTTGCCAGAACAATGCCTGTGGTGCAGCATTGCCTCCTCCTCTTACCCCACAAAGCTAAAGAAGATGATATTATGAAATTAAAGCAAAATTAGGATAGCTTCAATTGTAAAACCAGAGAGAATTGACTTATGGAAATGTACATTAATGAGGACAACAACTGCTAGTTTAGCTCCTCAACCTAAACCTATAAATATGGTATGAGCTTTAATATTTATTACTTTCACTATCCCTCACTTCCGTGCTGGCCTATTAACTGAAGCTTATCAAGTGGATGAGTCTGGAACAATGGTCTAGGTATTCGAGTCTCAATATCATGTTTTTAACTTCGCAATTAGATGATCTAAAAGCTTCAAGCTGGATATGTGGCATGAAGATTTATCCTAGTAGGTAGGATTGGCTACATAAATATTATTATGGTAATCTATACCTGCTCCAAAACATACTTCTAGCATTCAAATGTAGTAGGACTAGCAAAACAGTTACAGCGACAAAATAGTGGACAGCCAGCAATATCTAGGGCCCAAAGTTATTTAAGTTGGCAAGTTATACAAATAACATCGTTGAAAACATGAGAGCTAAGAATAAAGATCTATGGCCATTGTCTTTGATGGTAAGATACAGTAGTGTAAATATATACTAGAGCATTTGAAAAGATGTACAGGTGCGAGCATTTACTTGGGAGATAATACCTGCATTGAACCAGTAAAGTACTCTTTAGCTATTGTAGTTCTTCCTTTACAAAGCTTCATCCTCATTTTTCCCACATGAAGGACATGAATGGATTCTGAGGTCTGTTCTGCACCATTTATCTGAGAGAGAACTACCTGCAGGTGGCAACCAGAAAGGGGTGCTTATCATCCACTAACAACTACAAGAAACTTTAAAAATATGAAGTACACAACGATGAAACAACATGAGAACATCCAAAAAGCTTATCTAGCCTCCTTTAGTCTAATTAAAGGTCATGCGAAATTTAACCCAATCAACCCCATAGAACTCCACCAACACATTTTCTTTATTAAAGCCCAAGAATGTCACTTCTACATTGGACTGGATACAAGTCTTTGCAATGGTGAAAAGATTACCGATCTTTCCAAAAATCATGCTAAAGGGAACACAGTGTGGAACATGTTCACTAGGGGGAATGCTCTTTTCTTTATGATATTATATTTACAAAATAATGCTGTCAAAAGGAAGGATTCATAAGATAAACAATAAGTTGAATTAGAGCATACATTGAACTCCGTATCATGTTTCCGCACAAGTGCTTCTACATAACTTCCCAAGCCCGGAGCTGCTCAACATAAGTCTATTCAGCTCACTTAATATACTAAAGAACATAGGATATAAGAATTTAACAAGAAGAAGAAGAAGCAACAGCAGCTAGGATTAACACTGGACCTGGTTCGATTGGACCAGCAGTGGCCAATGAAATTTGTTGCCCATCCAACTGTATGTCAGCTTGTAAGATTCGCCCAACATCAGATGGCTCTGGAGCATAAAGTGGTTTAGTAGCTCCTGCAATTGTAGAAAACCAAAGTTTTCAGAAATAATAAGAAAGAGAAGTACCAAATTATATAATCAGCGGCACATAATCTGCCACGATCCATTAAAATATGCCAATCAGGCCAGCATATATTTGCTCAGCTACCATCATTAAGTGCATGTATCATCATGAATCAAGCTTGGTAATTTTCTCGATCTAACACTATGTTGTAAAGAACTGATAGCTGATGACTGCTCAATCAAGAAATGAAAAACATATCGTCAACAGAAAAATTAAATGGGGCAGACTTGGCTGAAACATTGAACATGATCACCCTTTTAACTTATTTCCATTTGCGTGTGTTTTATTCTTAAGGAATCGTGAAATCCCTAAGGCTATGCAAGTATACAGATATAACCTAATTTATTCTCCTAACTGTTCAGGACTCGGACTTTCTCTGGGAGCAAATAAGCAGAAATTTGTCCATGTTGTTTGGAGAAGGTTTGATCAAAAGAGAAACTGATAGCATGAATTTCTGTGGGAAGGAGCCAAAGCTACATCGTAGGAGTTCAGGTTTGTGATCTCATTTTCAGTCGTTTGAAGGAGAAGTCCAATGGTAGTTTTTCCAAAAAAATTGGTTTTTCTTGACTTTCTTCCTAATTTCCCCATGGTGAAAATTCAAATCGGGCTCATTGAGAGAACCCCAAATCTTAGAATCTTTGATTTGGTTTAAAAGACAGAACTTGGTCTTTCCATCCTATAAAGTTTGGTTCCAAACCAGCTGCCTACTCACAACCATCTAAGGATAAATGACTGTGCACTTACAACCACATAATAAATAAAGAAATGGGAACATGCATCACATCCCTAACTGCATGTCCTAACTGACACATAACCTAACACACAACAATGCCACTCTTCACACACATAACACAATCAGAAACACATGTAAAGAAAACACTCAAACATCTGTCCTATTTGCGCTTTTTCTAACAGATTTGCAACACTCATGAACGTGACTAAAAGGGACTATTTTAACAGCTGATTGCTCCTGACTTTACCACATAACACTATTGTCTAGTTTCACTTTCTTTTGATATCCCATATGTACACAAAATGGCCAATATTATCCAAGACATCATTACTCCAGCCAGACACTCATGGTTTGTGATAAACTAATAGGAAAGATACCAAAGCTCCCAGACAGCTACGCATTTCATATCTCAAATGTAACAAAAGGGCCAATATCATTCAAGTCATCATCACTCCAACTGAATACTCATGGTTACTTGGTTAGCAAATAACTAAAGAAATAATATAAACATGCCAAAGGTGCTGATCCAAAAAGAAAAGGATAAGACAGAAAAAGGTATTTGCAAGCCATCATGGTGAGTCTAACCATCTCTTCGCCTCTAGTGCACAGAAGTACCTGAAATGCGCTCCTTTTTCCCTTCCTCAGATGTCACACGGTACCATTGGAATGAGCACTCTGAGAGACCTAGAGCGTCATCAGAACAAGGCAAAATGCGCAAAATGGAACCGAGTGCTTCAGGGCCATCTAATCTATAGAGAAGAGGGTTTTTTTCTCCCGTCTTCCATATTGCCAACTGTGCCAGGAAAAAATTCACTGAGAAAAAGATGATGGGCCAAAACAATTCTTGTAGCAGATGCAAATATAACATCCTTTGGACAAAGAGGATGATGATTACTAATTGGATCCAGAATCACAACATGTCAATTTATTAATTTAATTGGATCGTTAACTTCACTTGCAACAATGTGGCAACATATAAGGGAGGCATAAGACAAACCTCCTTTTGAAGCTGGATAGCACGTTTAGACTTCTCTGCAAGTTGATTCCTCAGTGCTTGAAGCTCCAGCTCCATGTCCATAACCTATAATATAGAGGACTTAAGCAAAGAGAACTCAAAAAGAGATGCTACAACAAATCAACCAGATTTCCCGTAGAATTAATTGAAGGTGAAGTTTATTTACTCAACCTGATAAATAGGATAATAGCTATATGGCAAATCAGAATTGCTGCAGTCCCTAAGTTGAAACCATTAGCAAGGCACTCATCATGTGCTTATATGAACCATCAATAGGTTAGGTTCTTGTGTAAATCAAATCAAGCTGGAACATAGGCTTCATCTTCATTTCATGGTGATCTTGAGGTAGAATTTAATAGTAAAGTTGAATGGGTTTGTTGAAAAAATTTACCCAGAGGTAACAATAGTCATCAGGATATTGAATGTGGTATTTATCTTCTGGAATGGATATGCTTATGATGAATCTGTCTCCAAATAAATCACACCTAGGCCATGGGATATATGGAAGACAACATAAGGTTCCATTGCCTTAATGCATAAATTCAAGTAAATTTGTCATGATGCTTGTTTATAAATTCCAAGCTTTCCTACAGATTTTAAGCTCACAGTCTCTTCACCACATTCTCTTGAATTATTTCTACTTGAAAAGTCTTGCACACAGAATCACAGATCACAAATTTAATTTTCCTCAAAATGTCTGCAGATACTATCTTGAGTCTAAACATGTGTATTGCCCTTGCATCCGAAACAGTATCACTTCTTATGGCTCACAACATCATTGCTCAATCAGAGAATATAATACCAAAATATTACACAAAGGATGTCAATCAACCAAAATATTTTAGGAAAAATATTGTGTATTATAGAAGTTCACCACAATAGGTGGCACATTAAAATGGAATGCCACTATGGACTAGTGTAAGTGTGCTTCCACATGGAAAGCATCATGCTAGAAAAAACCAATAACATACCTTGCTTGGATGATGCAGCATTTTGATTCGTCTAGCTTCTTGGACCTCCTTCATCAATTCTTCCAAGTCCTGAGGGAGAACTTGGCTAATTTAGCTCTTTGTGAAATGGATCTTGATGAATAAAATGATAAGAAACTCCATTGCAAAAACAGTAAATTCAAGATGGAAAAAGTTAAATTTACCAAATGTAAAGTAGTGAAATAATCACCCTTTATTATTACCTCCTTTCCAGAATCTCGCGATTTGCGTTCTTGGTATTGGAGAGCCTCCTCAACTGTCCGAACTGCTGCTCTGGCACTCTCAATTTCAGCACGAGCAAATGCTCTTTCCTCATCAACTATCTTCTTAGCATCTTCAGAGGCCTACCAAGGAGATGGTACCCTTGCATCAAGATATATCTACAGATCAATCTTATATGTCATAAAAACTATTTTCCCCAAGAATACCGTGATATCGTAGGATTTCTGCCAAAGCTTCTATAATGAATTCCATTTGTTTCAACCGTTAGTTTAGAACCATTATATGATCAGGCCTCTGATTGGTATTAATTAAACCTTTACCTTCAGAAAAGTTTCAGATTTACAGATTATGTTACATCAGACATTTGTAGTTAATCTGCATATACGCATGCCATCTTTCTCTCTTTCTCTAGGAAGCATCCAAGAATAGTAGGTTAGCTCCAGTTTTCTTAAGATTGGAATCATACCTAAACATCTCCTCAAACAGTGCATGCAAACAAGCCAATATCGTCTAACAAGCAATGTTATAATCCGTATGTGCTATTATTTTCATTATGGTCAGAGTCTGATCAAGAAAGTAAGTTTGCACCACAACCAAGATAAGGGGAAACCATCATATGTGCAAAAAAAGTTATTGGAAATATTAGATTACTGATACAACCTTTTGCTACCGTGTTTCAACTGCAGGGTATTAAATAAATAAAAATGAGTCATTGGATTATAAACTCTATTCCAGTAAATTGGCCATTTAGTATAGAGAATGGCTCTACCTGCTTAAGAAAGCTTGCTAGTTTCTTCACTTCTGTCTTCTCTTGAATTAACTCTCCTTCCCGCTGAGTCAACTGAACAGCTAATGCTTCAACCTACAAAAGCAAAGCATGGTACTTATAACTTCAGTTGACAGAAAGGTCAAAAAAAGAAAAAAAACTCCAACGTAAATCCAACATTGTGTATTGTGTTATTGGCCAACAACATTATTAACAAATGGATTTATTAATAAAAGAGAGACAATCTAGAGACAGAAACTGATAGAAGAGAAGTTAAAAATACACACAAGCTTATATCACACATTTGATGGACCATATTGAAGCATAAGTAAAACTCTTACCATAGATATGGCTTCTATTACATCATCCTTGTTCCGACCTGCAACTCGTCCCTTTAAGGATTCCAATGCATCTCTGAGCTTCTTCAGAAGAACATGTTTCTCTAGAGAAGCAGCCTCTTTGAGTCTAGCCTGCTATGCAGAAATAAATTTACAAATGTACCATAAGAATGACATATTGACAATTGTAAAATAAGCACTAATTGCTTTCTATATCATTTAGACTCCAGAATATGAAATGAGATTATCATTTTCCAAAATTACAGAACCGAGGTCATGATTTATCTACTTCCTCCACTTTTGCAAAGAATGATGCAGCATTGGAAGTAAAAAAAGTAAGCACAAAACTAACATATAAGATTTATCAAGGGGGAGAAAAAAAAAGGCCATATAAGCATCACATGGTGTTAAAAAAGAAAAAAAAAAACATAGTACGCTAGGCATAATCATCCATAGCTGAAAAAAAAGTTTACTTCTTCGGACAACTTTGCAGCAGCAATCAACCCTTTCTCGAATTTACTGGCAAGATCACGAACCGAAAGACGCTGTTGCTGTTCCAATAGTATTGCAGTCTCACGGGCAACAATTTCCTTCATGGAGGGAACCTCTGAGTCATCTTTAGCATCCATGATTTGATTATCAGCACCAATCTTATAATTGGGAAATCGACTGGAAAGGAACACCACATCGGCTGACACTGCATTGATGTTCTCTTTCTCCATTGATTTGCTATGCTCACGGTTCATCCGTGTCATGGTTTACAATAGCCACTCTGCTTAATCACCAAAACATTTCTAGTATTATAGACCGAGGAAACAAATAGTACAAAAAGATACAAACATAGAGAGTATCCTGTTGACTTCAAAATTTTTGGGGAAACATTAATAAAACACCATCGTCGTCGTCATCCAGAGTACTACATGATATTTCATTATTGCCTGAAAGATAAAATAAATGGATAACTAACAGGAAATATATACCAAAATTCAGCAGAATCTCAGCTTGCATACCAAAACAATAACAGAAAAAGCTCCCTTCATCTTGTGAAAATAACATTCATTTGATGTGGTTCTAACAAAGAGCTATTACTGCAGTCATCATCTAGCTGATTACACAATATTCCATTATTCTGTGCAAAGATTCAAGAAAGAACAAAATACCAAATATGGACCAAATCCTAACTTCAGCATCGAAAAAAGAAGGGAATGAGTTCCTTTCATTTCATGAAGACTGAATGACAGCATCAAGCGACCTGCATTCTCAGCCAACAACTTGCAAGGAACAATAAGGACTAATTACCAGAAATCCACAGATTGCCAATTAGAAATTCAACACACACGCACACAACAGACACACACAAAAAAAATCTAATTTAATTTGGAAAAAATAAATAAAAAGGTGGTCTAATTTATCAAAATTCATCTAGCTTGACAGGGGAAAAAAAAAAGGAGCAGTCTAGTTCATAAAAACATCTAAGTTGACCTGAAAAAACAACCCAAAGTGTGTATGATTCATAAGAAGGCATCTAACTTGACAAAACAACAACAAAAGGGGTGTCTAATTCATCAAAAAGCAACTAACTTGACTGCGAAAAACAACCAAAAGTGATGTCTAATTCCTCGAAAAGCCTATAACTCGAGACAAAACAACCAAAAAGGTGGCCTTATTCATGAAAAAGCATCTAACATGACAAAAAAAAGAAGAAGTGTCAAATTCATCAGAAAGCATCTAAATTGACTAAAAACAATCAAAAGGATGTTCCAATGCATGAACATCCTTGACCTACCGAGTCAAAGCACAAACCTTTCACCAACGGAAAAAAAGCAAAAATTACACAAAACAATATGAGAAACACAAAAGGAAAAACACGAAACCGAAAGCAAAGCATAGCTAAGAACCTAAAGTGTAGAATGGAAGAGAAGCTAGAAATTACCTCTCACTTCTTCCTTGTAGCTATTAAGGAAGTAAAAGACAAAAATGGAAGCTGTGTGTACGAGTAAGAACTTAGAAAAAGGGGAGAGTGAAGGTGTGAAAGTGGATAACTACTTAAAATAAGGAAACAAGACACAAGAGTCAAGAGAGAGATTGTAGCGTGTTGTAAGGTTTAAGATTCTGGGATCAGATGCAAAGGTGAAGTTAAGTTATAGCTGTTCGGACATTCGTAAGTTGAATTTATGACAATGAACGTAGCAAACTTTCAAAATTCATGTCTACAAAGAAACAGAGAGACAGAGAGAGAGAGAGAGTATAATATTATTATGGAAAAGATTTTTTTTTTTTTTCGAAAAAATTGGAACAGAATTAAAAATTTTAAGACGAAGTTTAGTTTTAGTTTATCAACCTCTTAAAAGAAACCCATCCTTTTTACTCCTATGTTTTCATAAAAATATGTTAATATTTCTTAATATTTTTATGGGCATAATGACATATTTCAACCAATCAAAAGTTTTAAAAAACAAAAACCACTTTGCAGGTTTCTGTCAAAAAAAAAAAACCGATAGCTCAAGCACTGCTTCAGGTTTCCTAATGCCATAGGGAACGGTGATAAGAAATCTACTATGTTTTTCCATCCATGTTTTATTTAAATTATATATACACAGTACTTTATATATAATATCAGCAAATGTTTTTAATGTCTGAATATCCATTAACAGGATCCAAATATCATACTTAATAAAGACATAAAGTAGTAAAGTTATGGGAAAAGGCAAAGTAATATGAAAGGCCGCCCTTTGAGTTTATAATTTGTTTTTGAATCCAACGCTTGTTTCGGTGTTGTTTTGTTTTTGTCCAAAACTGAAGCTTTAAAAAAGTGAAGTGCACGCAGGGCAGCACGGCATCTTGCTTGTATTTCAAAACGCCAAGTCTCTTTTTTGGCGGAGCCCACGCGCTATTTTTCTTACTTACTCCTTTCCTTGACTTCCAGTCGAATAACGTTTTGCATCCGTCCGCATGCTAACTGTATTGGGAAAATCGGCTGGGATGGTTGATCTCAACATATTAAAAAAAAGGCTAAGGAAAAGAATCAAATTCGATTAAAATTTGACTCGACCTAGTTTGATTATTTTTTGTAAAAACATTACCTCCAGAGCAAAGTTTAAATTCCAGTAAAAACATTGTCATGAATTCGTTGGTAGCTTTGAATATTTCGTATGGATTAAGTTGATGACTTTGTTCAACAATGACCTCTTTCATCTATGTATAGCCAATAATTTATGCTTTACTCAAATAAACTTAGAAAGAAAATAGAGTTTATAGGATGATCGTAAAAATGAATGGTGAAAAAAGAAATATAAAATTAAAATTTAAGGGTGTCTAAATTAGATGGAAAAAGAAAAGAAAAAGAAAAAAAAAAACCCATAATACAAATTACTGTTTGGTTCTCATGGAATAATACTATTGATTATTTTTCCATGAAGTTAAAGACAACATTAATTACTTGTAATTTCAAGAAAATATATGGAAATTTGAGATTACGATTTTTGCTTTCCTAACTATCTTTGGTTTAAAAATAATACCCCTTGCTTTCTACTTTTTTAATCAAAATCGAATAAAGTTACCTCATTTAAAAAAAATTTTAAAAAAAAAGAACCATAATATGGATCGCCAACACACAAACAAAATAAGAACCCCTTATGTTTGGCCTTTTCTTCGCTTTATTAATTCCAACTAACGACTGTTGGTCCCGTGATAGAGACATATAGTCACATACACATATTCATTTTATTGGCGGTCGGCTCTACTTAGTTAAATTCATAATAAGTGTTGGGCCGGTTAACTAACGTGGTAAAACTAGATGTCTACAGGAAAGAAAGGTTAAAAATTTGAATGGCAAACAAATCAAATCGAAACATCCACCAATAATATGAAATTCAGGCTTAATTTTAACTCAATTAAACTTAGAATTTTAAGAGTAAACTCATAAACACAATTTTGTATAGAATTTAACAACTTCAAATTCGATTCAATAAAAAATTTTTAGATTTGTTCCTTTTTTTAAATATAAATTTTTATTGAGTCAAAATGATAATAATATTTAAACTTGATTCGAAATTGACTAGTATTAAAATATAAATTAATTAAATTAAAAATAGAAAAAAACCAATAAACCAATCACAGAGCCCATAAATAACCTGAGCGTATTTACACTCCCGGCTAGAAGCAATAAGAAATGTCTCGTTAGAAAAAGAATTTTTTTTTTTTTAATTAATTGGTTGAAAAGGTTTATATGAAGAAAGAGTTTCCTCTTTAACTGCCACGACTGAATATGGATTTGCTGAAGTTGACAAGGTCTAGGAAAATCGACAAATCTCGACCGTTTAAAAAGCCATTTATACTTTATATGATTACGTAGGAAGACCTTTGACGAGTCGAAGTTTGATTGTCTTCTTTCCATCTGTCGGTTTCAATTGACGAATTGTTCGAAGTATATCATTAATTTCAAACTCTCTATCGCTATCATTTGACCATTATCATGTGCCACCTTTATATCATGTATTTTTTTTTTAATATCTATATGTTGATTTTGTCTAATTATTTAAATAAAGCAATCAAGTGTGGCCACCTATATGTGAACGCGTGTATGTATTCTATATAAAAGAAGATTTTAAGACGACGTAATATAATGCTTGTTAGCATATTTGCAAGAGAAAGTTTGTGTTTAAGGTCTATCATAGATTTGTTCCCAAAGTGCAATCCTGAGATTTTCATCATTAAAATACTGGGATATATATATATTATAGTAATTGTATGAACCGGGTAGATCGAGGACCTCTATTTGAACAAAGTATATATCTAAAAACCGATATAAATAACCTATGTGATGAGACTTGCTAGTTGATTGATTGTTTATTATATTGGTAGGTTAAATTGTATAATAATAAATAATATTATTAGACCCTATTCGAATGGTTGACTCAAATATATGAAAGGATTAAAAGTTAAATAGGTGGAATTGAATTCAATCACGATTCGATCAAGAATAAACTAAAGTTAAACTAAACCGTCTTATGATCAAGTTAAATTGCACCTAAGAGTTAACTTGTGCTTGACAATAATGCTAATAAGTGAAGTACATACATGTCTTAGTAATCAATTGGAATGAAGGAGACCAGCAATAGTTATATTATGAGATTTGTACATTTTTTTTTTGTATAATAACATGTTTAGAGAAACAAATGTAGAATATGATTAAAAAAGCTTCTATAACTTTAGGAGAAAGATATATTTACTTCCTTCTCGATTCTTGAGGGAACATAAGCCATTGTAAATTATGGTCCTTATTCTTAATGTAATTACCCTATTTTTTAATATTCTTTGATGTGATCAATGGTGTAATATCATGTAGTTTTTAGGTGTAGAGATACAATATTAGGTTTTAGCATCTCATATGTCAAGATGAAGTTATCAGGAATGTTCATGAATTGCCACCACCATAAGATGGAAAACAGCTATATCTTTCAACATAGCTTAGATAAGGAATCTCATGCTTGTTCTTTAAGATATAAGTTAGCCTTTCGAAAGAGAGATTAATATGCTATTGACAAAGGAAATTTGATAAAATAAAGTGAAATATCTCAAATTGAGGAAAAATAATTAAAAATTATATTAGAGTAATTAAAGTTAAAAGAATGGAATGGACATTTTACTAATTCTAAGTTACATAAGTTGAGTGATAAGGGAGGTAATTATTAAAGTACTAGTTTAACCCCTAGTTATGACATTAGCTTACAAAGGTAAATTATTTAGAACATCTATTCCCTTAAATAAGTAGGTTTGAGAATTAGTTATTCATTTAAGCCATTTCAATTAAAAAAGAAGTATTTAGAATCAATTTTCCTTTGTTGTCTCCCTCTTTATTTTAGCATGAAACATAAGGGCTTCTAAGAGTTTCCCCTCTTCTTCAATAATCAATTAACAAATTCCTAGGAAGTTTCGAGACTTATAAAAGATCCAAATTCAAGTGACTTATCCAATTTGGTAAGCGTTGAATCTTTTAAGTACAATTAAGCTTAAATCTAATGAAAAGTAAAGTACTTGTTCAATCAAAATCGAGAGAGAGAGAGAGAGAAATTGATCTCGCAGTTGAAGTAATGTATACGTGGAGCTTAATGATAGGGTAAGTGAAGTAAATTCTCTTTAGATTTATTAATGTGAAGTATCGACCTAATTAATAAATGAAGCATGCTTTAGGCAAGACTATCACCATTTTCTGTTGATGTTAATTACCACTGGTTATCAAGTACCAGATTTACTTCTCATCACTACTTGTCATTAAAATCTAGCAATTGTGGTATCTTAAGATTATAACACTAATGTTTGAATAATTTTACAGTTTTGATTGTAATAATTAATGAAAAAGTTTGAAAAACATTATATGAAAAGCAAACATATAAGAGTCTAAATTTTGAGATTCATTCAATTGATAGATGTAATCTTAAATCTATGTAGTATGTGAAGTATTTGATGTCGTGAAAATAAATTTAAATTAAGATTGATTTAGTTATGATCCTAAAAGTACTTTTATATGATTCAAAGATGTGATGTATCAGGAAGTGGAATTAAGTTGATAAATTATAAAATTGTGGACTTAGATGGCAAAATTGACTATTTGATGTATGATAATGTTTTCATTGTTCATTAGAGATTCAAATATGGATATTTGATCAACTTTTAAGCAAATACGATGATTTTGATGTATTAGAACTAGTTTGAAGTGTTGAAAATGAGTTTATAATGTTTTAGTTATGAGTTTGATGAATTAAGAAGCTTTGAAAATTTTAAGGAATTTTTTAAAAATGTATAAATATAGTTAAATGTGTTATTACTTTTCATGTTAGTGTTCAAGTGATATTTAAAGTGTTCTTAAAAAATATTTATATTTGATCTTATAGAGTAAGTTAGATGATGATTTCACACCCCAATTTGAATGTTTTAGAATATTAAACAAGAGTTTGAATATTATGAATAAGTTTTAAAGTGTTTAACAATTCCCAAGAACACTTAAAACGACAACATTGGTCTACTAAAGTTAAGTTTGAGTGAAAAATCTTGTTAATGAATTTCAATCTTCAAAAATAGCTAAACCTTAGGAATGTTATGCTTGTAGGATATATGCGAACATAATAATATTTTACTAAACATTAAAATATTCTAAAAAAAGAAAATAATAAAACAATAAGTATAGAACTGATCCAAATTGATTGTAGCTAACTAAACTAAGATCGGTTTAATGAATTGATCATATTTGTACCATCATGATATGTGTGTATATATATATGTATGTATGTGTGTATCTTATTTAATTAATTAAGTTGAATATGAAGAATCGATTAATAAATAAATTTAAACCAACTTTAGATTTAGAGAACTTTAGATGTTTCCATTTAACTTAATTGAGATAACTATTTTCATTAGGAAGTTTACTTAATAAAATACCAAATGCCAATCTATTGCAAAATTAAGTGAATAACTTTTTACAACCTTAAGTTGAATGGCCATTCTTCCTTTTTGCATACTCATTCATTTTCTTTATTCAGGAGTTGGATCAACATCTCATTTTATGCTCATAAGAATTTAAGTACATGATAGTTGTTATGTGATATGTATATTTATAGTATAATGAACTGAACCTAACATAAACTCGAAATGTTTGACTTACTTATGCATGGCTATGTTGGGTTAGGTGATGATATCATTGGACTTAGTTACATATATGGGAGTATTCCTAAGATGACACGATAGTTAGGTGCTTAAGCCATAATGTAGCTTAATAGGTAGTCAATGGGAAGGAACTGCAATAATTAACAAATCAATGAGTAACAAAGGAAGTTATCGCAAGAGCAATCTCGGGTTTGAATTGTATGACACTCCAAATTGGTTATCAACTTACATTCAATTGGTTTGGAACCAATTCGTAATATTTAGGACAATCGTATAAGTTATCGGATTAAGCTTGAATTTTACAACAAAACTAAGAATATTAATAGAAATGACCCTTTAATTGACAAAATTCTATTTATAAAATAAACATATTTTACCCATTATTTATTGAAAATGTATAAAACGAGTTACAATAATTAAAAAAACATTAGAGATAAATTATATATATACTAAAAATTATAAAATAATTTAAATAATATTTAAGAGTATCTATTTATACTATATATGCATTTACATATAAGCATAAATACCTAAAATTACTTAAAATACCTCAAATATACTAAATAATACTAAATAAATATGGAAAAATTAATAAAAAATTCAATAAAATGATAGATTATGCTAGATTTTACTCAAATGAGGCACAACAAGTTAGAATGTGATGTGGCCGAAAGATAAAGCAAGATAAGGACACATACAAGTAGGTTTAGTGGTGACACATGTTAAGACACTTAAAAACCCAACCAACTCTCAAACCTTCTCTATTAATTCAGAAAACCATCCCTTTAACTCAATTAGACACTATGGCATATAAGAAAAATAATGAAGGTATCTGGGAAGTTAGAGGGAAAATAGGAAAAATCTTAAAAAAAACAGTGAACTAAGCAACTGGATTAGAGTTTAGGTTGTAAGCCCTACGATAAAAAATTCGGGATCGATACATAAATTTTAAAGTGATTAGGTAAGTTATTTAATCGAGTCTAAATTTTACGATAAAGCTATAAATATTAGTAAAAGTGATCCCATGAGTTTGAATTTAAGAAAATAAGTAATAAAATAATTAAATATTATAATATTAAATTATAAGCATATTATTTACGAGTTTCAATAATTAACGAATCGATAGAGATAAATTATATACACACTAAAATCATAAAATAATATAAATAATATTTATGAGTATTTACTTACAATATATATGTTTTTACATATAAGTAAAAATAACCGAAATTACTTAAAATACCTAAAATATACTAAAATAATACTAAATAATTAAAGAAAACTATAAAAAAATCAAATAAAAATCGAAAAAAATAAGAAAAAGTGTAAAATGTCTAGAATCAGATTGTGGTACGTTGGGATTAATAAGAACACAATTAACCAATAAGATAAACCTAACTAGAAAGTGAAAAAGAAGAAGAAGATAAGAAACACTTAGCAAGTGGAAAATTAAAGAAACACCTAAACAAGCCTTATAAATTCACTAACCTTCAACTGGAGCTCATCTTTCAGTTAGACATCCAAGAAAAATAGAGAGAAGTGAAAAAGAGAGAAAAAAATAAGTTTACAAAAATAGCAAAAATTGTATACAATTAGAGCTTTAGGAGAGTACCCACGACTAATAACTACCAAGGAAAGGACAGCCGCTGTCGCTGCCACCACTACACACTACCATCATTACCCCTCTCTATCGACATGCTTAGAGCAACCACCGGTGGTTGAAAACTAATCGGACAAGTAAGTTCAATTTCTAATCTGATTTTATTTAAATTAATAAAAATACTAAATATATTTAGAAAATTATGAAATTTTGTATTCTGATGTTTTTATGTATGTAGATTTAGGGAAAAAATATCAATTTGAAGAATTTAGATCTATAAATGTATAGTACTTAAGAAATCCTAAAACTCGAATTTGTTTTCGATTTAAAAATAAATAACTTTAATAGTGTAATTTTGAGCTCAAAATTTTTGTATAAGATAATTACAATATTTAAAAGAGTTTTGTGAAGAGATTTTTTAGAAATTAATTTTTGAAAATTTTGGTAAATTTTTTGGCCTTAAAATGATATATAAAAGAGTGATTTTAGGCTTATTTTAGTAATATAGTGACAATTTAACAAAAATATTGATTTAGTATATAATTAGGTGTTTTAAGATATTAATTTCTGATGTAGTATGATATTTGTACTGTTTAAAGTGTTAGATGTAATTATTATGTGTATTATGTAGTGAATATGTGTAAATTAATAATATATAAAATTGGAAATGTAATCAGCAGAAAATGTTATGTTAAAATTGATAATATAATAATAATAGTGATATATAATAAATCTGATATGAAACTTAAATTTAGGTAATTATAAGAAAAATATAAATTTTTCTCACATTAAGAGTAAATTTGGTAGTTAAATCAAAATTAAGGTATATTATATGAACTAGAATACTGGTTAATGGCCAAATATGATATTTAAGATACCCAAGTATAATGTAATTAATTTCACATTATGGTTCTAAACAAGTTCTTAGGGTTCATATATATTAATCGTAATCAAAAAATGAATTAGAACCTAAATCAACAGTGGATTCAAGAACTAAATCCAAAATTAGCCTAAAATATATTAGTAATATATATATATATATATATATATATATATAACTTGAATAATTGAGAAAAGATCATAATTTAAGCTTATATGTCATAAGGGTATAAATATTAAGAGAATATTTATATTTATACCATAGGGTACGTGGAGATGTGTGAGCAAATCAAGAATTTCAAGTAAATTAAGCTTAATACATTGTTATATTTTGGAATACTATATTAAAGTACTCGAAAGCTCAGGATTGTATATGATTGTACTTGTAGGTAGTCATATGTGCGTATGCTTATGTATTTCTAATTATTTGTTGAATATTAATGACATGTTATGATGATTTGTTATGAATTGAGTGGTACGAGATTATTTGGTCGCTCTAAACTGAACTTAATTATAATCAACATAAATACCCCAATTGGATATGCATTGCAACCCTTTAAGGGACGATTAGGATCTTCTAACCAAATATTAACGCCTGCAAAAGAGATAACACTAGATAACATAATAGTCATTTTTCATCCTTAACCAAATTAAGTGACAGAGGAGGGGGTCGCAGTAACAATGGGGGCAATGGTTTGAATGATAGTCATGGGGAGAGCAATGTTTCCATTACATAAACTTAGGTTTAGTTGTGAGCTATTGCATAAAATTAAAACTCCTTAACCTAAGTTAGAGTGAATGAAATTACTTTAATTTCACAATGAACAGACACATTATGTGATGGCATTTGCGTGTTGCATTACATTAAATTAATTACTTAAATAGCTGGTTTGTGTTTAATATACATTCTTAAGTCTCCATCCCGCCTTACTAAGTTGTTGATTGCTCAAACTTTTATATTTTTTCTTATAAGTATTAACTGAGATGCTACGTTATAACAATCCTCCGGTTAGTCTCTTTTTAAAGTGCCTTGGGGGAGTGAAAATCAAACTAGTTGAACAATCGAGTCTTTCAAAGTTTTTCTTATTATCTCTTAGGTTTATGTAATGGTCTTGTAATACTTTACTTACCAGACGACTATGACATGTAAATATTTCTTGGAATCATAAGATAATATAAGCATCTTTATGTAAATATGATTTAAAGTTTCTAATTATATATGTAAATTTTATCAATAATCATAAATAAGCTATTTACTTTAAAGTAATGAATTGTAGACATCTTGTGTAAATTGTATCTATGATAGTAACTGTAAGGTCGGTTACTATCATAAATTGATTTATACAGTGAGACTGTTGCAACTCTACCATTTTAGAGCGTAACACAAGTACCAAATAAGGATCTAGGAAAAAATCACCACCACCACCCTACAGCATGCACCCCTATCTAAAGCTATCGATAAGGAAGGGGCCACTATTGGTGGTCGGAACAGTAATCACTGGTGAGTTCTTAAATGTGATCAATTTTCCTTAAATTGATAGAAATAGTAAATTTTGTTACAAAATTGTGAAAAATGTATTTTGGCATACTTTTACATTTAGTTCTTGAGAAAAATATTATTTTGATAGAATTAAATTCTGAAATAGATCATCCTTAACAAATCGCAAAAGCCAAGTTGTTTTTGCTTTTATTTTCGAAAACCTTATTAATATTATTTTGGCTCTGAAATTTTCTTGTAAAACATCTATTATATATATTAAATTGATATGATAAATTTTTCGTGAAAACTATTTTTATATTTAAATTTGAATTTTAAGCCCTAAAATCCTATTAAAATGGCTATTTATCAACATATAATTAGTAATTTTTGAAGGAATTGGCTTGGATTATGATGAGTGAATTTTAATATTTTATAATGTTGAATGATGAGTTTAATAGCGTTGGGAGCATTAGATTTTAATATTATGGATTTAGGGTGTACATACATGTAGTATGTGAAGTATACAAACGTAAGAGTCAAGTGGAGTTGATTTAAACTAAAGTAAAAATAGGTTATATGATGAACTTTGAATTTGATTGTGAACCAAACTTATGAGTATTTATGCTAAAATATGCAGTACCCTTAGATTGAAAGCTAATTGAGAAGCAAAATTAGAACCAAGGTGTTTATTAATATATTAAGGAATTGATTAAAAACTAAATTATATACCATTTGCACTCAATTTAAAGTTAGATAAACTCTATGAAATAGGTTAAAAAGAATTTGTAAAACTTATGAACAAAATAAAATAAGGAGTTGAATTAGAGACTGATTTAAAACTTGAATCAAAAACAGGGTTGATAATAATACATTAGGGAGTTTATCTAAACTTAAATTAAGGACTACATTTACCTAAGTTAGAGGAAGTTAGACTATGTAGAACAGGTCAATAAGCGTTTTGAGAATTATGAATAAAGTATAAATCAGAAGCTGAATTAAAACCTTATTTAAAGGCTAAATCAGAAATGAAATTAGAAGCCGAATCAAAACCTAGCTAAAAACGAAGATAACCATTAGGGACTTAAAACCTAAATAATTGAGTATAGTAAAACCCTAAGCTAAAGATAACAATCTCGATTACATAATAAAGTCTATATATAGAATAGTTAGATAAATACTAAATATCATTTGCATCATAGGGACTATTAACGAAGGCTTGTAGCAAATCGTATTTGTAGCAAGCAAGCGAGAAGTCTAGATAAGTTTGGGACCAATACGTAATTATATTTCGGAATACTGTTTCATAGTATTTAAAAGCTTAAGATTTTACTTAAGTGTGCTCATAAGTAACTTGTTTATGCATATGCCTATATGTGAGTGTTTTTTAACTTAATTATATACTACTAGCTTGCTTTTATGGTTTGCAACTAGTTAAATTGCTCGATATTGGTTGATAGCCTTAAGTTGGACTTAATGATATATGACTTATAATCTTTATTAATCATACATTGCAACCTATTAGGGGAAACATTTAGGAATTTCCCACCAAATGCTGATGGCTTTGAAAAGGATAGCACTAGAGCATAATGGTCCCTTCTTCATTCTTAGTACAATCAAGTGATAAGAGAGAAGGTTGTAACAAGGGTGAAAGCAGTAGTTTGAAGGTAATCGCGAGAAGAGCAAAGTCCTTATTACACAAGCTTAAGTTTGATATGAGCTGCTGAATGTATGCTAAACTCCTCAACCCGGATTAAAGTCAGTGTCATTTATCTAATCTCACAAAAGATTAGATAATATCGTGTGATGGCATTTGTTTGGTGCATTACATTTAAATAATTGGTTGATAACCTTGCTTATGCTTGATGTACAGTCTTATGCCTCTGTCCTAATTTACTAAAAGGTTAGTTACTCACATCCCTATAAATGTTACTGTAGATACTAGCTAGGAAGCAGTATTATAACCACCCTAAAGTTAGTGACTACATCTTAGAGAGTGAGGATATAAAACTAAAGGTCAGCTACATTTATGAAGTTTTAGTTCTTATTTTTGAATCTTCTAATATCAAACCGTATATTACTTAAGCAAAATTAGGTTATTAAATCATGTAAACATTACTTGGAATACTTGAATCTTAGTATATGTTTTTTTATATATACTTCCACAGGCAAATAACATATTTAATTTGTAAACAGTTTACTTCAAAGTAGGTTAATCATGCATACTTTATGTAAATCAAGCCTAAGATAGTGACTGTAAAGTTAATTTTTATCCTATAATGGTTTACATGATGTAATTGTTACGACTTTACCATTTCAAGAAATGACACATATTACATTTGTTGATTAGCTGATGTAGTAGCGATCTCTATGTGAAGCTACTAATTTGGTTTAAATTTTCAACATAGTGATTTAGCTATTTGTATCAAGCTTAATTATGTTGTAAGATTTAAATCCCTCTATTTTCAGTTTACATATGGAGTAAATGAATTACTCTACATGCACTGTTTACTATCATTATATAATTTATTAAAATAAACATTGGTTATTACATAAGAATTAGGTATGCATGTAGTGTAACATAAACTACATTTGTGTGGTTGTTACATACTGGGTTTTCTTACTCCTTTGAGATTTATTATTTTAAGTAATGATTTGTATGTTTATGATTTGTATGATGAGCTCGGCTATGACATTTATATTGGGGATAAGAATAGGTGTACTTAAGAATGTTGTATACCATGTACTAATCATATTGCCATGGGCTACTAAGAACAACAGTCATATTTAATCATACTACATCGTATGATACATTATTCATTGATGGCTAATGGAATCTTTACTTGATAACTGAATTAGTGTATTATACAAGGCTTACTATTTGTAATATTAAGAGTTTCATCTTCTCTATAGATTTAATTAAAGTGACATAGGTGCAACTCCTACTATTCACAATGATGGCACAAGTTTTCCTATTTGTCAATCATTCGATATAAAATAACCTTTTATGCTACTTAGGGTCTTCATTTACCTTTGCACTCAAAACTTACCTAATAAACATAAACATTATTGGCTCTTTCTATCATCAATCTCAATTTGCCTAATTGCTATCGTTTGATTGTTCTTGTTGTTTTTCTTCTTCCTTACTCTTTACAATGATCATGGGTAAATCCCCTTTAATCATTATCACTTGCTTATGTGGGCATTTAGATGCAATATAGCTAAAACTTAAGCACTTAAAACACTACACAATGTGTCTTCTTTTTCCTTGCACTTGCTCAATTGCTCTAGGTCCGATTTTCTTTCACTTATTAAGTTCTCCCCTCTTTAACCTCCTCTCATGCTATAATCTCTCCTCATATTTATTATGCTCAAAATTAGTGGATTTTTGGTGTTTGTTGTGGTACTTTATATTCCTTGTGCTTCTTTTGCCACTCTACACCCATTACCATCTTAATTACTTCCTCTAGAGTAGTATAAGACTACAACTCAACCACATAAGATATGTTATCATAAAGTCTACTAAGGAAACATTATATAGATTATTTAGACAACTCATTTTAGTTACATCTAGCTAAAAAAGTCTCAAACCTTTATAATAGTCTTTAATACTCCACTTCCCTTATATTATGGCCTACAACTAAAACAACATCTTTTGTTTAAAAGCACAAAGTACAAGCTCTTCAACCTCTTCATTGATGTCCATGTTTTAATATGTTGTTCCCCGTTTCATTACCTCTTATGAAGTAGCTTATCTTACAACAGGATAGCATACCAACAAAATTACCTTAACCTTCTTATGTTCATCACATTCATAATAGTAAAAAAAAATCTTTGCAATCCTTGATACCTAAACTAGACAACTTTTGGACATTTTACTACCAATAAATGATGGAATTTTTAATTTAACATTCTATAAGTCTCATTTGGCACCCCTTTGTTCAACCCATCTTTTAACACCTAAATTCTTGATTGAAGCTTCACTAATATACTCTTCACTATCACCGCCCCTCTAATTAGACCCACAATGACTCCTTTTGTCCACTTTCCATTGTTTACCTCTCCATATTCCCTTCCTTCCATGCATTAACGTCATTAACTCTTGCAATGAATCATTGATATTTTGTAAATGATACCTATAGTTATCTATTCTTCTCCTTAAGCTTTTTATGAGACTTTCTCCTCTATTATTCACACTAGCACTAGACATCTTTCATAATACTATACAATACATGATCTTCTTATAAGCAATTTCTATTTCCTAAACCATCAAATTCATGCACAACTCCACATATCCACAATGCTACAATAATATAATATCAACTTCCTAACATCCAATAGCAACAAATCAAAGTATTTCAACTACTTTGATTTGATAATATTTCAATGAATCGAAGTAGAAGACTCGATAAATCCAGCTCAAAGGGGTTAAAGATGGTAGGGATTGAGCTATTGTCATTCCATATATGATGCTTGTCTATTCCAAGTATCCATAAGTAATACCTATTTTTAGGGGTTAGAGATTTTAGGGTTTGAGTTGAGTATTTTCAAATCTAACTTAAGCATTAACATATATGATTTTGCCTTTTTTTTTCCCTTCGTCTTAGTGAGGAGAACAAAGACATTGCATATATTGGTCTAATAATTATAGTTAGATTTTCAATTAAACATTCACAAATTGAGACAATCCATGTTTTGGAGCTCTCTTATATAACAATCCTATTATCATTCTAAACTCGTACGATATTTCAATAGATATTATTCTGATAAAAATCAAATAGTCATAATTAAGATAATGGTGTTACATAGTGGAGTAGAGCATTTATGTATCGAATCAAATCAAACACTATTAAGTTCAAACTCAAGATTAAATTCAAAATTATAAATTCAAGCTTGGTGATTAGATTTTTTTTTTTTTTTTTTTTTGTATCATAAGACAAAATGAAATTAATTGACTAAAATATTATGAGCGTTTGAATAAGCTTTACAATATGGGTAATCGGCAAATGTAAGCCCATAAAATTTGTTTTAGCACTCTAAAGCTCATATATCGAATTTGGCAAATTTACTCTCATATATCGTTTAAAGCTAAAGAAATTTAATAGTATCTATTGAAAATGATGAATCCAATCCCGCGGCTGACGAGCTTACATTTTATAAGAGAGGGGATTTATTCTCTTTCATTTTAGTAGGAGATCAGTCATCACGGTTCAAAATATTTATGAAATTATGAGGCTTTAGCAAGAAAACAACTTACATCAATTTTGTTAAAAAATCATTATGCTTTCATCATGGTAATAATGGAAAAGTATAGTATATAAAATAAAGAAAAAAGTTGTTTTTAATTAGTATTGCATTTCAGTTCAAACCTAGACTTAAAATTTCAAAATTTAAACTCAAAATTAAGCTTAGTTTTTTTTTTTTTTTGCCAGAAAGATCGATAGTATTGTTGCACTCAGAAAAAATAAATAAATAAATAAAAACAGAACCAAAATACAAAGTTTAATGAGGTCTAGAACTAAAACATAGAAGCGAGAGATGGACCGTTGAAGTGCCCTTTTTGGCCCAGGATGCAACCTAGTCTGCACTCTTATTAGCTTCACGATAAACAAAGTTAAAAGAAGAAGAAGATTTCAACTGAAAAATGTCCGCAATAATCAGCCTATGCGTCCAAGCAATGGAATTATCCTTCATTAGGGCCTTGAAGGCTAAGAAACTATCAGTTTCGACTTGAATATGAGACCAACCAGCATCTTTAGCCAATTGCAGGCCATCGCCCACAGCTTTAGCCTCAACCACTTCAACGTCCTTGCTCGAATTGGACTTGGAAATAGCAGACAGCAGCACTCCACTAGAATCACAAGCTATAATACCTACTCCAGCTCGATTTTTCTTACAATCTACAGCAGCATCAACGTTAATCTTGATAAAGCCCAACTTGGGCGGTGTCCATTTCTTGCAGTGAACTATCTTCGTCTGTTGCATGAACTTGTGTGTTCGGTTGGTGGATAGTAACATCATGGATAATTGCATCAGCCTCCAAAACTACATCCCTGATTCGTTTAATAACTAGAGCATGGGATGGCCTCTTCTGCTCAAAAACACACTCACTCCTGTGCTTCCAGATATGCCAGATTGTTAGGAATACTTTCTACAGTAGGATCGTCTAATCAGCCGTGTCAAGACGTAATTAGGAAATAAGGTTCGATAACCACAAAGCAAACCTTGCATTTGCTAGCAATTCAATCCTTAAATTCAGATGCCGGAACAACACTCCTCTTACTCAATGGCATTCCAACAACATGTGCACTATAGTTTCATCCTCAAAGAATAAAAAACATTTGGGAGATGACCTCTACTTCCTTTTAAATAAACTAAAATTTGAAGCTAAGGAATTATTGCAGCAAGCAACGTCTCCGGAGGTGATGCTTTACTTTTGGAGGGACCTTTACAAGCCAAACAATCTTCCATAATCTAGGATGTAGATTTATGTCAAGAGACAAAAGATGCTGATCTTGTTGCTGCCATTTCTGAATCCATGCAACCATCCCTTTCATAGAGCCAAATAATTTTGTCATCCTAATTTTGCTAACGTAAAGGGATTGCTTTGATCACGTTTACTTCCTCATTGGAAATAATACCCTTCACATCATCCAAGTTCCATCTGTTTTCTTCATGATTAACTAAAGAAGAGACTCTTTGAGATCTATTGACCTCATGTCCATCGATTGGGTGAAGTCTGAAGTTATCGGCTGTTGGTATCCAAGCATCAATCCTGATTCTAACTTTGTCACCATTGCCAATCCTCCAGCACCAGTTTTCCATCATTAAATCTTTCCCCCTTTGTATACCCTGCCAACAACATAAAGCAGAGCTACCTTTCTTTGAAAGCCAGAATTCCTCCCCAGGAAAGTAGATACCCTTGAGAATTTTTATCCATAATGCCTCCGGATTTTCAATTATTCTCCAAGCTACTTTCCCCAACATAGCATCATTAAAAATCTCCACATCGCTAAAACCTAAGCCCCCTTTATTCTTTACATAAGCTAGATCAGACTAAGATTTCCAATGAATTTTTCTATTTTTTATATCTCCACCCCACTAGAATTTGGCAATCATCGAGGCTACTTCCTAACACCATTTCCTTAGGAAATTTGAAAACTGTCATAGTATAGCTAGGAATTGCATACCCGACAGATTTGATTAGAACCTCTCTTCCTCCTAGTGAAAGAAGCAAGCTTAACCAGCCCTGGAGCCTGGACTTAATTCTTTCCTTAACAAAAGCAAGATCTTCATTTTGGACATACCCCATTTCGTCTGTAAGCCTAAATACTTCCCATGTTTCTGCTCAAGAAGAATTCCCAACAAATTACAACAGCTATTTTGGACTTCTTCAAGCATGTTCTCGCTGAAAGAGAAAGAAGGTTTTTGGAGGTTGATCTTTTTGGCTAGAGATTGAAGTGTAAGCATGCAAGATAGTCTTCAAATTTTCCAGAACAACATTGTTAGTCTCTAACAATAAAAGCAAATCATCTACAGAGAAAAGGTGGGTCAACAACTCCTTCACATGAATTCCCTTAATGAAACCTCCAACAAGAGCCTTATTAAGTAAAATAGAAAAAGAATCAGCAACCAAAATAAATAAGTAACGAGGGATTAGGTCTCGTGTTATTCCTCTTGAAGGGTGTATCTTTCTAATTCTTTTCCCATTTACTACAAGATTACATGAAACAAAGCATACAAATTTCATTATCGAATTGACACAAATATTACTAAATCCCATATTAAGCATCAAAGCCTCCAAGAAATTCCAATTTATTATATCATGGACTTTAGCCATGTCTAACTTAATAGCACAATCTAACATTTGACCATGCTTTTTCAAATTTAAGTGGTGAAATAATTCATGTGCGATGATCACATTATCTTAAATGAGTCTACCCTGAATGAATGCACTTTGGTTAAGAGTAATCATTTTGTCCATAAAAGGTTGAATCCTATTAGCCATGATTTTCGATATGATCTTATAGGAAAAGTTGCACAAACTAATAGGTCAGAATTGAGTCAAATATTCATGACATTTTGTTTTAGGGATTAAAATGAGGTCGATCTCATTAAGATCATTAGGTAACTCACCAGATGTGAAGAAGTGTTTAATTACCCTTATGACAAAGCTACTTAGGACACTCCAATTAGACTGGAAGAAGATTCTATTGAAGCCATCTAGACCTAAAGCTTTAAGTGAGTCAAGCTGAAACACTGTTCTTTTAACCTCTTCATCTTCAATCGGCTTAACTAACATATCAACCACCTCCACATCGATAATAGGATCGATGGATTCCAGGACTTCTCCAACCATACTGATTTCTTCTTTTTTGAGCAAATTTTCATAGAAAATAGCAAACTCATTCACCACTTCCTCTTCATTTTCTACCAAAACTTCCTGTTCATTCTTAATTCTAAAGATTTTGCTGCGTGCTCTTTTAATTTGAGTGGTGAGCCAACTTCCTCTTGGTCATTGGTGCTAATATAGTTCTTCGTGAGATACAACAATAGCTAACTCTTTCTTCAGTTCTTATTCTCTTTCCAGATTGGCTTCATAAGCAAGTTTATTTTGTTTAACTTGTAGAGCTTCTCTCAACTGCTGGATTTGTTTCATGAATGCTGAGGCCTTTCCATTGCAACTGGACATTTCTACATTCTTTTGATTTAGCCATAAGGCCAAATAGGTCAGTATTATTATCAATGTTTTGCCAAGCACCCTCAATGGCTTCTTTACATCCATCAACCGTAAACCAACCATGTTCAAATTTTAAAGTTTCTGGGAGTTCTCCTATCCTTCTTGGTGGTTTCAATGATCAGTGGAGAGTGATCTAAGCCTTGGGCATCCAGATTAGTAATTTGAGCGTTAGGAAATGCTTGTATCTGATCCATATTTCCTAAAGCTTGATCAAGTCTTTCTTTGACTAAATTATCCTATCTGCCATTTGACCATGTGAAAATCTATCCCTAAAATCCTAGATCTACCAAGTGACAGCCATAAAGCATATTATGAAAAGCCATCAACTGTCTCGTGGGTTTGTCTCTACCTCCAGTCTTCTCATCAATGTATAGGACTTCATTCAAGTCTCTAACTGCCAACTAGGGATCTATAGTATTCAAAGACAGATTTCTCAACTTGTTCCAGAAGCCAAGTTTGTCATAGAATTCCGGATGTGCATGGCACCAGGATATCTTGCATCCTACTTGCACTTCTTCTGACCACACCCATGTATCAATAATGTTTGCTCTTGCCTCTAGTACAGTTAGATTGATACTGCTTCTCCACCATAGAGATAATCATAAGAGTTCTCAAAAGCTAGACTTCTTCTCAATCTCTCGATCTTACTAGATAAATCCTTTGTTTCCATAAGGAAAATAATATTGGGTCTATATTTCTTCATATGGCTCTTAAGCACATCAACTATTAAGGATCAATTCAATCCTTGACAGTTTCAACTTATGGATATCATGGAAACTGAGTGGCTTTAGGAATGGTAGTCAAAGAGTGTAATCTGGACGAAGAGTGCACGAAAAAGTCCTATTCGATTGGACTAATCATGAGTTATCTTTTCTTAAGAAAAAGAATATTTAAAATCATAAGGTCACACATGGAAGCCTAGCTTCAGGGTTAAGAGACGTTTTCAAATATTAAGAAGAACACGAGATGCCCCACATAGTTACACAATTACCAAGAAAGGGGATGATTATAATATTTACTCCTTAAATAAGAATCTATACCCATTAGCAAACTTTCAAAGAAAAAAAAAAAACAGAGAAAGAAAGTAAAGGCTTTTCATAAGTTTTTTTGTCCATTTTCAAATCCATTTAAGCTGATCATATTAATCAAAGTCATTAGGAGACTTAATTCCTTGTGCCTTTTTTTTTTCATAAATGGTTTTCACTAAATTCTTTGTCTATAGATATATTCAAGTCAAGAAGTTTTTTCAAACGAGTTACATTCCTCACTTTAATCTGTCTTCAATCCATTTTTAGAAGTCTAGCCAGCTTTTAGAGTGTTGTCTCATCTTTCATCCTTTTTTAGGGTTTTAGCCAATTCTTAAAGCACCGCCTCATCTTCAATCCATTTTTAAGGTTCTAGCCAACTTTTAAAGTATTATCTTATTTTTCAATCTTTTTTAGAGTTCTAATTAGCTTATATAGTACTATCCCTACTCATACTTCCCTCAAGGTTATGGTCAGCTTTTAGAGTACTATCCCATCTTTAGGGTTCTAGCCAGCTTATAGAATGTTATCCCAACTCACATTTCCCTCGGAGTTATAGCCAACTTTTAGAGAATTATCCTATCTCCAACCCATTTTTAAGTTTTAATAAGCTCATAGAGCATTATCTTGACTCAATCTCTTTTCGACGTTTTTAGAAAGCCCATATGGCGCTTCTCTTTACTAATTTCTTTTAGCAACTCATAAGGTGCTTTTTCTTAAATCAATTCCAATTTAGGGTTTCTAGTCCTTCAAAGATGCTCCTACCTAGATTGGTTAACTCAAAAGAGCACAAACAAGTTCTCATTTAGAGTTTCGCTAACTCAAGGAGTGTTTCGCCCATTCACCTTATTTAATTAACTTAAAGGAGCACGATTAAGTTCTTTCTAGGGTTTTAGCCAGCTCAAGAAACGCTTCACCCATTCGCCTAGGTTAGTCAGCTTAAAGGAGCACGACCAGGTTCTCTCTAAAGTCTTAGCCAATTCAAAGAGTGCTTTGCCCATTCACTTAGGTTAATCAACTCAGTGGGGCACTATCATGTTTCAATTTCTCGTTTAGGGTTTTAGTCAATTCAAAAAGCGTTTCGCCTGCTTTCGCCAAGATTAGTCAACTTAGAGGAACACAACTAAGTTCTCATTTAAGGTCTTAGTTAACTCAAAGAGTGCTTCACTAATTCGCTTAGGTTAGTCAGCTTAAAGGAACACGACCGAGTTCTCTCTAGGGTCTTAGCTAGTTTAAGGGACACTTCACCAGTTCACCTAGGTTAGTCAACTCAGGTTCTCCTATAGGGTCTTAGCCAACTTAACGAGTGCTTCACCTGCTTCCTCCTAGGTTAGTCAGCTTAAAGGAGCAAGACTAGATTCTCATTTAGGGTTTTAGCCAGCTTGAGGAGCGCTTCGCCCGTTCATTTAAGTTAGTCAGTTTAAATGAGCACGATCAAGTTCTCTCCAGGGTCTTAGTTAGCTTAAGGCGTACTTCACCCGTTTGCCTAGATTAGTTAGTTCAAAGAAGTATGACCAAGTTTTTTTTAGGGTCTTAGCTAACTCAAGAAGTATTTCACTTGCTTACTTAGGTTAGTTAACTTAAAGGAGTACAACCGGGTTCTCTCTAGTGTCTTAGTTAGCTTAAATAGCGCTTTTCCTATTCACTTAGGTTAGTCAACTCAATAGGGCACTATTAGACTTTAATTTCTCATCTAAGGTCTTAACTAGCTCAAGGAGCACTTCGTTCATTCGCCTAGGTTAGTCAGCCTATAAGAGCATGACCAACTTTTCATTTTTTTTTTAAGGATTCTTGCCAGCTCATAAGGGCGTTACCCTCTTTCAGTATCTCTTGTGTCTTAGTTAGCTCTTAAAGCGCCTTTTCTCTCTCTCACCTTTCACCATTCACTATTCACTAAATCCCTAATGGATCAAACCTACGACAACTAGTTAATTGTATAGTTGTAGTGCTTCTTAAGGCAATTTCATTCTTAGGGCAAAAATAGTGTTTCCTTTTATCTTTGTAGTAAAGTTTTACTCAAACTTCACTATAAAAAGGAGTAGTTGTAAACACTCAAATTTTATCTCCCTATAATTTTAGAGATTTTTAGAAGGGTCCCAATTTAAAAAAATAAAAAATAAATAAAAAATTTAGAAAAAAGTACCAAAAATATAAAGTATAGAAAATTAAAAAAATAATAATAATATAGAAAGATAGATCGATCTTTTTTAGGAAAATAGAAGTCATAAGTCATTTTTAGTGTCATTAGGTCACGTAAAATTGGTCGTTTAATATTTGGCATTGGCTCTAAGTACAAAAAATAATTTAAATTGAGCTTAAGTGAAAATTGTTTTAAGGTTATTCATTTAAGATCTAATTTCAAGTAGAAGCTTAGTTAAGTAGTTTCTTTTATTTTTATTTATTAATTTTTAAAAAAGGAAGAAAAAAGAATTCAAATAAAGAGAATTAAAAATGGTGGGGGGAGGTTTGGTGTGAGGAAGATGAAGACCAACCTAGGCACACAAACGCGTGCCTTGTTTTTTCAATTGCGCGCATGGCACGTATGCAGTACGTAACCATATGCTTGTGGCTACTTCTTCTTTATGGAACAATCAAATTCCCAGCTCTTTCCCTCTTTGAGTAGGTTAATTCAAGACCCATTTTTTACCATCCTTTTTACATGATTTTACTAAATTAATGGTGAAATCGCATAGATTACATAATGTACAATGAATTGAGCCCCAAACTTCATCTAAATTCAACCAAAATGCACTTCAAATCAGCCTAAAGAAATTGCCCACACGTATGAAATCCAAATTAGTCAATCCTCCTTTAATGGAGTTTCCAAGTTTGTTTGAGTTTAGTTAAATATAAATTTGACCTTTCCATCCCCATTCCAACAGCAAGCACTCATCACAAACACACTCCACATATCCTTTTTCTCTCTTCACCATGACCTCTCTCTCTCTCTATGATACCATCTATCTCAACCACTCTCGACTTAATCTAAAGCTTCCACTAAACTCCCCATGGCTTATGCTTTTAAAAGCTACTTGTATCCATCCTTATCGTGCCACTAAGAGCTTCAATGAACCACCAAAGGTTTGGCTAACAATTGCCCTTAGCAAACCACCACTCTAGCCAGCTTATCAAACTAATCCAATACTACCATCGCAGCTAACACCTTCGAAAAACCCACTATCACCGTCTTTATGAGCTCCAACAACCACCACACTAAGCTACATAACCTCTTCTCTCTCTAACCAACTGCCTAACTCCAACCACCCTTGAAACGACCACCAAACGCAATAACATTGGTTCCATACCTCCCATGTCCAATTAGATTTACACAAAAACACTTTCTCCCAATCAAAATGTGGTCAAGAATCACTCAAATCATGCTACATCGCTGCTTCACTGTTGTGCTCCATCTTCTTCCTTGTGCAACCCGCTTAGCCGAACTAATTAGACCTAACCAGTAACTTAATCTAACCTGCGTCTGAACCTAAGTTCGATTTGCTTACTATTCCAACCCTTTACCCCCTTATTTTTTTATTCAGTTTTCATGTATTTCTTTTTTCTTTTTTAAATAATTTATTGTAAATTGTTAAAAAAAGAAAGAAAAAAAAAAGATGGGAAAGCTTAGTTTACTTTTTTTCATTTCTTTAGTTATTACATAAACAAAGATAAAATAAAGAAAATAATAAAAATGAAAAATCGTTTTATAACATAGAAAAAATTCATTTTCTAAATAAATAAAATAAATCAATCCTTTTTTCAAAATTAGTACTTTTCTTAGAATTTTCAAAAAAAAAAAAATCAAGTTACCCTTTTAGAAATTTTTCTTTAAATAACTAAAACTAAGTCAAAAACATAAGCTCAACTTTTTTTCAAAAATTAAAACAAACTCACCCATGTAAAGTTTTCATCAACAAATTATGGAAATCTAATCCCGAATAGTAGATACACGACCATTTATACATAATTATAAGATGACTTAAAATATAAAAAGTTTTCTCTTTCTATCTTTTGTAAATAATTGTTCAATTTAATTAACTTAATTGCACGCAAATAGATATGATTTGTTGTTTTTTGTAAAATGAAAATTGTAAAAAAAAAAAATTTCAAAGTATATTAAAGAGTGAATTTAAATTTTGAAAGTCAAAATAGTACCCGTTAAACTTTAATAAGTTAGTCCTTACACTTAAATCTCTAGTTTTTAAAATACTTTAACAAAAAAAAAAAGTTTTTCACCCAACTTAATGTCTTCATTAAAATCTATCCACTTAATTGGTTTTAATTTAAACATTTTCATAATACCGATTAGGTGTATTTTCAAAATATATTTAAAACTTTGATGATTTTTCTTGATTCTTAATAAATAGTTAATATTAAAGGGATAAGATTTAGTATTAATTAAATTAAAATAAATAAATAAATATCGAAAAAAATTCAAGCATGACAGATATCATTATTGTTTGCCTTTTGAGGGAGGCTCTAACAAAACTTTCACGTTTGAGCAGCTCACATGTTTGATGGGGTTGTGCTTGAGGAAGAAGAGCTTATTCAACTTGAGTTCGCCACAGAACCCATCTCTGGAACCGAAGCCAAGGCCAAGTTCAATCTTCACTACGTGAACGCTATAAACTAGTCTCATCTTATGCCATATCTTTATATCTATATGTTGATTGAAACCCTCAGGTTCCTTCGCTTAACTTTAGGAGATTGCGCCGGCTTCTTTCCCTAAAAAGGAAGTTAATCTGGAAGTGACTCCGCTAAGGCTAAGACTTCCTCCTTTCTTCTATCTTCTAGGCTTTCTAGCCCTAGAAATCAGTCCACTAAAAGCGGATGCGTGAAAAATAAGCTTCCTTTACATAATATCTCTTAGGAGTTTCCTCAAACGAGTGGTGGGTGTTTTGCTTTGAGTCCAACTGTGAAGGAATCGAACCGCAATAATAGAGAGCTTCGGTCCACAATCAGAAACATTAATGGGCAAGTCCGATACATTTGAGGAAGAACTGTGACACAACAACTTCTTAAATACATCTTGCCCCCCATTGACAGCATCGAAGTTTCTAACATGTTCTACAAACAATGTGACAGAGCTTGGCTGCGTAATATGGTAAGGAGGACATAAGTAGCGTTGCAGTAGGTCAGGGGACTGGGGTTCTGATGTGAAGACTTGGGTCGTAGGGAGTTTGTCTATGTCTTGAGACAAGGCTGGGTTGCAGGTTTGTGTGAAGGTGATGCGTGGTGAGGGGTGATGGGGGAGGAAGGTTAGATGTATGGGGTAAAAGGTCACAATTGTCTTAAGGGTAAGGGTAGACAGGAGTTTGAAACAAAGGACAAGGGTCGCATGTAATTGGTTTCAAGTTAATCTAAATTAAGGTGTGAAAAAGAATTGGGCACAAAAGGGGAGTCAAGGTCAATCTCATTGACCATGTTTGAACTCAATGGGGGGTAAAGCGAGGTGTTTCAGAGGGGTCATCATTATTGGAGCTACTCTAGCCAAAGGCCATATCCACATCATTAGCATTCTCTGTCCTACTTGGTGGGGGAAATTTGATATTAATATGCAGATGTGAAGTCAAAAGATGCTGTAAATCCTATGATAAAACAAAATTTTGCTGGCAAGGACTTTCTATTTAAAACTTCCAGCATATCCTTCGCAATAATTGCATAATCAGGAGGATTTTGATCAGCCTCAATCATAACACTTTCCAAAGAAAGAAGATTCTGATCAGCGTTGGACTCCGGCGGATTATTCCGATTATTCTCCTGCTAAAAACACTTACTCTTTTTGACTAGTGAATTCCTCTCTCCCTAAAGATCCAACTCTTAGCCAATGTCCAAACTTTCTTACAAAGCCAATCTCATCATCTTTCCATGTGCATCTACTTTCAAGATGTCCAATGATACCACAGCTATAGGAAAGCTTTGTTGGATTTGTTGGATCAAATCATATACGAACTCTAAGGAAAGCTTTTTAACAGGATCAAAGGCTTTAACCTTAACAACTTTTTTGATTTTTCTTCTAACAATCTCAGCATTTTTTTTGTGACACCATGGCTATAGGCAAACAATGTATTTAAACCCACATCTGTAGATGTGAAAAAGCTAAGTTCTTCCAACTTTTTATGTTTATCCCATTTTTGAAGGACAAGAGGGCTTCCCATGATGGACTAGCCGCTCAAATCGAATACTCTTGAGAAGAAATTCTCATCCTTGCCTGATATTAAAAATAGATTCTCGTTTAAAAATGAAACTTCTAACGATCCAAATCGATCCCAGGATCTATTTAAAATATCGATAACTCCTTTTTTATGGAATGATTTTTCCGCCATAACTTTCCCGACCATGTGCAAAAGATTTGAGGAGCTCGAATTATCCAGATCCAGGATGTCCAAGTCTTCTTCTTCCATGTCTTTTTTTGCCTTATCCTAAGAGCCATTAAAAACAAAAGAGCAAGAGTTAAAACAGATGACAGAACAAAAGATATGAAAGACTGACACAAAACCACAACTTATTGGCAAAATGAAACTAGAAATATAGGAAGATCTAAAGGAAATAATGACGCTAAGGGTATATGAAAAAAGGATAGGAAAGAATCTTTGCAAAATAATAAAAATAAAAAGAAAAAAGAAAGGAAAGATTTGCTAGTAAGATATGAGAATCAAAATGCACCACTCGGGTGTGGTCATCGCCTGTGAAGGGGGAGAGAGCTAATTACCTTTTTTCAATCAAGCTTAGTTGAGTTTATAATTTTGAGTAAAAGTTCAACTCAATGTGATGTCCAATGAGCACAAGCTTAACTTAGCTTATTCAAGTAGATTATCTAAAAAAATTATTATTCTATTTGAAGTATTACTATCTATTAAATTTAACTACCATTGAAACTCAACTTATACTTGATTAAGTTTGTAAGCTAGTTGAGTTGGCTACTATGAAGTTTGAATTCGATCTAATGAACAACTTGAATAGCTAATATGGAGCCAACTCATGTAGTTTAAGAGCAAATTTGTCTAATTTACACCCCCTAAACTTACTTCATTATACAAAGTTATAGGTTAATTATATGAGTTTTGGGCAGATGAAAATGAGCTAAATCTACTTATAATTACTCGAGTTTGACTTGATACTCACTAGAGTTTGACTTGATACTTGGTTACATCTGGGTAAAGTTTAAATTAAAGTAAATCATTAATTTTAGCTATAGTTTTATGATGTTTAAAATTGACTTGCTAGCCTAATCGAGTTTAAGTTGTACTAAATTTTAAATTAGTTGGGTAAAGTTTAGATACCAATATTATTCCAATTTAAAAATATATATATTAAATAAATTAAATTTAAATAAAATTAATCAAATTAAATTCGAACTTAGTTGTGATAGGTTTTAAGTGAACCCTATACGTGTAATTTCAAAAGAAATAAAAATGTAAAACGGAAACATTAATGTGGAAAAGGGAAAAAATGCAAACAAAAAAAAAATTACAAAAATGCAAGTCTTAAGAAAATATTCCCAAGAATACCGTACCTGAAGAGGCTATTTCAAGAAGAATGTACCTAAAAAAGGGTCCGTAAAATAAATATTACTTGTATGGAGTCATTAAAGCACTTTTTAGAAAGGGCAACTAAAAATGCACCTTCAATACAAATGACACTATAATTGAAAGTGCCTTTCCAAAAGGCTTTTTTAGTACAAATAACACTATACCTAAAGGTGCCTTCAATTATAACATCACACACAAAATAAAGAAGTTGAAGAACCCTCTACATACGTAAAACAAAGTAAAAGCAAGAATCACAATGCTATTAAAACCTTGAAACTCCAAATCCAAGCTACCTCCTGGCATCTCGATACATAGCTATAACATGTGATGGTATTCATTACTTGACATCCAATTCACTTCCTCAAGGCTCAAATCATTCATTGATACGATAATATAAAAAGTGAAACATAAGACGTATAGCTCATTAAAACCGTCACAAATAAGTTATATCGATATTAAGTTCAATATAAACATAAATATCATGAAGTGTAATTTATAAGAAATATAATGTCATTGTCTCTTAATCCTAGTGAAAACTCAAGATACTCTAGACGTGATACTCTTGCTGCATCTCGTCTCCTCAGGAACAGGCAAAACTTGAGACTCCTAAGTCTATAGCAATTGTTGAGGTAGGTTTGAAAACTATAAGGCATCGATAATAGCCACTTGGGAAGAAATTTCGCCTTGAGAATCGACATACCTCATTCGTCTCTTAACTAGTGTTAGCCATGTGAAAGGGGGTTCATCCTAGAGACCTGAAGCTAGGGTCTCAAACATACTCTCTTGATGTATACCCTCGAATGAACCCTCTGAAGGGGGTAGAGCCGCACCATTATTAACACAATGACTCTATCCCCGAGCATGCCTAACTCCTCTCGTTTGTCTTAGCCTGCTTCACTTAGGGGGGTCTGGAGGGTCAAAATCCACCTTGACATCCTCGTTCAATTCGTCCCCCTAAACTTGGGCTACATGGGGAGGGTACAAAGTGACTAGGAGATGGTCACATAGCAACTAAATCCCATGCTTGATCTACGTTCATCCTGCTTGGTAGTCAGTCCCATCGAAAGAGATCTTAATTTGTTGGAACTCTTTAGCTTGCAAAAGATAAGATGTTTGAGACATCGCATAAAAATGAAAGTAGGAAAAAGTAGTCGTAATTGAAAGCGAACTTGTCAACTGCCTAAGTAATGCTTTAGTCTGACCAATATACCATTGGGTGATCCTCCTATACCATTGTCGATATCCACGCTCCATTCCTCTAGGTCCATCGATCTAGATGACCTAAGAGTGGCGATCATTCCATGTAGTAATGTAAGGAAAATTCTATGCAATCCCATCCACATCTATCCTCTTACGCAGATTTATGCGGTGCAACACATTCTCCATATTACATCTTAGTAGAATCCTCTACAATCTACCAAACTATCTGATAGCTCGCTCAGAAAAAATACCACTTAACAATGTGGAAGCACATGAATAGTACTTGAGCTCCCTAGATATGTCTGCCAGCATAGCAGAAATGAGATAGTATCTCTAAAAGCTCGCCCGGATATTGCTATCAAACTACCTTAAAGAAATATTTGTTATAATTACTATAATGGAAATGTGGTGACAAAGCTAGTAATTAAACGGCATATAAAATAAGTACCTAATCAGGGCTTTGTCTATCAAAAGCATTATGGTAGGCTGTCATTTCATAGGTATGCAAACACAATATAGAATACATATATTGCTAAAATCTATACACCAATACACAAATCCTTTACTTATATTGCTAAAATACAATATAGAATAGATATTAGTATGCAAACACAACGATTACACATCCTAAATCAGCAAAATAAATACATACCTAAGACTAGGGTTTCATATTGGAAATAATCAAAATCAAGTATAAACAATGCATGAAATTCATTAAATCTACGTAAATTAAGTGTTTATGATGTTTACCTTTATTTTTTAGAGAATTTTCACAAAAAAGGGGGACTTAAGTGAATGGATTTGGAGAGGGATTGTTTTTTTTTTTTTTTTTGAGAGAGAGAGAAGTGAGGAAGAGAGAGGAAAATCCATCACAAGAATGGTTCTATTCGTATGCGAATGGAATTTATAGACAATGAAGGTAGCTTTCTGAAAGGTGCCTTTAGTTATAAAGGCATTTGTACTAAAGGCGCCTTATAAAGCATATTTCTAAAAGGCACCTTCAGTTGTAGTAAGAAAAATTGAAAGCGCGTTTTAGAAAACCACCTTCAGTACAAAATTAACTGAAACCAAAGGTGTCTTACTAAAAAGGGCCTTCACGATCCCATACAAGCGATATTTATTTTGCAGATCCTTTTTTTAATTTTTTTTTTCAAGGAACACATTTCAAGAGGAGATTTCCTTTATTCCAGTTGAAATCGCCTCTTAAAAATGCGATTTCTACTAGAATAAAATGCCTTCTCTTTCCCATGCAGCTTATTTGCAAACATTAGAAACACAAACACACACATACGCACATATATATCTATATATATATATATATATATATCTACAATGTTTCAAGTTTCCATTCCTTAAATCCATCACTCTGAACCCTTTTTTTGTGAATCAATTGCATATTTGAAGTAGTAGCACAGTATAAAATGTAGTTATGAGAAGATTTTTCAAAATTGGGAGTCAATCAGTACGATCTCCTCACTCTCTCTCTCTCTAAACAACTACATTGAAAAGGTATCATTTTTTACATTTTAATCCATTTTATGGACTTGCAATTTGAAGAATTAATGTTATTATTTGATACATTATGGTACATTGTTGTTTACTACCATTTTTAGACAAGACGAATCGTTCGTGTTTTTTGTAATATATACATAACTTAAATTTCTTTTATACTCCATTGTTAATAAGTTTAATTTTTTTTATATAAATTTATGTTTGCTAGTATATTATATATATGTATGTGTATATGTCGATATAGGTATGGTTACTCAGTATTGAATATGTTATAGTAAACTAATGGAGATGGAGATGGAGATATGAATTATTATTGAAAATGCTGTTGTACATTACGGCAGTTTAAATTTCTTTTCCAGTTATAAATTTATCTTCATTACTGTATTTTATATACACATGTGTATTAGGTGATATGTATACAAGTAATTATTGTTGAGTCATGTAGAAGAGGTTGTGTAATATTTTTATTTTTTTCAATTGAATTAAGTAATGAATATAGTGCTATTATGGGAATTTGGTAGTGAATTTAATGTAGCTAATGTATCAAAGAAATTTAGTAGAGTGTGCCTACTAGTATAAGCTAATATTTTTATTTGCGGACGCTAAAATTTATGAAGTTGATGTAGCAAACATGTATAAATAAATAATATGAGGTTAGTTTGTTATGCTAGTGGAAATATTGTGAAAGGAGAGGATGGGGTATGGTACAATAAGTGCCTCAAAATAGTAGTTAGAGTTCTAGTTGAGGCTACATATAACCAGCTAGTTAGATTGATATATAATCGGCTTCCAATTGACATGACAACCCACCAAGTCGAGTTAATTCAAAGATGTCCCCTTATAAGCAAGAGTAAGGACATGTTCTGTACCATTTTTATTAGTAATGACTATGACGTCCAACAATTAATGACTTCCTCACAAGGATATGGTAGAGTCAGCAATTCAACAAAGTTGTATATTCAAATTCATGAAGTGAACCTACCACCGATAGCCCCCCTTGTAGGTAAGCATGTGGTTTGAAAATAAAAAATATTTACAAATGGTTGTGAAAATGCATCATGTTATGAACCATCATAATTTCCTTATGAAGGAGTTTGAACCTACAATCTGATCTATCAAATGTGGTGATTGGGAAAAGAGATGTAAGTAGAGACTCCAAGCTTATAAGAATATGCTGGATGCTTTATAATAACTAAGTTTGTGGGTACACACATGTACCTCAATCTTACTATAAGCTAGTACCACCCTAAATTGGATTCAAGCACCTTATCTTACTTTCTTATAAAGGATGTATAAGAGTCACCAAGCGTTAACGTAAAAAATCTCCAGGTTACCATTTACAAACAATATGGTTATATCGTACACATAAAGAGAATTAGGGAAGTAAAGCATAAAGCAATTGAATAGGTTTATGGAAAGTAAGAGGAATCATATGTAGTGTTCTCACATTTATTAAATGCCATCCAAGAGACTAATCCAAGCACTATGGTTGAGTGGAAATAACGAGACAATGATACTATCGGCCATGTGTTCTTTGATAGAGTCTTTTGGGCATTCAAACCATGTATTGAGGCCTTTGTACATTATAGGCCTGTTGTTACTATTATTGGAACATTCCTTTACGAGAAGTACAAACATAAAGTACTAATTGCAATCGAAGTTAACAGTTAGAATCACATAGCCCCTTTGGGTTTTGCCTTTGTTGATGAGGAATGTCAAGATAGCTAGAGTTGATTCCTAAAATGTGTGCTCATGCATGTTATAAGAGATTGTACGGACATATGTTTGATTTCAGGCCATCATATTGGGATCCGGTCTACAGCTGTAGGAGAAAATGCAGTATGGCCAAGTGGTTGGTTGTAGCAGTAGTGTATCCGACATATCGCTAGTAACTTCAACACTAAGGTTAAGAATAAATATTATAAAGAACTGATAAAGAAGGTCACTTATTAGTTGCAACCTCGAAAATTTTACGCCTACTACAATAAGGCCAAGACAATGAGCCCCTATACTATAGAGTTTACCTTAGTGGACTACATTCGAAGATGTGGACACTGGCGTATGATGACGGAGCTCAATTTGGATATGGGACGACTAACATTACCGAAAGTTACGATAGTACTTTATGAGATGCTAGGATTTTGCCCGTTGCAGCTATTGAAGAAAACTTTCTATAACTACAATGACTAATTCAATAAATGTAAGATTGAGTTAGTGGAGCTAACGGGCAATGGCAAAATACTTACTAAACTTGTGGAGGGAAAGTTTGATAGGTAGCACAAAGTGGCTAGTGATCATTGAGTTGTAATTTTCGACTACAATGAGCAAATATTCGAGATCATAACTACAGCACAACCTACATTACATGGGTAAAAGGAGAAAAACAACCACACGGTCGTACTTAAGACTCGTCAATGTACTTATAAGATTCCATGCTTACGTACTCCCATACCATAGCCATTATGGGTAAAACGAGCATAGATTGTGTCGTACATATTGGGTATTTGTACGCATTGCAGGATCAACTACATATATATGCACCTTCCTTCATAACAAGTGCCGATAAGGCTAGTTGGTATTATCTTGATGTTCCCATGTGGCATTTAATTCAAACTTCAAATAAGGTTAGAAACTTAGGGAAGCCATAAGAGAAATTATTCCAAAATAAGATGGATATTCTAGAAAGGTCTTTGACTTACACCTGTGAATTATGTAATGGAGAAGGACATAATAAGCGAAGATGTTCACAATGAAGGAGTTAATCAACTTCGAGTGGATCCATTCGTACACATCTTAGTTAGTTGGAAAGAAATGTTAATGCCGATTTACCTATATATATATAATATAGATTATATTTCTAACAAATTTTCACTTTGCACCGTTTTATTTATGATTGTTGAATATGCCATGTCAACTTTGTATTTTCTATTGGACATGTAAGGGCAAAAGGATCTAGGACCGACTGATAGGTTATTACTTCACTTACAGCCATCCCATAGGTTTCAGCTAATGTGAGGTAGTTAGGTAAGAAACATCAAATTGATAACTTACTTACTAAATGTTCATTTCGTGTAATGCCTCTAATATTAGCTCTTTTTCATTGATTGCAGGAGAACTACTAGCTCAGGTGTCATAAGCATGAGGTAATATTTAGGTATCGGAATGGTCAAGAGATATTGATAGATCCAAGCATGATTCTTTATTTGAAGCAGTTCAATTTCATTAATGCACATCAGGTTTACTTCATATAGTTGGACTGGTACTTGATTACCACCTTGGTAGAGTAATGGAGGGAAGAGATACATACATTTCACTTCTACATCGACAAGATGATGGTGAGGCTTCAAGATATTTCTTTGCTTCTTGGTCTCCCTACTAATGGCAATATAGTTACAAGCATGACGGCATTTATAGGTTAGGTTGAGTTATGCCAACACCTACTAGGAATTCACCCATCAGAGAATGCAATGAAGGGTGCTTAATTAAAATTGTCCTTGTTGAAGGATAATTTCATTGATTTACTGTATGATGTGAACAATATTACAATACAATGCTGTACTAAGGGTATATATCATGCAATTGATCGAAGGTATACTATTCTCAAACAAGTCCAACAACATGGTGCACCTCATGTTCCTTCATCTTCTCTTAGACCTTACCAAAGCTAAGCGCTACACTTGGGAAGCGGCACGTTTAGTGTGGCTATACCACTAATTATGCCTCGCTTCTCAGATGGATGCTAGAGAGATTAGCGAGCCTCTATTGATCCTTCAAGCATAGGTATAGGAGCATTTCCTACACATTACCCCTTTACGCCGCCAAATTACATTAGTGGTTAACAATTAACCACTTATAAGAGTAGAGTTTGATGTCATAAAGTTGCCCTTACGTGTAGTTGGCTAGTATAGAGATGCATTCTATCAGCAGCGCATGAAGCAGGTACATATTTCACAAACCCTGTTATATGTAACTTCCCAAAGTGTTACTTAGTTTAAATTCTTATGTGATATGTTTTCAAGTTGTTTAGATACCTTACATGTATGAGAGCATGGCTAGATCTTTGCTGATTATTGGGATAGGAGTAATGTGTTGCTAACTCAGGTCCTATTAATATGCTTCTACATCATTGAGATACACTACCCCAATCATGTGACTTTAACAATTTGGTAAGATGCAAGAGATCCCAACCCATCCTAACACCAGATGGGCTTTGCATGAAATATACTCAAGAGGTCGAATCAAGATCAACTGGGCGACTAGGCATGTAGCATGGATAGCACACTGAGGAGATTGATGAAACCAAATTACATAAATCTAGCCACCACCCGATGTACATCAGGACTACGTCCCTTGGTACCAATAGGTTGCGCGCAAATATATAAATAAGTCAGGGGCTTTTCTAGATTTATATGGTGAAGAACATTAAGCTAAACTCAAGAGGGGAGTTGAATTGAGTTTTAAGGACAAATTGTAATTTTTTTTATATAAATAACTAAATGTAATAATAATCAAAGCAATAATAAAATAATAATAAGTGTAGAAATTAAAAGAAATAAGGATAAAAAAGATTAAGCTCGGATATAACGTGAAATTCGGATCGCCCCTTAGTCTCCAAGGACACATAATGCCTCTAACTAAGGACTTCACATCACTTTATTGATTTCTCAATCTAAGCTCCAAGAGCTATACAAATACAAACTCGATTACACAAGTTTTACACTCACAACTCGTAATACAAATCACAATTTTAACTCACAACACAAAACTTAATCTCAAGAATTATTGGTGTAGTACTTTCAACTCTCAATACTTTGCAATTAATATCTCACAAGTACTATATTTCAAATCTCTCTAAATATTAGTAATTTATGGTATAAGAGACAATAAGAATTATAAACAATAAGAATATAAGAGAATGTTGAAATATCACAATAAAAGATCAATTCACTTATGTCTTTGGTCGGGTTGTTAAGCATTTATATCATCCTATTTAATTCTTCCCGTTACAATACATTAAATGCTCCAACGGCTAATTGTATTAGATTTATCGACATGCCAGTATTTTTAATCATTGGCAAGCCAATAAAAATTACTCTACGGGCAATTAAATCGGTAAGCCGATTCTTTCAGATCAGTATTTTTTCTTTGTGTTTTTTAGAACTTTATACTGTCAGCTTAGTTCTTCCTTAAGTCGTCAACCCAGTAAATCAAATATCACTTGAAAGTTCTTTTAACACATAACAAACAAATATTTTTTGCAATCTAACTTCAAGATCATTTGACCACTATTCAAAAGATTAAATTTCTTATAGAGATAATTGATATATTTAATTATTAAGAAAATTAATTGATTTTATTTAATTACCTCGATATAATCAAGTGATACTTAGTTTAACCATCCACTTATTTTTATCTCTTCAAAAACAACATGTTTAGTTATATACATTTTGTTTTATTTTCATCAAAATCAAATAATTAATCTTAGGTTCAACATATGGTACGTATCATTCCTATTGTTATTACCCGTTCATTTCTCCAGTTATATGTTAATTAAACTGTTATATTTGTTTTTATTTGTTGAATACTTAGATGTGTAGTCAACATTATGAATATCTTGTAAATATTCTTAAGTTTAACTTATTTGGGCTTTCCAAACTATTACTGATCAACTGTCATGTAAGATTAGTAGTTATGTTGAATGATTCCGGTGTTTATAAGTAGCTATGTTGAATGATTCCGGTGTTTATAAGTAGCTATGTTGAATGATTCCGGTGTTTATATGTGTTATGCCGTGCAAAAGTATTTAACTTGTTTTTTTCAACTCTTTACTATGTTTGAGAATTTTTGAAAAAGCTTATATTGTTTATTATAGAAAAAATAAGAGTGTTTTGGTCGAGTTGTATGAATTTGATAGGTTATTTGCAATAGTTAGGAAAGAGAGTGTACCACAAATAAAATGGTTTCTTTGAAGTTAAAATCGCCTGTTTCAAATGCTTAATTTTGAGGAATATTTTCTCATAATCCCCTTTTTTATTTTTTCTTTTCCCGACACTGCCGACTAATTTAATTTGTCTCTCCAACGCTGAGATCCGATCCAATAACTCACCGAGTCACTGTCTCGCTCTCTGGATCTCACTCGTCTGCAAATCAAATCCACCGTGTTTGCTTCCATCTCTCTCAAACCCTGACCCTCCCTTACCCTAAAAATGGTCCGGTATCCAAACCGCCAAATCTCACTCCTCCTCCTCCTCCTTATTCCCCTTCCTCTATTCGCCCTCTTCCTCTTCTCTCACTTCAACGCCACTTCACCCCCTCTCCTTTCCCCCACTCGAAACCCTGATTTCATCCACTGTTCCAGTCGCCAGCAAACCCTAACCTCCAGTTTCACCCTAATCATTAAAGTACTTGCTTACAATCGCTTGGATTCCCTCTCTCGCTGCCTCCGATCCCTTGCCGCTGCTGATTACCTCTCCGACACCGTTCACCTCCACATTTACATCGATCACTTCGTAAAAGATCGTAAAGTTGATGAATTGGATGGTGAATTGGGAAATTCGCGCAAAATTCTGGAGTTTGTTGATGGATTTGAATGGAAATTTGGGGAAAAGTTGGTACATTATAGGACTAGTAATGCGGGATTGCAGGGACAGTGGTTAGAAGCATGGTGGCCGGGTTCTGATAACGAGTTTGCATTTGTTGTGGAAGATGATTTGGAGGTCTCGCCATTGTATTATAAGTTTGTTAGGGCTGTGATATTGAATTATTATTATAATTCGTCCAATTATAGTCCTTCGGTTTATGGTTTGACGCTTCAGAGACCAAGGTTTGTGCCAGGTAGCATTTTGATGTTGGTTTGATGATTTTGGAGCCAAAGGAATGTGTAATTTTTGGATTTGATCCAAGCTATTGATAATGCAATCCTGCTTCATACCACGAACTAATTTGATCTGTTTTTCATGTCATTTCCGGCTTTGGTTTATGCATAAGTTAAGTTTCAATGTTATTAGATAATAGGATATATAAATGCTTGATGATTGTTTCAGTTGTTCTTTGGATTAAATCTATGGACATTTTTATGCGTTTGTGTTGTGTTTTGGATTGATAACTTCATGAGAAGGTTGTTTGTTAGTAGTTAATTGAAATTTTGGAGGAAATGTAGATAAGGAGTTAGGTAACCGTTCCTCTCATATACTAGAAGCTCTACCTACAATGAAATTATGTCTAATTCTCAAGCTCAAATTCGGTTGTATAATTTTCCCCATTTTATTTTTCTTGCTTAGTAGTTCAATCTACATATATTTATATATGATGACTATGAGGTAGTAAATATGACCAAGCACGGATTTTGATAGGAAAATGTTACTAGTCATCACATTTCTGGGTGTGGGGTTAGTCTTTGTCTGATTTTAGGTGTATCTAATATTCGAAGTTCTTCCTGTTAGGATACCTGAAAAAGGTTGGCTGATCCCTGTGTATATCAGATTGCTTCCTAACAGAGAAAGAAAGTTGCTGCCCCTTAGGGTACCTCTTATGTGGGAGGACTACATATTGAACCATGCACTCTAAGTTCCCTATTCATAAAAGCATCTATTATCAGCAAGACATAGTAGTAAAAGCACCAGAAATTATTGAGTGAATTAATCACAATTGACAAGCTGGCCTACTTATTTAATTTGCTGTATGTGCACTCATATTGCTACACAGCATTGCACTTTTGGTACGTAAATTGCTTCATAATTTCATAGCCTGTCAAGCACTGCTACTTTCTCACTGTTAATAAACTTTTGAGTTTTCTATATCCAAGTTTTTAACTTCCAGTTGCTTGGTTGATCTCATGTAACTTATCTTCATGCTTAACAGGTAAACATGGAAACAAATTAGAACTTGAAAGTGGAACTCGACTTTTCCTTTATCAATTAGTTGGTACTTGGGGCCAGATTCTCTTTCCAAAGCAGTGGAAGGAATTCAGGCTTTGGTATGATGATCACAAATCCAAGGACATAAAACCAGTTCTTGAGGGAATGGTAATATAATATTACTCGATTTTTCACTATTTTTCGTTTTATTTTCCTCTTGCTGAAATTAGAGCTAGAGGCTCATTTGCAGGTCACAACTGGATGGTATAAAAGGCTGGGAGAAAAAATATGGACTCCTTGGTTTATAAAATTTATTCACTCCCGTGGTTATTTCAATATATATACCAACTTTCTACAAGAGCGAGCACTCAGTGTTTCACATAGAGATGTTGGTGTCAATTATGGAAAATCAGCTGGTCCTGACTCAAATCTCCTAGATAAAAATTCCCTTGATTTCAATCTTTTGGAGATGCAACCTTTGCGTAACCTAAAGTGGTATGATTTTTGTTTCCATGAGGCACTGCCTAATAGAGTAGTAAAAGCATTCAACAATCTTGGTTCTGTGCTCAACAGTGTGCAGAGAAACAATACTGTAGTAATTCTGAGTGTTTATGGGGTTTCAGAGATCCTTATCCGGAACACACTATGTAATTTTGCGAGGCTAAATGTGCAAAATTACATACTTATTGGCCCCAGATCAGATCTTTTGCTTGATCTTGCTAGAAGAGGGCATGCTATAATTGATACAGATCAGTTTGTACCGAGTTTGGGAGATAAAAGACTAACAAAGCATCAGACTGCCTCAATAGAAACAGTAAAAGCAACTCTATCAGTGGCTTATGCTATTAAGATGTGCTTAGAGCTTAAGTACAATGCTTGGGTAGTGGGAGGAAACACCATTTTTGCTAATGGAAACGTGTTACTTGAGTCCACTGATCCAGCCTTTGACTTGTATGCTGACAAGAGCTTGGGCCTAATGTTTCTAAGAAGCTCAACCTCTGTTAAAGAAATGAGGATGGACTCTTTTATGCAGAAGGTAGAGTTGATTATGGACTCGAAGGATAATGTTCCATCAAACCATCAGGACAGTTATTTTGTGGATATAATATTGAGGCTGTTGGAACCAAAGGGCATTAGAATTAAGAGTATGCAGAAGAGTTTTGGTGTAGACATTTCTAGCAACATTGATCAGTCATCTAGAGGTGTTGGAAACAATGTCCTTTACTGGTCTGCTGAGATGAACTTAGAGTTAATACAAAAGCGGCTGGGAGAGTTGGGCCTGTGGTTTTTAGACAGTGATGCTTCTTGCACGGCTGTCACTTGTCACCAGTCATAGCAACCGTTTAATCCATGCTTTTGATTTATCATTCAACTGGTATTCTTTTCTGTAATTCAAATTTGAAAGAGGTAGTATCATCGGTCTTCCACCCCAACACTAGTGCAGTGCTTTTTGCAGCCTTGCTCATGGAGAAACGTCCTTGCAAACGGGCCATGATCCAGGTCTTTTGTATCATCGGTCTTGTTTGCTATGAAAAATCAAATGAAGATCGTAATTGGAGTCTTCTTTGCAAGACTTACCATCAATTCTTTTAACTCGTTTCCAAAATGAAGCCATTGATGATGGTGAGATGTACGTTCCTTTGTTTGTCAACTAGCTTGCATTATGAAGCACCTCTTCTTCAATTGCAAACTAATGAACTCATTCTTGTGGCTTTGGAAGAAAGAGGGGGGAAGGAGATGTTTGATGTTTTGGTTTGAGCTAACACTGAAGAACTTGTGTACCCTTGCTACAGAAGACTGCACTATACTAACCAGCAGCTTCAACTGTTGCTTATAGTTCGGATGCGTGGAAACATATGAAATATCTGGTGGTGCTTCTCGACGAGGCTCATCTTACGGATATGTGGATTATTTCATGGAAATTGAAAGAGCTGATGCACTCAATTTTGTTTCATAGAGTATCGTGTATGTCTAAAGAGTATGCTACAAGTCATGTAATGCGGGCATGCTCTAACCGCTCTTTCTTGTGCATCATCAATAATTCTATGTTAAGGACAGATTGGATGGTCTTCTATGCCGAGTCGGCTCATTTTTTTTTTTAAAAAAATGTTTTAGGCTTCATTTAGTTTATCTATTTTTCATCCCATTAATGCCTATTTCAATCTTGTGTTTAACAAAAATAAAATACCAAAAAGATGGAAATATGATTTTATATATATCATTTTTTTAAATTTAATTATCTAATTAAAATAAAATAATTATTTTCAATATATATAATATATATTTTAAAGCTTTTTTTATTATGTGAAATTTTATTATCTAAATTTAATAATTTAATTAATATTTTCATTGTAATTATGAATTAAAAATTAACAAGATATAAATAAAATAATTTTTTAATATTGAATTTTAAATAGATATAGATTAGATTAGATATAAAATAGATATAGATGTGATAACACTTTGAATTAGCCAAAGTCTCGTAGATTTCTCACAACACTGCTTAGCAAGTATAGAATTTGCTCTGCTTTACTCCTTTCGCTTGTCTCCTATTGGATTTTATGGAAGCGGACTCCTGTACTGCACGTGATGGACAATTTTAGTTTATTTTGTTTTGTTGAATGGAATAAAAAAGTAATGAAATTAGTATTATTAGGAAATAGAATAAAGATGTGATAATTTATGAATACATATTACTTTATTTACTTAGATATAACGAAATGATATTACTTTTTTTAGTTCCCAAAGTTGTTAAGAAACGTAACTTGAATAAAATACCAAAATGGCCCATGGTATATTTATGATAAAATAAAATTTAAAACTCATCTCAAATTGAAACAACGGGCTGTTACCTCCGAGTTTTTCAAATTAACAAAACCAACAAAAATAAAACACATATAAATATTCCAAATTGAAACAGCAGGCACATTGTTCTTAATAGTCACTCATCCTTTAACATGTACATCAAGACCTTATGAACACAGAAAAACAGAGTATGTCACGTCTCTTTTTTCTTGGGAAATTGACGAGTGAATACACCACGATAGCCAATGTGGCTTCACACCTTCGGAACCTACAAAGAAAGGTTCACAAAGTTCTTGTCATCACATAACCCCATGGAAATCAATGAAATTGCACGAGAAAGGATGTAAGTTCGTCATTTTACTCACCAATACCTGAACTCAGAGAACCTAGCTCAGTAAAGCCTCCCTAAACTGCACCTTTGCTCCAATTCTCAAACCCTAGCTTGAACAAGGGCGATTGAAGGACCAATGGTGGAGTGATTAAAGGGAGACAGGAGCAAATTGGTGTTGATGAAATTACGAAGTGAAATTACGGTTTCTTAGGAATGGTTGAAGCGTGAGATGAGGGTGGAAGGTGTCAAGAAGAGGATGGGATTTTTGAGATGATTGCTAGACATCGGTTTGATGTTTTGTTGAAGGGTAAAAGTTGTAATTTGTTATTTTGAATGAGGGTAAAATTGGAATAAATGAGATAGAATGGACAAGGAATCAGGATTCTCTTCTTTTTCTAATGAAAATGTATGCAAGGTTTGGAGGTAATATTGATTCTGCAGAATTGCAACCAAACAATATAACGAGTGCGTGCGTGACAAGTAATAAGGGGGAAATATTCCATTCCTCAACACACCACCCCCCCACCCCCAACCCAAGTGAACATAGTGTTAGATCGATAGGACAATGGAGACATAGGCTAGGGTCACACTTGACTTGTAGTTTTAACATTTATACCAGGGAGAATGTTACAACCATTTACTAAAGAATTAATTTGAAATACATTATATTTAGTTTTTTTTTTTTTTTTTTTTAGCCTGTAGAATAATAATCATTACACCAGGGGATGAGTGAGATGGATGTGCTTAGTTTATGATGCCACATTTCGGTTACTTTGATATTTTGGTGGTTCGAACATGTAGAGTTAGTAGGTTACTGCTGTTATTGCTTGATCAATATCTGCACTCTAGGGTAGAGGCACCAATTGCAAGACCATCCATAGTATAACTGTGCAAGGCTCAATGACTTGATTATACAACAGGAATATTTATGACTCAAAAGAAAGAACCGAGATCTGGATCTGGATATATACATATAAATACAAATGAAGATACCATAGAACCTATAGATTTTCAGTTACCATAGGTTAGCTTTAAAATAGGAATATCGGTGCTAATTCAAATTTATTGGTGATTGTATCTATAGTAGTCAAAATCTCAAGTCAATTATATGATTTTACGATTTTATGAATTTATAATGTTTTTTTGAATTAAAATGAATATAAAATTATTTTGATGTATATTTTTAGTAAAATTATGAATTTTAATGCATGATTCTATAGACTTCCGATTTTACCAATGTTATACGATTTTATGCATTGAAATGAATAAATAAGTATGAATCACTAACCTTTTTCATGTAAATTTTTTGTACAAGGAGCTAATCATGAATCCACTTATTTCTGCCACCTCAATTATTGCTGCGAGCCCAAGGTTTGATTAGCCAAGACTTTGTTGGCAAGGAAGTACCTTCCATCCCCTTTGGATTGGGAAAGTCTCTCGCATATTTCATGTCATTCTCAGTTGTTAGTCACTGACGTGATCCAAACTCTGTGCTTGGATCCGGTATGTGCAACCAAATTTCTAGTCATGCTTGTGATAGAACACGATCCGAACTTCATGCTTGGATCCGTTATGTGCATCCCAAAAATATGTGGTCATTCTCAGTTGTCAATTGCAGACAAGATCCAAACTTCATCCTTGGACCTGGTATATATAGCATTGCACGTGTTTTCAAGAGGTTTTATTTATTTTTCCAGGAGAAAAAACAACGGCCAGCACCTAAGCTGCAATCATGTATTAGTACTGATGATGATAAACCATAGCATTCCTTCAGGAGTGACTGCACAACACTTTGTCAAGATAGTCTGCTTGGATTTTGCAATTAGAAGCCAAAGGTGCATGGCTTGGAAGCACGCTACCTGTCACCTATCTCACCCCCTTTCTAAATTACAACCTCCATAATGCAACAGCCAAATTGTCTGAAAGGACTTTTCATCTCCCATCCCATCTTATCTATCTCAAAATCGTATATAGGTAAGGGACTCCTCTCTTCCCATCCTAGCAAACTGATACCCTAATTGGTGCTCTTTTTTGAACTGCACGAAACATGATCCGAGTAGTTTCCACTCAAACCTGAGTTATCTACGTTCAGTATCATCTGCCACATCCTCCATGATGCACATGAAGGATTCTGTATAGAATGGTCCTTAAATCTGCCTGTGATAGAACAGATGATCAGGTGCTGTGCTGTCTAGAGATGGATCCTAAATGTGCTTTGTCACAGAGAGCATGTCATGGAGTGTAGCACAATCAGTGATGATGTGTCATGTCGTGTTGGGCTTTCACTTCTCCAAAATGTCACCTTCTCATTACCTCTCCATTACATCCCTATCCTCAGATGACTTCAAAGTTGCATCATTTATTATCTCTATATTGTCCACACACTTTCACTGATGCACCCTAGCCTTCATCTATAGCAGAAGATGTAGTGAATTGTTGATTTGGTGTTTACACTTCTAAAATTGATTAACCATAAGAAGTTACCTTCTTCAATATGCGCTAAAGCAGTAAATGCTGCCCCCTCCTTACGGGAACAACACTTACATCAACCCTTTGAAAGCTGTTCATGATCTCTCTAAGTTCCAACTTCCGAGAAGATATATTTTGCCAAGTTCCATTAGGATCTATATTACCTATCCAGATTCTGCCAGCCACATGACTACATCTGGATCCCTAAGTTTCTCTCCTACTAGAAAGGTATGCACCCGGTCATGCATTTGAACCCAACTAAAGCCTGGATCTTTCTTGACTCCCCTAGACTTCATCAGTTCTCTGACCTTATCCGCCTCATCCCATCTTCCTGCTTCTGCATACATGTTTGAAAGGAGGATATAGTACCCACAGTGATGTGGCTTCAATCTTAGCAGATGCTCAGCTGCCCAGCATCCCAACTCCACATTTCCATGCACACGGCATGCCCCTAGTAATGCGCCCCAAACATTGGCATCTGGTTCAATAGGTAGGCTTTTAATGAGTTCTAAAGCTTCTTCCATGAGGCCAGCACGACCAAGAAGATCCACCATACAAGCATAATGCATCTCTGTTGGCTTGATATTTTGAAGCTGCATTTGGCAGAAGTATTTCTTCCCCCTTTCTACAAATCCTCCATGACTACATGCTGTTAGAACAGCAATATAAGAGACATGATCATATTCAACGCCATCATTCCTCATAGCTTCAAAGAGATTAATTGCGATGCCTAAGTCACCTAACATGCCATAACCCATAATCATAGCATTCCAAGATGCTGCATCCCTAGTTATCATGCGGTCAAAAACTTTTCTGGCAACTCCAATTTGTCCGCATTTGGTGTATAAGTCTAACAGTGAGTTTGCAACAAATAAATGCGAATGTAGATTTCTCCTTAACAGTGACCCATGTATTTCTTTTCCTTGCTTCATCACAGCTAGATTTGCACAAGCTGAAATAACACCCACGAATGAAACAATATCCTGCTTCATACCTACAAGATGCATTTCCATGAATAGATTGAGAGATTCCGTGCAATCACTAGTTTGAGAATAACCTACAATTAGAGTATTATATGATACTTCATCTCTTTTTGACATGCGGAAGACATTTCTAGCGAGCTTCAGTTGACCACATTTTGCGTACACGTCTGTCAAGGCATTTGAGACAAACAAATCACTGGCCAATCCAAACCGCATCGCCCTGGCATGGATTTCTTTTCCTGGACGAAGAGATCCTAACCTAGAACAAGCTGGGAGTACATTTGTGAAGGTTACACTGTTTGGTAGCTCCCCGTGGTCTTGCATTTTTCTTACAAGAGATACTGCCTCAACCTCAAGCCTGTTTTGTGCAAAATTAGCAACCATAGCATTCCAGGACACTATCTTCTTATCATTCATAAAATTAAATATGATGGATGCTTTATCAGGATGACCTGATTTGGCATACATATCAATCAATGAGTTGCAAATGAAGACGTCAGATTCAATACCCATTCTTATACAAAATCCATGAACTTCTTCCGCTAAGTGGAACAACTCTAGCTCAACCAACACAGGAAGCATGGTCGACAGGGCAACAGAATTTGGTTTCAGACCTTCAAAAATCATCTTTCGGAACTCATTCAATGCATCTTGATTACACTCCCTGTAGGCAAGGCCTGTCATGATTGCATTCCAAGAGACTTCATTCCTCTCCACCGTCTCATCAAAAACCTGTCTAGATGCCTTCACATTCCCACACTTTGCATATGCATCGATCAATGCATTCCCCGTATTGACCTTCGCATCCAAACCAACCTTCATCACAAAGGAATGAATCTGACTTGTCATCAGCTCATCTTCAAGTCCCGCGCATACCGGCAAAGCACTAATCACGCCGACCAAATTCGGCCTCAACCCTGATCGTGAGTTCATATCCCTAAACATCCCGAGCGCCTGAAAGCACAACCCATTAACCGCAAAAACCCCGATAACTGTATTCCACGAGATGGCATCTCTCTCGGACATTTCATCGAACACCTTCCTTACACAACTCAGCTCCCCACAATTTCCGTAAAACTGCAAAAGGGTATTCCCGACGTACAAGTCTCCATCAAACCCAAGTTTAAACACGAAGCCATGAGTCTCAATTCCTTTTTCAAACTCCAAATAATCCGCACAAGCCTTAAGAACAAAAGGAAACGTATGACCATCAGGTCGAACCCCGGAACGCATCAGACCATTATAGGCCCTGAACCCATCATGAACTCCACAAATGGAGTTAGACCTTATAAGGGTATTCCACAGGAAAGCAGTTTTGGAATACGGCACCGTTTGGTGGAACAACACTCGGGTAGAAAATGGGTCGCCGTGAGTGGCATAGGAGAGCATAAAGGACGCAGAGAGAGAGACGCTACGTGGTAGGAGATCGGTGAGGATGGCACGTGCATGGAGTTGTTTGATTTGGTTTAGGGATTGAGTAGTTGAAGAGAGAGAGAGGAGGTTGTCGTGATGGTGGTGGTGTGAGTTGGTCGTGAATTTTGAGGTTGAGAGAGAGTACGACTTGCAAGGAAGGCGACGTGCATGGCAGTGTCGTAACATTAGAAGCATACGTACGTAGACAGGAGTGCAGTGTTTTAATTTTGGTGCTTAACTATTACAAGGTCAGCAGATAAAATGGGGTCGCGGTCAAATTAAGGATTACCATTGTGAAATCGCAGTAGGAACTGGGAGATACAATTAATAATTTGCTAGTTTCACTTTATTAAGGCGATTTAAAAACACCTACTACATTTGATTTGTAAATCCCGTTTTAGGAATGCAATTTTTGTAGATGAATGATATTATCAAACCACGCACTCAGTGTGCTTAAAATAAAAATAAATAAAGAAAAACTCTTTAGAGTTTTAATCGTACTTATAATAAAAATTTGTAAGGAAGAGAATCAATAATTGGAACTAAGTTTAAAAAAAGAATTAACATTTCAAAAAATTTAAATAAAGAATCAATAGTTCAAATAAGAAATTTATAATAGTTAATATATAAAATTATTTAAATTATTTTTTGAGATATTAATAACTTATTTAAAATTTTCAAAATATTAATCTTTTATTTAAACTATTTTATGAAACCTCAATCCCTTATTTAAATTTCTCCTTAAATGTCGATCATATTTATTATAATTCTGCTCCTCCATTATCACTCTTCTTAATGTAAAATGATATATTTAATCCTAAAATTTTTATAACAATTTAAGCATTCGAATATATTTATTATTTGTTTCGTAATTCCGTTTATATAGCATATCACATGAAAACTAGTTACAAGAAAAATTTTAAATATAATGTAAAGCAACATCAATATTGCTATTTATGGTTATTTTTTAAATCATATAACATCTATTCAACCAAAATACATTCACAATGAGAATTTATGCAGGATGTCGCTTAAAGAAGCAAAAGAAAATGATATATATTAATACATCACAAATTGACAATTTTCTCAAGTATAAACTAATTTAACCTAATGAAAGTGTAAGATAAGATTTAATGGTAGAGTTAAATGCGTGTATAGGTACCATATAAAGTACATAAAAGTTCCTGTGGAAATTAGAAGTCTTTTTTCTTCTACACCTTTATTCATTCCAAAATCTTTATACTCTATTCTTACTTCTTCTAAAGTAGTTAAATTGTATAATTTTTATTTTCATTTGTACTCCTTTCATGTAATTTGTGAGAGATGTGAGAAAAATGTGAATAAAACCATATATAACATGAGTTAAATGTGGTAGCAAAAAATTTTTCTTAATATCCTAATTTGATGGATTTAAAGTTCTCACTTTTCTCACTATGATAAATTAAATGGTCAAAACTTAATAAAAAAAAGGAAGGAAATTATAGAAATTGGCATATGGATATTTGTGGAAAAGAAAGCTAATTTGTATTTAAAGGATAATTGAAGTAATAACATGGATTATTGAGTGAGGTTTCAATTGTTTAATTGAAATAATATATGTAAGCCATGAAAGAATTGAAAGGCATTAATATTATCTATTATATTAAAAGGAAAACTCTTTTTTAACTACTTATAACTAACATTATCTTATATTTTTAACCATTAAATATATTCATACGGTAACGGTAGTTATTAAAAAAATTCAAACCAATCTCGCAAACTTCTCAACTATCACCTATTACTTATAAATCTTTTTAATTATATAGTTACAATTTTCAATGGCATTTATTTCTATAGTTGCCATTCTTTTATTTGTCTGTTATTTTAATTGCCCCATATTATTATTATTTGGGAATTCTTTACACTTTTTATTTTACCAATATTTGCTATTGTAATAAAAACTTTTTTTTTAGAAAATTTATTACAATTTTGATTTTATCAACATATTTTACTGTTGTTTTTCTATACAGTTATTATTTTCAATTGCACTTAGTTATATGGTTGCTCTTGTTTTACTTATCCATTATTTTAATTGCCCAACATAACTATTATTTGAGAAATTCTTTACACGTTTTATTTTACTAATATTTGCTATTGTAATAAGAATCTTTTCTTTGAAAATTTTATTAGAATTTTGATTTTATTATTGCCATTTTTCTATATTATGAAGTCCGATTTTTTTTTAATATTTTTTTCACACACAACACAAGTGCGTTGTCTATTAATAGATTATTAACGTGAATAGTTATATTGTGAATTGAAATATATTATTAATATCAAATTTAATAACACAATAAATCAATTATTCTAATTTTGAGTTATAAATGGCAAATGGCACTAATGGAAATTGAAACGAAATATTAATACCCAAAAGGAGTTTTATTTATTTAGTTAAATAAAACATAGAAGATACCAAAGCGATTTAAGTTTTTGATATAATAGAAAATTCTTAATGGAAATTGATATTAATGAGAATTAAAACGCATCAATAATAGTAAATGTAATGATATATATATATATATATATATTGCTAACCATAAATTAATGGTTATTTTTTATTTTTTTAATGAAAATTGATATTAGCGGTAAATTGAAACATTTTATTGAAATATATAGAAAGTTAGAGAAAGAAGTAATGAAGTATGTGCATATAGAAAGAGAAAAGCGCTAAGGACACTAATGTAGCTACCGCTTTTAATATCATACATATAAAAGAAGACAATCACATAAACTAATAATTCAAATTTTGGATTCTTGGAAAGTATTGAAATGATTGGGAATTGAAACATTTTATTAATGGTGATAGGTTGGAGAAATAAATGGTAAGCTACGTACATGTGAAAAAAAGCAAAACACTAAATAATCTAAAGTAGAGTTATTTATGAAAGGTACGTTTATAAATATATATGTATGTATGTATATAATACTAGTAGACATGTACTTATGATATGTATGCAAAAAATAAAAATAACGGTATAATAAAATTTAAAACATAAAACAATTATTGAATAAAATTCTAACAATTTATAATACAAAAACAATAAGGTCTCTCAAACTAATTATATGTTCGTATAAGAAAATAAAGAAAAGAAAAATTACATAGCAAAGTTATTATTAATATAAATAGTAATGGAATTTTCCCTTTTCATTCATGCCTTCGATTTGCAGATTGTTATACTTTTAGTTAGAGTGAGTCGTATTGGAACCTATCTTTCAAAAATAGATGTATAAATCAATTTTATGGTAAATTACATGCCATTACCACGTTATCCTGCGTCAGTTTATTGTATTCAAATATTTCAAATTACTAAATAAACTATGTCAATTTTCATTACGTATTACAACTTTACGCCTTATAGGTTAAATAATAAAAGGTTGTCGATTGTATAAAATCGTAGAAAGAAAGATGGATTAAAATTAGTAAAGAGAAATTAAAAGGAAATACAGAAAAGAGGAAGGATTGGGGAGAAAATAATAAAGGAATTGAAGGAAAAAAATTTCAATAGGTATTATGTTACACCCTAAACAAGAGGAGTCGTAACAGTACTGTCATATAAATTAACTTAAAATAGAAGCTGATCTCTTAGTTATTATCATAGATATAATCTACATAAGGTATACACAACTCAACCAGCTTAAAGTATCGATTCCAATACTTATGAATGATTAAACTTATGTATAGTTTTACAAAATACATGTTCTATATAACTTGTTATCTCATAACACAATAATATTTACATCAACATCTCACATCCAGAGTTATAATTTACAATCAGACTTTACAAAAACAACCATCAGTTTTGAAGTTTATTTATAATAAGATAGGAAACTAATGTGCATCCCAAGGAATTCCTAGTTAGTTTCTTCAAAACTCAAAAGAAAAATCAAAAGCCTAGATTTGGTAGATTCCCCATTCCTTACTTTCCTAACCAACAACATACTAACCTGGGGATAATGATATTTAAACATATTGATCTTCACTTGTCACCTGCAAAAGAGTCTATAAGATGTAAGCACAACTAGCTTAGTAAATGGGATGAAGTCAGAAGAGTATCAAACAATTACAAATAAAGTTATTAATTATAATAAAATACAGTACAATAAATCACATGAATATCTCATAATGTTATCCGGTCCATTATGAGGTCAGATAAATTACATCAACTCCAACCCAGATTGAAAAGTTTTATCACGACTCAAATTAGACCAAACATGTGCTTGTGCAATGGAGAACACCCTTCTCCGGTGACCAGCTTCAAACTACGGCCTTTCCTTTGTCACAACCCCCTCGCTTACTACTTAATTCGACTAAGGATCGCAAAAAGATTATTTCAACTATCCTTATAGAAAAAAGTTAGTATTTAACCCGATACTCCTAATCGTTTCCCTTAATGATTGCTATTCATATCCAGTTTCATTACAATTGAATCATTATTATGTGTAATTAAGTGTGACCAAACAAATTCACATAATACAGAACCGATGCAATCATGTAGAATAACATGCCAAGAAGTTCAACTCCTGTTACAACTAAATACCAACCATACACATGATATGCGTACTAACAACTAATTACAATTACAAAAAAAAGTACTATACTTTAATACAGTATCTCAACAAGCAGTAAAGCTATAATCCCAACTTGCCTATTTAGATACTCACTATGAAAGATTCGGGTCATCAACAATCTGATCACTGGAAGATCTTATATATACAAAATCCAAATTTAGTTTTCATAGTAACTTAAAAAACATTAGAATTCTATCTAAAACGGTTATATGTATAAGTATATCATCATTTTCCTCATATAATAATATATAGTTTTATTATATAAGTCAAGTTAAGTTATTAAATATTAATCATATATGTAATTGCACTATTACATATAATATATCGTTTCTATATAATCATATCGAAACGTACTTTTAATTGATTAAATCGCGTTTCAATTACGATAAGGTTATCGTAATACGTAAATTCTTATAATATTATATAGACATAAGTTATATTACATAGGATTGTTCGATTTTAGTAAAAATAGTGTTATTGAGTTCATATAGACTTAACGACGTGTACTACGAGTTTTATTTCTAGAAATGACTTCTAACGAGTAGTTAAAATTTCTAATACACTTATACGTATTTAAATACATATTATACTTATTTTATGTAATTAAACTATATTTTATATAATTTATCAATATAACTTTATAATATGGATATTATCTAATCCTAATATGTATATAATATATCTCGATCATCAAAATATCCATAAATAGATTAAAATTTTACTTTTTATCAAATCTAACAAGTATATATATATATATATCTGTAGTTTTAATCTTAATATTTATCACATTTTAGCTTATTATTACTAAAAATACATTGAGATTCATAATTTAAGCTATTTTATTATGAAAATTTGTAATAAATAGCTCAGGTTACCAAATAATTCTCCAAAAATTTATATAGAATCTTAAAAATATGGAGAATTCAATTATCACTTAGTTTCGTGTTATTGATTTACCGCTTATATATTCAAATTTACAATTTTATCCCTAAATTGTACTTAATTACCCAAAATTATTCTTTTTATACAAAATTATTTTCAACCTATCCTAACATCATTATAATTTACCAAAAATTAGTATAGGTCAATTTCACCAATTAATTTCACAAAACCTATTTATTTTACATTTTTACCCTAATTCTAGTTATTTTTAGAGCTAAAATTACATTAAATACTAAAAATACTGTTACGCTCCGAAGCGGCAGAGTTGTAATAGCCCTACTGTATAAACCATTCTAAGATAGAAGTTGACTTTACAACTACTATCCCAGACCTAACTATATAAGGTGTCCACAACTAACCCACTTTGAAGTAGACGTTTTGTAATTTAAATAAATCATTTACCTAAGATATTAAGAAAAAATATATATACATTATAATTCAGTTATTACAATTAACGTTTACAAAGTTTCACTGTAATATATTTCCTAGTTATTACATTATTCAGAAATGAAAAATTCTAAAATAAAAGCTTAGACCTTAAAAAATCTGTTTATTCTTCAAATGTTTTTCCTCACTTACCAGGATCCAGCAGTTACTAGCTTCAGAGTAGTTGTAAGGTGCTTCTTAGCCAGCACATGCATGACGTCTATAGGGATGTTAGCAACTACAGCTCAGAAAGTTAGGATGGAGGACTTAAAACTATACCATAAACATAACAAGGTTATCAACCAACTTATTAAGTGTAATGCATGTTCAAGCAAATGCCATTGCACAACGTTGTCCAACCTATCGTAAGATTAGAGAAATTATGCCTACTCTAATCCCAGTTGAAGAGTTACCGTTAATGCAACAGTTCACGACCAAACCTAGACTTGTGCAATTGAGACACCGTTCCTCCCGCGACTACCTTCGAACCATTGACTTCACTCTCGCCGCGATCTCTTCTCCTGTTACCTAGTTCAACTAAGGATAAAGAAGGGACCATTATGCAATCCTGGGGTCGGTATTTGGCCGAAGAATCCTAGGTTTCCCCTAATGGCTTTCCATGCAAGTCCGATTATGATTACAGGTCGTATATTTGATTAGGTCCAGTTTAGGGTGATCAATCATTCCATACAAATCATACAATCTAAGCCAAAATAACAAACAGAATCATAGCATCACTCATAATCAAGCACATGCACATAACCAACTATCTAACAAGGACAACCAAGTATAAGCTCAAGTCTCCAAAATACAACAATGTATTAATCCCAACTTATCTTGACTCCTCCCTCACTCATTCGAGGTCCAACTCGCTCATGTCATCGTCAATCATCCCTATAACATAAACGTGATTTTAGTTTTTCATATAACTATTATAGGTTAGTTTTATCCTATAACACTTATTATTATATTTTGTTTAAGGTTTAATATACCTAATTATCTAGGTCTTAAGTATTTTACAATTCTTCTTGAATCGTGTTAAGTTATGTTTCAGTTTTTGTATCGATTTCTAAATTTGGTTCTAGTTCAATTTCTAATACCTGTTTTATACCCGAACTCTAGAAACTTGTTTTAACTCATAATGTGAAATTAATCACATTATTTCCAAATATCCTAAATACCATAACTACCCCTAGTCGATATTTTATTATACCACGTACACTTAAATCCTTAATAGTGTACCGAATTTACTCCTGATGTATAAAATTTTTATATTTTTCATATAATTACATAAATTCAAGATTTATATCAAATTTATTATGTATTCCTATTATTTATATAATATTAATTTTTATTCTAATATCTTCTATTTATTATATTTCCAATAATTACATATTATGTATTATCACCTATTATGTATATAATACACATATAATATTTCTAACATTCTAATTACCATCTCCCGACATCAATTATCATTTCAAAATGTCTAAATTCATCCTAAATCATATTTTACACCTAATTACCCTAATTTACAAAATTTACTTAAAATTTACTATTTTTCCCTATTACTTATTTGCTACATAATTAACCTAATAATTACGTCTAACACCCTAAATGCTACAAGTATCATACTTCATCAGATTTAAACATCCTAAAACATATAATTACTTACTAAATCAGTGATTAACTATTTAATTACTTAATTAATCCTAAATTACCCCTTTTGTGCCTTATTTTAAGGCCTAAAAATTATCTAAAAATTTTGAAAATTAATTTTTGAAAAAAGCCTTCATAGCACTATTCTACATCATCTAAGTAGTCTATATAAAAATTTTGAGCTTAAAACTACACTCCTAAGATCATTTATTTCTAAATCGAAACATGTTCGGTTTTGCATGATTTCTTAAGAACCATATATCACCGAACATATTTTCATCAAAATAATATTTTTTTCCTAAAAAATAAATACAAAAATATTCCATAATAACAAAATTTATAATTTTTTAAGAATATTTATTATTTTTACAAAATTACATAAAATTGAGCTAGAAATCGAACTCACCAATTTAAGTAGCTCCGGCCACCGTCGGTAGCCATGGGTATATCGGCCCACCTGGGCACTATCACCACCGTGTGGTGATGGTGGCCGTCCACTCCTAGCTGCTCGTTGGGTTTAGGTTCTCCTTAGAAGCCTCAACTGCACAGATTTTTTGTGATTTTTCCTAAATTCCTAATTTACTCTCAATTTCACCTCTCTCTATTTTTCTCACTCTCCGAATTGACCAAATGAGCTTCTGAAATCTTATTGCTATTTATAGAGCATTAGAGAAATTATTGTGCATTAATGAGACAAGACAATTACCTTATCTCTTTCTTTTTCCACTTTCTATTTGTTGCATTTTAATTGGTCGATTTTTTTTCTTCAATTTCAGATTGTCATGCCCCACTTCTAGACTTTTCCTCATTTTTCTATATTTTTCTTGATTTTTTATTAATTAATTATAAATTTTCTTTAATTATTTATTATTATTTTAGCACATTTCAAGTATTTTAACTAATTACGCGTATTTCTACTTATATGTAAATTCATATATAGTTCAAATAAATATTCCTAAATATTATTTAGGTCATTCTATGATTTTTAGTATACATATAATTTATCTCTAGCGATTCATTAATTATCGGAATGCATTTTACGCATTTTCGATAAATAACGAGTTATATATTTAAAATTTGAAATTTTTATATTCTTTTATTTTATTGCTTATTTTCTTAGTTCGAAATTTCGCGATCATTTTACTAATATTTCTAGTTTTACTTATAATTTAGGCTTGATCAAATCTTTTAGCCGATCGAAACCCTGAGTGACTGGTTGTGAGGCTTATAGATACTCAAATAAAAAATATGGCTATATATATCATATGTATCTTACACAAAAATTTTGAGCTAAAAAACTATATCATTTGATACATTTATTTTGAAAATCAAAATTCAAGTAAACAGTGACTTTCTTAAATAAGTATATTGAATATTCAAAAATTTTACAAAAATATAAATATCACGCTAAATCATATCCAAAATAATCTAAATATAAATTTTTCTAAAATTTTCTGAGTGAATTTATTATTTTTTAAAAAATAATAGAAAAATAGGGCAAAAGTTTGACTAATATGTTTATGGGTACTCCAATGGCCGTAGGATAGTGGAGTGGTGTTGGACAACTTGAGCGATAGGTGGACTACTTGGGGATAATGGGGTTCCATAGTAGAATGTCAGGAGGTTGGGGAACTACCTTGCATGGTTTTTGTTCTATTTTTGTACAATTTTTCTAAATATTTCCTATTTTCTAGAATTTTTTCTCTTTATTTATTCTAGTCTCAACTTTGATAAAATTGTAAGATTCTGATGGTTTGTAGTATTTATAGGGTTTAACTTGTCATATGGAATTTTCTTTTTTTTTTTATTTTTATTTTTTGTCTCTCTAAGCTAAGCATGAAGTGCTAATCTCTTCTTAAATCTTCATTTGAATCAACAAAATTAGCTCCCATAGCATGCTACGATAAAATCCAGCCATTTTTAGCAATTTTGAAGGCAATTAGATAAGCTTAAATGGATCTTTTGATTAAACACTAATATTTTATATATTACATTAGTATTTAGTTATTTTATTAATATATGAGTATATATCCTACGTATATATCACGTATAACATTTAATTATACTTGTATAATTATGTTTCTAACATATCTTTTATTTTTAAAATATATTTCTTATTTATTTTTATGAATTCAACACATATTATATATAATTATGTAATTTTGGGTTAATTTACAAGTATAATTATTATTTATACCGAGTATACTCATTAAAATATGTGTATATTTATATAGTTAATTATACTATATTATCTCATTTTATAGCTTAATTAACTTATCTCCATATTCTTATAGCAATTCCAGCTCGATTTTAGAGGGTTTTGATCACATTTATACTATATTAAATAATTCTACTTTTAAGGGAAAAATTGAAATTTTAGATTATTATTTTCAAAATCTAATTTAATTGAGTCAATTCAACTAATTTTTCTATCATAGTCGTAAAATTTGAACTCAATCGGATAATTTTTCCCTAAAAAGCCTAAATCCAAACATGACTTCCTTGAATACGATTTGTAGGGACTCACATATTACACGTCATGTACACATTATGTGTAAATATCAATAAAATATTGACACTACTATTAATGATAGGAATAGTTTCTAAATCCATTATCATACGTGATTTGGTCCTAGCATATGTGTCAACATTTCATTAATATTTACACACTTCATATATATAACATATGATATGTATTACTCATTAAATCGTTTCTCAAGTGAAAGATAGTTAATGGGTTAGTGGGGTTAAAAGGAGGGTATATGGAAATTTACTATAATATATTGTGTAATATTTTTATTGCATTAAATAATATAAATGCGTTAGGGGTATTTAATGGAATTTTATAAAAAGAAATGAGTGACAGTTGCACAAAGCTCTACTTACTTTAATGATATATAGATAAGGGATTTAAAATAAAAATACAAATGTATTATGCCATTTAAATAGTCAAAAAGAAAGAAAAGAAAATTTATAGTTGACTAAACAAAATTAAACCTATGTTCGTGACTATAGAAAGCATCATCAATTTTCGCATTGTATATATATTTAGAGCATTGAATAATACATAAAATTGAAAGAAAAAGGGTAAAACAATTCATTTCGATAATTTTTTTCATTTAAACTAAGAAATTTGCTATTAATTTTGTGTTATCAATTCATTGGTACAATTACATTTGCAATTAATATCAATTCTCATTGATAGTTTCTTGAGGCAGGGTTAATTATCCAACCGGTTGTGTTTAGTAATTTCATTGCCTATATAAGATTTAAACTTATGAAATTAGATAAAACATTTTTAAAAACTTTATTGGTCATTTATTTTTCAAAATTCAAATTTTGAAAAAGTTTTTTTGTAACTACATAAAGTAATAACTCTTCCCCTTAAATAATATATGTAGATAGATATGATGAAAAAGTTATATATTTAGTCTAAGATAGATTTAGAAAAAAAAAAAAAAAAAAAAAGCTTATCCAAACCAATTGATTCCATCATATATATATATACATATATGTATACATATTTTACCTAACTGTATTGCACCTTAGAAGAGGAAGGATTCAACTCTTGATATATTCCGATAAAAGATTAATGATGATATCACTAAGTTATAACAGAACGGCCTTAGCCATCGTATGATTAAAAGATGACAATGTCCAGTTAAATAATTATATATGATATAATCTTTAAGATATAACTTTTTAAATAGATAGCTAATTTTTTTTTAATAAAATTAGACATTAAAGTGAGACTATTAACTAAAAAGCTATCAAATAAAGAAAACAGCTTAATCTCATCATCAACCGTGCTTTCAAAATGTCATCACATGCTAATTGTTTGATTGAAGCATGAAGTATATGTCAATGATAATTTTTCTATTAAAGATATGATTTTAAGAAAAAATTATAATCGAAAGTCTCTTACAATATAATAGATCTTAGTTGAGATATTTCTGAACAAATATATTAAAAGTTAAGTAATGTATAGCATTGTAGTCAATTGGATATATCCTAATAATAATGCTATTTTCCAATTTATTGTAAGTTATCTACTTTATGACTAATGATTGATTGATTTCATAATTTTTCCACTATGTGCTAAGAATAAGTATGGATGTTAGATGAACAATTTAAACCTAAGCATCTAAAAGTTTTTTTTTTTTAAAAAAAATAAGTATATGCTAAATAAAATCTTTTGAACATACCTTAAATAAAATAGAAAAAAAGAAAATATTATATAAAGAAGTATCGATTCCTCATCTTTGCATTACAACGAAGGCATCAACTAAAATCATAATATAAGTTCATAAAAGTTTAATAAGAAAGAAGGTTCAACGACATTTGACAAAAGACTAAAGTTTGATAAATCTTTACCTTAATATTCTTGCATCCAAATATTTTCTATAAATTCACTTTTTCTAAAAAGAAAAAACATTTTTTTCCTTAAGTATAATCAAGTAGATGACATTGCAATGTATAAAATGATATACAGAAATATAATCTCTATGATGATCATCTCCCCTCTAAAGAAATATTGCCAAGGTCATCTCCTTCATAATGTTGCATGTAAATTCTCTTCCTTGACTACCTAATCACATAACAACAACAACAAACAAAATCATGTCCGTTAAATCCCTTGATGACACGTTATCATGTCTATTGGATCCCTTGATGACATATTTTGATGATAAAAAACACTAAGGGTTCACTAATGAAAGTGTTAAGCATTGATAGTAAAAATAGGAACTTAGAAGTAAAGATAGAAGCAAAGTTAGAAGATATTAAAGGTTAAAGTTCAAAACAGTTAGAAGCATAATTAGAAGCTCCATTTATTAAAAGACGAGTTAGCAAATTTTGACAAGACAAAAAAATTAGAAGCACACTTAGAAGCTTCATTGGGTATTACTGATGTAAGAAGAAAAGAGAGAACGAAGAAGACATAGAAGCAAATTTGAAAGAAGTTCTGACTAGTACAAAGATTGCTTAAAAGAGGTTGATAGACTTAGAACTAAACTTAGAAGCAATTTCATCAAACACGAAAGTTGTTTAGAAGTTTTTAGAAGACTTAGAAGTAATCTGGAAGAATATATTTTATCTAACCATATTTTGGAGGTTAAGGCTTAACTCCACTAGTCAAGTGTATTTAGGTAATATACTTGACACGTTCTGCTATTCAATGAAAATTGTTTTACAAACTTTTATGGGGAATGTTAACATGGGAATATTAACATGTAGAGATGCAAATAAGGTGTTCAACTGATATAGAAGCCTATTTATTTGGAGCCATGAATATTTTATTCAGGGAAACTTAACTAAGCCTAAGAATGAAAGTTTATCGCATATGTGTAGTTTTAATTACAGATTTTGTAAAAATATCTCAGCAATCAACCCAATATAAGGATTATCCAACGTTAAGAGATATACTAGTTGTTACATTCAAAATTTAAAAGGAGAAAATTTTGTGCAAACTAATACAGACTTTTGAACAGAAGTGTGGAATACAACTAGACAATCTATCATAGCAAGCACTGAAGAGATCATTCCTGAACTAACTTGATATTTTGCAAATTGTTTACAAATTCTTTGTGGAAAAACTTAAGAAGATATAATTATTTTCGTCCAAGAATTTATTTGAATTACTTTGTGTGTAGTAATCAAGAGAGAGTAGGCCATAGCAGTTCTATTTAACTAAAGACAAGCTTAAGTGCAGAGCCGTGTTGATTCTAGTAGTATAGCTGTATTTGTTCTCTTCTTTTCATTATTGAAATTAATGGAACAACTAGTATAAAATATTGGATCCCCTGTAAGTGGAGTTGAAAGAGAAAACTGATTGACATGGAGGAACCTCTATATATTCTCTATCCGATCTTCTTGATCCCTCTTTCTTTCATTAATTCGTTTTCTTTATTATTTGCACATTTCTTGTTTACACTCTAAGCCATTTATATAAGTAATTAAAAAAAGTTTCATTTCAAAAGATTTTTAAATTTTTCTAAGCAATGGATTCACTCCCATCTTAATTATTGTAAGGAACAACAATGTCATTTTTCATGCTTAAAAAATAATCAAATAACTTAAAAAAGGAAAGAACTTTCTAGTGAAGTTATAAATCTTAACAATGAAATTTATAAAGGTACAAAATTTGTCATACAAAAAGCTTGCAAAGTGCATTTAAAAGAAGATCATAAGTAAACATAAAATATATTTAATGAGAAAAGGGGCTATGCCGACTACATGTATATGTGCATCAAGAAGCATGTACAAAGCCACTTCATTATTCTAATTGTCTAATGAGAGCACTTAAGAATTAGAATGGAAGTACAACTACTTCCTAAAATGGGGTGATAAAGACATAAGCATTAACATTGAACTATTTCACTAATCTAAGTGCTAAAATGTACAATGCAGATATAGTATAATTTTTATTGCTTCTATTATTTTAATTCAAATAGAAAACAATGTTGATCACCCAGAAGTTAAATCTTTCTAATTCCACGAACTACAATCACTTTCACAAAATATTGTGTATAACCAAAATACTAGGAACAATCTAAACCCACAAACATATATAACCTGATAACAAAACTTGCCCACCTTATGTATGTATGAATGAAACATACTGCAACGAAAATGTTACAAACACACTAATTCATTGAAAAAAAAAAAAAAGAAAGAAAATCAAGATCCAATATAAAAGGAAAGAAACAACAGAAACATACTTTTGTCTTTAGGGACATAAGGATCTCCTTTATGGAAAATTCAAATCTCCCTCCAAAATATTCAACTTCAAATCCATTATCTAAAAATATCAATTTAAGAAATTATTAATGAAAGGCCAAAATTTCTAATATTTATCAAGAACACATATAAAAATAAGAAAAAAGGAAAAAAAAAAAAAAGAAGAAACATTTGTTCAGAACTTTCTTCCAAATATGTAAACTTTTTTGTTTTAATTATTTGTTCGATTCAGGAGGTAAATTTAGGTCAGGGACAAACTGATCATAAATAACCTCCGAAATTAACTAAACAAACATGTACTAAATTTGAAACGAAACATCATGGAACATCCATATACTATTGACTCCATTTTGGCATTCATACATATTAATTTGGGATAACAATTTTCTGATAACCTAAGAAATGAGCAAGTGCAAGTCCTTCTAGACCATCCAGAATACAATTAGAGACAACACTAACCTCCATTGAAGAGTACCATATCTGCTTCGTGACTTACATTTCTTCCACTTATGGCACCGATATATATACATATAGAGAGAGAGAGAGAGAGAGCATGAAGGTAGTCGACATGCTAATTATGAATCTTGTGAGAATATACAATTAAAATTTGAGTTTAAAAACACGAAAGGACGAACATGTCATAAACACTCAACCATAACAACGACCTTTTCTTTACAGCACACATTTACCCTCATGATAGTGCCACAAGGTATATTACCACCTGTAGTTCTTGTGCAAATCTAGCTAAGTTCAGGTTGAAGTTCAACACTCATGCCATTACTGAGGTAATGGTGACCAACAAAGTAAGTAGATAATGAAAGGGGTGAGAAATTGTTACAACAATCGCCATCAACTCTTCTTCCTCCATCGCGAGTGTGTCCCTCCATGTAAAAAGCTTCATAGGTTAGGATGGTTTTACATGCAAATGGAGCAAGTAAGAAGTACATCATAAAGCATAGTAAGAGGTGCTTACTGCACAGTAGAGGAGACACACGATATTTTGGGGCATCCATAATGAAGTTTGCATCAAAAACCCAAAACTCAACTACAAATCAACCATTTCAGCTTCATTGTGGCATTTGACCACAAATAACATGTAACGAAGGGGGGGAAAAAAAAAGAAAAAGAGAAAGGCAAAAACAAATAAAGAAGTAGAGTGGCTAACGAAAATCAATCTCGAGTCGTGTCCAACCACTCTCGAAAGGGGAATTTCGCCATACAAAAACTCCTCATTGAGGCATACGACGCAAAGTACTATGATTTAGAAGAAGGGTCTATGGCTCGAAAGATGTTGTTGCTGCCGTGGGGTTTAATTACGAGCAACCCTTTAATCTTTACAGTATTTAGAATATAGAAAGTGAGTAATCGTGTAGTTTTCAAAAAGGAAAGCAGTAATGGAGAAGCCTGGAGAATATGGGGAAATGGAATTACACGTGGCATATGTGAAGTCTACAAATGTAGTTAACCGATTTTCAAAATGGAGAGCAGTAATGAGAAACTTGAAGAGTATGGGAAAATGAGTTGACATGCAGCGTATATGAAGTCTATAAATGCAATTACCAAATGACTATTTAAAAATATTTTAAAGCGTAAATTTTAAAAGTGGAGTCGGATGAGTCTTGCTGCCTTAATATTAATAAATAGACGATGCATTATGCGATTTACTTAAGTTTTAATTGCAACTCATATTCTTCCTCTTTATTCGAACCAGACTTCTCCTCTCACTACAAAAAGACATTCGCGACTTTCTCTACATGTTCTCTTACACCCAATCACGTTTTCAACTTTTTTTTTTGGGGGGGGGGAAGGAATCGGTATTCTGTAAGCTTGACACATGTCCCTAGTGTACAATAAGTAGATAAAAGACAATTTTTTTCCTGATTTATGAAGATAATCCATGATTTGTCTATGAAATCTAAGTTGTTTATCTCTTTAAAAGCTTATCCATTTTACCTATTTATGGTAGGTGAAACTTTAATTTGAGTAGAAGTCTCACTTTTGACTTTCCTATAAAAGCCACTGGTAGAGGTAATATTACTAGTTTTTTTTTTTTTTTTGTGGTATTAGTTTATTTATTCCAATTATTTGTGATAGCTTTCTACTAGTTGTAGAAATGGGGGATTTTGTGAGATTTACTATATATATATGCACATGGGAATATTTTGCATGGTGAAGATTGGGTATATTATTATAGGAGACAATTGAAAAAAATTAACGTTTTAGGTAAGATGTGGTTATGCTAAGTTTTGTGTAAGATATGTAAGCAATTGTAGTTGATCCTATAACCCATTAAGAAGATCTTTCATAGATAGCTCTCACTTCAACGCTGGTTTTATACAACCATAGTATGTTTTGGTGCCAATTATCAATGATAATGATGTAAAGGCTCTTGTTGAATTTGCAAAACAAGTAGGTCATTTGGTAATTCAGGATTTGTTTATCAAGATACAAGTTACCTCTCCCAAGACAATAGATGAAAACACTCCTTATGAGACTGTGTAGATACCTAATTTTTGTCCCTCTATAGTTCTAAGTTTTATTTTTACAAAAATGGTCCTAATTCAAAAAAATAAGAAAAAAGTAATAAAAAATATAATAAAAATTAATAAATAATGAAAATACAAAAAAAAAAAGAAGAAAAGGGAAAAATCATAAAAATTTCGTAAATTTTTAAAAATTAATTTATATTAGGAATAATTAGTTTTAGTGTTAGTTTTAGTTTTAGTTTAGTTAAAAATTTTATTTTAGAGAATTGGATAGTTTAAGTATAATTGAATTGAATGTCAATGTACAGGCCAACAGCTTAACGGATAAGAATCAAAATATTTGGGTTGAATTTAATTTGAGGTCAGGGCTCGAGTTTCGCCAGGCATTTATGTTTTTTGTTTTTTGTTTTTACATATTTTATAAGAGTGAGAGAAATAAACGGGATTCATATCTAATTAAAAACATTTGAATCTAATTTGATTTTATTGAGTTAGATCTGAATTAATTTGGATCTTATTTAATTAGATACAATTGATACGATATGGTTTGGATTTAAAAAGACAACAATATAACTCCGTTTGGCGGTAACCAATTGATCAAGACATTACTGCACACGAACAACATAACAGAATTATTCTTTTGGCTAAACATTACACGAATACAAACTGTCAACAACGTGCGATCCTCACACACAACAGCAACATGCTGCACAATATAGTCAAATCAGTCACTGAGCATGCACAGTTTTCATCCTTCGTCCATCCACTGTTCATCGTCGAAGTTATCAGTAACTATAGCAACCGAGCAAGTAGATCTGTTCCCTTTCATCAGCTTTGAGTGCTTTGCCTTGCAGGTACGTAATAGTGATTTTTAATTATTGTCTATAGGTTGTTTTATTTATTTATTTTTATCTCACTTAATATATGCATAGTTATTTTTAAAACTTGAATTAATTTTTTATTTTATTTTATTTTATTTTTATCATGTCTGTAATTGTTAGTAATTAGTTATAGCATTAGTGTCTAGTGAACATATGTTAAGTTTCATATTTTCAAAATAATATTTTTATAAAATCTCATATTTTACAAAATCTTGTTCTTTGCATATTGTATTAGTTTAGAAAAATTGCATTAGGCATGTTAGGGTTTTCTAGGTAAAAAAATTATTTTGATATTCATAAAATAAAAAAATCTTTAATTGATTTCTTTTTTCCGACGAAATATCTTTTCCATAGTTTAGATGTCCTTTCCATAGTTTAGGTTTCTTTTCCATGATTCAGACATCTTTTCCATGATTTAAACATCTTTTCTATGGTTTAGACATTTTTTACATGGTTTAGACATTTTTTACATGATTTAGATGTCTTTTCTATAGTTTAGATTTTTTTCTATGGTTTAAACATCTTTTTCATAGTTTAAATTTATTTTCTACGATTCAGATATCTTTTGTATAATTTAGATTTTTTTTTGTTTAAACATTTTTTTCATAATTTAGATATCTTTTTTATGATTTAGGTATCTTTTCTATGATTAAGGTATCTTTTCTATGATCAAGGCATCTTTTCTATGATCAAGGCATCTTTTCTATGATCAAGGCATCTTTTCTATGATTAAGGCACATTTTCTATGAATAGGAAATTTTTTTCTTTCTTTCTTTCTTTCTTCTTTATGTTTTAAGCATCTTTTCTATATAAAAGTTTCATCATGTAGAATATTGCATATTTCATAAAATCTTTAGGGTTTTTCTTGAAAATAAAAAAAAAAATTATCACTTAGTTGTTTTTAAAATAAAAATCTTAATTTGGGACTTTTCAAAAATTAGTTTTTTAGGTTTTTTTTTCTATAACTAGAAATAAAAATTAGGCTTCTAGGGATTTTTCTTAATAAAAATAAAATAGTTAATAAAAACGCAAATTCAACCAATCATTTTTTATAAAAAAAAAACCAATACATTAAAGTTTTCGGAAAGAACTACGATAGTCTGATCCCGGTTAGCGGGTACGTAAGCACCTTCGGGGCGACGATAAAATATATAGAAACTTAGGTCCCTCTTTTTTCTCTCTTTTGATTTTATTTATTTATTTATTTTATTTTAAATATTATAATTAGAAAAATAATCATAATTTCGTTAAATAAATAGTGGTACCCGTTAAGGGTTTAATAGGTTAACCCCCGAATTCGGAACTCTCTGGTTCTTTATTAAAATTGAAATCAAAGACCGGTAGTTAAATCGTAACTAATTCACCTAATTGGTTATGGTTTCTTTTCTTTTCCTGACTCCGGTCGGGTGGCGACTCCAAAAATAATTTTCAATAAAAAATCGGAATTTATCAATTTCTTTAGTCGAGGATTAATATTAAATGGGTTAGGGTTTAGTATTAATCAAGAATATTAATCAAGAAATGAGAAATCAATTTTAAAAAGAAATCGAAAAATCAAACTCGACAGACTGTCATGCTTTATTCTCCACAAGTGCAATCGATGATGAATGCTCTAACAACATTTGAACAAAGTGATGACGTTATAAGAGAGATGGAGGAGGACATCAGTATACATATTGGAAATGAGACTTGCAATTACCTATTGGGGGTGATTTGGCTGGAGAGATTGAGGAAGTGACAAATAATACAATGCATTACGGTCTCGATCATCTTATGCCTTCAATAGGTAATATAGTACCTAACTCTCTAATGGTTGAGTACATTACTCCATCCTTTGATTAATAAACTATCATCTCTTTTGAGCATCCAATTATATTCCTTCATTGGACAGGTGGTGATGATGGTTATATAACATTGAACGAGATTGTTATTTCTTTAGAAGAACCAACAATTAGTGATGAGTTGAGGAAAGTTAATTTGATATGTGTAGTTAAGTCACATTGTAGACATTTAATTTTTGCTCCCCTTTTATTTTGGGTTATAAGGTCCTAAATTAGGAGGGAAAAAAGAAAAAAGAAAGAAGGAAACTAAAGAAACCCTAAAAAATAAAGAAATTTAGAAAAAAATAAGAATGTTAGAAAAGTACAAAAAAAATTACAAAAATAGGAAAGAACACACATATACAAAAAAAAAAAAAAGAAATTTGGAAAAATATAAAAAATGAGAGAATAAAAAAAGACAAAAAAATAAGAAATTTAGAAAAAAAAAATACAAAAAATAGAGAATGAAAGAAAACCTTAAAAAATAAGAGATTTAAAGAAAAAAAATTAAAGTAATAATTAAAAAGAGAAAAAAAAAAGAGAAGGAATTTTTCTTTTATTCTTCATTTTTTTTTTGCTTAATTTTTAAGTATATAAAAATATAATTTAATATATATATATAAGGGGGGTGAGGCGAGGGTAAGGGAGTATATGGGGTTAAGGTGAGGGATCTGACCAGGTTTAACCTGGTTCGTAGAACTAAAGTCCAGGGCCTTTAGTTTTGGATGTGAAACAAGGCGCGCAATTTTTATCAGACGTAAGCGTAGGGGTGCATGGTACGTGCCCCTCATGTGGCCTACACCCCCCTTTCTCCTTTTTTCTAGATTGCATTTCTCATGTTGGATTTCCAGTGTTCTTTTTTTCTTAGCGTGCTCTATTTAGGGTTTTTTTTGACCAATTTTACTATATGATTTCACCAAATTAATAAAGAAATTGTATAGAATGCTTGGCATACTTTTGAATCCACCCCATTTTTCGTTCAAATTCAATCAAAGCTAGTAATAAATTGGCTCCAAAAATGAGAACAAAAAAAGACCCAAAATTCTGGCATCCTCTTTCATGGTCATTTTCCTCCATTAATGACTTTTCCAAGCTTGTTTAAGTTGTTTTTAATATAAACAGAGGTTAAGGAACACACGAGGACAGACAACATAAGCTTAGAAACGCCGAAGGAAAAGAAATGGAAGCTTTAACCCAATTCTCTTCTCTCTCCATGATAGCTACCCCTACAATTGTTTTTAGCGTCCAAAAATCCTAGGTAAGGCACTTTGATTTGACTTCCTAAGGCAATTCGAGCCATACAAGCCAACCGAAGCCAACCTGAGCTAATCAAAGCCAACTCGAGCCAACCCAATCCTTACCTTGGTCTGATTTTTTTTTTGTTTATTTTTTTTTTATTTTGTTTATTTATTTATCCGTTTACTGATGTATTTGTAAAACTAAAAAAAAAAAAAGAAGAAGAGGGAAAAGGAAGAAAAAAGAAAGAGAAGAAAAATAAGAAAAGGGGAATATTTTATTCACTTGTTGAAATAGGTAAATAAATAAATAAATAAATAAGGTAATAAAACAAATAAATGAGTTAATAAATAAACAAATTTGTTTTATCATTTAGAAAATCTATTTTTCCAAAAGAAATGAATAAAAATAAATGGACTTTTTTCCAAAATTAGGGCATATTAGAATTTCAAAAAATCATACCAATTTAGAATGCTTTAGGAAAATTTCTCAAATAAATCAAAATGAGTAAAAACGCAGACCTGACTATTTTTCAAAAATTAAAATCAATCAACTTGCTATTTTTTTGTGAACGAATTATGGAAGTCTGATCCCAACAAGTACGTAAGCACTAGTATGTGGCGACTTAAAATATGAAAAATTTTATTTTTTTACATTTTTAGATATTCGTGTAAATTTATTAATTTTTTGTCACATGTATATTATTAGTTGTTTAGAAATAAAAAGAAAAGGTATATTTGAAAAGCAAAATTAAATTCCGAAAGTTAAAAAATAGTATCCGTCTAGGGTTTAATAAATTAACCCCCAAATCTAGATCTCTAGTTTTCAAAAAAATCGTTTTATAAATTGGTTTTTTAATCAATAGACCAGTAGCTAAGCTATAACTACAGAGGCTAAGTTATAACCAATCCACCTAATTAGTTATAATTTAACTATTTTTTCCGACTTCGGTCGGATGGTGACTCCAATACCTTTTCAAATTGAAAAAAACAGTTTTCTTTAAACCTTAGTCGAGGATCAGTATTAAACGGATAGGGTTTAGTACTAATAGATTTAAAGAAGCCTTAATTTTATAAAAGAACCGGGAGGGTGAAAAACCAGGTTCGACACATACTATATCAAGCATCAATGCAACTACCATGATAACAAGTTGAATAGGAATATATGGCATGGTTTTTGTATGGAGAGGGACAAAGCTATAGATAGCGACTCTATGCATGCCAAAAACACTTATAAATAGACTTTATGGTTACAATTGTCGAAGGGCAATAGACATGTATCAATCTCATGTTAAATCAAGATCATCTACAATTGGACTCCGACTTAATGTCTCAATTTTTTCTAAGCCAAGTTAGGAATGAATCCAATGTAAGGGTCCTTACTTAGGTAAACTATCCTGATACCTTTGGATACCTAATGACAAAGAGGCGAGTATGGGCTAAAGAAGAATAATGGAAGCAATCTACGTTCGTTAGGTTAAGTTGTACATGTAGTTATTGAAGTTGTTAACTACTATTTAATTAACTAACCCAAGTTCGTACATTTCTTAGGAATATATGTCAAGTGTCAAGGACAATGAGCATATTAATATGTTCCATAGAGCATTTTGGACATTTGGTCCATGCATGCAAGCATTTCAATATTGCAGGTTGGTTGTGAGCATCGATGGAATCTTTTTATGTAGTAAATATAAACAAAAAATTTTGATTGCATGCAGCATGGACGATGCTAACCATATAGTCTTGAAACATTTACACTGGTGGATGAAGAAGTATTTGCTTCCTAGACATGGCTCCTAATGTTGCTGAAGCAACATGTTGTTGGCAAACGTCATGATCAACAAACTATATATTTAATATTGGATTGAGCTATTGGTATTAAAGACGTTATTAAGCATAGGGATGTTGGATAGTACAAATTGATACAAGTTGCCAAGATGGGAGACGCATGGTTATTAATATCATGCAAACCAAGGGATGGGTTTGAAACTTAAAACAATCAAAAATATAAATGGCAGTTGGTAGTTTAGCAATACTGCACACTAACTCTTAGATACGATATACCATAGAGCCACACATAAACCAACCAACTTACTAGATATGACGCATTAGTCCAAGTCAAGTGAGTTACTCGCTACATTCCTTACTAAAGAGATTGATAAGAGTGAGAGAAACTAAGTAGGTGAATACTTAGCTCAAAGAAAAAAAAGAAGAAGGAAAGTTCAGTATCAATATTCTTGATTGATTCTTACAGTTTTTGCATATTATAGATATTTATATAGCCTAATTAAGACAAGTCCTAGGTTATTAGAAATTACAAAATGATTCTTACTTGAAAAGGAAAGATAATCAATATTCAAGGGGTAAATCCGTAAACAAATACAAAGGGAATATCCTTATAGAGGATAGTACAAATGTTAGAAGGCAAGACATGTGTTCGCTTTTCGTTTTGGTGGTCTAAATAGGTGTTAGATGTAGAGTAAAGTTGGGTATTAGGTTGGTCCCAGCTCAGCAACTCTGTAGCTCAAAAACATTAACTCGGTAAATGGAGATTTGGTAGCTCGAACTTAGAAAAAGGTAGGTCAGCTCGGCAATAGGGCAGCTTACGCTCAAGCACTCTTCAACTTAGTCGTCTTAGGATCTTCTTCTTCCAAGTGCAAAATAATGAATGTTCAGAGGAGTTTAGGAGATATGTCAGGTTTGCTGGGAGGAATAGTTCCTCCTCTAGAGTTAAGTCTTTCTCAATACTTTGTTGCACTAAAAAAACAAGGCAATGTGCTTGGTCCTTGATTCCTATTAGGAACTTTTCATGAAGTGGCGATATTGTATATGCCATGTCACTAGCAATTTGAAAACTACATATAGAAGTATCCTCCTGAAGAAGCTTATCACCATAGCAAGTTTGAAAGTACGAGAGAAGAAGTATGAATTTTATGTGGAGTAACTAAGGAAAAGAAATGAAAATGACCCTAACTAGTTTGCTAAGATCCCTAAGAAAAGATGAACAAGAGCATATGATGGGGGCTTCAGGTGTGCATTCATGACTACAAACCTTAACAAGAGCTATGATATCATGTTAAGATGAAAGGTGCTTACTTGTAATAGCCCTAGTTTTCAAAATTTTCTAAAACTACATTAGGTATTTCGAATGCATCATCATAAAGTAGTTGGAGCAATTGGGAAGTGGCAAGTGTTTACACCATGGGCTAATGAGAAAATATAAAAATGGTGATAATCATCTTCTCAACATGGGTTTACAACATTTAATGAAAATAATAGGATATTCAAGGTTATTCCAAGTAGGAGAAGGACAAGATAAGGTTAACAAGGTAAGAACTATCACACAGTTTATATATTGAGGGATGAATGCACCTGTGGCAAATGGCAAACTTAAAAACCTTATTCACATGCCTTTGTTATTATAGTACATGTTAAAATGGACAATATGCAAAGGTTGCTAAGTGGTATAAATGGGAATTGTAGCAACTGGTTTATTGCTCCACCTTCCATCTCCTTAGAGGTAGCAAGAGATGGCCTAATGTCTAGACACCACTCATTCATCTAGATTATGTTTGGCCTGATTTAAGGGTAGACCATAATCCAAGTGGTACCACAATAAAATGGATTTTAAAGAGTTGCCATCAAAGAAATGCTATAGTTTTTGTAAGAATGAGGAGTGTAACAAAAGAAGCTGCCTTGAGCAAAGGAAGATAAGAGGTTTACTTATTGTTTTTTATATACCACCCTCATGATTTTTTGCTTGTGTGACCCAATTCTTTATTAATTCTCCTTAACATAATCTTGTAATTGAATTGTTCGTGAATTCAATTAGATTCTTTCATTGATAACAGGATTACTTTAACAATTGTGAGTAATATATTTCATTCACAACTTAGTTTGTTTTACTATTTGTTTTAGTAGTAATTCGTCCATAATCTTTTTAATTTTATTCTTTTATATATGAAAAGCACATAAAATATTTTCTTTTCATTTTTTTAGACCCTAAAAACCCCTAAAGTAATTCAATTTTAGTTCACGGGCTACATATAATTGATTGTGTTCAAATTCCTTTTAAAAGTTAGGTACATCACCAATCCCCTCAATGATAGGCCCCTTGCTGTGTAAGAGCTACATTGCCTCTTACATGTCGAGTAGCTCACTACCTTACACATAATGTTGGCTTTGTCTTCATGATACCTAAAGTTGAAGTCAAGATTAATAGGCATTTTCACCTTGTCAATTCCTACCTCAGCGTGAAATTCCTTGTATTTCTCTTTGTTGTGGGCATACAATATGAATATTATACCTTTACAACTCTAATCCCTATTATCAGACTATACCCAAACACCCCCATCCCCAGTCCCCAATTTACTAAGGTCTCTATTCCCATTGTTTTCTTTCTCTTCACCAACAGCTCGCTTGACCTTCGACTATATCATAGGTACACCCTTTATATGGCTATGTGTGGAAGTTTCTACCAACCTCACTAACACAACAATCATCCTCTTAAACTTAGCCTAATTATGCATGTATGTCTTTGTAATCATTCAAGAATATTAAACTCTATTTATTTCGTAACTTTGTCTAATCAAAACACTACATTACAACAATTAATCATCTGCAAATAAATCACAACGATACATTTGCCAAATGATGAACTGATATTACAAAAAGATATAGAAAGCTGAAAACTAAACAAGTACTAATTAATGCACAATTGTCCAACCATTGGTTTCAATAAACTGCTACAATAACTTCACGAAAAGTTTGAACAACTATTTTTACATAAAGCCCCATTAAACACAATGCACGTAGAGTCTCGTTATCAAAGTACAAGTCAAACTAAAAACACTAAATAAGTAAGGTTTATGCATCATTGGTATGTCATCAAATGGCTTCATGATTTGATTCCAACTTCCAACTCAAGCTACTTTTGATTTGACTATCTTGCAATCAACCAAGAACTATCATTTCCAACTCACTCCCCATAGCCTCACTAGTTGACACATGCCTCAATCACTTTTAGTGAAGTTCTCAGAATGGCGAAAACTAGGTTTTTCATTTAATATTACTTACTTCATCGAATTAGAGAGAGAAATGACAAAGATTGTTTTTGGTTAGGGAAGAAAGAAACTCCAATCCTCAAATGAAGATGTATTTCACTTTTTTTTTTTATTTTCAATAATTTTTTTTCATTTTATTAGGTTTTCTTAATATTTATATTATCCAATATTAAAGTAAAGAATAAAAATGAAATTATTAGGTAAGGAAGGAACTTTATAAATTTCTTATGGAAGATCTCTTCTTCTAGGGGATTATATTGATAAGCTTTGATGTTTGGGTTGGTATTGAAGTCAAAGTCCAAATAAAAAGCTCATCAAATCAAAAGAATTAAATGGAGCAATCGGTGTTGGTTGATGCAAACCACCTTTTACAACATTGAAAACTAAAAGGGAGAGAGAGAACATTATGAGTATGCAAATTTGCAAAGATAAATGAAGGTAGTATTTGGTTATATAATTTTTATGGTATTGGATTAGAAAATTTTTTTGTCTTATGTTTGATTTGTAACTTTATTTGGTGACTAGATAAAAAATTGGACTAGTGCACTGGACAAAAGACCCAAATTTTGTCCTATCTAATCAAGTTACAAAAATGAAATTCACATAATAAAAACAAAAATATATTACATTCTCAAAAATTTTCTTCCATGTTATAATATTGATTTAATTAACATTATTTTTATTAAAAATACAAAATTTTATTTATTTTATAATATAAATAATTAATTTTTTAATAGCTAGCAAATTTATGACTTTTTGTTTAATATTATATATAATTTGTTTAATCATATTAATTCAACAATTTGCTCAAATCATATTTCAAATAATATAAAAATATAATTAGAATATATATTCGATAATGTTAAGTGTATAAATGTTAAAATACAATAAGGAATTCAATATTTATGTATACCAAATAAGAGATAGCACAAAATTTTGCATCTAATACTATACAAACCAAATATGATATAATAAATTTATCTTATTTAACCCTCCTTATACTTTTCATATTCAGTTTTCTTTGTTCAATTTAGTTGTTACAACCAAATGTTATAGAAAAAGCTATAATATTAGAGATATGTAGAATTAAGGAAGTAAGAACAAACGGAGACATTTAACTTGAATTTTTGTGGTGAGCGGGAGCTATGTTATGGCAATTTACATCCTTTATTTGCAAAAATAACCTTTAAAAGACAAATTAATGATTATCATTATGGATTTATTTATCATATTAGAAACTAGTATTTTGAAAGGTACTTAAGATACTGTAATATTTCTCAAGGTTTTAATAATATGCATATATATATAAGCTTACATTTTTGAAATGTGATTTCGTTTATAGCAATCTTTTATATATATATGATATCATATTTTGAAAATGTATTCTTTTAAGGATTTTTTCCCTTAAATTTTTATCGTATGCTTTCTCTCTCCCATCATTATATGTATTACTTAAGAGTTGAACAAGTATGGTGTAATACATGAAATTATCAAATTGTCATGTATTATCAAAAGAAAAGAAAAAATTACATCAGAGCGTATTAATGTTTGGGGATAGATTCAAATAGGATATTAATGTTTTAAAAAGTCAAATAAGGGATTAACATTTTAGTAAAGGGTTAAAATAAGATATTACTATTATAACATTAATAGTTTCGCTAGACATGGCCGTTAAATAACACATAGTGTTCATGTGGCGAAGGCATAGCATACACATGGCATTTATATATATATATTTAAATAATAAATAAATATATAAAAACTAAAAAAGAATAAAATTATGAAAATAAATAAAGAAATAAAAAATTAGAAAAACTAAAAACAAAATAGTGTCATGTAAATATAATATGTTCTATTAGAATATAATTAATTAAGTTAATTAAAAAAGGTAGAAAAAAAAAAACTAGCTACTTTGGAGGGGTTGTACGACCGCACTCAAGTTGCTACTTGGATTACAACCCTTACCCCCCTTCCTTTTACTGTTACACACCGAAGTGACAAAGTTGCAATAATCTTGCCGTGTAAATTAACTTATGATAGTAACTGACCCCACAGTCTCTATCATAAATACAATTTACACAAGACGTCTACGACTTTTCGCTTTGAAGTAAATAGTCGCTCATAATTAAAGATAGAATTTAGATATATATAACTAAAAACTTTAAGTCATATTTACATTAAGATACTCATACTGTCCTACATTCCTAAGAAATATCTACATGCTAAGGTAATATGATAAGTATCATATTACATAATCGGTTTAAAAACTTAAGAGTTAGTTACAGAACTCTAGAAGACTTGATTACATCATTAACTAGCTTAATCCTCACTCCTTCATAGCTTAGCACTTCAAAAAAATACTAACCTCAAGATAATTATAGTATGGTATATCAATCAATGCCTGTAAAAAAACTATAAAGGTATGAGCAACTAATGGCTCGGTAAGTTATGATGGAGACATAAGAATGCGTAATAAATATAAATAAAGTTTTCAAACAATTAATTATATACAATGCAACAAACAAATACCATCACACAACATGGTCCGGTTTATTGTGAAATCAAAGTAATTTTACTAGTTCTAATTTTGGTTGAGGAGTTTTCATGTTTATGTAATAGTTTAAAGTCAGACCCAAATTTGTACAACGAAGACATCGTTCTCCCAATGAATATCATTCGAATCATTGCCCTCATTTTTACTGTAATCCCCTCTCCTATTACTTAGTTCAGCTAAAGATGATAAAAGACCATTATGCTATTTGGCATTATCTTTTTCAAAGGTGTCAGTATTTAGTTGGAGAATACTAACAGTTCCTTAAAAAGTTACAATACATGTCTAATTAAGGTATTTAGGTTGGTTATAATTAAGTTCGATTTAAGGTGATCAAATAACTCACACCACTCAATCTATAACAATCACCAAAACACAACACGTATTTTTACCACAAAATCAAATACACATAAGCACATGCATATATAATTACTTATAAGCACAGTCATATATAATCTTACGTCTTCGAGTACCTATAATAGTACTCTAAAATATAACGAAGTGTCGAACCCAACTTACCTAAAGTTCTTGTTAGCTTATTTGACTTGCTACAGGTCACTTATCTTCATGTATCCTATCATATAAATACTCTTTTAGTATTTATATCTTTATAATATATAAATTTTAAGTTATGATTTGACTCAATTTTCTATATATATATTATTTATTTTCAATCTATTATAAGATAGTTTCCGAATTAGTTTCCTAATTCGATTTTGATTTAGGTTATATTTCAATTTCAATTATAGGTGTTACATATAAATCTTAAGATCTTGTTTTAAACCATAATGTGAAATTAATTATATTATGTTCGAGTATCCTAAATATCACTTTTAGTCCCTAACCAGTATTCTATCTTGCAAGGTACATCCCAATCCTTAGTTAAGTACTTAATTTACTCTCAATGTGAAAAAATTTTACATTTTTCATATAATTACCTAAATTTAAGTTTCCTATAGATTTATTGTATATTACTATTATTATTATATTATCAATTTTAACCTAATATTTTTTATTTATTACATTTCTAATTCCACATATTCACTACATATTACACCTAATAAATACATCTAACACTTCAAATGCTACAATTATCATACCACATCAGAAATTAACATTCTTAAACACCTAATTGCGCACAAAATCAATAATTACAATTTAATTACTAAATTAGCCCAAAATCACCAATTTTATACATATTACACCTAATAAATACATCTAACACTTCAAATGCTACAATTATCATACCACATCAGAAATTAACATTCTAAAACACCTAATTGCGCACAAAATCAATAATTACAATTTAATTACTAAATTAGCCCAAAATCACCAATTTTATACATTATTTTAATGCCTAAAAATTATCTAAAAGTTTCAAAAATTCAATTCTAAAAAATCTATTCATAGTACCGTTCTATATCTTTTAAATAGTCTACACAAAAATTTTAAGCTTAAAACTATTTTAAGGATTAATTTATAAATTAAATAAAATTTGGGTTTATGGGATTTCTTAAGCACCGTATATTTTAATGCATAAATTCATCAAACTAAATTTTTTTTCCTAAATCTACATATATAAAACTCTCAAAATACCAAATTTCATAATTTTCTAAATAAATTAAATAAGATTCTAGTTGACATTAGATTCACCCATCTAATTAACTTCCAGCTACCAATGGTAGTCTTAAGTGTGTCAATTGATTTGGATAATGGTGATAAGCTGTGATGGTGGTGGCGGTTCAGTTTCAGGTGGCTATTGGTCATAGGTTCTCTCCGTAAGCCTTAATTGTACATTGAATTTGTTAATTTGTAAAAGAAACCCTAACTCTCCATTTTTTATTCCTCTCAAATTTTTTTGAACTCTAAACAAATCAATATGAGTTCTAGATGGGTTTGGGGTATTTATAGAGCTATTTTAATTTTTTTTTCTTTCAGTTTTTTATTGATATCTGGTATTATCCTCTTCCAGATTCACTTTCTATTTGCCCTATTCCAATTGGTTAATTTCTTTTCTTTTTATTCCCATCTTACCATGACTTGAATCTAGATAATTCTACATTTTTTCTAATTTTCTTTAATCATTTAACATTAATTTAGTATATTTAAGGCATTTTAATTAATTTAGAGTATTTTTATCTATACGTAAATATATATGGAGTATAAGTAAATACTCTTAAATATTATTTATGTTATTTTATAATTATTAGTGTACATGTAATTTATTTCTATCAACTCATTAATTATTAGAACTCGTTTTATGCATTTTCCAATAAATAACGGGTAATATGTTTATAATTTAATATTATGATATTTAATTATTTTATTTTTTATTTTCCTAAATTCAAACTTACTGAGTCACTTTTATTAATAATTCTAGTTGCTTCGTATAATTTAGACTTAATCGGATATTTCATCTAATTGCTTTAAATTTTACATATTAAATACGAACTTCTAGTTATAAGGCTTACATTAACAATGGTTGGTGACCACCCTAAGACTATTATTTTAAAAAAAAGAAAAAGAAAAAGAGAAAAAGCGAGTGTAAACCCGATTGGATTGCATGAGCACCTAGTGATTCGTAATCTCTCCACCGCCGTTTGGTAGGTTGATGACTTAACTTTTTGAGTGGGTTGCAATCTATTAAGGATTTTTAAGTCGAATTAGTTGCCTTAAGGTTAAGGGGTGATCAATTTTTTTTTTTTAACTTTTATGCATCTTTTTATTTTTCTTTTTTATTTTTTTAATTATCATAATTAATTCATTAATATATATTATATTTAATACTATATATTATATCTGGATAAAAAATAATTATAATATTATAATTATATCTATATTATACTATTAGTTTTTAGTTTTTCTTATTTTTTTTTATTTTTCATAGATTTCTTTATTATTTAGTATTTAGCATATATTTTTACATTTTTTTATATAAATTAATCTATATATACATGTAAGTGCCATATTTCATTTAATGGTCATGTTAGATGAAGCAAATAGTATTATAATGGTGATCACTTATTTTAACCATTCACTGAAAGGTTTATCATTTATTTGAATATTTGAATATGTTGATATCTTATTTGAATTTAACTCTAAACATTAATATATTTCGATGTAATTTTTGTAATCGCTACAATTAATCACTTAAGGTTTTGATCGGAATCAGCTGAAAGATCCGATCAAGCTTAAATTATAAGTAAAACAAAAAATATTAGTAAAAATGATCTAGTAAGTTTGAATTTAAGAAAATAAGCGATAAAAAAATAATATAAAATTTTCAAATTTTAAGTATATAACTCGTTATTTATCGAAAATACGCAAAATGCATTCCCATAATTAACAAATAGTTAGAGATAAATTATATGTATACTAAAAATAATAGAATGACCTAACTAATATTTAGGAATATTTATTTATACTATATTTTGAATTTACATGTAGGTAGAAATACACGTGATTACTTAAAATACATGAAATGTACTAAAATAATACTAAATAATTAAATAAAATTCATAATTAATTAAATAAAAATAAATAAAAATCCAAAAAATAAGGAATGATTCAGATTTGGGTCGTAGCAGCTGGGAAAAATAAGAAAAAACTAGCTAATTAAATTAGAACTACACAAAAATCAAATTGGAAGAAGATAAGGCAATTATCTAATCAAATTAATACACAATAATTTCCCTAAAACTTTATAAATACTCCAAATTTTTTAGAAGCTCATTTTGGATGTCAGGAAGTTTAGAAAAATAGAGAGAGGCGAAATTGAGAGAAAATTAAGGTTTACAAAAATTTAGTAAATATTTTGTGCAGTTGGGGCTTGTAAGGAGAACCTAGACCCGACGAGCAGTTGGGAGTGAATGGCCACCGCCACCACATGGTGGTGGCAACGCCCAGGTGGGTACACACCCAGTGGCCAGAGCCACCTAAATTGGTGAGTTCGATTTCCAGCCCGATTTTGTATAATTTTGTAAAAATAGTAAATATTCTTAAAAAATTATAAATTTTGTTATTCTGAAATATTTTTGTATATAGTTTTATAAAAAAATTATTTTAATGAAAATATACCCCATGATATATGATCCTTAAGAAATCATGCAAAACCGAGCATGTTTCGGTTTAGAAATAAATGACCTTAGGAGTATAATTTTGAGCTCAAAATTTTTGTGTAGACTACTTAGATGATATAGAACAATGCTATGAAACCTGTTTTCAAAAATTAATTTTTGAAAATTTTAGATAATTTTTAGGCCTTAAAATGAGGCATAAAATGGTTAATTTAAGGTTAATTAAGTAATTAAATGGTTAATTATTGATTTAGTGAATAATTGTATGCTTTAGGATATTGAAATCTGATGAAGTATAATATTTATAGCATTTAAGGTGTTAGATGTAATTATTAGGCTAATTATATAATAAATTAGTAATAAGGAAAAATAGTACATTTTAAGTTAATTTGATAATTTAGGGTAATTAGGGGTCAAATCTGATTTAGGATGAATTTAGACATTTTGAAATGATGATTGATGTTGGGAGATGGTAATTAGTGTGATAGAAATATTAGATGTGTATTATATACATAATAAGTAATTATTGGAAATATAATAAATAAAAGATATTAGAATAAAAATTGATATTATATAAATAATAGGGATATATAATAAATCTGATAGAAATCTTGAATTTATGTAATTATATGAAAAATGTAAAAATTTCTCACATTAGGAGTAAATTCGGTATACTGATAAGGATTTAAGTGTACCAAGTAAAATAAAATATTGATTAGGGGTGATTATGGTATTTAGGATATCTGGAAGTATGAGTTAAAACGAGTTTCTAGGATTCGGGTATAAAACAACATTTAGAAATAGAACTAAGACCTAATTTAAAAAAATCGATGCGGAAATTGAACCCGATCTTGGCGCCAAACCCAAAATAATTGTAAAATATTTGAAAACTTAGATAATTTGACATATTAAACCCTAAACAAAAGATAATAATAAGCATTATAAGATAAAATCAACCTATAATAGTTATATGAAAAACCGAAATCACTTTTGTGTTATAGGAATAATCGACAATGACCCGAGTGAGTCAGACCTCGAGTAAGTGAGTGAGGAGTCAAAGTAAGTTGGGATTAATGCGTTGCTATATTTTGGAGGCTTGAAATTGTGCTTAGTTGTGCCTGTTAGATAGTTGGTTGCGTACATGTGCTTGATTATGAGTGATGCTATTATTCTATTTGTTATTATAGCTTGTATTGTATGATTTATATGAAATGATTAATTACCTTAAACTGAACCTAATCAAATATACGACCTATAATCATAATCGGACTTGCATAGCAACTTATTAGGGGAAACCTATGATTCTCCAGCCAAATATTGACCCATTCGAAAGAAATAGCGCAGGATTACATAATGGTCCCTTCTTTATCTTTAGTTGAACTAAGTGATATGAGAGGAAGTTATGACGAAGGTGAAGTCAGTGGTTCGAAAGTAGTCGCGGGAGGAGCGGTATCTCTATTGCATAAGCTTAGGTTTGGTCGTAAGTTGTTGCAGTAACGGCAACTCCTGAACCCGGATTAGAGTGGACGCAATTTCTCTAATCTCATGACAAACCGGACAACGTCGTGCGATAGCATTTGCTTGAACATGCATTGCTCCTAATAAGTTGGTTGATAATTGTAAGCCCTAAAGTTAAGCCAAGTGACCGTAGGATTGAACTTAGAATACATAGTTTAGGGCGATCGGTTAAAAAATCCGATCAAACCCATATTATAAACTACAGATAGAAATATTAGTAAAAATAACCCCGTAAACTTGAATTTAAGAAAATAAGTAACAAAATAGGAAACTATAAAATTTTCAAAATTTAAGTATAATAATTATTAATTATTGAAAAGGCGAAAAGTGTAATCCAATAACTAATAAATTATTAGAGATAGATTATATGTATACTAAAAATCTTAGAATGACTTAAATAATAATTAGAAATGTTCACATGTACCCCATATATATTTACGTGTAGATAAAAATACGCGAAATTACTTAAATTATCTAAAAACTTATTAAATAATTAAATAAAATTATTAATTAATTAAGAAAAAATCAGAGGAATTAAGAATGAGGTGGATTTGGTCATGGTAAGTTAGGAAGTGAAGAATAAAAATTACCTAATCAAAATCAAGTAACACAAAAGGCAAAAATTAAGGGATTTGTGCAATGTCTTGTCCAATTAAATACATATTAATTACCACAAAACTCTATAAATAGGGAAAAAATCACGGAGCTCCTTTAGATAATTATAAATTAGAAAAAAAATAGTGAGCATCGAAAATTCAAGAGAAAAATTAGGGTTAAAAAGAAGAAGAAAGAAATCTGTGCAGTAGGAGCTAATTAGCCAAACCTACACGCTACCACCACCTGGGATCGAGCCACCACCACCACCCCATTCTAGACCTATCGCTTAGATCGGCCGATACGCTTGGACCAGTGTTGGAAGGCCAAAAGTCATTGAACCAGGTGAGTCACTTATTTGCTCCAATTTTGTATAATTTCATAAAATTATTTATTTTACCTCGAAAATTATGAAATTTATTATTCTGAGGTTTTATTGTATGTAAATTTAGGGAAAAATAGTGATTAAGTATAATTACATCTGAAAATATAGGGTTCTTAAGAAATTAAACAAAACCGAGCATGATTATGATTAGAAATAAATAGGCTTAGGAGTGTAGTTTGGAGTTCAAATTTTTTCTGTAGAATGCTTGAGTGATATAGAACAGTACTATGAAACCATTTTTTAAAATTTAATTTTCAAAAATTTTAGGTAAATTTTTAGCCTTAAAATGATAGAAAAAATTTGGTAATCTTGGGTTAAGACATTAATTACTGATTTAGATAGTAATTAGATGATTAGGGATGTTAATCTCCAATGTGGAAACCTAGTCCTAGCCTTTGGAGTGTTAAGTGTAATTAATGAAGGAATTGTAAGGTAATTGTAGAAAATTAGGAATATATAGAATTGGAAAATTAATAAATATGAAAAATTAGGTTTAATTAGATAATATAATAATAAAAATCAGAATATAATAAATCTGAAACAAAATTTAATTTTAGGTAATTGTATACAAAAAGTAAGATTTTCTCATATCAGAAATAAATATGGTACCTCAATTAGGATTAACATGTACCGAACAGTTTAAAATACTAAATAAGACCTAATAGGATATTAGAATACGATAGCTTAATGTGATTAATTTCACATTAGGATTCGAGCATATTTAAAATTCTAGAATCAAAACTGGAATCTAATTTAAAAACCGAATCCTGAAATAGGATAGAATGAATTATTAGTAAATAATAGGTATATATGGAAAAATGAGTTAAATTATAACTTAGAATATGAATCATTAAAATATAAGTACTAAAAAGACCTATTTGTATTATAGGATACCTAGAGACAAATCGACTTGCAATTATGTGATCAGGTGATTGAGAAATTCCAAGTAAGTTGGGTTATTACTTATTGTATTGGAGCACTATTTTATGATACTCGGAAACTTAGGATTGTATATGATTGTGATTGTAAGTAATTTACACATGGGTTTGATGTATCTGAATTCGTGCTGAAATTTGTAATGTGATTGAGTTTGTATTATGATTGAATTGGTATGAAATTGTTTGAACACCCTAAATGAAATTTAATCTTATTCAACTTTAATGACCTAAAATGTCATGCATTGCAACCCATTAGGGGATCATTAAGATTCTCCAACCAAATTCCGACCCCTTTGAAAGGAATAGCATAGGATTGCTTAATGGTCCTTTCTTCATCCTTAGTTAAACTAAGTGATAAGAGAGGAGGTCGTAACGAGGGTGAAGTCAATGGTTCGAAGTTAGTCGCGGGAGGAGCGGTATCTCCATTGCATAAGCCTGGGTTTGGTTGTGAACTATTGCATAACATGAAAACTCCTCAACTCGGATTAGAGCGGGTGAAATTTCTTTGATTTCGCAAAAGACCAGATTACGTTGTGTGATGACACTTGATTGTTGCATTGCATGAAAATAATTGCTTGATAATCTTATTTGTGTTTGTATACATTCGTGAGTCTCCAATTCAATTTACTGAGCTGTAGTTGCTCATACCCTTATAGATCTTTTTGCAGGTCCTAATTTCTGAATACCTTAAGTATTATGTCGTCTTACAATTATCTAGAAGTTTGTTCTTTTGAAGCTAGGGGTATGAGGATCAATTTGTTTAGCAGTGGATATGTAGCTAGAGTATCATTTATAGTTTAAGACTGAAAGACTGACAATTGTTATGTAAATTAGTGAACCGTTATGTTTATATAAAGTTTCCTGGGAAGTTTTGTGGACTTTATATATAATTATGTATGCTTATTAAAATATTATGATAATTACTATATTTATAGTTAAACACTTAAATGAGACTGTTTACTTCAAAACGAAGAGTTGTCAACGCCTTGTGTAGATCATGTCTATGGTAAGTACTATGAAGCTAGTTACCATCATAGAATAGTTTATACGACGAAATTGTTATGACTCTGTGACTTTGGGGCGTAACAATAACCATGTTATGTTTATGGTATAATTTTAAGTCCTCTATCCTAATTTACTAGCCTGTGGTTACTTACATCCCTATGGATGTCGTGTAGGTGATGGTTAAGAAGCGGCTTACGACTACTCTGAAGCTAGCAACTATTGGATCCTGAAAAATGAGGAAAAACATTTGAAGAACAAACGTATATTTTTAAGGTATAAGCTTTTATTTTAGAATTTTTTATTTCTGAATAATGTAATAACTAGGAAATATATTATGGTGAAACATTGTAAACGTTAATTATAATAACTGAATTATAGTGTATATATATATTTTCTCACTTTCTTAGGTAAATGATTTATTTAAATTACAAACTGTTTACTTTAAAGCGGGTTAATCGTGGATGCCTTGTATAGATCTGGTCTAATATAGCAGTTGTAAGGCCAACTTCTATCTTAGAATGGTTTACATGGCGGGACTGTTACGACTCTGCCGCTTCAAAGTGTAATAATTTTTCCTAAAAAGAAAATATATCAATAATGGATATTTATACATAAATCATAATTTGAAATGTGATTTTTTTTTTTTTACGTAATGTTATGATTTAAAATTTAAAAAAATGTTTTACATAAGGATAAATTAAATATTTAATTTTTGTATTTGTATATATGCTAAGGTATGACTGAAGTTGTCATGTGCTTATTGTATGAGTTATGCACTGCACATAGCTTTGGAATAATGATGTAAGAATGGCACTTATTGGGATGACTAGGAGAGAATGAGGCAAGAGAGAGGAATGGATAATATTGAAGTCTTAAATGCATATATAATGGATAAGGGAGCCTTAGGAACATTAGGCATCCATCTTGTTGCTTGAGTAAGTGACACTAAATTAGTTACTTAATGTTAGGGAAGAGAGTTCTCACATAATGATGTTGTTTAGTAGTTTTTCCTAATATGTTGTTAACTTAGGGACATGGAATTATCATTCCCTTTTTATTCCTTGTTAAGCCCCTATTATCATGTTTGCTTCCTTAAATTATAATTTACGATTCTTAAAAATTAGGAATTAGGATATCTTGGGGGAAAGTTAAGAACTAAGACTCCTAGGGAAAAAGTTACTTACAACCTTATCTTCTTCGACATTGGACCCATTCATTATTGTCACGTACTACAATCATAACTACTGCAACAACCTATCAGTAAATCCTTGGTGACATGCTCTGGTCACTATTGCACCTTGCATATTATGCCCGCTACAACCACTAATACTCTTCTTAACAACACACCATTCCATGTACATAATGCCACAACTTAACTACTATGATAACAACCTAAGCGCATTACCAACATTGCTTATTAACCATATATAAGTGTCGAGATAAGCACTTAAAAGCGCCCTGTAAATTGATAAGGATCATAGATCAATCACTTTCTCTTGACCTTAAGGACTTGCTTATATGGTTCTTCGAGTTGTTTTAGGGGAGTTGAACTCTAATGAATAATGCATTTTCTACCTTAACTTGCCAAGGTACTCTATCTCGATCTCTTCGTCTCATTTTGAAGACACTGGATGTACCTAACCTGTTACTAAGCCAACTTCTTATTACTACACCAATCCAATACTAAGCATTGAATTTGCATTTATCGAGTTTACACATATCTGAGGTCAAGTTGCCTCATTTCCAAACCAACTAGAAAAGTGGCCACACACTAAACTAACCCTTCCCATGCCTTGAATAGTCGAGTTATCATATAGCCTACCTTACCTAACTTATTCAAAATTAGCTTTGCTTGGCATATCGCATTGTTTGGACTACATAATGGACAATAAATACTTGCCCTGTTTCTTTTCTAACATTTGTACTATCCTTTTTTTTTTTTTGTAACCAAATATCCTTTGTATTCATTTACAGCTTTACCTTATAGTTTACTTTTTTCCCCTTTTTTTAATAAGATTTTTTTTTAATTTATGTAAACCTAGGGCTTATCCTAATTGAGTCAATAAATACTTATAATATGTACTAGTTACACCACTAGTAACATTGTTTTTCAGTCACTATTCTTCCTTTTTCTTTAGCTTGTGTTTTCTCATTGAGGATCAACACCTTAAAGAGCTCTTATTTAAACCATTGAGCGTACACAAGTGGCAAGTAACCTTATATTGTACTTGTGCGTCATATTAAGTATAGTTCGAGCTCATGTGAAGCGTTTGTGAGTCATATCCATCGTTAGTGTATAAGAATCCTTACTCAATCTTTGACTATCATTTTTCTTTCAAACCATCTTGCATTTTGGACTCATCCTTTTGGCTTATGTGATATTGGTAGTGTTGAGCTTTATTTCAGTTTTCCTTAATTTAACTTATATTGAGCTTAGTTTGCTTAATATAAATTACTTGATATTAAAATAAGGAAAAAACATTTAAAAAAAATCTAAAAAATATTTTGTTTTAAAGTCGCTAACCATTTAGATTGGTAAAAAATAAAATTTGAGTTTTTGGGTGGGAAAACTTTAATTTAGCCACTAGTTTACTGATATGCTAAAAAATTTTAATTTTTTCATAAAATTTAACAAAAAAATCTAAATTTGGAGGCTAACATATTAAGACAAAAATTACCTTGTAAAAATTTAAGAAACTAATTAATGGGCCTTTATTTTTTGGAATTTTTCTAAAAATATACAAAAATATAAAAATACATGAAAATGATTTTTTAATTATTTTTATTACGAATTTTTCCTAAAAAGAGAAAAGAAAAAAAAATCGTAAATTTTACAATTACTTTGAAGGTGCCTATATATATACTAATCGGGATTAAATTGACTATAGTTCTCATTTTCCTAGAAAATATTTAATGGGTTGACAAGTTTTATTTATAAAAATGAGTCAAGTTTACGTTTTTTAATCAATTTATTTTTATTAAGAAAAATCTTAAAAAAGGAAACACTAATTTTTATTCCAAAAAAAAACGTAAAGACTTAATTTAAAAAAAAATCTAAGTTAGTATTTATAAAAAAAAATCCTAAATTGCTTAAATGTAATTTTTCATGAAATATATAATTGATGTGGAAAATATATTTAAGTGCCTAAACAATAAAAAATATGTTTAAACTATAAAAAAAGATGTCTAACTATGGAAAATATGTTTAATCCATGGAATAGATGCCTAGATATGGAAAAGATGTCTAATTCATGGAATAAATGTCTAGATATGGAAGATTTCTAAACCATGGAATATATGCCTAAAGTATGGAAAAAATATAAAAACCATAGAATAGATTCCTAAACCATGAAAAAGAAACTACTAAAGATTTTTTATTTTATAAAAAACTAATTAAGTAATAAAATTCAATTTTTACTAAAAATTCCTAACATGCCTAATTAAAAAAAAATGCAAATCTAGTGAAAAGTATATAATCTTATCCTAAACTTTAAAGACATGCGACCTATATATGAAATATACAAATTTTATCCTAAAGATGAAAAATATACTATTGTATCTAAAATATGAAAATTTTCTAAAAAGGTGCAATTTTATCTAATAATGCAATTTCTCTAAAATACGTGATTTTTTTTAAAATACAATAATTCTAAAGATGCAATTTTTGTAAAATATCTAATATGGTAAAAAGTAATTCTTGATGAATATGCAAATTATGTATAAAACATTATTCTATGAGAATTAATATAAGGACTTGTAAGAAAAAGGAAAAAAAAAAAGTATAGACTATTAACAGTTTAATAAAAGAACTAAGAAAAACTAAATCAAAAGAAAATAAAATAAACAAAAAGGACAAAACCTATCTACTGGACTAAGGATGTAGGTTGGATTGGCTTGCACATGGCGTATGATTTGATGTTGCTGTGCAACACGATGAAATTGAGTTTGCTATTTGGACTGTATAAGTGTGTAAAACTACGAGTGGAATCATGCACGTATGTGTTGGCTGTTACAATTACTTGTGTAGTGAGTGGAGTGTGTAAGAGCTGTTGGACAGTAGACGATGGAGTGCTGATGTAAGTGAATGTGAGCAGTAAGTGTGTGTAGGCCGTGCTGTGTGATGGATGTGATGATGTTTTTGTGTGTAGGTCGTGTTGTGTGATGGACGTGAGGATGTTTTTGTGTGTAGGTCTTGTGTGAAAACGTAGACATGAAGTGTAGTAATCTATACATGTGATTTGTATCGTGGAAATGCAAACTTTGAAAACATGTAGGAGATGTGTGTAGTTTGCAAATTGTGAAAACGTATCTTTTTTATGGCCCAATGTTCACTATTTATAGACTATCAACTTAAATCTTTTGCATCTTTTTGTTGCAAACATTCGATTTTAACAAATCTAATATTGATAAAATATAATGAAACTTGATTTGGATTTATTAGATTCATTTAAGATTTAATTAAGTTTCTAGAAATTCTATATCGATTTGAGTTTTCTATCTTAGGCCCATTCAGTTTATCTTAATTTATCCCAATATATACGCTAACTCATTTAATAAATTTTAAGTCTATTTAGTCAAAAATAAATTAAATAAAAATTTACTTTTTATAGGACTAGACTAAAAAATATTTTAATGAGACTAGATTATTTAAGATTCAGAATTTATTAAATTGAATGAATGACTTCAACCCATTGTTTGATCCAACCCTAAATGACTCGACTTTACTCGATACTTTATATTTTTTATTTTTCTTTCAATTTTCGTTTTTATTTATTTATTATTTTTAATTATTATATATATATTTTTTAACTTAGCCCAATAAGAATAATAAGAATGACAAAAATGAGGTGCTTACAAGTGGTCACATATTAACCCTTCCCAACGTTTTGTATTAGCAAACTACTATTCGAGAGCTCTATAGTTCCTAATTAAGTACTTATACCCCTATAAACAATTGCTCGACTTGGCCTTTTAAGTTGGAGTACTTAGCACTATATGTCTTTCAAGTATAGAGTACTACTGATCAAATCTTGAGCCCTCCATAACTTAACATTGGTTATTCCTTACAATCAAGCTTAAGCATAAATGCACTGTCCTTGTGAAGTTTTTTAATTGTAGTTTTGTAAAGTAAGCAAGAGAGAGAAAGAGATATGGAGAGAGAGAGAGAAGATGAAGGGAAAAATGGTATTTTAGTTTCTATTATGGGTTTATTTCTTATTAGTTTTTTTCATTTAACTAGACAATGTAATGATTCCCTTTTTCTCATTTTATACAAATTGCTTTTATTTTTTCTCATTTTATTTAGTAAAATGAATGGATAACAAAAATTACAACTAAAGAGGAATAATTGAGTATTTATATGTACTTAGTACAATGATATTCATTATATTTTTTTTGATGATCGTGGAATGAAATGGAGCTTATTTATTTCATTATTATCTTGAATGAACTTGTTAATTGATTTAAGGATTTAAGGCTAGTAGCCATATTATAAGTGTAGTCTACTTGAAAAAGTCTAGAGGCAGGTTGATCTAACAATCTCCTTTTCAATCGGACGAAACCTATTATTTTTGAGGTATCCAAAATATAGACTAAACTTTTTAGATGCTACCACCTAATTTATGTTGTCAAGCTAAATGAAAAGTCTAATATTTTATATAATAATTTTGAATGCAGGAAATAGATATTTAAAATTACTTTATATAATGGTTGGAGTTGTTTAAATTATTAAAATATCTTGTAATATATATTATTTTGTAAATGTAAATTGTATATCACCAAATATTAAGGAAATAAATTTGGAAATTTTAGTAAAGCAAGTTTTGATTAGTGTAGCCCAGTACATATTACTGTGATTAATGTTTCTTGCGCAAGAAACAAGTTTAGAGGAAAAAAGGGGGAAAATGTAAAATGCGATATTCCATTCCATTACTTTGAATTTGCACCGAACACAACACACCAGTACCGAAGTGGACTCCTCGCTGAAAAATTTCCCCAGAAAATGGCGGAATCGTCGTCTTCTTCGCCGTCGATAGCAGCAAAGTCCGACGTAGAGTTGGAGGAGATGCTCGATCGGATGCTCACTCGATTAGCTCTCTGCGACGACTCCAAACTCCAACCTCTCCTCGCCAAACTCCTTCCTATCACCATCTCTTCTCTCTCCTCTTCTTCCTCTCCCGTTCGCAACAAGGTCCAATCATTCCTCTTATTACTCATCTTCCATTGAGTCCGTCTTACGTGCTTGTGATTCAAATGAGCTTTAATTTTCTTTAGAACTATAATTGCACTTCTTTCTTTCTTTCTTTTTTAAATATTATATATAATAATTAAGTGAATTCCGAATTGTAAATGTGTTTTTTGTGGATTAGGTTCTTGAGATACTGAGTCATGTTAATAAGAGAGTGAAACACCAGCCTGAAATTGGTCTTCCGTTGATGGAGCTTTGGAGAATATACACGGATGTTAATGCTGTTGCTATTGTTAAGAACTTCTGCGTTGTGTATGTAGAGATGGCTTTCGAACGCATTGATGTCAAGGTTTGTTATCAGTCATCGATTATATGAATTTTGTAGTGTGGATAGGGCCGTGTTACAAAAGATTTCACTTTTGTTGTAGGAAAAAGAAATAAATTGTGAGAAGGAATGAATTTAGATATGGTGTTGCATTTGATTGTAATTATTATTGATGAGTAATTGTAATGGAATTGGAGAGCATTATTGTCAAGGTTTCAGCAGTCATCATCCACTGGTATCCATGGAAGCGGTGAGGTGTTGATTACACGTTTTGCTCTATAGATAGGTAGCAGTGTAAAAGAATTTCAGTTTGATGTAGGGAGAGGAATGGAATAAAAGGACCAGATTCAATTATGTTCAATTATGGCATTGCATTAATTTAATCTGATGAATAATTATGATTGATGAGTGGCTGTAATAGAATTTCATGTAATCAACTGGGCTTTAAAATTAAAGCATATTAATTTGTTTTTGTCAGTGGATATGTCTGATGGAATCAATTAGGTTATGCTGTTTATTGCAGGAGAAGGAAATGATGGCTCCCATTCTTGTGGCTAACATATCAAAGCTGCCAAATCAGCATCAAGAGATTGTCCTCAGAATTGCTATTAAGGTTTCTTCATGACTTCTATTTTTTTTTTTTTAATTATTTTACTGTCTTTTTGTTTTTGTTTTCTTTGGATGAAAGGATTTGGATATCTTCATCAATGCATGTAAATAGCAACATATTCATAGATGTTTGCACCTGCTCAATTAATCTTCACTCATGTCCTTAGTGATTAATTGTATCATAAGATTATTTTTCTTGTTCTTCTCTACTTGGCCTTGGCCTATGTTCAACGTGTATGGGGTATCTTGTTCTTCTCTACTTGCATCTGCTATGCCTAGATACAATATTTTTCTGCAATTGTTTGGACAGAACTTTGGTTTGATGTGTACTTCATAAATTAGGCCTCTAGCTATCATGAAGTGAAATCTGGAGGCTCCAAGGCCTACCTTGATCTGTGTAGAATACTAGAATGAACTTTGATTGTGCTCTACTGCCTTGGTTGCAGACTTTTATTTTGTCCATTATTCATTATTTTCTTAAGTAATTATCCGTTATTAATAGCTCACTGATTTCAGGTGCTTGGAGAGTGTCATGCAAAACAAGTTGATGCTGGAGTTGCAGAGAAGTATAAATCAATCAGTAATTCTCAGGACAGAGAGATTTTTCTTGAATTTTGCCTCCATGTTGTCTTGTATCAGCTCAATACTCAAGGGTCTGTTGCCATCATAATACCCGATAATTTCTTCCTCATTTTTTGAATTTTCACCAAGGTGCTTTCTTTCTAGAGGAGGGAGCCCACCTGGTCTTTCAATTGCTCAAGCCAATCGAGTTACTGGGAAACAACCGTTGAAGAATGATGTTCTTTTGATGAGAAAGGTGGGACTTGGGAGCACTACAAGCAATATATTTTTGCATGTTAACTGGAAGCACTGCAAATAACATTTCCAAATTGACAGAGAGAAATGTGTAGTGCATTCTTATCTTTGGCATCATACAAGATGTAATGGTATTTGCTTGGATAAACGACTAAATTAGGATCATCACAGTTTTAAACATCGCCATTATCTTAACGAACCCTTTTCTTCTCATTAATGTAAAGAAAATGTTTTCTCAAGTCTATTCTCAGTTGAATTCTTTTGTCTGAGCAGCAAGGGATACTGAATGTTATTGAAGCCATGGATTTAGCTCATGAAGTTGTTTATCCATTGTATCTAGTTGCTTCTACTGACAGGTAAGTGCCAAGTTTTTTAATGTATTTATCTGAATCATTTGCTTTACTCTCTGGACCGATATCCTGAGTTTATCTTGCTCGATGGTCGATTTGGTCAAGTCAAGAAGCTGTCGCAAAACGAGGGGATGAACTTCTAAAAAAGAAGGCTTCTGGGGCTAACTTGGAAGATCCAATGTTGATAACCAGAATGTTTACATTGTTCAATGGTACAGTTCTCTCTCCCATCTCTCCCTCTCTATGTATATATATGCATTTAAGGATGTATTCACGTCTCTATAGTCTTAATCGGGAAAATTATCATAGACTGCTTGCTGTTTAAAAGAGATCTTCTTCCAATGAATTCCACAATGTATTTATCTCGAACTTGATAAGTTGATTACTTAACCTTATTAATAATTATGATTTTTGTTGTTTAATGGCAGTTTTTAGTGGTCTTTTAGCTACTCAAATGATATTGATGTTTATTTCATCCTCTTTCACTCTTTTCTCCTTTCAAACAAATGTTGCATCCCCTCTGATTTCCTATCATGCCTTTCTATTTTTTTTTCCTTTTCCTTCTTTTTACCTTATGATACTGTACAATTTGAGATATTATGCATTTGGATTTGCTTTATCATCCTGAAAAGGCTAGAAAGTAACTTCTTTTCTCATGTCAAAAGTCCCTTTCATTTTGATGAACCTGTTGCTTGGGTCTAAAATTGACTAAACGAGTACATTTATGTGTCTCTAGCAAGTTGATTGTTCTGTGTTAACAAATTTCAATCCTTACCACTTTTGTGCTTTACATTTTTAGAAGCTTGGGGGTGCTTGCTGCCTTGTGGTCAAAGAATCCCCAGAGTTTATGCCTTGCCTTATTCTTGAAATTCCTTAGACATCTTTTGTGTGTCTGGTGTACCCTCTTTTCCTCTGTTTTGGTTTTGTGTAATCTGGCCTTGTGTCACTCCCTTTGTACTCTTGATATTGTAATTATTCTCTTTTATTGATACACTTATGGAATTACCCAAAAAAAAAAATTGCATAGGCGTGAAATCTTCTTTTCTCATTGCCAATGGCCATTGCTTTCTTGTTCTATCAAAGCAAAAACTGCTAAGATGTGATGCAGTTCAGCAGTTGATACCTAAAATCTTATATTATGAGCGAAAGCCATTTAGTCTTCTTAGATTGTCCTTATTTTGTTTATTCTTTCAATATTTCTTTTATATCTTAACCATATTTGTTATGTACCTGAAGTGTCTATTTTGTATTTTATTTCATATATTTTTGGTAGCACAATTCTGTCCACATCCCTTTTGCTGGTCATATGTTTAGGAACTGGGAAGTGCTCCATGTGTGGTTAGAGAACAAGTGTCCGCCTCTTTCCTTTGAGACTGTAAATGCAGTGTCTTTTTATATTTCTATAGATGTATATTTCTTTCTTTGCCAATTAAAATAAAAGCCTTAGGCCTATTTAAAAAAAAAAGAAGATAAAAGTGTTGCTGTCAATTCATGTTATTGTGTTGTGTTTTGTTTTTATATTGAAACGGTTTCGTGTTTAGAAAACCTTACTACATGATATGACTTGTTTATTAATCGTATATGAAAATCTAAACTTATAACCCGACCTTTTGATAAACGTATTTTGTGTCCAAGTTGGAGCTGTTTATTGATTGAAAAATATAAATAAATCTATAAAATATTTAAAGATATAAAAGAAAAGGGTTATAATAATATTTAAATTTTATAAAGATAAATGATATCAGATCTTGATATTTAGTATAAAATTATGACCTAAACAAAAGTCTTGCTAAAGTAAACTCTCATCAAATATAGGAAATTTGAAATTTAAGATACTAATATCACTAAATCAAGTAGAACCATAACTTAAATGGATATTACTACAAGTCTTATTTCCAAATTCATCACATTGTTTGTTAAATCTTCAAGGGAGAGAGTTAAAGAACCTATACATGGGTTTATAGCTTTTTGATTATTTAAATTACAATGCAACAAAAAGAATATATAGTTAGAGTAGTGGATCTCATATTTTTAATTGAGATCTTTGATGTGGAACAAAGAAATTTGTGTAATAAATACAATATAAAAGAATATATAGCATATCTTGTGTTTGGGTTTAGGGGCTAGACACAAAAGCGAACATGAATTTAAATGTGTTTAGATGGGTTTGAGCCATTTGTGTTTTGTATTGAATTTTTCCAGTACATGAACCCTTATAAATCATGTCGTGTAGTGTCATGTCCGGATCTTGTGGTTTGGGTCTTAAATTGCTATTCCAAGATGTAGCTGATATATGATATTGCGGATGGTTTATATTTAATAAGATTTATATGAATTATTTTCTATGTTTTATTTGCATTTTATCTTTTATCTATTTTGTGTCCTGTTTGCATTTGTTTGAAATTTCATGTTTGGAAGATTGTCCTATGAAGAAATAATTTTGTTTGGTCCTTTGCAAATGTGGAAAGTTTATGAATTTTCGGGGGTCTATTAGACATTTTATTTTCTGTAGTGGGACATGCATATGTATAATTATATTGTCTAGATATCTTATTTAACAAGTGTTCCTCTTGAAATCAGCACCAAAAAATGAAAAACAAAATATGAAAAATGGTAAACCAAGTATGCTTTTGCTGCATTAGAATACAGCTTGGTTTATATTGACTTATGCAGGGTAATGTCCTTTGATTATGGGGAAGCTGAATCAATGTATCATCCATAATTTTTACTATACGAGAGATCTTCAATTTGGATTGATATAAGTAGATACTAATGCAAGGTTTATTTTGCATCCTCATGTGCTCCGTTTTAATTGTGTGCAGGCACCACTGGGGCTGAAAATGCTCCACCAGAATCCAGGATCAATCCTGCAAGTTCTGTGTTGAAAACAAAACTTATGTCCATATTTTGTCGGTCTGTTACTGCAGCAAATAGCTTCCCTGCAACTTTGCAGTGCATTTTTGGGTGCATATATGGTATAAAACACCTCCTCACTTCTGTCCTGTCTGCTTGAAAGGAAATGAAAGAATTTAGCAATAACTTGGTGGCTAATATCACGGGAAGGGTTGTTATTAGACAAATGCATTTTTCAAAGAAGTTAGTTATCTTTAAATGAGTTAAATTTAGTAGATGAATGCTTAAAATAGGTTTTCACCTGAAAAAAAAAAAAGTTTAAAATCGAGCCTTGATATGTCGAAGCTTGCAAAATTAGGAAACTTGGCATTCCTGCTTTACACTACTAAGAAAATGAGTGAAAAAATTTCATGCTTCAATATTCTTTTGTCCACCTTTAAGCTCCAAGGATTATTCCAACTGTTCATCGACGTAAACTGCTATGAAGAGGAACTGTGTGCTTTGCAATTTACATAATGCTCGTTACCCACCCCCCCAACCCACACACAGAAAAAGCAACAACACCACCACCAAAAATAAAAAAAAGGAAAAGAAATAACTTAAGGTTTGGTAATGGGATTCTTCTAATGGTTGCTGTTAAGATATTGTCAATCTTCACATTCCAAGTGTTTGTTGGCTTTCCATTGACATGAATAACTATACAATATGGACATGTGCCACATGGAGACGGTCTAACATTTGGAATACCTCACAAGTATAAAAAGTAATCTTTTGACTGTTGTCCATGTGGTACCTGTTATTAGCTCTTGTTAATTTGAATTTCTAGAATGAGATAACTTACGTTAGGCTATGAGTAGAGGGATGTGACGTTACTACATATGAAATGTGCTAAGGTAATGCAGGTTTCTTTGTTACTGTTTCAACATGACTTAGTATTATGCTGGTCGAGATTAACTGATGTCTGGATGGGATGTTGTAGGGAATGGTACAACAACCAGATTGAAGCAGTTTGGAATGGAATTCACCGTCTGGGTATTTAAACACGTGAGTACTTTGTCTGCTTTTCGACTGGAGAGAAGTAATAAAAAAAAAAAGATATGAAATTTTTAGGCATTAATGTACATATAGTCATTCTTGATAGAGTGCTATAATGAATTAGGACCCATATTGCAGTCCTACATGGTAAGAATAAGGTTTGAGTGGTGTTGTTTTTGTAGTTGTCTTGAAATTTCAAGCTTTAACATTTCTAAATTTTATTTCTAAGATGCTTATAAGAAGGGCTAAAGCTTCAGTTTAACTTTAATTCAGTATAATGTATATCGACACATTTCCTTACTCATTTTGTTGAAGAGTTTGATTAGCATGGGACTGATATAATGAATGGAATAGTCTGAGTGAATACTGAAGATCTCTGTCATTTATCATTCTTTGCCCTCCCCTTTCTTCAATGAGGAAAAAAGAGAAGTATAGTGGATCAAACAGAAAAGATAAAAAATGTTAGGTGCTTTTGAACTCATGGTTTATGGCCTAGTGAAAATACGCCTACTATGGCTGGAGGCATGTTGTTGACAGTTATAGATATTTTGGACCAACTTCCCCTGTAGTGGAGGTAGACCAGTGTAATTTTTCTTTCACTTGGAATCATATCTTACTTGAATCAGATTCTATTTTCATATGTCAATTCACTTGTTCCAAGTAAGGATTAAGTTCTGGTGCCTGGTAAGAACAAATGTTTATCTTATTGCTTTATCTTTCCTTTTGAGCATCCTTGTTGTAATAATACTCGGAAAGACACAGAGCAATGCTATTTGGGGCTCCTAAATTCATCATTGGAGGATTGACCCTTTCTTTGGTCAAAATTTATGTGCCTTGAAGTGTGATGCACTAATCCACATTAACCCACGATTCTCTGTCTGAAATTTTTGCTACCAGTATGAATTAAATAATTATTCTGCATTAATTGACATCTTTGTTTTTTAGGCTAAACTTGATCAGCTAAAGTTGATGGGCCCTGTTATAATGAATGCAATTCTCAAGTCACTTGATAGTTACTCAAGCTCTGATTCAGGTCAATTCTCCATGCAACTCCTTTTGATCTTTTTTGGGCTAAGTATACATTCCATTGATGCATTTTTCTCAGATTTATCCTAGTCTCTTAGATCTTGCAGATGCTAATGTCAGGGATACGAAATCTTTTGCTTTTCAAGCACTTGGCTTGCTCACGCAGCGTTTGCCTGAGCTTTTTAGGTCGTTGGTCCACTTTGCCCCTTGTTGTGATTTTGCCTCTCTTTCTTCCTTTTTCTTTTTCCTTCTTAAATAATAAATTAGCTTTCTATGTACCTTTCCTCCTAACAGGGACAAGGTTGACATGGCAATTCGTCTTTTTGATGCACTGAAGTTAGAGGGCCAGTCTCTTCGTTTTACTGTTCAAGAAGCAACCAATTCTCTTTCTGTTGCATACAAGGTTAGTTATGCTGTTGCACTTGGTTGAGAATGTGATTGATGATTGTGGTTTGTCATGTAAGAATATAGAAAAGGTATAGCCATTCTAGCAATTGGCCTAGCTGGAAAATGAAAGAAGCCTTTAGAATTTCATAATCCTTACTCATTCTCTATTCAATACCTTTAATTTTTATTCTCTAGATCAGTATGGCTTGATGTTGGGTGCATTCAAGATTTTTTTTGCTTACCTGCTTATTCACATGAACTGCATGATTGAGGAGTTGAAACTCACAATAAGGAGGAACATATGAGATTGAGTATCACTTAAGTATCCATGCACGGTGTATTGAAGTGACTGCATAATTGTTTTGGGAAGTGCTGAAATTAAGGATTACCAGCAAGTTCAGCTTACTGATCAGGTTATGCATCAAGAGCTTGATTGAAAATAATGTCTAAGCATTGAAGGAATTCCTTGGTTCTAGATCTTCGAAAGTACTTGTAGTTAATTCTTGCAAAAGGCAAATGGTTTCGCAAGTCCACAATTAGGGAGGTTGTAGGCTTTGTTGATGTTGATTGGGTTGGTGATAGATTTGACTGCAAATCTACATCAGGCTATTGCACGAAGGTTTGGGGAAATTTGGTAACATGGCAAAGTAAAAGCAAATAGTAGTTGTTAGAAGTAGTGCAAAAGTAGAATATCGAGCTATTTCATAGGGAATTTGTGAAATAATTTGGCTTTAAGACTGCTAGATTCTGAGGATGCCTTATTCAAAGAATACTCAAGTTTACCGTGATGGTCAATTTGCTATTCAGATTATTAAGAAACAGATTCAACATGACAAAATGAAACATGTGCGTATTAATTGCAGTTTTATTAAGTCAGAAATTGAGAGTGGAGGGATTAATCTAGCATATATTCCTTCTCAACATCAAGAAGCAGATGTATTAATAAAATCTCTACCTAAGGTGTCATTTGAAGCTATCCTAAGCTAGCTAGGAATGATGGATATTCATTCCTGAGCTTGAGCTTAACTTAACTTTGCAGACTCACAGATCATGTTGCTATAAAGTGGTGAGCAAAATCTCATGTAGCAAAACTTCTTGAACGCACCTTAGACAACTCCCACTTCTTTTCGACATGGGAGTGTTAGATGTTTCCTTCTTGGTTGGTAAAAAGAAGGTAAATAACATACCTAGATTCAGGTGTGTTCTGATGCAAGAACAAGTGTTTACAATTGGTAAGCAATGTTAGGGTGTCCTTTCTGCTGTCAAACATTAGAAAATCTAACTTAGATAGCGTAACAGGAAAGCTCAAGCTATATAGATCTTAGGATGTGGATGTTTGAGCATGAGTTAATATATCCTACCTGTTTGTGTGTAAAATCATGCCCCCTATGTGGGTGAAGACCCATGAAGCCCTAGTTGCACGAAATGTCTTTGAAGCTCATCACTGGCTCCCTTGCTTCCCCCCGACCTGGTGGCATCACTTTCTGGTTGACATGAAACCCTTGTGGCATGATGCAACCAAGGGGTCACTGCCCTGACTTGGGAAAGCTGTGAACTGGGTGATGGCAGCAAGTTGGTTGGGCCGCTACGGTGGGCCATGCTCTCTCCTCTATTGAGGCTGTACCAATCTTTACATTTCTCTGATATTGTGTGCCGGTTCTCCACATTGTGCGCCAGGGTTTGTCTGACTTCTCCCTCATTTGCATTGAATATGGTACAACGAAAGCTACAGGCTTGTCTACTCAGTAGTTGTCCATGGCAGCAGGCTCTAATGTCAGATTATTACTAACCTTTCTGGGGGATCTAATCAATAGGCAATTAAATCAGCATTCAGTTTGTGTTTTGGTTTGTTAAGATTCATATCTTCACAGTTAGACTATGGTGATTGGGTTTTTAATGTTTGTCAAAACGAACACTTTGATCTCTTGAAGACTCATTAAGAGAGAATCTTTTGATCTCTTTAAAACTGTATTTGGGATAATAATTCTGTTTGTTTATTCTTGATATAATATCATTTATAATAAGAGCTTTCATCTAAGAAGAAAATAGCAACATAGATTTGCTAAGTCCTAGTAGTTAAAATTCAAATGAGACATTTGGAGTTGACTAGTAAGAAGTGAATGTCTGTAATTATTGGCATTTGGAGGTGAATTTTATTCCTACCCTCTGAAAATTATGGTATGGAAAGATTATATTTTGATCATGATATGGAAATCCAATATCTTTATATGTTGGGATTGGCATTGACTTCACTGATCATCATACAATCTTCAGGGGGCATCAGCTTCAGTCTTGAAGGATTTAGAAACACTTCTCTTGAAAAGTTCACAGCAGGTATTGCATTAATCAGATTTTCCGCTATTTTGTTCCTTTCTTTATCATTCTATTGAAATTTAAGTTATTGCCTCCAAGTAGGAGCAAAGTGAAGTACGTTTCTGCGCGGTGAGATGGACAACATCTTTATTCGATATGCAGCACTGCCCAAGTCGATTTATTTGTATGCTTGCGGCGGCTGATCCAAAATTGGATATAAGGTAGATCTTCTTTATGTGAATTTAGTATCTTATCTATGGCTCTGTCTCTAGAAATCCATTTAAAGAGACTGAAAGTTTTGTTGAAGAGAAAAAGATGGGTAAATTTGAATATCATGCTGCATGTTCCATGAGGTTTAGGTTATAAATTGAGATGAAGACTTCTCACTTTGGATGTAGTAATATCATCTCCTTTTTAGTATAGATTTCCAGTTGGAACCTCCTTGAGAGAAATCTCATTGTGTCTTGTGTGATTTCCATCAGGTTTGTCCACTTATGTTTCATCCTTTTGTGATCATTTTCTTTATATCTCTGGCTTGCAGTGAAAACAATTTAAAAAAAAAAGATATTTATTATGTCCAAATGATCATTTAATCCACTGTGACTTTCTTTAGGATGCAATGTTGCCCTTGGAGATAATTTTCTTTTTTGAGTAAGGTGAGATATATTTCATTTCAAAACTTGTACATGGGAAATATACATGAGAGCACAATAAAAGAACTTCAAATCGAGCTAGGTATCAAAAAACAAAAGGACACATAGTTTGATTAAATGGGCATACAACCCTTAGAGTGCTCAAAGAAAAGTTACAAAATGCAAGGTAAAATTGTCCTTAGAACTACCTCTACAGGATTTGCCATTTCCTCCACGCTTCTCCTATGTGTTTCCTTCCATAAATAGTAGTAGCCAACTGCAAAAGATTTCCAGTATGAAGCCTTCAATCTTCTAATGTTTGGTGTGCTCAAAAAATAAAATAGCCAGGATGTTCTAAAGGGCTTGAGCAAAGACCATTCAGTAGCATACTCAATATTCTTCCACAAAGTTTTCGCCTTTGGGCATTCCAGAAACAAATGGTCATAAGTCTCTTCCCCATTTTGACATGGATAGCAGCAATTTATGTCAGTAATTCCTGAGCTAACCAGCTTATCCATGGTTAGGAGTTTTAAGAACAACTACCATAATATCATGGCATATGTTGGTGTTATGTCTTTATGCCAAACAAAGTAATACCAATCTACTGAAGGTGTCTTCTCTTGCCAAAAAATAGTCAACTTCAACAGATATGTTTTTTGCCTCTGCATTTTTCCATGTTAGCTTACAAGATATTGTCAAATTGGGTTTAAAGGTAACTATCATTCTCCATTCAGCAATCTCCATGCTTCACCAACAATAAGAATTTAGCATATCTTTAAGATATCCCAACACAGAACTAGCTCTCTCCTAGCCAGTTGACAAAGGGTCCTTGTGGGTCAAACCAATAAGAGATTAATCTTCCATTCCCAGTCATCCATTTGAGCAATTGTCTTGCTAAAGGTCTGGATTGTAGTATTTTCCTCCATGCCCATGACGTATCATTTGGTATCTTGAGCTGTCAGAAATTTCTTCCTCCTCGTATCTCCTTCTTAACCCAACACAGCCACAGGTAGGATTCATTAGAGTCCAAATATGCTTCAGTTGTGTAACCTTATTCCACAACTTAATATCAACTACTCCCAACCAGCCTCCTTTTTTGGGTTTACATATGTCCTTCCATTTGACTCTAGCTTTAGCTCATGTTGTCACAACCATTCCAAAGAAATCTTTTTAATTTGGTTTCACTTTGATTAAGAATATTTGCTGGGAGAATAAAAGTTGTGGCTTAGTAGTAGACTTGAAGAGAGAAAAGAATGCTTTTGATAAGTTGTAAACGCTTAGCATAGGAAGGGTCTTATTAGTCCAATGATTAATTTGAGCTGCGAATTTTGCGATGAAGTCTACACATTCAGATTTGGAGATGCTCAAGGAAGTAAGAGGAACTCCTATCGAATAGGTAAGACACCAACTTCAAATCCTAGGATGTTAGTAATCTACACTTTTACGTCAAGATTTATGCTACTAAGAAAGATAAAGCTTTTCAATGGATTTGCCTTCAAACCAGAGAGATCATGAAACTTCATTAATCCTTCATTGATAAGCTCTACTGTACGAGGGTCACTTTTGGCAAAATTAAATGTTATTTGCAAAACTTAAATGAGCTAATTTTTCTCTTTAGCATCTACAATTTCTTTCATGATGCTAGAGAATGCTTTTATCATAAGCATGGTTGTCAAAATTGCGATTGTGCCAATGCGATTTTACAAGTTTATGATTTTAGGAGACTTTTTCGAGTTAATTTAGATGTAAGATCGTTTTCTTGTAGAAACTTACCTCTTTAACCGATTTTACATATTGAACTTGGTAAAAACTTATGTTTTTAAGCTAAGTTTATTGATTCTATATATATAAGTTAAATGAACCAAAAAAAAAAAATAATATATACATAACTATGCTTTTACTAGCCCATTGACTATTTAGGGTATCAAATCATCTTTTTTATCTTATTGAAAATTTTTTCCCCTTTCTCTCTGCCCTATTCCCTTATTTGATATTTATATCCCTTATTTTGGTTTTAATTTCAATAGGATAGTTTATTAGGAAAACTATATGTTTAAGTTTATACTATTAATAATTCAAAATGAGTTGAAATATTTGAGTCTCTTCAATTCGTTGTTTTTTTCGAACAAAGTAATGGAAAAAAAATTTAGTTCCAACTCTACTTCTCTTTCTTTTGTGAATGCTAGATTATAGATTAAGGATTTTTTTATGTAAAAAGAACTTAATTTCTTCGTTTCCTTATTTTCATAATGTATTTTAAGTATTTTATAGTTATTATAAGTATATTTATAAGTTTTTAAAAGTTATTTTACATAAATTATAAAAATTTACGTTTTCACATTTCGATTCTACAAGCCCTCTCATGATTCTAAGTAGAATTGTGAGTTTGATAACCTTATGACACAAAGACAAAAAGGTAACACGATAAGGGATCTTCTTGTTGTAGCCCCTTAAATTTGGGAAAGTACTTTACAAGTTCACCATTTATATTAATAGAGACATGAGTATTGAAATAGATGCCATGGTCTATGTAATGGACAATAATGAGAAGCCAAGAACTCAATGATTGCTCTAGGAAGCTTCATTTTATATTGTCATATGCTTTTGTAAGATCTACTTTAATGCACATCATACCCCTTTGTTGTTTTGTTATAGTCTACAAGTAGTTCTTGAGCAATTAGAATATCATCTGCTATTCTTCTCCTCTTGATGAAAGTAGTTTGTTCTTTACTAACAAAAGAAGAGAGGACTTACCTTTAGGCATTCAGCAATGATTTTAGAGATACACTTTTATAAAGTGTTGCAACATGCTATTGACTTGAAGGAGGGGTCTTCATTCTTTAGTTCCAATGCTAGATAGGTTGAACTTACCTCTCTTAGCATTTTACCAGAACAAAGAAGTCCTTGATGGCCAAGCATACCTAATCCCCTCCTATTTCCCTAGAATCAGGAAAGAAATATGCTCCATATCCATCTGGCAAAGGTGCATTTTTGTGGGTAAAATGAGGTATATTTCTTTCATTCTAGAGTGTACACAAGTAATGTACATCAAAGAGCACACGAGAAACCTATATAGTTGAACTAAGTATCAAATCTACACAAGGGTACTTAGTTTGAGTACATGACCCTGTAAATCTAAAGTGCTCAAACAAATCAACAAATGCAATATAGAACGGTATCTAAGGAATTTGCAGCTTCCCCTAAACATCTCTGATTCCTTTCTTTCCACAAGATGCTCCATATCCATCTGGCAAAGGTGCTTTGTCCTTGGGTAAAGACCATATGGCACTTTTAATTTCCTCATCAATAGGCATAGATAAGAATTTACCATCCAACTCAGAAAGCCTTGCTTTAATCAATGAAAAATTATCTGTTCGTGGCTATGTTGGGAGGCAAAGGATCTGATAGCAGGGACTGAAAATGTTGAAATGCCATGATTTTAATATCCTCAATAGAGTACACCTTCTCACCATGCTCATCAAAGATGGGACTAAAATTATTCTTGTACCGCTTTTGTTTCAATGAATTGAAGAAATACTTTTTCCTGTTGCCAAGATTAAGCCAAGTTCTAACTTTTTTCCTTAGAAAAGATTCCTCTATCACACTATGATAATAAAAGTCAGAATATAAGGACTTCTCCTTGTTTCAATCAGCAAAAAGTGGGTTGGCTTTATTAGCTTCTTGGATGGTATCAAGCTCCTCTTTAGCCTTATTAACTTGATCTGATATGTTTGAAAATTGCGATATATTGAGGTTCCTCAAGTGTTCTTCAATAATTTCAACTTCTTGGTGATCTTGAACATAGCTGAGCCATCCACTGTAGAATTCAAAACATCTTTGACTAGTTGTTTAAAGGAAGGGTGATCCTTCAAAAAATCAAAATATTTAAAAAAGGACTTCCTTCTATAGCCTGCCCCCAACACATTTAATCACATAACAAGGGATGCGTCTAGGCTGCTTGGATGCCAAATATATGGAATGTTCATGTAGTGAAATCAACAAATCAGCTCTTATATTGCTTCTTTGAACTTCTCAATGAGGGCAATACCATCTATGTCATATTTGTATGTTCCAAAAATCAGGAAAATGGGAGGGAAGTTTTGTGGAATTATTTGGTAAATCTGAAACTGCTCATCAATGGTCCTTGGCTCATTATTGGTGATTTTAATGAATATAGCAATCTTGAAGAAAATATGGAGGCCAAGAAATTGTCTCTAGAGGCATGGAAAGATTCAATGAAGTATGTTACCTTTTGGAAGGAGAAGAAACCAGAACATCTAGGCTGCTTCATACCTGGTCCAACTGCAATGATTCAAATCCAATTATGCATTGTCTAGATTGTGGACTGATTAATCCTTAAAAATAATTTTTGATCTTCACCGCCACTCTTTTTCCCATTTATGCCTTATGACCTCCGACATATGGAAAGGAAAAATTCGCCAGATTTTGGTGAAACATTTTGCTTTTATAAACTGAGAAATTGCATAAATTGAGAAAATGTTGGGGCCACACTAGGGATGCACGTTCATACAAGTTTTGGGGAGCTTATCTGATCAATTACAATATTAATTACTTATGGAAATAAAATTATGATATTAATCGTGAAGAGCTTTCTATCTTCATTCTGTTATCTTCATATGCATCTTTCAACAGTATTGCTTATTCACATGACAAAAAATTCTAAGTTAGCTTTTGTAATATTTAACCCTTTTCCATTGGAACTTGATAGTTGATTTGATTTTCACTCAATACCTTTCGATCTTTCCTTGGCGTTTCCGATTCTTGGCATTCTGAAATATGATCCTGGTTTTTCTTGTTCTTTTCCGAAGAGAAATGGCACTTCAAGGGTTATTTCCTTTGAAAGATGAAGGGCAAACCATAAATCGTGGTATAGTCCTGAAGTACCCGAAACTTGAAGACATGCTAGATTATATTCTCAAGCAACAGTCAGGATTGTCAAAATCAAGTGAAACTATGGAGCAAGTGGTTCTTTTTCCTTCGGAAATGTACATTGCCATGATCAAGTTCTTGCTGAAGTGCTTTGAGTCAGATATCGAGGAGTATAGCACTGTAGACAGATCATCAAAATTCTGGTCTCCAGTGGAAACAATGTGTTTACTACTGGAGCATGCTATGGCATTTGAAGGCTCTGCTGAGTTGCATGCAAATGCATCCAAGGCACTGCTTGTAATTGGATCACACATTCCAGCAGTAAGATCTCCACCCAAAGAGGGAAAAAATTTTGGATTATATACTGCAGTATCTTGATTGTTCTTGATCTAGCTTGTTTTCTCTGACTAATTATTCATCCTCATAGTTGGTTGCTTCTCGATATGCTACAAAAATATCATGGCTAAAGCAATTATTGAGTCATGTCAATATCGATACGCGCGAATCTGCAGCACGCTTGCTTGGAATAGCTGCCTCTGCTCTCACAACCTCTGATTCTATTAGTCTAATTGGTGAACTGATTCCCTTGGTTAATGGCTCTCAGAAATCAAGGTTTGTGGCTGATTCCTTTTCAATAGCACTACTTTGTTTCAGTTATAACTTTTTTCCCTTTCATTTTCAGATTTGAGCTTCGTTATGGAGCATTATGTGCACTGGGATATGTTACTGCAAGTTGTATTTCTGGAACATCCTGTGTAAGTTTTATAACTTAGAATGATATTTAAAACATTTGATGATTTGCTATATCTGTCATTGCTTGTAAAAATATAACAAACTTTAAGATAAGAGCATTTATCATGTGGTGTTTGCAAAAGCATTTAGTAAATTTATATACTGATGTGTCATTTCAAAAGGAATTTATTTTCTATTGATCTTCTATGGTTTAAGTCAAAGTTGTCATGATTGAATTTCTTAATCTATTTTGGATGGCTGATTCTCTTCAATTAGATGTGATTTCAAGCTTTTGACCATTTGTTCTACATAGGTCCCCTTCTAGTCAGAAATTATTTTGGTGTCTCCTGACTCTCATAACTTTTAGGGATCTCTTACCGATCCTGAATAGCAATGCCTTTACGTGGTCCTTTTTGTTATTGTGAGAGCTCCTGTGAATATTTTGTCTTCCAATGAGGATTGATGGATATTTGGTGACACTTGAAATATTTCCTTTTTTTTCCCCTTCATTTTTTTTTGGGGGGGTAATATCAGCATATTTCTTCTCATATAATAATGAGGAAAGAGGGAATGTACAAAAGCAACTAAGCATTCTATCCATCAACCAAGAAAACAAAAGGGTTTGATGGATTGAACTTTAGCTAACTCGTGTTTACATAGGGCATGTACACCTAACCATGTTAGAGAATCTATATGGTACAAAATTTTCCTAGCTAATGTCAATGGTGGGGAGGAGAGACCTCCCACTGTTTTACAATTCCTCTCTTTCCAAAGAAAATAAACAACTGATGGGACTTTCCTTGGATGCATATCTGAAAATCTTCCAAAAAGCATCACAGGATCCTTCATTGTTCCCGCTGTAGAAACATCAGAAAGTGGAATCATGTATTGTTCATGTATCTCAAACCAAATAGTATTGGCATATTCGCACTTAGCAAATAGGTGCATGTGATTCTCCTCCTTCCTGTTGCATAGGTAACAACTATTCCTTTCAATGATTACTCAAAGCATAAGCTTATCTTGGGTGAGCCATCTATTTTGTATTGCCAGCCATAGGATAAAGGAATGGCGTGGGATATTTGTCTTATTCCAAACAATTTTGTGCGACTGCAGTTTTAACGTGAATTTATGATGGAGTTGTAAGCTTCATGTATGAAGAAGTCAATTGTAGGTTTCTGCTTCCACCCTAATCTATCAGGTAACACTGCACTAGGTGTGAGAAGAGGCTGCATGCTATTTCTGATCCTAAGCCAAGTGACTCATTTTGGCCAGCACTACTCCCCATTGTTGATGATGGTGTCTAACTTTGCTTCTTTTGACCAACCCAGGTTGTAAATGACTCTCTTTCCTAGCCAAGTTGCCAAAGGGCCTTTAGGGTACCAATCATCATGCCACAACTAGATCCTTTGAACATTACCAGCCTCCCACTTGAAAAGAGATCCAACCCAGCTTCTGGCTTGAAGTAATTTGAGCCATGTCTAAGATCCTTGTGAGGGCTTAGTGATAGACCAAAAATTCCTATTTTTAAGTAGTTTATGTTTGACCCATCTCAGCCAAAGGGTACCCCCTTGTCTGAACGTAAGTTCCAAATATGTTTAATTTGGGCGAGTTTATTCCATAATGATAACTCCAAAATCTCTAACCCTCTCTCCTCTTTTGGTCGACACACTTCCTCCCTTGCTACTTCTCTTGCTCTAGATTCCTTTGTTCCATTCCAAAGGAATCTCTTCATTTTGGTTGTGAGATCCTTTGGAATACTTTTAGGGAGAAGGAAAGTTGATGCCTAATATACCTATAGGGAGAAGAGAATATTCTTTAGTAGTTGGAGTCTATTGGCATAAGCTAAAGCCATGGATGTCCAATGGTTGATTTGGGCTGCAAATTGACTTACCAAGACACAACGGTCATTCTTAGATAGCCCTGACGAGATAAGAGAATCTCCCAAATATTTCACTAGTAAGGATCCTTTTGGAAACCCCAAGCAATTCAAAATTTGCATTAAATCTTTTTTTGCTATGCTACTACTAAAAAACACAATGTTTTTTGTAGATCTACACTTAAACACCCGAAAGGTTGAAGAAACCATCAAGGAAATCCTTGATTAGTCGAGTAGAAGCCAAGTCCCCTTTTGAGAAGGTTATGAGATCATACGTAAAACACAACTGAGCGAGTTTATTTTTTTTACATCTCCAATGAAATTTGAACAATGGCTTATATTCAAGGCTCTTGAAAAAACAAGATAACACCTCCATGGGGATACCCCATAAATTCACCTAGATAGGCATCTTTCTTGGCTACACTTTAGAGGGAGCCACACCCACTCGCCATCTTTTAAGAATTATTAATTGTTTACCAAAAAGCGAAGGTTGCTGTAGAACTTTCAAAAGAGATTCCTCATTCACAAACTTAAAAAAGTAGTATCCACAATAGTTTGTAAAAACTTCAAGCAAGCCTTCTTTGTCCTAAGCCAATTTTGTAATTTTTGGACAAGGGGAAAAGCTAGGTTGTGTCCCAAAAAATAACCTACTATGGTGTTTCTCTAGATCTTTTCTCCAGTCTTGGACACCAAGGGTGGTGGTTTAACCACAATCTTTCCACCCTCACTAGAGGGAGGGTGGTAAGAGAGGGCTACATTCAGTTTGGGGGGAGACAGATTTGGACTGGATGGGGAAATAATCTCTGCAAAAGACAAGGGGGCTTTTCAGGGAGAGGATGGTTTTGAGAAACCACTTTTCCACTGGTGTGGGCCGGCTTCTCTACACCTTTTGCCACCTTCGTTATTTCATGCAAGGTTGAGTCACTCTAGGAAGTTTGACTTTCACCCAAATTGTTAGCTATAGTCTGCTCCTTTTGAGCTTTGGGAGACGGAATGGAACTACAAAAGGTATTTTCCAAAGTTTTATTTGTCTCCACTTGGTTAGAAGGTCCAGCAGCCAGTTGCCTCTGCATATTGGGCCCCATCATGTACAAAATAGTCTGGGTGTCATTTGGCACCAACTCACAAACACCATTAGGAGAATTCCTCTGCTTCAAAGAACCACCATCTCCACCATCATCATTCAACTTCATCAAAGACCCATGGTTGGAAGAGCTGCTAGAAGAGGCTTCAGAACCACAGGCTTTCTTCTTCCTCTTCTTGAGGTGAGAGGTAGAAGTCAAGCCTACTGCTAAAGATTTAGCAACAATCTGTTGGAAGGAGAGCTTCTTGGCTCTCTTCACAAATGTCTTCATGAACACGAAAGGGAAAACACATAAGATTAAAGCAAACAACAGCTGACTGAGGAAGATAATAAAACAAAGAAATGACCAAGAACAGAAACTGAAAGGAATGAAACAACCAAGAAAGAAAACAACGAAGACTAGGCAACAAGAAAACAAAAAATGAAACTAGGGCACAAGAAAACAAAAAATGAAACTAGGGCACAAGGAAAGAATCGGATAAAGAGGAGAGGGAGGGCGCAACGAGGGAAGAAAGAGAAAAGGAGAGACGAAGAGAGGGGAGGCAAGAGAGAGAGAGAAGAGAGAAAAAGAGAGAGGGTAGGAAGGACGAGGTGGTCGGGAGGTTCAGAAAGAAGGAGGGGATTTTCTCTCTATAGACATGTTTTTTGAGTATAGAGTGCAGGATTTGACTTCATCTCTTTGCATCTGATTCATTACATCCATGTGATGTGCCTTAGTCAATATTCAAGCTACATGTGAGGGGGAGTATTAAAGTATAAAACATAGAAGTTCAAACCATTTGCAAGTTTAAGTTTTTAAACAGTTGGTTATAGGGTTGATGGAAGATTTTCTTTTCATCAGGGGTTCATCTAGTTGGTTATGCACTAAAGAATGTAAAGCTGGCATGTTTGTGAGGTCTTAATGACATAGAAGTTTGATCTAGTATTTTCTGGGCATTTAGATTATATTTCCAAATCTCTTACCCAGCATTTACCCTCCATTTAATCAATCAATCTATTTAATAGGCTCTAATCAAAATCTTGACCAACTTGAGTGAATGGGGTGGGGGTGGCTGGAAGAGGGAGGAAGGGGGAACATTAAGTATGGTAGTATTAAATGTCATGTTGACATGAGGTTAAGTTTTTAGATTAGATGGTTGTAGATTTATATATGTGTATTTTTATTATTACTGTATTATGATCTTCATAGGTAAATTGTGCTTTCTTTTTCATGGGAGAAAAATTTTTATCTACACAAGCGTGTTTCAATGAAGAAGTCCATGAATAATCGAAGAATACAAATAATCTTCTGATGTGATAATGCGAAAGATGGCTTCCTCTATTCTTTGGATCTAAATCTGCTTATATACATATGCACTCAAAATATATAATATATCATTTAAAATTTTGAGCCAATGGATTAATGTGGATTTTAATTTTATTAGTAACATTCACCTTTACTTGTAAGTTGAAACTTTCTATTAAAACCCATCATGTTGACTAATAATTAAATAAAGATTTAAATGATGGTGCAAATGTTTGAACTCAATATTTCTTGCTCTAGTGCCAAGTTAAGATGAGAGAAAAAGTTAATCAGTGGCAGCGCTCCTCTATCCCTATTATTTTTTGTATTTATCGATACATTTACATACATGTCCCTAAACTATAGGCATATACATACATACATACATATATATATATATATATAGTTTTAACAACCAACCTAATAGATAGGCGAAGCTGATTATTAGGTTGCAATTTCCTTGCTCAAAATGGAACGGTTTATTTCATTTTTCTCATTGCTTATAGAATGACACCATCTCCGGATTTTGCACTTTTCAGATCCCAGAATTTTTATTTCAGAGCATATTGAAGTCCCTCGTTGACGTTGTAAATTGTGAGACTGCAGTGTTGGCTTCCATTGCAATGCAAGCATTAGGTCATATTGGATTACGCATTCCATTACCTCCACTTGTTAATGACTCTTCTGTTGGTGAGTTTTATATATATATATATGTATGTTTGTATGTATATCATTACATTTTATTTTTAATAGAATGATGCCTCAGGGGTTGCCAGTCTGTTAATATGACGGGGACAGCTATGTAATGGGTCATTTTGTTCCTCTGTCAATTGCAGCTGACATTTTCACAGTTCTACATGAAAAATTAAGCAAGCTACTTTCTGGTGATGATATAAAGGCTATCCAAAAAACTGTAATCTCTCTTGGGCATGCCTGTTTGAAGGAGACTTCGATATCACACCTCAACGCTGTCATGGACCTGATATTTGGCCTTTGCCGATCTAAAGTATATGAATTTTCAAAAGTTCTTCAATACTAGTTTTGCAAATTTTTTTATTTTGGCCACTGACGAATGAAGTTATAAAATCCCTTTGTGTTTAACTTCTAAATTCTAATGTCCTGCAGGTTGAGGATGTCCTCTTTGCTGCTGGGGAAGCCCTATCGTTCTTATGGGGTGCTGTTCCTGTTAATGCAGATATAATTCTGAAAACCAACTATACTTCACTTTCAATGACATCTAACTATCTTATGGACAATGTAAGATCTTCTCTGTTGGAAAATAAACCCAATGAATCAGTTGAAGCGAAAGAAGATTGCCGGTCTATGATCCGAGATGCAATTACTAGAAAGCTTTTTGATAGTCTGCTGTATAGCAACAGGAAAGAAGAGCGCTGTGCTGGAGCTGTGTGGCTACTCTCATTGACAATGTACTGTGGCCATCATTTCAGTATTCAACAAATGCTTCCAGAGATTCAGGTTCATAATTTATTTACCTAGAATTTAGTCAATGTTTTGGCCCCACATGTGATGAGAGTATTGAAATATAAACATACCCTACCTATATCTTTAGGCTTAAATTTATTGATTAGTTTTTCGTGAGATTCTATTTCAGTAGTTGAGGTATTGACTTTGGTTGCTTTAGCAATCCAGGTTCCATCCTCATGGTAAGTGGGACAAGGAATTCTTCTCCCCTTCTGCATCATTAGGTGAGCATGCACCCACTGCCATTGATGACTTGAACAGCTGCCTGCCAAACCCCCTCCTTCCCACCCCCAAGCCCGCCCCCCCACACCACCCCCAACCCCACCCCCCCCACCCCCCACCCCCTCCTCTTTCACCAACCCCCTTCCCTACACCACACATATACACACAAAAACCCCCAAAAAAGGACTTTGTGGTCAGAGATTAAGGAATTCCATTAAGCATTTCTTCCTTTGACACATTTATATGATTTTTAAGAATGTTTTAAGGCCACTTAATTTACTGGTTCTATTCGTAATTGAAGCTCTTCACATTTTATTCTTTTCATCATAATATTACTACAGCTTTCCTAGTGCTTTACAGATGTCAAGTCTTAACATGAAAAAAGTAATACAGCAAAGCTTCTTACAATGTTCTCTCTCTCTATATGTTCTAATTCTAGGGACACGTATAAATGCGATAAATAGTGGTAGAGAGGTCTGCTTTTGATTAGTTTTTAATAGGATGTTTTTGATTATTTTTTGTTTTTGCTTATTTCTGTACACACGTTTATATTTCATATATGCTCAAGAATAATGTGAAAATGATTTTATGCTTGGTATTCTTTTTGAATTTTTTCATAATCTGAAAGGGTTCAAGTTCTTTCTAAATGCAGGAGGCTTTCTCACATCTGCTTGGCGAACAAAATGAACTAACACAGGAACTTGCATCACAAGGAATGAGTATTGTTTATGAGCTGGGTGATGCATCTATGAAGGAAAACTTAGTAGCTGCACTAGTTAGTACATTGATGGGTTCAGGAAAGAGGAAAAGAGCCATTAAGGTACATTTTGATTTCCAGAATCTATGATATGGTGGTGCCAGATAAATGAAGGGAGGTCAGATTCGTTCATGTTTTCAAGCTTAAATTTCAGCCAAATATTAAGCTGTAAATAAATTGTCGGGATGAGAGGTCCATTTGTGTAATGGACGGGAATAGGATCTTTGGTCTTTTGTTTCAAATTTTTGTCACTTTGTTAACTTTTTTCCCAAAGTAGATATCTGAGGATTAGATATTTGTTAACAGCTTGTTGAAGACTCCGAAGTTTTCCAGGAAGGGGCTATTGGTGAAAGTATTGGTGGAGGCAAGCTTAGCACTTATAAAGAGCTTTGCAATCTTGCAAATGAAATGGGCCAACCCGACTTAATTTACAAGTTCATGGACTTGGCTAATCATCATGCTTCTCTGAACACGAAAAGGGGTGCAGCCTTTGGCTTTTCTAAAATAGCCAAGCAAGCAGGCGATGCTTTACAGCCACACTTGCGATCTCTTATACCAAGGCTTGTTCGTTACCAGTACGACCCAGATAAAAATGTGCAGGTCCACTTCTGAATGCTTGATTCTGGGATGAATCATGTTGTTAGCTATCCCGCTTCTTTGTTGATATTCTTATACATTATATATTCCACTCAATGATGCTTCATGTTCTTGAACATTCTGGGTCTTTTTAGGATGCAATGGCAAATATATGGAAGGCCCTGGTTGTGGAGTCAAAGAGAACCATAGATGAAAACTTTGACCTAATTATTGACGATCTACTAACACAGTCTGGATCTAGGCTTTGGCGTTCTCGGGAGGCTTCCTGTCTTGCCCTTGCTGATATTATCCAAGGCCGAAAATTCGATCAGGTAGTGGATCTTTTGCTCATCTCTCTTCCTCTGTTAACCCTCTGATATGGTGCAATTCATCGCTTTTTCTATCATCATTCCTAAGGAGGAAGGTTTTATATAACTTTACACAAATGGATTCTAGGTTCAACCATTTCTTTCTCTTGTTTACTGGTGAAACTTGCTTTCATATAAGAACTTCTAGGAGTCATCACGTCCATTTTGTCTTTATCGTAAAAGATAACTTTGCCAGAATCTTGGGAGTAAAATATTGAGTTATTTTGTGGAGATCACTTCAATTAGTTTTCTTCATCATTTTGCTGCTGTTTTGATGTCCTTTAGGAGCATTGTGTTAATATTTGGTATTGCTTGTCTAGTGATGCATCATGTTCCTACGTTGTTAATTCACTAACAGATAACTTCTTCACGGTGCTTACCCCAAAGATAAAAGAATTGTCGTTGGTTCTTTATTTTTAAAAAAGAACTTCTTTAGGGGACATTTCTTTGCTCCTTTCCAATTTAATGTAGTCCTGTAGTTATTGCCAAGTAGTTTTACCAGTTGACGTCATATATTGTTGCTCTTACGGATAATTATTTCTAGGTGCTATTGGTAAAAACTTTTCCAGATGATGAGATATGACCCATTGGAAGCTCGTCATGGTCTTGTAGGTTCAGACTGTGACATGTATATTGTTAAAATAGGAATGCTTTGCTATGTTGATGACTTCTGAGTGTGCTTTGGTCTATTTGTTTGCTGATCATATTTCTACCATATAGGTTGGAAAGCATTTGAAAAGGATTTGGATTGCTGCATTTCGTGCAATGGATGACATCAAGGAGACTGTTCGGAACTCTGGTGACAAGCTATGCAGGGCTTTAAGTTCACTGACCATAAGGCTCTGTGACGTCACCCTTACTGAAGTAGCAGACTCACACCAAGCTATGGATATCATTTTGCCCTATTTGCTTAAAGAAGGAATTCTAAGTAAAGTTGATAGTATTCGTAAAACATCCATAGGAGTTGTCATGAAGCTCGCTAAGGTGCTAGTTTCAACTTTTTGACTCTAGATTCAGATCTCCACAGGGAAAAGATAAGATCTCCAGAAATAATTTCATTGCAAATAGTTGATGCTGGATTTCTATGTATTCTTTTCTCAGTGCAGTTTCAATGATTGTGGCTTCTGTTTGATTACATTTATCTTGACTCATGCTGTCTTTATTTTAAGTGCTATATGGCTTACAAATGAGGTGGTTGCATCTTTCAGTTTGCATGTTGCGTAAATACAGGCTAGACTTAGTATCGGCAGCAGCTTATAGATAAGAAGATACTCTTTATCCGTTTTTTCGTTTTTATTTTTCTTTGTTTTTTTTAACTGTTAAAGTTAAGGTGGAGCATCATTTTATTCTGAGGCCTAAGTCAATGGTTCCTTCCATAAACTTTTCCAAACGATGAAGGTTTATTCCAAGGTTACCAAGGGGAGTAACAATCCTTGTTTACAAGAGTTGGTAGTCCTCTTAAGGTAGCATAGTATGGGAATATCCCGAGTACATTATATGAGAGACTGCATCTTGTTTAAAATATCTCAAAATGAGAGCTAATCTTCCCTTTATTCTCTGGTATTAAAATCCCTAATTATGCCGGTTGTTAAGGATAATCATTTCAATGTTTTATTTTTGGGCTGGATGTATAATAATGAGCGTCTTAAGCAACCACTACCCATCTTTTTGGAGGGGTGAGCGATCGACACATGTCAACATATTGTGGTACCAATCTATAAATGACCAGTTAAAAAGTTGTTTACCAAAATAATTCAGGTGAAGATTAAGTTCCAAACAGCTTGATGAACCACACCGTACCCCCTTTGTGATCTTATTTTTGTTAACATGATGTTTTCAATTTGCATCTGTTTCTTTTTTTTGTACTTAAAATTTTTTCCTTATTTCACATTCAGGTGAGAAATTGCTATGATTTATCTTTTTACCAGATGCATTATTATGTGTATTTGTTTTTCACAGGGTGCAGGAGTTGCACTTCGACCACATTTAGCAGATCTAGTCTGTTGCATGCTTGAGGGTTTATCAAGTCTCGAGGATCAAGGGCTTAATTATGTTGAGGTCTGGGGGATTCTTGGCTGTTTCTCTAAATCTAAACCCATTCATAATTTATTTGATCAATGTTTCTGATGCCAACGTGTTTTTCATTAGTTGCACGCAGCAAATATTGGTCTTCAAACAGAGAAATTAGATAACTTGCGTATTTCAATTGCAAAAGGTTCTTCCATGTGGGAGACACTAGATCAATGCATAAATATTGTTGATGGGAAATCCTTGGAATCATTGGTTCCTAGTCTGGTACAAATGGTTCGGTCAGGAGTTGGCCTCAACACAAGGTATGTGGATGAAATTCAATTTCCTTTTTCTTCAAGCCAAATCTGTTCCTTTATGATTATTGTACAATACTAAGATTTTTATCTCTTTTCAATGGGCCTATTAAGAAACTGTGATGCATGTGCTCCCAGTAGAGCAATGGATTTTGATATGTATAGATAATATCATAATTTTGGGTTGCCATTGTGGGAAAGATGTGGTTTTCTTTTCTGCTGAGCATCTAAATTAAAATTGTATCATGAACTGTCAACTCATTTTAACACAGATTTGATGATACACTTTGGCTGTGACTGTTGATCTTTATTTTAGCTCAATAACTTTATTTTTCTGCACATCCTTGAATCTCTCTTCTTTATCTGAAAACGAAATTCTCCTCCATCTAGACCTGCGTTATCTTTTGAAGATCCATTATTTCAAGTCTAAAAACAAAAGACTGAGGTGTTTTTTTTTTTTTTTTTTTTTTTTTTTTTCTGTTTGAACACAAATCAAAAGTCTAAGGTATTAGGTGAACGTTCTCCCTTTTCCTTTGCGAATGGAATTAATAACTCTCACCAACTACCTTCAGAGCGTTCTCACATTTTCAAGCATTTAAATTGGAAATGATCGTTTGCTTAATGATCTTACTGCACTTTTTACGTGAAGCAGAACACCTTATATTTCATAACTAGACAGAAGGCATGGCCTCAAAGTCTTCATGCTTCACAACTCTCTCCTTCAAAATAATATTTTTCTTGACGTGTGGAAGGTTTAAGGAAATTCCATCTAGTGGTGTCATGGTCAGTTGATAATCTATCCTTCCAACATTTCCTTTTGTTGTTTGAGCATGTGGAAGTTTTAAGGGGTTTATTTAACATGGTTGATATTAAAAGATTCCACTAGCTCTGATATGAATCTTCAGCATCCCACCTGAATAGGCTCTTTGACTGATTCAGGATTTTCTTTCATGCCCAAGTTGAATCTTCTGATGCCTTGATATTCTGGAAGTTCCTCCCTTCATTAAGTTCTTATCCAGCTCAACCAAATACTCTCATCCTACACGAATTCTGTATGTTGTTTAATTTATTTGCCTTATTTCAATCGACGATATCTCAATTCCTTGACTCCTCCCACTTTTGGCCTATAAATCCTCGGTCACTATGCTATATCATTGGCTCTCTTTTCTTCATTTCCTTTCTATAGAAATTTGGTTATCTTTTTTACTCATTTCTTAAAGTATCCTCTTAGGTAGGGCAAAACTCGCTGCCCAATAAACTTGCCTGGGGTTAGGACACACTTGATCAGCTGGACTCTCTCCATTTACTATAGGGATTTGCTTGTCCAATCTTTAATTCTTTGGGACATTCAATTCACCAAATATGTTTACACCTCCATGGATAGTTTAGAGGTTATCAAAGGCATCATAAGTACTTAATAGGAAGCTCTCTCACTTGGAAGCTCAGTGCTGAAATAGTTTTCTCATTTTGAGATCCTGAACGCAAATAAAAAAATGGGATTTTTACTTGGGCCATATGATAAATCTGAGTTCGCCTTTGAATTCATCCAAGCCTCCTTCATCAGGTTTATGATGTCAAGCCCAATGACTTACCAACAAAAAGAGCAGGTTTTCTGTTAAGAGCGAGTGAGGTCTACTTGCATCTCCAATCAAACAGTGAATCTTGAATATGGAATCATCTGCCCTCTCTCACTCTGTATTTAACTCTGGATTGTTAAGGAGAATTTCAGCTTTCTTTTTTTTTTTGTTCCTAGCGGAGATTGTGCAGAGCTTCTTCAGATATTTCTTCTGAATCTATGTAATCGTTTTATGCTGGAAGCTAATGTTGTGTGCACAATCTCAAGACTTTATTTGACCTCTCTCTCGGCCCCTTTGTGTGTGTCTATATATATATATGTATATATAAATGTTATGTAAGATAATTGCTTTTTTTGGATAAGGAAATTTATTTTATTTTATTTTATTTTTGGCTAAGGATGTAAGATAATTAATTAATATTTTTAAATCTATCTGGTGTCTTGCAGGGTTGGTGTTGCCAGCTTTATTAGTTTATTAGTTCAAAAGGTTGGTGATGATATAAAGCCATTCACAAATTTGCTGTTGAAGACACTGTTTCCAGCAGCGAGGGAGGAGAAAAGCCCTGTTACTAAGCGTGCATTTTCAAGTGCTTGTGCAGCTGTTTTGAAGTATGCAACTGTTGCTCAAGCACAGAAGTTAATCGAAGACACTGTAGCATTGCACACTGGTGACAGAAATGCTCAAATGTCATGTGCAATATTGCTGAAGAGCTTTTCATCGACTGCCCCAGATGTTATGACTGGTTATCAGGCAGTAATTTTACCTGTTGTATTTTTAGAAAGGTATTTCAACCTATTATGCATGTTCTTTTCTCTTTTACTTTGGATTGTTAATCTCATAGCGAGGTTTAGGGAGTTCACTTCGAGGCTTTTGACCTAGACCCATAGTATCATTTCTAGTGCATATTGTATCACGATAAATATGTATTGCAATATATATTTGGGACTGCAAGAAATTTTGAAGAGAGAGAAATTAATGTTTTATTGATTGATATATTACAAGAAACATCACTATATATAGACAATGTCTACCTAGTAGTGAGAACCATAGTTGGTGTACTAACCTCTACCTAACACATCATTAATTATTCTTTCTAAAAAATAAAGAGAAAAAATAAATGCTATGCATAAAAAATTACAGCACTCCACATCAAGTTGAGGAATAGATATCTATCATTCCCAACTTAGAAATAATCTCCTAAAAACTTGCAGCATTTAATCCTTTTGTTAAAACATCTACAAGTTGCCTTCTTAAGGGAATATATGACATGCAAACTAAACAATCTTCTAACTTTTCCTTGATGAAACGCCTATCGATTGTTGATTGCTGATTTATTGTCATTGTAAAGCTTCATAGGTCCCTTCCATTTGATTCTCAGGTCATCTAAAATTATCTTCAACCATAGCAACTCGCAAATCCCTTGAGCAAGTGCTCTAGATTCTGATTCTACAATTGATCTTGCCACAACATTTTGCTTCTTGCTTCTCCATGTTACAAGATGTCCTTTAAGAAATGTACAGTAGCCTGAAGTTGATCTTTTGTCTACTATCGATGCTGTATAATCTGCATTACTGTAGGCTTTTAGTGTGAGATTATCACTCTTTTTGGACAAAATTCCCTTTTCAGGACTTTCCTTAAGATAGTGTAACACCCCATAAGCTCCTTATAGATGAGAGTTTCTAGGATCATGCATGAATAGGTTGGGTATGTGCAAGATATACGAGTTTCCCCACTAATCTGTGGAACATCTTTTTATCAATGTTGGCTCCTCTTTAGCTTTTGTAAGTTTTTGATTTAGATCCATTGGAGTAGAGACCGGTTTACATCTTATCATTCCCGTTTCCTTCAAGAGATGAAGCACATATTTTTGTTGTGATATGAAAATTCCTTTAGTCGAGTAAGCTAACCTAATACCAAGAAAATACTTCAATTTCCTAAGCTCTTTTAATTTGAATTCTTTGGTCAATTATTGTTTCAACTACTGCTTCTTCTCATCATTCCCAATAACAATAATGTCGTCAAGATACAGTAAGAGTGCGGTTACTCCCCTTGAGGTTAAGTGCTTAAGACTGAGCTTTAACGCTGGTCCCTTGTCTGATGTGGAGGAACTTGCCTCCATTCCTTTAGCATCAAAGAGAGTCTCCTCAAACGGTGATGTTGCCCTAATAGGAGATGTCTCCAATCTATTTTTTTAATTAATCTGTGAAATTATTATTGAAAAAATATAATATAAATTAATATTATTATTAATATAATATTATATTTGTTGATACTAAAATTGTATTTACAAAATATTAAAAATAGTGATTTAAAAATCTTTTTATATAACTCATAAAAATATAGAAAAGCATTAAAGGAATTTAGGTGAAGGAATTTAGGGATAAAGTGTAGAGTTCCTTAAAATTCAAAATTCATAGAAAAACTGATATGACAATATAAAGAATTTTCAAAGTTCCTATAGGATAAAGATGCTTTAATGAACAAAATGTGGTCACCTTGGCTTTTCTTGTAACTTGTAGTCTTCATAACTTTAGTGAACCAACTAAACCAAGCTAAAGGCAAACTTTGTTTTTGAGCTTTTCTTTTTCAAAACCTGATGGAATATTTATGTAAACTTTTTCTTCTAAGTCTCCATGGAGGAAAGCATTTTTCACATCATATTGTAGAAATGGCTAATCAAAGTGAGCTATTAAGGATAATAGGGTTCTTACGGTGTTCATTTTTACTATTAGACCAATAGTTTCTTGATAGTCAACACCATAGGTTTGAGTGTACCCTTTTGCAATTAATCTTTCTTTGTATCTCTCAAGTGTTCCATTGGTTTTGTATTTTAGAGTGTATAGCCACTTACAGTCTACTATGTTCTCTCCTTTTGGCTTATTGACAATTTCCTATATTTCATTTTTCTCCAAAGTATCCATTTCCGCTCTCATGGCATCTTTCCACTCTCTTCTTAATAATGCCTTAGATACAGTATTGGGTATGAAAATGGTATTTAGGCTTATTATTAATTTTTTTGTAGGTTAGTGACAAGTGTTTGAGTGATACATGGTTAGATATTGGATAAAGGGGTCTCTTGAGGCATTCTTTAGTTCCCTTTCAAATAGCAATAGGGAGACTATAGCTGTCTATGGATTTTTCAATTGTCTCTAATTGCAATGAAGGATTAGTTCTTATCATGGTCTCATTTTTAGAGCTTGAGAACTTGTTGCACATTTTGAATAGTTGCTTTTTTTGAATATACATGTGAAAATCTTGGAAAACCATGAGTTGCACTTATTGACTCTGAAGAAGATTTATGTTTTGAAGAAAGACTTTCTTTGATCGATTCTTATGTTGAAGGGGTCATTGGACTTATGTTGGATGAGAATTTAAAAGCAAGTGTAAGCAAGTCAAGATGGTTAAAAGGCTCAAAAGTTTCATTGTCAACATTTATTTTCTCTCCTTGAAGATGGGATTTTATGGAGTATGGCTTATTTTCAATGAAAGTGACATCAGTTGAGGTGTAAAATTTTCTTGAGGTGGGGTGATAGCATTTGTATTCTTTTTGAGTAGGTGAATAACCCAAAAACACATACTTAATTGCATGGGGATCCAACTTTCCTTTATGTTGACTATGAACATGCACAAAGGTAGTACAACCAAAGACTCTAGGTATGAGGCCACTCATGTTCTGAAATGAGGGAAAAAATTGTTCAGAATGTTTATAGGGCTTTTATTATCTAACACTTGTGAGCGTAACCTGTTTATCATGTTTGTAGCAGTAACAATGGCCTCTCTTTGGTAGGATTTAGGAACATTTCCTTGAAACAACAAGGCTTTAGTGGTGTTAAGCAAATGATTGTTTTTCCTCTCTGCTCTCGTTTTTTGCTGGGTTGTGTTAACACAAGATGATTCATGAATAATGCTTTCCTTTTGAAAATAAGGTGATAAAATTTGATTGAGTAATCTCTAGCATCGTGAGACCCGAAAGTTTTGATTTTAACGCCAAATTGATTTTGGACCATGGAATGAAAATTTAGAATGATAGTACTGACATCTAACATTTGTTTAAGTAAAAAGATCCATGTAACTTATATGTAGTCATCAATCGATAAAACAAACCATCGAGCCCTTGAAATGTTTAGTATACTTGAAGGTCTTTAAATATAACTTTAAACCAAATGAATAGGGAAATGGTTCCTTTTATTACTAATAGGAAAAAATACATGAGTATGTTTTGCTAACTCATAAGCTTTACAATGAAACTTAGAGAAATCTAATCTTTGAAAGAATTTAGGAAACAAAATTTTCAAAAATCTAAATGAAAGGTGATCTAAACTAAATGGTGAAGCCAAATAGCATCTTTATTAGAAGGACTGAGAAATGACATAGAAACATTACTCACGGTATTTTGACACAATTCAAGGTAATAGAGCTTGTTTCTTTCCTTGGTAAGTCCAATCTTCCTCCTTAAGATCTGATTGTGAAGAATACATTCGGACATAGAAAAAATGGCATGACAATTTAGGTCATTTGTAAGCTTTTGAATAGAGATAAGGTTGGCTGACAATTTTGGCACATGAAGAACATTTTTGAGGACAATTGAAGGGGTAATATCAGTATTTCTTAATCTAGCAACAATACCTAGGGCACCATTTGCTTCTAAAATTTTTTGATTGCTAGGGCATGGAGTATAAGAATAGAAAAAATGTGAAGAGTAGGTCATATGATTAGTGGCTCTAGAGTCAAGAATTTAAGAGGTGGTATGAGATCTGTCTAAGGATTGCATTTTATAAGAGATTAAAGATTTACCCGAGGGAGTTAATGAACTTATTTGAGAAGACTTTTCAAGAGATCTTATCAAGTTCTTCAACTTGTCAATTTTTTTTTTTATTATTGAAACCCTTTGTCTTTGAGGCTTTGTCAATCTTGATTTTCTCAATTAAGTGAGCTTGAGGTGTAGAACTATTAGTAATGGTGGAAGTAGACATGATGATAGGTTGGAAAAAATAACCCAAAAATAATTGGAAGGTGATTGTAAATTGGCGACAATTAAGGGTGCAATTAAGGCTTCTCAAATAATTATTTAAAGAAAAGTGAAGAGGAATGGCAGCAATGAAGGCTGCTCTTTGAAGAAGAAATCTCAGAAACAAGCCTTCAGGCGTGGATACCATGTAAAAAATTTTGAAGAGAAAGAAAATAATGTTTTTATTGATCAATATATTACAAGAAACATTACTATATGTAGACAATGTCTACCTAGTAGTCGAAACCATAGTTGGTACTAATCCTTACCTAACATATTATTAATTATCCTTTCTAAAAAATAAAGAGAAAAAACAAATGCTATGTACAAAAAATTACAGCTCAATGGGGACAAGCGTAATACTTACATCGATCTTTCCTAATTTAATTGAAGAAACAGCCTCATCATTGTTTCTTGAATAGAATGCTTGGATGTTGTCTTCATGGTTTGTATACATGCTGGATAAAGTCATAAATACTAAATATCAGTGTAGTTTTGGGTAAAAGTGAGTCAACCCATTACATCTGGTTGAAAGCAGTTAGGGAGATGAGGACATTACTAGAAATGGCAAAAATTGCTGCTTTACAATGTGCTATTTTCACATAGTAATAATTATTATTAAACATAGGATTGGGAAAGGACTAGATGATGATTTTTCTTCAAAATGCATCATGTGTATGAGCTGTGCTTCCCCATCTCATATCATTCATTTCGCGATTTTAAAAGTTGTTCTTAATCCCAGTCCCATGGCCAGAACATTTTCCCACCAAGCAACTTGAGATTTTGGATCTGGTGGTTAGCTTAATAGGTTGGCAATGTGACATATTTGTACTTTATATTTGGGACTTGCATTGAGATCGTTTGTAAAGTCAAGATAAGTATGAGATAGATTTGTGGCAGGAGTTGGAAGACGTCTGATCGATTGTAAGAAAAACTGTGTCATGAATTGTGCCCCACAAAAAATAGATGGGCCCTCGGCTTTACTTTTACTTTATAGCTCTTTTGACCAAGAATCCTTGATCTTAATTTTGTTTCTGGAGGTTTTGGGGGAGGAACATGAGATAAGGTCTGTAATTTGAAATGCTATTTGCTTACCTTCTAAGTGGATAAACTAGGCATAAGATTTATTCCTGATTTTAACTTTGTCCTTCTTGATGGATGCCTTTGGAAGTTTACTGATGAACAAATCTCTTTCAGTTTAGAAATATTGCCTGAAAATATGGTAAGCAAGATCTTCTCAGGGTTTCAGGTTTTTGAATGGATTAAGTGAGACTTAGTAGTGCTTGAGAGAGGATTCCCTTCTCTTTCTCGTCTCTTTCATTAATAAAATCCTGTCCTACACCTAATAAAAGAATTGGGGATTAATTCTATATCCACTATGCTTTACAATTGCTTTGAGTAGAGGATCCCAACATAGGTAAGTTTTGGGCCATGGTTATCAACAATGCACTTCTTTATGCTGGAAAATATCCGCCTACACTATGAAGGAAGGGGGGGGGTGCACCCTTTTTATTGTCTTTTGTGGAGCATTTGGAATAGGAACAAAGTGAAAAGAAGTGATGGCATGTAATATACCTTCCAACTCTCCAGGCTTATAAGAAGTTGTACCAACCCCGTGGTAGATATGCAGCTGTCTGTTTTCTATCTACATTTTTGCTGTTATTGTACATTGTTGTCATTCCAGAACTTAGGCAAATATATGGTTTTCCTGCTGGGATTTTATGATTTTCAGCTCTCTGACTTTTTTTGAACTTGTCAAACTTGTCTCCAGATTTGAGGATGATAAAAAAATTTCTGGCATATTTGAGGAATTGTGGGAAGAAAATACCAGTGGTGAGCAAATCACTCTTCAATTATACACCAGAGAAATAGTCTCTCTTATCTGTGACAACATCTCTTCTTCATCATGGGCAAGTAAAAAAATGGTAAAGTATAATCCAGTTATGCACTCTTCTTCCATCTCAGAGATACTGTGAATTCATATGTCAATAATCTTCCCAATCCTGACAGCTGATGGTCTAACATGCAGTCCGCCCAGGCAATTTGCAAGCTTAGTGAGGTTTTGGGTGAATCTCTCTCCTCTCAGTATAAACTTCTGCTCGAGTATGTTATGAAAGAAATTCCTGGTCGGCTATGGGAGGTAAATGTTTCTTTTATATGTTATTAAATGTATGTGGGTTGTATGCACAGCTAAAAGAAACAATAGCGGACGGACTGTGTAAATAACCATGACAATGTAGATATTTTAATAACAGAATTTTTCCTCCAAAAAAATTTCCCTGATGATATCCACATCACAAAATGGGAAATCTTACATAATTTCATGTAATTATTGTCACCATGCCTTAATATTTGAATAGCTGAAGGGATTGATCAAGAGTGCGAATTCAGAGAAGAAAAGGTTGGTGATTTGAAAGCAAAATATGCAAAAGAAGGTGATCAATTGTCTTTGCCATCATCGTATGTGATAACACCAATTAGATGCTGTGGTCCTTTTTTTTCCTCCTCCTCACTTTCCAAATTATTGTTTTGAGGACTTGACCTAGACTAATACATTTGGATAACTTGGAGGAGCTAGATGATTTTATAAACTTTGATGCTTGGGTTCAGCAGTTAGACATGGAAGGGTGAATATTCCAGTTGTCTTCTCAATTACTAGCGAGACATGCTTAAGTTAGTAGTGATTAACTTTTGTCCAGTGCTGACTCCTGTCCTCACAGTAGGTGGTGAACTACGAAGAGATACTGGTCACAGTGATTGCTCCATTTTTTTCTGTATGAATATGAATCCTTAGTCTTAATATGTCCAGCAATTTCCCTGTTAGTGATTTTTTAGAAATAAAATTTCCTAGTGAGAGACATGGCTATGGGATTTGAAAGGATGATGACTGCTAAAATTCAAGAGAAATGCTAGAGTGGGCAGTACTATTAGCTATAACTCTTTAGACTACACTTATTTGCTTTCTAGTTGATAGATAAATCGAACAGATTAGTTGGGTTTCCTTGGTTATGGCAACATTACTCTTCTGATGGTTCCTTGGCATAACAGGGTAAGGAGGCTCTTCTGTTTGCTATTGGTGCTCTCTCAAAGTCGTGCCACAAGGTCATTTCCGCTGAAGATCCCAATATTCCCGGCACTATCTTAAATTTACTATCTGCTGCATGTACTAAGAAGATTACAAATTATCGGGAAGCTGCACTCATTAGCCTTGACCAGGTAGAATGTTGTCCTTGGTAGTATTTCTTACCTATAATAACTTTTTAACCTGAAGGTCATGGTCTTTAGAAAATTCTTGTTTATATAGACTCTTCTGAGTTATATACATTATATACACCATATAGTATGTGGTTTTTTATGTATTCATTATTTAAACTTTTAGCATATTCCAGAAATATATTTTTCACTCCATGAATGGTCATGATTGTATAATGATAATTTTTTTCTGGGGTCTTGTCTACAGGTTGTAAAAGCCTTTGGCAACTCTGAGTTCTTCAATATGGCTTTTCCACCTTTGTTTGATATGTGGAATTCAGCTGCTTTAAAAAAGTCTGGGAAATTACCTTTAGCAAATGATGCCACCAAAGCAGGTCCATGATAATCTTAGCTTTGTGTTCTAGTTATAGAATTCCCATCCAAATTATAGAACTTCAAATATATTTATTTAATTCTATAATGTTTGCAATAGAACATGCAAAATAGAGTTGCAACTTTTTGAAACATCAGAAGTTGAGTGTATCCATCATCTTCATTATGCTGGACAATCATGGATATACGACACCATATGAGCTTGCAAAAATTTCATGCCTGGTGAAGGATTAACACTGTATTGAAAAAACATTAAAGTTTGGAGACATGCATGCTATCTTTATGCTTGCATTAGCAAAATCACACATAACATGCAGTCTTTGAGATTATCCCATGAACCTTGCTAATGAAGATGTATTCACAAGATGCTCTGACATCTGTATCACCAGATACCATGACATGAGTGTTAGCTTAGTTTACTTGATCATTGTTTATGTGTGTCATAGTTGAAGTGATTGAACTTCTAGAGATTCTTTGTCAACCTTCCTATCATTTTATGCTGCCATGCCTACTCGATCAATCTTATCTTTGTTGCTTATGCTGACATGGACATTTCATCTTTCTGATATTGAAATCTTTTCCACGTTATCCATCCTGCACCTTTTTCTTTGTAATCTCCTCTCCCATGTGGTATATATGCTTGTGTTTGGTTTCTCTTTGTTTTCTTTATGGACATAGTCTTATTAATTATATCACTTTGCCTTTGCAGAATCTGATGGGGCCAATGATTCTGCCATTCCATATGATAAAGCGTTGGACTCCATAACATCGTGTATCCATGTAGCAGAAATAGGCGATATTATTGAGCAGAAAAACAACGTGAAGCATTTGCTCGTCGATTCCCTCTCCCCTGAGTTGTCTTGGAAAGGTAGCATCCCATGTGAATGTGTTGTGTCATAGCTGTATGATTAGCTGGCTAGTGTTGATATTCATCTTTTTTTTTTTTTTAATCATTCCAGTCAAAATATCAGCCTTTTTGTTGATTAAAGAACTGTGCTCACGGTTCCATGATGTTTTGGGTGATTCTCACAAGAACTCAATAAATGACAGTGTAGCACCTTTATCTAATGAGGTAATTTTTTTTTCTTTCCTTTTTTTTTTTTTTTTTTAATTTAATGTCGCTATTAGTATGGTGATTGCATTTTTTCAACTATCTCCATACATGAAAGTTGTCTTTAGCTTACCGGCAGATAGCTTTATTTTTTATATTATTACTTCTGAAGTAGGCTATAGCTATAAAAGGATGGTTCAAATGTCATCATAGAGTATTATTTTTGAGTTTTGAAGAGAGCTTTTTTTTTTTTCCCTCTCAACATGCTGCTTTTCCTCTCTTGAGATTCATCCTATACCCAAATGGGTGAGAGAGCTTGATGTGTGCTTTGCGATATTCTTAGGGAGAGATCTTGAGTATGAATGGGTGAGGGGCTCAATGTATGCTCTTCAATGCTGTTTTATGAAAATTCTTACTGCTTTTAAAGTTTCTTGGGGAAAGATTTGGAGTATGAACTTATTTGGCTTATTTTTCTCTCTCATTGTCAGGTTTTTCAGTCAATCTCACCAAAGATAGTAGAGTGCATAAGCTCAATAAAGATTGCTCAGGTATGTCTTTTTTGTTCCTTAACCAGAAGGCAAACAGCATAACATTACAAGATATTTTCGAGCTAGTGTTAGGGCTAACATATGGCTAATGTAAAAGCTATTGCAAGGTATGCTGAAAAACTCACTCTAGAGCAGATTATATTGCTTAGTTTAGTTATTACTGGAAACTGGAACAGAATTTGACGATAGATTCTTCAAATTTTAGTTGACACAAAGCTTGATAAATCAAATTCTCTAGAAAGGCAGATAGGGTCCCATTAAGGAGTATCTTGGGGCATTCATTAAGGGCTAAAATCAGGGACTTATCATATTTTTGAAGAGTTATTGGGTGCTATCTGTAAAGTTTCTTTATCTAGCCTATTAACAAGTGCACTAGGGCCACTTATAAACATTTTCCATCCAAATATGTTTGTGTTCATATTGCAAATCTTTTGAAAAGAAAAATGTTTGTAACTGACAATCAATACCCGGTCTCATTAGTTATTCTTGGATGGACATCAGGTCTTCCCTGCTTAGCTGAGCAAGTTAGGGCATCAATTTTCATCTTGAATCATTGCTAGGAGAGTTATTCCATTCTGTTTCATTTCTTTCTTCGGCATCTTGCAACCCAACCATATAAATATGTAAATATGATAATGTAATTCTTAGAGGAATTTTAGTGCATGTGGCTTGTGTCATAAATTCTCAACATAGTTGGAATTGGTTATAACCTCACGAGGAATGAGGATAGGCAACTAAAGAATGAGATCATCCTCTTTGCATTGTTTTCTAATTATTCTTTCACATTAATTCAGATTGCTCTGAAACGATTCCTCTAAAATAATCTCTATCTTATTCCGTATTGGCCAATCTCAGGTTCACATTGGTGCTTCGGAGTGCCTCTTGGACCTTATCATGCTGTACAGAGAGATACCGGTAAGCAACAGGGCAGAACCAAGTTTTATGGCTGAACTGCTTCATCTATATGAGGTGGAAAAGAATGAAGAGGCTAAATCATTACTTAAAAAATGCATTGAATTGCTTGAAAACTTGGTGCAAGGAAACGTGAATAACTCCATGACTTAGAGAAGGGTAAAGTGGAGGTTTACCTCTGTGCAGTGCTATACTCCCATGGTTGCAATGATTTCTGGCTGTCTCTTGTGGAGCAGTCTATTATGCCTGGATACGCCTGATGACCAATATATTGATGCAGCTGAAACTGAGAAATTTTGTAGGTATCATATTTTATCATTTTCGTTGATGGAAAAAAATCTTTAGTTACTATAAGCAATTCACTGGTTTATTTTAAGCTTAAGTGATTCGAATGCAGTAAGTTTTTATTCTAGATGTTGCCACTATCTCTTTGAATATAATAATTCGTAGACATGTTTTTAGTTCTCTCTTTATTTGAATCCATAGTATACCTGCGTCCTCCGTCATGTTTTGGCCAAATCTGTGCGACTTATGTTGTTCCAGAAGCCCGGAGGAAATGCCAAATACCGATGACCCGCTCTCTCATCACCCCGCACATAGACCAAAAACAGAAAAGGGGGAAAAAAGAGAGAGGGGGAGGGGGGAGGCAGGGGTGGGGTAATTACACTTTCAATTATTAAATTTTATCTTTTTTTCTAATTGAATCCTTTATTTTTTTCTTTTGTCCTAATTCAATTCTCAAGGTTTCCTAAAGTTTGTAAAAGAGCTCTCTATTGGTAAATCATTAGTCTTTCCACTAATGGATCATTCCTTTGCAAATTTTGTAAGTTTTTTGAATTGAAATAGATAAACTAAGAGTTCAAAGACTCAATAAGAAAAAAAAAGTGATAAAGTTTGAGGACTAAAAGTCTAATATTTTTTTTTTCTTTTTCATCTTTTGTTAATTTTTCTGTCCGAAAACATGGTTTACAATTTAATGAATTTGAACAGTTAATTATGTTATTAGATGAAATGCTAGTAAAATAATTATTTATCTTATTGTGAATATAATTATTGTTTAAATTTTTTCAATTTATAAATATATAATATTATTAAATTAAATATGATAATTAATTGTATTTACTATTGTTTATTTAGTTTAGTAATTAGAATAAGTATCAAATAAGTTATACAATTAATTAACATAAATCTCTCAAAGAAATGGATTAGGTTTAAACTCTTATACTAAATTGTTGTAATATGCAATGTAGTTAGAAAAAAAAAAACTATTATTATATGTTAATTTGAAAACTAATAAAACGAAACGTGATTTGATTGAAAATGTCAAATCGGAGATTCGGTTGTTTGAAGTATTTATCATCTCAAATGGAAAAGTATATTAAAAGAACCTCAATGTTTTTACCCCCTATCTCTTTGTTTTAGGATTTTATGTTTTCGTTTTTTTTTTTTCCTTCCATTTGAAGACTTAAGTTCTTAAAAATAAGTAGGATATTTGTTTCTTGGCATTACAAGTGACATTAATAACCATGTCTAGAAAGAACATACATACATATATATATATGAATATAAAAGCATAGGTCTCAAATGGAAAACAAATAAAAATATAAATCTTTCCAATTGAGTTTTTAATTTTTTTCTTCCCTATTTTAATCCTCAAAGTTTCCAAAAGTTTGGAAAGGGGTCTTCCATTGACAGAAAAATTAATGGTTTACTAACATAAGGCTTTTTTTCAAAATTTTGGAAACTTTGAGGATTAAATTAGAAAAAGAGAAGTTTGAGAATTCAATTAGAAAAAATGAAAAAATTTGAGAATTAAGTGTAATCTCAAACCCTACACATCACCCCCAACGCCGACAACAACAACACAACAACGAGAAAAAGAAAAAGAAAAAAAAAAAAGAAGAGAAGATACCATATTGATTGTAAATTTTTAGGCAAATTGCAAGTATAATTCTTAAACCATTGGTTAGGTTCATGTGTGTCTCTTAAATTTTTAAATTATGACTTTGCCTCCCTATTATTTTTAAATGCATGTATGTTTCAAATCATTACTAACTTTTAAAAAGGTCATCATTCATAGTATGATTTTGGGGTTTAGATATTAGTTTTTTGAGAATAATTGGATTTTTGGTTTAAGGATATATTTTTTTATTGTTCATTTTTTATGTTTGTGACCATAGCAATAATGACAAATTTCTATTTATAATCATTAAAATCACGAGTTGATATAGCGAAACTTTACAAGCACATAATTTTATGAGTTTTTTTTTTTTGAATCAAAATAATTGGTGTTAACTCATGTTAAAGTCATGGGTTTATATTTGTGATTTTACGTACAATTCTATTGATTATATATGATTTTACAATTACACAATTCTACCAATTTTACATATTATCTTGATTTGGGTCTAATTAAATATCATAATTACAAGAAAGAACAAGGTTTTTATAATTTAAAACAAGACAGTTAAATTTGCTTATATAACTCAAATTGAGTAATGTGCTCATTCAAAGAGCTCTTGTCCTGGTCATGTTGGTTTTGGATATGCTATAGCGTTCGTGCTCTTGTTTGTTAATGTGTCATCATCTTGGTGCTTAGGTTAGCTGTTGTTTAGCTTGGTTAGTAGGTTCACAAGTTGGCATGGTGTGCTTTCGAGCAGTTGATGCTGTGTTAGGTAGGTCTAATGGAGGTGCTATATTAAGAGAAAGAAGAAGACAAGGGTACCTGATATCTTTTTGTTGCTAAGTTGCAATTCTTATGTCTAACTTAAGAATTGTAATTCAGCAAAATGAAGAATTGCAATTCCCTATGAAATTTGCATTACGGGTTCAAAAGTGAATGAAACCTATGATAGCAAATCATGAGAAATAAAGGGGAACAAAATACCTAGTCTCTTTAATGGACATTGAGGTGTAAGAGATACAAAGGTGAATGTGAAATTCAGGGAAAGTTGGTGCATATACAAATTTAGAATGGCATGAGAGTAAAATTCAGGATGATTTGAAGATTCATAACATTGATATTGTTAAAGATAATGTATGGATACTCTTAAATTCTAATTAAAAGACATGAATATCAATGGTAGTAGTACTAGCAACGTCATTAGAAACAATGATGATGATAATGCTTATGTGAGAACTAAGTGGTAATTTTGATGATGATAAGACAACTAATGATCAACGATTTGTTTTAATTTTGTATTTTATCATAATGATTCATGTTGTAATGTAATTTCTATTGACATTGATATTTATATTTTAATTTTTAACATAAGAATTCATACCTAACTATCCATACCATAACTTATATTATGATCAAAATTTATGATGAATTTCTTTATTTTTATAATTTATTTTTAAGTTTTTATAACTATTTATAAAACATAATTGAAGTTTTCTATAGCTAGCTTACATGTAAAAACTTACTTTTTTTATATTTCTATCTTATGGACGTTTTGATTACTCTAGTTAGAAACATATTGATGGTTTGAAGATTTCCATAAATTCATAAGTCTAACTTGGGCTGTAAATTAGGCCTTAAAAAAGAGCACTTAAGTTAGAAGGCTTTAGAGGTCGCTTTGATATTTTCACTTTGATACTCAAGTTAAGGGAGGCCTAAGTAGTAGAGATTATCTAAAGATCAACATTCAAAGTGTGTAGGGTTTAAAAGAGTGCATCGGAATTAATATGAAGATTTGTGTAGAAAATGGTTTGATGCATCTTAATAGAGGTACCCATGTGGCGTTATAGGCATGATGTGGTTTTTGGGATTTTGGTCATATGGATGGTGATTCTCTTCATTTAGTATTATTCCCTCAAGATTAAGACAAGTGGACGAAGGACCTTTCTGCTAGTAGAACTCATTTAGACAGTATGGGGGCTGTCTAGATTAGGACAGGCAAAGGGAGATGGTTGATCTTGTAGTGTACCTTAGAACTTTTGTAGGGTAAGCAAGGCTTGTTGAGTATCATATGATGTCTCTTGAGGGTCTTCTTCTACGGTAGGTAGATTGAGCTAATGCCCGATGCATCGAATAGGCTTATTAAGGCCTTATGAGTGAAATGCATATAACATTTGCACCCCACTCTTGTTGTTTATTGGTCAATAAAGAGACACAAGCTAGGTATGGCCTTCATGAGGTTAGCATGTAGATTTACTTATGAGGCTGGAACATCAATTAAGTTGTTGTAGACTTGAATGAAAGCGGTACAAGGAGTCAATGTTCGAGCAAATAAGGGGAAGGGAATCTAGTTGAGCAAATAGGTTAGTGTATTCAAACCTTACTCTATACACCCTTAAAAGGAAAAGAGAGAGAGAGTTGAGACGATGTGGTGTTTTGATGGGGTCTTGTTAAGCATTGAGATCGGTGGTCAGGACCTTGCTTTTGCTCCTTGAGATCAAGTTAGAGGAAGGGACATGCCTTACTCTTTTTGTTGTAATTGTTAGGCTTTCATAGACAGCTGTTGTTAGGTGTTTTGGACTTGATCCTGCCTTTTCGCATTATAAGAGTTTTTTTTTTTTTAATTTCTAGATAGGCATAAATGATTTTACTTCAAGTGTTTGCTTTTAAGCTTTGAATGGCATTGACCATTAACGGTGCGCTCTTATCCATCAAGAGAGGCAGTGATTTAGGTGTAGTTTTCAACCATACTTTCTATTCCTTTTGGTTTGTTTGATACTGTGCTTTACTAAGTGTATGATTAGGGGATATTTTGTGTGTTCTAGAGTTCTATGGTCATAAAGATATTCTGCTACATTGTAGGGACTTTTTAGAATGCCCTCTTAAATGGCCTTTACTATGGTTTGGCAATTTTAAGGGATTTTGTGTTCTATAAAGAGGGCTCTTATTCTTTTGTAAGCATCATTTGCTTTAAATTCACTTGAAAATACTCTTGAGAATTTCCTTCTTTTGACTTTATGCACGGATTCTCTTTTTCATAAATATCTTTTTTATTCTTCTTTCAAAACCATTTCCAATCTTGGCAAAGCCTTGTCTTGTTGTGACTGATAGAGAATATTTGACCTTCCTTTCTTTCTTTCTTGTCAAAAGGAAGGGAAATGAGTAAAATGTCACCTTCTTTCCTTCTTCTTATTGTTTGTAGCTAATGTAGAATCTTGAATGTGATACTTCCCCCTTAAGGTGGTGGCTTTAATAGTGCTCATCTCTTGGATTAGGGAAGTCAAAGAGGTGCTTAAAGATAATTACAAGTGGGTGAGGGTGGACTTTGGTTATGTCATGTTCCCAATAAGTCTTCTATGTTCAACTTACTTAGAAGACTCATATGTTGGCTTATTGCTATTGCCTTTGTATAAGTCCTACAATCAGTCACTTAGGGTTTCGATCGGCTGAAAGATCCGATCAAACCTAAATTATAAGTAAAGCTAGAAATATTACTTAGAAGACTCATATGTTGGCTTATTGCTATTGCCTTTGTATAAGTCCTACAATCAGTCACTTAGGATTTCGATCGGCTGAAAGATCCGATCAAACCTAAATTATAAGTAAAGCTAGAAATATTAGTAAAAATAATCCTGTAAGTTCGAATTTAAGAAAATAAGCAATAAAATAAAAAAAAATATAAAAGTTTCAAATTTTAAGTATATAATTCGTTATTTATAAAAAATGTGTAAAATGCATTCTGATAATTAACAAATCGCTATAGATAAATTACATGTATATTAAAAATTATAGAATTACCTAAATAATATTGAGGAATATTTATTTATACTATATATGAATTTACATGTAGGTAGAAATACGCGTAATTACTTAAAATATGTTAAATAAGCTAAAATAATACTAAATAATTAAAGAAAATTCATAATTAATTAATAAAAAATAAGGAATGATCTAGATTTGGGTCGTGGCAGCTGGGAAAAATAATAAAAAAAATTAGCCAATTAAATTAGAACAACATAAAAGTCAAATTGGAAGAAGATAAGGCAATTGTCTAATCAAATTAATACACAATAATTTCCCTAAAACTCTATAAATACTCTAAATTTTTTAGAAGCTCATTTGGTCAGTTTGGAGAGTGAGAAAAATAGAGAGAGGCAAAATTGAGAAAAAAATTAGGGTTAGAAAAAAAAAAGAAAAGAAAATTGTGTAGTTAAGGATTGTAAGGAGAACCTAGACTCGACGAGTAGTTGGGAGTAGACGGCCACTATCACCACATGGTAGTGGCAGTGCCCAAGTGGGCCGATACACCCATGATCATCGACGGTAGCCGGAGCTACTCGAATCGGTGAGTTCGATTTCTAGCCCGATTTTGTGTAATTTTGTAAAAATAGTAAATATTCTTAGAAAATTATGAATTTTGTTATTCTGAAATATTTTTGTATGTAGTTTTTATGAAAAATATTATTTTGATGAAAATATGTCCTGTGACATATGGTCCTTAAGAAATCATGCAAAATTGAGCATGTTTTGATTTAGAAATAAATGACCTTAGGAGTGTAATTTTAAGCCAAAAATTTTTATGTAGACTACTTAAATAATATAGAACAATGCTATGAAGCCTGTTTTCAAAAATTAATTTTCAAAAATTTTAGATAGTTTTTAGGCCTTAAAATGAGACATAAAATGGGTAATTTAAGATTAATTAAGTAATTAAATGACTAATTATTGATTTAGTGAATAATTATATATTTTAGAATATTGAAATCTGATGAAGTATGATACTTGTAGCATTTAGGGTGTTAGATATAATCAATAGGTTAATTATGTGGTAAATAAGTAATAAGGAAAAATAGTACATTTTAAGTTAATTTTGTAAATTAAGGAAATTAGGTGTAAATTTTGATTTAGGATGAATTTAGATATTTTGAAATGATAATGATGTTGAGAGATGATAATTAGAGTAATAAAAATATTAGATGTGTATTATGTACATAATAATTAATAGTACATAATACACAATTATTAGAAATATAAAAAATAGAAGATATTAGAATAAAAATTGATATTATATAAATAATAGGGATATATAATAAATCTAATAGAAAACTTAAATTTATGTAATTATATGAAAAATATAAAAAATTCTCACATCAGGAGTAAATTTGGTATACTAATAAGGATTTAAGTATACCGGGTTGAATAAAATACTAACTAGGGGCAATGATGGTAATTAGGATATCTGGAAGTAATGTGATTAATTTCACATTATGGTTGAAACAAATTTCTAGAGTTTGGGTATAAAATAGCATTTAGAAATCTATACGGAAACTGAACTCGAACCTAACCTCAAACCTAGAATAATTGTAAAAGATTTGATAACCTAAATAACTGAATATATTAAACCCTAAAGAAAATATAACAATAAGCGTTATAGGATAAAACTAACTTAATATAGTTATATGAAAAACTGAAACCACGTTTGTGTTATAGGGATGTCGGCGATGGCTTGAGTGAGTTGGACCTCGAGTGAGCGACCGAGGAGTCCAGGTAAGTTGGGATTAATACGTTGTTGTATTTTGGAGGCTTGAGATTATACTTGATTGTGTTTGTTAGATAGTTGGTTGTGTACGTTAGATAGTTGGTTGTATGCATGTGCTTGATTTTGAGTAATGCTATGATTCTGTTTGTTGTTCTGACTTGTATTGTATGATTTGTACGAAATTATTGATCACCCTAAATTAGACCTAATCAAATATACAACTTGTAATCATAATCGGACTTGTATGGCAACCCATTAGGGGAAACCTAGGATTCTCCGGTTAAATACCGACCCTTTCGAAAGGGATGGTACAGGATTGCATAATGGTCACTTCTTCATCCTTAGTTGAACTAAGTGACAGGAGAGGAGGTTGTGATGAGGGTGAAGTCAATGGTTCGAAGGTAGTTGTAAGCTCCACAACTAACTATTCGAGGTTTCGATCAGTTGAAAAACTCGATCGAACTTAAATTATAAAGTAAAGCTAGAAATATTAGTAAAAATGACTCCGTAAACTTGAATTTAAAAAAATAAGTAATAAAATAAAAGACTATAAAAATTTCAAATTTTAAGCATATAACGCATCATTTATCGAAAATGCGTAAAATGCATTTCGATAATTGACGAATCGCTAGAGATAAATTATATGTATACTAAAAATCATAAAATGACCTAAATAATATTTATGAATACTTCTTTATACTATATATGAATTTACATGTAAGTATAAATACGCATAATTACATAAAATATGCGAAATGTGCTAAAATAATACTAAATACTTAAAGAAAATTCATAATCAATTAAGGAAAAATAAATAAAAATCAAGAAAAATCATGAATGATCCAGAATTGGGTCATGGCAGCTGGGAAAAATAAGAAAAAATTCGGCCAATTAAATTAAGACAACGTAAAAGCCAAAAATCAAGGGATAAGGCAATTGTCGTATCCTATTTAATGCACAATAAATCCCCTAAAGCCCTATAAATAGCGGGAAAAATCACAGAGCTCATTTGGGCAGTTTGGAATGTAAGAAAAATAGAGAGAGATGAAAATTGAGAGAAAAATCCGAGTTAGAAAAAAAAATAGGAAAAACTGTGCAATTAGGGCCTTTAAAGGGAACCACCACCGGACGAGCAGCTGGATGTGGACTGCCACCAGCACCACATGGTAGTGGCAGCGCCCAGGCTGGCCGACGGTGGCCAGAGCCATCCAAATCGGTGAGTCCGATTTCCTGCCCGATTCTTGTGTAATTTTGTAAAAATAGTAAATATTATTAAAAAATTATGAATTTTGTTATTTTGGGATATTTTTGTATGTATCTTTTAGGAAAAATATTATTTTCATGAAAATATGTCTCGTAATATATGGTCCTTAAGAAATCATGCAAAACCGAACATAATTCGATTTAGAAATAAATGACCTTAGGAGTGTAGTTTCAAGCCCAAATTTTTTTTGTAGATTACTTAGATGATATAGAATAGGGCTATGAAGCCCGTTTTCAAAAATTAATTTTCTAAATTTTTAGATAATTTTTAGGCCCTAAAATGAGGCATAAAATGGGTAATTTAGGGTTAATTAAGCAATTAAATGGTTAATTACTGATTTAGTGAATAAGTATATGTTTTAGGATGTTAAAATCTGATGGAGTATGATGCTTGTAGCATTTAGGGTGTTAGATGTAATTATTAGGTTAATTATGTAGTAAATGATTAATAAGGAAAAATAGTTAACTTTAAGTTAATTTTGTAAATTAGGAAAATTAGGAGTAAAATCCGATTTAGGATGAATTTAGACATTTTGAAATGATAATTGATGTTTAGGGATGGTAATTAAAGTGATAGAAATATTAGAAGTGCATTATGTATATAATAGGCAATAATGCATAATATGTAATTTTTGAAAATATAATAAATAGAAAATATTAGGATAAAAATTGATATTATATAAATAATAAGGATATATAATAAATCTGATAAGAAACTTGAATTTATGTAATTATATGAAAAATGTAAAAATTTCTTACATCAGAAGTAAATTCGGTACACTAATAAGGATATAAGTGTACCGGGTGAAATAAAATACTGACTAGGGGTAATAATGACATTTAGGAGATCGGAAAGTAATGTGATTAATTTCACATTATGAGTTGAAACGAATTTCTAGGGTTGAAATATAAAACATTACTTAGAAATCAAACTAGAACCTAATTTAGAAATTGATGTGGAAACCGAACCCGAACCTGAACCTAACCCCAAACCTAGAATAATTATAAAAGACTTAAGACCTAGAGAATTAGGCATGTTAAACCCTAAACAAAACCTAACAATAAGTGTTATAGGATAAAATGAACTTATAATAGTTATATGAAAAGCTGAAACCACGTTTGTGTTATAAGGATGATCGGCGATGGCCTGATCAAATCAGATCTCGAGTGAGTGGGCCAGGAGTCGACGTAAGTTGGGATTAATACGATGCTGTATTTTGGAGGCTTAAGATTATGCTTGGTTGTGCTTGTTAGATAGTTGAATGCGTACATGTGCTTGATTATGGGTGATACTATGATTCTATTTGTTGCTCTGGCATGTATTGTATGATTTGTATGAAATGATTGATCACCCTAAACTGGATTTAATCAAATATACGACCAGTAATCATAATCGGACATGCATGGCAACCCGTTAGGGGAACTTAAACTCTCCGGCCAAATACCGACCCCTTCGAAAGGGATAGCGCAGGATTGTAATTGGTCCCTTCTTCATCCTTAGCCGAACTAAGTGACAGGGGAGGAGGTCGCGGCGAGGGTGAAGTCAGTGGTTCGAAGGTAGTCGCGGGAGGAGCGAGGTCTCCATTGCATAAGCCTGGGTTTGGTCGTGAGCTGTTGCATTAATGGCAACTCCTCAACCTGAATTAGAGCGGGTGCAATTTCTCTAATCTCACGACGGGCTGGACAACGTCGTACGATGGCATTTTCTTGCACATGCATAGCACCTAATAAGTTGATTGGGAACCTTGTTGTGTTTATGGTATAGTTTTAAGTCCTCCATCCTAACTTACTGAGCTGTGGTTGCTCACATCCCTATAGACGTCGTGTAGGTGCTGGCTAAGAAGCGGCAAACAACTACTCTGAAGCTAGCAACTGCTGGATCCTGGGGAGTGAGGAAAAATATTGAAGAATCAACACATATGTTATTACTTTTCATTTCTGATTAATGTAATTACCGAATTATAGTGATTATATATAACTTGTCTCACTTTTTTAGGTAAATGAATTATTTAAATTACAAACTGTTTACTTCAAAGTAGGTTAGTCGTGGATGCCTTGTGTAGATCAGGTCCAAGATAACGGTTGTAAGGCCAACTTCTATCTTAGGATGGCTTATACGGTAGGACTGTTATGACTCTACCGCTTCAAGGCATGGGTTTGGTCATGAGCTATTGTATTAACGATAACTCTTCAACCCGGATTAGAGCGGGTGTAATTTTTCTAATCTCACGATGGGCCGAGCAACGTCATGCGATGTCATTTGCTTGAACATGCATTGTACCTAATAAGTTGGTTGATAACCTTGTTATGTTTATGGTATAGTTTTAAGTCCTCTATCATAACTTACTGAGCTGTAGTTGCTCACATCCCTATAGACGTCGTGCAGGTGCTGGCTAAGAAGCGGCAAACAACTACTCTGAAGCTAGCAACTGCTGGATCCTGGGGAGTGAGGAAAAATATTGAAGAATCAACACATATGTTATTACTTTTCATTTCTGATTAATGTAATTACCGAATTATAGTGATTATATATAACTTGTCTCACTTTTTTAGGTAAATGAATTATTTAAATTACAAACTGTTTACTTCAAAGTAGGTTAGTCGTGGATGCCTTGTGTAAATCAAGTCCAAGATAGCGGTTGTAAGGCCAACTTCTATCTGAGGATGGTTTACACGGCGGGGCTGTTACGACTCTGCCGCTTTGGGGCGTGACAGTTCTTAATTAGTATCAGAGCAAAGTTCTACTGAACTCGCTTTGAAATGAACAATTAAAAGAGTCAGACATCTTAGGTGTACATTGAGAGTGGGTAGAAATAAAGGGATATTACAATATCGTACTACAAATTATAGGATAAGTAGCTATAACACTACATTGAGATAGGCGGTAATCAAATTTAGCTCTAGTGATGAGATCATATGGAGAAATAGGTGATTAGTTGAGGTGATTCAAGTGGAATGAAGGAGAATCCCTGATTTAATCTAGAATTGAGATGTGGAGAACAATATTATAATTCGTTAGTTAGGATATGTTAATCTTATGAACGGAATTACTGAGGAGTTTGATAATGGAGTTGTGTGGAAATTGATGAGAAGTGATGAGATTTATGGACAATAACGGAGATCAATCTGAGTTTTGGCATAATGGAGATCATATGATATGACTTATTGAATAAGAATGGTTTAGAAGTGAAAGATTGTAACTCAGGCGATGCTAGTAAGATATGTGTAGTAACTATAGAAGAGAAATACCTTATTCTGCTAATATGATTTATACTGCAACTAGCACATTATGTATCTTTAGATGATTAACCGCAAAGATTTATTGAATGGCTTTCACATTTTCCTGGATCAGTTGGAGTAGGTTAAGATCATATACAATATGAGAAGATAATATATGAGATGATGATTGATAATAGTATTGAGGAGTTTAGTAACGATAAGGTATTAGGATGATTACTCTTTCTGATTTTCCTATTGCAGTATAATGTCCTGAATCATCAAATGGAAATGATACTCAATGAATGAGAAGATAAATGCGGTGGAAATTTGAATGATGAATACAATGTACTAGTTGGTTATATATTTTGTCAGGAATTAGGATTGATCATATGATCGGTTATTCATATAAGTCCTATTGATCTTTTAATAGATATAGTTGTGCTCATTGATGGATGTGCATCCTTGGGATATGTACATATGCTATAATGTATTACACACTTGTGAGTAAGAATGTAAAAAGAGATTGAATGCATCTTGGGTGACCGATTTTGGAAGTGGTTTGTATATTTAAGAATTGGTGGTTTATTGAAGTGATCTAAATTGAAGGAAGAAGAATCTTTGAGTTAATACTGATTATTAGGATATGTTAATGTTGTGGAGGAAATTCCTAAGAAGTTGTTGATGAATTTGTATTGTAATCGGTGAGATATGATGAGGTGACGAGACTCATGAATAATAGTGGAAATCAATTTAAGTTTAGGAATAAGAGAGATATGGTGATATGCACTAAAAATTAAGGTGAATCCGAAACTTATAGGATTTCTGAGATAATCTCAGCTTTGGTGCTTAGTATAAATATGAGGTAGTATAATCTGAAGTGAAATAAAGCATGGTATGGAAACGAATTTTAAGAAGACAAAACATTGAAAGAGAAAAGTTAGAAACTGATTCAGAAATGAATCAGAACTTATACTAGAGGTATAATCAACACTTAATTCAAGCGTAAACCTTATATAAAATGAAAATGCAGTATAGGAGATGACAGATGATGACAATAATAAGGAGTGATAATGATAAGGTATATAAAGTGAACGTTATTTCTGATTTTTCTATGGAAGTATAAAGTACAAAATCAACAAGTGGAAATGATATTGAATTAATTAGAAGACAAATGTAGTGGAAGTCTTTTGAATGAACAATTGTTATAAGTAATTTGAATTATGGCTATGGTATGATAGCTGATCATGTTTTTCGGAGAATTAGAATTGATTCTACGTTAGTTATTCGTATATGTGGATGTCCTTACGATTTCTTAATGGATGTACTTGTATTTCTTGATGAAAGAGTATTCTGTTGGACATGTGCAAATGCAATGATGATTGACATATTTATAGCTAGGAGTGTGAAAAGATCAAATGTATTTTGGTAGTCAATCTTGGAAGTCTTCTATATGTGTAAGAACAGTAAGAGGAATAGTGCTATAAGGCTACAATCAGATTAAGAATTCTTAGACCTTTAGTATATCATAAATTAGAGAATTCTAGTATGGAGTGATAATTAAGTGTGAGTGAAGCCAAATAAATATGAAATGGATAATGAAATCTTTACGTAGTGCTGAGACAGGTGGAGTTATATCATTATATGGTATTTATAATTGGTTATAGGAGATGGATAGTTATTAAATGGTACATGAGAAATGAAGTATGACTGTCAAGTAAACTATAAACGAATATGTATCTAAGCACCCTCAAATAGTAGTAGGATGAGTAACAAGTGACGGTGGAGATGGAACTAAAGTAACAAGTAAGAGGTGATTAAGACTTTTGATCAACAGTTACTTTGGTAGTTTAAGGATCAATCTGGAAAGGTATAACTCTCTAGAAAGTAAATTTTATGAGATAATTACCTATTAGTAAACTAATTCTGATAAGGAATGTTGATCACGGATAATATATAAGGATTCGAGCTTAAAGAAGTTAGGAGATAAGTAGTGATTTCAGCGAAGGATTTTCAATTGATCTTAATTGAATAATAATATGCGAACAAAAGGATTGGTTGATGAGTACCCTAACTGTAGAATATACAAATGGATGAAATGCAAGTATAATGATCATATTAAGGTATTCATTCCCTATAAGTTGGAAATTAGTAAATGGAAAAGGATTTAAGGTGATTAAGGTTATTGTTATCTATTAGTTAGAATTTATAGTGGACGAAGGATATTAATCCATAGAATCGTAAGATATAATGAAAATGAAATTTAAAAAGAAAGTTACTGATGATTGATTATGAGACGTTTGTTGATATCTAGAAAGAAGAGACTAAAGAAAATACTAATAAGTACTGAATCTACTAGTAAGATATAAAGGTTCGAATGTATTTCCAAAGATTATTTTGTAGATATTTGAATTTCATAATTAAGTTAATCAAGAATCAAATCTATGATTGAACTCTATATTGGATGTTGTAAAGGAGACTTTAAGAGTTAGAGAGTGACTGTAAATTTCTAGAATAATATTGGATTGGAATGATACCAAGATAGATTTATGCATAAATTGTCTTCACAAAATTGGGAAAAACAAATGCATGCCAACTATATACGAAAACTTTTGTCGAGATATCTGTCAATAGTATTTTGATATACAAATTATCTGTGGATAATATTATTGAAGTTGAGTGATCATAAGTAGTATATTGAAATGGAAGACATGTGATTTTTAGAGGAGATAATACGTTTTCATTAAACTCGTTATATTTGGAGAAGGTATTTCGGTGGATATTAAAAACGTAGAATTGGTGATTAGAGGAAAAATCTATTAAGGTAATCCAGTATACGGAGAAGCTATGAAGCTACAATGTACTTCATATTAGCAATTGGAATAGGCAATCCAACAAAGACACGGCAAATCTAAAATTGTCAAACTGTTGTTGTTGAGTCTCATCTCATGATCATTCTATCTGTGTATCCTGTCATGTCGTGTCTGGTCCGGTAATAATCTCAAGATTGTCTCTTTTACTGAGTTTATCAGTCAACAGTCGTATTCATCCTTCTCAAGTTAAGTCAAGTCAAGTCAAATTAAGTTGTTAACCATCTCATTTGAATTCGAGATGGAAAAGCGTCGAGATTTGCCAAATTTGCTTCTATTGATCCTATGCTAAGCTGTATGAAGAACAAATGAGAAGCTATGACAATAGTATAATCATTTTGAGTAAAAGATTATGGATGAGAGGAAAGGTGGTGATATAAAGTGAATTTAGAACCACAAATAAAACTTAAGAAACAATCAAACAAGGAATAAATGGACAATAAACTAATAAGAAAAATTTACAAGGTCATAAAGCTAAGTTATAAGATAGTACAATAAGATTAGAGGAGTACGATGATGAAATAAGCCATGGGTAATACTAAGATAAGGAATGCAAAGGAAGGGGAATTAAGAGATCGAGCAAAGGTCTAAGTAAGGAAGAAAGAGAATGTTAATTAGAAAACAATTCAGAAACTTAATTAGAAGATTATACAGAAGTTTCATTTGATGATAGCTCAATAGAATGGAAGATGGGTTTTAAGGTTATGAAGTAACTCACAAAAATACTGGATAATCAAGTTCAGAAGTTCAAGAGTTGAGACACAGAATAGGTAAAGATACGACCGGATGAAGATCTAGACTTAGAAACTAAAGTAGAACTTAATGTAGTGAAGACAAAGCATTACCTATTATTTCTTCGATTTTTAGAGTAATAATAATATATAAACCATCAATCCTAGCAAGTAAGCAATACATAGGTATACAGTAGTTTCGAGGACGAAACTATTTTAAAGGGGGGTAGAATGTAAGCCCCACAACTAACCATTCGAGGTTTCGATCAGTTGAAAGACTCGATCGAACCTAAATTATAAAGTAAAGCTAGAAACATTAGTAAAAATGACCCCGTAAACTTGAATTTAAGAAAATAAGTGATTGAGAACCTTGTTATGTTTATGGTATAGTTTTAAGTCCTCCATCCTAACTTACTGAGCTGTGGTTGCTCACATCCCTATAGACGTTGTGCAGGTACTGGCTAAGAAGCGGCAAACAACTACTTTGAAGCTAGCAACTGCTGGATCCTGGGGAGTGAGGAAAAACATTGAAGAATCAACACATATGTTATTACTTTTCATTTCTGATTAATGTAATAACTGAATTATAGTGATTATATATAACTTGTCTCACTTTTTTAGGTAAATGAATTATTTAAATTACAAACTATTTACTTCAAAGTGGGTTAGTCGTGGACGCCTTGTGTAGATCAGGTCAAAGATAACGGTTGTAAGGCCAACTTCTATCTTAGGATGGCTTACACGGTAGGACTGTTATGACTCTACCGCTTCAAGGCATGGGTTTGGTCATGAGCTATTGTATTAACGATAACTCTTCAACCCGGATTAGAGCGGGTGTAATTTTTCTAATCTCACGATGGGCCGAGCAACGTCATGCGATGTCATTTGCTTGAACATGCATTGTACCTAATAAGTTGGTTGATAACCTTGTTATGTTTATGGTATAGTTTTAAGTCTTCTATCATAACTTACTGAGCTGTAGTTACTCACATCCCTATAGACGTCGTGCAGGTGCTGGCTAAGAAGCGGCTTACAACTACTCTGAAGCTAGCAACTGTTGAATCCTGGAGAGTGAGGAAAAATATTTGAAGAACAAACATATATTTTTAAGGTCTAAGCCTTTCTTTTAGAATTTTTCATTTATGAATAATGTAATAACTAAGAAATAGATATGGTGAAACATTGTAAACGTTAATTGTAATAATTGAATTATATTGTATATATATATTTTCTCACTTTTTTAGGTAAATGATTTATTTAAATTACAAACTATTTACTTCAAAGCAGGTTAATCGTGAACGCCTTGTGTAGATTAGGTCTAAGATAGTAGTTGTAAGGCCAACTTCTATCTTAGAATGGTTTACACGGCGGGGCTGTTACGACTCTACCGCTTCGGGGTGTGACACTTTGTATGAGTCATTTATGCTCATAGTTTAGACTTCCTTTTTATGGGAATATCGAATATAAAGGGTGGTGGGCTAAGCAATCCCTCAAGCTACCTATTGCAAAGGTAGTGCATCGTACCCTTCCTAGCGTAAGAAGTAAGGTAAATGAAGGATGAAGGCAATAAAGGGTGGAACTTAGGGAGATGGAGAACTTAGACGGTCTAAGCGCTGCCTTAATGGCCATTTGCCAAATGTTACTTGTAAGTTGAACTTGTCAAGAAAGCAAGGAGAGAGATCTTCTCTCTCAAAGAGGATAAGGGCGTATCTTTGTAGCGGCTTCTTCCTCCCTAAATAGAGAGAGAGGGTACTAAAGCGTTGTCATCTCAACCTTTATAGCCATAATCAAGAAAATTGCTAATTTAAGTTGTTAGGTTTGAAGGTTCATAGTAGTGTTCCTCTTTTTCCCTCTCCTATCCTTTTGGTGTACGTCTATAGTAGGTAGCTAACTTCCAATTTGTATCTTCCTAAATTTTTCCTTTATTCCCTTTAGATAGGCACTAATCTTGAACTTGTTACATAGACATTATGGAAAGAATTGGATGCCAATTTATGATCTATAATATTTTCATTTCTTGTAATATACTATGCCAATATACTGACCTTCACTTTCTAAGTATTGTTGGACAGTCTAAGTAATGAAAGGACTTTGCTTCTTAAGTATTTGCTTTCTTCTTTTTGTTTTGGTGTTGTTCATCTTCTTGTCTAATTTGCTTTTACTTTATTATTGCATTCATACTTAGTTGCAACTAGGGAATTGGCTTATGTGAGCATGATTCTTTGTTAGGATGTTTATGTAACGTTATGACCATAGATCCTTCTCCCCATGGGGTCCATTTGTTGTTAGATGCTTAATCTGTGATCTAGACTTCCCAATTTGTAAATGTAAGATATGAGCTTGGTCGACGAGCACTCCTAGGAGTTGAGGTCCAGTTAAAGAGGCTCCTTTTCCATTCACCTATTGAAATGCGAGGGTTTTTTCATTCACCTATCAAAGGCAGGGGTACTTTGTTCACCTTTTGTTAAGGTAGGGTAGTCCCATTTACCTTGCTCTTAGTGGGGGTTATTCTTGTTCAAATATTATTGGGTGAAGTATACCTAATTCACCCGCTAATAGGCATAAGTTGCATCATTCACTTGTTGTTAAGTAGAAGCAAAAGTTGACTTGTTGGCTATTGCAAGGAAATCATGTTTGATCATAGCAAAGTTTTACCTATAAGTTGCTAAAGAGCAACTAGGTTAACATGTCAATTAACCTAACTTGTGGGTTGTTTAAGAGCAACAAAGTCATGTATTGTTACAAGCTATGTCGGAGATATCATGTAAACTTGGGATATCTACTTATAGAAACTTCATACGACTTATGTACAATGTCTAAATCATGAGGAGAGAGGAAAAGGGCCCCTCATAGGAGAGACATCATACATTTATTCATAGTATAGCCTTAAGTTGTCTACATTCTAAGCTATTGGGATGGGGTGACCATCAAGCCTTTCTAAGTGGTAGTTACCGCACCATACTTCTTAAACAATTCTAATAAGGTCTTCTTAGTTTATTATGAACTTGCCTTGGGCTTCCTTAGACCCAATTACCTTTAATTTATGGGAGATTGTATTGTTTAGTCTAAAGACCTTGTGCTTAACCTTTTCATTGTAGTATTAGGTTACCTTTTGTTAGCAGCTAGCAGCTTGGAGACTAGCTTAATCGCTAAGTTCTTTAAGGTGTTTGAGGTTGGTATAGGGGTCTTTAGGTTAGAGGCTTGCATTTTTGTGCTCGAGATCTCAAGCTCAATTAGGGGCACCTCCTTTGTTTCGAAGGACATGTGGAATGGGCTTTCCCCAGTAGCCATTCTTGGAGTGGTGTAGTGTCCTCGGAGGATGTATGGGAGCTTATCGAGCTTTAAACCCTTAGCCTAGTTGAGCTTCTTCTTTTGGTTGTTAAGGATGAGCTTACTTGTCGCTTTAACTCATCCATTAGACTATGGAAGGGCGAAAAAAGTGTAGTGCAACTGTGTTCCTAGTTGTGAGTGAAACTTTGGAATTAGTCATTGTTGAACTGGATCCAATTGTTCAATAATTTATTGTAGGTTTCATGCTTTAGGTTTCTTAATCATAACAGTTTTTCCATGCATGTTAATAGATAATATAGATAGATAATATGGAATAGGGCTCATAGCTATCATTAGACCAATAGTATACACAAGGCATCATATTAGAGCAGGTAGCATCAGTAAAAGCAAACCATAGATAACCTTGAAGAATAATGCTTTATTAAACATGAAAAATTGTTTATCCAATAGAATTTAAGCATCTTACAAATGTCTAATAAATTGGCTTAAAACTCTTGTAGTAAGCTCTTTCTTTATTGATCTTCACTTAACTTTCCCATCTGAAGCTTTTGTTAAGTTTACTTATAAAAGAATATCTATAGGGGTGTGAGTGAAATTACGTGCTCAATAAATTGGCAAAGAATATGCATTATACATTCATAAAGCAAACAACCATGGTTTATTTAGAGTGCAATGCAACAAATAAAATGCCATCCCATGGTATTATCTAGTCTATCATGAGATTAGAGAAATTAATCCTACTCTAATTTGGATTTTGAGGAGTTTCTATAAATAACATTCTTTTACCAAACCTAAGCTTATGGAACGAACTATTGGTCTTCCTTAAACCACTTCAAACTATTCCTGAATAGCTTTTACTTGAACTACGACCTCCTTTCTAGTTAGCGTAGTTCAGTGTGGTCAAAAGAAGGTAATACTTATACCTTACCTCGCGGTCAGCATTTGGTAGGACAAAATGTAGATATGTAAAGGATGCAATGCATGACCAATTGATTAAGGCTAGTTAGTACAACCAATTCTAGGGCGATCAAGCAATATATCAAACCATAGCATAAAGTTATAGTACAACCAATTACACCAATTAAGTAGGCTTACTATTGCACGACATATCAAATAAATCTACTACATGCACACAAGCAATTCTAATTACAACCACAATAAGTATAATGGTTGACTGTTCTTTGTTACAAAAATCGTTACACCCTAAACAATGTTAAGTCGTAACAATCTGTCTTGTGTGTCAATTTTATGCTAAAAATTGTCTACTCAGTTATTAGCATAACCCTGATACATAAAGACTCATATGATAAACCACTCTAAAACATTCATAATTCTACAAATATACTATAAGGCTAAATATAGAGTATTTATAAAAGTATATAAGTATGTGACACGACTCAAAAGTAGGAACCTAACTAGATTGCCTAAATGATCTAGTTAATCCTACATTAAACAAAAAGTTCCAAAAACATAATTCTCATCAATTCAGCCTCACTCAAGCCCAAATGTACCATTTTTGCACACTTGGAGGTGATTGTCATGCAGTAAGGTTACTCAAATCTTGTAAGTAAATCTATAAGGGATAGGCAAACTACAGCTTGGGAAGGGATAGTAGGCAAAAAGTATATACAAGCGAAACAATACAACTAAGTGATCAAGTAATTATTACGTATAATGGATGAATAAGCAATGTGTCATTTGCATGATGTTATTTAGTCCATCATGGGGTCAAAGAAATTTTACCTGCTCTAACTCGGGTTGAGGCGTTGCTATATGATAGCCACAATGCCAATCATAAAAGGTCATGAGGCCCTCTTATGCCTAATTCCAAGCTTATGTAAAGGAAACTCCTACTTTGCCTAAGACTACCTTTGAACCTAATGCCCTAACCTTGCTACGATCATCTTTCCTATCTAATAGGAATTGGGCTACTAAGCCCTTGACCTGTAGCTAAGCCTAAAGATTAGAGAGATTGACGAAGTGAATCCTCTTGCTCTAGCCAACTCTTGTCGAGGTCGAGTTACTCCAAACTGGCAATCAACTCTGTATGCAGAGCTACATGATTACTCATCTTTCAGAAGTTATGTGCTAAGTTGTTGAATACCAAGAGAGCTACCAAACCTCACATATCTACTTAGCTATGTTCGAATTGTCGAATTGGTCGGCATCACCTATGCGGAGAGGCAGAAAGATAGACCCTAAACTAATCAATTGCCCTTATTCGGACAAATAATCTACTCGTACTCTTTTGTCTGCATCTTCCACCGATGTACCTCTAACACGTGTATAAGACCATGTGTAGAATCTACTATACTAATTATTGTCAATCTTGAATATTTATTTTTACTATTTTGTATTCTTGTACATTACTTTTTTAGGATAATACCTTTTTTGTCTTTCTCCTTTTAGGCAAATTACCTTAACTTATTGGGTATAAATGTCCTTGTATTTGTAGCTATAAGGCATCAAACTTTCATCAATACAAATTGAATATTCCTCCTTTATGTAAACACTGTTGTTTACTTTCATTTCATTCTTATCCTAACCTTTGAGCAAGGTTGAGTGACAATTAACCTCACCAAACCAATTCGTATGTTATATTAGATTGTGTCGTGAGTCCTCAGAAGTTCCATTGGTGCATCATATCTTTTGGAGTTGTTCGCAGGTTTTGCTTACTTTTCATTCACTTTTTTATTCCTTCGCACATTTCCGCATCATCTATTTAAGCTTTTAGTAAGTTTGAACCCATCTAACGACCAATCTTATTTGTTCTTGGATATGGTTCGCATCGCTATCACTTTATTTGACCAAGGATGGGGAAGGCTAATTCACTGCAACTTTGTTGAAGGCATCGGAATTTAGCTGGAGAACCCTATTCGTCCCTTAGTAGGATGCGATGCATGTCCATTTATAATTTTAGTTCATATTTCAATTAGTTCGGTCAAGGGTGATTAACTAATTCATAACACACTAAACAAGGTCAATTGACACAGTAAGACATGTAGCTCGGCTATCAACTAGCATCTCAGTAACCAAGTACAGGCATGGAATATACATAAATAACTACTTACAACCATAAGCAAGCATATACTTTAGTCTCCACAAATCCTACTTATTTATTCTGAAGCTTACTCCAACGGGTCTAGAATGTTAGTACTTCACTCATTTGAAAGTTCTATATATATACTAGAGTCCAGATTCAATTTTTGTAAAATTTACGAAAACGTTAGGGTTTTATTTAACTCCTTATATTATTATATTACTTGTTTGAAATACTATTTATATAGTTATTTAATAGAGTTGTTTATAAGTGTATATATCTATTTATATAAAAATATTACATATATATTTATACTTCCAAGGTATATTACTTATGTAGTAATATAAGCATACACACATATGTATATACATACTTTAAGTATTATATTCTATTACATAGGTTATACAAACTTGTTTAGCATTATTAAATATACGTAGTTCTATTATTATTTATCGTATATTGTTTTGATTGTGTTGAAACGTACCTTTTATTAGTTAAATTACATTTCAATTACGAAAAGGTCGTCATAGGAGGATATTTTCCATAATATCACGTGAAATATCTATTTTATTACTTAAAGTAATCCAGTTTTAATAAAATCAGTATTGTTGGGTTTGTGCAAACTTCATGATATGTATTACATGTTTTGAAAGATAATTCCTAAATGGTATTTCTAATCCTCACATACAATTAAAGTCATACAACAAGTGATATCATATTAATATCATAGTATATAAATAACATATACTTTTACATAATTTTAAGATAAAATATGACAAATCATATATTATCTATCTATAGTATGTATATATCATAACCTTACACATATAATATTATGAGATACAACAAAAAAAAATGAGTAATCATATCTGACCAGAGTACACATAGTCACGATTTAGTCAAATAATTAAAATATTTTAACCTATTATTACTTAAATACATATCCCAGTTACTAATTTAAGCTATTTAAATAGGAAAATCCTTAATAAATAGCATGGATCATCAAATAATTCCATGAAAATTTTATAAACTCAGAAAAATATATGAGATTTAATCAACAACTTGTTTCATGCAATCAGGTTTATCGCCTATATGAGTAATATTACATTTTTGCCCCCTAAATTATGATTAATTAGGAAAATAATATGATTTTTACACTAAATTAATTCTAACCTATTCTAACATCATTAAAAATATTCAAAATTAATTGAAACCTAATTTCATCAATTATTTTTCCTAAAATCAATTTATTTCATAAATCGCCCTATTTTTGGGGACCAAAAATATAATAAATACTAAATATATATAAAATCAAAATTGAGCTATATAGCAATAAACTAAATGTAATATGTATTCTATACAAAAAATTTGAGCTCGAGACAATATCATTTAATATATTTATTTTAAATTTCAAAATTTGGGTGAATAGTATATTTATTAAGAAAGTATAAAAAATATTCATAATTTTGAAAAAAATAAAGTTACAGCATAAAAGTACTGTAAAAATAACTAAGGAATTAATTTGTTCATAATTTTTTAGAATGATTTGATATTTTTAGAAAATTCATGAAAAACTTGGTAGAAACTTGACTAATTATTTGCTGGAGCTTTAGTGGCCAACGGATGGTGGAAGTGTGTCAGCAAGGTAACGTGTAGGGTGGATTGGTAATGGCTGGTGGGATTCGCTAATAGGTGGTTAGTAGGGTCGGGAACATAATGGGTGAAGCTTTCTACCCTGTTTTGGTTTATTTTCTAGAAATTTATCCTAATTTTTCCAAAAGTTTTCTATTACTATTCTAAGTTCCAAAATACTAAACACTAAATGTTTGAGGTCCACTGCTATTTATAAGGTTTAATGTCGGCAAAGAAGAATTTATTTACAATTTTTTAAAGTATGAGTTGTCTTAATTTTAAGAAATTAGCTTTTGATTCAGTATTTCCTAATCTAGTCTGTTGCCATAGCTATTGTCTAGAAATTTCTAGGTTGTCTCTAGCAATTTGATTGAGTTTTGATTAGGTTTTGCTTATTTTTTATTTAGTTATTAGTATTTTATATATATATTATATTTAGATTTAGTATATTTACTAACATACGTGTATATATTTTATATATGTGGTACATGTAAGTTGTAAATATGTGCATATAGTTATGTTTCTATCATATCTTTTATTTTTAAGGTATATTTTCTATTTAATCTTAATAATTTATCGCTTCTTATATATATTTTTAGGTTTTCAAGTTAATTTATGGGTATAATTATTATATATATTAGGTATATTTATAAAAATAAATATATATTCATATAGTATATTATGATATGTTATTCTCTTTTATATTTTAAATAACTTATCTCTACTTTATCGTTGCATTTTAAGTCTGGTTTTAAGGATTCTGACGAGTTTTACACTACATTGAATAATTGCATTTCTAAAATTAAAATTAGGATTTTAGCAAATTATTTTTAAAATCTAACTTTATTGAGTCATTTCAACAAACTTTTCTATCCTAACTATAAAATCTACGCTTAATCGGATAAATTTTCTCGAAAGCCTTAAATTCGCATACGGTTGCCCTAAAAGGCGATTCTAAAGGCTCACAAATAACATCATTGTGGTGAAGCAAGTAAACTTACCTTAGTTACGGAGTGCTTGCTATCCCTTATGTATTCACAAAAATCCCATAAAATATGTTAATGTTAGTTTTATAAGAGTAGTGGTAACTTAAAGGATCTACAAAAGGTTCTATATAAGGTTTTGACATAGTTTTGAGTATGGTTTTAATTTAGGGTAAATAGTTATTTAAATTGGGTTAATCCTTGTGGTTTCCATAATGTCACTTGTGGCAAGGATGGGAAAAGAGGTTTTGAAACATGTTCCTGTTTTAATGATAAAAAAAAGTACCATTTAGTTTATATGAAATCGATAATTTTGCTAGTTGGTAATCTTTTGGTTTATATTTATACTATTGTTAGTTCTCGATTTTTAAGTAAAAGGAGTTGGGTTTTAAAACTTGTGGCAAAAGATAGTCTCTCTATATAGAAAAAAGTGAAGAAATGATGACTTTTTCAAAGTTATATAACCTTATGATTATATAGGTTGTGAAAAGTGAGGGTTGAATATGTCATGGATTATAGTTGAGTTTATAAATATAAAGATGGGTTAAAAAAACGAGTAATTAAGTTTTATGTCATGGAAAAACTTATAGTGTTAGTATCTAAGAAGCCAAAATATATAGAATTTGGTATTAGCTTTTATTTTGGAAATATAATATTTAATGGAAAATCAATATTTTATTAAGAAATAAGGCAAAAAAAATTAAGAAAATTAGAAATTACTTCAATAAATAGCAACTATAGTTTCTAAAAATCTTATTGGGGATGTGAAACTATGAGAAAAGGCTTAGGGAATTTATAAGGTCAATAGATAGGGTTTTGTGAATTTTGTTCAAAATGGGTATTTACCAATATAACTAGTAGAAACTTCCAAAATATGTAAAAAATACTAAACATGTAGAATTAATTCTAGGAAAAAATATTAGGGGAATGTATGGTTATATAGTACTCATAGGTAGAAGGGCTCCTTAAAACAATAAGAATTGGAGACTCTAAAATTTTTAAAGCAAAAACCACCAAATTGGTCAAAACCATCACCTGACGGCCACCATTACCACTCCACCTTTGTCTAACCTCTTATGAGGAATATGAAGGAGCTTTAGAAATTTTCTCCTAATTTTTGGAGACTTGAGTTGACTAGTGGAAATTTTTTAAGTGAAGGGTAGTATTTATAGGTTTTTCAATAGACCCGGTTTTAATTTTTATAATTATTACATGTCTAAAAAATTCTAAAAAATTAGACACGTGTTCCTCATATTGTTACATGTCTTCCATTAAAATTTAATGATTTTTTAACAATTGTCCGATTTTTAGTGATTTTTTATTATGTGTTGGCATTATTATATAATTTTATTTTAGTTGTAAAATTATGGAAAAATTATCACATGTTCCTGACCTTAGGACATTTGTCCAACTAATTTTTCCGCATTTTTCACTACTTGTATAATTTTAGGTGAATTCTTTAAGAAGTTATCAGCATATTGCAATAATTTTTTTTTATATTTTTGAATTTTATAAATTTTTTGTTTACTTTCTTTATATGTTATTAGATATTTTTATGACATGTCATGAGTTTTTTGACATTTATAGAGTTGATTTGATAATTTTGGAGCATTTTATGGTGTTTTTACAAGGTATTTTATCATATATTATCATTTTACCCTATTATTTAATTTAGTTTCTAGAATATTCTTTACTTTTATACAGGGGAATTTCATGATGATGCTTTATATGTAAGGAACATGAGTCATTGTTATGCTTCTTACCTCTACTTATTATTTACCTTATTTTATTACTAGTTTGCTATTTACCATTGTATTTTTACTTTTTACGACTTAATTTTACTTTTAGGGGCAATTTAGTCTTTTTCTTTACTATCTATCGTGCTTATCTTATGTAAATGCTTTATGGTTAATTTCATGACTTTTATCTTATAGTAAATACTTATTTTACCTATAATTATCTTTGTTTCTTATAATCTATCTATGAAGGTAATCAAACTATATTTTAGCCTTATTAATATAATGTTGGGTTTTATAAATTTATGTTTCTTTCTCTCTTAATTTTGTAATTGAGTTATCATTTTTATAGTCTAATTAGCTTCATAAGCCCTAATTTTTTCTAATTAGTTAGTATTTTAGGTCAACTTCTACATTCTAGAGTCATTTAAGGTTATGAGGTTAGTAATTAAATTTATTTTAGGTTCGTAAGAGCCTAAGGTTTTAAGTTTGTGCCCTTATGTGTGCTTAAGTAGATTAGTGACATTACATTTTACTTCCCTTCAAAAGTTTCATCCTCGAAACTTTGAGCTATTGATGCCTTTGTACTTCGACTATGTACTTTGATTTTGATTGGAGCTTATTTTACTTGTTTCAACAGTTCCCTTTTGGGATTTGGTGCCTTCAAATCAATTGCTAAATTTAAGGAGTAAGTAGGAATGCATGTTCAAATGTTGTATTTTTTTTTTTCCTAAGAGAATTTAGGAAGTTGATCAAGAGAATTTAGGAATGAAAGATGATTAAGAACTTTGGGAAAATTGATCAAAATCACTAGTTCAATTATAATTATCGGTAGATTTCTTAAAGTTTGGTAGACAAATGAGAAGATCTAATATGGTTACCTAATGGATATCATTTAGTAGTAGTATATTGAGTTGTACAAAGATTAATGATTAGTCCTTTCGGAAAATATTTTGATTGAATTTAGGATGGTTAGCTTCTATCTAGAACTAGGGAAAGGATTTACCAGAAATAAGATGATATTTGTATTAGATACAAAGTTAGGTGGTTATAAGCTTGGTAAGATAGTTAAGTAGCTTGGATTTTCACATCAAATTACAATAAATGGAGATCAATGAGGAGGATAAAGGATCAATTGATATTTTGATTTAGAAGTTTGAAAAGGAATAGTTTTTTTATTGAGCAAGCATAGGTAAGAGGACACTTGTTTTTTTTTTTTTTTCTAAAACAAAGCTTATAAATATATTTCTACGATGACAACTTGTGTCTTGAATAAGTTGGTGTATAATAGTTAAGGGAGGCATTTTGATTATTATAAGAAGATATAATGGTTAAAGAGAACTTTTGATGAAGAAAATATACTAATGTTTAATAAGATTGTTTAATTCAAGTGCAAGGGAATGATAAACTAAGAGTTAAGGCATTTGGGATTACATTATTTTAACTGCAACAAAATTTCAATTTAGTGAAGTAACTAAGTAAATAAAAGACAGAACAAGTTTATGTGATAGAAGTCAGACTCAGAATTTTGGGGATTCCTCAAAAATCAACATCGTTTGGTTCTTTATGACCAACAAATGTATGTTAAATACAAAGAGATCTTATTTGAAGTTGTAATTCTTGTTATTACAATCAATTCAATTGTGAGTTCAAAAGTAATAGGTCCATAAAGGCTACTTGGGAAGGAGGAGAAGTATAATTTTCTTTTGAAAGAAAAATGATAGGACAATCTTAGTTGAAATAAATTATTGTTTCAAGGTTTAGGAGAAATTTGAGTTTAAAGTTAATGCAATATTGCTATTGGTACAAAAATATAACTTTTTAGAGCTTGATCAAGCAAATAGGCTTTCAACAAGAAAGGTTAGATTGCGATTGGAACATTTGGATTAGGGAAGAAGAGTTTTCTTTAAGGGGAGATTGGAAGGGATAATGAATAGCAAGAGGTTATATATATATAACTAAGATTTATTTGATTAAGTCTCAAGCAAATTCTATGTAGAGAGAAATGGAGGAATCACTTTTAAGAAAACTTAACAAGAATAAGTTGGTAATTGAAATATTTAGAATTAAATAAAATTTACAAAACATAGGAGTTGGGAGTAGTTCTCTAGTTTGGATCCTTTGAATTTGCATTAAGCTAAGGTAGTAATTAAATGGGTAGAAAAGAGATATCGAAGTTCAAGTTGGGTTAGAATTAATAAATGTCTAGAATTGAGAAGTTTCAAGATGTATGGTTAGATGAAGAAACCATGGTGTGTATTTCATGGAAGGAGAAGGAGAATATTATCTTGAGGAATGCACGTTCTAAGGATTTTCTGTTTGGTTTGAGACTCTTGGTTCAAGAGGATTAATTGTAACTTGATTGAAGTCCAAATGGTTTAGGTAGGTACTCAATTTTGTGGAACTATGATAGGTAGGACATATTATTGATATTCTACTAGTACTGTAAATACAAAACTTTTGGTTCATAGGAAATATTGATCATATGAAGGAAGAAGTTTTTAAGTGAATCGGTTTTTGAAAATATGTTTACTAAGGGAATTTCAAAATTATTAGTGAATAGGCTAAACAAAATATAGTTGAAGGGTTCACAAGGGAAAACTAAGAAAGGTATTCGTAGAAGGAACTTGATAGTGCAATAGTTGGGTGAATGCTGCATGGTAATCCAAGTGATGGAAGTTGAGTGAGATGTTCTTCTAACATTGTTTATTGAACTCTAAGCTTATTGAGAATTTTCAAAGCTGTAATTTACCTTATTCTCTACGGAGCAAGAGAAGCAAACTTGATCAACTTGTGGGGAAGACAAGGTCTCCAAAAGAAGAGCAATGCTCTAATACTAATAAGTCTAATCTTATAGTATTAGATATAAAGTAACTCTAGATCCTTAAAATCAAAAGTTTATAAGTCTTAGAACTTAACAGTTAAAACTTTTATCTTTATTTCTTAAGTTTACCTTGTTATCCACTCTCAATGTAGTCTAAGTCCTTCCATTATTCTTTAAGATTATGATACTCTGATAACACTTTAAGATTGCCATGCTTCAGGTTTCTTAATTTAACAGTCTTACAATGCATACTTAATAGATAATGATAGCATAAGGCTCATAGTTATCATTATATCGGTATTATATACAAGGTGTCAGATTAAAGTAGGCAACATTAGTGAAAGCAAACCATATATAACCTTGAAGAATAATGCTTTATTAAACATGAAAAATTGTTTGTACAATAGAATTTAAGCCTTTTACAAATGCCTAATAAATTGGCTTAGGACTCTTATAGTTAGCTCTTTCTCAATTGATCTTCATTGAACTTTTCCATCCTAAGCTTTTGTTAAGTCTACTAGCAAAAGAATATTTACAAGGGTGTAAGCAAATCCACGTACTTAATAAGTTAGTCAAAAGAAGACAATTTTAGAGAAAGGAGAAACTTTAGAATCTAAGGAAGAAATAAGTTGAACAGATGACATATGAGAACCATTTAAAAATGAGAACCTTGAACAAGAACTAGCAGTGGTTTATGAAAGGACTTGGAAATATCGAAGTCTTCACCTATAATCATTGATTATTAGGAATCTACAGCTAAGAGTAAGAACAATAAGTGCTCTATATAATTCAAAAAGTCAATTTGCTCTACTTTCTCAAATTGAACCAAAGACAATAAAAGAATCTCTAAAAGAAAAAAGCTGGATTGAGGTAATGCAAGAGGAATTGTTACAATTCAAAAGAAACTATGTTTGAAATCTTGTGGAGAGATCTAAAGACAAAACAATAATAGGAACAAAATGAGTTTTCAAGAACAAACTTAATAAGGGAAGCATAGTGAGGTATAAAGCAAGACTAGTAGCCAAAAGATATTCTCAAGAAGAAGAAATAGATTATGGAGAAACTTAAGCATCAGTAGCAATATTGGAAGTAATAAAACTTCTAATGGCCTATGAATGCTATGAAGATTTCAAATTATTCCAAATGGATGTTAAAATTGGATTTCTTAATGGCTATGTTAAGGAAGAAGTATATGTTGAATAGCCACTAGGGTTTGAGACCTTTACCACGAATATTATGTATACAAGTTAGACGAAGCTCTATATGGACTAAAGCAAGCACCTAGGGATTGTATGAAAGATTAAGCAAATTTCTAGTAAGAAAAGGATTCAATAGAAGCAAAATTGACACAACCTTATTCTCAAAATAATTTGGTGATGATATTTTAGTAGTATATGTATATGTTGATGATATAATATTTAGATCTACTAATGAAAACTTTTGTTGAGAATTTACCAAGATGATGCATGATGGGTTTGAGATGTCCATGATGGGTGAGATGACATTTTTTCTTGGTTTACAAGTTAAACAAACAAAAGATGGAATATTCATATATTAAGAAAAGTATACAAAATTTGAAACAATTCAAAATGGAGAATGCTAGAAAGGTAGCCACACCAATGACATCTTCAACAAGACATGATTCTGATGAATAAAGCAAAAAGGTAAATGAAAAACTATACATAAGTACGATTAAATCATGATTATATTTAACTGCATTTAGACCTAACGTATTATTTATTGTTTGTTTGCTTGCTACATTTAGAGAAATTCTAAAAAATCATATCTAAGAGCAATAAAAAGAATCTCTAAATATATTACCAACACAAGTAATCTAGGTGTTGGCATGCTAAGAATTCCAAATTTGATCTAACTAGTTATTTTAATGCTAATTATATTGGATGTAAGATTGATCGTAAAAATACTTGTGGAAAATGTCAATTTCTAAATGATAGATTAATTTCATGGTCATTTAAGAAACAAAACTTGGTAGTTTTATCTATTGCAGAAGTTGGATATGTTTCTATAGGAAGTTTTTATGCACAAATTTTACAACTTAAATAACAGTTAAAAGATTATGAAATAACAATTAATCACATTCCTATTGAATGTAATCTGGTAGGAATTAAGGGCCAATCATAAGATTTTGAGCATGTGACCTTATTGCCCTTATATGCCAAGAAGGAATCTACTTTAAAAGAGGAGTAGTTCCTTTAAGCCGATTCGAAAAATCTTCCTAACTCCTTCGAACTATTCATTATCTCGTAGATAGAAGAAGAAGGAGACGCTAACGCTGTAGAGCATAACTAAAGCTAACAATGAACCTACTTATTGTCGAGCTGACAAGTGTTAGTGCTCGAGCTGACTAATAGCCGAGCTAAATTACCATGCCTAAAGTGCTAAGCCCTTACTTATCGATCAACTACTTTCTAGACTCCCTATAAGTCTCTAAAATTTAGTTTAGAACAATCAAACCTAGATTTAGAACATTTAGGAAAAGTTAATCGATTGAGCTCAAACTTTGTAATTAAGATAGAAAAGTTAGATCTTGTAACACAATGAAGTTAGATTTTGGATTTAGCAATCCAAAATCTTAATTTTACCCTTAAAAATAAGATTATTTAATATAGTACTAAAGTGTTTGGAACCCCTAAAATCGAACTCGGATTATGATGAGAACTTAGAGATAAGTTAATTAAGCTATAAAATGAAATAATATAGTATAATTTACTATGTAAATATACTCATATTTTTATCAGTATATCCAATATAAATAATGATTATATCCGTAAATTAACCTTAAATTATATAATTATATATATTGTGTTGAATTCATGAAAAATAATTAAGAAACATACCTTAAAAATAAAAGATATGTTAGAAGCATTATTATATGAGTTTAAATATATGTTACATGTGATATGTATATGGATCATATACACGTATGTAACAAATAAGTGATAAATATTAATATATTATATATATAGTTATCAAATTCACTTAAAATTAACCCTAAACACATTCATTTGTAGCCGAAAAACTTAAGAGTGATGAGAAACTTTTCTAAATTCAATTGTGGCAAGCTAGGGAAGTTGAAGATTGCTGAATCAAAAGTGAATTCAATTAACAAAGACACCTCTTACTTGCATTTATGAGGGAAAAAGCAAGGAAAAAAATTAAAAGAGGGCAGCAACCGACTTTAACAAGTATGTATAGGCTTCAAAACATTAATTTACAACTTTACAAGCCAAAAACAACCAAAAGAAAAAATTAGAAAAAATCGTGGAAAAATGGAAAAAATTAAGAAAAAAAAAACAGGGGAATTTTCATGTTAGGCTAGAACCTAAATCAACCGTGAATCTGATGTAGAATCCAACCGTCCTCAAGCAGTCCAGCTATTGCCCAAGCCATCCGACAACCACCCAACCACCTCAAGCCACCATAGCATCCAAGAATAGCCATGTCGATTTCTTGCCCTGTTTTTCAATAATTCATAAAAAATATCAATTACACTGAAAAAATTATGAAAAAAATTGTTGTTAGGTTATTTCAAATATGCTTTCATATGATATTTTTATTTTAAAAAAATTTGTAATATTTAGTATACTTACTTAAGAAAGCTACTATTCACCCGAAGTTTGACTTGCAAAATAAATGTATTAAATGATATTGTTTTTAGCTCAAAATTTTTGTGTAGAATGTATATGATATATAGATAATTGTTATGTAGCTTGAATTTCGATTTGAATACTTTAAATATTTATTGTATTTTTTGGATTAAAATAGCTTGAAAATAGGTTGAAATTGTGAAATAAATAGGAAATTATGAAATTAAATGATGAAATGGACATGTACTGATTCCTGGTGAATAATGATAATGTTGGGATAGGTTGAAATCAATTTGGTGCAAAAAGGATCATGATTGGGTATTTTAGGATAATTCATGGGTAAAATCGTAAATACGAATATATAGGCGATAAATCAAAAACCTGAAAGTAAGTAATAACTAAGTTCCCCATACTTTTAGGAGTCTATATATTTTTGGGGAATTATTTGGTGACCCAAACTATTTATTATGGATTTACATAATAAAATGACTTAAGTAACAAATCGGAATATTTTTTTAGTAATAATAGGTCAAAATGTAATAAATAGTTGAATAAAAACTATGTATAAGTATACTGATCAGTTTAGATACAAAGTATATTTTTAATATAATTAATGATATTTTACTGATCGGGATACGTTAAATGTGTATTAGGGTTAGATAATACTTATATTATAGCATTATATTGATCAATAAGGTAAAATACAGTTTAATAACATAAATTATATATAATATGATAATATTTATATAAATATGTATAATTATATTAAATGTTCGAACTACTCGTTAAAAGTTATTTCTAAAAATAGAACCCATAACACGTATCGTTAGGTCTATATGAACCTAACAATACTAATTTTATTAAAATTAAATAATCTTGGGTAATATAATCTATAACTCTATAATATTTTGGAATGTACGTATTGCGGTAACTTTATCGGAATTAAAACTTGATTTAATCAATTAAAAGTACATTTCAATATGATTGAAACGATATATAATACACAATAGTATAAATTATATATATTATTAATAATTAATGACTTAACTCGGTATATAATAATAAAACTATATATTATTGTGATAACATATATATATATAACCGTTTTAGATTAAACTCTAATATTTTCGTAACTATTATGAAAACTGAATTTAGGTTTTATGTGTGTATAAGATCTCTTAGTGGTCAAATTATTGATAGCTTAAGCCTTCCGTAATGAGTGTCTGAATAAGTAAGTTGGGATTGTAGCTTTACTGTTTGTTGAGATACAGTATGAAAGTATCTGGAGATCCAAGAGTACTTCTGTTTATGTTTGTAGTTAGTTGTTCGTGCTTATGCCATATGTGTGTGCGATATTCAGTTGTGACAGGAGTTAAACTCCTTAGTGTGTTGTTCTGTATGTTCGCATTATTTCTGTATTGTATAAACTTGTTTAGTCACTCCTAATTATAACTAATAATTATTCGACTACAACAAAATCGAACATACATAACACTCATTAGGGGAAACGATTAGGAGTATTAGGTTAAATACCGACTTCCTTCGATCAAGATAGCCGAAATGGTCCTTTTTCCATCCTTAGTTGAATTAAGTGACAAATGAAGAGGTCGCGACAAGGCTAGGGGCTGTGGTTCGAAGGTAGTCACGGGAGGAAGATGTTCTCCATTACACAAGCCCGAGTTTGGTCTGATTTGAGTCATGATAAAACTCTTCAAATTAGGTTGGAGCAGATGTAATTTCTCTAACCCCACGATGGACTGGATAACATCGTGCGATATTTCACTTATTTGATTGCACTACATTTCATCATAATTAATAACCTTACTTGTGATTGTTTGGTACTCTTATAATTCTATCCTATTTACTGAGTTAGTTGTGCTCATATTCCCATAGACTCTTTTGCAGGTATTGAGTGAAAACCAGGATGTTCCGATACCATTGCCCCTAGGTTGGTATGCTGTTATTTGGGAAAGTGAGGAACGAAGAATTAATTGAACTTAGGCTTTTGACTTTTTTTTTTTTTAATTTTGAGGAAACTGACTAAGAATTCTCTAAGACACCCATTAGTTTCCTAACTTATTGTAAATGATATGCAAAACCTGTAACTTTTTGTAAACTCTTATTGTAAATTATAACTTTGAACGTGAAACGTTTATGTGAGTACTGTTGTATTATAAGACAACAGGTTATGTAGAATAGGTATTTTGTAAAGTTATACCACATGTTTGATTACTTTCAGGTATCAGAACAAATGCTTCAAGTTGGTTAAGTTATATATGTCTTATGTGGACTATATCTATGATAATAGCTATAAAGTCAGCTTTTATCTTAAGTTAGTTTACACGGTAAGACTGTTATAACTCTTCTTGTTCAGGGTGTGACACCCCTGACCTGCCAAGCTATTGAATTGAAGCTAACCTAGCTAGCTTATCTTTGCTTAGCAACTAGCTCCTATTTGGACCACTAGATCGAGAGGTTGATGCATATCTTTTTTGTTTAACATCTATATTATCCTAACAAAGGATATATATATATTTTTTGTTATTACCAATTTATCCTTTCTTTGTTATCATTTCCATTTCAAGTAGGTATCTAATTTTGTCATTAGAGAAATCCTAGGATATACCCTCATTGGGGCATATAAATACCCCATAAATGGATTAGTTGAAAATCATCATCAATACTATTCAATACAAAACTTCCCCTTTTTGCAAGTTAAGTGTTTTCTTTACTTGGTCTTCTTTACTCTTACTGATTGTGGCGAATAACTTACTTAGCTTAGACTAGTGCATCATATCTAGCAAGTTAGTTCATTTGTGTGTAGTTCTTCGGTGCATCATATTCATAGAGTTAATGTGTGGTTTTGTCCATTTATTATTTGAGCCATCTTGTAGTTCGATACACCCCCGATTCATGTGATATCGATTGTCATGAGTACCCTTCTCAGTGATTCGTATTATTCTAATGTAATTAGTATAACAAAAAATCCAATACATCATTTTATAACTAAGCATATAGATATACAACATCATTTTATTAGATATCATGTCCTAAATAAAGATATACATGTGGTACATGCTTCATTAAAAAATCAATTAGTTGATATCTTTACTAAATAGCTAGAAAAGATTCAGTTTGAATTCATAAAGAATGAATTAAGTGTTTGTTATCCTTTTAGGTAAAGACAACTATTTATAATCAACTAGATCATTTATTACCTTTTCAAATTTAACCTACCCCCAATTTCAATTTCGTAAATTGAGCACCATTTGTCCATCTCTTACACATCTCTTCAATTCTCAAAAAGTTAGAAAAATGCCCTGAAAAAGTGAAGAAAGAGTCCAAAAAGGATAAAGAGTCAAGTTCAAAGAAACCACCATCAAAAGAAGCTAAGACTAAGAAAAAACTTGTTTTTCACTCTTCAGCTACATCAAAAGGGAAATCCTCCATCTCATCCAAACCAATAAAACCTCCTGAAAACTTTGACTATTGAATAGTATCCACGGTGGACAAAGGGTGAAAGCTCTTTTGATGAAGAAGACTTTACCCTTGAATAACTTGAGGCTACAAGACAACTTCTTAACAAAATGTTAGAAGGTCAAGAGGAAACTAAAAACAATAGATGAAAAGGTTATGTGATTTCTCCTTATTATTATCATTAATAAAATGATTGTTTCATTATTATGTGTTTCAAATTTGCTATCTTCTTTGCAATATTTGTGTCAATTGTTTCTTTGCTATCTTTTAGAGCCCTCATTTGCATATATATGTTTTGATGATAACAAAAAGAGGAGAAAAATGTAAAAAATGTAACAAAATGTGGAGAAAGTATGAAAAATGATAAATGCTTGATAATTGCTTAAGAAAGAGAAAGAAAAGGGGGAGAAAGTGTGAGAAATGATAGAAAGTATAAAAAAATGTGAGAAAGTAATTATTCATTAACCAAGGGGCAGATAAATGGGAGAATAAATTAAATCTTTGAAATTTAGGCATTTTTATATTTGATTTGATTCTCTTGGATATTTCATGATTGTTGAGATATTTTTGGAAAGACAATATTTGTTATCATTGAAAAGGGGGGAGATTGTCATAACTCAAACAAAAGGTATTCTGATGATAACAAAATATGTGTTAAAACTAATGATCATGTTATTGAGTGTGCAGTTAAGAGAATAATAATTATGTAGAAAACTCAAGTTTGATCAAGTTACAAAAAGAAGTAAGATTAACTTCTGGATAGAAAAGGCAAGAACAAAATCAATCAAAACCACAAGAAGTATTATTAGTAAATGATGCAATGAGAATTATCAATAAAAGCTAATTAGTGTCTTCAGTACGGAACTCCGTTGAACTTATCAACAGAAGTTGATGAAGACATGGCAACATTAAAGATGAAGGAAGAAAATAGAACTTTGAACAAAAGGAAAAAAAAAATAAATAGAAGCTATGAATAGAAGCAAAAATTCATAAGACTGTAAAAAATACAGGACAAGTCAGTAACAAGAAGACTAAACAAAAGCATAAGACAACTATCGGAAATGAAAAAGCATATTTTTATAGGTCAAGACCCAGTACTATGGAGATAAATTTGAGTAATAAATCTAATCAAATCAAGGGATACTTTATCATAAATACGAGAAATACTGAAGAATGAAGCATTTGAAGAAGAAGAACTTTCTAGTAATACGAGACAACGATAAAGGAAATAATCGATTACACACGCAAATGACAGACAAGTGATGTAGGCAAGTACACCTATCAGTTTATAATATTGCGGATTAAGTCTAAGTGTTGATCCCTTACGGACTACTACAATACTAATACTTACTAGATTTTTATTATCTAACCGGCAAATTAAATTTCAAGAAACTTAAAGGAGTAAATCCAAATTATTGATAAAACTAAATTAAAGATTAACTAAGGTACAATTTAAGAATTTATAAGAAAACAATTTGATTAATTCAAGATTCAACATTGCATTTAGATTTTGTTTCCTTTAGATCTAACATGTGATTTTCCTAAAGATAATTTAATTTATTATTTAATTTTTCTTGACCGGGACAGTTCTCTATTAAATCTAACCACTTTCTCAAGCCAATTAACCTTAATCTTAGAATCATCTATTAAAATCTCTTTTCAATAGCATATTGCATTATTGAATAATAAATTCTCTATACTTTAATTTAAACTTCTAGAAAAATTTTACAAATTATCTCTAATCTTGCAACAATTCTCATCAATTATGCCTAGATTTAATCTTAAAAGAAATTTCTTGATTCTCTTATAAGATATTAAACTCTAGATTGCTGCTAATGGAAATAATAACTTAAATCATGAAGCAAACATAGTTGAATCAAGAAAATACTAAAGAACTAAATTAATCAATATTAATCATGTTACATGAATAGATCTAACAAAACATAAATACCAACGATCTACTCTCTATATATCACAAAATAAGAATCTAAAAATAAAGTATAGAAAATAGTAGAAAAAAGCATCATGAAATCCAAATAAAAATAAAAATTTGAAAATTTCTCTTCTCTTTGCTTTCTTAATTGTTCTTAACTTCAAAAACTCTCTCAAAATTATGCCAAAAAGTTCTTCTTTCAAGTAAATCTTAACAAGGCTTTATATATGAAGAGCTAAAAAAATAGGTCAGTTGGAAAAGATACGATTGAGAAAACATATCTTTTAGTTGTATAACAATATGTGGCTCACGTTTGTCTTTTTTTTTTTTTAAAAAAAAATAGAAGTGACATAACTGACGACATGATTGTGTCTTTTAGTTGTGTCCTAAGTTGTGACAAATGAAAATCAATTCCAATTTCACCTAAAAATGATAAAGTTGTGTCGTTCGACTGTGTTAATTTTCAAACCTTCATAACTTACTTATTTTAACTCTGATTTGAATAAAATTTATTCCTATCTTCTCGTTTTCTCACGTAGATTGTTTCAAAACCTATAATTTTTTTTTACTTAATTAAGTATTATTATCTAAAAATAAACTCAAATATTAAGGAAAATCATCGAAAATTACTAAATAAAATATGTGTAATTATGAACTCATCAACAAGAAAATTTGAGAAGACGGCAAGACCAAGATCACAAAGATTACAATGTATAGTGACTACTCAATGGTTGTTACCAAAGATAAAAGAGTTGAATGTTGAAACCATAACCATTTAAAGTGATGAAGAGACCAATAAGAAAAGAGGGAGACATAAAGAATAGAGAAGAGAAGAATAAGAGAGTATAAGTACGACAAAAATATTCTGAATACATTGAGAATTGAGCTATTTAAATATTTTTTGTGATAAAAAAGCTAAGAAAAAGTTTGTGGGAAAATACAAGTAACGACTATGATCTGTTGTCTTCTGAATATGAGTGAAATTGGGAGGAAATCTATTGTAATTATCAAAAGGAATTCCTAATCTCTTTCAAAATTAAGAAGACTATTTGAGAGAACCTATAAGGGAAACTTTATAGACTTACGATTACTTCTATAGATAGGAAGTCGAGAGGCAGGGCAAATTTATGAGTACTATGGGTGTAAGTGAACTAAGTCGATTCACAACTACTCGAGTTCAGCTTAAGCTTTACTCAAATTTGATTTAAAATCAGTTGAGTCAAACTTAAGCTTTAGAATAGTAAGTTCATCAAGCTCATAAGCTAAATCGAGCTTGGTATGGTTTTTAGTTTGTTTTTATTTTTTAAAATACAAGTGAGTTTTATTTAAGTAAAATTTATAAAAAAATTAAGCTTAATTGAGCGAATCGAACAAAACTTGAACTTACCATATATATTTTTAAGTCAAGTTTGAACTCAAAATTTAAAATTCAGTTGAACATGAGTCTAGCTCAAGTTTAATATTGTATTGGGTTAACTCAACTCGATTACACTACTAGCAAGAACTGTTGATCTTGTTGTAAACATTTCTTTTAAATAGTAGAATTATGGTGTGGAGTATCATATCCTTAGCCATGAGTTAGAAGAGTAAAATGACATATAAGGTGGAACCATTATACATTGAGGCCTAATTTTCTACTCCTTACACTTCTTTTTTTTTAACAATTTACTTATTATTTGCATGATTCAATGAGTTTTTAAGCTTAATTGATATAGCAAGAAGAATTACACGTAAATTAATATTTAAGCAGAAGCTTGATAGAAAGAATCATAACCTAAGATAAAAGATCATATTGGAAGAAGTAACTAATTGGCTTTTGCACAAATATCTTTAATCTAAATTTATTAATATTTTTTATATGGTAGAAGTAAGAAAAACAAGTTTAGTGTTAATGAGTTAATCTTAAACATCAAGATTCAACATCCCTTCTTAATTGTTTACTGGGTACAATACATTTCTTTGTGGTAAATTCCCTTATTTAATATAACTCTTTCATCTTATTGGTAACTGCTTAAATTCAGTCCTTCTTACCAACTTTTCATGTCTTTTTAGTAAATTCCTTGATTTACTCATAATTTGTTTAACTTACTAGTAACTGCTTAAATTCAATCCTACTTATCAACTTTTTCACTTTTTTCGGGTATATTCCTTCATTCACTAGTAACTCCTTTACCTTAGTGGTAATTGCTTAAATCCAATTACATGATTTTTTGAGCTTTAAGTTAGGTTTTTTTTTTGCACTGAAGGCATCTTTCCAAAAGCTCCCTTTAGTTGTAATTATATTAACACTAAAGACACCTTTTAAAAAGGCACTTTTACTATCCATAAAAATTAGAACCTATACAAATAGAACCATTTGACACTTGAAAAAAACTATCCTCCCTCACTTCTCTTTTGGCAAAAAACGTACATAACCTCAAAATCATATCACTTAACGCTTTTTTCTTTCGAAATCTACTTCAACAGTCAGAGGTAAACATTTGAAACACTTACTCTACATTAATTTCATGAATCGATTGTGAGTGTTTTTTCTATTTTCCCATTTGGAACCTTAGGTTTAGATATGTGTTTTTTCCATGAATTTAAGATGTTTAAATGTTATGTTTGCATGTCAGAATGTATTCTATATCGTATTGTTGCAATATATGTAAACGATTTGTATATTGGCTTATAGATTTTGCATTGTAGAATTGAAAATTTATTGTTTTCAAATGTACACTCGAAGTGTTTGGAGAAATGTTTAGAGAGTTACGTAGTTTAGGAAATAGGATAGAGCTTACGGTTGCATTGAACGGGGCGACATCAATTATGTGCTAATCGAAACAATAATTATCATGTGAATAGGTTGAAAATGGTGAGCACAGTGAAATTTATGATTTTCACCCATAGAAACATTCTAAGGGGAAGTTTAAGGCCGAAATATGACTATAACCTAGTGAAGTTGTTGAAGTTGAGAACTAATGTGAATTTCTCCGATCTCTTTGAAAGGGTTTGTCGGGGTGTTTAAGTGGATCCAAGTGCCAGGGTTGAGATTTTACATAGACATCCTAATGCCTACTCGGGTGTTGTGAATTATTCACTTATTGCCATTAAAGACGATGATCATATAGAGAATCTCTTTAAGATAGTAGAAGCATTTGGGTAGACCTATATTCATCAATTGTATGTTACGATTAGAAGAGTAGAAGGATGCTCCCTGCATAGGAAACATACATTCCTCTAGTGGAGGAGAATGAAGGAGCGACATCGATTGGGGAGAATGAACAAATGACATATGAATGTGAGCCATTGCACATATCTATGCTCATGTAGGATGATGATAATGTGATGAATGAGGCTATAAGATTGGTTTTATAGAAGGAAGTTTCACATGATTGCATAGTTCAACAAATGTGAGGCTTACTTGGAGATGATGATGATGATGATGATGATGATTATGAGCCTAAGGAAGATGAGGAGGATGACAAGGATGAGTATGATGGTGATGATGGTAATGCGATGCCTCTTGCATGTCCTATTGTGCCTGAGGTGCTTGGCAGCCGAAATTTCCAACCAAAGATGCTTGTATGTATTCGTACACTTTGGGTTCAAGTTCAATGGTTCTAACACTAGCTCTGATGTAGACTTTAGAGTTTGATGTAGCAGAAACAGGGGTAAGGGATGTGATTCCCTTTTTAAACAAGGGTAAGGAAGATGGTTACTTAAACTTTGAATGAGATGCAAATAAAGAGTTCAGTAACTTGCAAGCTGGTGAAGATCTTTGTATAGGTATTAGATTCAATACAAAGGAGGAATCATAAGAGTTGTTAAGCATTACCACACCAAACATTACACTGACTTCAGCTCCTAGAAGTCAAAGTTAAGTAAGTATTCCATCCTTTGTACTAAGCATGAAAATGGTTGCTAGTGGAGGCTAAGTACATATAAGAAGAAACTAGAGGGTATGTTTGTGATCATAGGATTGATGGAGCCTTACACATGTGTCAATGCCATAATAAATCAAGATCACTCATAGTTGCATAGCAATACCATGGCCAGGGAGTTCTTAAATGTCATTAGGAAAGATCTTGACACAAAGATTTTGATACAAAGATTTCTAAACTTCGCAATATTATTGAGAAGTAGTTTAGATATCAGGTTAGCAATAGAAAGGTGTGGGTTAGAAAGATGAAAGCAATTGAAGTCGTATGCGAAAATTGGGAAAAGTCATGTGATGATTTACCTTGACTGCTCAATGCAATCCAAATAACTAACTCTAGTACTAAGGTGGAGTGGAAGTGGAACCGGTTGAGTCGATCAAGGGTGATAGAGCTAAAGTGCGTATGGTAGTCCTTCGGCCTATGTGTAGAGACATGGAAGTACTGTAGGCATGTGGTAGGTATTGATAATACGTTCTTATATGGAAATTAATGCCATAAGTTATCGATTGCCATTAGTATGGACAACACAAACTATATAGTCTCACTTGCTTTTGCATTAGTTGATGATGAGACGATTGATGCATGGGCCTTGTTTCTTAAGAATTTGAGGCAGCATGTTTGTGGAAATAGGGTAGGTCGTGAAACCATCTGCTTGATATCTGATAAAGGGACAAACATTCATTCAACATTGGATAAAAATGAGAATGGGTGCAAACCTTCTTTAATGGTGTAGCGGTGGTGCATATGTGAAATTGCAAGTAATTTCAACAAGGTCCATAAGAGCCAAACATGCAAGAAGTGGGTGACCTTCGTTGTGATGTAAGCTCAGTCTCGAAAGTTTGAGAAATGCTTAGAGAAGGTTCATAGTATCAAGCCCAGTGCTTTGGATTAGTTCTGCCCTCTATTGATGCAACAATGGACACTTACATATGATAAAGGTACCATCACTTGCAGTAGACACTTGTACATAGCCAAAACATTATTAAGTGGTACTTTCTCGAGTGTGCCGTCAAATAGTTTGGTACATTGTAAAGGATTCCACCTGGATGCAACATGGAAGAGGCGTTACACCATATCGACTTGCATAGGTGGACATATGTGGATTGAATTATGCACCATCTTCCCGTATCACCATATGGAATGATCACTACTCTCGAGTCATCTAAATTGACGGACCTAGAAGAGTGGAGCCTGGATACCAACAATGGTATAAGAGGATCACTTGTTGGTATATTGGCCAGATCGGAGCATTGTTTAAGTAATTAGTGAGATCGCTGTAATCAATGAATATTTTTTCCTACTTTCATTGTTATGTGATGCCTCAAACCTCTTCTATTTCACAAGCTGATAGGGTATTAAGCAGCTTAATCCTCCGTTGAGTATGGGATTCGGTTGCTACATGACCATCTCCCAATTACTCTTTACCCTCTTCATTTGGCTTAGGTTTAGGTATAAGAGTTGGACGAGGACACCCGAGCAGAGTTCAACCCTCTAAATCCCCTAAGTGAGTTGGGTGAACCAAGATTAAGGGAGTTAGACATACTCGGGGACAAAGGTCATCATGGCAGTGACAAGACAGCTCTACTCCCTATAGAGGGGTCATTTAAGGGTGTACATGGGGAGAGTACGTTAGAGAGCTTAGCTTTGGGTATCCAGGTTAAACCCCTTTTCACACCGCTAAGACCAATTAAGAGAGGGAGGAGGTCTGTTAGTTCTTATGGAGAAAGTTCTTCCCAGATAGCTATTATCAATGCTTCATAGTTTTCGAACTTACCTTAGTGGTTACTATAGACCTAAGAGTCATCGACTCCACCAATTTTTGAGGAGAGAAAATGTAGTGAGAGTTTGGCATTCAAAGTGTCTTGACTGTTCACTGTGTATAAGAGATGATGATAATGTATCTATTATAAACTACATTTCATAATATTTGTGTTTATATAAATCTTAATATTACTTTAACTTATTTAATGCTGGTTTCAATGAGTTATATATCTTACATTTTACTTTTTGCATTGTTGTAATAGTGAATGATTTGGGGTTTTGGGTATGTGAATTGGATGTGGAGTAATGAAAATCATCACATACTAAAGTTATGTATAATGAGGTGGGATGTGGGTTAGATTCAAAATTTTAGGGTTTCAATTGTGTTGTAATTCCTGTTTTTACTTTGCTTTGTGCCTATAAAAGATTCTTTGACTTACTTGATCTATGGAGTGTAAGTTTTTTTCAAAGAAAGCACATTATCATAATTGAATTGAAGTGGCTATCAGTTTATTTCAATTATAATAAAATATACTAAATACATCTTTTCGAAAGTTTCCCTCAGTACAAAAAGAAAAAATACTCATACTCACACCTCCGATTTAAAAAAAAAAAAAAAAAAACCAAACTAAAGTGACATTTTCAAAACGCGCCTTCATGACGCTCTAGACGTAATGTTTGTTGCAGGAGCATTTTCGATTTTTTTTCCGAGAAACGCAATTCGATTTTCCTAAAAATACTAATAGTCGCTCACTGTTTCAGTAAAGTAAAAGTAAAAGAAGTAAAAGTAAATGTAAAAGCACGACTATACGAGCACGCTGCTAATTTTTCCAAAGAAAGTGAGAGAAAATGTCTGATACGAAATCAAATACAAGTGAAGGTGGAGGAGGCAGAATGGATGAGCAAGAATTCAAACGCCTCCTCGATCTTTTTCCTATCGTCCGATCTCCCGATTATTGTGTTAGTCTTCTCTCTCTCTCTCTCTCTCTCTCTATATATATATATATATATATACTTTACTGCTACTGCGACTGTACTTTGATTGCTTTACTGTGTAAGATCACAGCTTCAGGTTTTCCTTTTTTCTAGGGTTTTAATTTCGTTATCTTCAATCTATATAGCACTTGATGTCCTGATTCTGTATGTATCTGTGATTATCCACTTACTTATGTTATGTAACATTCATTCTAGATGTCAAAACCTAACCCTAGACCCTATACATGGGGGGAAGTTGAGCGTTCGCTTTAGTATTGTTTCCCTAGCATCCGGAATACTACGTGTCCTTTGCAAAAATAACACACAATTTAATGCCTGAATTTCGAACTTCATGAATGTCATACCAGAATTTAGCAAAAATACGCAATTCAATACCCGTATTATTTGGGTATCTCCATATGATCTATACTTTGCTAAGCTGTGTAATTTACTAACCATATCTGCTGTTGTTTTTTCTTCAAAATGACAAGTGTCATACGAATAGGCTGTTTCAGGAATGGAGTTAGTGTAGATAAAGTTTGAGTACGGTATTCTATAAATTCAATGTTCAGGTAGTACATTGCAAATTTTTATTAAGGATAGTTAGAATCTGTGACATTATTCTCCTTGCTATGCTAGCTTTACTAAAGCGTCTGTGTTTTGGGTGAAGTGAAGTGGATCCCATTCCTCATCACAGTCAACTTGGTGGATAAGGAAATTTGCAATGTATTACTAATGAGTTTCTCTAGGTCACTTAATGATCATATATAATAAGGAAATTTGCAACTTCCAAAGCATTCATTACACATTTCACAGGAAAAACAAGTTCATTGAGAAATTCAAGCTTCCTTATTAGCAAAATCATATTGCAATAATTAATTGCTAGAACATTTTTGGGGCATGGAATTGATCAAGGAATCAAAATGGCTAGGAGATCAATGTTTTTTGTTCAATTGATGGTGCTAACATCCCTGTCTTGTCATAATATCTAGAGAAGACACCAATTTCACAATTTTCTGAAGAAAAGAGGTGCATAGACATGACAATTGATTTTTAGGATATTGGCTTCGAGCAAATTTTTACTAGGAAAGTTGGATTTTCTTCAAAATCTTTGATACTGTCAGAGGAATTTCAAACACCTTTTATATCTTTACAATTAATTCTCTCCTCTTCTTGATGTTATCCACATAAACTTTGACACGTGACAGAGGAAAAATTAAGATGGATCCATAAAGTTGAACTGTTTCTATGTGTTATGCTTCTTTGACAACTGCAAAAATGTTTTTATACATTACAAGCTTTAAAGATTTTGCTCAGATGGAGGACTAAGGAACCATCAGAACAAGTAGATGCCAGCTATTTTTTATTATTAACAATTAGATGTTAGGATCTATGAATAATAAAACTGTTTATCATACTGCTTTAGAAGGACTTGTAAGTTGTTCAGAAGTTTGCTAGGATGTCAGCCTAGTTGGGGTCATTTGATGCTGGAGCTATGTTTTTGACTATAGTGCAGGTCTGTTCAATGTGCCAATCTATTTTGACTGGGGAGATTTCACTTACATGCAGATCTGGACTGCAGTCATACTGATCAGGAGCCATTTGAAACGAAGGAAAATTAAAACCAAAACTTACCTCTTGACCCTTTGTTTGATTTGTGCGCTCTTAGATACAATTTTTATGACCAAGAGAATTTCATACATAGCTGTATCCTTGGATCCGGTCAACTGGCTTAAATTTCTGTGTTTTAGTTCCTGTTCCAGTACATGTTGGGCATATTATGGGTGGAGCAGGTTTCAAGTTCAAATTGCTGAAAGGCTGATCCTCGTGACAGCTATTACTGTCAAGAGTACCTGAAGGGTGTTGCTTTTCAATATATTTAGTTATTCTTACAAGCTTCTTTAAGCCTGTGAGACCTCTAGGCTTCTCCCTTTATGAAATTGGTGGCATATTCTAGTGTAGCAACAGTCAACATTGAAATCAAAGCGTCATTTCTGGCAGCATTAATTTACTCTGCCTTTCGAAAAATTCTCTATGAGCATCAATAACGCAGGTTTCTTGGTGCATTTCCCAAAGCTAAGCAACTCCTGGAGAGTATCTTCTCCAATAAACCAAATTGAGCTGGCATTTCTTCAACATGTCAGGTTGCTCTAACAAGCAACGAGCGAGTTTTATTTTTATTTTATTATTATTATTATTTTTGTCTCTTTAAATTTTCATTGGTTAAATATGGTAATGGGACCCACAAAAATTTAAGAAAGATGTTAAGAAACTTTAGTGAAGTAACTTGGGATAAAGTGGGAAGGAATTTAAAAAAAAAAATTTCTTAATGTGTTAATGTAGCATTTAGGAACATGAATGGGTTGCTAGGAGATATACATGGTCTAATATGGAGATGCTGTATTGTCACCATTTCATGGTGTTGTTGCATTTCATGGGCTTTTGTTTTTCTTTGCATTTTTGTGTCCGTCCTATATTCTTTATTTCAATGCTTTTTATGTGATTAAGTTCTAGTTCATCTTGTCTAACCGGTATCGATTTTAGGCTGATGATTCTTCACGACAATCAACCCCACAGTCATCAAGAGATGCAACGGTATTGTTTTAGACAGAAATGCATTCCAGATTCGTATGGTTTATACCCTTCTGTACTTTCATGTCTAAGATGGCTGCTTTTGTCTTTACTACAGCTAAAAGAATGGCATGATGCATGGGATCAGGGGGATCAAAAAGGATTTGAGAACCCAGAAAAGGACAAACACGGTATGTTACCTCACTGCTAATTAATATTACTATCTTTTTACATCTGCTTGATGATTTCTTGTCTAGTATTTATGAGCAAGTTAACTTCCTCATATAAGAACTGGCAATTTTGTGAGCTTGTGCATTTATGACCTTCATTTCTCGATTCAGCATTAGATGGATGCCCTTGGTCAGTCAATCATGACATAGTGCCGATCTTGAAGTTTGTTGTCTACTGGTTGTTTTCATGCATCCCAATGTCTTTTAAAGCCATTTTTAATTTTCAAACTTGATCATCTTTTGTCTTGAGAAAACTCGATGTTTCATGCAACAGTAAATGGAGATGGCACATTGTAAAGGAAAACTTTGCACTATTATATGCCAACTAGGAGATTGTGACTGTGATTGTGATTGTGTGTCGTGTTTTGACAGATGCATTTTGGGAGAAGCTGAAATCAGCAGCTGAGAGGAAGGTACAGCGTTTTTTTCCATCAGCATAATATTTGATTTACTCAATTGCTGAAAAAATTCAAATGAGTCAATGGGAAACTTTCCTGTCCTTGCATCCTTCATTGAAGGGGAGGAAATGCTATCTTTTTCCATTATATAGGCTATAATTAGGATTTCTGAGTTATTTTGAGTTTGAAAGTGATTGTGCTGTGTTGGATATGGTCTTAAAATCAATATTTGGGGTAAGAGTATAGCAAAATAGTTTGAAAATAACTATTTTGTCAAAATGCACCAAACACCATTCATGACATTTACCATAAAACTTGGGAAAGCTTAAATATTTTCATTTGGTAGCATTTGTCGTACTTTATCTCTTGATGCAATGCTCACTGCTGAGTGTAAGGGTATATTTTTGCTATGCTGCTGTCAACCTCATTAACTTTCAGTTACCCTATGTTATGTCTCAGGTAGGCACTGTAGAGGCAGAGAGGTTTTGCTGGGCTTTTCAACAAGTTCACAGAAAACTCGTAAGTTGTATTAGACTTCCTCTGCACAAGCTTATGAAAGCATTCAAATATTTTATTTTGTTATTGACGCCAAAAGTTGGATATCTACTCTGCAGGTTGATGAGGAATTGAGTTTGGATGCTGCCCGGAACTTTGTAAACTCCTCAAAAAACAAATCATGGTAGTTCATTATGCCATTGCACATCTCCTGTTAGGTTTTGAGATGGTGAAGGGAAGTTGACATTTATGAATGCTTGGCTCTTTCTTTTGTTCTTATCATGGCCATTTCTGGAAATACATCCTGTTCTCACCCTGGAAAGCTTGCTTATGGAGATTACCTAGTGTTTTTCATATTAACAAAGTATAGAGTATGAGCCACATTTGAAGTCCGTCCAGTCCGGTTATTACTATACTTACGGTTTTTGTTGAATTCTTATTCCGGCGATTAGGCCGACATCCGAAGGTAAAGGATCTCGTAATCAAAACAAAGCTCCTACAGTTGTTTCTTTTTTAACCGTAGTTGTTACTGTTTCATCTGGGTTGTTTTTTTTTTTTTCCTCGTTGGTTGGAAAGTAAGTCCGACAGTTGTTTCTTTTTTAACCGTAGTTGTTACGGTTTCATCTGGGTTGTGTTTTTTTTTTTTTTTCCCTCGTTGGTTGGGAAAAGATCATCCTCTTAAGATACCCTAGTTGGCTAATGTCTGACGCTCCTTTCGAAGTTGCACTTTGGTCAAAACAAGTGTGTGTTGGGTGGGGCCTGCTAACTATGGTTCGTTTTCTCCATTTGGGGAACAAAATCACATGACGTTTTATAATTATGAGGAACCCGCTGAGGTACCAAGATGGAAAGGTGAGAATTCAACCTAGGGTGAGTTATAGTCTGCCTCAAAGGGAAATGGGTGTTAAGGTTTCTAGGATGAGTTGGGTATCTGGATTTTGAAACCGGATTTTCGGTGGGTCTTGATGACAGAGATTTTTTGTTATAAAATTTAATCCATGAAAAAAGAAAAAAAAAAAAAAAGAAATTTACATCATCGTTCACCTCGACAAAAGAATCAGGCCCTATGCTTATCAAAGAAAAAAGGTGAATAATTTTGAAAATCGGGAGGTGCTTATTTAGCCTTAGAATTGGAGTCTCTAGTTTACTCACGAAAAGATATTTTTCTTTTGGATAAAATTAAGTTGAAAGACGAGCTCAGATTTGAGCCAATTATAAAGTTGAGCTCGATTCTACCATGATATAAACTTCAAGCTCCATTCAATGAATTAAACTCGATTAAGTATTAAACTAAATTTAACTTGCTTAATTGATTTTATTTTTCCAGCATACAAACGGACATAGATACTGATGAACTAACAATGGAAAAGTTGAGATGAAAAACCTAATTAGAAATGCATACATAGCTCTTTAAGAGTCGATACGTACTAATCATATGGATATTGGTCTCTATTTTCATGTTTTCACAAAAAAGTGATTCGAGTTCCTTTTTTTTTTTTTTTTGATAAATAATTGATTTGAATTTATTGTTATTTTGTTCTGTCCATATGAGCGTATGCATAGTAGAAAAACCCCAAAAACTTACGTTTCTTCACTGAATCGCTTTTCCTTCTTATGAAAATTAACTTGCTCCTCTTGAAACACTTAACTTTCTCCTCGTGAAGACAAGAATTCGAATGTAGTTGAGTGGATGGGGATGTGTCCAAATTAAAGCAAGTCACAGCTATAAGCAAACTTAAGCTCCAAACACGATGGTTAGGAGATACGACAAATTAATATAAGAAATAAGTACGTGCTTCTATTTTAACCAAAAACATAACATTCACTAGACAGAGAAAAACTCGGATTAGTTAATTGTCCAAAAAATAATACAGGCTAGTTATTGACAAAAGTATAAAAGCATAGGTCATATATTTGTAAAATAGGAGATACGGCAAACCCTACATAAAACGGTACATTGCAGAGCAAGAATGACATTAGGCATAGAAATCAACCAGTTCTGCTTACTAAAAATGACTCACTAAAAATTGTCTACTTGGAACTCTCAATTACGTAGCGCAGTTCAACAAAGCAACCACGCCGTCCTACCTATTTAAAGTTTGAGAATAGGTCAAGGGCGTTGCATCGCCGATGTCTCTAATCATTGGCTTTATCCGATAGAACTTGCCTTTAAGCTCCAACTATTCTGAGGGAAACTTTGGAGGGAACCAACTACTAGACGGTTCGATTAGTCTTTCACCCTTATACCCAAGTCAGACGAACGATTTGCACGTCAGTATCGCTGTGGGCCTCCACCAGAGTTTCCTCTGGCTTTACCCCGCTCAGGCATAATTCACCATCTTTCGGGTCCCGATAGGCATGTTCTCACTCAAACCCTTCTCATGAGATTAAGCTTGGTCGGTGGTGCACCAATGGAGGATCCCACCAATCAGCTTTCTTGCGCCTTACAGGTTTGCCACCTGTTGACTCGTACACATGTCAAACTCCTTGGTCTGTGTTTCAAGACAGGCCGAATGGGGAGCCCACAGGCCGACACTCGGAGCGCGTATGTGCCGGAGTACGCCCGAGGGTGCGTGCTACCTTCCATGATCGCGGCGACGACGTTTCCGTAGGCGTATCGAAAGCTTGGGCTTGGGCCACCACAGCAATCCGCGTTAATCCATGCCTCGAGCCAATCAATGGACCGGCTTGTGGCCGTTCCACATTTGACCAGGGCGCATCGCCGGCTTCCATCTGCTTACCTCTAAACAATTTCCAGCACCCTTTGATATAGTGTGTAAATATCAATAAGGAAATATACTATTATGGTTTAGGGATGTAAATGAGATGAATTTGTAACAGGTCATAAGAACCTAAAACTAATCCTGCTATCTTAAGTTTCTTAAACCCATCTTAAAACTCTTATTAGCCCTATATTTAGAACTCTCTAGTTATCCTAATTAGATATCTATTTCTTTACCCGTGAAACTCATTCATTTATTTTTTTAAAAAATCATATTTTACTTTAGTATTCATTAAATAGGAAATTGATTTACATTATTTTTATTTATAAAATATAGAAAACACTGTAAGGACATATTAGAGGAGAAGTTATAAAAACATGTGACACTTCATCTATAATATATTAATAGAACAGCAAAATACGAAGGAGAAGAAAATAGATATATAGAAACAAAAGAGGTGGATAGAGATTGGAGAAAGAATTAGGATTATAGATGTAGTATAATGATAGATATCTTAATAATTTTACTTTTTATTTAGTTAATATTATATTATCGATATATTATTTTCATTATTTAATAGATATTTTAATGAGTTTTCCTTAAATTATAAAACCCATTCCATAATCTCAACAGTTTTTATGGCTTTTGATATCCCAGGTTAGGTTAGCAAACAGGAAATGCGAAAAAGAATTAAAAAAAGAAAAAAGAAACCAATAAACGAACCGAACCGGAAGCCACCCAATTCTTGCAATCCGGTTCTGAATCCATCGGACTCGGTCTTCATAATACGAGCAACTTCTAATGAAATGAGAAAAACCCTCTGGAGCCGTGACTCTACACAAGAAATGGCAAAAGAAGAAGAAGAAGATGACATAGTGTGCTTGGACCAATCATTCTTCATAAACGACAAGTACTTCTCCATTATACTTCTTTTTCCTTAATAAAATAAACAGGAAAAACCCTTCATCTTTTGGCCATTGTAATTACAAAGCATGATGCGTTTCTATTGCTCTGTTCTGCTGCAGCTACCAACTAACGAAATTCACATTTGGGTCTCATGTTCTCGAGCTCTACTGTCTCCAGGCTGCTTCTAGTGAGTTTTCAGCCTTTTGGGTCTTTTGGGGTGTGAGGATTTTTTTTCCCTTTTTTGGCTAATTTTTATTCTCTTTTGTTACGATAGACTGTCTTCAATGATTGTTATAGTTTGATTGAAATTGTATGGGACTAAAGTTGCAATCCAATTTTTTTGACGAAATGATACGTATGTCCGAGCATCTATCTTGGATATGTAAAATGTTTCTTCGTTAGACTTCGTGAAGAGCTCGAATAGCACTCATTAACACTGCCCGTTTTCAGTTGTATAATAATATGTTTGTAATCTTAACATGGTTTGCAGTTAATGGCAGTTGGAAGGTGAAAGTATCAGCCGAAATTCATGTTCAAATTGAAGTGACCACAAATTTAGTAGAAGGAAAATCATTTCCTTTATAAAAGAGAAATCCAAATCCTTTCATCTCTATCAGAAATCAGATCACATTTCTCTTGAATTAAATTTTTAGGTCTAAGCATCATTTTTGATAAAACAAGAACCCTTAGTCGAACAGTGGCTGGTACCTGGTGGTATGATTTCGCTTATCTATTAGATTAGAAATAATTCCAATTCCTAGCTTAAAGTACGCTCTTTGACATATGACATGCCAAAGGATGGATTTTGGATATGGTGGAAGAGATTTTTCACGAAAAAACATTGCAATAGATTTGATCTCTGTTGGCCAGCACAATGTAAAACGTTAAACTACTCATTTCTGTTCTACATCTTAGAGTAGTAAAATATGATGAGCTGCTTAAAACAAGATGTCGCATGCCTACTGACTACTATTGTTTGATGCAGCTGATTTTGATCTGACTGGTCAGTTAGTATGGCCAGGTGCTATTCTACTAAATGAATTCTTGTCCAAAAATGTTGACCTGCTTCAGGATTGTTCTATTCTCGAGCTAGGTTCTGGTGTTGGTAAGCTAAGACATGCAATTGTTGATGTTTCTGCGAGCAGTGGAAATGACTGCCTTGGTGATTGTAATTGATGGCCCCCTATTTTCCGAAACCCAGGCATAACTGGAATTCTCTGCCGTAGATTTTGTCGTGAAGTTGTATTAACCGATCACAATGATGAAGTACTTAAGGCAAGAAAACAGCACGATGTTCGAAGTTTGCATTGTGGGTGGTTTTTGTTTCTCTTTGTTACATCAAGTATTTTCTTCTTGTTCAGATTTTGAAGAAAAACATGGAACTCCATTCCTCCACCAACGATCATCATGGTCATGAAGCTGGTGAGTCCTACAGGAGTCTGTCCTTTGGATAAAGCTCATTTCTAGTTTTTGACATTTACTATTCAGGGCTAGTAGCTGAGAAGCTAGAATGGGGAAATTATGATCAGATCAATCAAATTTTGGAACAACACTCAGGCGGATTTGATCTTATTCTCGGGGCTGATATATATATCCTTATCATATAAGTAATTCTGATTCATATATAAGAATTTGGTAGGAATGTCATAGATTTTATATTTGTATTGCCTCAAGTTAGCAACTCAATCCATACTTTTTGATGATTCTCCTTCAGAAGACCGTAAATGTATTCTGTTTTTTCTTTAGGGATATATGTACTACCACCTCTTTGTAGAGGTGGGATGGTGGCTATCAATTTAGTTCATATATCTTTTCTTACATCTGAATGAATTTGTAAAAATTGCATGATCATCGTTTGAACATTGTTGTTACTCTTGCTTCAGTCTGAGATCTCAAATATTCACAAAAGATAGATTGGGTCCAAAATCTTACAGTACAAGACTGTCAGCTTTAGAATCTATCATATAATTTTCATGTAATAGAGCTAAAGTTCAAGCTAATTTATACATAGCCATTTCGTTTCATTCCTTAGCTCCTTTATCATCTCCTGACATGTGCTTGCCTTGCCCTGCAAGTCGGTCCTTGTTAGCTTATCGTATCAAGAACTGCAAGCTGGCATTAGTTCACACATAAACTGGGCAATCATGATTATCTTGTTTAGTATCTTTCCTCTTTCGCATTTACATTATCTGAATGATGAGCATAAGTCCTTAACCATCTTTACGCTTTCAACAGTCAAGCATTCCATTGCTTTTTGACACAGTGAAACAGGTACTTCAAGTGAGGGGAAAAGGACGCTGCAAATTCATACTGGCTTATGTCTCTAGAGCTAAGACGTAATTCCTAACCTTCAAATGTTTATAAAGATTGATATTACTAACTTGGGCATGAAAAAGTTCGGCTAGGCAGAGCAGTGTCTATATGTACCCTCAAAAACAAATCTGAAATCCATGCTCTATTTTATTGAGATTGGATTAGTTTTTGCTATACTGGGGCAAGTATATAATATGTTGCTGAAATTTATGAAACCTGATTTTGTAGTATATTGTTCTGCTGAATCCAAGAAGGAGCTTTATATCTTTCTTCTTTTCATGTCCAAGCACTTGCAATCTCTAGAGAGTTTTACATTAACAATTTGTCTTCTGTATTGAAATTAAACATTCTTTTTTCCTATGTCGTATGTCCACATATCTGCAATCTCTGGGTGGTCATTTGTATTTTTTGTTTCCCTTTATAATCTATTCCTTCTTTAACGATTTAAAAATTCTGTTCTATTCCATGTCACATGGCTCCACTTAGTAAGCCTACGTGGTTTTTATATTACCTTTTTCAAAAATGGCTTTAGAGTAGTTGACCAATTTACTTATGCAACTCAGGATCTCATCTAATCACGGACTCTGCTTGGATGTAACTATGACATCCTAACTGCTGTTTGCAACTTATTTTCTGGTTCCTGCAGGAATGATTGTTGAGTCTTCTTTTGCAGGATTGATTTAATGGTGATCAATGAAGCTATTGGTCATGGCATGCAGATAAAAGAAATAGCAGGGACTAGAGCTGTTGTTGGAAATCTTGAAGGTGTTATATTTGAAGTGACTCTGGAATAGAAACATTAAAGTGCTAGAGACATCAGCTGCTTGCAGATCCCGCATGACAAGACCTGTGGCCTGAAGATCACACTGGAAACGTTAAAAGTCAGGCAAGAATTGCAGGAACATTTATGAGGTGACTGAGGTAGCCCAAAGATGTTCTGAAAACAGAAGATGAAACTCCAAGATGCTTTCAAATGTTTGGTTGGTTCTTGCTCGCGGCTTACATTTTTTTTTTGGCATAATTAAAATCCCATTTGAGATATTGTTGCTGAATTTACATATTTCTATCTTTGAAGTTCAATGTGTGATATCATGGGTATTGGTTAGGCACATGCATGCAACAGAAGATGCAGATGTTGTTGGTCTGTAATTGTATCATTGGAAGTGTCAAAACCACTATTTCGAATTTACAACTTTGGCGATATTTTGGTTTCATCCTCCAATTTCTGTTGAGAACAAAATGGGAATGTGTCTAGGAATTTAGTCCAGGACAAAAATATCATAAAAGATACTTCAATGAGATAATATATATGATACAGTAAGATACTTCAAGTGGAATGTAGATGATACATGAGGAAGGTAATCAAAACAGTTTCTTTTATCTCCACCATATCTTTTGTTTTATTTCTTTTGGAACAATTACAAACGGATGTTTTTATTTTGGATCCACTACCAAAAATTTAATATGCAATTTTAGCATTCAATATGTATAAAAAATGATACTGTAAACTTTTGTGTGTTTTCTGTTACTTGTGTGGATAGCCATAGCGGTCCTCTAGGCCACTTGAATCTTATGAATGAATAAATTTACGTAATTTGAGTTATGAGCTCAGAAAGGTTCCATTTATGGTTCTTTTTATTATCTTTGAAACCCATTGGAACGGAAGAGGGCCAAAACAGGGGATGAACTTCACTTTATAGAGATATTCACCATTCTTATTAAATATGATATTTATTCAATTGCATATTGTTATTTCATTCTTTTCATTTGTACTCTTTGAGCTTTATGCATTTGTCAAAATATCTTCTAAAGATGAAAAAGGTTATAAATTAGATGAGCATGACATTTAGTAACTTTGGACTTTTTAAGTGTAAAATCTGGTAGGTAAAAATTTGATTGAATATTAATATTTAGCAAAATTCAAACTTCCAAGTGCAAAAATCGAAAAATCAAATGAAATTCAGGTAGTTTTTTTATTTTTTATTTTTATGACGTTATGTATATAATTTTTGCTCTAAGTTCAATTTCTGCATATTTCTAATCTGTACCTAGAGAAAAATCCTCCAAGAGAGAGGTCCTAAAAATGCCAATTCTCTAGAGTAAGTGGACAATATCATGAGGACCTTATACCATTTAGGTCTTCCTGCATTTGCTACACGACTCAAGTTTCCAGGATCCGAAGAAGCCGCATGAATTTGTACTTCTATAGCATAAATTTGGAAAAAATATATTAAAATAGTACGTTTTCAAAAAAATTTACGAAATTAGTACACGTACATTTACTATTTATCATTTTTTTTTAACTGAAGATATATTTGAAGAGTACTCTTTTTAAGGTCCAAGGAAAGCGCAAAGATGGTGTGCACTTTCAGTATCCAAAAAATGTATGGTCTATATGGGCACCTTCAGTTTAATTTTTTTTTTCTTTCTTTATCTAATTAGGAAATGTATTATATTAAGAAGGCACACCTTTGTTATTAAGTTATTTGTTTTTAATTTTTTTAAAATTTTAATAATCAATTTATTATATAGATGTGTGTCTCTTTCGTACACCTTCAGTATTTAGTAGAACGTGTCTTCAATATCACTATTACACACATTTAGTTAATACTTAACATTATTCCTAGCTAAATACTTTGAAAATAACAAGTTAATTACCAATTCCGATCCTAAGTTAAATTTACGCTTTACATTACCTCTCATTAAGTGTACTTCCTACTAGAAGTATTAATGGAGTGGGTCGACTTAAATGATTTATTGATTTACTAACTAAACCTATTAAAAGCAACTATAGTATAAAGAATAAATGGATATATATACACACACAATAAACAATCAGTATTAAGGAAATAGCAATATAATATGAAAAATAATTTATAAAAACTATATACACAGCGAGTAATAAATGTCGATAATATATAACAATCAAATTAAGTAATACAAATATAGTTATTTACAATTACTTTTTCCTAGATCTAGTTAATTGTTTTCTAAAATGATCTAGTAATGATGGTCTGCGAGTGGATAGACTCTCCGATGATTGAGGCTTAGATAGCTATAGAGGAGTATCAGCAAAATTTATATGAGGAACTGAAGTAGGCAGTGATGGAGGTAGTTAGGTGTCGGCCTCCTCTATTTGTACCGTCTGAGGCCATCTTATACGACGTTTACGGGGAGCTGACGGTGTTGACTGCGGATACATCTATATGAGAGCATTAAGAGTCCTGAATGAGGTATGACTCGAACTAAAAGCATAAGCAGGTAGTGTACTGTTATTAATTTTTCCCAAGTCAATGGAATGGCAAGATCATGATGACATATAATTAGCATGATGTCCTTGACCATGTGCTTGTGCTGATCAACGGCTTCTTGTGTGAACTCTAGGTGCTACACGCAATAGAAGGGTAGGTATAGGAGCTGGGTTAGCTGATTGGTTGGGAAATAATATCAAACTGTTGTACTCCTTGATATGGTGAAGCCTACCATCGATGATATGATGAGCAGCATGGACATCATCTATTAACCTCGCCAGATGTAGAGTATCCACCTATAATTAATGAAATTCATATATATTGCTTTGGGAAAAAATAAAATAAAATAAATGGAAGGAAACCTTACAAGGTATCCCATCACAACTTCATGATGGTTAATATATCGATGTGTATAATCCTTTTACCAATCGTGGTAAGTTAGATCAATACCCATTGGTCCTTGAATATTGATAACCAATATATGACCGTTTACCCAGGTCAATATGTATCCCCGATGGGTGATCGACCAATTTATGTCATCTTACCTTTAAAATCGATATGATGTAACTCGTTACTCGTATGAACATCGACCGGTATCTTTTGGAATTCTCTAAATTGCCGTACAATACGGTCGGGGAAATAGAACTCCATAATATTCAAACATATCAGTGGAACCCTAATCGTCCAAATATCTCGACTAGTACTGCAAAACAGTGGTAAGAGATAAATAAGATCATCTAGGTACGGCTCCTATACAACTTATAATGCATTTGGAAAGAAAGTGTATTAATAATGTTTAATTTTTCAATAAGGATCAACGAAAAAAAAAAAAAAAACAAAATTGAAGAAGTACATACCTATCTCCTTGTTTGTAGATCAAATGTTGTTTGGTACGCATCCAGATTATGCGTAATATGATGTATAGTGTCTCGTAATATAGCCCATCTAGCAATTAGTGGTAGGTTCTCCAGTATGGTGAAGTTGGACTCGGTCTATGGTGCAATGTGGGGGAAATGATCCCATGCCTATATCTGCAATAGTATAACAACGCCTTTAATTTCCTACGATCTTGATCATACTACCCTACATAACTGGCAATACAACCAAGCTAAATAAGCTGATCCTTAACTGAACGTCGCTACATATGGGAAATACTCTAAGATGGGTAAGAACATCATATGAACGAGAGATAAAGATTTATCAGCAAATAAAAATCTACTAAACAATTGCAGAATGTATGTACAGGTGTGCCGACGAATGGTTTCATCATCTGCACTTATAGGAAGAACACTAAATCTATCTTGTAACCAATGCAAACTAACGCGTCCCCCTTTGCTAGTACTGTCGATGAGGTAGTCTCTTAGCTATTTGAGGCCATACTAATTGCGTAAGCCTAGTCATTATAGCCTCATTCACACAGAGATCGAACAGAACCTTTATATCTTGTAGCATGATCGTCATCTCCCCGCGTGTCATATGGAAGGTGTGGGTCTCGGGTCTCCACCTCTCAACTAATGCTGTGATGAAGTAATGATTGATTTGGATAAATGATAGCCGTGCGACCCCCAAGAAACCAGCATCAACAAGGTAAGTCTTAAAGCGATCGTCCAATGGTATCTGGGACGTGCCTTTCCACGGGCTGGACTCTATTCAATAAACTGTAATATGCTCGCCTCCTTGTAATATTAGATTCAATTTCAGTATAACACTATAAAATTATTGAACTATACAGATTAATAAATGATTTAATATTAAAACGTACCTGATGGTCCCATACACCTTGTGATCAATGTCATCCCTGTCTATACAGTATCGACGGGTCACTCAGTCTTAGATCCATCTAACCTACAAAACAATAAAAAGGTATATTGTGTCATTGACTTATGAAAGCATAATATTATATGATATGTAATTTAATATAAGAAAACAATACTTGTATGTCTGTCTATACTGTTTCTATTAAGTTGAGGACATCTTCTCCTATTGTGTCCTTCCATTCTACAAATGCTACACCTACTCTTATCGGCAAGCTCCCTTAAGTCCATCTTCATATGGAATCTCTTCTTCCTTGTTTTACCCAAACCACGTTTCAGTTTCTCGTTGGGTATGAGGAACAGGTAATCGAAGCGGGCCCAATTCAACTCATTACCTATTAGCATAAAGTGTCTAGCATAAACATCTAACTGATGGGACCACGTATATCATACGCCAATATACTGACCAGCAGTTACTCGAATAAAATTAAGTGCCCTTATTGCATGTAAGCACGGGATTCTATAGATTTGCCATTTCTTACATGAACACGTCATTCTATTCGTGTTTATAATATGTGTTCATCCGCTTCGTTTCATCTCTCCATTTGCTTCGTGCCTCCAGCTTATCTTCACCTCCCATATCCCATTGTCACAACTGTATTGCTTGATAGAATGTGCTAGAGCTTGCTTGGCTCACGTTTTTAGCTTTTTCGCAACATACTTTGTATTTACTTGCCTTACATCCATTCCTTTCCTCGCTTGTTCGGCTCTTCTTTCCTAATAATCGACATAGTTATAGAAAATTTCCTTCACGAGCGAAGTTAGAGCCAATCCTCTACAACCTTTCAAAACGGCATTGTACCTTTCAACAATGTTGGATGTTATATATTCGAATCGATAAAAACTGTCATAAGACAACATCTACTTGCTCTTGTCAAATGGTGAAAAACGTGATGGGGCGTTCTCCTTAACTTGCACCATTTGATCCATTAAGTATTTAAATTTCTTAGGTTATGCTTGCATGGTAGCAATAGTAACACGTTTCTTGCACAATTATGTGCCTTGTTGAAATTGCTGACAACATGCCGTATGCACCATCTCCAAACCGCAAATGGTTCCTTTCAACTAACTTCTGCTTGGTCAAGCACATTCTCGATGCTTGAGTCTCCGTCCATAATTAGGTAAATTATCTCCTCCTGACCATTCACAATAAATTACTTTAATCTTTTGAGAAACCAATCCCAAGTCTCTAGGGACTCCTTATCAACAAGCATAAATACTAAAGGGACAATACAATTATTTCTATCCATAGAATAAGCGATCAATAGTACATGATCATACTTCCCATACAGAATTGTGCCGTCAATATAAACCGCTGGTTGACAATACCTGAATGCATGTACGTATAGACTAAATGTCCAAAAGACTTACTTTATTATCGAAACACTAAGCTCAGGGGATCCCCTTTATCCCTACACCACCTAAGTTATAAAACTTGATATCTTGAGTACGTTTAACAAAATAGAAAGCTCGTTGTTTTCTTTTTCCCAATTAACATATACCATCTCCATGGCCTTTCTCTTTGCATCCTTAACTCTCTTTCGAGTCATATTATAGACAAACATGTTTAAAATGTTTGCTTGCAAGTCTACAATCTTTATATTAGAATTCTCTTTAACATTAGTGATGAAGTAATTAGCTATAAGTCTACTATTGATCTGTCTATGATCTTGTATCATATCAATGTTGACAGAAGTGTGTGGACCTTTAAGAATTGTTATAACGAATAGCTCCATTAAAATTTTATATGATGCCCTTAGCCTCCACTTGCATCTACTATACTTCTCTTTATAATAAATGACCCATAGGTTCGGTTTTGATTGATCGATGTGGTAGTCACAATGGTTATTAATGTGATATCTTTTGACGGTATCAATAAGCTCATCCTTCGTACTGAAGCCTTGTTTGATAAATAAATCCACATCGTCAACCTGATTACTCCTCTCCGTCTCCATCTCCTCCTTGAATTCTACATAACCATTATCACCACCAGTATTCATATAGGAATTGAATCTCTAACATGGGATGTTGGCATCCCAGATTGATTATATTGGGGAGCCATCTTAATCCCCTGACTAGCAGTAAACTGAGGTACGGATGAAATGCTATTCGATATATACTCTGATGTAGCTGCATAATCTATAGTGTTTTCAACCTCTACAATTTCATCATCTACTTCATATTCAACCCCTACATGCCCCCCTTCAACCTCAGTTCCAAATCCCATTGGAATCATATCTTCATCAGGGTCGTAGCCCGGGTCATCTTGTAAGATTGACCCTATTTCTATATCAATTGCTTCTTCATCTACACCACCTTCACCAAAAGTGGGGTCTTCAACTGGATAAGTTTCCGGTTTCTCATACATAGGGTTAGCTTAATTAGTTTGCTGTACATGAGGTTGAGGCAAACTGGAAGGCCCAACCCATAAAGTTCCGGTGGCAATAGTCCTGCTAAGCTGACTAAAAACCCTAACATATATCTCTTGTATCCAGTTTTCTCCAAACGCATCGACCATTTTTATAAAGTTTTCTACATCATCATCATTTATAATGGCTATCAGAGTACACAAAACACCTCTCTCATAATAACAAGGATATCGACAAACAAACTCAACCCCACAAGGATTAACTCCGATACTCATACAAATCTATTGGAGAAAATGGTTATTGTTGGAATCCTTTCTTATCTTCAACTTTTTTACTAGATCCCTATCATATTGTGAACCGTTACTTCCATTTATGATATTCCTACCTGCATACACAATTATTTTCCCGTAATCAGCTATTAACAACCTGTTGAATCATGAATAACGAAATCAGTAAAGTTTATACGATTTTGCACAATTCATAACATCCATACAATTTCATTTCTCAACAGGGTATCATAACTTCATACTATAACTGTAAACTCCTATACAACTTCATTTCTTGGTGGGGCGTATCATCACACCAACACAATTTTATTTCTTGGTGAGGCATCTTATCATATTCTATAAATTCACATTATAATTGTAAGCTCCCACACGATTGTGTTTTTTGGCGAGGCGTTTCATCATACCTACATAATTTTACTTTTCGATGGGACATCTTATCACATTATATAAATTCACACTAGAATTGTAAGCTCCTACACAACTTCTTTTTTTGGTGAGGTGTTTTATTGCACTCACATAATTTCATCTCGGTGAGGTGTCTAATTGCACCCACACAATTTTACTTATCGATGGAGTGTCTTATCACATTCTATAAATTCACACTATAACTATAAGCTCCCATACGACTTTGTTTTTCGGTAAGGCGTCTCATCGCACCTATACAATTTCGTTTTTTGGTTGGGCGTTTTATCATACCTGCGCAATTTTATCTCGGTGAAGCGTATTATTGCACCCACACAATTTTACTTTTCGATAGGGCATCTTATCAGACTCTATAGCTTCACACTATAATTTACGTACTCTCATACAACATCGTTTTTTGGTGAAGAATTTCGGCGCACACACACAATTTCATTTCAATGAGGCGTCTTATCGCACCCATACAATTACACTTCTATGTGGACCAGTTTATCTCACACTATAACTATAATCTTCTATACGATTTTATTTCTTGATGTGCCATAACTAATATATCGGTAAAATCATATACCATATACGAGTCACATATATATATTTTTACATAACCACTACAACTTATATAGCTATAAAAAGTATAAATAACATGAAATTAAAATTAATAAACAAAATTAAACATGCATATTATGAAAATATAAATATTACAAAAATTATCATGTAACTATATTTTACATACACAATATAAATATAACGGAATTAATAATTTAAAAAATTATTACGAAACAAAGATAGTAGATAGTTATATACAATATTATTGAGAACGCTGTTGCTTGAAGAAAGAAAATAAGACCAAGCTATTACTTTAAGGTAGAATATTAGAGGTTTTCAGTGTTTCAAAATGGTGCAAATGAGGGAGGAAGGTGGAAGATGGGTATATATAGTGAATTAAAGGCGCGTAAGAGGATCACACCTTCCTTATAATACCGAATGTGTGTTCTTTTCTTGCACCTTCCTTGTCGTAGGAAAGGTATAATTCTTCTACGTGCCTTTCTTACAATACAGTAAGATGCGCTTTAGTTAAAGAAAAAACGATGAATAGTAGAAATGTGCACTTCACGCATCCTTTCACTATACTAGTTTCGTAAAATTTTTCAATAACGCACTATTTCGATATATTTTTTCATAATTTATACTATAAAAGAACAAAACTCCATATTCATGCACTCATTGTCATTATTAGTAGCAGTACTTCCTTGTAGGACCACCATAGAAGTCAAGTTACCATGTATATTTTATTTAATAGATATTTCTAGACACTTGATAAGGTTTTGAATAAGGGACTTTTTGTATTTTTAGTATTAACATAAACATTTTAAGAGAAAAGTTAGCATATATAAAAAAAAAAAGTGGTTTTTTCAATTTGGTTTCTTAATAAGTGGTCCACCATATTTATTGATGTATAGAGTAATTTTTAGGAAAAGGGTTAAAATAATGTTGAAATAATTATATAAGCAAGATCAATTATATGGTGTCTTTTATTATTATTATTATTATTATTATTATTGCAGAGCACTATATTTAATGTTTACATTACGTTTACAAACATGTCTATTTTACCACATATCTTATTTTTCATATTTCCAACAAATAAAATAAGCAGTAAAAATAAAATAAAAAATTAATTATTTTTATTAGAAAACTAATCGTCAAATACACCATTAATATTACATGCATCAATTCTTCCCTAATGCAACTGTTATACGTCCATCCTTAGAAACATAACGCTTCTGGTCGAATAAACTGGTAGAGGTATTGGAAAAATGTTTTGATAGCACGCTGTGCAGATTGGGTTAAGAAAATCTTGGATAAACTAACACGCCAATTCCATATAAATACTAGTAAAATTATAACATGTAAAAATATAAATAATAGTATTTTATAAATCATACACTATTATTAATACTTACATACTATTTTTCTAAATCAATCCGTCTAATGATTTTACATATATATACTTCCCTATGCCCTAACTAAGACTCATCTTACCATATCCGATCCTGCATGAGCCTAGACTCGTGGGTTGACTCAGCAGATCTACGGATCGATCTCGGTTCCTCATATTTTAAAGCCTTTAACTATACAGGTCGAAGGAAAAATAAAATAAAAGACAATAAAAAATAGTGCAAAATGAGAAGACCTAGACCCATCCCGAACCCATGAATCGTAAGTAAAGGGTGTTGTCGGATCTTGATATTCAAAACGTGAAACTCCGATGGATCCGTCTGGACCGGATCGGGTCGGGGCTCAGCCCTCTCTAAACTAATTTATGTCTTCTACAGTCAAAATTCAAAACCCCAGGAGTAGTCAGAACTGGTCAGCTTCGTTCTCTTCCTATACTGCTTCCTTGTCGGCTTATTTTTCTACCAATGCATACATCTAAACTAAAGTATCCCGTTTAATTATAAAATTAAATAAGTAAACATATAAAGATAAATCACTTGATAATGACGAGTCGTGTCACAATTAGTGGCCCAAACCATCAATTTGACTTTGGTCGAAAAAGTACGAAAACAAGCATCCACGAGCTAAAGGGTGATGTCCAATCTCAAACAAGTCACAAAAAGACATGTAAATGGTCACGTGAAAGTTCCAAGTGCACGTATCTCCGCTTAACCAGCCCTCAATGTCTCATCACGAGTAAGGTCCCAAGTTAGCCCACAAGCTAATTGACCCGATATTCATCGAATTCAATTCAATTATAATTAAATTACTTATGTTTTAATTCACAAAAATAAATATCAAGCTCGATTGGAACAAACTCATTAGATAACATTTCGAGCCAAACTTTAGCTGAAACATTTAGGTATTTTGAATTAGTCAATGTTCAAGATGATGCTCAAGCTGAATCCTTTATCAACTCGACTTTCGATTACATCTTTGTCAAGGAAACCCTAACTTGACACAAAAAGAAAAAACAGGGGACCTAAAGTTAATTTTAATTGCTACATAAAGCAACAAAAGTTTGACTGCACGAGATGTCACTTGTGTGCCAAAGCTGGTTTTTAGGTTTCAGTTGCTATCAACAATCAATGAAAAGGCTTTGACCGTTGAAACTTATTTTGGCAACAAAACTCATCCACTCTTCACTACAACATCACTCATCTCACACCAATATATATATATATATATATCATCAAACCTTCTCCATCATCTTCAATTCTGCAACAAAAATCATAACAACAAAACAATCCTCAAAGCACCCGAATCACAAGCAGTACCATCAAAACTACTACTAAAAGAGGTGTCTATCTGTGTGTGACGTTTCTATGGAGGTTCTGACAGCAAAACCACACAAACCATGTAACTCATCTTTTGCACCCTATTTCCTTAGTGCACCAACAAGCCCTGATAGACACAGCCTGGAGGATTCAGTCTCATTTGACTCATACTACAGCGTACCACCAAGTCCCCAAAGTGACTACAACTACAACACAAATGACCCAAATTCAAGCCCTTTAAGATCACCCCCACCAACTTATTCACAGCAATATCATAACTTTATGAATACCGATCATGATTTCGAGTTCGATACAAGCCTTCAGTTCGATAAACTAGATCGAGATGGGTTCTTTACCCTACATCAAAGCTTTGGACACTCCCCAATTCATCAAAATCAATATAGTTACACCGTGGATCACCAGATTGAGTACAAAAAACAGAGACCCAGATGTGAATCTCTCCCTTCAATGGCCTTTGCTGATGAACTTTTTGCCAACGGGAAAGTCCGTACTTTAAGACCCCAAAACCCTAAAACCCTGACCCTAAAGCCCCCACCCAAATTCTACACAAGTCCTAATCAAAGCCCTAAATTTTCTTCACCCAAATCACCAAGTTCCCCAATCAGATTCCCGTTCTCAAGAAGGAACCTATGGAACGATGATTTCGATCCCTTCATGGTTGCCCTAGAAAACGTCAAGGAAAACAAACAACAAAACCCTCGTTCTAACCCGAAGTCTAGCCATAGCGCACATAGACGAACGCGCTCGCTCTCACCGTTCAGAAATACCGGTCCACATCGGAAAGCAGACTCCACGGTGGCTGAGCAACCCCACGCACCTGGATTCGCCCCAGAGAAACAAAATCAGCAAGGCCCAGAGACGGCGGGTGAGAACAACCGCGACATTGGTAACAGAAAAAGGTCCGATCTTGTGCGAAAATCAGGGTTCATGTGGGCAAATGGGGGAATTAGCGAAACTTGTACGGGCAAAGACACAACCAATTTGAGACTTTCAAAGAGACAGAGGATTAAAAGGTTTCTGTTAAGAAGTATAAGCAGTAGCAGTAGCAGTACCAGTACCAGTAATAGTGGTGAGGAAAAGACCAAAGGTGCCCCTAGTGATGAAGTTATTAATGGGAAAGGGAATAAGGGTACGAATGGTAATTTCTCAAATGGTGGTTACAGGGCTGTATCTAGGCCTAGTCATGTTTGCTCTTCAAATGCTGTGGAGGACAAAAAGGCTACAGCTGTTGCTAAGGTTGCACTTGTGCAATATAGGCCTAGGTTGTTTCTTTGTTTGGGCTATGGAACGAGAGGAGGTTCAAGGTTTATGCACTAAATGGGCCCACATGCAATAAATATATAAATATATATATATATTAATTATATGCGTTGAAGAGTGAGTTTATGTGAAATTTGTTTGTACAAAATGTGTCGATTCATGTTGGATGTATTGATGGATAATGCTTTTCATTCTTACAAGTATAGCAAATTATGTGTATCAGGTATTTGATGTGGCATCCTTCGTCTGTATGTAGTTTTTGTTTCGAGATATAAGTGAATTAAATTTTCTTATAAGCTTTCCACGTCTTATTCAGCAGACTTGTAAGTGAAATTGAACTCCTTTTCAAAATTAATTTGAAAAACCATCTATAAAAAAAAAAAGAAAAAAAAAAAAAAGGTGACTTGTTTCTCTATCAAATGTTATTTGCAACTACTTATGAGTAGATATAGTTTGGATCCATGGAACCCTTTTGAAATAATCGAGCAACATTCTATCCGTTTTTTTTCAGGAGAGAATTCAACCAATAGATATTAAACTCCAATGGTCACTAGAACATATCTCAAGTCACTCAGGGACAAAAACGAACTATCTATTCAACAAAGTTGGCTCATACGATGCCAACAGAAGAGATCATTATTTCACATTTCAAAAAAAGATTTCCTTACCTTACTCCCTGATTTGAAAATGATATGAGAGCAGGAAATCATGAGTTGAAATTCACGAGCCATTTCGACCAAGATTTAACTTATCCAACTCTACACAAGGTCAGAAAAGGATGTACCTGTGATTTGTGAATTAGATGAAGATGCTTGAGAATGATGATAAATACAAGAGGTTTGCTAGCAAGAAGAATTGTTTGAAAAAAGGCAACTAAGCTTTACGTTTTCTGATTTTTTTATGTGGTATATCAGCTATAAATCAATGGGAGGCACTATTCATGAATACAATATAGCCTTCCAAAAAAAAAAAAAAAAAAAAAAAGGAGCAACAGAGAGAAAAAGAGTGGTGGAAAAAAACTGAGCTGCTGCAATTATGCAACAGAGTAAGAAGCCATCTTTGAGTATTCACCAAGATCAAGCCAAATGTTTGTCCCTTCTTCGCTAGCGGCTTCTATGTAAAAATCTTGGAACTCCTAAGTAGGTCCATCGTGGAAACTGAAACCGTCTCCCTCCCTCTCTATATCTATTCCAAGATCTCATTCGGCCAGAGCCACTTCCATGTGGAAATCTCCCTCTCGCAAGAAAGCTTTCGGATCCCTCCATAAAACCCATCTGCCTCGTTTCCTTCCTCCCTATGGTTTTTTCGAGTAATAGTTGCATGTCTCCACCGTGAACCGGGTGTATATTGATTGAATGCCAGTACCACCTCATCTGTTGCAATAGGTATATATAAGTTGACAAGCATTGGATCAATAGTGGATCTACAACTATGAGGCAACAGTTGCTTTCGGTAGAGAACTGAAATGAAGGAGAATAAGAAGCCATAACACAGTCATTCTACTCAAGTGCGTTAACCAGAGGCCTAGTTTCTGTTTGCTTCTCAAGCGTAGAACATTGAGCATCAGCTGTGAGGATGTTACTGTAGGAAGGGTTGAGGGATCAGTTAAAACCAATTTTGAAACTGGTAAAGAGATGATTTCTCAGTTGTGGTATACAAAGAAAACACAGGCTTCTTACCCATGAGAAAATGATAATGTAGAACTTACTTTGGAACCCACAAAACAAACCTCGCATGGGAAGAATGTAGCATAAAAATTATATTAAAAAAAAAAAGAAAAAGAAAAAGCCAAGATTGTGTCAGAAGGTACTCCATTGCCAAAAGAAACGGAAGAAAATATTATCGATTGAACCGTTAGAAAAGACAGTCATAGACTCTAGACTATAAAAGAATCCACACAAAAGTTTAGGCTGTATAGTGAATAGGTTATATTGAAATTGAATCATTCTTAACCTCGTTAAGTACGCATATATTGGCTTTTGAAGCATAGTAAATAAGAAAGAATCTGGTATGGCAAATTTTCATTTAATGCTTAACAACAAGCACCAATAAATTTAGCATTGTTTAAGTTTTCGGTGAATAAAGAAAACATCAGGTAAAACACAACGTAAAATCAAAACTAGAAACGTTTTATAGGAGTTCCAAATATGTGTCCAATTAACAGAGCCTATTCTGAAAGTAAGTAGTATTTAACTAAAACGAAGCAAAAACTGATAAACAGGAAGCTGCTTGTTGCTGATGGGGACGAAGCTGTATGAATTAATACATTAAATTATTGCAGCATCAAACTACAGCTAATATATAGTGGATTGTGCAACATCAAAGAACACCATGTCTAATTTTTAGTATGAATAGTTCCTAAGTGGAACAGAGCAAAAAATAATCCATGAAAATACTAAAAGCAGTTGGCATCATGATGCAATAGAAGATACATTTTCAAGTAATATAAATATAAAAGTTTATCATAATCATTTCAGCCCCACCTTGCAGAAAGTTCATAATTGGGAAAAAAAAAAGAGGCAATACAAGGTGTGGTTGGCCTGGGCATAAAGACTCTGTGGCGACACATCTTATCACATTGTTGGTAATAACTACAGCATACTGAAAGTGATTTTGTTGCATGGACCAGCAAAGGTAGCACAAGATGTGGTCCAGGAACTGAAAATTAAACTTCAAATACCAACCCGATTACATATTAGAAGATGATAACCACAGGAAAAACCAAAAGTTTACTGGTGTTTAGTCAGTGTCTTTTGCAACTTGCGGATTAGTTGAGGTTTCTTATCTGATGCTATGCTTGGACATCTTTTATTTCTCACTTTTCAAAAGATAATAAGCATCAGATACCTGGCCTGTGTAATTTCCCCCCAAAGCCTGGTAAATATGCTCATTAAGAGGTGAAAATACTATCTGAAATAACAAGGAATAGCACTTACCACTATCCTGACAGCGGCAGTACAGTCCATTTCCATCACAAGATTCCAAATGATCAACCACTCCATACCACCAACCTGAAAGAAATACGTCACACCTAATCAAGTAGAAATTTCAAAATTTTTTTTCCTTCTTTTTTTTTTTTTTTTTTTTTTAATTTGGCAAATATTTCCAAATAATCTAAGAGCAACTTGACTAGCAACAAATGTAATGCGATCAATGCAAATTTCCCACGTTATTGAAAAGCTAACATATGGTCAGAATGTTGTCCAAGTGCAGTGAAATTTATCACCGCAGATTGGGCAAGAGCATGTCAATTATGTAATTTATGATGATGCACTAATAAATGCTGAACAGGTCATCCTTGATGGAAATCAAATGAACGTAATCCTGACCTTTTGTTTTAAACATAGGACATCATAGTAGCTATTATGATCCATTTCTCGTTCGCAAGGATTTCCATGAAAATGATATTTCTTTGAAAAAGGAAGGATCCAACAAAAATAACATAAGCTTTCCAACATGGATTAAATTACCCTTTGTCATTAGAAATACCAAAAAAGGAAAAGCGAAATCTGTAAATGTACCATAAGGGAATTCTTTATTTCTTCTCCACTGAATTTCAATATGGTCGCCTGGCCTTAAGTCATTCAAGCAGTCCGAAATATGAAGATCATGTGGCAAAGTATCCACTGGAATTGCTCGTAATCTATCCCACCTCACACCACTCTCAATTGCAGCAGCCCTTCTTCCATGTGGTGGATACCTGAATAGTCAAATAATTCAATACTCAATAAACCTAGCAAACTCCTATCTGTACCACTACAAATATGGGCATACACAACAGAACCCCAACTAGTGGAGAAAAGAACAAGTGCCGAGTGGGTAAAAGCTAATAGAATCGGTAATATCTTTCTCATAAGACCTAATCACCAATTACCTGGCCTGGAAAGTGTCAGACCGAGAGTCATAGCAAAGTTCCGCATCGTAGCACGACAACATAAATCCGACATGCCCATTCTGCAGAATAACAAATCAAGCCTCATTACTACTTATGAACACATAGAAAACAAAGAGTCTTTAAATCATCTCCCCAGAAAATTGCAGAATAGGACTTTTGCACTTAAATAAAGAAGAAATTTCGCATAATAATACAAGCATAGGCTTGCACATGTACCTCACGGTTGTACACTTGGGCCGGGAACCAGAACTTTCCAGTCTCAAGCGCAAGGTACCAGTACATGATCGAATCATTTGGCAGAGGACTTGTCTGCTTATGGCTATTATCAAGCTTTGATCTAATCCATGAGAAAGGTAAAACACCATATATGAACTTCATCAGCCCTTTTTGTTTCCCTTGTGGAAGACTGCAATTATCGCTTCTAGCAGCATTAGCAGTATGACTTTTCCACTTCCTATAAGCTGCAGGACCAATCACTCTACCCCATTTCTGCCTCATATGTCTCTCCCAAAGATGCTCACTCACACATCTCTCCCTCAAAGACCTACACACGCCAGCCATTTTAAAAAGTTCAGCCGGTGGGAGCTTCTCGAGAATGCATTCCAGGACCAATTCAGGCAAGTCTAAAACTGACATATCTGCGGCATAATCTAGATTCTCAACCCTAGCCACAAGGCTTATCTTTTTAAAGGACATGGAAGAGGGTGCTTGAGAAAAATAACTTCTAACTATGATGGTCTTAATTGATTTGTAAATCGGCAACAAGGACAAGTCTTTGCAACTCCAGATAGTCAATAGTGTCAGTTCATTTGCCCAGGAAGGAAGAGACTTCAAAGGAAGGGACTTTAAAAAGAAGATGAATGAAAGGCAAGTGATTAAGAAGTAAAGTAGCATTTTAAAAGGTGAATACCCTTCTGAGTCAAAATCAAGTTAGGCATATATGTTGAGCCAAAAGGTGAATAGATGAACAAATAAAGGAAAAGGCAAGGAGACAATAACTAATGGGAAACTTCAATTTTCCTCCTCTAACTTAAGGCCCTTCCTTACTTCTTGAAGAAAATTTGCAAGTGGAATTGTCAACAAATGTGTTCTTAACTTTTCTCTATGAAGTCCCACCAAACCAAACAGTGGACCTCCTCTGTCAAAAGTCTAAATCACACAGAACCAACAAATTGTTATCTAATCTTCAAGGGGCACAATGGACTTACATTAAATTTCCAGGAAACTTAACATGACCAATCAGAAAACATAACGAACTATCGAGAAGATATTCTTCTTCTCCTTCTTTTTACACCAAACTATACGCATACAAAAAAATGTTATTCACATTGGCTTCTGTGTACTGAAACGGGAAAAGAGAACACTATTACTCGTGGGGTACACCGTACGGATTCAATATGGTCATCTTGCACATGACCAATTTCCTCAAAAGCGTCAATACGTGTCTAGATACAAAGACCCAAATCTCCAAGACCTTTTAGAATTTACCCAAAAGATGCAAACTTGACACAAATACAACGCTAACCCAGATCTGGGTTATCCAAGCTTAATCGAAACTACGCACACCCGATACCTAAACCGCTCACTTATGCATTAAAGCAGAAAACTTTATCCAAGAGTATCTAGTTTGGATCAAATTTCGACCAAAAAAAAAACTAAAAAAAAAAGGATGGACGAGGAAAATCTATAATTTGAAGTACTAAGGTCTTATCTCAAAGCCTCAGTGCTTCAAATTCTTCTCCTCCTCCTCCACCCAGAGAAGACTTAAAAAAAAATGGTTTTTTTTTTTTTTTTTTCTCTCTCAGGCGATTCAACAAACAGGTAGCTAGCAAATACAATTAGAAAGGAGGAAGATAGAGGAAGCTTAAGGCATTTATACTATGAAATGTGAGGTTGAGGTTAATGAGATTTTTAAAGGGTATTCGTGTTTTGCGTTTAATTTTGATTTCATTTTATATTTTAACTTTTTATTTTTCTTGTGGGTACGTAATCTTAACTAAACTATCAACTACCATTGTCCCTTCAATATGTGATTACAATAGAAGGACAAGTGGGCGAAAGGCCGCAAAACCAGAAACGAAGAAACCGTTATGATTTATGCATTGTACCGTGGAATCTTTTTTTCTATAAAAAAAGAAAAGAAAAGAAAAGAAAAAACTTTATGACAATCAACTGAAATTGTACCTGCAGTAAATTATTTAGCTTTTACTTGAATTTTGAAACCATCCTAAAATAGACTTAAGAGGAGTATCAAGACTATTCGGGCAAGCACTTGGATAATTAAGTCAAATAGTATTTAATAAAGATTATAAAAATACATGGTTGAAAGTAAAGTAAGGCAAATAGAGTTTATTACAAGCCTAAATCCTCTATTTATAGATAGATCGGACTTAACAATTTTTTTAGATAGCTAAACTGTTTAGACACATCTTAGAGTTATGGAAGTGAGGTAACATAGCTATTACTAGATGCAACAACTACTTAACCTTTCACTCCTTTTGTTATAATTCAAACATTAGAACTCTTGGATCGAGCTTAACTAATTTGAGCTTGAACATGTAGCATTTTTCATTTAACTTGTTTCTACCTATTCCAAGCTCTCCCAACTTAGCTCAAGCTCTTTCAAGGACATATAAGCACAATATTTAGTATAGTACAACTTAATTAATTGATAATATTATATCATACTCAAATAGGTTAACCTAACTTTCCTCTTGATCGGGACATGTATGAGGCCTTAAACTGAAACAATTTATTAGCAGTATTCTTAAACAACTATCGGTATTCTCCTTCTTTTATGTCTGTTTTTTCCCTTTTAATTGGCCGATTATATATTTTCTTGCAAAGAAAAAGATACTATTAAACTTATTTCAACTTTCATATAATAGGTTTAAACTTTGTCTAACCTATACTCATATGAGACTACCTTTGTTGGCCTTGATCCATGTTTGATCCTCTTAGGGAGCAAGACTTCCTTCTTTCCTTGTGAATCCTTTCTAATGAGAGTGATTCATCCTCTATAAAAAATGATGATTAGCAATTACAAAAGATTTTGAAAGAAATTGAGAATGCTTTTTTTATTATTAAAAATGAAATTCATATTTTATAGGAAAAGTATATTTTTTGCCATCAATTAGTTTTTAATTTTAGTTCTAAACCTTTTTTTTTTAATTTGAGTTTACAATATTTGTTAAAATTTGAAAACTAAGTCCATTTTGTAATAGTGTTAAGTTTTCCAATAACAAATGATATGTGGCACCATCACATTAGTCCACGTAATTATATTAAATAAATAGTATATAATAAAACATAAAATTAATAGGTAAACTTATAAAATACTTTCTAAAATATGAAAAATATTTAAAAGAAAATTACAATCAAGACTCTAATGCTAGAAGATGATTGTTAACCATTTATAGAGAGTTGCATGACCCCTAACAAGTGATCGCCAACCATCTCCAATTTTAGGGTGGTCGGTATAGCCATGAGCACCTATATGGGTTACGATCCAATTAAAATAGAAAAGTTAGATCATTTGATTCATTAAGTAATATAAATGAGCACTGCATTTTTTTTTTGAAAAAGGATATAATTGGGTTGCATGCACTCCCAAGTAACCAATGGCTACCTCTTAGCCTTTGTCTGCCTGGTTGTAATTTTCTTTTTCTTTTAATTTTTTCATTTGGTGCACCTTCTTCTTTTTCTTTCTCTCTTTTCTTTAATTATTTATTTATTTTATTAATTATCTTTAATTAATATATAATTACATTATTTAATTAAATTAATTCATATATAATTATATCATTTAATTAAATTATGTGGATCAATCAAATGGCACCACATGTTATATACTAGCGAAATATAATGATGCTAAAAAGAGCTTATTTGGTTTTTACAAATATTAAGAAATCAAATGTAGAAAAAAAAGGATTTAGAATTTAAATAGAAAATTGGTGAAAGTCAAGAACTCAATATATATATATATATATATATATATTTAAATTTTTCAATCACATTTTTTTAGTGGTTTAGTTAGCTACCATCATCGACCTTCGACAACAATCTATACTTCTTACTGTCTCTAATCATCAAGGCCCACTGATAACTGCAACCTTTTGAGTTTACTATAATAAAATTTGATAATTTTATAGCATTAGTTATGACAACAAAAAAAAAAAAAAAACCGTCTGGACGGAACCATCCTAAAAGTGGCCATAAATTTCTACAATTACGAGATAAATGAGCCACAACGAAGGACAATAATATCGTTATATATTTGTTTAATGCAAGACAATAAAAGTTATATGGCGAGATTTTTAACGGTTTTATCACGATTCACACCGGAAATGGTCCACCTAGGGAATTTCACTCGATGAAACCCATAAAATAAATAAGAATGATACTAATAACTACTACTACAACAACAATAATAGTATTCGTGATGCCCCAAAAGTTTTCACTATTTATAACTCTTTTTTCCACTCCCAATCATAGATTCAAATGAGTTAGTTGGAGTGTATAATTTTTTATTGATAATTTACACGAGTAGAATTTATAAAATATAGGATAGTTTAAGATACTTCAAGAAACGTTTTGGTAAAGATGAGAGGGTAACCTATTATATAAGGTATCCATTCATATCCTATTTCACTTTTCTAAAATCTATTTTTGGAGAATAAACACCTTTAATATTCAATCCACATCTTGGAATCTTTACTTTAATATAATGTACTACAAGTTTTATAATACTCTATACCTATCCTTTAAAATATATAAAATAATATGACATATTAATGATTGAAATATATAAATATAGGATAAAAACGATATTGTATTATTGCTAAAAAGAGATGGATTGAGTTCAATATCAACTATAAACCTGAAACTAATATTTGAAATCTAAAAATAGTTAGTTTATACGTTAAGAGATAATATGGGTCTTTAGATTTTAAAAATTTTATTTGTTTTTTCTTATCCTCTCATGTGTTTGTCGATTAATTGTTTTACTAATAAAGGATGCAATTTAACATCAAGTTTATGCAATGTTTTAAAAGCATCCTTGTAAATAGATAAAAAGAAATTATAAGTTCTATAAATTACCTTATATTTTATAAGGTTTATAGGATATAAGATATAGAGTAAGTTCCAATTCTAAATATTTGAAAACCTACTTACAAGGCAAGGTATGGGAAGGAAAGGGCCCTATATCTTATACACCTTATACGTACTTACCCTTACGTTTACAAAGTTTGGAAACCAATACATATAATGTAGGATACAAGTAGAGCTGCATATTCTATCTACCTTGTAGCCGCTCCCCTACCCCCTTAGCTATACCTTAATAAATTAATATTGATATATTATTATAAATAAAAATGTTAGATATTTTCTAAAAAGTAGAGGTATTAAATGTAGTGGTTTATTTACAACTTCTTTAATTGATTTTTACAATTTTTTTAATGAGTCTTTGGTTTCTTTTTTACATCTAAATTATTTTTAGGAGAAAATGCAAACCCCTGCCTCTCCCCATGCGCCACGCCCCCCCCCCCCCCCCCCTAAAAAAAAAAACTTTAGTCTAGGTACGGTTTGCCTTTTTGAATTTTCAAAGTATGATTTTTGGTTGTCAAATTTTCTTAAATTGGTAAATAATCCTCATAACCCTTTTAAACTTCAAAGTTTAAGAGGTTATTTTCAACTTAAGGAATTGTTTTGCCAATTTATGAAAAATTAGAGATAAAAAACCACACTTTAAAAATAAAGAGAAGTAAACTATATCTAAGTTAAAGTTTAGAGGGGGTTTTAAGCAATTTACCTTTATTTTCATGTTTAAAAATATAAATTATTCATTACAATAAAAAATTGAATAAATATCAATATCCTAGGGTAAGAACTAACAACTTTAAGGGAAATTCATCCTTTTACACGAGTATTCAATACCCAACTTTAATACAACTTGAAATGAGTTTTCAAAGCCTGATTTCTTTTTTTCTTTTAGCAAAGGAAAAACTTATATTAATAATTCAAAATTAACTAGCATCCAATACATCTAGTGCTAAAGCCAAAGATGAGTAACTAACAGCTAGAGAATTTAAAGAAAGTAGCCTAGAAAGTCTGGATGGGGTGTTAATCCACCGATCTAATGGACGTATCTGCTTCCTCACATGAGTGGCTACCCAATCTACAACCATATTTGCATTTTTAGGAGCATTGCTAAATAACATACTATTATTATTGACTCATTTTTCTTGATCTTATGGATTAAATCGATACAGTCCCAACCCACTAACGTGATTCCTGAATTAGTAGATTGGACTACAGCTTGTGCATTTAATTCTATCCACATATCGGCCTAGCCCATATCCTTAGCAAGTCTAATGACTCCAAGGATAGTAAGATACTATGCATGTTCTACACTAGACACGTGCGTAAGATTAGAAAAGCCAAATATAAGTTGTCCTTGTTTGTCCCTAGCCACACTAGCTATAATAGGATTCGAGGTACCAACTTAACCTATCTACCAAAGCCAAGCTCATCTTCTTATTGACTTATTTTGTCTACTGAGCCGGACGATACTATTTCTCATAGAAAGAGTGCCAAGAAGCAAAAGGCCCGATCTTTACCCATGCTTGACCAATTACTTACTCGGCTTTACATCTACCGATATGCCGAGATATCACATTTCTGAGAGCTGGATCCACTCAATAAGATATGGAGAGACTAATATTGACTAACATTAGGACTCATCAATTATGGGTCAACTTCTCTAGTGTCTCGATCAAGTAATACAGGATTACTTCCAAGGTATGCTGACTGACCGCATGCCAACTTCCTTCTATAAAAATGTACAGTTTTATATTTTTGTACATATTTGTCTTTATTTTATTTATGGGCTCAATTTTTTAAGGTTTAAAGCCTTATATATTATTTACAATTTTGCCATTAGGGTTTAGGACATACTATAAATAGTAACATTTGTAACAATATGGATATAGAGAACATTAATGGAAAAACTACCTTTGAGTCATTTCTCTTTGAAAGCTTTCTCTTACCAACTCTTATCAGTCCATTTAGTAAAGATTATGGTGGGCAACCCTATCATTTGGATCGATACGTCACATCCGGTGAGTCTTAACCCATGTACAATCTAGCCGATGCGTTATATTCCGTTAGGTGGCTCATGGATTTGCTAAAATCCTCACTAAACCCATTCTATTTTCGTTCCTTCTACAAGATCGAACCCACCTTGACGGCCAACCTTGTCTATCCTTGGCGTGGTTCGTATCAAGCTACCATACATCTGCCTTCACCATACATAAAAGAAGCTTCTGTGTTTATCTTTATAGTATAACCATCCGGCGATTTCCAAACTTGTGTCTCTTCCATAACTACACCAACCTTTATACCCGACCCTACAGCCTCCTTCATCATCTACCTAAACCACTCGACCAATCCCCTATTCACCCTTCGGACTACCTCCTCTACATCTAATGTTTGCGATTCATATATAAAAAAACACCTAACTTTCCAAATCTCCCAAACAACCCCAACAAATTTGGTACCAAGATCATATCTTAAAGCCTTAGAACGATTAGATCTGGCTGTGAGACACAAGAGCCAATTCTGAAAATTCATTACCACTAATCCATAAACTTTCATGTTCAGAGTGCCAAACTACACTATTGTAGCCCAAGGATACAAGATTAAGGCGTAATCAACCGTTTCTTCACTACTGTTGCAGATAGGACATGTCGCATCTTGTATGACCCATTGCTACATGAGCTTTGACATTACAGGTAATAAATCTAAGAAGCTTCGCCATAAAAAGTGTTTTATTTTTTGTTACACAACAAGATTCTATAGAAAGTTCCAATATTTTGCAGAGATCTAACTTGATGAAGATGGGCCTTGTACTAGAGATTCGAGAATTTGCTTCTAGAGTGAAAAATAGACAACTTTCACAGTGCATATGCCATTCTTAGAGGATGGCCATATCAATTCATCATCTTTATCTCATGCAGGCAATTGGATCTACTTTATTGCTTTCCTTTCTATCTCTATTATGTTATTCATGATGAGTCCTAAGTCCCACCATCGACCCTCTGGATTAATCAGTTTGTCCATTGTTAAATCATGATCTATCCAACCTATAACTTCCTATAGAGTGTAGTTTTCTAGTGAAAGTATCCATTTGTCCACCTGGATATAAATAGATTTATCATTGTTAACCTTCCATACTCCTTCTTGTAGGAGTACTTCTTTTCTTTCAAGAACATTAGACTATCCCCAAGAAGCCCTACCTACCTTCTTGGTATCCTGTAAAGCTGAGTTAGGGAAGCATAATCTTTTTAACAGTTTAGCCCAAAGTGCATACTTCTGCTGATGCAACCTCCAAGCAAGCTTGGTAAGGAGTGCCAAGTTAAATGAATGAACATCCTTCAAATCCGAACCACCCAATTGTTTTGGTTTGGTTAGATTAGCCCAACTTAACCAATGAACATGACCTTCTTCCTTCTTTTGACCCTAAAAAAATTTTGCAATCATACCGTTTACCAAGTTACACCAACATTTTGGAAATTTAAAATAACCCATTGAGTATGTAGGCATTGCAAAGGCAATGACTTTAATTAACACTTCGTGCGTAGCTTCACTTAGCAAACCACTCCTCTAACCTTCTAACATATGTTGAGTATTATCTCTCACAAATTTCAATAATTCCATTTTAGATCTTCCCCATATATTGGGAAGACCTAGATATTTTCCTGGATTCAAAGTTTCTTTGATATTCAATCTGTTACCAACTTCTCTTCTTAAGACCTCCGAAGTATTAGCTGTGAAAAATAGGCATGACTTCTCATAGCTACTAAGTTGCCCTAAAGCTGCACAATACTTAATTATGATAGAAACAAAAATCTCCAAGTTAACTGTTGAAATTTCCATTAAAAAAATAAGGAATCATTAACAAAAAGGAGATGAGTAATCATAAGGCATGAATTCTTAGGCTAAATCCCTTGAATTGCACTTCTCGCAGCTAGTTGATTCAATTGGTGAGATAAGACAATAATTAAAATAAACAAATAGGGTAAAAGAGTGTCACCTTACTTAAGCCCCTTAGTTAGAACAACCTTCCTTACTTTTCTCCCATTCACCAATATATTAAATTCTACTAATTTCACAAATTTCACAATCTACTCCATACACTTCTCAGCCATACCTAATTTAAGCAAAACATCGTCAAGAAAATCTCATTTCACCCAATCATATGCTTTATTCATGTCTAGCTTAAGAGCACAACTGAACTTCTTACCTTTCTTTTTGTTTCTCATAAAATGAAAGAGTTCATGAGCTATAAGAATATTATCTTGAATTAATCTACTTGAAATAAAAGTGCTTTGATTTTCTAAAACAAAGGATTGAAGAAAAGGTTTAAGTCTATTTATAATAATTTTGGAAATGATACTGTAGGTAAAGTTACAAAGACTTATAGGTCTAAAGTGATTAATTGACTCAAGATGACGGATTTTAGGGATTAGAATAAGATCAATGGAGTCGAGGGAATATGGGATATAGACACCTCATTTTTGCCATTTTTTTATTTTCATTTTATTTTAGTTGAGCCAGGTTGAAAAATAAATAAAAATAAACAAAGCAAAAAAATAATGAAATAATAAAAATAAAAAATGAAAAAAAAGAGAGAGAAAAGAAAAAAAAAATCGTGTCAAGTTGTATTGAATCGAGTCATATCGTATCGAATTAAATCGTTTTGAGTCAAGTCATGACGTATTGAATCGAATCATATCGACATATCAAGTTAAGTCATGTTAAATCGAATCATAACGAGTCATATCGAGTCGCGTTGGAATGTTTAATATCAAATCGGATAACGATGTGTGATTAATTTAATAAATCATTAAGTTATTTGAGAGTTGGATTTTATTAAAATAATTTTGGCCCGGTATAATTTAAAATAAATTTTTATCTAATTTATATTAGGTCGAAATAGAATTAAGATTTATTAAATAAGTTACTAGCTTATCTTTAATTGGGTTAGATCGGGTTTTAAAAAAATAGAAAGTCTAAATTAAATAGGATTTTTAGAAGTTGAGATAAATTTTTTAAGAATCATAATCGTATCTTTCATATTTTCGATAGGAAAGATTTGATTTTAGTTTTATGAATAACTAATTCACATGTAATATTAGAAACTTTTTTTATTCCTATAATTCACACGCAAGCCCAACTTTCCCATAATCGAATTCCAATTCAGAAATTCTAAGTCAAAGCTCCCAGACACAATTCCAATTCACCAATTCCAATGCAAAGTTCCCTAACTCAATTCACCGATTCTAAGTCCTGACGCTCCAATTCACCGACAACGTCCAAGTCCAGACAACATCGGAAATCCAATTACGAAGCCAACATTCGAAACTTTGACGACTTCAATGCAATTCCGAAAATCCGATTCCGAAGCCAACTCATTTCACAGTCCGTCTGAAACCAATCTAAATTCACGTCCAGTGAAAACAATTTCCAACATCCAAAGTTCAAGAAGCCAAAGTCAGTCGAAATCCAATGTCCATGATCCGAAGACACGTTCCCTTTACTTGATATTCCATAAACACAACCCACTATACAGTCCCATATGTACGATCACATGCGACTCGATTCAGTGAAAATTATTATTTAATTTAATTTATTTATTAATTAGTTTAATTTTATTTATTTATTAATTTATTTTTTAAGTATAGGTTTATTGTTATTTTTCATATTGCATAGTTTTTCTAGATAATTTTAATTTAAAAAAATTAATTAAATTGCATCTTTTAAAATAATTATCTTAAAAAGATATACGTATCATACGATTGAGATACGTATTTAGTAGTTAAGATTTAGAAAAAATACGTATGAAGATATATATCTAACCATATCTTAGTGGATTTTATAGTTATAAATTAAAAAAAAATATTTTTGACACATAGTGATTTTAAAAATGCAAAATCGTAACCAAGTTTTTAAAAAAGATTTAGTTAGTTAAGGTTTTCTTAAATTTAGGAAAATTAGATTTTTTAGTATTTTTTAAATAATAAATTAATAAATAAATGTAAACCTTACTTGGTTTTCAAAATAAAAAGAATTTACTTGCTAAATATTTTATAAAAAAAGAACTATGGTTGATTTGTCTAGACTAGCGGGTATACTTAGGCACCTTTGGCAAAACAGCATAAAAAAATTAAAAAAAATTCCTTTTTTTCTTAGAAATTCGTAATAAAAAAATAATCTAAAAATCACTTTAGTTATTTGTTATATGATTAGGTATATTTTTAGTATTTTTATGAAATTATAAAAAAAATAAAAGCCTATTAATTTTTATTTAGTTTTTACATGGTGACTTAGTTTTAATAAGTTAGCTTCTGAACTCGATTTTTCTCTAGTTTATTTTTTGTAAAACTTATTTTCTTAGAAAATTTGTAGATCTGTAGTTAAATTAAGGTTTTCCTATTCGAAAACTCTAATTTTATTTTTTATTAGTCGAACTGTTTAGTGACTCCAATTTTTTAAAAATATTTTTTAGTTTAATGTCAAGTAATTTATTAAACGAGTTGGCCTCGATATAAATTAAATTAAGAAAATCAAAATAAGACTCGACATGGAAAAATACCGATTTAAAGAAATCATGGATCATCTTAATAACATCAACTCCAATTATATCTTAATAATGATGATAGAAAATCTCTACAAAACCGTCTAGACCTAAAGCTTTAAGGCTACCTAATTGAAAAGCTACTTCCTTCACTTTTAGGTCTGATAGATTAGCACAAAGAATAACATTATCATCAAGGGAGAAAATACGTGTAATCTTGTCCAAATCAGCACTATATTCACGCCCGTTGGAGCTTCTAAACAAATTTTCAAAGTGGGTAACAAACACCCTAGCAATATCATCCTCATTTTCCAACCAAGTACCCTATACATCCTGGATTCCAGTAACAACATTCCTCCTCCTTCTATTCTTGGTAGTTTGATGAAAAAAATTAGTGCTCCAGTCCTTAGAATGAAGCCAATTAACTGTTACGTCTCGAAGTCACAGAGTTGCAACAATTTTACCATGTAAACCATTCTATGATAGTAACTGGTCTCACAGTAACTACCATAGACATGATCTATACAAGGCGTCGACAACTTCTCGCTTTAAAGTAAACAGTCCAATTAAAATTTTAGCTAAAGCTACAGTAATTATCAAGAACTTTAGGTTAGCATATATAATTACATGTACATTCCACAAAATTTCTTAGGAAATTCTACATCAAATGTAACAGTTAGCTAATTTACATATCAACTATCAATATTTCAATCTTAAGCTACTAAGGAAACTCTAGATATACATTAACTGCTAGGTGAATTGATCCTTACACCTTCAAGCTTAAAAAAGAACTAACCTCCGGATAGTTGTAGGGCGACATATTAGTCAGAGAAATTAGAAATCAGGACCTGCAAAAGGATTTATACGGGTATGAGTAACTATAACTCAGTAAATTGAATTAGAGACTTATGAATGTATACAAACACAAACAAGATTATCAAGCAATTATTTTCATATAATGCAATAAGCAGTGTCATTATATAACGTAGTCCGATTCGTTGTGAAATCAGAGAAATTTCACCTATTATAATCTGGGTTGAGGAGTTTTCATATTATACAATAGTTCACAACCAAACCCAGGTTTGTGTAATGGAAATACTGCTCCTCCTAAGACTATCCTTTGAACCAATGCCCCCATCCTCACCACGACCTCTTCTTCTGTCACTTAGTTCGGCTAAGGATGAGGAAAAAACTAATTTGCTATCCAACACTATCCTTTTCAAAGGTGTCGGTGTTTAGTTGGAGAATCCTAATGATCCCCTTAAGGGTTGCAATGCATGACAATTTAGGGTATTAGAGTCAATTAAGATTAAGTTCCATTTAAGATGTTCAAACAATTTTCCACTAATCCAGTCATAATAAACAATCAATCACAACACAAATTTGCTGCCACGACCAAATATGGATCATTCCCTATTCCTCTGATTTTTTTTTTTTCTGATTTTCCCTTAATTATTTTATAATTTTCTTTAGTTATTTAATAAATTTCTAGTTAATTTCAGGCAATTTAGATAATTTCACATATTTTTATCTACATGTAAATACATGTGGGGTACAAGTAAATATTCCTAATTATTATTTAGGTCATACTATAATTTTTAGTATACATATAATCTATCTCTAGCAATTTATTGGTTATTAGATTGTATTTTTCGCCTTTCTAATAGTTAACAAGTAATATACTTAAAATTTGAAAATTTTATAATTTCTTATTTTATTACTTATTTCCTTAAATTTAAATTTACAAGGTTATTTTTACTAATATTTCTAATTATAGTTTATAATTTAGGTTCAATTGGATCTTTTAACCGATTGCCCTAAACTTTATGTACTAAGTTCGATTTTATGGTCATTTGGCTTATCTTTAGGGCTTACATTAACTTTAGAATACTGGTGCCAATACTCTTCCTCTCTATTCCACACACTTTCCAATTCTTTAAGGATGATGTCCTCTTTGTCCCAACTATTTTCATTAGTTGATTGCATTGCTTCTAGCTTCTTCATGAGTTCATTTATCTTCTTTTTATTATTAGGCATAGTTGATAACCTCCATTTTTTAACAGCTTCTTGACAAAAAACTAATTTTTGATTGATATTGAATCCCATGCCCTTATACCATCCTTCTATAATAGTTCCTTTGCATCCCTTAATGGCTCTCTAAAAATTCTCAAAGTGAAACTTCTTGAATCCTTTGATGACTGGTTTATCCAATGAAACAATTTGTGTTACATGATCTGACCGCTACTGGTATATGACTTACAAGTGTAAAGATGAAGAAAAGCAATCAATTAGTAGAAATAAGATGTTTATTAATTCTTTCTTTCACCAATTCTCCCTCATATCTCTTATTAATTCATATGAATTTTTGCCCTTGAAAACTTACATCAAGAAGACCTATTCTAGAGATTATATCTCAAAATCCTTCAATTTGTCTTCTACTTCTAGAATTGCCCCTAACTTTTTCATAATAAAAAAGAATCTCATTAAAGTCACCAACACACAACTAAGGACCCTCTAAACACACTACCCCATCTTATAATGTCTTCTCATAATGCTTTTTTAAGATGAAAATCAAGAGAGTACACTCAACATGCAAAACAATCCACACTACCTAATCCTCAGATTTTAGTAACAATGAGATTTTTATTTGCTTGAAGAATCTCTATACATAGATCTTTAGTCCACCAAAAGGCCAAACCCACCACATTACCATTGGGATCAACATAGAAAACTTCCAAATATTTTTGGTTTTTTTTTTTTATTTTATCCACAAAGTTCCTTTTGTTTTTAGTTTTTATAAGAAAAACTGCATAAGGATTATTTTTATACACAAGTCTACTTGAATTTTGAATTGTCAAGGAAGGACTAAGTCCTTGATAATTCCAGCATAATATTTTCATAGTGATCTTGTGGCTGTTAAAGGCCAGCCACCACCACCACCTATGAATTTTGAAGAGTTATCTTGTTGAACAGCAACATCCACTAATTTGTCATCCTTTATTATAGTATTCGGCTTACTACTCTCTTTTCTCCCCTTTCTACCACGTATCTTTTGAGTCTTCATCTTAGTATAATCGCTAATTCCCACTACAAATGTCATTACTTCTGTTGGTTGCAAGGGATCCACCTCAAAACAAAGTTTCTTATTAGCTTTGAACTCCTCTTCCTCTCTATTTCTTCAATTTTAAGCCATTAAAAGCTCGAACAACTAGGGTAGGGAATAAGGATATTCTCCTTTCCACTTTTGATACAGTGTTTAGGAGAGGTTAACTTTAGTTGGAATTGTGGTTAACATCGTATCTCATTTACACACTTATCTTTTAGTGATAATTCTACAATGGAATTCTTGACTAGAGAAGTAATGATGGTTGATGATTGTTTATGTTGGTAGGGAGATATGGTAAGGGTTGTTGATGGGTGGGGGGAGAGTTTGTCCAGGGAAGAGTGTTTATGTTGGTTATTTGTGGTATTTGAATTGTAAGTTATAGCTTCTAACAAAATATTTGGATTGACATTTATGGTTGAATGTGGTAATGTAGATGGCAAATGAGGTATTGGAGAGACTATAGATGAAATTGTAGGTTGTTTGATATCACTAAAAGTTGAAAGGAGGAGAGGAATGATGCAATTCTGGATTTACATTCAAATGTGAAAGATCAAATTCTTCGTTCCTCCAGTCATTGTTCACAATTTTCTCTGCCGAAGTAGACTAAAACCTATCTCTAATTGGTTGAGCTCTCAAGCTCGGACCAAATCCTCTACCAACACTCTCTTTTTATTTGCAATCCTTACTTAAGTGACCTAAGCAATCACAGATGAAGCGAAAATCCGATAACCTTTTATACTTAAAGTAAATTTTATATCTTTCACCAATGTTCCTAACAATCCACATGTCCTTCCTTAAGGATTTTTTGCAATTAATCACAACCCTCACCCTTAGGAAACAACACTTTAAACCATTATTCTTGTTCGCAAGATCCCAATCCATTACTTTACCCAATAAAGCACCAATTATTTTAACATTAGTCACAGTCATTTGGTTAAGCTTTAAACTGTGAATTTGAATCCAAAAGGGAGGGGAGTCCAACTCAATTTCATCGATGTTGTACTCAAGATTCCATTCATTAATAATAAAGACACGGCCTATCACACACTAAGGTCCATCCATGACTACTTTTTTCATCATGTTAAGGCAATCAAAATGAATAAAAAAATTTATTAAAACCATGGGATTAAAAGTAAACTCACCAAAACCTTCCTAAGCTTTCTGAAGTACATTCATAACAGCAGGTTTGGTTATTGAATTATCAAAAAAAAAAAAAAAAAAACCTTACCCACCATAATGAGATTCTTCCCGCTTGATCTACTAGAATCAAATTCCAAGATTAAGTTATCCTCATATTCACTATCATTATTCACTTCGGATATAATTGGCTACTTTCCGTTACGTTGATTACCTATAATTACTGAAAATCAAGTATAGCGCATTAAGGATTATTTGATGTGTTCTACTGATGAATTAATATGATGCAATGCAGGGGAATTAGACACAAAGGATAATCACTCAAAGTCAAGCAAATGATTTGACGCTATTGACACAGTAAAGGAAAGAGGGAGAGAAAATTATTCAAATGGGTTATGTTTCATTTCAGAAATCATTGCTTACCAAATAGCTAAATTTCAAACAGAAGATTCAAGAAATTCTATAGCTATAAGAACAATAAACGTTGTTAAAATTGATCTATCTCTCTTTGTTCATTTTCTCTCTTTTTCCTTTTGTCTTCTATAACTACAGCGAATGTATGAAAGTGAGGGTGGTGTATTCTGTATATAAGGAAGTGGGCACGATTAGCAAGAAGAGTGAATGATTAAGAATGTAGGGAAGAGAAACGATGTAAACACATTTAGAACATGAAAATGATGTGTTGAAACTAAATGCAATCACTACGACGGTGAAGATACTCTCACATGGGAGAGAGGAAAATCTCTCTCTGAAAGCTAGAGTGAGAGGCACTCTTCAAAGCTCAATTTCAATTGCAGCAATTTGGAAATTGATTTCTCAAGAGTACTATTTTAGGGATTTTTTAAATAAAAATATATAATAATTTTTTTCCTTTTCCTATAATAATCCAAACTTATGGCTTGCTACAAAATAGAGGTTAAACAAACCACTTCCACAGAAAATGAAAGGCCTCGTCACCCAATATTCACGTGAAATGTTTGTATGAATTAGACACTTCTTAACTGTTGCAAGACATGCTTGTTAATCATAAACTATAAAGAGATAATGGGATCAGATGTGCACTGTGAATGCACTTACCTTAACTTTGAATGCTTTTAGCATGGAATTGTGAAGAAAGGAAATGAATCGATGCAAGCGAGTCTAAGTCTGGAATCTATTACTTCAGTTCTAAGTATCATAGCCATTGGTCAATTGAATAAATTCTAGTTACTGCATATACATAGAGATATAAATGAGACAGAGTTTATTTGTAAATTATTGGAGTTCAATTCGACATTTATTCGAATTTGACTTAGTCATGGAGTGGAACCTGAGCTTGAGCTACTCAAATACTCAAATAGCTTTTTTAGTCAAGTTTGAACTTTGTGTTTGTAATGTTTGGCTCGATAAGCTTACGAGTTTAATCGAATTTGAATTGAGTTTAAATATTAGTTGAATTCGAATCAAATTTAAATATTATTATTTTAATTAAATTTATAGTGTTTTTTAAGATTATCAAATCTAAATGAGATGGAGACAAGACTGAGTTTCATTTCAAATTTTAAATTTTAGGTAATAAACTAATTTTTTAAATTTGAGATAGTTAATAATAAAATAAGTAAAGTTCGAATATCAAATAAATCTTTTAGCCAAAGATTAATCAGGTGCAAGTGGAACTTGAATTGTTCTGTTCTTTGTAAAAGTTAATCAGTTCACTTGTTTATGAACTTATATTAAAATAAATTAATATTAAATTAGTCCATTGGGTATCGTAGGGGTGGAACAAATGAATTTTGTGAAGGATATTATTTAGGCATAACGTTTCATATTATGCTCTAAATGAATGCAACTAATGTTATATATATATATATATTTTAATGTTGTGTATTGATTCCTACATCTTTGTATTTTACAAATTTTATATGAAATATAAATATTGAAAATAGGAATTATAAAAACGGAATGGATATATTGGCTATATTTAAAGTTTTGGAAACATAACTTAGAATGTTGGTTTTTGAATGAAAAGGCACTAAATGTCATACCAAATTCATGTTATATAATCAATCTAGATGGAATCAATCGAATATTTGGGTATGCCAGGAGAAATAATTTTTTTAATGTCAGCACATGCTCACATATTTATTTTATTATAGAAGTTTAGATAATTTGTATATGTGCTTGTCTACTTTAATTTGTATAATGACTTGGGGTGGCTAGCAAGTAGCTGTGTGTTCTTTTTTTTTTTTTCTGTTTTCCTTTTTTTATTGTAGATTTTTTTGTATTTTTTAGTTTTATTAAATTATATGAATAAAAATTTACTGATATTACTTTATTTAATCAATTTTTTGGAACAATAAAATGTTAACACGTGTCCATATCTATAATTACCAAAAAAATTTAAATAACGCTAGTCCTCTCTTTTGTAAAAACATAAAACACAGATAAAGTCTTTGTCTTTGCAAAATACCCAAAATATAGTAATCTTTTTGTAGTTTTCTCTATTTATTTTTCCAAAAATATAAATTAACCTTAAAAATGTCAAAAGAAAATCTTAGCCAAATTACAATTTGTGAACAAGTTGGATTAAGATGTTACAATCTTGAGCTCGAGGTTAATTTGTATTGTTTGTGCTTTATTTGAATGGTAGTTAATGAACATAGAATTGACTTAATTGAACTGTTTTATGCTCGATTATTAAAAAAGTATTTTGTTTTTGGTTAAAATAATATTCATTTGTGCAATTGACCCAAATCCAACAAAATTTTAAACTTAGCTGGAATCTTTAAATAAACTCACGAGCTAATCAAATTAAATAGTACAAATCAAGTTTAATTTAATAAGTTATTTAAACAGTTTAAGCTTCAAGTCAACCGTTATCGAATTGATCTTAAGTCGTACAATAAAAATAACAAAAGCATCAGTTAATGGAATCATTATTAATGAATTGGTTATTGGTTGCACTTTACAGCTCATCATAGCTCAAGGATTGCACTTTGGATTAGTCCTAAAGATCGCAAAAGCAACGCGTTCAAGGTGGCCGACCGACGACTGGTCACCCACCGAGGGAAGTCGGCACTTGCTTGTGCTGTGATTACAGGTCGTTCACATTTGCTACACCTCAAAGAAGCATGCACACTCATAATCATACATCATAAGAGAGTCTGATGTCACTTCTATTTCCAAGGTAATTTTTTTTTTTTTTTTTTTTTTTTATAGCCGATCCATAAGTCTATGATAACAAAACAAAAAATAACTGAATGTTGCGAAAGCATTTCTACAAATTAAAATGTGTAACTAATATTGAAATCTGAAAAATTTTTCCTTTTTGAGTGAAAAATGGATGCAACATTTAATTATTCAACGATCCACATGGTATATTAATACTGATAAAAAGCTTACATACCAAAAAATGAAGGGCTTGATATGTATAGAATCGCTTTCTTATGTGTTGTAATTTCAACCGAAGTATTCCTAAAAATAGGTGGTTCAAAGAATATCCATTTATTTTTTTATTTCCATGTATGATGAAAAAAATGTAAGAACTAACAATTCATTTGCTTAAAGGTAATAGAAAAAAAATAAAATAATTATTTTTAAGATATAATTTTATTTGTTTTTTATCTATTTCTTTTAGAAAGTAAACTAGTCATAATTTTCCTGGTATCTAATATCTATTGATAGAATATTTATAGTTATGGAAAGCAACTATGTACACTATCTCATTAGTCATTTCACTCATTCACATGGCATTGAGGATGAAGGAGAACCCGAAACAAAAACATAGATAGGTTTAGGGTTGGGTCAAACCTGTTAGGTTAAGAGCCTGATCCTCCTTGGATAGGCTCAACTTAAGCTAGTTCACTCGACTTGTAAATCGTCCAATATATTTTTTTTTTTTTACAATTGAAAAAGAATATTTTTTATCTTTATTTTTTATTTGAAAAAAACTACTAATAAATCACAAAAATTTTAAATTTTGATTATTTCACTTTATTAATTGTTGAACATTAAGATTAATGATTCGTACCTTATTAATTATTGGGTACAATATTAATAATTTACATTTTTAATAATATATAATTATTATTTTATACCTACAATTAGTAAATTAAGTAAGTAAACCTTTTTTTATAGGCAACATCTTAGGAAAAGCTTGCCAATATAATCAATGTAAAACTTAATTTGTGATAGGCAATACTTACCGTATTCTTTTATTGCTTTAGAGGAAATTTCAAAAAATAACATAATTCATGTGAGAGTTGAACTGATATTATAAAGAGAATAGCATCTATTTAATATTTATATTACATTTACCATTTTATATATAGTATAAATATATTCCGTATGACTTTTAATGGTATTAAATTATAAATACGCTTTTTTTTTGGTGTTTTTCTTTTTATTTTGTTGAAAAACTCTTTTGGTAGTTAAAGTAATATATTTTACACCATAACTATTTACTTCTATCAATATTAAAATAGACGAGTTTTAATATTTTTTTTTAAACCCATATATATTATTTAGTTTTAATATCAATTTTTTAATATAAGTAATAATATATATTCAATTTTATTTCATATTTTAATTAGAAAAAATACTTAAATTTAATTTATAAAATACTTTTCTTTTTCATTTTTTAAAATTTTTGAGTTGGAACCGACGGATGACTTGTCAGTTCCTTCGACCCTAGTTTAGACCGATTCGATGGATCTAACATATTGAACCATACTGACTCGTCAAATACGGCGGATTAAACTATAATTCAAACCTGTAACTCACATATCTATACCAGTTCAGTGAACTATTAGACTGGTTTTGATTTAGGTTTGGTTCACGAGTCGAACTTAATCCTTCTTTAGATCTAAACATAAATTAAATAATTAGAAAATGTTAGTGACTTTTCTTGTACTGCTAATATACTAAATAAAGAAAGTTTTCACATCTTTATATACATATTTTTTTCGTACAGTATAAAATCCATCTAGCTAATGACACGTACGTAGGACACTCGTTAACAGACATTAAATAATTATCATATATTTTTAGCGTATTATTAAAAAAAAAAAAAAGTGCTTTGTTGATTGTACCCATAAATCACCGACCATATGCTGAAATTCTGATTTGTGCTTTTTATCCTTACACACCGTCCTGCTTTTAGCAGTCAAAAGAGATAGCTAGATGACTTCATACGACTCAACGATAACTACAATGAGAAGAAACGAATCACATGAAATTGTTGTTGAGTGGATACTTTCCAATTTCGAGATTTGCAAACAATATCCACACCACTCGAGGGCTTGTCATTGCGATATAATAACACAAACATGAATAAAATAAATAGGAATATGATTATAAAGAGAAAATATAAATCTAACCCGACATGATGAATAAATATGAATTTATTGCTGAAAAAAAAAAAAACAGAGATGGCATTGTATGTTTATTATCCATGATTTCGATTCAATTTCATTTTTTTTTTTGTACTGATATAATACAAAATGATGAATAAATAGTACCCGTTCGCATGAATATCACCGCAATTTATCATAACCATTATCATGAACTATTTAAAGTTTATACGAGGCGTTAAGAATATATTTATAAAAAAGCATTCCATATTTGCTTATAATTGACAAACACTAGCTGGTGCTTAAATGTACTAGGATGCCTAGCATCGCACTGGCACAAATGGACAAACGTTGTGAATGGGAGGCCAAATTAATGGTTTTGGCCTTTTGGCCTTTTCTAGCTTTCGTCTTTCAAAAAAAAAAAAATCAAATAATAATAATTATTATAATATATTATAATAGGATAATTATTCACATTAATTTTGAAATAATATTTTATGTATTAATTTAAAAAAATAATAATAACATGGATCAACAAAAACTTAAAACTATAGTTAAATAACTTTGGTTAAGCATTCTTTTATAAAGCCAAATGGTGTTTAAAAAAACTGACTATTTAAGATATTAATGTGATATGTTAAATATCTTCTCTAAACAACCCTTACTAAAGACACCATAATCGTTACAGTATATAATAGTTAAAAGAATATATTTATAAGAGACACTTAGCACAAATTCTAATATCTAAATACCCCAAAAATTCTTATAAAGTTTAAGCACCTTTTTAAGTGTTTATTATTACTTGAGTACCTAAATAGGTATCGATATCGAAATTTTTTTATTCTTTCTCTCTATTGAAGTCTAACACAATGTTAGACAATTGCTATGTGCGGTAGCTTTTATTGCAACAGTAGTTCTTTTTTTAATTTTTTTTTATTTTATGGTAACAATAAATGAAATATTATTAATATAATATATAGTAATAAAAATATTATATTTTATATATTGGTGTAAAAAATAGCAATAATATAAGATCCATAAAAATTTTAAAAATTAGTAAATAACATTGTTAAACACTTTTTATAAAGTGAAGGGATGCTTAAAAAAGAGCGGTGTTTAGTGTCCAAATGGGTTAAACGAGCCAACTTGGTTTTGCTTACTTTAGCTAGGAGATTGAATAAGCTCGGTTTATTTGGTTTACTTTTTAAATGGGCTAAAAACACTTAGCCCTAACCCACTTTTTAAGCAAGTTAAACGGGCTGGCATATGAGCCAAGGGCATAAATGGCCAATCCAAACTTGTTTATTTTGCAGGTTAAACCAGTGAAGCTTATATAATCTGTTTTTTAAATAAATAAAAAACACTTAATGTTAACTCGCTTTTTAAGGGAGTTAAACAGGTCGGTTTATAGATCAAAATCCATTTATATGCTTCCATTTAAGAACGGTGATATAGCATTCTAAGCTTTTTTTTCGGGTAGTTGCATATAAACACAACCTAATAAAATTTCTTGGACTTGCATAGATATATCATGTATGTGGAGTTTTGTAAATCGATTTTGAGAAAACATCTAACCAAAGGATAAAAAGATCTCTAAGGTAAAACGCTATATAAAGGCATTTTTAGGTATCTTGGGATTTTTGAGCAAACTAAATAAGAGGGTTTTCTTTTTTTTCATTTTAAATTTCGCTTTTTCGGAGTTCCTTTCGATTTCTATAATTATTTATATATGGGAACAGGTGGGGTGGCTCAGTTTTTCTTCTAAGGCAAGGCAAATCATTAAAATGGGGCTCGGTTTTCATCACTTTGAATCAAGTCGCAAAGTTTAGTGTATAACCTCTTTCCTAAACCATAAAACTACGGTTACATTCAGTTTGATTCATGAACGAACAACAATAATCTAAGAAAATTTACATGCCATATTCTTGGATTGTGTTTGGTTCATTGTAGTTCGACTGTTGTAATTTCGCCTACCCTAATAATAAGTGTTCTTATATGATTATTATTAAGTACTTATAATATGTCAATTAGTATTTTTCGAATAAATATTAGTGCAAATTTTAGCTATTGTTTTTTTTTTTTTATGTTTTCTGTCTCATTAGTATCCATTCCACCTCTAATTTGTATTTGATTGAAATATAACATTTAGAAAACTAATTGAATTATACCTAAACCGATTTGGTTTCAAATTTGATATTCAAGTAAATTATTCTTCTTTATATCTTCTCATAACCATATTGAGTATGGCGACTAAGGAACTTGAGCTGAAAGATGAAGGTTCATGTATTTTAATATAAAAGAATTTAGAAACATATAGTTTAATTATCAGATAATGTAAAAACTTTATTTGATTTTTTTAAAAATAAATTAGTTAAGAGTAAATAAGATTCATTTTTTCGCGTGTATCCATTTCAATTTGGAGAATTGAATCTTATAAAAAATAGAGATACCATAACTGCATGTTGAAAAATTCAATACACTATTGTTTATTAATCGAAATTCCCTTAAGAATCTCCACCTTTTCTTAATGTTTGCTAACCCATACGTTTCTGATCTAAGCACGTCGTTTTGGAAGGATGAGCCGTGCTCGAAAGAATTTGTCAGCAGAATACGTAATTAATTTCTGATCAATGTCCACTTTGAGTATTCACAAACGATTAGATAGGAAAGATGTGTCATGTGTTATGTAGATTCACAAACGATACATAATTTAAAAATTATTCTTTTATTATTATTCATATTAATATTTTATTAATAATTATATATTATATATATAATATATAGTATGTAATATCTATTGAATCTTTTTTCTTTAGTATTATTACATACGGCTATGTTTTTTTTTCCTCTTCCATCTTTAATATCGTTTTGATACTATTTTCAAATAATATATTTGATGAAATAAGATAGTAAAAAATAATAGAATAATTATATGTATATATATACATATATGTATATATTCCTCCTCGAAGTTAGATCAGCTTGTAATGAAATATATAGGGTAACAATTTGTGCGTCGATGCATAATGGGTTTTGTTTATATCTTATTTCGTATCAATAAAAGCTGCATATCGTTGATTAAAAGCCACAATAATTAGTTTATAGTATATTATGTTTATTCATGTCGCAATCACGTATTTTGTATTATTTTACATTTTATCTTTGAAATTATGTTTATAATAATATCATACTTATATATCATGTTTGTATTATCTTATCACGTCAGTTATGTCTGCTCGGAGATTAGTTAAAGTTGACTCTTTGGATTTGTTAGATACCTTAAACGAGTAGGTAGATTTCTTTGCAATATATATGAAATAAACAAAACATTTGATTGAATAAAATGTGGGGGCAACTTAATCATCGAACTCATTCCCAATAATTGCTCAAAAGTTTGGCTTTTTTTGTTCACAATGACTCCAAATGATAGGTAGCTATTCATATTAAATTATTGCGAAGAGAACGACAAGTAATCTCACAACATCTACTATCTTGACTAAGGAAAAATAGATTCAATTATTCCAATATATTATCTATATTGATGAGTAATATATAAATATGATAAAATTTTATATACATATTAGTAAAGGACCATACATTTTTAAAAGAAATATTAATTATATTTTTATATATTAAAATTTTATTAGTATTTACTTATCGTTTATTAATTTACGTGACGTATTAATACTAATAAAACATTTCTCATCCAATTATCGTTAACCGTACTTACGATAAGAGCCCATATCGCCTTGGATCCAAAGATCTGCAACTGTTTTGTTATCAATATATAGAAGTAGAACTCGTCTCTTAATCCTTCTTTTTAGATCTACAAATTTTTAATAATTTCCAGGTTTATATTAACATATTTGTGTGAGGGATATGTCGGTTTTCAAATTGAATTTTACGATCTCCATTTCTTTTCATTTATTACCATAGAGAGTTTTGAAACAACCCAAATGCTAAGTTCAATAAATGGGTAATTACATAAATGATGTGTTAATAAAAATCAGTTTCCTATGATACTTTGACAACTTCATATGTATAGCCTTATTTTAAAACACCCTCATATGAATTATACCGGACAAAATAACAATATTTGCAACTGCGAAATGGAATAAAGAGGATTGAGCTATATGACATAAATAAGAGAATAACAATCTAATCTAAAGCAACTATATCAAATAAAAAGAATTGATATGACCTAAAAGAAAAAAAATGAGATTCAATAACATAATAAAATTTAAAGTTTTCTATAAGAGGAACACTTATAAAAATTAATACTCATAATAAACATTATAAATATAATTTTAGTTTTCTCTCGCAAATTGCTCCAATAAAAAACTTCTTATTTGCTAAGATTATTATAACACAATGATATGAATATCAATCTCCCAACAGAATGGATCAAGTTTGTATATGATATACCTCCTCCCCAAATTATAATATAGTTGGAAAAAAAAGAAGACAAAAACTTATTAGGATAGCAAAGAGGCTGAGTCAAGTTGTCTAACCTAATACATAAACCTACAATCTTCTATTTTGATTTTAGTAACGTAATTAAAATGCTGAAATTCCTTTAATTAGAAATTCATATAATTCAATTAAAACCTAAAGGTTCACCTTCAAAAAAATTTAAAATCAAAATCAAATCCTAAATCCAGCCTCATCCCACTTCAAACCTATAGATGTAAACTCCCCAAATTGTTTTCATCTCATTGTCTAAGGATAAACGAATAATTTAATGAAATTCTAGCAAAATCACTGAATTTCATCCTTATTTCATATTAGGATCTCTGAAAATTAAGCCTTTCATTTTCTTGGACTTAAAAATCCTAAGTTAATAATTAGGACTGGATTTATAAAGAAAAGTAATAATGGCAAAATATTTATCTTTTCCACCCAGCTCTAAAATTGATATACTACCTTATAGGATCTCAAGTCAAAACCTATATATCTTAATTGAGTTCAACCTATATATAAAAATGCAAAAATAAACTAAATCTGCACTTTTTTTTTTTTTCCAAACCCAAGGCTATAAACTACCCTTATTATGGGTCAACTGTGATTTATGCTCCTGGTCAACCAATTTGATTTTAATCAACCCCTTTATCTTCCTAATCGGACTATTTGCCTTGTTTCACCAAACTTTCATTTTAAACACTACAGTAACCTATTTATTGACTCCATATTGATTAGAAAACCTCCTTAAAGTATTATCTCTAACCCAAAATTAAATCAAAATAAATTTGAATACAATTCAGCGAATTTAATTGATTTAGTGTTGAACTGTAGGGTATCTTGGGGGGGAAAAAAAAAGACAAGCTACTAATAAATATAATTAATATCGCCCGGAGGAGATCGAGAAGGAAGAAATTTATGTTTGTGTTAGGTTTCATACACAAGGGAACCTGTACATACTATTTTGGAAGTTCTTAATTGAAGACACATATCAACCTTCTTGGAGGAGAAAATCTATGACATTTGTCCGCGGTGCCACTATACAAGATAAATTTTATGGCGTAACCACTTAAAAAATTATATAATCATTTCTTAACCTGCTAAGAGGTACTACTGTAATTTGGTGGTAATGTTTGCCGTTGAAATGGATAAATCGCCGATAGTCTCATGAAGGCTATTGATAGTTTTTAGGAAACTTCTTTACTGTTAATAAGTCATTTTATATATTTATTGTAATTTGAGATATTTTACTATAATTGGGGCCAAAATAATCAGCCACTATATTATATAATTATTTTCAAATAATTACTTCACAAAATCCCCCGTATATGGGTTAAAAAGATGTACCGTGTTTAGTTAGTTTATTCATAATTGCATGCATAAAATTCTCCCCCAAGAGTGTATTTTTTATTTTTTTATTTTTTCTTTCCTTAAATTTCCCAAAGTGATTAAGTGGTGCTTTTCTTCCATCAGCCCACTTTCTTTGTTGTTGTATTTGCAATAATTTAGACGGGGGTTTCCAAATACTGCAACAGATTCCTTTTACCACGAAAAGGCATGTCGCCACACACGATTAAATCCAAGGAAATTGAGGAGATTCGCAAATGCAGCCATAACAGATAAAGCTCCTCCGATCTCTATCTATAACTTTTAACTATACAGAGATATCTTTATAAACCTAACATATGTTTACCGAATTAAAATATATATATATAAATATAAATTACATGAACTTAATTATATAAATACTAATAATAAATCACATTCATAAGATGCAATATAATAATTTATAAAGATATGGTAGGAAAAGAAAAAAAAATATTACACTAATGCCACTCTTTGAAAAATATTCCCAGATCTTGAAATTGACTCTTAAAAGAGCGATTTCAGTTCATTTTGAAAGAGTGATTTCAGTTCATTTTGAAGAGGCGATTTCAATTAATTTTAAATAAAAGAGTCCATACGTGATTTTAGTTGAAAACGTAATCAATACCTAAACAATTAATGTTCTATTGATAATTATTTTTTACATTAATCAATATAGCACAAATCGAATTCTATCTAATTATATATTAGTAAGATGTTTGGTTTTATCCTCCTTACCTACTACACAAACATACACTTTAAATCAATAGAGAACATATTTGTTCCATATTCTTATGAATCGATATTGCGATATGGATTAGTGCCATTAATTTGTGTCAATTCGAAATCACCGATTCTAACATAAACTTGCATCTCGAGATGTGTTTCCAAACATGTTAATAATTTGAAATTATGAAGACATTAAACGGTTATGGGAAACGTAATTATACTATCAAAATAGCTACATAGTGTTTCGAATATAAGGGGAAAAAAATCGAAAGTGAAATATCCAAATCTAATGACATCAACGCTATTGTCACTCAAGTGGATGAACATCCTAGAGTTCTGCGTTGTCTTGGGGCTTAACCATCTAAGTCGTATCTAACTGGGTAATCTATCCCCTATCGTAACTGTAAGCACCAAAAAACGGTGCATGTATGGGGATTGAAGAAGGATGCATTTGTGTGACTTTCTCGCCCATCTCATATCGAGGATTTGTAACTAGCCTTCTCAATTATGCATGAGGGGTATGGACCTAACAACTTAAGGTCTCTTTAACAAAAGGAGTATAGCACATATGATCTCTGGAGTTCTCCTCAATGAATGGTTTGCGGTACTCAAATCTTGGTGGTCTAGGAGATGCTGGTAGTGAGAAGTATGGGGGAGAAGCATCGTCTAGAATTTGCACATCAAGTTGTCTGTGTCTTCAGCCTTTCACTTAACGACGACTACATCTTCGACGACTCCTTTCTCTCTGTAGCTTGTCCAGTTATAGCTGGGTTGCGTAGGTGAACCCCAATAATCTCTTAAATGAGGTTATCAACTCAATGCTACTCAGATATAATATCCTTGTATGACACATATGGCATTCTATTTATGAAGTCTACCTGCAATCTAAACGTAAAAGTTTGAGTAATATATAACTGAAAAAACAAAAGTGTAATTAAAAAGCAATTATAAGTACCATAGTTATCCAGGAAGCCCTTGACCGGTTAATGCATCAACGAGTAACTATACCAAGCAGTAACTAGGCTTAAGTTATTTGGTTTTGTTGACCCTCCTAATGTGTAATCCAATCTACATGTTGTATTACCCAATTGATTTTAGTCTTGCTCCTTCAGCAAATTTCATATAGTGCCCATTTAGTGTTAGGATGAGTTAGGATCTCTTATATCCCATCAAATTGGCGAGCTACGCGGTTAGGATAATGCATCTCCATGATGTAAAAGCATATCAGTAAGACATGAGCTAGCCATAAAACACTCCCATCCTAACAATAAGCGGGGAGTTTAGCAACATCCTCGTGCTCATAGGGAATCCAAACAACCTGAAGTGATGATCAATAATGCAGTTGAAAAAAAGTAACAGTTATTGAATGAATAAGGAGACGGTTTTGCTAAATATGCACCTACTCCAAACAATGGTGATTGAATCCATCTCTATATTGGCCAACCATATGCGTAAGCAGCTCAATGACATCAAACTCCATTACCCATCGACTTATAAGTGGTTAACTGTTGACAATTAACGTAATTTGACGATGTAAAGGGACAATGTATGGGAAATGCATGCCCACACTTAACGAATCATTAGTGAATTGTTAATCTCTCCTTCTTCCATCTTAGAAGTAAGGCACTACTGGTGATACAACCATACAAAGCAAGCTGCTCCCCATGCATATCGCTTAGTATAGTAAGGTCCGATAGGAAAGGGAGGAACATAACAACATTATTAGACTTGTTTGAGAGTTGCATATCCCCAATCAACTACATGATATGTACCTTCATGTAGCATTGCACTGTTTTGTCATCTACATGAAAAGGAAAATCAATGAAATTGTCCTTCAACTAGGACAATTTTAATCTCGTACCCTTTATAGCACTCTCTAGTGGGCGAATTCCTATTAGGTGGTGACATAGCTCGGCCTACCCAGTAGACGTCGTCACGCCAGCAACTATATTGCCATCGGTTGGCAGACCAATAAGCAAAGACATATCTTATAGAGTCACCATCATCTCACCAATGTGAAAGTAAAATGTATTGGTCTCTTCCCTACATCTCTTAATTAGGGCGGTAATCAAATGTTAATCCAATTGTATGAAAGGAACCTACTACGCGTGGATCTATCGAGATCTCCTCGCCATCTTGACGCTTAAATATTGCCTTGCGTCTATGACATTTGAGTTAATAGTTGTCCTATAATCAAGGAAGAAGAACTATTGCTATAGGCATTATACGAATTAAATAAATCGCAAGTATGTTTTTAATTTGTTATTTCTTACCTGATTACCCTACACTAGCTTAGACCTATGAGATGACTGCAACTAAAGTAGTGACCCATCGGCTGGTCTTGGATGCATTTGTTCTTGTAATTGTAAAACGAAAAAAAAATAGCAAGCTTACTATCATACTCATAAAGGAAAAAACAAATCATTAGCAAAACAACAGCTTCTTAAATACATTTCCATAAATTATATCAATCAATATTATCGTAGTTTTTTTTCACTTTCACTAAGTTAAGTATTGGTAGGTCCATTCGAAGTTGCTTGTCTTTTTCGCTGCGAACATGTTCTCCTATTATGTCCATCATCACCGAATAGTCCAGACATGTAAGTCAACAATCCCTCTTGGATGTCTATCTCATTTTAGAATTGTTTCTCTTATAGCTTACTTGGATTCTTAAACCCAGTCTGAAGTTCGAATTGGATGCTATATAAGAATGTCAAGATAAGAACAATTGGCTTTATTAGCATAGGGCATGAAGGAACGCGCATATATACGTAGCTAATTCTGCAATATATACCAATACCCAGTATGTGTAGTATAGTCTATGCTTATTTTTCCCATAATAGCTGTAGTGTGGGAGCATGGAATTTTATATGTTTGCCATTTATTGTAAGTACATCATGCGATCCTAAGTGTGATTGTGTGGTTGTTCTCTCCTTTTTACCTGTATGACGTCAATCGTGGCATAGTAATAACCTCAAATATTTGCTTATTATAATAAAAAAATCATGATATGGTGATCGATAACCAGTGACCGATGACCGGTAACCACTTTACGCTACCTGTCAAACTTTCCTTTTACAAATTTGGCCAATACTTTGCCAATGCCCATTTGTTCCACTAACTCAATCCTATGTTTGTTGAAATAGTCACTGCAATTATATAAGGTTTTCTTAAGTAGTGTCACAATGGGCAAGTTCCTAGTATCTTGTAAAGTACTATTATAACTTTTGGTAATGTTAGTCATCCCATGACCAAACTAATCTTCGTCGTCATATGTTAGTGTCCACATTTTAAGATGTAGGTCTCTAAAGCAAACTCTAGTATGAGGACTCATAGTCTTGGCTTCATCATAGTGGGTGCGAAATTTTTGAGATTGCAATTGGTAGGAAGCTTTCTTTACCAGTTCTTTGCAGTTTTTGTTCTTAATTCGAATGTTGAAGTTATTGGTGACAAGTTAGATACACTACCACAAAGGTACTTAACCAGATTGCATTCTCGCCCTCTATTGCAAACTGGATCTCAACATGATGGTCCGAAATCAAACATATATCAGTACAATCTCTTATAACATGTATGAGCACATATGTTAGGAATAAACTCTAGCTATCCCAACATTTCTCATCAACTAGGGTGAAACCAAGTGGGATTATATGATTTTAACCGTCAACTCCAGTTGCAATCAGTAGTTTATGTTTGTACTTCCCATAAAGGAATGTTCCATCTATCGTAATTATAGGCCTACGATGTATAAATGCTTCAATGCATGGTCCAGATGCTTAGAAGACTTTGTCGAAGAACACATGCCCCTGAAGTATCACAATCTTGCCATTTCTACTCTATCATAGTACCGAGATTAGCCTCTTGGATCACATTTAGTAGATGTGGGAACACTGCATACGGTTTCTCCCACTTACTGTAAACCTGTTTGATTGCTTTACGTTTTGCTTCCTTAATTCTCTCGATGTGCACAATATAATCGTATTGCTTGTAAATACTCACTTGCAAGTGTCTTGCCTTAACGCTTGGTAACTCTTGAACATCCTTAATTAGAAAGTAGGATGGGGTGTTTGAATCTAATTTCGAGTGGTCTAAGCTTATAGTAGGATTGAGACATATGTGTAGACCCACGAACCCGGTTATCATAAAGTATCCTGTATGTTACTTCTTATAAGCTCTAAATCTCTACCTATAACTCTTTTCCCAATCAACGCATCTAATAGGCCATACTGTAGATTTAGACTCCTTCACTATCAAGTCAAGGTGGTTTATAATAGATGTAGCCTCATAGCTGTCTGTAGATGTTTTATATTTTTGAACCGCATGTCATCGTTGAAGCTCCATCACCATTACTTATACTATCCTTAGACGCCACCAGTCCATCCCTAACACTTGCCGTGTAGAAAGGTACGGGTTCTAACTTCTCGATAGCGTCTATACATGTAACTAACCTATGCCTCCAATCATTCTGTCTACGTGACCCTTATGCTTCTTCCACTTCTTATAACCAGCATTCACTTGGACTAACGTTAGCATTATAATTTGTATCATCGGAATCTTCATCAATGTTCTCACATGCCATTTCATTCTCTACATCAGTATCTCTATTAGACTTGCTAGTGATCAATACATTAGGTTTATTAGACATGCGACTGCTGCTCAATTCTTGACTCAATAAGACCGATTGGGATTCGAACACCTTAGTTTCAACTTACATAGCATTCCAACATCTTTGTTATACCCTCCAACATCATACTAAACAGTGGGAGGGGTTATCGGTGGTGAGTTCACTTTATGAATTTCAATATATATCTCTAGTGAACTACTGCCTCCACCATGTCCTATTGAGGAAACCATCAATTGTTAGACATCATAATCATCGTTGATGGAGATGGTACAGAACATGTCTCTAGTTTTGCCTATAAAGGGGCATCTATGAATAAGCTCGATCCGGTGTATCATCATGTCAACCCGAAGCTAATTACATATCAATTTAATTAACTAGTCATATGTAGCCCTAAATGAAACTCTAACTGCTGTTTTCAGGTGCCTATCATATTGGACCCCATCATCTCCTTTCATAATATTTCCATCGACATAACAAACCAACCTCATATATCCATCGTACACCTATTTGCTACATCAACTTCATGAACCTCAGCATCCACATATAAAAATACTACCTTATACTAGCAAATACACTTTACTCGAGTTCATGAATACATTACCTAATTTGATTTCACTATCACAATCCCTTAATAGCATTACAATCAGTAATTACTCAAACTAAAACAAATAAAGAAGTTACAATGCCGCACAAGCCAATCCATTATGCACACCCCTCTACAATAATTATTTGTACACGTATTACCTAATACACAGGTGTATAAAAAAAAATGGTACATATATATAATTGACTAATGAATATAAATTTATATTAAAAAATAGCTAAACTTACCGATATCAGACAACTGCACCTATCAATTTTAATATAGCGGATGTGAATCCGAATCGATCCCTCAGAGACTTCAAATACTAATATTAACTTTAGCTTTATTATCTAACTGGAAAATTATGATGAGTTGAATGAATTAAAAATAATGAAATTAATAAACTAAACTAATTATGGGACTTGATTAAGTAATTTAGAAATCAATAAAACTAAGAATGACTTCAAGTATGCAATAACATATTTAGGAATTATTTCCCCTAGTGTTTAACATGTGATCGTTTAAAATATATTCAATTCAATTTATATCATTCTTGACCGGAGAGATTCACAATTAAAGTTAATACCTTTCTCAAGCGTATTAACCTTAATCCTAAATTATTTACCGGAATCTCTTCACTTAGTAATATAATTTAGAATTGCATTAATGTATAATAAATTCCCACACAAATAATTAACTTTCCGGAAGAAACATGTATCTTATCTCTAAGTATACATGTAATTCTCTCCAATTATGTAAAAATCTAATTACACATGTAATTTCTCAATCAACATGCATAATATCATATATTGATATTTTAGAAATATCAATTAACAATTAAACGACATAATTGAATCAAGCAAAGATAGAAACTTTATTGAGAATTATAAATCAATCCAAGAGTCACATGAAACCCTAGGTTCCATAATCCTAAATACACGAATTCTAAGCTATCATAATGAAACTAAAAACGAGTTCCATTAAAAACATAAAATAAAACATGAAAACCCCCTTTGATTGATGAAAAATCTTTCCGATCTTGAAGTTGGTATTGCTCTTGTCTTTTTCTTCTCCTTCTCCTCAAGTTTCTTCTCTTCTCCAATGTCTCATGTGTTTTGTAAAACCCTAATATGTCCTTTTATACTGTATATAAGGTTTTCGTTTTCTTTACCAGATACGACCTAGGATATGACCGTGTCCCCAGGTCATATAACTTTCTAACCCTGGCAACTTTTCTTGCATGGACACAGCCATTTGAACTCTGAATTGAGTGAAACTTGATTCCTTTTCTTCGTTTTCGATCCAAGAACGCGTTCAAACCTTGAAAACAAAATTTTACTCAATTAAGTATCAATTTCTTTAAAGAAAACAAAAAATGTAAGAGAGATATTATAAAATCACCATGTGAAATATGTTTAAAATCAGAGTTATCACTTACAAACAACGGAGAATAGAAAACTATTCAATTCACGTATATTTTATATAACATATGAACATTTGGACGTGTCAAAAAATTACCAATAGACAATAAGATACCATCATGCATCAAGCAAGAACATTATTTATTCAAAAAATGTGTACTTAAAACCAATCAAAGCGAGAAAAAATTATGCCTTTTCCTATATTGATGTTTAGAGAGAGTAAGTGATGATAGTAGTCGATTGTCTCCTTGTTTTGAAAAAACTTCTCACAATAGAGATCTACACCACAGTACTACTTTAATTCTATGATTAATTCATAAAATGATAAAACTAAATGACTGATTTGGTTAAGAGAGTTTGGAGATTGCTTAAGAGAGAGAGAGTAAGGAAATGAAAAACCATACATGTAAAATGGGGAGGAGGAAGGTTATTTGTTCATGAAAATTGCCTCAACCATTGTATTCTTAGGAATATTTTCCCAAAAGCAGCATTTGTATAATTTTTTTTTTCATTTTTTTCCGTCTTCCTAAGATATGGCATTTATAAGCTGTGATTTAATAAATTGAGTATTATTGTTAAATCACATTTAATAGATATAATTTTATTAATTTATTTATTATTTATATTGAATGCGTAATAAAAATAATGCCATGGTCTAAAGGTTAAAGCTCATGATAGGATTGATTAGGTCATAGGTTTAAAACTTAGACGAAGTGCTGTTGTATTTTTGTCTTGTACATTATATTACAAATAATAAATGTGATATTAATACAAAATTAAAATTGAATTTACAAATAGGATTTTACCATGGTATTTATGTATTTAATTTAGTGTAAGTGATATTTATATAATGCACATTCCTCTTATAAATCATCATTAAACCTTTTAGAACATTCATTATTTAACAATATTTATGAGGTTTTAACATCGAAAGATAAAATCCAATTTAAGAGTCGACATATTTATAATTATCACTAAAGTATAGTGAACATTTCCTGGCCAAGATATTTCCTGGCCAAGATATGGAGAACATCATAGATATGTACCTAACATATAATATGGAACTATTAATAATACCTATCTTGTTACAACTTTCAGGAATCTTTTATTTTATTCCCATGCTTAGGTATGCAAAATTTGGAAGAGGCAACTTAATATCTAGGATTTTAAATTTAAGAACCCATCCACTTGTCAAACATTACAATGATCTGTTGGTGCTTAAGAAAAGAATACTCATAAGGAAGATCCTCCGGATCCCAAGAATAACACCAACCTCATTAAACAAAATCAAATTGTTTAGAAACTTGTATTGAATTTGGGGTCAATTGAGCTGGGATGTCGACGTTTCCAAATGGTTTCCACGGTGGAGATAAGACCAAAATCATGACTTTTTAAGGCTCTTAGCACCTGTATATGTTTCTTACATTATCTTAGATTCCGTTTGATTCATCTTTTTCTTTTAATCTTTTTTGTGTTTGCTCCAATCTTGCATTTGGTAAAAATATAACACTAAAAGATGAAAATATAATTTTATATATATTCCTCTTATAAAAAATTAAATGCCCAATAAATCATTCTAAATTTGAATTTAGTTACCCTTTTACTTTATTCATATTTATAAAAATACTAATTAAAATAATTATTTTCAATTCATAAAATATATTTTTTCAAATATTTTCTCTTAAAAGCACTTGGATTTTTATTTTTCAATTCTATCATTCTAATCACTACCTTTATCATAATTATAGAATATAAGTAGATAAAATAGTTTTCTAAAGACTAGATTTTAAATATATACAAATAATATACAAATGAAAAAAAAAATCTAAACAAGACTTGATAAGTGAGAGAAAGGAGGAGCCTTCTTAAACTTAGAGCTAGAGATGATATTCATAAATTGTTTGAGTTTGGCTTGTTATTTACTTGAGTTTAACTTAACAATAATTGGTTTAAGTTGGCATGTGCACTACATGAGTAATTTACTAATTTATTTAATCAAGCTTGAACTTCATAATATTTTGCTATCAATTCTATTACGACAAGGGCTAAAAGGATTATTCAATAGCTAACTTAGATGAAAGATACACTACAAATATCACGAATTACTACCGTCTAGTATGAATATTTTGTATACACAACAATAAAGTAATCATAATTACATAAAATTAGTTTGTACACATCTGTTAGTGAATATAATAGAATAGGTGGGAAATATTGTTACAAGTACTATAAACAACTGTAAAAAGAGAAAATAAACAACAAAAAGGGGAATCGGGTAACTTTGTAGAATTGATTTGGAGTCATGGAGTGTAAGGCTCACCCTAATAGCCTTGACCTATTTCCTTCTTCTACCTTTCATCACCTCCAAAATACAGAAGATACAATATATTAGAAACCCTAGATCTAGTGTGATACAACATCAAAGAAGAAAGAGAAAGAGAGAGAATACAATATGACCTTTGAGACATGTGGCTAAAGGTAAGGTTAGGATATTTACAAGCAAGTGGACTTTAAGCTGGGTTTATTGAGTGATCAACCAACAAGTTCATAAGCTTACTTAAGTTTCAATCAAAGTTTACATCTTTCACTGAGTTCAAGTTGAGTTTTTATATAATACTAAAAAAGTTATATTTTTTATATAACTCATGTATGAAATAAACTTAACCAAGTTGAATTTGATTTGGTCAAGTGTTACTTTGAGTCGGTTCGAGCTTTATGCTCACATCAAGCTTGGATCTAAAATCTCGAGTCTAATTCGACCTTAAAACTATAATCGTATCATTTGGACTCAGTTCACCTATGACCCTACACTTACTTAAATAATGAAAGAGATTACACATTATTGATATGTCTAGTTTCAGAAGAAGTTACAGCTTTTAAATTTCTCTTGGACTACCGGATCAATTCAAAACCGTGACAATCATTTTATTTTGCACAAACCTACATCGGAATGTAGCATAGATAAAGCCCTATGTATAGAACGTATGAAACCATGAGTGAGCAAAAATAAGGTTGGAGCGCCCCTGGACTTTGTGCTTTGTCCCCTTACTAGTAGTTGCAAGTTTTAAAAGTTTAGAATACGATTATCTTGAAATATCCTATAACGTGTATCTTTTATGACCTCTAGGTTCCAAGTCTCCTATTAGAACCTTTAATTTCCTTTTCCTTTTTTCTTTAGTCATTCGTGCTCGTAATCATAATACTTAATTTTATGCCAATATCTCTTACAAGATAAATTATCCCAAATGAAGACACAACAAATTTCAATAAGAAAACTCGCAATAACAAAATAATTTAATAATTATAAGCCATAACAATTGCTTGATTTAGAAACATTAGATGGTTTTATTTTATAACCAAGGCTTGTCTTGAAATAATTAAAAGTTAGACTATCTGGTTGGATTTATATTATATATGTCAGATTTAATTATTTTCATTAGCGATATTTTATAGATCAGATACACAATAAGTTGCATATGTTGAGAAATTACAGAATAATTTAAACTAGGAACTACGTACACATGTTATGTCTAAGCTACGTCTGACTTTATAACTCTACCGTATCTTATATGTGCATGCTCTGAAAAGTTTGAATCAAAATTCACCCTATGACATCTAGCATTCATATGAGACCTACACATTCATGTAGATTTTCTGGACTTCAATAAGTTTCAATGCTCATCCCTAAATTAAGACATAGAGCTTTTTGACAGGGTTTAATACTCTATTAAATGTTAAAAATGTTTAAATTAAATTCATGAGCCTATTTTGCTCATGTTGCATGCAATAAGTCATCCCTAAATAAAGATTTTTTTCTTTTTTTCTTTTTTTTTTTTTTTTTGCCAGCAATCCACTAAAAAAGTTTACTCAAAGATGTCGATTTGGGGTATAAAGATCTAATGTAATAGACTGACATGTCTCTTTAAAAGTCAATTTGTTTTATCTAAGAAATAATATGATTTCTCTTAAACGAGTAAAATCCATCTTACTAACGAGGATAATAAATCTTATTTGAGGGGAATAAGAGAATGCCTCGTAAATGATAATAACAAGAAAAAAAAGAAGTGACAAACTTATAAAATAAGAACTCTTATTCTAAAAAACTACTTACTAGTCAGTATCTCAATTGATGCTATGAACTCTTCTGATTCACCAAATCGATAAAATTAGATCTACATCGGTCAAGAATGGATCTAGAGGGAGTCGGAGGGGGGGGGCCGATCCTTATAAGTTCGGAAAAAATTAATTATTAAAATTTTGTAAAGAAAGGATGAAGTAGTGTTCGTATTTATATTTTAAGAAGCAAAATATATCATGGAGATGGCCTTGATAAGTGATAAAGTACATTCCTTATTAGTATAAGCGCCTGGAATGGGTCTCCATTAATTAGAATCGTTTTTTTTTTTTTTTTCTAAGTTGCATTGTTTATCTCAAAATAAAATGGTTTTCATTCTCTTTTATTTTTTTATACAATAATCAATAAAATTAAATTTCATTTATGAAAAAACTATAGTTAATCAAATATATAATTATAGTAACAAGTGAATATATATCTTTCACGAAAGATTCTTAAACCTAACTAAGATAATAAGTCTGGTTCTTCAATTGGATAATTTAATGTCCTTCCCTAATAGTGGTGGAAATGTAATGTGATGAACCAAAGAGATGACAATGACAGAAAAATAGAAAATCTAATAATTTGTACTTGATGGAAAATTGGGATTAGTGGGTTGGTGAAAGAAGGGGGGTGGGGGTGGGGAAGGTGAAAAGTGGGGATATAAGTATTTTTCACTTAAAGGTTATGGGTTTGTTAAGTTGTTAATGTTAATGTAGATAAAGATAGGCTTAACATAAACTTAATTACAAGTTTTAAAAATTAGACTTTTAGAAGAATTTTAAAACTTAATCAATATATCTTTTAATTAACCCATAATATTTTGTTTTACATGAGATGAGAGTAAGGGTGAGTGGATATCCTTATTACATAAAATAACCACTTGTACTTTATTTGATAGGAGGGGTTTAGTGGTTATTATGGGTTATAAAATAGGTTTCTAGTATAAACTTACCCCTATAAAGTAACGTTTGGATATTTGAGGTTTTCATATATGCTGTTTATCATAAAACCTATACTTTAAGGTATAAAAAGCACTACATTCATAGAATCTTGTGTTTACCCTATAAATATTAATAAATGATAACTTTGTATGTGTTCAATAAGCAAATATTTTAATAAAAAGACAAAAAGAACCCAAGACCATAAGTTATAATAACACTAGATGTGTTACTCTCACTTTACATCCAACTTTACTCTTTTTGTTTATTCTTTCTCATTTGCGAAGTATTAAAATCATATAAACATGACATAATAAAGGCAATAAATAATTACTATTATTTCTTATTTTACCCATTATAGATTTTGCATATAAAGAATTTATAATATCACATATAAACTTTTTTTTTTGTATCATAGAATTTTGAGACTTATTTACATGTTTCAAGAAGTACCCCATACCATGTAACCTTATAGGTTCTCTATGTCATAATTTTCAAGTTTAAGGTGGTTTTAGAGTGCTAAAGAATAGATTATGATTTCAAAATTTATGAATTCGTACTATAGTTCCATACTCTATTTATCATTTACTCACTTACCCCATGACGAGAGCATACATATATTACCAATGGAACTTACGAAGTAATTATTTGTAATGGATTTGGAAGTATTATTTTGACTCATATGAGTTTTTGCGCGACAATGGCAAAGAGAATTCTAGAGAACATTTAGGTGGAGGGAAGGTAAAAGAATCATTAATAGAACTTTGTTACCTCATGCTGGTTTAACTCTAAAATTTATATGTAAAAGCAGGGATAAATGTTACTCCAACTTCCTTTAACTATAAATTTTGGATGTTATATTTATATGCCGATATACATCTAGTTTTCTGTATGGTTTGGTGTAGAAGTAACAATAGCAGATATTAAAATATCATTCTTGAAATAATTATTTCCATAAAATTCATGGATTAATCTTATTAACTAAATCTTAAATTTAAAAGCCAATATCTAATAGCTTAGTTAGTATGCATGCTGTTCTTTTAAAGGGATGGAGTAAACTTGATTCCTCCTTTTTATCTTTGTATAACAAGAGTTTGTACAAAATAATAATAATAATAAAATCATGGATTTAGAATAAGCATGAGCAAGTATAGGGTGGATAAGATATGGGGCTATATCCGTACCTTATCCTATAGGTACATGTTTTCATACTTTTATTCTATAGATTCTAGAGGGTACAAGTATCCTATGAAACTTGTGTTCTCCTCTTCTTTATTTTCTTTCAAAATTTTGTGTTGGATACATAATTAATATCAAAATTGTAAAGTATGTTATTGATAGACCTACTAGTAATAATTCATGTAAGTTACAACACATTTCAAATTGAGACAATATAAAACTTTAGTAAGAAAAATAAATAATATTTTTGTAGCTAGAAATGTTCAAACTCATTGGTTAGGTTATGCTTAAATTTTTTTTGTCTTTTCTTTTCAAATTACCAAAATAAAACTTTTATGAAATCATAAAATTGTTATATGTAAAATACAAAAAAACATGTGCGAGTAATTCCAATACAATATACTTAGATGATAGGTTAATAACTGATACACTTTTAACACCTTACCAGACTAGAATTAGTAAAAGAGAAAGGAAGAGAAAAAAAAAAGATAGTAAAAACAAGAGAGAGGTTTTTTAAGTAAGAAGAAGAAGAAAAGAACTGGATAGTAAACTCAAGTAGCGTATTAGTATTTTATTATGAATTGGACTTTTATTGTTATTTTCCTTAAATCTAGAAAAGCAATAGTATCGATTTTCTTATTTATTGATATTATTTAATTATTATCATAAGGTAGATATAAGATACAATAAAACCTATATATGCCTTAAATACCTTAGAAAATAAGTTTTAGGATGGAACAGGGTACCATGACTTTATATCGATACCCGACTTTATGAGAGCAAGTTTTAAAAAACTTACATAGAACCTATCTTGTGATCCTTATTACCTAACTGTAACCAATTTAATGGAGTAAGGTTTGGGTGATATCTTGTATGAAAAAGTTACTCGCTTACCCCTCATTTGGAACATTCCTTATAAATCTCTCTTATTTCCAAGAGCTATAAGGAATTATGGTCCACCAATTTTAACTAAGAAAGTTTGTTGAACATTTTGATATATATGATTTTGATGAAACAAAACTTAATTTTTGTTAAAACCATTTATGCATTAAGTTGGACAAATATCAAACTTAAATAATCACAAATTAAGGTGACTTAAAGTCAAAATTCTTAAGTGATTATTTTGTTGTGCATTGGAATTGGCTCAGTCCTTTATTGTGTTATGTTGTAGGAAAGAACAATAGGAAATCTGTAGAAACAGAGCATATCGATCGATCGATGTACCTATTGGCGATTAATCGATAGCCGTATTTCATCTTTGCAACTTTTTGTGATCCAAGTGAAAGATGGTGCCAAAGTTAGTGATCAATCGATTCAAGGTAGTTGTTAAGCATTTAATGCTAAAGATCGATTGGTAGTTTGCCTGGCAATCAATCAGTAGCATGGACTCTAACTCGCAACATTCTATGCTTATATTAAAGTTAGGCAACACATCCAGGCAAACGATTGGTAAAGAGTGATGGCTAGAGAATTTGTTCTACCAATCAATCGGTAAGTTGAGTAGTGATCGATGGGTAGCTCACTAGAATTAGCCATATGGAGCATTTAATGTAGTAACAGGTAGAATTTGCAACCCTTATTTATACCTAAACTACTTGTCAAAGATAAGAATAATTTTGATCTTCAATTACAAATTCCAAACATTCTCTTACATTCTTGTACTCTATTAGTTGTGCTTTGTCTTATTATCTATTTGAGAGAGAATTAAGAGTGTAGTGCTAGAGTTTCTCTACTTGCAAAACATACATACAAAGACAGTACATTAGAAAGATAGAAATTGTGCTCGAAGTTTAATTGAGTGATTGTGAAGTGGTATAGGCTCTTGGTTGAGCATTGGTCTATTGTAATCAATAAAAATTGCATGAAGTCCTTGGTTGGAGGTAATAGTGTTTGTAGAGAGTAGGAGATGGTCCAAACTCTATGTTATATCATGGCTTGATCCTCTCTTTCCTTATCTCTTTTATTTATGCATTTATTATCATTGTTTAATCATTTAATTTTGCATACTATTATCGCATTTATCATTAAATTTCAGGGAGAATCAAAATTTGTCATTAATATTTAATTCACCCCCCCCTTGAGTATTAGTCTAGTGTTTTTTAATTAGCATCAAAGCTAGTTTTTAATCACTTTGCTTAATCGTATATTAGAGTAAAGATCATGACTTCTAATGCACTAGGTTTCTTAGAAGGATGATACATTGAACAATTATGGAAGGGCACCCTGAAGACATAACTTGGATACACTTTGCTTTGCTCGAACTCTTGCCCAGTTGTTGACCTGCTAAGTGTCGAAGACCAACCTATTGAATGTTGAGTTTGAGGACACTATATGTCAAGCTCTAGTCTTCTAACCTATTAAACTGTAGTGTCATTCAATCGCTTTAGCAGCTCCCAACACAGCTCATCAACAGCAACCCCAATATCAGCTCCACTTAACCACAATGCCCTAAGATCCTAAAATGCAGAACCATTGATAGGCTTATAAACATCTTATTTTTCCTATTATTTATTTTAATTTTAGTCTCTTTTTACTTTTAAGAAAGGTTTACAAAAAATTTAAAAATTTGAAAAAATTGAAAATTTTGAAAAATATAAAATATCAATAGAGTCTGAGTCAAGTTAGTCAGTCATTTAGGGTTGGGTAAAGTAAAATTCAAAGATATACATGCATTTTAATAAATTCAAAGTCTTTGAAAAATCGAACTTCATTAAAAAAAATAGTCTAATAAAATATTTGAGCTCATAAAGAGGATATTTGTCCAATTTTAAAATAATTTTAACTGGACTAATTAAAAATAGACTTGAGATTTATTAATGATGTTTAAAAAGTCTTTAATATATATATATATATATATATGGGCTATGTAAATAGGCCAGGGTTATTTTTAAACAATATGAGTTGAGTTAGATTTAGGCTTGAAAATGAGAATTAAAATTGGGCCTAAAAGGAATAAGTTAATTTTAAATTATATGCATTATTTATTGAGAAAAAAGGCTTAGTTAAGTTGGTCACCTGCATGGACAGAGGGGCCTAGATGGGTTGGAGATCAACCGTTCAAATCTCATGGAATGTGCTAATATGCATTTATTTTTCTTTCTAGTCTCCAAGTCATGTGATGAGCTATTTTTTCCTTCCTCAAAAATTTTCCAAGAAATAAATATAAAAGAAAGGGAAATTAGATAAGCTTTTAAGAATTAATCTAACACCAAATCTTACTAAATTTTTGTTTAGTTTTTTTTTTCCCTTTATTTGATACGAATCTATAAAATCTTTATCAAAAAATTTAAATATAATATAGATTTGTATCTATAAAAGATTTGGTAAATTTAAGCTCTTCTATGGTAGATCTATGCTAATTTGAGTAAGATTTAAGCTATAAGTTTAAAAAGGCTTAGGATAATATGATTAAGGGACGGCCAATTTCATAACATGCACGGTGCTATAAATAGCACCATCTCCGTCCTCTTTCAATTCAACCAACAGCAACCACACCCACTGCTATACCCAACACAATTCTACTCCTATGTACAATCCACACCACGTACCACAATAGCACGCGACCTCTACAACTAACCTTATCGACTGACAGCAAATAGCACATAGCTAGTAGCAAAACCATACTCAACTCAGCGCTAACCACCTCTTTATTGTCACAATCACCAATGCCTAATCTACACTAGACACAATACCCTTCATCATCCTCGTTTGCACATTACTACAACCTTAGTATACACATCAACGACCACTTACCATCCTTAACCAACACGACGATATGTAGCAGTCCCTTATCAAAACACAACATGCGTACAATAGGACCTCAACTTGACGTGCAACCAATACAAGTAACAACATACTCCTTCACTAACCCAATATACACTCACATAAACGCCTTTGCAATAAATCAACTAACCACCCTATGTGACCCAGCAACATGCCTCTACACCACGCACAACTCCACAATAGCCATTGTCATGCCTCAAATGCGACAAAAACACTAACCATCACACCACTTCTCAAAACTACCACCTTTCTCCTAGTTATTCCTTCCTAATACACTTTCACTAATTCAAATCACACAAAACTACGATTTCTCGTAAGATTCGTCACTTTGAATATGCGATGTGAAGCTGTTGAAGTTGCTGCCATTGAGTCTTGCCTACGAGTTGACTTACTTGGGCAATTGAACTCACAAATTGACTTGCGTTTAATTGAATAGTAGGTGTTACTTTGTTAGCTTTATTATCATGATTATTAGTTATAGGCTTAATTTTAGTAGTTTTTCTAATAAACACGTGTTGTATTAATTTTTCACCAACTCAGCACATTAGGATATTTTGTAAATAATTACTCTTTATTATTTTGTTTCATTTTCACATTAGGGTTGCATTCTTAGCATTTTTTTTCTAAAAAAAATTAATGATAATAAAGGCATAGTTGTCATTTTTATTATATAGTTTGCATTCTTTTCTAAAATTACATCTCTTAGATTTTTTTTTTCATTTTTTTAAAAATGCATTCTTAGCAATTTTTTTTTCTAAAAAAAATGAATGATAATAAAGGCATAGTTGTCATTTTTATTATATAGTTTGCATTCTTTTCTAAAATTACATCTCTTAGATTTTTTTTTTCATTTAAAAAAAAAATTGCATCTTTTCTATAAGTAAGCATATTTTCCATGGTTTAGGATTCTCTTTCATGGTTTAGGCTTCTTTTCTTCTTTTGTGTGGTTTAGACATGTTTTCATAGATTAGGCTTCTTTTTCGTAGTTAAGCATATTGTCCATGATAATTGTGTATTTCATAAAAAATTACATTTAGGTACTTTATGATTTTTCTATAAAAAAAATGTTTTATTACGTAGAAAAGGTTTTGTTCATTAAATAGAAAAAAAAATAAAACTTAATTGATGTTTGTTTTAAATGTTAAGGTTTTTTAAAAGTGGAAAATAAAAATTAGGATTTTTTTAGGATTTTTCTTAATAAAAATAAATTGATTAAAAATATAAACTTGACCTAGTTTTTCAAAATAAAAAGAAACAACCTACTATTTTTTTTTTAAATGAGAACTACGGTCAATTTTATCCTGATTAGTAGGTATGTAGGTATCTTCGTTACAACCGTAAAATTAGTAAAATATTTTATTTTATTTTCATTTTTTAGGGAAATTTAGTAATAAAAAAATATAAAAAATTCATTTTTATGCATTTTCACATTCTTTGCATGCTTTCTAATTTTTATAAAAAATTATGAAAATAAAGGGCCATTAGTTGTTTTTTTAATTTTTATATAGTAACTTGGTTTTAATAGATTAGCTCCCGATTTAGAAATTAATTTTTTAGAAAATTTGTAAACTAGTAGCTAAATTAAGTTTTCCTAACTCAAAAATCCTAATTTCATTTGTTACCAATTTTATTGGTTGGTAACTTCAAATTATTTTTTATAATATTTTTTTAAAGAAAAATGTTTTTCATTAATTTAATATCAAGTAATCTACATTAAGTAGGCTTGGTTTTGTATAGATTAAATTAAGAAAAACCAAAATAAAGCTTAACAAGGCCACCACCTATCCCTTACTTTTTTTATACTTGTATTATATTCCTTTTTGTCATTTGTCATATTTGCCCTCTTTCGTACATCTTAGGAATCTCTTTCTTACAATGTCTCTTATGTAATTTTCCTTTATTGTATTATTGTCCTAAAAAACTTACTATAAATAGTTCTTTTTCCTTAGCCACAATTATCTTATACACATTACAGTTAACGAATATATTTGTTCTTATGAGATACTCCTCTTTGAGTACATTCCTTCTACACTCTTATTTAGTCTTTTCGAGTAGCTCAAAATTAGTTGCAAGCAAACCTTAGCATTAGCTTATGAGTCACATCAAGCGAAATATTAAGTCGTGTTGTGTTTTTTGGTGCATCATATTCTTCAAGCAGTTTCAAAGCTATTGTGTTTACTTTCCTATCCATTCCCTTTTCTTCAATACCTCAAAAGACTCGCTTGTTCATTAATTCTTACAATAAGCCCTAGTAATTAGTAAGCTCCTAAGCACATCAACTAATCTACATGCTATTTCCTAAACTATTGTTACAATCTACCTAACAAATTAAATGTCAAGTATAGGTGAATAATGAAGTCTAGTAAATAGCTATTGCTTGCAAGCAATGCCATACCACATGCATGCCTATGAACTTATATATACTAATGCATCAAAAATACCAAACAACCCTAGTTTCCATTAGTAACAAACTACGATCCTCCTTTATAGGTTCACCAAATATCAATGATATCAATCTGATAACTTTCTTGTAAAATCTCATATTAAAAGGTAGAAACATAGCTTATTTTAGCCATTAGAAGTTTATTCTATTGCCCTTGTCTATAATAATGGCCTATACTACTATTATGACTCGTTGATGATTTTTGTTAGGGTGTCTTGATTAGTATTATCCACATCTTTGCCAGATCAACAACCTACCTATTCAAAATAATCACTAACCTTAGCACCTAACCATTAGCCTCTTAATCCCAACCAGGTATCCCATTAGGTAATAAATGGTGAGTCCACAATGGTTATCTAGAATGGTTAATGACCTTAATGCATGTACAACTAACAAACAAGTTATGATCTTACATAAATTCAAGTCATTGATTTTTAAAACCTAGGTCTCGAACATCATAAAAATAGCATCTCGCTAAGTTGGATTTAGCTTACATGGCTTCATTTAATCCAATTGAAAGTTGATACTAAATAAGTATACATAAAGATTAAATATGGAACCTTAACACTTAAAAAACTTTTCTAGGGCATAAAACTCACAAAAACAAACTAAAGTTGCCGACCAAAACTCAAAGTGGTAAATTAGAGCACCTTCTAACCTAATGTGATTGACTACCATAAAGTATGGTTGATCTCCCCAACAATATTCTCCTTAAAAACATTCAATGAACATCAAGGATTTGACCTTAGTTTCAATGGAGTCCTTAATTGTAAATCTACTGTAAACATGATTAAACATAACTCAAACTACAAAATATGAATCAAAAGCACCCAAATAGTAAGCAAACTCTTAATTATTTTTTTCTCTGTGTCGTTCATCCAAAATCAACAAAAGTTATGAATCCTCTTCTTTTCCTCAAATTGATTAAAATTAATAATTAAAAAAAACAATGGAATAGCAATTATATATTCCTGATTAGAAAAATTTAACTCCATATTTTAATGAGATCAAAGGCCCATAATCAAATAAAAACCTAGTTGCCGAGAAAATCTCAAACTAAAGGTTTAATTTGTACTAATCTTAATATACACAACTACACAAGGAACACGTAAAACCTTCAACACCATACACACTAACCTCATGTGATAAGGATACCTGACTAACATACCACATTCACATATTGGCACTCCTTGCCTTTTTTGTTGATGAACCTCACATAAGGCTATAAATGAATTGAGTCAAGCCCGAACTTTTGAAATATCAAACTTAACTCATTTAAAAATTATCATGCACAAACCAGGCTAAGCCTTTATCGAGCCTAAAAATTATAAATTCAAGATTGAGCCCATTAAGGAATCTAAAACTTAAGTTTAGCTTATTTAGATAAACGAGCTCAAGCTCATTTACTTAGGCAAACCTAAATAAGTTTAAGCTTAAGCTCAAGCTCAAATTTGAATTAGCGCTCAAAACTAATTTAAAATTCCTAAAATATACCCTTTCTAATAATTTTTTTAGTTGTATCATTCCTATTCTTATATTATATCTTTTTCATGTAATATGATTTTTAATATAATATATTGACTTGTGAGTTTGTTCATGAGCCCACTAATGAACCTATTGGCAAACTAACCCATTAACAATATAAATAAGCTTGCTTACAAGTAAGCTAAGCAAGCTTGCTCATGAACCTAAATATGGCCTTAAGCTCAATTTGTTCACGTAAAAAAGTTTTATTTTGAGCTCATCTTTGAGTTAAGCTTAAGCTCAAGCGAAGCTAATATTAAAGCAAGTTAATCTCAACTCATTTATAACCTTAACATTACACAACAATGAAAACATACAAGAGTTAAAGAGGAAAAAGTATAGATGCCAAAGGAAATGATTGATTCCTTAACTTAATTTCCTCAAAAGATGTACATGGAACCTTATTGTATGGGTGGTTTATATTATATTATATTATATTATATTATATATATATAGAGAGAGAGAGAGGAAGGGAGAGAGTTAGTGATTTGTATATTCCTTTTTTTATTATGAGTTTGTGTAGAAAATAATATACAAAAGTTTAGCCAACTTTATATAAAGAAATTAGTGGCATTTATCTTACCATCCCTTATAGTAAATAACTAAGGTGTTTCAATATAGTCTAAGAGGATTATATTATACACAAACTCTATTACTTCTTGTTGGCAGTGAATTTTCGATACGAAAGGTAAGATTGGATCTAGCTTGAAACTAACAAATTAGTCTTAAACTAAATAGTAGACATGAGTTATCAAGGGATGCCAAAGGTATCTCTGACATGTGCACTCCAATACTCAAGTCAATAGGATTGTCAAGAATAAACTCGCAAACAGTAAAGTTATAGAGAGAGAGACTTAGATTTTGCCACCTTACCCAAAAGGGGTTCCCCTTATTTATAGGAGTGTAACGAAAGTTTATTATGGTAGGTGTAACCCCCTCCTTCCTTCGACGGGAACCTTTGATATTGTTGTTGTTACTAAGCTTCCTTGATATGCTTTTTATTACTTTTTTAAGGTAAGTGATCATAGATCGAGCTTAGGCTTGGAAGGGCCATGACAAAATGCATTACTAACACTTCTTATCTATTTCAGCTATTCTTTAATAAAGAAAAGAATGGAGGATTATATCGTCACCATCGAGAAGTTATTAAAGTAATACACTTTCTTTCCTTGGAGTTCACTTAAAAGATTTTATCCTATAAAATATTGACCTAGTCTTTTCTATAAACGTACTTATGATTTATCACTTGATTTGGGATTTTCCCTAATCATCTTGAATTGATGTTTCAGCAATTAATACAAATTAAACCAAATTATTAATTGGCCTCAACAGATTAGGATTGTATATTGTTATGAAATGTCGACTAAATATTGCATTGAGAAACATTTTGGTGTTGGCACTTTTTAAATTGTAAATGTGCTATTGTGAAATTTTGGATATCTCCATAACTTGAATAGTTTATAGGAAGTGTTAATGTGGTATAATCACAGAAAAAGCTATGACCATGGATTGATAAGTATGTCGACTCAATATTGCATTGAGAATCTTTTTGGCATTGGCACTTCTTAAGGTGTAAATGTCCTATTGTATAGTTGCGGATGTCTCGGTAACTTAAATAGCTCAAAGGAAGTGTTGGTCTGGTATAATCATCGGAAAAAAAAAATTGAAATTAAGATTAATAATTTCTAATGTGATATGATGATAGGAAGATAAAATTAAGCCGATTAGGAACACGATTGTAAATATACCCTAAACTCATGCCGATTATCTCTAATGGTGTATTAGTTCTTATGGATTAAAAAAAAAAAACCCTAATTTAGTTTCTTAGAAAATAAAGGAGGTTCTTTCATAATTGATACCTCAAGAAAGTTTAAACTGATAATTTCTAATACGATTTGGTGATATGATCATGAAATCAACACGATTAGAAACACGGTTGCAAAATTACTGTAAACTCATTATAATGATCGCTAATAATGGATTGGTCCTTAGGGATTAAAAACCTCCCTCACTTAACTTTTCGTAATTCACACCTATCAAGAAAAATTATCACTTTATCTGTCTGGCTAGTGGGTAGACGTGTCTCGACCTGAGAATTTATTCCCTATGACCCCCCCCACCACCCCCACACACCAATAATAAGTCATACCAACAACAATCAATGATCCATAAAAGTTTTGTTAGATACCATATGATCCAAGGAGACATTTGTCTATATTGGAGAAGTGGGGATTAAATTAAGGTGCTAAAAAAAGAATATAAAAAACCAACAACGATAACAACTTCAAAGATTGAATAGCAGTCGACCAAGACAACAGTACAATTTTATGACCTATCATCATTAACCTTGGGAATCTTATCTCTTATTGCTTGTGCTTTATTCAACAAAAAAGCCATTTCATTTCACTCTCATAAGTTGCCGCCACCACACTCTTGGCATTACCACAATCTCGATAGCACACCACCTTTATTGGTGCTTGTTGTTTTTTGGAATTTTCTTTTCAGAAAAAAGGATTTGCATTTCCTTATTGTTGGTCAATAGATTCCTTTGTTGTATTTTTCAACACAATATATCTAATCTATTCGGAGACTTTTAGCCCATACACACACACATATAAGGGTAAGTGGTACGAGTCCTTATCTTGCGTACTTTTCTATGTAAGTACAAATTTCAAAAATTAGGAAATTACCACGTAGTATTTCGGAACCATTTTGAAACTTTATACTAAATATAAGTTCTCGTATAAACTATACAAGTTTCAAGCCGAGTTACTTTTAAGTTGTCCGATTTAAGATACTCTTTACGAACCTCATCAAAATTCATTTTAGATCCAAAAAATTTGAAATTGTAATCTACACGGTAAATAGGTTCCAAAATTCAATAAATTCCTATACTTAGTCTATGTTTAACACCTTTCTAAACATCCCTTGTTCTAAGTCAAAACCATGCAGCAGATTGGATGAGTTGAAAACACAAAGGATACTTTATAATGGAGAGAAGGAAAAAATAAACACAAGAAAAAAAGAAAAGAAAAGAAAAAGGAAAACCTTGCTATAACCAACGTGTGTTTTTAATTATTTCTTACTCTAATAATGTCTTAATATAGACTAATTTTTACATACTGTGTGAGTACAAAATATGAATATCTTATAAATGAGGACTCGTATTTTTCTCTAATAAGAAAAATTAATTTTCCTCCTTTTAGCCACACCACTGACGGTGGAACAAACATAGGACATAGCATAAAAACAGTACATGGAATTTTCAGAAACTTTTTCAATGAATGCGTTGACGATGAGGTGATAGCCGTTAAGGTAGCAAGTTGCTTGGTCACTCGTTTAAGAAAAACATATACAGATATTAAATGCTTTGTCTCCTAAAGTTAATGCATTTTGTTGCATCATCCATTTAGCGTTTTCTAAATAAACTTTCCCCTACTTGTCATCTTGAGGTCTACCAACTTGAATGTTTTGGCAATTTACTATTAGGCGTTTTTCTTTCCCACCAATTACAATGCGAACGAAAATTCAATTCAAACCGGTATCATCACTCAACTAGGTGAGACTTAGGTCCTAGATCCTCGGGTTCCACATCAATAAAGAATTTCGGCCAATTACAGCATGGGTGTCATTGAAGCCTTTTCCTAGGAAGAGATTGGATAGGTTTAGATCTAGGCACTAGACCGAATTGATTTGGGAGCCAATCTTAAGCTCTCCGTTTATGGTTTAAATAGTGACATGATGAATCGTGATTGATTCATGAACTGACGGTTTGAGATCAATTTGAGGTCTTTGAATTATTTATTTTAATATTTAATATTTTATTTTATTAGTTTTTTTTAATATATATACATTAATAATTTTTAATATTATGATATTTTTTTGCTTCTTTTTTTTAAAGTGTATTAATTCATTAATTATTTATAATTTTTTTATTAATTTTCAATTTAATACAATTCCAACTTTTTTATTTTTTTTCCTCAAGTTTTATTTTCTTCTCATATTCAAATCCTTAATATTTGATAAATTTTATAAAAAGGATTTATATTAATTTAAATTAAATTTTTTATCTATCCTTAATATATAATTAACTTATAATTAGTTATCTATTATTAATTTGATGATATTATTTTTAAAAAAATTATCATTTATCATCGTAAATAAAGTAGTTTTAATATGTAATGACTTATTAGATGTTATCCAATTATTTTTTCTGACTTAATGACATCTCTTTTATCTTTCCTTTTCTTTTCTTTTTTTTAATGGAGTGAATCGACTGAGTCGACCCGCCAGCTCGAGCGATTCTACCCAAACAAATTGTTTAGGCTCTTAAAGCTCGACGGTTCGCCAAAGTGATCCAACTCGACCACTACCAGGTTGAATCAGTTCACGGTTCAAAACCGACCTTTGCCTAAGTCTAGATAAGTTCGGTTGTTTGCATACTCTCTATCATTATCCATACTTAATTTGATCTTATGAGTGGAAAAGTTTGAAGTGATCAAGTTCATATCGACTTCAATAGTAGTATCTTAGTTTAGATCAGACAAGTACTAACAAAACACTTCATATCTTCGATCGATTATTTTTTATATATCTAACCTCAGGAAAAGGAAAAAAATAGCAAAAAACTATAAAAATCATAAAAATGCTCTAGGAAAATAATCCTATGATGAAGATACTTGAAATAGTCTTTTAAAGAGACGATTTTCCATAGTGATCTAAATATTACCAAAATGGATTTGTATTAAAATTAAAATAACCTCTTCAAGAGGCGATTTTGGTTAGAATTAAAATTGCTTCTTTAAGTATCACAATATTGAGAATATTTTCTTAAGACCGATATTTTTAGGATTTTTTTTTTCCTTTTCCCATCTAATCTCACAATTATGAAAATTGAGTTAATGTTCAAAGTTGAAAAATCAAGGCATATATATGTGTGTGGAAAAGAATTCAATTTCTTAGGATTTTCTTTTCAAAATTCATGAAGCTAGAAAAAGAAAATATTATCTTCGTAGGTGTTGACATTTTCCATTTTCGAAAATTAATTAAAGTAATTAAGTCGTCTTTCAATTGCGATGTCATTTTTGTAGAGAATTATTTTCCTAGATCTAGTCTTGAAAAGAAGAAGTTCCGTAGAAATTCTTGATGGAAAATTAAAAGATTAGGCGAAATTGGCATGGTGAAAAGGTGCATTTTGTAACCCCAAATATATAAAACGAAGGATATGAAAATTAGTATATTGTTGCTCTAATTGGACAAATTAATTTTCAATCCAATTGTATGGCAGACCTATTTTCTATTTTAGGCGAAGCTGTGAATTCATACATGATGAGCACGAAAGTAAGCCAGCTGGAAAGTGAAGTGCCAAATTCTAGCAAAACGTAAGTGTGGACTAAACGATCTGTATTTTTTTGCTTATATGGGTAGGGTATATTTGTTTTACAGTATTATAGTCAAATTCCATTAAATCTGATTTCATCTTAAAACAGGTTTGATCTAATTCTAATTCAATTAAATCTGGTTTAATCCCTTTAAGCTTTAATGTTTTCTAATATTTAGATCATTCATCCCATTTGAATATAACAACATTACATTTTAGTGATTGAGTCCTCCCAGCCCAAAAAATTTCTTGTAAATAGTTGGTATAGTAATAAACTTGGGCCGTATGGACTTCGTGTTCACTTTCAAGATTATCTAAAACATGATTTTGTTTTGGATACAAGAGGTGGATTCCCGCATGTTCTGGCTCAAAAAAAAAAAAAGACTCGCTTCATGTCTATGGGCCCGAAAACATTTGGGCCTGTATAAACTCATGGGCTTGATATTCAATTCCATATAAAAAGGATATCTAATTGGGCTACTTCTGTTATGAGATAAATATTTGAACCAATTGGGCTAGACGTGTCTTGGCCTTTAATAAAAAATATTTTCTAAAACAAAAATAGAGGTAAGCTTATCAAATACACTTTCGTTTCGATTCACTTCCTTTTTATATTTCTTTTGTTTTTCCTTCCTCTATGGTTCACGTTTCATTTCTTTCCATTTTAACTTATTTTCCCTCATCAAACTCATTTATGCCATTTCTTTCTTCTGAAAAATTGTCAAAATATAGTATGATATTTGATGTCAATCTTTTCTTTCTTTCTTTTTTCCAACGAACTGTAATTCGTTTCATTGATAGTATAACAACTTTACTTAATATTCTAAATAATCTAAAGGATTGGGAACTATAAAGCTAAACTAAAATGTCATATCTATTAATAATCATAAAAAAAAGGTTTTATCAAGAAAATTAATAACCAGTCCTGTAACCGGAGAAAATAACCATATAAAAGTTAGAAGACTAAAACTAATGCAAAAAAAAAAAAAAAAAAAAGAAATACTCTAAAAGGCAAAATGATTAGAATCAAACATGTTTTGTTCTAATAGAAATAAAGAGCCTTTAACTTCAGCGCCTTAAAATTCCCTTTTAGGATTTTATAAGAGATACCGCTTTTTATATATAAGTAAATATATATCTATATATACAAACACTCACCCAAAATGCATGAACAAAAGTTTAATATATTGATATAATAATATTTCAAACTAAATGAAATTATTAAATAAAATTGTATACATAGCATACAGAGATAAATTCAAGTTTAAGTTTTAAGCCCATTAATTAATTGGATTTGACCGTTTAGCTTGAGTTAATGGGGCCCAAAAAGTTAAGTTCAAATATTTAGGATAATCAAGGGAATTTTGGCATGATAGGCTTAGAATAGGACTCAATGGATCAATCTATCAAATCCAACATTTTTTGGTTTAACTCATACCAAAATAAATAATAAAACTTTATTTGAGCCTAAACCAATGAAATAGCCCACTTAAGGTCCATTAATAAAATTAATAAAGGGTTTTAATCTTAACCATTGATCACCATCACGATCCAACAGATAAGATCAACTACCATTTCCTATAAATATCCAATTCACATCTTCATTTAGATAAGAGAAAACCCCCTCCATTAACACCGTTACTGTATTAAAATCTTATCTCAAAGATCAAACACCTCAAAAACTTTACCCTGTTGTTCACAAATTATGGAGTTTGATACTATCGTGCTCCTCCATCTATCACAATATGTGTTAAAGTCTTACTAAAATTGATTACTCTTCTTCCCGACGCTTCCCTCCTAATCATCCTATATGAGTCACTTAAGTAATTTCTCTAGTCACGTATAGTGCAACTTCACACACAATACGCATGTGATCCTTACATCCGTACTCATACCTCCTACATTTTTTGTAACTCTATTAGGGAGGGAAGACTTGATACTCACATTATGGTACCTCCAAGATAAAGACAACTTGATCTTACTAATGGAATTAATCAAGAGCAAGATACTGCTATTGCGACTAATGACCAAAATCCACCTCCAACTGAAGATACTAATCATGGAGATGGCACATAAGAAGGTGTCTTTGACAATGCATAACTAACGTGTAAGCTAAGAGAGACTAATCGAAAGTCGGAACCTAAGTAAACTCATAATGATGTTTGCTCAATATGCACCTGCTTTTGCAACTGCATTATAAGGAGCAACTTTCTCAAATCCGGCTAATGTAGTGCAACAATACACCCCACTTAACCCTCTTATTGTTAATGAGTAAGTCACTCCTAGAGTTAAAGAGCAACTTCCTGTAGTAGAACTTATAGTTACGCAAAATTCATCACTTGAAGTAAGGAACCAAGGAATTCAGATTGGAGACTCGTCATCCTTACATGCTATACCATGTATTACAATTGTCAACTTTGCACAACCAACACCAATGAATCCCATGCTTATAAGCTCTTCACCTATGAATCTTATACCTATGCACTCCATTCTTGCGATGTCACTAAGCGTGAAAGCATTTACCTAAAGATGTTCATTTGTTACTAAAGAAGATTTGGACATATATTTGAAGAAGATAGAAGCAAAGTCTATAGCTGGGACATTGGAATTGAAACTCCCATATTACCAATGCATTTCTGTGAAACCACGCCCTAAGGACTATGTAAGTCTAAAGCTCATATTGTTCAATTGCAAGGAGGGGAGTGCTAAAAAACACTTATTAAAGTTCATTGAGGCCTTAGAAGTGTATGGTTTAGAGGGCGATCTGAAACTAAAAGAATTTTTTAAGTTACTCACTAAGATAGCGTACACCTGGTATGTTAACCTCCCTCTAAAGTTAGTTGATTCATAGGGAAAAATATGCAAAATGTTTTTAGAGAAGTTCTTCTCCATTGAAAAAAGAGTCACCCTTACCGACATGGGGAGAATCCGACAAAAATCTAAGGAAAATCTCATAGATTACATTGAGCACTTCAAAGAGCGTTCCTTCGACATATAATACATTTATGATGAAAGAGAGTTAGTCAAAATTTGCATCTAAGGGATATTTACTAAGTATACAGTGAATCCTAAGAACCTCTCATTAGTTTCTTTCACTGTATTGGTTGAGAACGCGCAAATAACTAATAATTTAGTAGCACGACGAAGAGATGAAAACGCAAGATTTAATAAGCGTATACCATCGGTGAACTTAGTTCAAGAAGAGTAAAGAAATCTAGAAGCAAGAAGCTTATGAGCATTAAGTCATCTTTGGCATACCCATGCTTAACGGGAAAAGTGCACACACTCCGTGACCAATGGCTATGTGATGAGAACATTAGATTGCCAAAGGTTGAGCTTTAACCAACAAATGAAAAAAAAAGTGACCTCAAGTATTGTAGATTTCACAAAAGTGTAGGCCATTCTAAGAAAGATTGTTGAACTTTAAAGAAGATATTTAATGAGCAAGTTCAAAATAGAAAACTGATCATTGAAGATAATGATGTTGACAATAACTCACTTCCAGCTCATAACGCCTAATGTAGTATTGTGAATGTTATCACTCATGACCTTATAAAGAGAGAAAGTATGGACATATAGTCAGTTGAGGCATATGAAGTTAAGTATGAAGGACTTGAGATCAAGACAAATGAAGATGATAGCATTGCTCTTGCTTTGTCGAAGATTACTAATGTTAGGAATTTCTTTAATTTACTTGGCTTTGATGAGGATACTTGACTTGAGGTAGTGACTACACTTATGAAGACCTCACAAAATCAATACAAGAAACATTTTATAGTGTGTCCTACAAAGGGAATCGTTTCAATGAATAAGGGGGCTATTACTTTTACTAATACTAACATTTGTACAGTAAATCTTAACCACAATCGCCCTTTATATGTGAAAAGCGTACTTAATGGTCATTCCATCTAGAGGACATCTGTTGATAATGGATTTTCACTTAATGATATGTCAATGTCCACTTTTAAAGTTACAAAGATAGATATTCGAAATTTAGTGAGACAACTAATCATACTAAATAGCTTCTACAAGTCTTTCATGAAAACAATGGGACGTGTTGAAGTATACTTTGATATCGAACCTATCCATAGCTCCACTTGGTTCCATGTGATTGATGTGCCTGCATCTTACCATCTCCTCATAGGAAGGACATAGTTGTATGATCACCACATGATACTTTTAACTTAGCATCAATGTATAAAGGGTCATTGGAATGAGTAAGACATTTTCATTCCTATGACAAAGAACGTATTCACACATAATGAATCTCACTTCACTGAAGCAATATTCTTTGATAAGCATGTAAATGAAGGGAAGACACCCTTATTGGAATCCTTTGAGGCACAACTACCTATAGGGGAAAAGGCTTAAACTCAAGCATTCAAGAAAAAGATAATGTGTGGTTGTTGTAAGGGTACAAAGAAATGAAAGAGAACCAATGATGTTATGAAGGTAGAAAGCACATTATAAACTAAGAAGCGCAAGAACTATTGGCAGCTAGGATGTGTTATCACTGGTTTTCTTTTAGTTTTCATTTCATTTCATATATAAGCGCAATGATGACTGCTTCTCATCAATAAAAGAAGTTCTTTTTCCCATTACCAATATTTTCTCATGAGAATGTGATAAGTACTTATGTGTTTTCATTTTATTACTATTGTCACTATAAAGTAAGAGATTAGTCTCCTTAGCGAGCGAAGTTAATTTTACAAAACAATGTATGTATGAACAGGGGAAACTAAACCCCTTAATTTGATCAAAAGAAAGTACTAATGAATATTTTATCTTGACTATACATCGTTGTTGGCTATTAAAAGCCTAGTTTCCTAAGCGTATGATTATGAGCTTGGCTTGTATGTTGCGGGCTAGTAAAAGTACTGGCTCCTAAACGTACATTATACCATGATAATCATGTGTAACTTTCATATTATCTAATCTCTATGTTTCTTCCCATCAAGTAATGGAAACAATCCCATTGATAAGCACTTTAACATATAGACATTTAAACCCAAGTAATATCCTGGTAAGTCATGCTACACAGTCAAGTAGTAGGAAACACCCTCTTGACTAACAAGAAAGGATTATTGATCCTAAACAATCAATATCACTATCGCTGCATATGTATGATTGAGCACCTCTTAAAAGGGATCTTCCATATATTATTATTAGTAAGCAAAAGTTTTATCTCGACACATGAGATGACATGTAAGATCCCTTATCTAGCTGAGTTTAAACAGTCTTACAATTATGCCTTTCTTAAAATAGACTCCCTTAGATCATTGAATCTAAGCAATCTCCTAATTATATCTATTATACAAGAAGTCCCTTAGATCGAAAAGTCTAAGCAATCTCAAAGTTATGATGATCCAAAATTTGAAGGTCGTGATTGCTTAACACTAGTGTGACTAGGCTAAGCATTTGCTTTTTACCATGTGGTGTCACTTTTAAGAAAAGAAAAAAAGAGATAACAAGGAAATTATGCTACTTTATGCACGACAATAGCATTACTTGGTTGAGGAATTACTCTTAAGTACATGAAGTTTTTAAGAACAAAGCATGCTCAGACTCATGATATGCTTGGTTAAGTTACCACTAGGTTAAGATATATTTCTCATTATCTATTAAGATATTACAAGTCATTAAGGAGATTAACACTGTCCTACTACATTATTGTCTGGTACGCTATTGTAAAGTGAAGAGTTATTACTCCTAAGTGCATAACGATTAGACACCTTCATAAAAGCTAATGAAAGTGCTAAGGAGATATAAGATCTACAACCAAATGATCAAGAAGATCATATGAAATAAGGCTTATGCAGTGCTTATTAACACAAGTGGTCAATTACAGATATGCACATATACTAAGGTTTTAAATAAGTGATCTTATAAAAACAGTGCTTTGTTGTAAGGCTAAATCAGTGGGCCCCTTCAAGATATCGTGAGTTTCAAAGACTAGTATATTATAATACAGCGTTGGGTCTTCAATGGTGTCATAAGGGAATGGAAAGCATCAAGACTAAATAACTATCCCTTCTCTACATGTCAATAACTGGGAGAGAAAAATTATGAATGGATATGATATATGAAAAGGTTATTGTTGCATAGTGATAATCATTATTCATTAGGTTGCTTTATGCAACACTCCTTATGTACGATGTTCGATATGTGCATGTTTACAAGGCTTTATGCGTATGTGCTCATGATGCTCGAAGCATGCGTACACATAAGGCTCATTACGTACGCAGCACTGACATATGAGTACTCTAAATATTTGACACATTATGCTGGCTTATAACATCTCCTTTTTCCAATATAAAGGATAACATTACTGGAGATATTTAGTACACAAAACTACTTACATATAATGTCTTGTTGCCTCCTCTTATTGATTCCTGAAAGTGGCGGCAATGCTTACGTGTGGCTGCTACCACTTGGGGGAGGAGGAATGGGTGATTACATGTGAAAACAAAGGAAAGTAAGCGAGTTAGTAAAGTAAAGTGTAAGTGAACAAAAATCATACAACTATACAATGGGAAGTTAAAGAAAAAATGACAAGGGTAGTATAAGTTGTCGAACCCTATTTCAGTTTTTCTTAATTCAATTTATATTAAGACCAGCTCATTTAATATAAATTACTTGATATTAAATTAAGGAAAAAAACATTATTTTAAAAAATATTTAAAGAAATTAGAGTCACCAACTAGTTAAACTAGTAAAAATGAAATTAGGGTTTTTGGGTAGGAAAACTTTAATTTAGCTTCTAATATGAAAATATTCTAAAAAATTATTTTTTAAAAAATTAAACCAAAAAATTTAAGCTTGAGGGTTAACCTATTAAGATTAAGTCACCATGTAAGGATAAAAAAAACTAATGGGTTTTTATTTTTTATAATTTTTCTATGAATTCTAAAATATGTGGAGATATGTAAAATGTAATTAAGATGAATTTTTAATATTTTTTATTATGAATTTTCTAAAAAAACAAAAAATGTTTTATATTTTGTTTATGGTTGCCTCGAAAGTTTTTATATACTCGCTAGTCTGGATTAAACCAACGCAATTCTTTTTCTTTTTCTTTTTAAGAAAAAATTTAGTAAGTAGATCTTTTCTAAAAAAAATTGAGTCAAATTTACATTAGTTACCAAATTATTATTTTAAAAAAATACCTAAAAAGATCTAACTTTGCGAATCTTTTTTTTTTCTTAAATAAAAAACCTTAACTAACTAAATCTTTTAAAAACTTTAATTAAGATTTCATTTAAAAAAAAACCACTACATGTCAAATATTAATTTTTCTAAAACCTAAATACAAGATCTACTAAGATACGCAATCTAGATACATATCTTCTCTAAAGATATAAATATTAGAGAAAAATACGTAACTTTTTGTAAAAAATGCAATTTTGATAAAAATACAATTTAACTAAAAATATGAAATTTATCTAAAAAACTAATTTATCTAATTAAAATGCATGACATCTAACTTATGTTAAAATCATCAAAATAACCTGCACTAAAAAACAAATTAGTAAAATAAGGCGATTAATAAAAAAAACAAAATAAATAAATAATGAAAATAATTTACCTAATTACCTATCAGGTCAGGTTATATATGCAATTGGACTGGATTGCGTGAACTTAGACTAGACTGCGTGAACTTAGATTGGACCGCGTAAACTTAAACTGGACCGTTTTGTTCTTGTCATGATCGTGTATGCATGATGTATTCTATGCTTGGTGTGATTGGACATATAGTGGTGTGGATTGTGTTGTGCTCGTATAGTGATGCCATGAAGGGGATGTGCAGTATGTGATGGATGAAGTGGATAGTAGCATGTGATTAGTGGACATATGTGTGTGTTGTGTCCTAGATGTAGGCAGTAGATCAAGCATATTTATGTGCTGTGTAAATGTAGATGTGGCCGTGTGGATTGTGTCGTGTAGAGTGGACATAGCCTGAGTATGTATGGAGTGTTCTATATGACTATGAATGTGAGTGGCTGGTAGTATGGCGTGTTGTGTCAATAAGTGGCTATGTGTATTCGTGAGTGTGTAAGGATGTGAATGAATTGTGAACAGTGGGTGAATTATGAATAGTGGCGTGAATTGTGAAATTGTGCAAGAGATTATGAGATGTATATGTAATGTGAATTGTGAAATGTCTATTTTTCAGCCCCAATGTCCACTATTTATAGACCGTAATCTTGAATCTTTTTGGATGAAAATTGAATCTTAACAAATCCAAATTCAAGAGATATGATAATACTCAATTTGGATTTATTAAATTCATTGAAGATTTAATCAAATTTACAAAAACCCTAAATTGATTTGGGCTTTCTACCTTAAGCTCGATTTAATCCGTTTTAATTTAGCCCAATATACATACTAACTCATTTAATAAATCCTAAGTCTATTTAGTCCAAAATAAATTAAATAAAAATCTGCTTTATATTGGATTGGACTAAAAATATTTTTTAATGAAGCCCAACTATTCAAGACTTGAAACTTATTAAATTGAATGTACGTCTTCAACTGTTGTCCGATCCAACCATAAACAACTAACTTAACTTGACTTGATACTTTATCGTTTTTATTATTCTATTTTTTCAATTATTTTATTTTTTATTCATTTTTCATTTTTTTTAACTTTTTCTTTTATAATTATTTTCAAATCTGACCCAATAAGAAAAGAATACTAAGGGTGGCAAAAATAGAGTATCTATAGTTGCCTCTCTTTGTAGGAAAGTTTGATTAAAACTTCACTATAAAGACAAAAGAGATACTCATTTTTACCGAATCCTATAGCTGAGTAGTGTCTCGTTTTGGAAAAGGATACCGACTTGAAAGGTTAATGCAAAGAGTAAACTGCCCGTCTTGAAAAGACGGAATAAAGGAATAGGAAACTCATCTTGAAAGGATAAAGCAAAGAAATAGGAAGCTTGTCTCGAAAGGACAGGGTGAAGCAATAAGAGGCCTATCTTAAAAGGATAGGGCGAAGGAATAGGGCGAAGGAATAGGGCGAAGGAATAGGGGAACCGATCTTAAAAGGATAAGACAAAAGATCAGGAGGTCTATCTTAAAAGAACAAGACAAAGAAATAGGAGGTTTATCTTAAAAGAATGGGGCAAAAGAATAAGAGACCCATCTTGAAAGGATGGGGCAAGAGAATATGAGGCCCATCTTGAATGGATAGGGCAAAGGAATAGGAGGCCCGTCTTGAAAGGGCAAGGTAAAGGAATATGAGGGCCTATTTTGAAAGGATAAGGAAAAAGATTAGGGCAAAAGATTAAGGTATCTATCTTTGAAGGATAAGGCTAACAATTAAGGTACTTATCTTCAAAGAATATGGCAAAAGATTAGAAGGCTTATCTTGAAGGATAAGCCAAAAAGATTATAGAAACCTATCTTGGAAAAACAGGGTAAAGATTAAAGGATCTATCTTGAAAGGATTGGGTAAGAGATTAGAGAGTTTATCTTGAAAGAATAGGACAAAAGGATTAGAGAGCCTGTCTTGAAAGGACAAGGCAAAAATCTTGAAAGGATCAAGCAAGAGATTAGAGGGCTTATCTTGAAATGATTAGGTAAAAGAATTAAAGAAGCCTGTTTTGAAATGACAAGGCAAAAGATTAAGGAGCTTATCTTGAAATGATAGGGTAAAAGATCAAAGGGCCATGTTAAAAGGATAGGGCAAAAGGATTAAAGAATCCTATCTTAAAAAGACAAGGCAAAAGATTAGGGAGCCTATCTTGAAAAGACAGAGTAAAAGATTAAAAGGGCCTATTTTAAAAGGATAGGGCAAGAGATTAGAGTAAGCATTATGCCAAAAAATCTATATTCTTCAAAGAAAAATTGGCTTCTTAAAAGAATAGATTTTTCAAAGAAGAAAACTTAACTAAAGGGTTTGAAGGCATGCCTAAGTGTTTTTTTTTTTATCACTAGATAATTAATGTTCCTTAATGTAAGATGACAAGAGTTCCTATAGTGAAACTTTCTGAACTTTGAACAAATGATAACTAAAGTTTTCAAAATTTCTAAGATAGTTTAAGCTCTTAGTATGGTGACAAAGGTTCTTGAATAATCTTTTCATAGGATGGCTGAAGCTCTTGAATATTTTCATACCATAGGATAATCAAAGTTCTTAAACAAAGGATGACTAAAATTCTTGAATTAGATAACCAAAGTTCATAAGGAAGGATGGCTAAGGTTCCTAGATATAAAATAACCAAAGTTCTTAAGATAAGGATAACTAAGGTTCTTGTTAAGATGACCATAGTTCTAAAAGGATAACTATGTGATGGGAATCAACCTTTGACAATATCTAAGCTAAGTCCTGTCAATGCTTGTCGAAGTCGAGCTGCAGCCAGAAGGACGAAGGGAAGGAAAATAAACATTCGGCACCTCATCAAGAGACTCATACCGATAGATTTTAGTGTTCAGCAATTATGGGTTGACCTTTCTAGTGTTTCTACTAAGCCACACGAGACTTCAGGGACTCCTTCCTGAACTCGCACATCTAATTGCCAACTTCGTCTAGTTCAGATACTACTCATCCTAGGACATGTCGACTGACTACATGCCGAATTCTGTAAAACACACAATTTTGTATTCTTGTACATGTTTTCCTTTTATTTTGTTTATGAACCTAATTCTTTAAGGTTTGAGGTCTTGTACAATTTTTACAATTTTTACACTAGGGTTTAAGACTTATTATAAATAGCAACATTTGTACAGATACAAAGAGATATAGATAGATGTATACTGAAGAATATATAGACAATGAAACTTTCCTCTTTCTAGCAAGGCTATACTTGAGTTAGCATTTGCTGGATTATTGAGTGTTTTATTAGACTCTTTAATCTTCCCTGCGTTCTTATCAATCTTGTTCTCAGATTATGATGAACCCCTTCATTTGAACTAGTTAGTGAGTTGTATCTAACCTTCATTTGAAACCTCGAGCGACATTTAGTGTTCATGAGTTGTATCAAACTCTATTTCGAGCTCAAACCCCTGATTGTGTTTGTGTCTTAGTGAGTTATATCCACTCGCATTCATACTCAAAACCTTCCTGTTCTTCGTACCCATCTTCCTTTTTAATACCCATTACTGTTCGTTCTAAATCTGTTGTTGTTTCTTTCTTCCTTTGATTCCTTATCAGTAAAACTCTTGAGTTATAAAAGATTATTGAAGTTCCTAACTCAAGGATGACTAAAGTTCTCATTGCAAATTCTCAAATCTTCCATTTTTAGAAACTTGAAGGGAAAATGTGCTTTATTAAAAAAAAAATGGTTCATCTTTTCCTTACTAACAAGTGAGCAAATTATACCGACTTTGAATATTATAGATAAGTGGTGTATTCATTCTTTTTGCTCATTGGCCATTCATTCTTCATCCTTCATTGCTTGTTTGCTATGATGAGGGAATAGGGAAAAACTTCAACTGAACACCTTGTTCTTCTTACTGTAGGGAATTCTCATTCAATTTCAGAGCAAAGTGCTTCCTTGGCCCCTAGGGCATGCTTGACTTTTACATAAGTTTTATATTAGAAAAAGTATCTAAATTGTTTAGTCAAAGAAGACTTCCTCACACTCTTAAATGGTTTGTTTTCACTCTTAACTACAATTCCAAAAATTACAGTTAATCTTGTAAATGACACATTTTGATTGATTTGATAGGTCCTTTCCTCAAGGTTGGAACACAGGCTTTTGGTCATTAGCTTAAACAAAAAGGGATATAGATGTATTTGAACAATTTTGAAAAACTAATATCTCAACCTGGGTCTATAAGTCAAGAACCTTAATAAGAAAAGCTAAGATGGGCTTGCCCCAGTTTCATAAGCAATGATTGCTTAAGATAAGTTAATTTCTTCAATCAAAAGAGCTTTGTTATAGGTGGTGTTACGCCCCGAAGTCGTGAGGTCGCAACAGTCCCGCCGTGTAAACCACTCTATGATAGAAACTGGCCTCACAGTTCCTACCATAGAGATAATCTACACAAGGCGTCGACGACCACTCGCTTTGAAGTAAACAGTTCGATTAATGATTATACTACAAATATGATGAGTAACTCAAATTACTATTAAACATAGATAATCATATAAGTAAGTCCACAGAGCTTCCCAGGAAGATTTACATAATAACTACAGTTTACTAATTTACAGAATAACTAACAGTCTTCATCCTTTAACTACAAGGTCAGTCTGGTTACACATTAAGCTAAATAACTTGATCCTCACACCCCTGGCGTCAAAAGACTAACCTCTGGATAATTGTAGGGCGGCATGGTACTTGAAGAGATTACAAATCAGAACCTGCAAAAGAATCTATAAGGGTATGAGCAACTACAGCTCAGTAAGTTGAATTGGAGACTCATGAATGCATACAAGCACAAACAGGATTATCAAACAATTATTTTCATGCAATGCAACAATCAAGTGTCATCGCACAACGTAGTCCGGTCCGTTGTGAAATTAGAGAAATTTCACCCGCTTCGATCCGGGTTGAGGAGTTCCATGTTATGCAGCAGCTCACAACCAAACCCAGGCTTGTGCAATGGAGACCTCGCTCCTCCCACGACTACCTTCGAACCATTGACTTCACCCCCGCCGCGACCTCCTCTCCTGTCACTTAGTTCGACTGAGGATGAAGAAGGGACCATTTTGCAATCCTGCGCTATCCCTTTCGAAGGGGTCGGTATTTGGTTGGAGAGTCCTATGATCCCCTAACGGGTTGCAATGCATGACGTTTTCGGTTATTACGGTCGACTAAGATTAAATTCCGGTTAGGGTGTTCAAACAAGACCACAACAATTCAATCAGTCACAAAATCACTCACAGCACAAATTTCAGCACGAATTCAGATACATCACACATGCGCAAACTACTTACAATCACAAGCATATACAAGCCTAAGTCTCCGAGCACTACAAAACTAGTACTCTATTACAATAAGTAATAACCCAACTTACTTGAATTTGCTCGGTCGCTCGATCCTCAAATTGCGAGCTGATTTGTTTTGGGTGTCCTATAATGCAAAGAGGTCCTTTTAGTACTTATTTTTATGGATTCTTATTCTAATTTATAATGTAACTCATTTTCCTCATGTATACCTACAACGTACTAATAATTCGTTGTATTTTATTTCGGGGTTCGGATCCTAAACTAGATTCTAGTTTTAATTCCTAGGTCGTAATTAGGCTCGAATCCCAATGTGACATTAATCACCTTATGCTCGGGTATTCAAATATCCTATTGGGTCGAAATTTTGGTATTCTAACTATTCGGTACACACTAACCCTAATTGGGATATCGGATTTATTCTCGAGGTGTAAAAATCTTACATTTTAAGATATTTACTTAAAATTAAATATTAATTCCGATTTATTATTTTTCTGATTTCAATTATAATATTATTTAAATAACTTTATTTTATTTTATTTTTTTTTAAATTTAGTAATTTATATTTTCACATATTCCTAATTTCTCATATTCTTTACCTAATTTCCCTAATTAACTATAATTAGTACCTAAAAGCTAGGATTAGGGTTCCACTGCAGAGATTAACTTCCTTAATCATCTAATCAAGATCCAAATCAGTAATTAACATTCTAATTACCTAATTAATCCCAAATCACCCAATTTTACCATCATTTTAGGGCTAAAAATTAACTTAAAATTTTCGAAAATTAATTTAAAAAAAAAGGCTTCATAGCACTGTTCTAAATCATATGAGAGTTCTACAGAAAAATTTTGAGCCCCAAACTACATCCCTAAGCCTATTTAATTTCCGGTTTAATCATGCTCGGTTTTGAACAATTTCTTAAGAACCCTATATTTCCAGACATAATTAAACTAAATCAATATTTTTCCCTAAATCTACATACAATAAAACCTCAGAATAACAAGTTTCATAATTTTCTGGGCAAAATAACTAATTTTACAAAATTATATAAAAATCGGGATGAGTAAATGACTAACCGGTTCAAGGATTTCTGGCCGTCCAAAACCGGTCCAAGGCTATCGGCCTGTCCAGACGCTGGTCCTAGGGTAGGGTGGTGGTGGTGGTGGTTCGGTCCTAAGTGGTGGTGGGTGGTGGTTCCAGTTCACCTTGCTAATCTGCACAGTTTTCTTTTTTTTTATTTTTTGTAATTTCTCTCGATTTTTCTTGTGTTTCTATTTTTCTCAGATTACAAACTGTCCAAATGTCTTCTGTGAATTTTTTCCTTATTTATAGACTAACATAGTAATTAATGTGCATTAATTTGATGTGATTTTTGCCCATTTCCTTGATTTTAGGCTTTTAGTTTGGCACATTTTTATTGGCCAATTTTTTTTTTTTTTAGTCACGACCTGATCCAGTTGCAGACCTCTCCTTCTGATTTTTTTCTGATTTTTTTATAATTATTTTGTATTTTTCTTTAATTATTTACTTAATTTTCGGTCTATTTTAGCAATTACGCGTATTTTTATCTACACGTAAATATATGTAGGGTACACGTGAACCTTCCTAAATATTATTTTGGTCATTCTAAAATTTTTAGTACACATATAATTTATCTCTAGTAATTTCTTAGTTATTTCATGACACTTTTCGCCTTTTCAGTAATTTGCAGTTATTATGTTTAAAATTTGAAAATTTTATAGTCTCCTATTTTACTACTTACTTTCTTAAATTTAAGTTTACAGGGTCATTTTTACTAATATTCCTCTCAATAGTTTCTAATTTGGGTTTGATCGGATCCTTTAACCGATCGCCCTAAACTTTGGGTTCTAAGTTCAATCATACGATTACTTGACTTGGCTTTAGGGCTTACAATTCCACCCCCCTTCAAAAAAGTTTTGTCCTCAAAACTTCTGTACATCTAATTTACACTTAATTGACTAAATACAGTAACTTGTATACTTTTACTAACCTGGAAATCAGAAAAGCCATGGATACTGCTCCATCATCGCAGCTTTTGGTTCCCAAGTCATCTCCAAGTCTGGACCTTCATTCCATTGAATCTTTACGTACTCCATATCTCTGTTCCTTAACTTCTAAACCCGGCTATCCAAGATCTTTATGGGTTGTCTCACCAGTTGAAAATTCCTCGTTAACTCCACTGGCTCTATTTCCACTATTGCATTCGGGTTCTTAATGAATCTTCTTAACATGGATACATGGAATACATTATGATAGCCTGATAGACTTGGAGGTAAAGCTACTCGGTACGATACATTGCCAACCTTCTCTAACACTTCAAATGGACCAATGTATCGTGGGCTCAGTTTTCCCTTTGAGCCAAACCGTCTAAGTCCTTTGAATGGGCTTATTTTAATGTAAACATGATCACCCATTTCAAATTCCAAGGGTCTTCTCTTCAAATCAGCCCAACTTTTATAACGGTCCTGAGCTTCCTTCATCCGTTGTCGTACAATCTTAATCTTCTCACTCGTTTGATTGATCATGTCTGGTCCAATCATGGCATATTCTTCATGATCCCAATACAGTGGCGATCTGCATTTCCTCCCATATAGTGCTTCATACGGCGCCATCTGTATCGTTGCATGATAACTATTATTGTAGGCAAATTCTATCAACGGTAAGTATTTATCCCGATCACCTCCAAAATCCAACACACAAGCTCGTGGCATATCTTCTAAAGTTTGAATCGTACGCTCAGACTGCCCATCTGTTTGTGGGTGATAAGCTGTACCAAACTGCAACTTTGTACCTAAAGCTCTATGTAAGCTTTCCCAGAATTTGGATACAAATCGACTATCTCGGTCAGAAACAATACTCTCAGGAACACCATGTAGTCTTATTATTTCTCGGACATACAGTCTAGCCATCTTTTCCATTGAATCACCAGTCCGATAAGGTAAGAAATGTGCACTCTTTGTTAATCTATCCACGACTACCCAAATAGAATCGTATCCAACTTGAGTCCTTGGTAAGGCTACTACGAAATCCATGGTAATATGATCCCATTTCCATCGCGGTATTTCTAAAGGTTGCAATAATCCACCCGGTCTTTGGTGTTCTGCTTTGACTTGTTGGCATGTAAGGCATTCCGATACATACTGTGCCACTTCTCTCTTCATCCCATTCCACCAATACATGAGTTTTAGATCTTGGTACATTTTATTTCCTCCCGGGTGTACAGTATAACCTGTAATGTGTGCTTCATCCAAAATTTGCTTCTTTAAGTCTGCATCTTGTGGTACACATATCCTTCCTCTAAACTTTATTAGACCTTTATCATCCACCTTAAAGTCAGGGTCCTGTCCGTTACTTAATTTCTCTTTTATCTCCATCAGACCCTTGTCCTCCTCTTGCTTTTGCTTGATTCTCTCTAATAAAGTAGGTTGCAATTCCCAGTTCATTAACTGGCTATTAGGTTCACACCAATCAAACCCAATTTGCATCCTTTCAAATTCATGCACTAATTCATATTGAGGTGTTAACAGTAAAGCAACCTGTTCATAACTCTTTCGACTTAATGCATCTGCCACCAAATTGGCCTTTCCAGGGTGATAATTTATATTCAGATCATAATCCTTAATCAGTTCTAACCACCTTCTTTGCCTTAAATTCAACTCCTTCTGAGTAAAGAAGTATTTTAGACTCTTATGATCAGTGTACATCTCGCACCGTTGCCCATAAAGATAATGTCTCCAAATTTTCAAGGCAAACACTACAGCTGCTAACTCTAAATCATGAGTCGGGTAATTCCTCTCATGTGGCCTCAATTGTCTTGATGCATATGCAACAACTTTTCTATCCTGCATCAATACACAACCTAATCCATTTCGTGAAGCATCACTGTACACATTATAAGGTTTATCCGGATCAGGTAATGTTAATACTGGTGCTGCAACCAGTCGTTTCTTCAACTCCTGAAAACTCATTTCACACTCTTCACTCCATTCAAACTTTACATCCTTCTGGGTTAATCGAGTCAATGGTTTGGCGATTTTGGAAAAATCCTTTATGAACCGTCGATAGTATCCAGCCATACCCAGAAAACTCCTTATCTCAGTCACTGTGGTTGGTTGCTTCCAGTCCATTACTGCTTTCACTTTATCAGGGTCTACAGAGATTCCTTCACCAGATATAATATGACCTAGAAAAGCAATCCTATCCAACCAAAACTCACATTTACTTAACTTGGCATACAATTGATTCTCTCTCAACTTCTGCAATGCCAATCGTAAATGTTCCGCATGCTCCTCCTTGGTTTTTGAGTAAATCAAAATATCATCAATAAACACCACAACAAACTTATCCAAATATGGTTGATATATACGATTCATCAAGTCCATAAATACAGCCGGAGCATTCGTTAAGCCAAATGGCATCACCAAAAATTCATAATGTCCATATCGAGTTCTAAATGCAGTCTTATGCACATCTTCCGGCTTAACTCGTAACTGATGATATCCTGATTTCAAATCTATTCTAGAAAACACAGTTGCACCTTGGAGTTGATCAAACAAATCATCAATGCGAGGTAGCGGATACCTATTCTTAATGGTAACTTTATTTAACTCCCGATAGTCTATATACAATCTCATAGTACCATCCTTTTTTTTCACAAATAATACCGGTGCTCCCCACGGTGAGACACTCGGTCTAATAAACTTTTTATCCAATAGCTCCTGAAGTTGTTTCTTTAGTTCCTGAAGTTCTATGGGTGACATCCGATATGGGGCTTTCGAAATAGGTTCAGTTCCAGGAACTAATTCTACATTGAAATCCAACTCTCGGGGTGGAGCTAACCCTGGTAAATCCTCCGGAAATACATCTGGAAACTCATTCACTACCTGTATGTCTGCTACCTTGGGTATTTCCTTCTCTGCGTCCACAGCAAACACCCAACAAAATGTCCAATCATCCTCCTTTACTCTTGTCTCAAATTGTTCATCACATATCTCCATCACTGATATATTTAACCTACTTCCACCGTCTTTTCCTTGAAATATCGTTTCTCCATCATTAAGATCGACAATTTTTTTCCTACACTCCATAATGGCTTTATTCTTAGACAACCAATCTATTCCCACTATTACATCGTAACCTTGTAAAGGTAATATCACAAGACTTATAGGATACTCTTTCTCTTGGATTTTTATTCTACCATCTGCTACTACTTCTCGGGTCGTTACTTTCTCCCCAGTCGGAGTTCTAACTTTATAAGTTACATTAACAGTAACCACACTAATTTCTTGTTCATGTACAAATTTCTGGCTTGCAAAGGAATGTGATGCACCAGTATCAAACAGCACAAAAGCAGGTTGTCCATTTATCAGCACATGTCCTGGAATGTACTATTACTATGGTTACCAACTACACTAACATTCATAAATCTTAAAATGCAAAGATTTCAATTTAATTCACACTTAGAATTATTCTTAAAATAAATAGTCTGAGTACATACCAGTTACAAGTCCTTCATCATTTTCTTCTTCCACTCCCATGAGCTCCTCAACATCGTCATGGTAGTACTCTTCCATAAAATCCGAAAAATCCTCATTTTCCTCAATTTCCATATCCTCCAAAGCAAAGATACGAGCAGGTGCAGTGGTGTTATCAAAACCTTCTGTTCGCTTAGCTCCTTGTACAAACTGTGGACAGTATCTGGAGAAATGACCCTTTCTACCGCACTTATTACACTTCACCAATTTCATCTTAGGGCATGCCTTCAGCACATGGTTTGGATCTCCACATATAAAACATTTCCCTTTTAGTTGAGTATAATTTCTTGGAAAATAATTTGCACCACACTTCCAGCATTTGACATTACCATCCTTGTCATAAAAACTCACACTCAGTATTGACTGCGCTGGGTTACTAGCCAGAGTTACTGGTCTCCTTCTCTTCAGTCCAGAATTGCTACTAGAGGCACCAGGATATGATCTCTTAAATGATGGTCCTGGTCGATATCCTCTATTAATCTTTTGACTCCACATTGCTTGCATCCTCACACGATTATCTTCCAATTGCCTTGCTTTATCTACCACTTCATTGTAAGTGGTAAAACCATAATCCAGCAGCTTGCAACACATTGTGGGGTCAAATCCAGTAAGGAATAAATCTTTCTTCAACTCTATATTGTCTCGGTAAGAACCAGGTACATATTGTAACAATCTGTTGAACTCAGTCTCATACTGGGTTACACTCATACCTCCCTTCTTTAGTTCAAATAGGTCTCGCACCATTCTATTTTGGACACTATGAGGGAAATACTCCTTCCTGAATTCCTCCTTAAATTGTTGCCAATCAATGTTATTTCCAAGTTGCCTTGCTCTCGAGTCCCACCATACTCTTGCAGCTAACTTTAGCATGAATGTACCATAAGATAACTTTTGGGATTCAGCGACTCTAAAAGCCTCAAAACTTCGTTCAACTTAGGCTAACCAATCATCAGCCACATCTGGCCTACCCATCTCCCCCTCAAAATAACAGTTGGCTTTTATAAACTCAGGAAGTTTATTTACCTCTTGAGGTCGCTCTATTCGTTGTTCAACTTCTTGGGGTCTTCTGTTTCCCACATTACCACCAGTCATAAGATGTTGAATCAACATTCCTTGCTGTCGAATCATCGTATGCATACTGGCAAGTATTTGCCCAATAGGCATATTTTCTTGTGGAGGCGGTGGAGGTAAATCTTGTCTATGTTGTTCTCTTGGTGGTGATGGTGCTCGTGGTGGAGGGTTTTGATTCCCTTCAGTTCCTCCTTGATTACTTCCGTTTCCAGCTTCAGCCATAATCACTTACTAGTTTAACTTATAATCCTGCATTCATATCTATCTATAAGTTATCCCTACTTTTGTTTAGAGAATATTTATAAATAAATAAATGCTTGCAATATGTACTCATATCAAATAGTAATGACAATAGTATTAGAGTCAACGTACTTAGAAATCTAACTTTCACTGTATATTTCATTCAACCTTACATCATCACTATTACAACTTTAAAACAAAAGATACAACTCGATAATCTTTCAAATACATACATCGAATTTACAACTCGATTACATCATTACTTACATCATCTACTACAAACTCGATCTTTACAACTGTACAAGACAAAAGGTTACATCAAACTTAATTACAACATACACCTAACTTAATCCAGAAGCTAAAAAGTACATCAAAAGTCAAAAAGATACATCAAAAGTCGAAATACATCAAAAGGTCCTAAAATACATCAGTATCCATCAAAATTGCTACTGGATCATATCTAAAAATCTACCTAACTAAACATGTCTGTCATCCCACCAAACTAGTCCTCCTCTGAATCCGTAGCAGCTACCTCATCAAAGGGGTCATAATCCATATGGCCTCCAACTGAATGGTCCTCATGCTCACTCTCTGATGCAGAGTCTATATATATTATCTCTGGAGTCTCAGGAATCACAATCACCTCTTGTACTTCATCATCATCCGACTCAACTGGATTACCAGTTCCTACTCCAGCTATTCCGGTGTCTGCAATCACCTGCATGAGCAGAGCATGTAGGTCTACATCAGGTTCATCCTCGTTTTCCTGCTCCTCTTCAGGGTCTTCTTCTGGATCTTCTTCTTCTTCTGGGTCCTCCTCAGGGTCTTCCTCTATATGAACTCCATCCTCTTGGGGTTCAACTGGAGGTGGGTTTTCTGGTGGTGGTCCTGGTATTTCAGGTTCAGGTTCAGGACTAAAGTTCAATGGTATCTCTATACCATCCCCAGCAGGCTCGGGAAACTGTGGAAACCAATCAATGATCCCTGGTGGGTACTGTCTAGGAATGTATGGGATGTCAGCAGGGATGTGTGCAATACTGGCAGGGTATGGTCTCCCATCCTCTAACCTAGCAGGAAAATACCGTAAGGGCATCATCAGGGTTATAATTCCCTCTTTCTCCAACCATCTCTGCTCAAAGCGGCTATAGCAGTGTATCTATTATACTGGGGGCCTAAGCTCATTTCCATCCATGCCCACTCATCCTTCCAACTATAGCACATCTGATCATGGAACTTATTGATGATTTCATCAACCGTCCTAAATATATTCCAATCAGCTAGTTCCATCAATAGCCATTGTAATTTCACCCTATAATCAATGGGAGATACTTCTCCATTCCATCCAAACCGTATCCAACTATGAATTAATTCTCCCCTTCGACCCTGTAATTATAATTAAACCAAGTCATATTTCCTATGTTAAAAATTAAGGTTATTTATGTTATACAATCTTTTATCGTCCACCTAATATTACCCACTCTCAACATTCCTATAATGTCTATTTCTTTTAAGGTATGACGCTTCAAAGCGAGTTGACTAAAACTTCGCTCTGATACCAACCGAGAACTGTTACGCCCCGAAGTCGCGAGGTCGCAACAGTCCCGCCGTGTTAACCACTCTATGATAGAAACTGGCCTCACAGTTCCTACCATAGAGATAATCTACACAAGGCGTCGACGACCACTCGCTTTGAAGTAAACAGTTCGATTAATGATTATACTACAAATATGATGAGTAACTCAAATTACTATTAAACATAGATAATCATATAAGTAAGTCCACAGAGCTTCCCAGGAAGATTTACATAATAACTACAGTTTACTAATTTACAGAATAACTAACAGTCTTCATCCTTTAACTACAAGGTCAGTCTGGTTACACATTAAGCTAAATAACTTGATCCTCACACCCCTGGCGTCAAAAGACTAACCTCTGGATAATTGTAGGGCGGCATGGTACTTGAAGAGATTACAAATCAGAACCTGCAAAAGAATCTATAAGGGTATGAGCAACTACAGCTCAGTAAGTTGAATTGGAGACTCATGAATGCATACAAGCACAAACAGGATTATCAAACAATTATTTTCATGCAATGCAACAATCAAGTGTCATCGCACAACGTAGTCCGGTCCGTTGTGAAATCAGAGAAATTTCACCCGCTTCTATCCGGGTTGAGGAGTTCCATGTTATGCAGCAGCTCACAACCAAACCCAGGCTTGTGCAATGGAGACCTCGCTCCTCCCACGACTACCTTCGAACCATTGACTTCACCCCCGCCGCGACCTCCTCTCCTGTCACTTAGTTCGACTGAGGATGAAGAAGGGACCATTTTGCAATCCTGCGCTATCCCTTTCGAAGGGGTCGGTATTTGGTTGGAGAGTCCTATGATCCCCTAACGGGTTGCAATGCATGACGTTTTCGGTTATTACGGTCGACTAAGATTAAATTCCGGTTAGGGTGTTCAAACAAGACCACAACAATTCAATCAGTCACAAAATCACTCACAGCACAAATTTCAGCACGAATTCAGATACATCACACATGCGCAAACTACTTACAATCACAAGCATATACAAGCCTAAGTCTCCGAGCACTACAAAACTAGTACTCTATTACAATAAGTAATAACCCAACTTACTTGAATTTGCTCGGTCGCTCGATCCTCAAATTGCGAGCTGATTTGTTTCTGGGTGTCCTATAATGCAAAGAGGTCCTTTTAGTACTTATTTTTATGGATTCTTATTCTAATTTATAATGTAACTCATTTTCCTCATGTATACCTACAACGTACTAATAATTCGTTGTATTTTATTTCGGGGTTCGGATCCTAAACTAGATTCTAGTTTTAATTCCTAGGTCGTAATTAGGCTCGAATCCCAATGTGACATTAATCACCTTATGCTCGGGTATTCAAATATCCTATTGGGTCGAAATTTTGGTATTCTAACTATTCGGTACACACTAACCCTAATTGGGATATCGGATTTATTCCCGAGGTGTAAAAATCTTACATTTTAAGATATTTACTTAAAATTAAATATTAATTCCGATTTATTATTTTTCTGATTTCAATTATAATATTATTTAAATAACTTTATTTTATTTTATTTTTTTTAAATTTAGTAATTTATATTTTCACATATTCCTAATTTCTCATATTCTTTACCTAATTTCCCTAATTAACCATAATTAGTACCTAAAAGCTAGGATTAGGGTTCCACTGCAGAGATTAACTTCCTTAATCATCTAATCAAGATCCAAATCAGTAATTAACATTCTAATTACCTAATTAATCCCAAATCACCCAATTTTACCATCATTTTAGGGCTAAAAATTAACTTAAAATTTTCGAAAATTAATTTTAAAAAAAAGGCTTCATAGCACTGTTCTAAATCATATGAGAGTTCTACAGAAAAATTTTGAGCCCCCAACTACATCCCTAAGCCTATTTAATTTCCGGTTTAATCATGCTCGGTTTTGAACAATTTCTTAAGAACCCTATATTTCCAGACATAATTAAACTAAATCAATATTTTTTCCTAAATCTACATACAATAAAACCTCAGAATAACAAGTTTCATAATTTTCTGGGCAAAATAACTAATTTTACAAAATTATATAAAAATCGGGATGAGTAAATGACTAACCGGTTCAAGGATTTCTGGCCGTCCAAAACCGGTCCAAGGCTGTCGGCCGGTCCAGACGCTGGTCCTAGGGTAGGGTGGTGGTGGTGGTTCGGTCCCAGGTGGTGGTGGGTGGTGGTTCCAATTCACCTTGCTAATCTGCACAGTTTTCTTTTTTTTTTTTTATTTTTTGGAATTTCTCTCGATTTTTCTTGTGTTTCTATTTTTCTCAGATTACAAACTGTCCAAATGTCTTCTGTGAATTTTTTCCTTATTTATAGACTAACATAGTAATTAATGTGCATTAATTTGATGTGATTTTTGCCCATTTCCTTGATTTTAGGCTTTTAGTTTGGCACATTTTTATTGGCCAATTTTTTTTTTTTTCAGTCACGACCTGATCCAGTTGCAGACCTCTCCTTCTGATTTTTTTCTGATTTTTTTATAATTATTTTGTATTTTTCTTTAATTATTTACTTAATTTTCGGTCTATTTTAGCAATTACGCGTATTTTTATCTACACGTAAATACATGTAGGGTACATGTGAACCTTCCTAAATATTATTTTGGTCATTCTAAAATTTTTAGTACACATATAATTTATCTCTAGTAATTTCTTAGTTATTTCATGACACTTTTCGCCTTTTCAGTAATTTGCAGTTATTATGCTTAAAATTTGAAAATTTTATAGCCTCCTATTTTACTACTTACTTTCTTAAATTTAAGTTTACAGGGTCATTTTTACTAATATTCCTCTCAATAGTTTCTAATTTGGGTTTGATCGGATCCTTTAACCGATCGCCCTAAACCTTGGGTTCTAAGTTCAATCCTACGATTACTTGACTTGGCTTTAGGGCTTACAGGTGGTATAATGGGTGAGATTATAAGATTAGAGTTTCATTCCTTTAGGCTTGAAATTTCTTGCTTAGGTTTATGCTTTGAAGGATATTTGGAGAAAACTCAAGTCCTTAATTTTGGAATCCATGGGCTCAACTTTTCTAAGATATTCAGGCCCTAGGCCCTTTTAAAAGCTTTTGAGTAATCTTTTGGGATGTGATTACCTTGCTTTTATTTTATTTTATTTTTCCATCTTTTTCTTTTTAATTTTTTTTTCTCTTTATTTTTTCTTTGTTTTTTTCCTTTTTCTCTTTTTTCTCTCTCTCTCTTTTTTTTCTAAAGGTGATCATCCTCTATGTGTTCGAGTTTTCGCTTGAAGAAATTGATGACTTTAAAACCATGAGCTCAAAGTGTATAAGCCCAATGAAGTATGGTATGGCTTTGGGGAGAGTATTTGATAAAGATAAATGGCCTTGCGGTGTTTGAATGAGTGTATGGATTTGAGTGAAATGTAAGGTCTAAAACTCTTCTTCATTCTAAAGAAATCGAGTTATCGATGACAATTATTACTCATAAATTAATACGACTAAAGCAAGCATAAATTAGCTTATCCCTTTTCCCCAAAATCAATGGCCCTAACCTCTTTATTGGCTTAGTGTAGGGTGGTTCTTGATAGGATTTATTATTTTATAAACTTCCCTTAAATGGCTTAAAGGGTGTAATAAGAGATAAAAGTGTTTAGGGAGTAAAATGAATTCTCATCATCCTTTCAGTTCGTATATCACATACAAAATAGACTTTCTTTAAGGAATGAGTTTTATCCTCACTTTCATGCTTATCAACTCTCATGAATGTTTTAGGGTATGTGTTTAGGATTAGGGTTTGCCTCTTATCATTCTAAACACTTCAAATAATGAGATACTTTCATCATTTTAATAATAAAACGTTTTATATTTTGTCTACCTTTATCGACCCCAATCTCATTAGATAAGACTAGATATTCTGTAATGCCCCAACGGATCACATGCCCCTCTATCTTTTAAAAAAATTGCCATTTTAGACTCAATTAAATGGGTCCTTTTATTGACCCCCTAACCCAAGCTCATTCATAGTAGAAACAAACTTTGTAATTGATTTTAAGGTTAGAACGAGTGGGTTAATTTTTGGGAAGTGAGTGTTTAAGACCTTCTAGGCTTAGAGAGGATTGGTGTTGATGGACAAAGCTTTAGTTAAGTTAGTAGGCCATGTGTTTAGGGTTCTAGCTCAAAGTGGGTTGAAATAGATTGGAAGATCTGTGGTTTGTGTTTGGGCTTTTGTGTCTAGGGCTTTTGAAAAGGTATGATAATAGGTTTCTCTTCAAGGATTGTGTTTGGCTTAGGCTTTTCTTAGGGATGGGTTATGTCCTCATCATTTTCATTTATCAATTCCAATGTGCTTTCCCCTTTTGCACCTCTATATTAGGTTTAACTCATAGGCTACACAACGCTTTGGGCTCAAAATGAGTAACCGTTATGCCTCGAAGCGGTAGAATCGTAACAGCTCCGCCATGTAAACTATTCTAAATAGAAGTTGGCCTTACAACTGCTATTTTAGACCCAATCTACACAAGACGCCTATGACTACCCTGCTTTAAAGTAAACAGTTCGTAATGTAAATAAATCATTTACTTAAGAAAGTAAAAAAAATATATATATATATGTACTAGAATTCAATTATTACAATTAACGTTTACAACGTTCCACTATAATCAATTTCCTAGTTAATACATTATTTAGAAATGAAAAATGAAAAATTCTAAGCTAAGAGCTTAGACCTTAAAAATACATATCAGTTCTTCAAATATTTTTCCACACTTCTCAGGATCTAGCAGTTACTGGCTTTAGAGTAATTGTAAACCACTCCTTGGCCAACACTTGCAATGACGTCTATAGGGATGTGAGCAACCACAGCTCAGTAAGTTAAGATAAAAGACTTAAAACTATAGTACAAACACAAACAAGGTTATCAACTAACTTATTAGGTATAATGCATGTTCAAGCAAATATCATTGCAAGACGTTGTCTGGCCTATCGTGAGATTAGAGAAATTATGCTTGCTTTAATCTGGGTTGAGGAGTTGCCGTTAATGTAACAACTCACGACCAAACTCAGGCTTTGTACAATAAAGACACCGCTCCTCTCGCGACTACCTTCGAACCATTGACTTCACCCTTATCGCAACCTCCTCACCTATCACTTAATTCAACTAAGAATGAAAAAGGGACTCATTATACTATTCAGTGCTATCCCTTTCGAAGCGATTGGTATTTAGCCAGAGAATCCTAAGTTTCCCCTAATAGGTTGCCATGTAAGTCCGATTATAATTACAAGTTGTATATTTAATTAGGTCCAGTTTAAGGTGATTAATCATTTCATACAAATCATACAATACAAGCCAAGCAGCAAATCAAAAATCATATCATAAACTCAGAACAAGCACAATCAAGTACAATTTCAAGCCTCCAAAATACAACACTATATTAATCCCAACTTACCTCGACTCTTCACTCACTCACTCGAGGTCCGATTCGCTTAGGTCATCATTAATCATCCCTATAACATAAACGTAGTTTCAGTTTTTCATATAGCTATTATAGGTTGATTTTATCCTATAACGCTTATTGTTATCTTTTGTTGAGGGTTTAATATGCCAATTATCTAGGTTCTCAAATCTTTTATAATTATTCTGGGTTTGAGGCTAGGTTTGAGTTCAATTTTCACATCGATTTCTAAATTAGGTTCTAGTTCAATTTCTAAATACTATTTTATACCCGAATCTTAGAAACTCGTTTCAACTCATAATGTGAAATTAATCACTTTACTTCCAAATATCCTAAATACCATAATTACCCTTAGTCAGTATTTTATTCCACCCGGTACACTTAAATCCTTATTAGTATACCGAATTTACTCTTGATATAAGAAATTTTTATATTTTTCATATAATTATATGAATTTAAGTTTTCTATTAGATTTATTATATATTCCTATTATTTATATAATATCTTCTATTTATTATATTTCCAATAATTACATATATGTACTATCACTTATTATGTACATAATACACATATAATATTTCTATCACTCTAATTACCGTCTCCCAACATCAATTTTAATTCAAAATGTCTAAATTCATCTTAAATCATATTTTACACCTAATTACCCAAATTTACAAAATTAACTTAAATTTTACTATTTTTCCCTATTACTTATTGACTACATAATTAGCCTAATAGTTATACATAACATCGTAAATGCTACAAGTATCATAATTCATCAGATTTCAACATCTTAAAACATATAATGATTTACTAAATCAGTAATTATCTATTTAATTACCTAATTAACCCAAAATTACCCATTTTATGTCTCATTTTAAGGTCTAAAAATTATTTAAAACTTTCAAAAATTCATTTTTAAAAAAGGGCATCGTGACACTATTTTATATCACCTAAGTAGTCTATAGAAAAATTTTGGGCTCAAAAATATATTCCTAAGGTCATTTATTTCTAAACCGAAACATACTCAATTTTACATGATTTCTTAAAGATTATATATCATGAGACATATTTTTATCAAAATAATATTTTTCCTACAAACTCCATACTAAAATATTTCATAATAATAAAATTCATAATTTTATAAGAATATTTACTATTTTTATAAAATTACACAAAATCAGGCTGGAAAACGAATTCACCGATTTGGGTAGCTCCGGCTACCGTCGGTAGCCATGGGTGTGTTAGCCCTCCTGGGCGCTGCCACCAATGTGTGGTGATGGTGGCCATCTACTCCTAGCTACTCGTTGGGTCTAAATTCTTCTTAAAAGCTACAACTGCATAGATTTTTGCTAAATTTTTATAAAACCCTAATTTATCCTCAATTTCATATCTCTCTAATTTTCCAAGCTTCCTAACATCCAAAATGAGCTTCTGAAAAATTTGAGGTATTTATAGAGATCTTAAGGAATTATTGTGCATTAATTTGATTAGACAATTGCCTTATCTTCTTCTAATTTACCTTTTGTGTTGTTTTAATTTAATTGGCTAATTTTTTTCTTATTTTCCCCAGCTGCCACCACCCAAATACGGATCATTCCTTTTTTATGATTTTTATTTATTTTTCCTTAATTAATTATGAATTTTCTTTAATAATTTAGTATTATTTTAGCACATTTTTCTTATTTTAAGTAATTACGCATATTTCTACCTATATGTAAATTCATATATAGTGAAAATAAATATTCCTAAATATTATTTAGGTTATTTTATGGTTTTTAGTATACATATAATTTATCTCTAGTAATTCATTAATTATCGGAATACATTTTACGTATTTTTGATAAATAATAAGTTATTTATTTATTTAAAATTTTGAAATTTCATATTCTTTTATTTTATTACTTATTTTCTTCATTTCAAACTTACGAGATCATTTTTACTAATATTTCTAATTTTACTTTATAATTTAGACTCGATCGGATCTTTTAGCCGATCGAAACCTCGAGTAATTGGTTGTGAGACTTACGGTAACTGACAAGATTAGGCTTGGGCTAAACTTATTGTTGTTAGTTGTCTTAGCTACAAAAAAATAAATGGCTATGAGCTTCAACAATGGGCTTAACCACTGAAAAGTAATAACTCGAAGTCTGTAAAATCCATGGGCATCAACATATATTTTTTCTAAAAAAAAAAAATTGAAAACACTTATTTTACAAAACTATGTTACAATGAAAAAGTTACAATGTTGATAGGAATGAACTATTATTTTACAAAGTCAACAATCGATGATAATGATTTATTTATATGTAACAATTTTTTTCTTTTTATGAAAAACCTTCTTCTTAATCGAAATTAAAGAGAAGTTATGCTATAGATGATTAGATTGTTAACATCACTCAAAGAATAGAAGAAATCAATTACTAAGATAATGAAGACAACAAAGCTATAAAAGGACTTGAAAACCTTACTTATTAATGGAAGCTAAAGAGAACCTATGTTATACATGACTGGATTGCCTATATTACTTGAAGAATAGAAAACACTAAATGATGAAGATAACGTAATGAGGATAACAAAGTTTCAAACGAAACAAACATTAATTAGAGAGTGATAATTTTTCAAGAGGAGTGCCCAATATTACAAAAACATGAGTAAAGGGAAAATTAGGGATAACAATTATTTACATAACATGGGTAATGAATATTTTCAAGTTGAAGGAGTTTTTTACCTTTTTTTTTTGTATGCATAGGTTATTGAACAAATTTCTAGTGAATAAATGAATGAATGAATGAATACACAAATAGCATACAAGTAAAGCACACCCATGCAGATGCAAGATTGGCTACTGTGTAATAGTGCGATAATCTATAAAAAAAAAAAATTAGAGTTGCAACTTTATTAAAACCCTATAGTAAAATCAATTAAGTATAAATAAGCTAGACTATTGTTAGGTTCATAATTTTTCTATATGTACAAATGTGGACAAAGCGTAGAAAAATTTTACAAAGGCAAAATATCTTTTAATAGTTTAAAAGGAAAAAAAATTACATGGAAAAAATAAAATACATAGAAAAATTTATACCGCCAATACTTCACATGGGAAAATAATAAAATTGCAACTCCCTATTCATGATATATTTTTTTGAAAACATTACACTAATATTTATTTGTTTGCCCATAAAAAATTTTAATGCGTTTTAGTAAATTTGATCCTAAATCTTATTATGCCACTTTTTATTTGTAAAAGGAAAAAAAATACATAATACCTATATTACACGAGCAACCATATAATACACAGAAAAAAATCAAAGATAACAATATATATACAACAATGTATAGTATAAAATTAATGCAATATGCTACAAATGCATACTATGAAATAAAGGTCGGTGAATATTAAATTATAGGAATGGAATCATTATGAACTTGCGATCAAGGAATATAATTATATATAAGTGAATTAAAATAAAAAAAAATGAAGCTCATGAATACTTATAAATAAGGGAATTGGTTCTTTTAATTTCCCCTTTTTTTTTTTGAAGAGAAAGCTAAACCGAAAGTAGATTATAATAATCAAACTTTTCCTATAATTTAAAAAAGACTACCCTTTTTTTTTCAAAAAGAAAAAGATGCAGGAGCGTAAGGTCTATGGGTCTCAAGCTTTATAGCTCTAAGTATTTCTGGAGGAAAATCTAATAGACTACATCAAAGCTTAAGTGAGCTTGCCTATCATCGCCAAACGGGAGAAAAGACCTTAGCAACCCAAGAGTTACACAATGGCGACCCATCCTAAATTCTTAAGATGGTCTAGGTCTGACTATATCTAAGTATATAAATGATTTAAATAAAAGTTTTCCCTTGATCCTTAGTAACGGGCCCATTAGGCCAAGTTTTTCTTAGAGGCTTGCCTTAGTAAAACCCAATTAATACAACTATATTATAATATATAGATAAAAAGAAATAAAAAAATGAAAACTCATTAATTAATTTTTATTTTTACATTGGTAACCTAGTAGGTTTTTCAGTGAAGTCGTCAATTTTATCGAGTCCTATTTCGGTTTTTCTTAATTCAATTTATATTAAGTACAACCCATTTAATATAAATTACTCAACATTAAATTAAGGAGGAAAAAAAAAACATTTTTCTTTAAAAAATATTTAAAAAAAATTAGAGTCACCAACCAATTAAATTGGTAAAAATGAAATTAAAGTTTTCAGGTGAAAAAACCCTAATTTAGCCACTAATATGCAAATATTCTAAAAAATTATTTTTTAGAAAATTAAACTAGAAAATCTAAACTTGGGGACTAATCTATTAAGACTAAGTCACTATGTAAGGATAAAAAAAACTAATGGAATTTTATTTTTTATAATTTTTCTAAAAATGACAAAATATATATACATATGCGAAAAAACTAATGGAATTTTATTTTTTATAATTTTTTTAAAAATGATAAAATATATATACATATACAAATAACGAAAATAATTTACCCAATTACCTAAAGGCTTGAGTTATGTATGTGATTAGACTGGACCATGTGAACTTGGACTAAACGTTCTATTCATGTCGTGATTGTGTGTGTAGAACATGTGCTATGCTTGGCATGATCAGACATGTAGCGATGTGCATAGTGATGTGCTCGTGCAGTGATGCTATTTAGGGGACGTACAGTATGTGATCGATGAAGTGGATAGTAGTGTATGATAAGTGGACGTAGGTATGTGCTATATCCTGGACGTGGGCAGTGGATTAGCCATGTTTGTGTGTTATGTGAACGTGGACATGGTCATATGTAAATTGTGTTGTGTGGAGTGGACGTGGCTTGAGTATGTATAGAGTGTTTTGTACAACTGTAAATGTAAGTAGGAGTAGTTGGTAGTGTGGCATGTTGTACAGTGAGTGGCTATGTGTGTTCATAAGTGTGTTAGGATGTAAATGAATTGAATTATGAATAGTGGCATGAATTGTGAAATCATGCAAGAGATTATGAGATGTGTATGTAATGTCAATTGTGAAATGTCCATTTTTTAGCTCTAATGTCCACTATTTATAAACCATAATCTTGAATCATTCAGATCTTTTTTGATGAAAATTCAATCTTAACAAATCCAATATTCAAGAGATACGCTAATACTCGACTTAGATTTATTAAATTTATTGAAGATTTAATCAAGTTTTAAAAACTCTACATTGATTTGAGGTTTCTACCTTGGGCTCGATTCAGTTCATCTTAATTTAACTTAATATACATACTAACTCATTTAATAAATTCTAAGTCTATTTAGATCAAAACAAGTTAGATAAAAATCCGTTTTATATTAGACTAGACTAAAGCTCAACTATTCAAGACTCAGATATTATTAAATTGAATATATGTCTTTAACCATCGTTCGATCCAACCCTAAACAACTGACTCGATTTAACTCAACTCGACACTTTATGTTTTTTATTATTTTATTTTTTCAAATTTTGTTTTTTTTTTTTAATTTCTTAATTCAATATTCGTTTTTTTTTCCTTTATTTTCAAATTTGTCCCAATGAAAAAAGAATCCTAAGGGTGGCAAAAATGAGGTATCTACATAAAGAATAGACCCTTATTAAGGACTCATGTTTAACTTGAAATGTACATATCAGAGATCTCATGCTCAACTCACTTGTTGAACTCATATACAGTCAGATATTTACCTAATGTGCACTTATGTTGAAACCCCATGTCATGAAGAAAGCTTATGCCCGGATTAAAGCCTCATGTTATGTTAACTCATTTATCTCATTTGTTCAAGCACACGTATCCAAGTTAGAAGATTAATAGTCAATGTCTCCTGTTCAACTCGTGTAATGAGACCTCACCTCGCACTTAAGCCTTGCATCATGTTCACACCTCATGTCATGTTCAAATGTCACATCATGTTCAAGCCTCAAGTTATGTTTAGACCTCAAATCATGTTTAGTGCTCACATCATGTTCAAGCCTCACATTGTGTTCAAGAGTTATGTGGTGTTTAGAATTCATGTTCAAGCCTCATGCTACATCATGTTCAACACTCGTGACATGTTTAAGATTCATTTCATATTCAAAGCTCATGTTACATTAACAGATTATGTCATATTGAAGACTCACGTCGAGTTCATGGCTTATATCATGGTTAATACTCATGTTTAGGGCTTAAATTTGATTTTGATATTAAATCATGCTCAAGGCTTATGATCACAACTCATGCTCACTCATATTCAACTTTAATGTTCAAGACTTATGTTCACTCTCATATTCAATGCTCAAGTACAATCTTTGTGTTCATTCATGATCAAGACTCATGTGTTAAGGCTCATACTCGACTCACATGATGGACTTGTGTTCAACTTAAATGATAGAATTGCTATATTCAATTTACATACTCAACTCACATGTGCTTATATCAAAAGCTTAAAAGTGCTTATGTTAGAAGCCACTTATACTCATACCAAAGGGATTACATTGAATTGAAGTGTTCAATTCTCATGTGTTCTTGCATAAGATTTATGTCTTGTTCATGTGTATTGATCTTGCGAACTCATGCTTAACTCTTACGCTCTTATGTTCAAATTCAAATACTCATTTTATACTTACATGAAAGCTTCACGTTTATTTTGCATGTTTAGCCCACAAGTGTCTGTATTAAGGGGGAGTCAAGCTCATTTCACATATTACCTCACAAGTACTTATGTTAAAGGGATGTTATGTTCAACTCAAGTATGTTACTCTTACGTACTTACGTCTAAGACTCATGTTCAAATCGTGTATGCTTATCTCATGCTCGACTCTTATGTGCTAATGTGTGCATGCCCTTATGACTTGGGACTTATGTTTAATTTATATTATAAATTGCAATTTGTTTTATCAAGATTACAAAAGGAGGCTACACATGACTCGAGTATTATACCTCTTCACTGTCACCTACTAATGAAGATTGATCTTCGTTGGCCTTCGGTTTGCGAACTGTCACGGTCAAGGCGGTAAAGAGTTTACTCTCTTTAAATTGTACCAGTTTGCTAACTAGTGTAAGGACAATCTGGTCCTTAAGTTACGATCATAGACTTTTGACCTTTGGTTGGAAAACGGTTATGATTTGGACAGTAAAGAGTCTACCCTTTTTTAACTATGTTGATTTGTTGACTATTACTAGTTCTAGATGTAGTTCTTAAGTTACAATCGTAGACTTTTGACTCTTGGTTATAAGTAGCTGCGGTTTGGGCGGTAAAGAAAATTTCTTTAAACTGAGCTGATTTGCTAACTATAGTAAGTTTGAGATAGTGGCCACTCAAAATATGATCTTAAAAGTCTCAAATATTAGTTATGTTACCTACAAAGAATGGATAATGAGGAGATATCGGTTTCACATTGAACAAAGTGGAGGAAAAAGACATAAGAATTAATTGTATGCAGATGCACATTTCAATTAATACCTATAGAATTAGAGACAATTTAGCTTAATTCAAAATCCCTACGAAGGCAATCTGAAGGATGAATACATTTCTCAACGAGTTGTAAGGCAGACTCATTATTGAAAATTTTGTTCCTGCTTAGGAAACCACTAAAGATAAGTTCTTAAGGAGAAAGACTACGAGATACTGTCTTTGAAAAGAATAATATTATTCACATTAGATTAAAACGTCAAGAAGCTAATGTTTCAAGAGTATATTAATCTTAATTTAGAGAAGACACAACATGATGCAACATAAAGACTTCTATGATAGCAACATTTGAGAGAAGGACAAAAACACTTGCTAAGTTTCAAAATAAAAGACAAGAAGAAAAGAATTAAATGAACAGTAGCAGAAAGAGAGTTGAAGGGGTTCATAAATGCCGTTGTTGCCAAATCAACCAAATCGGTGGAAGCGTGGCAACAGGCCATGCACAACAAATTTTATTTTCTTTTTTTAAGCCTTCCCATTAGAAAAGAGCACACAACAAAGCATTAAGGCATTTACATGAGATAAAATAAACAAAGCACTTCTCTCTTACCAACAGTAAATTGTTCCTCTAAGTTCTCACCAATATCACTCCAAACTGCACCAAATCAGACAAATTTAGTCTCTGCCATTTCAACAAGCTAACAAACAACAACTTCAACGAGAAATTCATGCCAATTGACTCCTTGAATGAGTATCCCCTAAAACAAAAAAACTTGAGCAACCCACTCTAAGTAGCTAAAACATAGCTTGTCTCTAAGCAAACTTAAACAATAATGAGATTCAAGTTGGAAAGAAGAATACAAGAATTGAAGCTAACCTGGATCGAGAAGCTGGAGACAGCTACGTGACACAATCTATAGTAGCTATTTGTTATTGAGCAGAAGTACAATAGACTAGCACATAAGCCAAGCGATTTGAAGACTAGAACAACTCCAAACAAGCATAACCTAAGCAACTAATCTTTGTACATGTTAGGTTGAGCATCCCCAACGTCTGAAGCAAATATTTGTCCAAATGTTCGAGCAAAATAGCAGCTATTTGAACCCATTTGTGAAGCAGCTTTTAATGTGAATACTAGTATTCATCCGAGCTTCTTCATGACAACAAATTCGAACACTCCATCGTCCTGATCTCCCGAATGCTTTACAATTGTGATGAGTAATAGATGCTATGACGGTTGGCTAAACTTACCCAAGCAAAATAGCTATAACCTCGACTTAGGGCATTCCACCCATGCAAACAAAGGATCCATAGTTTTGCGTGAAACAAAAATCATCTAAGCTTCCTACACAAACCTAAGTTGGCATCTGTAAGATCCAACCTGCTATTGTTCATCTAAGAACAACCTAAATAAGACTTGTTCGATGTCCAACAATAGTTGAAGAGAAGCAAGCTAAAAGTTGCACCACCTAAACTCCATGAACATAATCCAAGCAACTTACTACACGATTCAAGAACTCAAGCTTCTCTACAATAGTATGTCTAAGCCACTCCAATAAACAACGAAGCCACACAAAAAACACCCATATGTGGAGGTGCAATGGTTGGCAAGTAGCGATGATTGAAATAGTTAATAAGACCATAAGTCTTCAGGGTAAGATAACCTTTAATTGTGGTTTTCTTTTTTATGGATAAAAATGGGTAACATTAGGTTCTTAGATCGTGGGTTTCATAAGTAGACAAATGATAAGGCAACTAATGTATTACAAGCCTTTTACATATGTTAAATAATAGGTTGGTTATTTGTGAGGCTTAAGGGCTTAACAATTAGTAGGATTTAATTAAGAAAATGGACTTGTTTCCTTTCTTTCCTTTTCTTCACATAGACTAAAGTTTGGGTTCACAAGCATAGCTAAGAGCTTAGCATTTAAATCCATTTATAAGCTTACGTATGTATACACGTTTGGATTTGACCCCAAAACCAATTTAAGATTAAGATTTCTAACATTTATTATATAGTTTTCTACTTTAATATCTTATTACTTCAACATCTTCTTCTAATATTCATCTATACGTCTATCTTTCTCTCCCTTGCCTCTCCCCACGCCAGAACGGAAAAAAAAAAAAATCACTTCTACCATTTGCCAACAATCTCGTTTACCATCCTCTTATTGATTATTATATTCGATCCACTTTGATTCCAATTTTATAAGAGCAATAATCTTTAACCTTTTTTTCTTTCTAATTTAATTTCTAGTATTATATAAACTAGTATAATGCATATATATACATTTGCTTAGATATACCTTAATAAGTCCAAACCTCTTCTCTAAAACCATTTGCTATTTTTAGTGAAACCAAATTGAACATATTAATCACTTTTCATTTAATTCAACCACATAATATAGTAGATTAACTAGAAGTAATTATACCATAAATTTTTGTTTAAGTTAGTTATATAATACTTATAGTCAAAATCAATGGTTAAATTCTTGAATTATAATGTTTTCATCGAACTCATTCATACATTCAGCTTAAAAATAAAAAATTATGTTTGCGAGTATCAACATAGTTTTCAATAGGGCAAAATATAAAAATAATCTTCAAACATTTACCTTTTTTTCAATTTCAATCCTCAATGTTTTAAAGTTTTCATTTTAGTTTTTAATGTTTGCAAAAATTTATAAATAAATCTTTTTAATTGACGACATTGAATTTTTAATCATGCAATGATAAGTAGCGACTCCATATTAGTCCACATATTTTTATTAAATAAATAATATGATAAATATTAAAAAGTAAATAAAATATTAATAATATAGAGAAATATTAATGAATAATGAAAATTTGTAAAAAAGAATTGAAAAAATTTAAAAAATGAAAAATTAGATTGTATATACTATATATACTTATATGTATATATATATTAATATCGATTATAAAGAAAATTTTCAAAAAATGAAAAATTTATAAACAAAGAAATCTAGCCACTCATGATATAGGATGGCTAGATTGGTCTCCATGGCAAAATAATGGGTCATCAACTACCCACCCACCGCTACCTTATCCCTACACCTTTGCCCCGTAAAAACCGAAAAAACAAAAAAAAAATGAAAGAAAGAGAAGCAAAACAAGGCAAAACCAAATATGTAACCCAACTTGTGTTTTATATATAAAATCTCTTTTATTTTCAACAAAAAAAAAAAAACATATCGTGGCCAGCCACCACCTAACTTTCGTACGAGGGAGGATGGAAGTAGGATTATACAACCCATTGCCATTAGTGGGTCGAACTCACTCCGTTATAAAAATCAATCTAGTCACCTCATAGTAGAGAGTGGCCAAACAAATACTTTTAGTATATATATTTTTTAATTCTTATATGTGTATATATATATCTATTATTTTTTTAATATTTTCATATTTTATTTATTTCTTAGTTATATGTGAACCAATCATATATCGCCATATGTTCTCATTAATAGAAGTAATAAGATTTATTTGATAAAAATTGAAAATATTGAGGATTAAAATGAAAAAAAAAAAAAAATGATAAGGACTAAAATAGAAAGAAAGTTACATGTTAAGAATTTTTTTATATTTTTCTTTTTTCAATATAATTTTCACTATAAAGATTAAGTAATTCAAATAAGAAAACTTTTCAAATAAACTTAATAGTCATGATATATTTATTTTAAAACTATCTTAATTGATAAACGGATTGAACTCTATACAAGACATGATTACTAAACATATTGATGTGAGTTAAAAATTTTAAATGTAATTAATAAATAAATCGTATTATAAAGAAAGATCATTAGATATACACTTAGTTAAATCGGGATACAAAAATAGGATATGGAAACTCGAATTGCGAAGATCCATCTAATAAATTCGAGGCCGTGACGAGGAATCGCATTGCCTTCACACAATCCCAAAGCAATCAATTACCGACCATATGTTTATGTTTAATTATTGCTAACAACGTAGACATCTCCTGTAAATTCTACTGTTTTTTCACCTTTCTAAAACTTTGTTTTGCTTTTGGGATTCTTTTTCAGAGCATGGAAAAAGGGAGTGAGCAAATTGCATGTGGATTTGATGATTACATAGTCAAAAAATGAGAGCCCAAAGGTTGCCCTTTCTGTCAAATTTGACAACTACCTCCATTCATTGTCAGTTCATGTCACATCCCACTGATCTTCAAGAAATTTCCTTGCAAAAGGAGATTGAATTTACGGGCCCAATGATCAAGTTCTAATCTGCTAAAGCTAAAAAATTTTATGATAAAAATTCGGATTAATATGATAGTTTGTATTTTAATTTTATTATTTTTTATAATTATATATTTAAATTTTGAATTTATCTAATTATATACTTAATTAAAATTTTAATTATTATAATCTATATTTTAATTAATTCCTATTTATACTATTAATCCAGTTAACACGATTTTTCAAATGAATGATTACTTATGACCTTAGGAGATTTATATAATCCTCGTAAAAATAAAAACAACCACAGACGGTTGCTAGTAAGTTGTGTGACATACAATTTTAAAGTAGGTTGCAATTCACAGTTTCACAGAAGGTGATATAGGAGGTTGAGCAAGCCTCCTAAAGGAATAGGTAGCCATCTAGTTAATTAATCATGTCAAATGGATTAAATATATTATGTAAAGTTAATTAAAGTATAAACTGTGATAATTAAAATTTTAATTGGACATATAATTAAACAAGTTAAAACCGTAGATATAAAATTGTAAAAAATGATAAAGTTAAGATGTAAATCATAATATTAACCCATATAAATTACGTGAATTCATATTCATGAGATGGGTTCATGTCTCCTCTCATGTCAAATTCGTATTAATGTTAAAAATTACGTAATATTGAGTTGAGATCAATTCAATTCCCACATTTCAATTACGACTAATGGAAAATGAGACACGAGAAAAAAATTATGATGGCTTAAAAATCGAGATAAGACCATTAAAGTTAAGCAGTATTAATATAGTTGTCATAACAGTATTAGGCAAAAAAAAAAACGAAAAAAAAAGTGAAAAATAATATCTTAATTAGACATTAAAGATATTGTAATGCAATGGTGTAAATATTGATTTTTTAATGTAGTCAACTAGATTTGAATATCCTTCCTTTTCCTTGTAATATAATTGGTTTGAAAAACCAAAAAAAAAAAATGTTTTGATTAGGCCAATGATAAGGTGAGTCTAAACTAGACCTAGCTCGTTAACTTTATCATTGGCAAGTCCAGTTATAAAAATTTGAAACCAGAATCAAATTGGAGATTCCACGCAAAAAAATAGAAGAAAATATAAGGAAAACTTATAAGGACAATCATAAAACGAACCCTTTTGAAACAACAATTAGAAATTTTGGTTGGAATTGGCCAATCCGATATTAAACCCACCCACCTCCATGAATTATATTTAGTGATTATGGCATTTAGATTGCATAATTAACTCGAGTGCCAACTTTAGATAATTATGGAAAAGTTTACCATATATTATGATTTAATATATGTATTTAACTTTTAGTATAATTCAATAAATTGCATTGCATCTTAAATTCACCTTTTTTTAAGTGAAGACATCTTTCTATGCTTAGTGTCTCTGTGATGAAAGAAGAGTCATGAAAAAAAAATTTAATGAGTAGCATATTAAGTATATATACATATGTAATGTATAATTATCAATCATATTTAAATATACCATAATATTGGTAGTTAATTTTTATGTGATCATCTACTATCCATCACGACTTATTAAAATCTGATTAATAATTAATTAGTTATACACTACATATATTTACATGTGACATATAAAAAAAAAAAATTTCCAACTTGTATTCTATTTGCATGTTTTCCATTCTAAGTATTTGTCAAAATAAGACGGTATTATAAGAATAAGAGGTATAATAAATACATCTAAAATATATTACACAAAACTTTTCCAAATTGACACAAGTATAGGACTCAAACGATAATATCTATGGATAAGATACTATTAGAAAACGATATTACATTACATACCCGTATTAAGAGATAAGTTCGAGAAAATGATTCACACTTCCCACTTAAAATTTTTGTAATGTGCTAAAGGAAAAGAATAACTCATTTACTAGCAAATCACACAAATATATATGCGTGTGATACCCTGAAACATTATTAATCAGTACATAATCAGTCGTAAAACCCTGGCCTTCAACAAAGTCAAATATGGCTGCTCAAAATGCTAAGGTTCTACACTTTCACCCATGATTTGTCAAGCGATTAATTTCAATTATTAGCATTAAGCTTTCCATTTCCCAGCATGTACCCGTTAATTCCTTAAAAGTTTCATTGTTAAGAACGTACACGTACTCTTAACTCTCTACGAAAAAAAAGTAAGAAATTTCGTATATTATTCATATCGCTAGGCATGGTAAATGGTACATCCTGCCACCATTAATAAATTTGTTGCTGGTCAATCTTTTCAGGATGCAATCTCTTCTTGCCACTTAGAGAAACCCCAAATAGCTTAAAACCACTCTTCGTCCCCGGTTCATCACCCGAACCGTTCTTCTTCGCCCGGGTTCTAAAGCAATTATCATCCGTCTGACCAGACCTGGGAGATTGAGAATTGGTATCCAGCTCTATAAGCTTAGGAACCAAACCGTCATTGCCGGTTCTTTGGTCGAATGGCACCGGTTTCACATGATTTTGGATGAAATAAATAATGTCATTGTAGAGACTCTTCATGTGGGTGAGTTCGGATAGCAGCATGTAGTTTTTCCTCCTCAATCTTTGGTTGTCTTCGGACAATGCGGTAAGGATGTCGCCGTCTCGGGTTTTCGGAGATGGAAGGGGAGGATCAACCCATGCAGTAGTGATGTTGGTTTCTTGATCTAGGGATGGTTGATAAAAATGGGATAATGATGATGGATGGTGATGGTGGTGGTGGTGGTGATAATGATGATCATTAAAGTTGTTTTGTTGATGTTGTTGTGGACTTTTTCTTCTATGGATTTCACACAACAAGTGCTTTGCTCCCTTCTTGAAATATTCATTAGCAAATTCCCATCTATCAGCTACTATCTTCTTGAATCCCTGCCGTTTTTACATACACAAGTAATTAATTTAACATAACTGAAGAACGCAAGTAAATTAAAACTATAAAAAAAATTTGGTATTTCCCTAGCTAAGTATTATAAGGAAAATGAGAAAATCGATTAATAAATAGTTGAAAAATATTCAGTTTTCACGTGGAATCTTGAAGATTTAACGTTGTTATAATATGATTTTGGAGCATGATAATAGAGATAAAATTCAAAATGGACAACGGTAATACGACACGATATATGTCATTGAATGCTAGGATTATAGAGTGTGAGGGAGACTTACATAGGTATTAAGCTGCCTAACAAAGCTTGAGAAATTGTTGTGCTTGAAGTAATTAGGGAGGAGGTCTCTAGCAAACTCAGGAGGTCTCCAAACGACGAAGGTGGTCTCATCCTCACCCCAAGATACAATGTGTTCGGTACGAGGGTCATCCACAAGCTGGTATGTCTTGGTCAAAAACGGTGCCGGAACAGACTTTTGTGACTCCACGGAAAACACCAACTCCCCATGGTTATGTTCTTCTTCACCACCACTACACCTCTCCAGTGTGAATGCCATTGTTTTTGTTTGTTCACTCCCAATGGAGGTAGTTAGGTCTTAGGGACTCGCTTTCAGATAGTTTGTCTCTCATATATGCACGTAAAGAGGACAAAATTTCCATCACTCCGAATTGGCCCAACTCTTGTTTCCTTCAAACATATATCACGGTACATACGTAAAAAAGATAAATAAATAAATAATAAAATTTTTTCATTCGTGATAATATATAATTGAAAATAATACAAACAAAAACATCTCGTTTAACCCTAATTTAAAAGATTTTTCAAATTTAGTTTTCTAGAGGTATCTATTAATTTATAATTACCATTCTCATAAACTTACAACTCGTCTCTCTTGTATAAATTCCTGAATTTACTTTGGTTTCTCTAAATGCGGTGCACAATGCACCTAATTTATAGACCGTTAGATCTGTAGAACCCACTTTCCATCAAAGCCTGCTAAAGCTACACCAAAGATGTAGAGTATAATTTCTCTACTTTTGGGTATAATGGTTTTATAACTTTATGGAACAGAAACATATGACCGTGTCATTATAAAAAGCCATTATTCTCTTTTTTTTCTTTCTCTCTCTCTCTCTCTCTCGTTTTTTTTTTTTTTTTTACTTCACTCTCTGTGCATTGTATATTTTCTAACTTTAAGAAGCATATGACCCATGTCAGGGTAATGTTGAGTTTTCCTAGAATTGCTTATCCCTTTGGACTATATATATTAATTAGCCACATTTTTTTTTTAATTAATTGTTCCTACTTGATTTGAGTAGTGGATGTGGATGCATCTAATAGCTCGAATTCCCAAAAGTTTTCCTTCTAAAATATGGGATTTTAGGGCATCTTTGTTCGTGTTGTGTAATTTAAGACCAATCAATGTCTTGAACCACGCGAATTTCAGTTTCTTAGATGGAATATATGTTTTTGCTCTCTTAGTTCTAGACGTGTTCATACGTAGTACTTTGCCATCTTTCAAAAGACACATTTTTCCTAAAATTATCAAATGGCGTTTCAGTAGATCCAACAAGAAAATTGAACAATAGGAGCTGTAATCACATACCCATGCTTTAAAAGGGTAGTTAAATATATTTTGTGGCGGTTCTTATATTGTTCATTTTGAAAAGTGCTTTAATGGAAAGAAGAAGGAAAACATTTGGAAGGGAGGAGAAAGGAAGGAAGGTTTTCAAAATCTATTATTTGGTGAAGAATGAAATTAGTAAAGGATGGAAAATGAAAAGGAAAACTTTCCATGGGTATTATAATTTTTAATCCATCTCAAGATGGAGAAAAATAGCGAAAAATGGTTATAATTTTAATTTTATCCATTTCATTCACCATATCTTTCATTTGTTGTTATTTTTATTTTTAATAAACATATTGAAAATATTACTTTACATTTCTTTTTTCGCTTTTAGTAATAATTATCATTCATTTTCTTTTCCTTTTCCCTCACTATCCAAACACATTCAAGGTAATGTTTTCTCTTGTAATTCTTTCCCTTCTAATTATTTCCTTCTTATTTCTTTCCTTCATACCAAACAAAGTATAAAAGTGTATGCCTGTTAAAAGAGTAGTTAAATATATTTTGCAACTGTATTTATACTATTGATTTTGAAAAGTGAGAAAGAAATCACAAGAGAGAGGAATGAACTGTTAACTGATTTCATTGAATGTGATAAGATACAAATATACAACAAATGATTGAGCTATACAAATGACTTTATATGATTTTGGCTTATCCGAGATACAAATAAGATATGATAAGGAAAGATTTGTTGAGGATCTGATTCTAATTTGACATAACATAATTACCTAAATACGTGATAGACTTTATTCTTATAACAAGCTAAACTATCAACACTCCTTAATTGCACCACCTTACCATTGCCCCCTACCAAAAAAAAAAAAAAAGTGAGTATGTATGGGAATCACTTCGAGTTTGTCTTTAAGTTAGTTGAATCAAGGGTGAGTAAGAGCCTTAGTGAGGCAGTCTACTATTTGATTTGCAGAGGAAATATATGCAACAATAAATTGGTAATGCAGCACTTGATCTTGTATGTAGTGAACATCCACTTTGATGTGTTTGGATCTTGCATGTATAACTGAATTAGAAGCAAATGCCTTTGTACTTTAACTATCACATTAGAGAATTGGTGTTCTTGGTAAAGGCAATGTGAATTCTCACAGTAAGGACCTAATCCAAGCTACTTCTATAGTTAAATCTGCAAGCGCTCTATATTATGATTAGTGCTGGAGCATAATACTATTCTTTGTTTCCTTAAAGACTAAGCACTAAGAGTTTCTCCTAGAAAAACATAGTGACCAACTATAGATTTTCTATCATGTAGACATGTAGCCCAATAGCATCTAAGAACCTTACTATATCAAGATCCATTAAAGGCTTAATGTGTAGGTAATGTTCATGGTTCCATAAAGATACCTAAGAATTCTCTTTATAAACTATCAATGAAGAACTGTTGGTACACTCATATATTAACTTAACTTATTGACCAAATAGGCAATGTCTGGTTTGGTGTTTGTTAAGTACTGTAGTGCTTTAATTGCCTTATGGAAGATTGAAGGATTCTTCATCAATTCTCCTTCTATTGTGATGAGTTTACTTGTGACCATAGGTGTTCGACGTGAAGAAGCACGCTCTATGCTGATTTTTTTTTCAGTAAATTAGTTATGTATTTGGTTTGCCTAAGACACATACCACTTAAATCCTTGTAAACCTCTATCTAAGAAAGTAGTGTAGCTTTCCTAAGCCTTTCAATGCAAAGAGTATATTTAACTACTTGATGAAGACTCTTAAAAAGTTGGAGTTGCTTCTTATCACAATAATATCATCAATGTAGATCAGTATAAAAGTTATGTGATTTTTCCCTCTTAACACAAACAAAGAAGAGTCACTTTTGGTGTGTTGAAATCCTTAACTAAGTAAGGCATTTTTGACCCTATCAAACTAAGCCCCTGGAGCCTATTTCAATCTATAGATTGCTTTAGTTAGCTCATAAATATGATGTGGTTTAGTTAGATGTTACACTCCTCAAGTTGATACATAAAAAAGTTTCCTTAGGATAGCCATTCAGAATGCATTGTTCATATCCATTTAGTGAACTTCCCAATTGAAGTGGATTGCAATTGCCAGTATAATTCTCACTACACAGGCCTCAAACACTTTTGCTACTAATCTGGCCTTCCTCCTTTCTATCATGTCGTTTGCCTTGTGTTTAGTTTTGAAGATCCATTTTAAGTCAACGACATTTTTTTGCCCTTAATAAGGCACCGGCACCCAAGTTTCATTTGAAATAAGTGTTTTAAATTCTAACTCCATGCCTTTCTTCCATTCAGGTTATTGTAAAGCTTCATTGGCTGTTTCAGGCTCCCTTTCACCTATCTAATTCTCGACTGAACCCACATAAAGACATTTTGGCTTGAAAATTCCGGCTTTACTTTTAGTGTACATCTGATGAGTGTTTACTAATGATGTTGGATCAACATCAGCAATTACATCATTAGTAGTGATTGCAACACTCAAAGTTGTTGTTGTTTTAAGTGGTGTGTTGATTTACTCTTCTATATTAGGTTGCTCTTGAGTTAGTGAGGGGTTGACAAAAATATTATATTGACTGTTGTAGTCTTGAGATGAATTTTCCCTATGCAGTTTGCTATTGTTTGTACTTTCTTGACGATCATCAAATCTTTCATTTTTAGTATGATTTGTATGAGAGATAAGATAAGAGAAAGTAGTAGGTTTAGTTATAATTTCAACTAGTTTCTTAGTATTGAGGAAGCCATCATGGAAGGGAAAATGATATTTATTAAACACCAAATGTCTTAAAATAAAAACCCTTCCAGTTGGTATTGCATTTGTATCCTTTATGTGAATCGCCATAGCCAAGAAACACATAATTTGTTGCGTAATACTATAACTTGTATCTGTTTCAAGGTTTGAGACAAGGTTAACATGCACAGCCAAATGGTTCAAAAGATTGTAATTTGGTGCCTTAAGAAATGATAGGGAATAAAGGCTTTTATTTCTAATAACTGGTGTAGGAGACTTGTTATTAAATGTATTGCTATGGAGAATACTTCCTACTCGAAATATGAGGGCATCTTAGCCTGTGCTAGAAGCATCAATCCTAGCTCAACAATGTGCTTATGCTTCCTCTTAGCCCTACCATTTTGTGCAAAAGTATATGAGGAGGATAATTTGAATTGGATTCCAGAATCTTAAGCAAGTTTTTGAAAACTTTTATATTCTCCTCCACCATCGCACTGTAGGATTTTAAATTTTTTTACTAAAATAATTTTTGCCATATTCTTGAATTAAATAAATGATTACAAATCTACACACTTATGTTTTAAGGGATAAACCCAAGTAAGCCTACTAAAGTCATCAATTAAATGTACATAGTACTTAAAACGAGAAGATGAATTTATTGGTATTGGACCCAAACATTTGTACGAACTGAATCTAAAGGTTCCTAAGCATAAGAAGAAGAGGTCCTAAAGGATAAAAAATGAGATTGTCCAAATTGATAGGCTTCACAAAAAGAAAAAAAAAGTCACTTGTTGAAGCTTTGACATTGCAACTCTTCAAGACTTCATCTAAAATTCTGCTACTGGGATGTCCAAGCTTCTAATGCCAACTCTCTTTGATAAAATGAAAAACATTAGGACCATTGCTAGGATGAGAAATGACATTGCAAAGTTGGTATAGTCCATCCTTAATTCTCCCTTCTAATTGGACCTTTCTTGGCATCGTATCCTTAAAAAAATAGTGGTTGGCATGAAATTCAATAATAATGTTATTATCAATAGTAAGTTTGAAAACACTCAATAGATTCTTGGTAATTTTAGGAACATATACAACTTTATCTAAACTTAGCGGCTTCTTACATATATTAACTTATAGATCCAGAAGCAATGATTTTAAGATATTCACCAGTACCAACCACTAAAGTATTCTTACCATCATGTTCAGAAATTGATTGGAATCATAAGTGACATGATTGCCAACATCACTATCATGATACTAGTATGAGTCATGGATTGAATTAGAAGAATAAATGAAGGCATCTGGTTTCCAAATTTCTCTTGCTTGTTTTCTTTAAGGGGATGACCTATATATGCTTTGTCAAAATGGTAGAAACAATGTGCAGCTACATGTCTTGCTTTGCCACAAACTTGATAGATAGATTTGTCTCTGGATAATTGGCCTCTACCTCTTCCTCTTCTTGATCCTTATTGATTTATGCCTCTCCAGCTTCCATGAGTGTATGATCGATTCCCCCTATTAAGAGACTTGATGACAACATTAGCTAAGGGATTGAGAGTGAGATTAGAAAAGTTATTCAGTTGTCTAAGCTTATTCTCAAATGCAAGAAATTGAGCCTATAAAATAACCTATGCTAAGCCATCTTTGTCAGATAGTTGAATAACTATGGCATTGTACTTACTGTCCAAGCTCGCATTAGATGAAAAGTAAAGACTAGAAATCCTATAAGTGTAAGGTTGTTAGCGATTAATTTCATCTTGATTAGATATTCTTCCATTTTCATCGATCCTTTTGCAAGTCCTATTGTAAGCACCGGCTAAGCTTTAAGCAGCTTCCTAAAGGTCCTTAGAAGTCTTGTAGTGTAGTAATTAATGTAAGCCCCATAACTAGTTATTTAAGATTTCGATCGGCTGAAAGATCCGATCGAGCCTAAATTATAAGTAAAGTTAGAAATATTAATAAAATGATCCTATAAGTTTGAATTTAAGAAAATAAGCAATAAAATAAAAGAATATAAAAATTTTAAATTTTAAGTATATAACTCGTTATTTATTGACAATGCATAAAATGTATTCCGATAATTAACGAATTGCTAGAGATAAATTATATGTATACTAAAAATCATAAAATAACTTAAATAATATTTAAGAATATTTATTTTTACTATAAATGAATTTACACGTATGTAGAAATACGCAAAATGTGCTAAAATAATAATAAATAATTAAATAAAATTCATAATTAATTAATAAAAAATCAAGAAAAATATAGAAAAATGTGGAAAATTCCAGAAGTGGGGCATGGTAATTTGATATTGAAGAAAAAAATAAACCAATTAAAATGCAACAAATAGAAAGTGGAAAAAGAGAAGAGATAAGACAATTGTCTTGTCTAATTAATGCACAATAATTTCCCTAAAGCTCTATAAATAGAAAGAAAATTTGGAAAGCTCATTTGGTCAGTTTGGAGAGTGAAAAAAATAGGGAGAGGTGAAATTGAGAGAAAAATTAGGGTTAGGAAAAAAATAAGAAAAAACTGTGCAATTAGGGCCATAAAGGGGAACTCATACTAGACGAGCAGCTGGGAGTAGACGGCCATTACCACCATACGGTGGTGGCAGCGCCTAGACTAGATGACAAGGCCACGGTGGCCAGCGATAGCTGGAGCTACCTAGACCGGTGAGTCCGATTTTCAACCCGATTTTGTGTAATTTTGTAAAAATAGTAAATATTCTTAGAAAATTATGAATTTTGTTATTATGGAATATTTTTATATGTATTTTTTAGGAAAAATATTATTTTGATCAAAATATGTCTCGTAATATATGGTTCTTAAGAAATTATGCAAAACTGAGCATATTTCGGTTTAGAAATAAATGACCTTAGAAGTGCAGTTTTGAACCCAAAATTTTTGTGTAGATTACTTAGTTAATATAAAACAGTGATATGAAGCCCATTTTCAATAATTACTTTTCGAAAATTTTAGATAATTTTTAGGCTTCAAAATGAGGTATAAATGGGTAATTTAGGGTTAATAAAGTAATTAAATGGTTAATTACTGATTTAGTGAATAATTATATGTTTTAGGATGTTGAAATATGATGAAGTATGATACTTGTAGCATTTAGGGTAGTAGATGTAATTATTAGGTTAATTATGTAGTAAATGAGTAATAGGGAAAAATAGTAAATTAGGAGTAAAATCTGATTTATGATGAATTTAGACATTTTGAAATGATAATTGATATTGGGAGATAGTAATTAGAGTGATAAAAATATTAGATGTGTATTATATACATAATAAGTAATAGTACATAATACACAATTGTTACAAATATAATAAATAGAAAATATTAGAATAAAAATTGATATTATGATAATAATAAAAATATACGATAAATCTGATAGGAAACTTGAATTTATGTAATTTTATGAAACATGTAAAAAATTTTTACATCAGGAGTAAATTTGGTGCACTATTAAGGATTTAAGTGTACTAGATATAATAAAATGTTGATTAGGGGTAATTATGGTATTTAAGATATCTAAAAGTAAAGTAATTAATTTCACATTATGAGTTAAAACAAGTTTCTAAAGTTCAGGTATAAAACAGTACTTAGAAATCGAACTAGAATCTAATTTAGAAATCGATACGAAAATTGAACTCGAATCTAACCGCAAATATAGAATAATTGTAAAAGACTTAAGACCCAGATAATTAGGTATATTAAATCTTAAACAAAACATAACAATAAGCGTTATAGGATAAAACGAACCTATAATAGTTATATGAAAAACTGAAACTACTTTTGTGTTATAGGGATGATTGGCGATAGCCTGAGCGAGTTGGACCTCGAATGAATGAACGAGGAGTTCAGGTAAGTTGGGATTAATACGTTGTTGTATTTTGAAGGCTTGAGATTATGCTTGGTTATGCTTGGTTATGCTTGTTAGATAGTTGGTTGCGTGCATGTGCTTGATTATGAGTGTTCCTATGATTTTGTCTATTGTTCTGGCTTGTATTGTATGATTTGTATGAAATGATTGATCACCTTAAACTGGATCTAATCAAATATATGACCTATAATTATAATTGGACCTACATGGTAACCCATTAAGGAAACTTAGGACTCTCTGGCCAAATATCAACCCCTTCGTAAGGGATGGCATAGGATTGCATAATGGTCCCTTCTTCATCTTTAGTCGAACTGAGTAACAGGAGAGGAGGATGCGATAAGGGTGAAGTCAATGGTTTAAAGGTAGTCGCGGGAGAAGCGAGGTCTCCATTGCATAAGCCTGGGTTTGGTCATGAGCTGTTGTATTAATGGCAACTCCTCAACCCAGATTAAAGCAGGCGAATTTCTCTAATCTCACGACGGGCCGGACAACATTGTGTGATGGCATTTGCTTGAACATGCATTGCACCTAATAAGTTGATTGATAACCTTGTTGTATTTATGGTATAGTTTTAAGTCCTCTATCCTAACTTACTGAGTTGTGGTTACTTACATCCCTATAGACATCGTGCAGGTGCTGACTAAAAAGCGGCATACAACTACTCTAAAGCTAGCAACTGCTGGATCCTAGGGAGTAAGGAAAAATATTTGAAGAACAAACATATATTCTTAAGGTCTAAGCTTTTATTTTAGAATTTTTCATATTTGAATAATGTAATAACTGAATTATAGTATATATATATATATATATTTTCTCACTTTCTTAGGTAAATGATTTATTTAAATTACAAATAGTTTACTTTAAAATGGGTTAGTTGTAGACGCCTTGTGTAGATTAGGTCTAAGATAGCGGTTGTAAGGCCAACTTCTATCTTAGAATTGTTTACATGGCAGGACTATTACAACTCTGCCGCTTCGAGGCGTGACAATTAAGTTGTAGGATCTTATTTCATGGAGTTGAATAGCCAATATAGAAGTTGTTCAACAATGATGAATTATTTTAGACATTTTTTAGTGCTGAAGATATACCCAATCATTTTACATCCTCTAATTAGTAGTAGCACTGACGATGTCCACAATAGATAATTGCTTCTATCCAGCTTCACAAACATAGCCATGTTGTTGAACATGATTTGAGTTTATGATGGCTCTTATACCAAGAAAGAAATCAAGAGAGAGAGAGGAATGAAGTGTTCATTGATTTCATTAAATCTGTACAAGATATAAATATACAACAAATGATTGAGATGTATAACTAACTTTCTAAGATTTTAATTTATCTAAGATATATACAGGATATGATAAGGAGAGATTCGTTGAGGATTTTATTCTGATTTGAGATGATAGAATTATCTAAATACAAGATAGACTTTATCCTTATCACAAGCTAAACTATCAGCACTCCTTAATAAAGTTCACTAATGTATGACTATAAAATTGAATATTGTAGTAATTACTCATGATCATAGTTTCAATTACTGTATTTTCTTATAGTAATAGCATTTATAAATTTCGATAGCTTATGATATATATAGGTTAAAGGATACTCATAAGAATAAAAAGAAAAAAAAAAAACTCTTATCACATTTGGTTAGCTAAATAGAATCCAACATAAATAGCATGACTATCTTATTAAATGAATTGATGGAGAAATAGGAACTTTTCGCTTTACGTCATTATATTATATCTATCTATACTATTAAGCAAATACTTATTATATTGGACTCTATATCCCTTTACTTAAAAGTTATTGAAAATAATTTAATTACTACTAAATCCTCCTCATTTTATTAAAAATTTTCTTTTCAACTATTTCATGTTCATCAATAAAAATTACAGAATGCTTCATTTTGTAGAGATAATCAAAACCACCCAACATAGATTTCTAATTTAATTCCCACTTCACATATTCAAGACTTTTTTATATTTTAAATATCCTAAACTTATTTATTTATATATTTTGTTAGCAAATATGCTAAACTTAATAGTATTTATATTCGTACAAGCACTATGGGTGTATTGCTTGCTAATGGTTGTTTAAAACAAAATGGAGAAACAAACCAGGAATAGGATAATATTGTTGAAAACTAAAACCGCATCTTATTACTCTTTCCAAATTGTAGTCTTAGCTATTTTCAAACACCGCCTCTATAAACCAATGCACCAAAGCCTTACACCAAGATCTCCACATGCACTAACCCAGCAATGCCAAAGGAGAACAAAGGTTCAGTTGTTTGAGTTCCACTAGAGGTAAACCTAAGGGCTATAAATTCTAGTACACCACTATTTGATTTATGATGCATGGTAGCATGATGGTACATGAAGGTAATATGTGATAGCAAAACAAAGGCATTTGGGTTATGGCATGCAATAAAGGAGGAAGATTATTATTTCTTAGGTGGTGTCAAGGCATTAATCGTGATAAGTGAAACAAAATGGCCCCATGAAATAGTTATTCCATGTATAAAATCAACAAAGTGCTAGAGCTATTCCATAACGATTATGGGAGGATTCATATGTTGGGTTCGTGACTTGGCACTTGATCGATTCACTAACTTGGATATGGTGATATGATTATAAATAGGTTTATATTGTTAAAACTCAACTGAGTTGTTGCTAATAGTTGATAGTAGTTTGGTATTAGTAGTTAACTAATTAGTTAGATATAATTTCGCATTAGGTTTTACTTGAGAATATAAATAGATTACATATGATTGTAACAAAAGGGATTCACTCATCTTTTCAATAAAATTCAAGAATCTTCTTGAATTCTTTTGTAGAGATTGTCCTCATATCAAATAGGGAGATTTAGAGACTACCTTGTTTTCCAATAAAGGAATTTTTCTTTATTGAATTTTCATATGCCAAATTAACGAAGCTATGTGAGATCTAACATGAGGCAAACCCATTTTAATCGATTTATAAATGTAGTTAGTTTTAAGTCTAACACATAAACCCTTTTAAGAACCCACCAACCAATTTAAGACTAAGATTGCTAACATTTTAATCTATTTTCTAACCTAACTCCAATAGAGATATTGTGTAAATAATAACTTGATGCCGTACTTTAAGTTGTTGTTTTAGTGTTGTACTTGCTGTAATGATTTTTGTAAGTTGGAAATTTAAGGATTTCAATAATTTTACTTATAGAATCCCATGGTCATGATTTGCATAATAATCGATTTTTATATGCTATGAGTTCCATTTATGAGCTTCTCTTTTATGTAATATACAAACTCTACTTTTGTGATGTTTTAGATATTTAATACTTGTATTAGAAAGTTATCTTATCTTTTCCATAATGTTAAATATATTTCTTTTAATCACAATTTTATGTGGCAAGATTTTGTTTTCTTACACCTTCAAAAAACTTTAGTGCTTAAGTTAGAGGCATAAATCAGTTTTAACTCGAGACCTAACACCAAGCTACTACAAAAGGTTAGAGAATTAGACTTAACTAATATAGTGATTCACAACCCACTCGTAGTCTTCCCGATTCACTAAAGTCATTTAATAAAAGAAGAAAAAGCTAATGTACGTGCATTGTATTTTTCTTCAAGGAGAATAATACTTCCTTGTTCGTTTTTATACCTAATAAGTTGGTTGTATATGGAAGAAGTAAGTTATTATGTCCCTCTTCAATTTTTTTACCCCATCAATTTATATCAATAAATTACAATGTAACTCTTTACCCTATATACGGGCTATTTTTCATTTGTGATAAATAAACTAGTGATAATCTCTCAACACATAAACTATTTGAAATAATTATATGTTCATGATGTTGCATGTATTGCTGATAAAAGTGTAGAAACAGTAAAAAACAAATTAAGAAATATCAGTTATGAGTTTGGGAACTATGATCATAAATTAGTCGAACTACAAGGTTAAAGGATTTAGCACTAAATCTTCAAGTGAGGGAATGCAGGTAGGTCTTGGTTGCTACACACAAACAGGTAAGTATGGTTAGGTTGAGCTCCGCTCCCCCTTTTAGGCTTTACTTAAAGCTATTTAAGCATGTATAATATAGATACACTTACCTTTATTTAGTATGTAGATGAATTAATTTTATTAAATGCACTTTTTAGATCTTGATGATCATTTAGAACACCAATTAAGTTTTAATAGAATAGAAATATTGGAAGAAATTAAAGAGGATAATTAATTATTCTCATTTTTAGTACCATAGTAGTTATAACAATTTTGCAAGATAAACCTTACAAGAATCTTTCATAAGGAATTAACAAAGGATACGGTTTATTTGAATATTGGTACTAATCTTAACGATAGCTCAATTTAACAAATTGATGTGCTGTTGTCATAGTTATCAAATCGTAATTCAACTCATATAATTCAACAAGTTTACGATTTTAGGATGCTATTTTAAGTTAAATCGAGTATAGAATTATTTTGACATGGAAACATACATTTTGAACCAATTTTATATGTTAAACAGTATAATAAACTTACGTTTTAAACTAAATTTACCAATTCTACGTATATGAGTTAAATAAGCTAAAAATTAAAAAAAAAAGTTATGTCCAGCCTTTGATCATCTCATTGACTATTAAGGTAATACATCATCATCCCCATCATATTCTTATTATTTTTCCTCTTTCTCTTTCTCCTAGTCCTTTATTTGATGTTTATAACCTTCTTTTATGATCTAGGTTTAATAACAAAGCTTATAAGAAAAATTATATATTTAAATTTATACAATCAATAACACAAAATGAGTTGAAACATTTTATTTTCTTAAATGCATGACTTTTTCCAAATAAAATAATGAAAAAAGAATTTAGTTTCAGCCCTGCTTATGCTTCTTTCACATATGTTAAACTATAAGTTAAGAATTGTTTATGCCAAAATAACTTAATTTATTCATTTATATATATATATTTCCATAATGTATTTTTAATTTTTTTATAACTAGTATAAGCATATCTATATTTTTCCAAAAATTATTTTATATAGGTTGTAAAAACTTACTTTTCTAAATTTTAATTCTATAGACCCTACAGTAATCGTAGGTAGAATTGCAAATTTGATAATTTTTTATGCAGAAATAAAAGAAAGAAAGGATAGCTTACTTTGCTATGTTTAATTAGACTTACTTTGCATAAGATTTTTACCTTTCCACGATGATTTGTTATATTTTATAGTTTGAGTAGTTTGTTCTTTTAAACTTTGATTTTACAAGGACTTCTACTCTAATTATTTTACTAGATGATATAATCAATGTAAGATCTATTTCAAATATTTTAGTTATAATTGATAAATGGATCCAATCAGACATTAAACATGTTTATTAAATAGGTCACCTTACATGTTTAGACTTTCAAATACAACTAATAAACATGTATAGAAGCAATATCACTAGGGTATGGTACTTGTTGCAAGTTTTGAATCCATCATCAAGTTAGAATTTGAGTATTTTACTTCATTTAGAGCATAGCACAATCAACCGACGCAAAGATTGATTTGTCAAAGCAAGCCAATTAATAAGTAGTTGATTAGTAGGAGTAGAAGGCTAGTGGAATTGAATACACCTCAATTACATCTTCTATCAATTTTCAAATCATAAGATATGGAAAATCACGCTTAGAATAATTGAATAGGAAATGGTGTAATGCCTTGTGCTAAAAATAGGTAATAGTTATATCAACAAATACTATAGGCCTTTTTTCTACCAACTTAACTCAAGTTTTTAATCGATGAGACTACAAATACATAGGGTATCACAATTTCTCCCCTTAAACATGCGGTGTTCTCATCTTGAGACCTTATAGTTGGGCTTAGTTCTTCCTTCTTTTCAATATACAACTTCATTTATTTCTACGACCCTTAACCTATAGGTTATCATGAAAATATAGCAAGAGTCACAACTTTGGTAACACTCCTCATCCTCCTTGAACCTTTTTTCTAAATCAAGTCAAAATAGCCCCCAAATCACCCACCTATTAGTAAGGAGTCAACTTCAAAAACATTTGTAATGCTTTAGGCTAAAAATAGCCAATAGTCATGCTAATAAACATTAATAGGCTTTTTATCAACAAGTTGGGCAAAATTTTCTCATTAATGTTGCCATATTAGCCTTATAAACCAATACAACTCATCTCCCACAATTCATGGATGATTATAAATACATGAGGTACGTATGGTTTCGATTTTTCTACAAGTGAAAACCCTAAAAGAAGGTGCATATAATTTTATATAAAACAAATATATCCTATCCATCTTTTAATTAATTTATAATTTGTCAACTTTAAACAATTTGGAGTATAGTGCAATCAATTAAGGCTTAGAATTGGTTATTGAAGCTAGTTGACTAAAGGTGGCTGCCTTGCCATCTTTATGGTAATCAATCTATACATTAATGACAAGCATTTGATTAATTTTTTTCCTAATTTGCTCTTATCTAAGTACAATTATAACTTATGTATAAACTCATAGTAAGGTTTTATGTATAAAAAAGGGTTCATTCTTATATAAAACCTATTGTCTTATTATATAAAATTTATTATTATCTATGTTAATAAGGCCTTTCGAACCTAGACTCCTTAAGTTTATGCTGATCTAATTGGGCTCATGGCCTAAGTTGTACTTCTCCGGAACCGGCCTCCCTATCTTCACTCGACCTCAACCTAGGCCCATTATACAGCCAGTCCAACTATAATAGTTGCCAACAGTTATGACATTGAGGATAAGGCTGAACGACTAAGTCAACGACCATCTCCTACAATCGTAGTCCACATCGGACCTTGTAACACTACTACCCACTGCTTGCAGACATCGCTTCTACCCACTAACTCTGAACCATTAACTCCACTTCTTTATAAATACAAAACTATCGCCCAATAGTAAACTACTTGATACTTCATGTATTAAAGCCTACTCTTTACATTTGAGTACTCTTACTGTTTTTGCATACCCAACTAACTCAAGCATTAAAATAGCCACGTCAGACAACACCTCAACACCCTTTATTGTTTGATGTCTTGCTAGCTCACAAGGTAACAAAAACCCTAATCTCAGCTAAACTCTATCAGCCAAAACCTAAAGACGACACTTGGCACCATAGGTGGAAAACAAATCCAATCTCCTACTTGAATACACACTAAACACTACCTTCGATTGCCAACATGTCTGGCATTGGCAATCCCAAAAACAACTAGTGGGTGAATAACCAACCTGCTAACAATTAGCCCCCCAACTAGGGGTACGCTTGAACAGCGTTTAGAGTGTATAGATTACTTACTTAAGGAGTTTGTTGCCTAGAATAGGTTGCTCCACGCTCACTTTAAAGACACCGTTAAGCATAGCAGGTAGACCTACTTACCTGAGGCTTCTAATGCCTATACTGGGTGCAATCAACAGTAACAACAATAGAATGACAAGGATTAATTACCTTATCCCCTAGCACCAGATTAGCAAGCATAGTTCACGGCCACCCGCGATTATGCCCTTATTAGCAATGATCAAGTGGTCGACTCTCATGGAGTACCGGCACATTCTACAGCGCACCGAGCTCTCCTAAACAATGCTAACCTTAATGAGCTTCTTGCAATAGTAAGAAGGCTCTTCATGTAGTAGGGGGGCAAAGTAGCTGATGACACCAGGTCGATCGCCAGCAACAAAACCCCCTTCACTAGGGGTGTCCAAGATGAAGTTTTTCCCCCGATCAACAAGCTTCCTACCCTGGACTAGTATGATGACACTAGTGATCCTAATGATCACCTCCTCCACTTTCATACCCTCATGAACCTCTATGGTTATAAGGATTGTAACGATCCAGCCGAAACTTCTCCTACCAAGGTATTATCCTCTTTGGCATAGATTACCGTATGATTTTATCCTCTAATGTAATAGCTTCCCAAGAGGTCACCTATCTTAAAATTGCTTTAGTCTAAGCACGCTTAACTTCGAAGCTTCAACATACTTTGAGCCGCTACACCGAAAGGCGCCTCGATTATTAGAGTTTATTCTCCAAGCATGTAAGGGGTATTACAGGGATGCCATTATGTATAAGGCTTTCTCTGGTAAGCTACTCAGACATGGTTAAATCACTTACCTAAGACTCCATTAGCTCCTTTAATGAGCTAGCTAGAAGGTTTTGTCTTTATTTTAGGGCTAATAAGCCCCTGTCTAAGGACACTTCATCCTTATACTTGATAAGGTAGAGCAAAGGGGAGACTTTACGAGGATATGTGACTCAGTTCAACAATGCCATAGTCGAGATCCATCAGTTGGATGAGGGAGTAGCAGTCCATGCTACATAACTCGGCATAAGACCTTCAGGAAACTTCTTCCATTCACTTATGAAGAGCAAGCCAAAGATCCTACCCGAATTTTAAAATAAGGCCTAAAAATACATGGAATAAGAGGACAACATTCGTGTTAGGCACAATGCCAACCGAGAAAGGTTAGACGGAAAGAAAGACAATGAAAGATTGTCCATGAAGGATCGCCTCAATGGCAAGGCACCAAGTAAAGTTGAAGGGGAAGGCTCGGGTAGTAAGAAGCATCGAGTTGAGCAAAACCCACTTCCCCCTGCCATCTACACATATCATACCCTTCTAAACCGACTAATCACCTAGGTGTTTGCCGATGTATGGAACATAAGTTTATTGTAAAAGCCTCCCTAAGATGAAGGGCAATCTTAGTCGTTAGAACTCATACAAGTATTTCCAATTCCACGACAACCATGGCCACACCACGAAAGAGTGCTTTTAGTTGAAAAACGCAATTGAGTATGCTATTCAACAAGGCTTCCTTAGCGAGTATGTGGCCCAATAGAGGAATGATGACCATTCTGATAACGATAAAGATAGGGCACCTAAGAGGTGGTGGATAGAAGGCGCCCTAGCAAAGCAAAATGAAGATCATCACAATAATTGAGCCTCCAACGGCATCATCAACATAATCATTGGGGAGCTACACCTAGGGAGTCAGTCGAGTATTAACAACTTGGCTATCATAAAGAAGAGGTAGAAGATTGATACTCTGATCTCTTCCTTAAGATTATGGTGGACACTAGTAGCTTTACTTACATTTTCTTCTTGCATATGTACAAAAGGATGCAGAGCAAGTTGCCTGTCAAAATGAAACCTTACCACATAATCTCATCAACTTTAATGGGTGAACTATCCAAGCTAAGGGAATCATCACTCTCGACATGAATCTTGGCAATGATAACAATGTTGAGCAATGACCAGTGGAGTTAGTTGTAGTTGACTGACCATCCCCTTATAACGCTATCTTAGGACAACCAAGCTTGAATGTCTTTGAGATCATCATATAGTCCATTCACTTGAAGGCCAAGTTCCTAACCCCCATCAGGGTAGGAACTTACAGGTGCAATCAAAAGCTCTCCAGAGAACTTTATGTTAAGGCCGTCGGAGCAAATGGAGTCTTCATTCTGGAGATCGGCCCTTAGGAGAAGCCCACTGATAAAGGTGAGTCGGGTGAATAAATAGAAGAGGTGTAAATTAGAACCTTTCCCAACCAAACTACTAAGGTTGAGATCGAGACCCCTTCAGAGGTAAAGAAGGAGATAGCTGCCTTCTTGTCGATCAACTTAGATAGGTTTGCTTGGTCGATGTCAGATATACCCAAGATCTCCCTTAACTTAGCAACCCATAGCCTTAACATTGACTCTGATGCGTAGCTTATCAAATAGAAGAAGAGACATTTCATGGCAAAAGGTAGACCACTATAGAGGAAGAAATGTAGAAGCTGCTTAAGGCAGGCTTTATTAGAGAGGAGAAGCATTTGACCTAGTTGGCGAATGTAGTGATAGTCAAGAAGAAGTCTTGGAAGCAGCGCATAAGTGTTGATTACACTGATAAAGTATGCCCAAAAGACTACTCCCCTCTCCTTAAGATCTACTAGTTAGTCAATTTCACATCAAGGCATGCCCTACTTAGCTTCATAGATGCGTTCTCAGGCTATAATCAGGATAAACTTGAAGGAAAAAATTCATACCTCTTTTGTCACTGACTTCAGCACATATTAGTACATCGTTATGCCTTTCAACCTCAAAAATACCGAAGCAACATATCAGCGTATGGTGACCAACATCCTCAAGCCCTAATTCGGGCAGAACATAGAGGTGTACATTAATGATATGATAGTCAAGAGTAAATAACCCGGCAATCATGTTAAGAACTTGCAAGAAGCTTTCAACCAAATGAGGAAATATGATATGAAGCTGAACCCTAGAAGTGCATATTTAGGTTCAATTATAGCAAATTTCTAGGCTTCTTAGTTATCTAGAGAAAAATAAAGGCAAAACCTGAGAAGATATAGGCTATTAAGGATATGAAGCCCCCTTCTTTAGTCAAAGACGTACAAAAGCTCACTGATATGGAGACTGCTCTCCAAAGGTGTAAACAGATGTGGTAAGTTCTTTAAAATCCTCAAAAATCCTAAAAGTTTTCAATGGACTCCTTAGTATGTGACAGCCTTTAAACAATTGTAGGACTTCCTCGTACACTCTCCTGTCCTCTCCAAGCTTGTTCTAAGGGAAGACTTATATTGGCACCTGGTCTTTAGCAACCAAGCACTCTCGTTTATACTAGTCAAAGCATAAGGAAGATAGCATAGGCCCGTATACTACGTCAGCTACATACTCCAAGGGCTTGAGGTTAAGTACATCAAAGCATAAAAATTCACCTTAACCGTCTTCATCTCAATACATTGACTTAAGCCTTACTTCTAGGTACACTAAATCATTGTACTCATAGATCAATCACTGCACACATTATTGCAGAAGCTTGATGTGTTTGGATAGAAAGTGAAGTACACGATAGAGCCAAGCATATAAAGAATTCAATATTATCCAAGGAGGACCTATAAGGTATAAGTGCCGGCTGACTTCATGGTTGAATACATAAGAGAAGAGGAAGTTCTACCGACAGATGACAAGCCGGTATAGATTCTCCATGTTGATGGATTATCTACCTTCAAGGGTAGAAGTATGGGCCTAGTGCTGACCGAACCATATAAGATTACTATTTGTTATGCCCTCAACTTTGGATTCAAAACTAACAATGATGAATCTGCATATGAGGCACTGATAGTTGGTCTCAAGCTGGCTAAAGAGATTAGCATTGAGCACCTACAAGTTTTCTTAAACTCGATGCTCGTCGTCCAGCAAGTCCGAGGTGAATATGTGGCTAGGGACAACGCCATGGTAAGATACATGGAGAAAGTGAGGAGTCTACTAACTGAGTTTTCTTCATAGACGATCATAAAGATCCCTCAAATTGAAAAATCAACAGTAAATTAGCTATCCAAGCTCGTCTCGATGGGGATACAGAAGCTTGAGGTGAAGAATAAGAAAATTTTATAAAGTACTTGCTTAAGAAAAGCATAACTCTAAGCTTGGTTGAGGTCTTAGAACTTACGACAGCACCATAAGAGCCAAGTTGGATGGACCCATCCGCAGTTACTTAGAGTAGGGCATGCTCTTAGAAGATAGGAGAGAGATAAAGAAGTTGAGGTAGTACTCCACCAACAATACATTGGTCAACAGTATCCTATATCACAGGGGAGTCAGCCTTCCCCTACTCAGATGTCTCTAAATAGACGAGGGCTTGTTCATCATAGAAAAACTGTACGCTGCAGTGTATAGCAACCACATTCAGTCCCAAGCCTTCTACATTTAAGCTTTATAGCTCAAATAATACTAGCTTATCATGAGGTAAGATGTTAAGGTTGTAGCCCAAAAGTGCCCCTAGTGCTAGGAGTATACCTTAATCAGTCACATCCCCAACAATAATCTCTAGCCTTTGACTAACCCATGGCCATTTGCCCAGTAGGGCATCAACATTCCCGGTGCCTTCCCTAAGGTCTTAAGAGGTCGATAATACATCATCATGGCCGTCAACTACTTTATCAAGTGGGTTGAAGTCGAGGCTATGGCTAAGATCATCGAAAGGAGCATTAAGTCATTCATTTGGAGTAATATCCTCTTTAAATTTAGGGTCCCATAGGCCCCCATCATGGATAACAAATGGCAATTCGATAACCCCAAGTTTAAAGAATTCCATAGCAAGTACTATATTAAGCTACACTTTACATTGGTTGCCCACCCTCAATTAAGTGGTCAAGTCAAAGTAGCTTATCAGGTCATCCTTGAGAGCTTAAAGAAGAGGGTAGGTTGAGCTTAGGGCACTTAGCCAAATAAGTTGCCTAATATCTTGTGGGGATATAAAACTACCCACTACACCTCTATAGCTGAAACCCTTTTCTCCTGGCGTTCGAGTGGAAGGCAATCCTCTCCATCGAACTAAAGCTTCCCAACATTCATACTCAAAGTTACACTGTTATCCTAAACAAGTCCATACTATAGGTCAGTATCAACACTATAGAAGAAATCAGAGATCTCGTTGCAACTTAGGTAATGCTTATTAACACTAAGAAGCCAAATACTATGATTAGAAGGTCAAACATAAAAAGTTCAAAGTTGATGACCTGGTTTGCTAGAAGCAACAAACTATAGGATTACAGGAAGGACAAGGCAAGTTAGCCCGCAACTAAGAAGACCTGGTTAGAGTAAGAGAGAGCTTGAGAAATGGAGCATACAGATTGGAAAGATTGGATGGTAAGCTCATCCTACACACTTGGAAAGCCAACAACCTTAGGCTATACTTTGATTAATGTACAAATTCTTTGTAAATCATTTCATAAATATCGATGAAAGTTCTATTCCTCATGTGTGTTGTATATGCTTACTTTTTTCCTTCTCTTACTTTCATACCAAGTCCTAGCCTTTAAAGGGTGAACATACCTATTATCTAGGTAGGTTGGAATGCCATCGACTTGACCCCACTTGGTAACCTCAACAAAGGGAAACACCCTTTGTATAACTAAGGGACTCCCACTATCTAGGCAAGTCGAAATGCCATTGACCTAACCCCTTCAACTAACCTCAACAAAGAGAAACACCCCTTGTACAATTGAGGGGTTTTACTACCTAAGCAAGTTGAAACGCCACCAACCTGACCCCCTTAGATAACCTCAGCAAGGAGAAATAACCCTTATATAATTAAAGGATTCCCTACTATACGAACAGGTTGGAACACTACTGACTTGACCCCTTTGAGTAACCTCAGCATAAGAAAACACTCCTTATACGATTGAGAGACTCCTACTACTTAGGTAAGTAGGAGCGTCACCGACCTGACCCCCCTCAAATAAACTCAGCAAAAGGAAACACCCCTTGTACAACCAAAGGGTTCCCACTACTTGGGCAGGTAGGAACACTATCGACTTAACCCTCTCAGGTAACCTTAGTAAGGGGAAACACCCTTTGTACAACCGAGGGATTCCCCACTATTCAGGTAGGTCAGAACACCATTGACCTAACCCGCTCAAGTAACCTTAACATAGGGAAACACCCCTTGCACAAATAAAGGACTCCATTACTTGGGCAAGTTGAAATGCCACCAACCTAACCTCCCATGGGTAATCTCAATAAAGAAAAACACCCTTTATACAATTGAGGAACTCCCATTATTAAGCAAGTTAGAACGCCACTGACCTGACCTTAAGTACAAACATGTAATGACTAAGTGTCAAGCTATGTAACCCAATAGGCATAACACATCAAACAAGGATATAGGAGGTATTGAAAAAACTTGAAGAATAGAAAGCAAAGTAAACACACTAAATGCAAAAGTCTTAATTCCATTATCGAAGAGGGCATTTATAGATTTAGGTCAGCATTCGGACTTGCTATACAGTTTCTCCTACTTAAGCAGGAAAAATAAACAAGAAGGGGCATTCCAACCTACCAACCAAAACTCAAAAATGATAATTTCGTTCCTGTGATTGTCCTTATTGTTTGCTTCTTTTCCTAACCGTTTCTTTATATTTCATTTCCTGTTGTATTAAAACAATTTTTTGATGGACATTGCACGTCGGACGTCTTTAACAAAGTAACCGACTGATATTTTCAAGAAGACAAAAAATGCATGTGCTCTGCAAATTTTGAATAGAAAAAAGAAAAATTGATAAATTTCCAATTTCTTTGTTTTTCTGTCCAATTTTCTATCCCGAGGGCTCCTGATAAGTGATAGAAAAGTGTTAATAAATCCTACCACTATTATCACTAATTCTTATTTAAATAAAAAAATATTTAATAAATCTTATCTATGATAAATAATTATCAATAATATTTAAATATATGATAATATGAAATATCACCTTCTAAAAAGTATCCACTACCACTGTCAAATATTGAAAAACTATTAAAAATTATATACTAAATGTTTATCTTATCTGTGTAATGTGTAATATATCTCTTCTTGTTTAAATATCGTATTTATTTCCCACCAATCAAAGGCCCCATTGACACCAAATTAACTCTTTTTTCATCTCCAGGAGCATTATTTCAAGGGCGAAGATTCCGATCGGTTTCCAAACTTATGCAAATAGTACGGGACTGCTGACAACGTTCTTGTTTTCTTCTTCCTTGCAGAGACATGCCATGGGTATAATGACACTGAGGACGTAGTATTATTATTATTATTATTTCTTTTTACTCAAATCCATGAAATCTACGTTTGACACAAATTAGCCCACGACACGACATCATCGACCGACAGAAAAAAAAACCCTAAATATAAATGGTCATCATCACTGCTTGTGCATAAAATCTAGCACCGAGATTCGTGTCCACTTCTAGAACTGAAACTGGTGAAGAATCAAATTTGTTGAAGGCCCAAAAGGAAAAAGAATCGATGAGTTGGCATTTTGGACACACTTCCGATTCTTTCCATTTGCCCTCAATCTATATTTGAACTTCTAGTCTTGCTTCTCTTGCTCCCTCCTTTTAATCATCGACATTCAATTTAAAAAAAAAATAATAATAGTGAATTGTAGTTATATACGATTTGGAATATCTAGTGACAAATAAATATAAATAAAAAATTATATATATTGATATCTTATTGGTAAAATAGATTAGAGTGAACCAAATCATAATCGAACCATTATATGACAAAACAGAAAAAAGTTATACATCATCGATTATAACTTTTAATACAATAGATAAAGTGTTAGGTTCAACCATTGATAATAAAGTCAAGGTCGCAAGTTTGACTACACTAGCTTGTGTGATGCTGGGGAAGAGTGTTAGCAAGAGTCATTTAGCATATTATCCGTAATGGGTCTAATAGGCTGAGTCACAATCAGATATTACACTTAAGACTGTTGTATGATTGAAATTGGAAAAAGAAAAATTGAATTGCACATTATCATCTTTAGCCATAACTTTTGATGCAGTGATAAAAAGCTCAATCAACCAATTGGAGAACTTTCCTTAATATTAAAAGATGATCTTGTTATTGCCAAAATGGAGAACAAGATCCGTTACAACATGTATTAAAGTTGCATTAATTTATAAAAGCAATGTCACATGCAAAATCACATTTTCAATCTTAAAAATATCGACTAATTTTTTTTTTTTTTTTTTTCATATAACCGCTGCTAGTGGTAGAGGTAGATCCATGTGCATTCCCCCCACTAACAAAACCCGTTCTCTTTATTATTTAATTTAAAAAATGATCATTCCATATTTTAATATAAACCTAGATAACAAGTCTTATATAATACCTGTTAAAAGTTTAAATAAAATAAACTTTATTCACATTTTCAATATTATTTATAAACTTAATTAAACGTATAAATATATATATATATTTTATTTAATATCTTAATAAGTGGTTCGATGCATTTATTAATATTTTCTTCCCTAATATATATGCTAATTATATGCTGTTTGTTGCACATGGTACTCGAGAACATGATACTGCATGTTGGTAGTAGCTAGCCAGGAACATTCCTGACCATATATTCAATTTAAAACAGTTTCTTTTCTACACATTCCAATGCTTGCCCGTGATGTAGAAGTTTGTTTAGTTTACTTCAAACTCTGTGGCAGACACGGGAATAATAAAACATACACCCTCATAGGCATAGTCGTCTTAAAATATTCGCCAATTGAATGAAATATCGTAATACTATTGCTATATTTTTCTGTTGCCTGTAGGCGCATAAAGACGATGATTTCACTTCTCAAAAGGGAAAAAAGGTAGAAAATAGGCTTGTGTGCATGACTACCCTAGATTCCTTTTCACTCTAGGTGTTTTTTGTTCTTGGTACGTAACATTGGTTTGAAATTGGACAGATCAATTAATATCATATTTGATAAAGATTATATTATATCATGTTTTAAGAAAACTACGCTAATATATGATGATTCCGAGGCTTTGATCATAATATAAATGTAAAATTTAAGTTTAATGAACATTTAATATATGATAATTCTGAGTCTTTGATCATAGTATAAATATAAAATTTAAGTTTAATGAACGTTTAATATATCAAATGAAGATACCTCCTTTTCTATGGATTATAATAGGAAAAGATGTTGATGTTATTAGGTTATAAAAATCATGGTAAACAAAAGACATCTTTAATTTGCATCTTTTTACATATATTCAAAAGAAACAAGAAGCTAACAACGTCAATTATATGCTTCTGGATCTCTCCATCTCTTTATTATTGTAAGAGCAGCTTTTTGTTTGTCATTTTGTTTCATTTGACCTTTTACAGGGAGGAGTAATTTGTTTGTTTCGTGAGAGCATGTGCAGGGTCGTAGTGCACCTCTAGCTAGCGCCCTATTTTGCACTTAAACGAGGAGGCATAGTAGGCACTGCTTCTATCCTTTTTAATTTTTATGTACTTAGAACTGGAAAAATATATTATTTGATGAAGCTTGAAGATTGTAGAATATAGGATCCTTTTTCTTTCGCTTGTCTTTCAGCAGAAGTCCCGAAGAATGTCGCTGAAAAAATTTCATCTTTTCGGCTGTTGTTGCGTCAATGCACATGCACGCCAAAAGGATACCGTCAATACGTATCCAAATATATATATTTATACTGTATGAAATTATGAATATAAAAATATGTTGTTGATAAGGCTAAGATATTCATAACGAGAAAAATGGGTTACTAGCAGTTACATGTTGTACCTACATCTGCCATTTACTGGACATGGACGTGCGAAAATGGATCTTATAGATGAGGTATTAACACAAAAACGTCTGCTTTTGTGTTTAAAATGCTTTCCAGATCAATTTGGTAAAATTAGAAATAAAATGTTTATTAGTAAATGAAAGATATAGATGAATCCCATAATACTCTGTGTTATGAGTATATATATGTTTATGGGCAAAATACAAAGGAAGGGCTTGCATTAATGTAGCCTGAGCCACAAAAGGTATGAATTTTTTTTTTATCATCTGTTTAGGGGCACATATTTATAAGTTATATCCATGTCGGGTCTCCATCCATCTTCTCTTAATCAGATCTAACTTAATATAGATGGAAGCCCTAAAATAAGTGTAACTTAAATATATACTCTAAAATATATGATCGAAAAATTTAGGCTTTTTTTGTTTGCAAAACTACATAAAAGTAGAGAGTTCCCCTACATTTTTCTATGTGAAAACATAATTATATAGTAATAATCATATTTTATTAATAACAATTAATGGATGTACATTAGCAAAACGTTAATTGTAATGATTTTTAAAATGAAACTATTCTTTTAAAAGTATTCTATAAAATTTAATCAATTAGTATAATTTTGAACACAGTTAACGGTTTAATCATTTCCTTATTAAATAAGTAATTATGTAGATGCTTTTAATATAATATCAATAATGTAGAGGCTTTTTATGTAATAAAAAATCATAACACTTTAGTTTTAAGTAAAAGTATTATCTTATCTCCATTGTTATTCCTAATTTGGATTTTGCTCAAAAGTAAATATTGAAAAAAAAAATAAAAAAGATCATGAATTCATGACAAATAGTTATTCCATATGTATACATATATACATACACACACAAACACGGAATCAGACATTTATGTACGTATGTATATATATATGTATGTGTGTGTTACGTTAACATAAGAGACGCAAATGAAACCATATAGATTCAATATCATTATACAACTATAGTAATATTATATTGTCACTTAACTATAGATATAATATATACATAAATACATATATCGAGAGCTAAAACTTTTTCTTTTTAGTTTGGATAATTATTTTTCCAAGAAGTAATAATTAAAAAAGCATGTCTAACCAAACTAGTAGTTGATGGATATTGTGGTTATTATTTGTAAAAGACAAAATTCCATTGAGTTGATTAAATGTTGAATTTAATAATATGCATTATCTAAGATTTAGTTTGGAGACGATGAACATGAAAAAGAGGAAATGGATAAAGCATAAACAACATTGAGGGGATTGAAAAACAAAATATTATTTTTCATATAAATAGGGATACCATTGAATCATGAGATCTAGTCCATCTCATGTGTCTAAATGATTTTTTTTTTTCCTCCAAAAGAAACATAACATTTATTAATAAGGAAAATTACACATTTAGGGCCAAAAGCCCAAACTGCAAACATAAAAATAAAAATAAAAAATAAAAAATTGAAATAGGGGTTGATGAACAAAAAAACTGCAGCATATCCTAAACTTAGCTTCGATAGCTACCCAATACACGCAAACATTAGCATTATGAGGAATAAAAGAAATATTACAACTAGACAGAAAACTTAAAATGAATAATATCATGGATAATTCTTTCTGTGTTCCATCTTACTCTATGAGGACACTTTATAATATTCATAATATCCATAGCATGAGACTCCATGTCAATATGCTGTTATCCTCTATCGAAACTCTCCTTCACGACTTAAGCCTCATTAACGTCATTATCAACTAAATGAAGATAAATAGTAGTGGCTTGCTGCAAGTTGCCTTCAAAGTCTTGGCATGCAGTGCTAATCCCACCATAATTTCTACCCAGATCAATGAAGCCATCACAATTCAGCTTTATTCTATTCTATAAAGGTCATGTCCACCTTCATCTGTAACCATGCTGCTTTCCACAAGTTGCAAGAACGTGATCAACTGCTACCAAAGAATTTCTCTTCTATTATTGTTGCTATAATTGATTATGAACGGATGGTGTTTTGGCTAACACCCAAGACTCTAAATAATCTTCCATTCCCAACCGTTAATATTATGAGCAAATGAAGTTTTATGCTCTTCATGACCACTCTTATGAGAATGAACTGCACCAATCTATAGAAACTAAATTGGACTGGCCATTTTAACCATAAACCAGTCACAAATATGGTCCAGTCTACACTATTAAATCGAAACCACAATAGCTAGGAGCCACATCAATTAATCAAGTGATCGAGCCAAAGATTGGATGACCATACGAATCAAACCGACTGAATTTAAAATTTTGATTATTTCACTCTATTAATTAGTGGGCTCAAGATTCATGAAATATACTTTTAACAATATAGAATTATTACTGTGAGCCTACTATTGGTGAGATGAGATGAGATAAGAAAGCTTCTTTCTTACTCACTCTCCTACTTTTCCACCTTACCCATCTTGATTCTCCTTTTTACTCACTCTCCTACTTTTCTACCCTGAGCTTGTTGAGCTAGGATTTGACCTTTTGTAGGTCGTGTAAATGGGGCAATGTTTTGTACGGCTTCGATAAATCGAAAGGCCAATGCATGAATATAGACACCCCATTTTTGCTATTTTTTTATTTTATGTTCTTTTCTTTTCAAGCTAAGTTTACATAAAAAAATTAAAAATTAAAAAAAAACCCCAAAATATAAAAAAAAATAACGAGAAAAATGAAAAAAATAATATATAAAATAAAAGGAATCAAAAGTGTCGAGTCAAATTAGTAGGTCGTTTAAGGTTAGATAAAGTGATAATCGAAAGTATACATGCAATTTAATAAATTTAGACTTTTTAAAATTTTTTAACTATATTGAATAAACATATATTTTAATTAGCCTAGTAAAATATATAAGTTTATGAAATGGATTTTTTTCCAATTTAAATATTTTATTGGATTAATTAAAATAACACTGAAGTTTATTAAATTTAAAAAGAGTGGTGTTAAAAATAAATTTAGCATGCATATTTAAGGTTATAAGAAGGTTAGGATCTTTTTTAAATTGATTCAGTTCAAATTGGCCTTGATAGTGAAAGTTTAAAGTAAAGTTAAGCCTAGATTTTAAACTTTAAGTGTAACTGGATTGCATTTAATGATGAGAAAGAAGCTCAGGCGAGCTGGCATAGACTAAAGACTTAAGCATGAAAAGAATAAGAGGACAAGGGAATAATGAATCTAACTGAAACATTATCAAAACTTATTAATGAAAGATTAGTTAAAACCCTAATCAAAGATTGAATCTTTACCTCAACAAATTTAAACAGATCTAAAAGATTCAATAACAATAGGATCATTAATCTATAAAAGGGTAATTTGTCTATTGATCCAAACATTAAACGCCCTATACACAATTAGAATCCCTCCCTCACCATCATGCCGTACAACCATAAACTCAGTCATCATCAGTAGCACCATGCCCAAACCTAGTTGTACAATCCCGATGCCTAAACCCAATCACATAATCCCAATGTTCACATAGAGTCCCAAACTACTCCCACATAGTACTTCCCTCTCATAACTACTCTCGCACCAACCAAGCACCTCACCACCATGACGAACGATACCTTTTTCTACCAAATTTAATTACCTTCTCACTGCCCAGAATAAAACCCATAGGGGTATACCATGATTAGCCCTCTCACTCTACTGTCATCTTCATCAGCCACATGTAACAACACACACATGAAGAACCGAGTACAACAGTAACCACGGTACTTATGTAACTTCTAATCGAACTTAGATCTATGACCAGTAACTTAAGCAACCTACATCTACCATCCTCGGTCATGGCCTTAACCATGTACGACCCCCTACATCATCGTAGCACATCTTAACACTACAATAACCCCATGCAACACTTACATCAATCAACACACCACAACCGTATTACAACACTACCGCAACAAGTTCAACATCCATTGAAGTCTCACTACAACTTAAAACATCATCACCAATCAACCTCTTCATCAGTAACTTTGTCACTGAACTTGAATCCTTCGCTCAAATTGGTGCTTGAAATGCCTTGTAGGTCACTGGAGTTGCTTTCCTTATTAACTCAACTCAACTCTTACGAGTTTCTCCCCTAAATCTAACCCTCTTATGTAATTGAGTGAAATGTTTTGTTTTTATTTTTCAGTTAATAATGTTATTTTAGTAACTTAGTTGTTTTCTTTTAGTGCAAGATTTTTTTTAGTATCATTAATATATGTAGTATTGATTTTCATAGTTAAGATATTTTAGTTATGTCATATAAGTATTAACATGGGTTCTTTTTATAGGTCTTAGAATTTATTTTTAGTAATACGGTTTCTTTAGCATGTAGTATAATAAAAAAATTTAAATAAATATTTTTGCATCTAGCATGTTGCATGGTAGTTTTCATAAAAATTGCATCTTTTTAGAAAAATTGTATATTTTAGGTACAATAGCATATTTTTATCAGTCATATCTTTAGATAAAATTTACATTTCAATCACATATCTTAGAACATTAGGGTATTTAAGTATTTTTTATGATTTAGACATCTATTCCATAGTTATACATCTTATCTATGATTTAAACATATTTTCCATAGTTAAGTATTTTTTTCTATAATTTAGACATTTTTTCTATAGTTAAGTATTTTTTTTATGATTTAGATATCTATTCCATAGTTAGACATTTTTTCTATAGTTAGGTTTTTTTGTTCTATGATTTAGACATTTATTACATAGTTAGACATCTTATTTATAATTTAGACATCTTCTCCATAATTAGGCTTTTTTTTTATGATTCAAACATATTTTTTATGATTTAGACATATTTTTCTAATTAGGCATGTCTTCCACATTAATTGTATATTTCATGAAAAATTGCATTTAAGCACTTTAGGTTATTTTTTTTTCCTCTAAAAAACTTTATCATGTAGAAAAGTTTCTCTCTAAATAAAAACCTTAATTTGGGTTTATAAAAGTTAGGTTTTTTCTTTCAAAATTAGATGATAAAAATTAAGTTGTTTAAATTTTTTCTTAATTAAAAACTAACAAATATAAATTTGGCCTCTATTTTCAAAATAAAAAAAAACAACCCATTAAAGTTTTTTAAAATGAGAACTACAATCGATTTGATTCCGATTGATGGTACATAGGCATCTCAAGGAGAACCATAAAATTTGTAAAATATTCTTTTTTCTTATCATTTTTTAGGAAAATTTCTTAATAAAAAAATGATTTAAAAAATTCCTTTTTATGCATTTTCACATCTTTTACATGCTTTCTCATTTTTTTTGAAAATTATAAAAATGAAGGCCCATTAATTTTTTTTTTTTATTTTTGCATGGTAATTTTGTCTTAATAGGTTAGCTCCTGAATTCAAATTTTCTAATTAAGTTTTCTAAAAAATTAATATTTTTATAAAATCCTTAGATTAGTGTCTAAATTAGAGTTTTCTTACCTAAAAACCCTAATTTGACTTTTTACTAGTTTTACTGATTGGCGATTTCGAATTATTTTTTAAAATATTTTTTAAACATTTTTTAAAGAAAAATGTTTTTTTCTTAATTTATTGTGGAGTAATTTGTATTAAATAGGTTGTGCTTAATATAAGTTAAATTAAAGAAAATCAAAATAAGGCTCAACAAAAAAGCTCAAACACAACTTACTCAAACGAAGCTTTGCTCTAATATCAAGATGATATGATCAGGCCAAGGATAGACAAGACCGGTCATAAGGAGGGCGGGTCTAAGCTCGTCAAAAGCTTGAATAGTTAGGGTAGAGTTACACACTAACAGAGAGTTAAATAAGCGAAACCATAATCTGCTCCAAGGATATGATGCACTTAGGACTATTAGGGACTCATAGCTCAACTTGATATGTTGCATGAGCTAGTCGAATATGAATATTTGCCACCTAGTCTTGCTTAAGGGTTAAGATGAGAGTAAAGTAAGCAAAAAGGAATGCTCACGAAAAAAGACAATGCAGTATATTCGATATCTTATGTGTAAGATGTTGCAATTATATTTTTAATGGATATTTATACCTAAAATATTATAGTAATAACTATAAATGGAAATGACTAAAAAGACTGAAGTCCTAAATAAGTGATGTACAATGAATGGAAAAGGGCATAAAGAGAAAATCAAGAAAAGCATCAATCTTGTAAGAAGGATTCCGTTAGATGATTACTTGGATGTGTGGCTGTCGGTTGGTGGGTGAATTTATAGCTGAAAAAGACAAATTGTATGATTTGGATGGTAACTGCCAAATAGAGTTACTGAGTAGGATTGGGGGTTCTTTCAAGGTGAGTTTAGCTCGGACATGCACGGAGTAGTTCATATTTAAGTCGGTTGAGAAAGCCGAGCTATTGTCTAAGTGTGTCCTAGGTTGGCAGTCAGTTACTATTGATAAGCACAAGAGGGTTTGGCTCAAATAAGGCAACAAACTCATAGATTGAAGCAACTCAAACTCATCAGGCGTGAGTTGGCATAAGAGAACTCGCTTAGCCATACTCTTAAGCCCTTGAGCTTGAGTTCAAATCAGAGGTCCACTATTCTGATTCCTATCACCTCTTATAATTGGAAATAAATCAACACCTAGGCTTAAGGGAGTAGGCCATGCTTGGTGGTTTCGATAAGGTCCCCTCGCTGGATGGCGGCTGAAAGTGGCTCTACTGGTGAGTATTTATTTTTATTTGATTTTCAATAATTTATTAAAAATACTAACTTTTGTCTAAAAATTATGAATTTTGGTTTTTCTAAGTAATTTTGTGTGTAGATTCAAAAAATCAAACCACTTTTAAAATATTTCAAGTGCAAGGATACATTCCTTAAGAAATTGTATGTTGAGCCAGGTGTTTTCCTTTTGGTTTATAAATTAGTCTTCTTTAAGCCAATCAATATTAAACTCTACATGTTTAGTACTAGCCCTTAACTAAGGTTTAAAGAAAACCAATTCTTTTAATTTTGAAAACATTTTTAGAATCACCTCTCGACCGTAGTTAGGAAAGAGACTTAAGTTATAAAGCTACCGGTCTATCGAAAAAACCAATTTTTAAAATCATTTTCTAAAATGAAAAATCTAGATCTAGGGGTTATCCTATTAAACTTTAAACAGGTATCACTTTTAACTTTCTAAATTTAATTTTGCTTTTCAAATACCCTTCCAATAATATTTATTTACAAGCTATAATTGAAATTATGCCTCTTTGCAAAAAATACGAATTTAAAAAATTAACTACTAAAAGGGAAAATAAATTTTTTTCATTTTTTAAGTGGCCTCATACGTATGGGTGCTTACATACTCAACATTCAAGGTTAGACTTCTATAGTTCGTTTAGCGAAAACTTTAGTGGGTTGATTTATTTTAACTTTTAAAAATGGTCGGCTTTAAGTTTTTAATTTGATTTGGTTTATTTAAGGAAAACTTTTTAAAAAGGTCATAAATTTTGTTTGTTGGATTTTCGAAAATTTTAAAGTTCTTAATTTTGAAAAAGATCCATTTTATTTTATATTTATTAGGGAAAAGGTTTTCTAAGTGATAAAAGATTTTACTAAATCTTTATTTTTGTTTCCTTTTTTTTATTCTATTTAATTTATTATTCTTTACTCATGTCTTATTGAATAAAATAAACTAAACCTATCACTCATAGTTCCTTTTTTTTTCCTCTTTTTTTATTCTTTTTCTTTCTTCAGTTTTTTACTTTTTCTCTTTTATTTATATTTTTTTATATTTACAAATACAATAAACCAAAATAAATAAATAACAAAAAAAGTTACAAAATTGACAACAACAAAAAATAAATAAATAAATAAACAAAAGGAAAAAAGAATAAGAAAAAAAAGAAGAAGAGAAGGGGCCGAACTTGCAGGAGCACACGAGTTAGATCTTCGAGTGACTCGAATCAGATCAAGGTCAGGTTCGGGTCACGAATTTGGGTCATGGGTTGGATTCCGGGTTGGGGGAAGGAAAAGCCTCGATATACACCATGGAGCTTAGTTCAAGCACTTTTAGGCATCCAAACAAGTAAAGAAAGGAGTTTTTGTGATTTTTGTATTAGAGTTAAGGGGGTAAGATTGATGTTGCAGCTTAGGGTAACTGTTTGGTGGTGGTTAGGATTGGTTCGTCGATAGTAGTGGTAATGTAGCATATAAGGCAGTGGTTAAGCTTCAAAGGAAGGTTAAGTATGAGATTTCAAGACACTATGAGATTAGTCGGGGTGTCAGTTTCGACAATAGAGTTGCGTAATGGTGGTTCTAAGCTAATGCCGATGTAGGGGGTTAGGGTTTCATAGTGGGGAGCAAGGATGAGAGGCTAAGAGGCACGATGATGAGTGGACTTGGTTTGTTTGGAGAGCTAGGGGCCTGAGGAAGCTTGATGAGCGGCTTGCTTACTTAATAGTAGCTATTAAAGCTCGATTCCTAGAGAGAGAGAGTAGGGGTCGTAATGGAGAGAGAAACAGATGTCGTGAGTTCTTGGGAGCAAGAGAGAGTGATTCTTGATGATTGTGTATGTATGCAAAAGCTCTTTTTATACTAATCCCTCATTGGTTAAACTTAAAAAGACTTGAAAACCCAATTGAATGACATTGATGAACTTTGACTCGAAATTTTTTTTATCTTTTTCAATTCGATTTTAAATGCGTATGATCATAAATGTAGACAGGATTTTGAGCAAAATCAAAACTAAGCCATACCTACTTTGCAACTTTGCCATTAATTTAGCGAAATTGCAGCTTAAAGAGGGTTGAAATTGATGTAAAAGTAGGTTGACTAGCTTGTTTTGCACGAGAAAGCCTAGGGAAAAAGAAGGAAAGGGGGAGAAAGAGAAAGGAAAAGGAGGGAAAAAGGGGCTGAGGTAATGCCCGTTAGTTGCGTCATCCATTCAAAGCGTGCTACATGTGCCCATAATGACGTGCAACAGTTGATGTGGTACGTTATTGATGTGTTATGCCATATGGTGCTATGTCAATGTCATCCAATCCGAGGGTACCATGTGTCAGGATACGTGGTACGATAAAACTCAGACACGTGGCATGGTAAAACCCTAACACATGGCAATGCAATGTATGTATTGTGGAAAAAAGGAAAAAAAGGCAATTTCTGTCTCTAACAAAATTTGAACTCTTGACCTCAAGCTTAAACCCAATACCATGTCCATATACTTATCTATTAGACCGTTAGCCTATACCTTGTTCATATGTACAATACAAGATATGTACAATACAAGGTCTACCTAAGCTAAATTCAAATAAAAGCCTAAACTCAATAACCCTCTCCTTGTTTTTTATTAAAAAATTCCATTCTATTATACTATCAAAAATTTATTATCTTTCTAAATTTCATAAATCCTCTATTTTTCTTATTTTTTTTTCTAAATTTTATATTCTAGTGATTTTTCTGAATTTATTATATTTTTGGCTTTTCTTAAACTTTCTATTGTTTCTTAACTTTAAGAAAAAAAATCAGTTGGAAGATGGAGAAGGTAATAAATTTTTGTGAAAAGATATGTATAAGTTATGGAAATTTCAGTTAGAAGATGGAACGCATTCTATTCAGAGGTAAATTTAGAAACGAAGCAAAAGTAACAAGTTAGGAAGTTGATTCGAAACTATAAACACCTGAGTTGTATTTAGTTAAACTATATAAAATAGGTTAGAAGGCATTCCTAAGACTTATGTGTAAATGGTAATCAGGAGTATAGTAAGAATCTGATTCCAAGATTGAATTAGAGATGAAATCAAAAGCTAAATCACAATCTAATTTGAAACGAAAATAATCACAAGAGATTTAAAAACCTAAATAATTAAACATAGTGAGGCCTTAAAATAAGGATGATAGTTTGAGTTTAGAATAAAACCTATACATAGAAATTGTATGTACACCAAAAATGATATTTATATTATAGGGACTAGCGATAACGCGACATCACAAATTGCATCCTAGTGAGTAAGTGGAAAAGTTCAAGTAAGTTTGGGACCAATACATAACTGTATTTTAGAGTATTATTTTACAATAATTAGAGGCTTAAAATTATATTTAGTTATGCTTGTAGGTAGTTTGATTGTGTGGATGCTTGCGTATGCGTATTCTGAACTTAATCATATGCCTCTGACTTACTATTCTATTTTGCAATTGTTTGTATTGCGTAACTTTGAATGATCACTTTAAACTAGACTTAATAATATGTGACTTATAAATTTAAAAGAACATGCATTACAACCTACTAGGGGACACTTAAGATTCTTTTACCAAATACCAATACTTTCGAAAGCGACAGCATTAGAACGGAATGGTCCCACATCTTTAGTCAATTAAGTAATAAGAGAGGAGGTCATGATAAAGGTAAAGGTAGTAGTTTGAAGGTACTTACGGGAGAAGTAGTATCTCCATTGCATAAACCTGGATTTAATTGTAAACTATTGTGCTTGCGCTAAAACTTTGCGACCCGAATTAAAAAGGGTGTAATTTATTTAATCTCACAACGTACTAGACAATGTCATGCAATAGTATTTGCTTGCTACATTGCATTTAAATAATTTATTGATAATTTTGTTTGTGCTTGATGTATAGTCTTATGTCTTTATCCTAACTTACTGAGCGATTAGTTACTCACATCCTTATAGAAGTTTTTGCAGATGTTGACTAGGAAGCCATTTCTTAACTATCCTGAAGTTAATGACTGTTGGATTCTAAGGAGTGAGGATATAAAATTGATGAACAATTGAACTTCTAAAGCCTTTATACTTATCTACCAACTTTATGATATAGAAATATGTACTTATTAGACAACTAAGTTATTGGTATTAAAAATAATACTCGAATCATTTGACTTTTAATATATGTTTTAAGATTTCCGATAGGAAAATCATATTATTTTTAGGGTGGACTATTTACTTCAAAGCAAATTCGTTGTAAATACCTTATGCAAATTAAGTTTATGATAGCAGCTAAGAGGTTTGCTTCTATCTTAAGATAATTTACATGATAAGACATAACACTCTAATTAAACCCTTTTACCCTTGATTATCTTATATGTTCGAGTCAAAGCTCAAAGCAAGGTCTAAAAACATTGATATACACTTTTCATAGAAAAAGTGCCTTTTCTTTCTCTAGTCCTAATTAACTTATCACTAATGGGATAATGGAGATTAGGAAGCTTTAAAATAGTTAAAACTTCAGTTTCAGATGAAAAATGATTCATATAAGATAAGTTCCAACATCCACTTGAAAAAATATCCATAACTTCATTCACGATAAGATCCTCTGGATGGGGCTCCACAACTCTTTAAGGTAGAACAAAGCCTAACAAAGAAGAAATCAAGGGATTTTTCTAAAAACTAATGAAAGTACCATCTCCTCCTTACCAAGTGGGCTCTATAGCAATGGTGTCCCAACCCAACAATATACTTTGCCACCCCTAAGAAGCATGACCACCCCTCTTGGCTTTCTTGAAATCAATTTAATGGAAGTAAATACTTTTTAATAACCTCTCCAATAAAGCATCTAGATTACTAAGAATTTGCCAAGCTAACTATCCAATCAAAGTAAGAATGAAAGATCACAAGTACTTAAAACTTAGCCCTCCTCTCTCATTAGAATTTGATAAATCACTCCATTTCTTCTACTGAACCATCGGTTCATATATAATAATGAACAATAAAAATAATATTAATAAATTTTTATATGTAATATTCTATAATTAGATAAGAGAAGATGAAAAGAAAATGTTCATAATTGTGAAGTTCTGAAAAAAAGAGGACATGGATTTTTCAAACATGCGCCTATACTCATTTTAGGGCCTTCTTTATGTGCCACTTCAAATCCTATTAACGGTAGATGAATGAAGACCCTAAAATGAGCATAATTTGTAAATATGGACACTTAAACGTATGGTTAAAATGTTCAGGATTTTTCTTCCTTTTTGTTTTGTAAAAACTGTACAAATATGAACTTTTTGGATGCATTTTTCCGTATTTTTATTTTAGTAGGATTTATATAGATTAAATCAATGTTAGAAGCATTTGTTTATGTTGCAACTTCGTAGTAAACTTTGTCAAATTACAATTTTGTCTCGCTTAGATAATTTTTTTGTCCTTAAGATTAAAATTTATGAAGTTTATTTTACAATGATGCATGAGTGTGAATTTGATGAAAATGTAGGAGTAGGATAAAAAAAAAATGTAATAACTTTCGGTTTCATAAGATTTTTATTTTCCGTTATGCCACTAGTTATGAAGATTTTTATGAAATTAAAAAACTACCTAAGACTCTAAGACCGGAATTGAGAATAGTGTAACAATATTCTTTTATCAACGTCAATTAAAAATTACGATGTAAAATCCTATCATGTACAATTAACTAAAAAGGTTATTCCCTTTTTATTCCTTTTTTTTTTATCTAGATCTGTCCTATCATCAACTTTAGAAATTGTTTAATTTTGCTCCTTATGATGCCTTACTTATTTCACCCTTCAAGAACAAACTTCTACTTTATCATTTAAACTGTTATAAGCATTTTAAATTTTTGCTTAAACATTAAATCCCCATTATTGCCTTTTTATATATATATATATATATATATATCCAACTTAGTCATCTACCAAGAGGGATTAATTTTTTAAGTATTTAAATTGGGAATTTAGAGAATCAAGTTCGTTTTGGGATGATGAAAAGAGTTTTAGACTATAGAATTGAAATAAAAGCATGTTAAATTATTTAGTTAGTACGCATTTTGGTAATTCTATAGAAAAATAATTCCTAAAATTGCCTTGTGAGTTTTCTATTGTTCTCCTATGTTGATTATTATTATGACTATATGTCATCTCTAAGTTTTGGTTAGTAGAGATTTGAAGTGATTTGGACTTTACAAAGTGATATGGTCCTACAAAACAAAAATAGATAAGGGGTGTTGAAGTGTTATTCGGCGTAACCACTCCAATGCTTAAATTAATGAAATAGGTATGTAGATAGCAAGAACATAAGGTGGCAATATATAGTTTGAGCGTGTAAAGTATTAGGTGCTTTACCGTTGAATGGTAACCTTGTATTTATAGAGTGAAACTGATAGTTAGAGAGTTGTTGGTAGGTGAAAGCTACGTTCGTAAGTAATGGATAGTGGAGTTGCTAAGTCTAATGTAGTCCACAAATGTAAGAAATAGTTGTTAACCTAGTCGCTCTGCCTTATCTACAATCCCCTACCTATTGGTAACCATTGTGGTTGAGCAGGCCATATAATGGGCTTAAGTTGAGGCTAGCCATAAAGATGGGGAAGCCGAGTATGGAGAAGTGCGGTCGAGGCCATAAGCTAAATCAAGTTGATACAGGCTTGAGGAGTTCAGGTCCAAAAGGCTCTATTAACACTTGTGCCTACCTTATCCTTACACCACACTCCTCATCCGCGCCCGCCCAAACCCCCCTCCCCCTCCCCCAACTCCTTCCTCCCTGGAGTCTCATTGCCATTGTAAAGGTAAAGAGAGGGGAAAGATGGGCTTCTCAAATGTATGGTATCACGCCCCGAAGCGGTAGAGTCATAACAATCCCGACGTGTAAACCATTCTAAGATAGAAGTTGGCCTTACAACCGCTATCTTAGACCTGATCTATACAAGGCGTCCACGACTAACTTACTTTAAAGTGAACAGTTTGTAATTTAAATAAATCATTTACCTAAGAAAGTGAGGAAATATATATATACACTATAATTCAGTTATTGCAATTAAAGTTTATAATAATTCTCCGTAATATATTTCCTAGTTATTACATTATTCAAAAATGAAAAGTAATTAAATATGTGTTGATTCTTCAATGTTTTTCCTCACTCCTCAAGATTCAGCAGTTGATAGCTTCAGAGTAGTTATTTGCCGCTTCAGAGTAGTTATTTGCCGCTTCTTAGCCAACAACTGCACGATGTCTATAGGGATGTGAGCAACCACAGCTTAGTAAGTTAGGATGGAGGACTTGAAACTATACTATAAACACAACAAGGTTTTCAATCAACTTATTAGGTGCAATACATGTGCAAGCAAATGCCATCGCACGACGTTGTCCAGCCTGTCGTGAGATTAGAGAAATTACGCCCACTCTAATCCGGGTTGAGGAGTTGCCATTAATGCAACAGCTCATGACCAAACCCAGGCTTGTGCAATGGAGACTTCGCTCCTCTCACGACTACCTTCGAACCATTGACTTCGCCCTCGCCGCGACCTCCTCTCCTATCACTTAGTTCAACTGAGGATAAAGCAGGGACCAATTGTAATCTTGCACTATCCCTTTCAAAAGAGTCGGTATTTGGCTGGAGAGTCCTAAGTTCCCCTAATAGGTTGCCATGTAGATCTAATTAGGATTATAGGTCATATATTTGATTAGGTCCAATTTAGGGTGATCAATCATTTTATACAAACCATACAATACAAGCCAGGATAACAAACAGAATCATAGCATCACTCATAATCAAGCACCACTCATAATCAAGCACATACACACATCCAACTATCTAACAAGCACAACCAAGCATAATCTTAAGCTTTCAAAATACAGCATCGTATTAATCCCAACTTACCTTGACACTCGCTCACTCACTCGAGGTCCGATTTGCTCAAGCCATCCCCGATCATCCCTATAACACAAACATGGTTTCAGTTTTTCATATAACTATTATACGTTCATTTTATCCTATAACGTTTATTGTTATGTTTTGTTTAGGGTTTAATATGCTTAATTATCTAGGTCTTCAGTCTTTTACAATTATTCCAGGTTTAGGGTTAGGTTCGGGTTCGGTTTTCGCATCGATTTCTAAATTAGATTTTAGTTCGATTTCTAAGTAGTGTTTTATACTCTAATCCTAAAAATTTGTTTCAACCCATAATGTGAAGTTAATCACGTTACTTCCCGATCTCCTAAATATCATCATTACCCCTAGTCAATATTTTATTTCACCTGGTATACTTAAATCCCTATTAGTGTACCGAATTTACTCCTGATGTGAGAAATTTTTACATTTTTCATATAATTACATAAATTCAAGTTTCCTATCAGATTTATTGTATATTTTTATTATTATCATAATATCAATTTTATTCTAATATCTTCTATTTATTATATTTCTAATAATTGTGTATTATGTACTATTACTTATTATGTACATAATATACATCTAATATTTTTATCACTCTAATTACTATCTCCCTACATCAATTATCATTTCAAAATGTCTAAATTCATCCTAAATAAGATTTTACACCTAATTATCCTAATTTACAAAATTAACTTAAAATGTACAATTTTTCTATATTACTTATTTACTACATAATTAACCTAATAATTACATCTAACACCCTAAATGCTACAAGATCATACTCCACCAAATTTCAACATCCTAAAACATATGTTATTCACTAAATCAGTAATTAACCATTTAATTACTTAATTAACCCTAAATTACCAATTTTATACCTCATTTTAGGGCCTAAAAATTATCTAAAATTTTAGAAAATTAATTTTTGAAAATGGGCTTCATAGCACTATTCTATATCATCTAAGTAATCTATAAAAAAATTTTAGGCTCAAAACTATACTCCTAAGGTTATTTATTTCTAAACCGAAGTATGCTCGGTTTTGCATGATTTCTTAAAGATCATATATCATAGGACATATTTTCATCAAAATAATATTTTTCCTAAAATATAAATACAAAAATATTCTATAATAACAAGTTTCATAATTTTTTAAGAATATTTACTATTTTTACAAAATTACATAAAATCAGGTTAAAAATCGAACTCACCGATTTGCGTGGTTCCGACCACCATCGGTGGCCATGGGTGTGTCGACCCACCTGAGTGCTGCTACCACCGTGTGTTGGTAGTAGCCATCCACTCCCAGCTGCTCATCAGGTCTGGGTTCTCCTTTGTGACCTTAACTGCACAGTTTTCCTTTTCTTTCTTTTTTCTTTGGTTTTTCTCTTGAATTTTTGCCTTTCCTTAATTTTCTTTGATTTCTAACTGTCCAAATGAGCTTCAAATTTTTCTTGCTATTTATAGAGCTTTAAGGAAATTATTATGCATTAATTTGATTAAACAATTGCCCTATCTTCTTCCTATTTGAATTTTGTGTTGTTTTAATTTAATTGGCTAATTTTTTTCTTATTTTTCCCAGCTGCCACGACCTATATTTGGATCATTCCTTATTTTTCTTGATTTTTCTTTATTTTTACTTAATTAATTATTTAGTATTATTTTAAGTAATTACGCGTATTTCTACATACATGTAAATTCATATATAGTACAAATAAATATTCCTAAATATTATTAAGGTTATTTTATGATTTTTAGTTTACATATAATTTATCTCTAGCGATTTATTAATTATCGGAATGTATTTTCGACAAATAACGAGTTATATTTTCGATAAATAACGAGTTATATACTTAAATTTTGGAATTTTTATATTCTTTTATTTTATTACTTATTTTCTTAAATTCAAACTTACGGGATTATTTTACTAATATTTCCAGTTTTACTTTATAATTTAGGCTCGATCGATACTACAATGGAGATGCTAACGTGGCGTGGCTAGAGTCCGTACTAGCGAAAGGCTGAAGCAAAGATGTTCAAGTTAGGTGACTCAGGGGTCAAGTAAGAGCAATTGATCTAAGCAAGCTACCACCTAGGTTGAGCTGGGTACTTCAACTCTGAGGTAAGATCTAAGGGGTCTAACCTCTTTGGTTGACAAGGAGTGCTGAGCAATTAAACCATTACCTAGTTAAGGGAGAGATGTACAAAGAAACAACAATAGAGCTAAGCCGAATTAATATGTTCATGCTAAGGTGTAGTGTTATTAAAAGGCTGTAATAGATGTGGAAGCCGAAGTGGCTTTGGTGAATCTTCTCGAGGAAGTTAAACTTTTCAAATTCTCACTTTATTGCATGCTTTCATGGTACATTTAATGTAATGTGGCAAGTGTCCTATATCTATAAACTTACGTACAGTCATAAACGTTTTGCCTTTAAAATTCAACCATTTAATCCAAACCCTTAACAAGTGACATTATCCGCACTTCCTTAGTAAGATCTTCATTCGTACAGATCCCTATAATCGATGGCACATTTCCCTAGATTTTGCACTCATAAACACCCTTCAACGCCATCATTTACTCTTTCTGCATCTCTTTCTCGATATATACTTATCTAAAACACTTTCAACAAACTCTTTCACCCTCTTAACTCTTTATTCTTTCAATTTCCAACTTCTTTTCAAGTTTCATTCTTTATCATCAAAATATTGACTAACAGTGGAGCAAATATAAGTGAGATGCCTTCTGATACATCCAAATACAATTTAACGTTTGACTTTGAAGTCACAAGAAGTGACCTACCCTGTAGAGGAGAGGACAAAGTCTCATCGTTGGTACAGTTAGATGAAAGGTCAAGGAAGGTAATAAAGGTACTAGACAAAGCAAGGCTCATCAACACCATCCTTAGGGACGTTTATGCAAATAATCCCTTATCTGAAGCTACGAACCTGTTCACTAGGCTTGGAAGAGATAAGGGTTTAAGTGGTTAGATCAATAACAATAAATCCTCCATTGTCATCGTTAATTGGGTCCTAGAGAATTGCATAATCGAACCAACTCTAAGGCTAAGTAGTGCGACTGCCGATAAGAGAGGAAAAGGTACCTTTATTATCGGGGAGGTGCTTTGCAATGCTCGAAAAGTGCTTGGAGTATAGGATGCACCTCCCCCTAAATGAGTTCGAGCAGGAACTCTTTGATTACCATTTGTGCAATCCAGTACAACTCCTTCCTAATGGGTGGAAGGTGTTAAAGGCGTTCTAAGGGTTATGTAAGTACCTAGTGCTATGGCTCATTCCAGAACTCTTCATCTACTTCCTCTTATGGAAGAATTTGAAAGGATAGACGTATTCCTAGAAGCACCCAAGGAGAAAGTTGTTTAGGGACTTAGCGGATTCCATGAAGAGCTAGCAGGACAAGTTCTTAGTGGTGGAGTTGCCTAAACAAGTAGACTTTTTGATATGGTAGACCACATTGGTTTAAATTGGTGGTCAGAAGGAGCTTAGACCTAGTGATGTCGAGTTCATGAGAGAAATAATGGTCTTCATGGCCTTAACGTACAACCAAGAGATAAACACCGTAGAGACAGTAGAGAGATACTTTAAGTATCCAATTTCCGAACTCTGCCCCAGCATGAGGAAGGCTATCGTGAAGAAATGGACAAAAGATACAGGTTCTTTTTTCACGAACAACTTCTTTTGTTGTGTTAGCATGGACCTATGTAGAACTATACTCCGTTCAATATCTTTTTGAGAAGTTGGGGGACCCTCTTTGCCTGTGCTGGTCATGATGGAGTTGGTAAATGATTGTACCATATTTATCTTTATATTGATAATGTTTTTTTGTTTCTTTCTAGGTAAGAAATTGGCTAAGGAAATACCCCTTCCATCCGCATCTGAGCTAATGAGGCAATACTCTAAATTAACTCATCCACTCTCCAAGACCATTGCCTCCATAGCCAAAGCTATGGGGCTGAGATTAGGGTAGAAGAGATAAGTAAGGTGGTCCTTGTAGCTCTTCCATAGGGTATTTCCTTTAGCAGTATCCCTACTGAGCCACTGGTCATCGACCCTATGACATTGGCTCTCCCAACTACTACTTTTGTTCCTACTTCTTTGCCTATTATAGTGGTGGACGAGAGCACTGGCTCTGGCAAGCCTAATGTAAAGACACTTTGTGAGTTCTTACAAAAATTAATGATCAACTTATGATCAATTGATTTAGGAAATTTAGGGCGATTGCATAAATTATTTGATTAAGCCTAAATTTTATGAGAAAGTTAGAAATATTAGTGAAAAGTAATATCGTGAGTTTATATTTAGAAAAATAAATAATTAAATATTATAATATTGGGTTATATATATATATTATTTGTTATTTATCAAAAACGCGTAAAACGAGTTTCGATAACAAACAAATCAATAGAGATAAATTATACGTACACTAAAAATTATAAAATAACTTAAATAATATTTAGGGATATTTATTTGCACCATATATATATTTATGTGGAAGTAAAAATATACAAAATTACTTAAAATATTTGAAATGTGTCAAAATAATAATAAATAATTAAAGAAAATTCATTCATAATTAAGGAAAAATCAAGAAAAATATAGAAAAGTGTAGAAATGAGGCGAGGCATGCTAGGAATTAAAGATAAAATAACAACCAATAAAATTGAGCCACATAAAAAGTGAAAAAGATAAGGGATAAGGACATTTGTCCATACTAAATTGTAAGAAAAACCCTAAACCTCTTCTATAAATACCAAGCCTTCTTCAAAAATTCATTTTAGTTAGTTTATAGTCCACAAAAATTTAAGGAGAGGTGGGAAGAGAAGAGAAAACAATTTTACCAAAAATTAACTAATTATAGTATAATTAGGGCTAGATAAGGAAACAAGTATGAAATGAAAACTTGACATGGTAGCTATTAGAGGTCTAAGGTTTAACATGGTGGTGGTTTCAGCCGACCTACCTTTACTACCAGTAGAGCTCCAGTGGCTAAAGAACTCAAAAATGCACAATTTTTGCTTGTAAATTGTTATTTTTATTAAAAATATCAAACGATATCCAAAAATTATGAAATTTGGTTTCCTTAAGTATTTTGGCATGTAATATCAGAGTATTAAACCATATTTTTTAAATTATAAGTTTTATATAGGTTTATTAAGAACATGCCTAATTTTAAAGAATTTTGTATAAATTTTTTAAAATAGTAAATAATGTTATTTCGAACTAATTTTTCGTATACATATTCCTTATATGATATATTTAATTTAAATAAAAATAATTTTTGATAAAATATATGTTTATTATTTATTAAAATTATTTTTTTTAATATATCTTATTTTTCATATGAAAGAAATAATAAGTTTTTAATTAAATTACTTAATGAATTTGATTTGTAATGAATCAAATAATATATATTAAACTATCTTAGTACTTCTCATGATCGAAATATAACAACTATAATTTACTGAGTGTAATATATTTTTTGTAGCTTTAGTGGAGTTTTAGGTGTTAGTTGTATATATTATGTATAATATGTAATAAATATATAAGTAAAATGGGCATATTTAAGTTAATTTTGCAGTTTAGGGTTAAATTGGTACAAATTCTAATTTATAATGTATTTAGACATTTTCAGATGTTAGTTGGTGTCGAAAAATGATATTTGAAGTATTGGTAATGTTAGATGTGCATATTAAGTACATATTAGGTAATAATAGGTTATATGTAAATATAGAAAATTAATAAGTACAAAATATTATGCTAAAATTGATATTGATAATAATAATAATAATAATAAATAAATAAATAAATAAATCTAATATGAAATATAAATTTAGATAATTATGTAAAAAATATAAATTTTTCTCATATGGAGAGTTAATTCGGTAGTTAAATTAGTTATATAGTATACCATATGGATCAAAATACTAGTTAAGGCATCAACACAAGATTTAGGATATTTAAGTAAAAAGTGATTAACTTCACATAATGATTTAAAATGAGTTCCTAAGGTTCACATATAAAACCAATAATCAAAAAATTGAATTAGAACCTAATTTAAAAGCCGATTTGGAAAATAAATCATAACCTAGCCTAAATTAAGAATAATTGTAAGAGATTTAAAAAACCTGAATAATTAGGTATAATAAAACCCTAAATTGAAGATAAGATAAATAATTACAAAATCAAACTCATATAAGATAGTTATATGAGTATTAAAACTTATTTATATTATATGGATTATCAACGATGGCATATACAAGTCGTACCTTAAGTAAGTAAGCGAAAAGTTTTGGTAAGTTAAGATTAATACTTTACTATATTTTGGAATACTATTAATAGTATTTAGAGACTTAAGATTATACTTAGTTGTGGTTGTTAAATAGTTAACTATACATATGCTTATATATGCGTGTTTCTAGAATTGATTATATGATTCTGTTTTGCTCTTCTAGCTTTTGTTTCTGTGATTTATATGAAATGATTGAACATCTTAAACTAGATATAACTAAATATTTGACTCGTAAGTCTAAAAGGACTTGCATAACAACTCATTAGATGAAACGTTTAAGGTTTTCCGACCAAATATTGACCTCTTCGAAAGGGATAATGTTGGATAGCATAATAAGTCCTTTCTTTATCCTTAGCTAAACTAAGTGAGAGAAGTGAGGTTGTGACAAAGGTAAAGTCAATGGTTCGAAAGTAGTAGCGAGATAAGCGGTGTTTCCATTATACAAGCTTGGGTTTGGTTATGAGTTGTTGATATGTATGTTGAATCTTCAACTTAGATTAGAACGAGTGTAATTTCTCTAATCTCATAATGGACCGGATAATATCGTACGATGGCATTTGCTTATACATGTATTACATTTAACTAACTTGGTTGATAGCCCTATATGGTTTGAGGTATAGTTTTAAGTTTCTATCTTAACTTACTGAGCGATTAGTGTCGAGCACGATTTTAGTTTTCCTTAATTTGACATATACTAAGCCTAACCAATTTAATATAAGTTATTCAACATAAAATTAAGTAAAAACATTCTTCTTCAAAAAATGTTTAAAAAAATATTTTGAAAAAATAACTTAGAGTTGTCAATCAGTTAAAATAGTAAAAAAATCAAATTAAGGTTTTTAGGTAGGAAAACTCTAATTTAGCCACTAATTTGCAAATATTCTTAAAAAAATAATTTTTATTTTTTTGCAAAATCCAACTAGAAAATTTAAGCTTGAAGACGAACTTATTAAGACTAAGTTACCATATAAAAAAAAATAATGTGCTTTTATTTTTTATAATTTTTCTAAATATACTAAAATCTGTAAAGAGATACAAAATAAAATTTTTTATGTTTTATATTACAAATTGAAATATATATATTATTTTTATGGTTGCCTTGAAAGTGTCTACATACTTACTAATCGATATCAAATTGACGTAGATCTTTTTTTTAAAAAAAAAATAGTAGATTGATTCATTTTAATTTAAAAATCAAGTCAGATTTACGTTATTTAATAATTTATTATTTAAAAAAAACTCTGAAAAGATCTAACTTCATGAATTTATTATAAACCTACCTAACTAACTAAATCTTTCAAAAAGACTTTAATTAAAATTTTTATTTTGAAAAAACTATTATGTGTCAAAAATTTATTTTTCTAAAACCCTAAATGCAAGGTTTATATGGATCCATTAAGATGTGCAACTTAGATACATATCTTCACTAAAGATGTGAATATCGGAAAAGTATACGTAATTTTTATGAAAAAGATGTAATTTTTCTAAAATCCTAAATACAAGATTTACGTAGATCTACTAAGATATGTAACTTTAGATATATATCTTTACTCAAGATATAAATCTCGAAAAAAATAAGCATCTAATCTAAAAATGCAAGTTTTATGAAAATAATGCAATTTGTATAAAAAATGCAATTTTTTTCTAAAAAGACAGAGCATATAACAAAAATTAAACCAACAATCCGCACTAAGAAAAACAAAATTAGTAACATATAACTATTAAAAAAGAGAGAGAAAAATAAGCTAATAAAACTATTAACTAAAAAAAATAGAAAAAGAGAAAATTAACTAATAAAACAAAAAAACTAAACAAATAAAATAAATAAATAAACTAGCTTACTTGATGGTTGGATCCAAAGAAAATAATCATGCAGATTAGATTGGGTTGTGTGCGTGTGATTTGATGTTGGCATACTGTAGTGTATGGACTGTTGTAATTGTGTCTATTACATATGTACTATTGCATGTGTGCTTGTTGTTCATGTAGACTACAAGCGGTAAATTGCTGGATGTACGTGTACCAGATGTAGTTGTGTATGTAGGTTGATGGGCTATACTAGATATGCGATGAGTGTTAGACGGTAGTACGGAGTTAATCAAGGGTAAGGTAAGTGGTGTGTATATGTGAAGATGTGCAATGGAATTGATTGTGGAGTTTGTAAGTAACGTTTGCGTGAGCGATTATGCTCAAGAGATTGTATGTATGTGGGTGACGTGAATAGTAAGTGAGTGTGTAGGTCTATGTGAGTAATGTAAGTATGTGGAAATTATGTACAATGTATAAGTGTGAGTGAGGATAGACGTACGTGCTAGGGACTATCTCTTAAGTTTTGAGGTAGTTGATAATAACCCCAAATAAATGAGATAGACCACCCTTGCATTAATGGGGGTTACACAGCCCCTTAGGTAATCTGTAACTACCCTCTTCCTCTTAAAAGAGAGAGAGAGAGATAGTAAAACCTCATAAGGTTGCATAGCTCAATGACCAATGGTTTTCTACTTGTTTTCTTTTTCTTTTTTTTTTTCTTTTTAAATTTTGGAGGTAGTAGCGATCACCTACCACTTTGAATAGATTGTGACCCACCATTCATCTAAAGTTATTGCTAGCTGTCTTAGAGTATAGGGTTGAGATGCTACCACTAAAGGGCTTACATAACCATAACTTTGTCATGGTAGCCAACTATCTTAAGGTATTGAGATGGTTAGTGGTGGCTTTGCAAAGTTTTAATGCTAATTTTTAGATTTTTCACTTTTTCTCTTTTTTTGTTTTTCTAGTTTTCTTGTGTTTTTAATTAAATACAATTAATAGTATTGTTTTTATTGAGTTAATCAACATAGACAAATCATAAGTTTCTTAATAAAGATTAACAAATAATGATAAAATATAGGTAATTGTTTATTAAAAAGGAATACACAAACCACTTGTTTGCAAAAGGTCGAGAACACATGTAATGCGATTGTATTTTCCCTTTTATATTGTTAAGCTAAAATAGCTATTCATCTACACACTATATAACCTAAAGTTGTTGAAAGCGACAACTGATAGAATATTGGTAAATTACAAAAATACTAAAATAGTAGGTAAGAATTAAGATGATAGTTTCTTTTTAATGGTACTTTATCTTAGGAACATATTGCAACGTAGGTGTATTTTGTGTAGTTACTAATGCACTCATGATACTTGTGTGTAAAATATATATTAGACTTACTTAAAATAATATAGAAGCAATTAGCTAAGGGTAAGTAGGTAATCTTGTCGTATATGGTATATATCCGGACTTTGCTCGATCAGATAAATTTCGGATGGGTATTTAAAATCACAAGGTAGGTTTCGAGTAATAATTTTTCGAAACTCGTACCTGTAGAGTATAACTTATATTATAAAGTATATAAGGTACGGGTTCTAGGATACCTCGTACCTATCCTATAAAAATAATTAAATAAAATTAAAAAATAGAAAAGAATATCATTTCATTTGTATGGGCTTAAAAAAATACAAAGCGCAACTCATGAGAAACTTAGACTAAATTTGATATCCTTGTTAATGGTCCTATATAAGATATCAAGAGGAGGGGTAAATTGATATCTCTAAATTTTTGAAAACTTTTTTGTTAAAAAAATTAAAATTAACCCTCTTAATAACTTATAATGGTGAATAGTGATATTTAACAATTTAATACACAATAATAAATTTGTAAAGTAAAAGAATAAGGAAGAAGAAAATCAGGTAAAGATTTTATAGAGCTTTGGTCTTCTACCTACTGCTCTCTTCTAGTTCTACTGCTGGGGAGCTGGTCTACTTCACTAATGCTATTCCACTTAATTCACAAAATCAAATCACAAACAAATTACAATCATTCGTTACAATGACTTTACAACACTTTGCTCTGCCTATTTAACCTCTCTTCAATTTAGGCTAATATAGATCTATAGATTGCAAATTATCTTTTCTCTATAATAAAGTATAGAGATTACAAGTGAGAACAAAAATACAAGTCTCAAATATTTTTACACTTGAAAAAAATAATACTTGTTGTAGAACTTAAATTTAGTGCAGCTCTCTAAAGAAGTATCTAAAGAACTTTCTAAATTTTTTTAGAAGGTAAAAACTTATCAAGAAATTTTTTTGTGTAATGATATTATCTCTTTAGAGTTGTGTCCCGACATTTTGAATTCTTTCTTTTTATATTGAGTATTTCCAACGGCTAAAAAATCCGAAAATTATCTTCACTTTCATAATTATCCAACCGTTAGAAGGTAAGTCTTGGAAATTTTCTGGATAAGATCTCAGTCATTTAAAAATTTAAAACTAGTTCTCCTTATCTTGTTTAGATTAAATATTCATCAATCCGTACTCACTAGATAAGCTTTGATTTGAATTTAAAAAGATCTACTTTTGTTAGCTATTTTTGGATGAGCCTTATGTTTAAAATTTGAAATCTCACAAATTGAATCAACCTTATCCTTATCCTTATCCAAGATTGTGTATATCTTGATTTATCTAAATATATTTTCGCTTAAAAATAATTATCATGGATCTTAACTCCATTTTTTCTGAGACGGGATTAAGTGTCTTTTCCTAATACACCTAATTTAGTGGAGATAGGGCTTGAATCATCCAAATCTGATTAAAATTAATATTCCACGTAATTTTTCTAGGCCAATCTTTTGAAGAGTATTGGTCTTCTTTTTTTAGAAGTCTCTGAATAAGCTTTTGAAGAGCTGTACCAATTTTTTTTTATAAGAGCTTTTGTAATACTTTTTGAAGACTTTCTAGAATAGACTATTTTCAAATGGTTTGAAGCTTCTAAATGTGACTTAAATATGAGAAATTATATTTTCTGAAAAACCTTTTATAAACCTGTACTTTTAAAGATTCATTAACTTTGAACCCTTTTTGTTATCATTAAAATGTATAAGAGATATCTAACACTTGTATCGGTCTATTTCACCTTAGTCTTTTCTTTATTGCATTTTTTTTTCCACTCTACCTTTCTTATTTAGTAAGTCCAGCTCAACTAAAGTTATAAAAGAAATAATCTACGTAACGCCACCTAAACAAGGTATGTTATTAACTTTTTTTTTATGCAATAATTTCTTTATATTAGATTTGAAAAACATCTCATAATAAATTTATATAATGTTATTCAAATTAAGATTAGTGTTTATACCTTTTTCCTTTATTTAAGATTAAGATTTGTACTAAGTTTGAAAAAGATTTAGTCGATAAGTTAGGATTTAGTAACTGTGATGTATAAAGGATCATTATAGATATTGACTATGAATTAAGAGATTAGAATTTTTAATATATGGATATTCTTATTGCCCAAATAAGTTAGCCCCCAAACGAGTCCAATTTACAATTATTTATTTAGTATTTGAATTCAAGACTGATATTTCACTAAAATTCATATATTTATATAATAATAATTAATTAAGAAAATGATCAAAAAGAAAAATAAATGGAAGAAAGGAAAACAAATAGAAATTAGTTATATTGAAATTTACAAAAAAAAAAAAGATTTACAAGTTCTATTGAGTACTCTATACCCTATACAATTTATGGGATATAGGATATATAATGATTCTAGAGTACCACATGGTAAGTTACGAGTAGTAAAGTTTAAGAATTTATACTTATAGGATATGATACAAGTAAACTTCATGCTCTACCGACCTTATACCTACTTGCTCCTACAATTAGCGCATGCATTACAAGTACGATGGAAAAATACTAAAGAAGGAAGGCCATTTAGAAAAACATAAGTCCCTTTTAATATTTGTATTAGTTAAAATTGTAATTTGATAATTTTCACCTCCTAAGAAGAAATATTGATGTTCATGTTTTTTTATTTTAAATGGTAAAGGTAGTTTAGAGAAAAAATAAGATAGCAAAGAGGCTAGTAGATTAGCCTGGTTTACCTAATTATATTTTTTATTGATGAAAGTAGAATTTTATTGGATTTGATAGTTTAAACGACCAATTTACTAATTTAGGGCTTGATAATGAGATGTTTCATTAGTCAACTATTTTGACAGAAGAGTTAATAATCATTTTTAGATAATATAATTTAAGTATAGTTGATTGAATAATATGAAAAAATGGTGGAAATTATCAAAAGAGGTTAAGAAACCCTCATTTGTTTTAATCTTTTAGATAGATTATATGATGTAGAATTTAAATTAGAAGCAATTACTTAATAGTATATGTGTGTATATATGCATATCTATATCTATATCTATATATATATATATATAATCAACAATTTAATTTAGCAATATTTGAGATACTCCCGATTCTCTTGCTCCCCAGTTCAAGAAATGATGCTTATTGGTCTAAGTTTTGGAAATTGCCTTATATAGCTCATGCAATCAGTATCGATCCTTAAGACTTGACTGATTGAGCTTGTATAGAAATCTCTTGATGTTTTTATGACATACTTATAAATTTATCAATAACTATTTATAAGAATATTTCTTGACTCAAATTGTCTTCTTATACATGGATTTTCCCTATTATATACTTTCGAAAGCCAATAAGCTAATTTACATACACCCTGTATAACTATATGATGTTTCTTAAACTTTAACTATAATTTAAGTCCTTTTAGATTTTAATAAATTAGTAACCTAAAAGATTTTTTTTTTTTTGTTAAAAAAGTAACACTATTGTCAAAATTTATGGAGATTTAAAGCATATTTTGACAAGTTTAAAAAATATTTATATATCAAAATTAAAGTTTAAAAGGGTTGCTTTCAATTTATAGAGATTATTTATTAATTTATCAAAATTTAAAAGTTTATAGAGCATATTTTAAAAGTTTAAGAGATCAATTCTTATTTAAGTTAAAATTTAAAAAAATTATTTATATTTTTCCCAATTTTCGAGTCTTGTTCGTATGATTATTTTTCTTGAGCTCTATTTCTAAGGTATTGCAGCTTTGGCTAATAATAGGTTTTAGTTTTATGGTAGGAACTAAAACCGGTCATTTCGATCCTTGCGAATCTTAGATAATTGTTAAGGTTTCGATTTTGAGGATCCACAACCAACATTTAAAGTCGATTTACCACGAAATCATTCACCTTTAGTTAATAATATTTTGTTTGTCCTTGTTTTTAAAGACAATTTTGCTAACAAATCATATTAATTATCATCATTGGATTTCTACAAAAAGCTTGAATATTTATTTTGATGAATCTATCAAACAAAAAAATTAGAATCGATATAATTTTATTCAATTGATAAGATCTATATAATCATATACATAAATTTATAATTTTTTTACACCTAATCAATTATATCTACTGTTAATTATGTAAAACTTCATAAAATCGTAAATACGTAGATATTAAGTTGATTGACAATTTGTAGCGTATTTTTTCAAACTTTTCTTAACGTATGTATTTTTTATAGTGTATGTTAACAATGCTTTTTTGTCTGGCTAAGCTTTGGGTTCGTAGATGCCCATACCCATAGAACACGAGAAATGTGGGAGTTAGAGGTTTTTCTTGAAAAGATGATGTCAAAACATGTTTGCCTAAGTTACTCCCAGTCGCCCATTTGTCATTTCTCATTAAGGAGCGTCGCAAGTTCTATTACTTCTTATTGTTGACATGCGATGCGGTGGATTCTGAGCGTGCGATCTCCCGAGCCTTAAGTTGGCCTTAAGGCTTTAGCTGAGTCCGTGATACTGACCGCATGGGCCATTGGGCCCATTTCCAGATGTGTGTATTTGATATAAGTTTTAATTTTTTTTTTTAACTTCTAACATTTTTTGGAGTACCTGATAAGATCGTTTATTTAGATTATTGAAATTGAGAAGCATATGACTCTTGTTAAAATAATTTTTTAAAATAAATTTCTAACAAAAGATGTTACATCTCGATATTATACAAGATACACCATCATACAAAAATATCTATTTACATACAAGAATATATGTTTACATTCAACAAAAATACTATCTATAATAAAAAGAATGCTATAATAGAGTTTGGCTTTATGCCCGATTAGACAAAAGTGTACAACCTCTAACATAACTAAACTTAAAATACAATAGTTTGTTTTTTTTCCTTCCATTATATATGTACAAATCTTTCTTAGGACAATGATCAAAATACTATAAGACTTCTTTCCAAAAATGGCTAACTCCATCCTACACGTCCTCAAAAGTCTTTCTCCAATTGATAGTGGTACCCATTCAAATTTCTTCTTAACCTAAACATATACAGGTATCTCCTTAGCTCTCTATGAACTATGTAAGAGTGGATAAAACAAAACACAGCACAAGCATAATATACATTTATAAACATCTTTACCATAAAGCATTCAGTTTCATATTGAGAATTGTAAATACAAAATGTCTATGCAGGGAATATGTGTTATGCTTATACACATGATATGTATTGATATTAATATCCTAATCTAGCCTAGATCTCATTCGACTAGTCGACACTCTAGGGTATCTAAATATAAAGTCTGAAAATCTAGGGCAATAAGGAGCTACTACACCCAACTTAACTAAAACCATATGAAGTAGCCAGAATTGATTAAGTAATGTAAATCTATATACTCGAAATTCATCCTGATAATATTCCAGTTTCCAAAAAACTTAACCTATAGATCCTTTCATGCTATGCCATGAATGCAACAAATAATACAACAACCCAATACTAATCACAAATCTTACGTTCTATACCAGGAACAACTCAATTAGCTTAGTTCCAACTTTATGTTCAAGCTTTATAGTTCAACCTTTCATACATGGTTCACTTAAGTGAACATCTAGAATCATAGTTCAATTTTTAAGATTTTCAAGCTATAAGATGCCTCAGCAAATTATTCATATATTAGGAAACATTTCACTTAATCAATCTACGTTCAATGAAGTTGCATACGCAATCAATCAATAACATAATTGTAGTTTGCAACATAACTGACTTCAAGTTAAGTAAACATAAATCTACTTGTTAAAAAAAAAAGAAAACAAAAATATTCACTTACTAAAGCTTGACAATAATGCAAATCTTATGCTTCACGACGTGATTCTTCCTTACCTATTACATATATGAAAATATATAACAGTCCTAAGTTAATTATAAGTCAAAACTAAGCCCCTATATACTTACATTTGCTTATCCTTTCAAAATTACGTTTATAAACTTCGATTGATTATATATTCTTTGTTTCTTATCTAATTTAAGTAAACTTTATATTATCATGATTGTTATTTCGAGTACTATTAAAATATCTTAGGGTATAAAATAGATCAATATGATTATAAGGTAATATGATTATAAGGTCGAAAATATCCTTTTTCGCTACCGACTTAATCGTATGTTCTTATAACTTTATAATTGATTTAAATAAGCTTTAATTGTAAACTAAAAATCCAAAAAAAAAAAATTCCTAAAATTGGTCAATATTTATCATGAACCAAACAACAGATTCCTACATGAACTTCATAAATATATTAATAGTATTACTTTCAATTTGATAATATAAGCTAACATATAGGTTTATACTAGAAAAATATATAATAAATAGTATACGAACCCGATTGATTCCATGAAAAATATAATGAACTCATAAAAATATATAGTTTTAGTATTGATTATCAATAATACCTAACTAGCCTATTGCCTATTTTTGCAAAAATAACATATTTACCTCAAAATTATGAAAACTAGGAAAATAGGCAAATTTAATCATAACATTAAAAACCAAGTATTCCAAATATCATAATAAACTTCTAGAAGTTAAAATATGTTGGGCTTATCGATTAATTTATTCAAAAACTAATTATTTCAATAAATTGGTAAATTTATCAATTTTATTCAAAATAAATATAATAAATAGTAAATGTGTATATTTTCAAAAATTATTATTACCACAATTAAATATATGTATTAAATATATTATATACAAAGATTTACCTTGAAACAACAACATTTAATATTTCTAAAAATTACTCTAATTTTCACCTAAATAGATCATGTTCTTAAGAACCTTATGTTTCTACTCATGATTTTATCAAAATAGAATTATTACATTAATTTACACCTAAAATCACCTCAAAAAAAGTTTTTTTTTATAATTAGTTATTAAGATTTAATATTTTTAGAAATTTAAGAAACTTACGAGTGAAAAACAAAGCAAGTTGAACCGTCAACCTCTGGCTATTGCACCTTGTCAACTCAACTCCATTCATGGCCAATATTAACTAACCTTTAGACCTTTAAGTGGCATAATGTCAGGTTATCGTATAATGTGTGAATTGTACCTAACTAAATTTAACTTTATTTTTGTCTTGTTTTTCTAATATTTTTAAATTTTTCCTAAGCAATTTTTTTTTATTTCTAAATTTCTAAAATGTTATAAATGAAGTGTAGATGACCTATTTATAGATCTAGGGGCGGTTGCATAGAAAAAAAAGTTAGTGTGATGTGTCAATTTCTCATATTTCCACATTGTAACTAGGTTCTAGATGTTATTTTCTTGTTAATTTGGTGATGACTTATCTTTTTCTTGTAATCCCTAAGTTGCTACATTTAATTTGGATAATATTGATAACTTCTCAAGTGATTTTTGGATAATTTCAATCATTTTTATAATAATTTATCTAACTTTTATGTATTTATATTAATATATATACACATTTAAAAGATACGATATTCTATATTATATATAATTTTATTTTATTTATTATTTTTATAAGTTAAATAATTTATATATAAAATCTCGTTATATCTTGAAACTCGATTTTTTAGTCTTCGATGAATATCGGTTTTACTAATAAACTTATATTTTTATTAAATTAAATTTTTTATATATTTTATTATGAAAAATTAACTTTACTGAGTAACTTTTTCTAATTTTTTTGAATTTTATCGAGAAATTTAAAGTAAAATAGATAATGTTATCCTATGCTCTAAATTTATGAGGTTGGAGTATTAAAAAGTAAAACATAAAGTTATATGCATAGATATTGATATTTTGATTTTCTACCCATAAATTTGTAATACCATAGTAATTAAAAAAAAAAACCGCTATAAAAAGTAAAAACAAGCAGGCAAAATCTAGGTAAATTAATTAACATTTGAATTAAAATTATGCAAAAAAACAGACATGGCTGTAACTGCCTTGGGTATTCCCATATAAACAGTCCAGGGAATGATCAGTTCCTCCTCCGCCCAAGTTCTCCCCTCGATCAACTCATGTAATCACAACAATAATAAAAGATTAGAGCTCTAAAAGCAAAATCCCAACAAAAGTTTCGTTTTTTGTTTATTCTTTTTCCTGTCATATTGATCAGGATTCAAACTTTTAGCTTTTTATTGATAACTTCTCTCATGGGTATTTTTAATAATTGATTTTCAGGTTGAATGGTTTGGAGGGAGATCTGAATTACCCGATGAAGGAAGAGCCTTATGGCCCTTGAAGATAAAAGTATGTTTCTTTTTCTTTTTTATTTTCTTTTTCCCCTTTTTGATGTTGAATTCTGGGTTTTTCTTTTCTGTTTCTTTTGTTCCATTAATTAGTGTCCCTTGACTTTTTTGTTAATCTGTTTGGATTATAAGGTGGGCAACATATGTTATTAGGTCTTATGTGTTTATGGGTTTTGATCGTTTCAGTATTTTGGTGTTATATGATAGTTTGTTAAAATTATTGTACTTCATGGTATTATAAAGACTTAGTTTTTACTTCTCGGTGATTAGTGTTGTTCTTTGTTTGGATTTAATGAATAGAAGTAATCAAAATTATCATGTGTCTGCACTGCATGTTTGAGCGCTTCGATTATTGAAATAGTTCAAATCAGCATTTCTGTAGAGTTTGTACAAGATTTTTTTTTATTTAGAAGATGAAAGCGAATGATGATTGAGGGTTATGCCTTGGGACTATAATTAGAAATGAGGTAAATGTCATTATTGATGATGAAAACTATCACTTTTGTGACTGGTGAGGCAAGGGATTAGTTATCAAGGTTCTCTTCGAACATGAGGAGTGAGATCATGATGTGGGTACTTGGGTAAATGAAATTAATGCTGTAGTTCATTTGGTTCTAAATCTCAGTGCCACTGTTAATTTTGGAAAATGTCGGGGGAGCATCGACTTGGCCACATCATGCGAGCAATGTGATAATGAGCTAGATGGCAAGGACTTGAACTTAAATTACGAAAAGAAGAGGGGACTTGAACTTAACGACACTGCTTTGGTACTGAACAAAAGTTTGATTGAAGTTGCAATGAACTCATTGTGCTTAATTTAGATGGAGGTGCTTTCGCACTAGTTATTTTTCTTGAAACACATTGACAAAGGGTGGTATTAGTCACTAGATAATTGTTCTTTGAGGTTTAGCTCGTAGATAATTTTGGATGGATGTGGGTACCAAGTCGATAATGCTGCTTTTCAGGTGAGCCTGTGTGGATTCATCTTTAACTTTTTATGCGTGTCTAGAAGAATAGTTAATTGTTTGGACTTGGAAGAACTCAAACAATGGCTTGGCCAAATTACTTGTGTGGCCTCATGTACAAGTAAGGAACCAAAACAATGGAAGAATTGACCTCTTTGGGTGCCATCTCAGGCCACAAAATTTTTTTCACTCTGATTATGCCTCACTACGCAGTTTTTGCTAATTTAGTAGGAAAAACGGGAGAAGGAATGAATTCTAGGCTATCCTTGCTAGGGAAGATTTGAATCAAATGGCTTCTTTTGTAGAGTTGAAGAATATAAAACACAATATTTACCAGAATAAGGTGGAATGAGGAATGTAGCTTTAAGGAGATGATTGTTGCTAATACTTCCAAGTTCCAAAGTGATTGTGGCTGAGAAATTACGAGTTGTAAAATATTATGGTGCTAAAAATAGTGGAATGACTCAAAGGAACCTTTTGTAGTTGCCATGAAAAGGAAATTGGACTAGTATGTCCACCAATAGGAACTTCAATCTGCTTTCATTCCGTGTTTGCTAAAAAATGATTGTTATTTATGGATGAAAGTTTGAATGATACACCAACCCTTCATATAATCTCTTAGGAATTTTGTTGAGACCCTTAAACCTGCGTCTATAATATTTTCAAATGATCATATTAAGGACTCTTTGGATTTGGATTTGCCATAGAAATCAAGGTAAAAATATCTGTTCTATTTTTGAAGTAAGCATCTTGATCCTCCATGGAGATTTTCATATAAATTACGAAGCTTGGTAGAAGGCAGTTCATATAGGTAGAATTTCACAGTCGGTGCCCTTATCCTTTCATTGGGTTGCTTTTGTAGCATCTGTTGTCTTTTGAATTCTTTATTGTGTGGCGACTTCTTCTTGGGTGTAGATGACTCTTCTAGTTTCTGATGGATTTGCATTCATGTACCTCATATTTCAGGAGCAATGGAAAAATACTGCAAGGCACCTGGTTTATGCCTCCAGAACAACATATTTCCTTGTAATTTGCAATTCCGTGGGAATCATGCACAAGGATCATTTGGAAGTAAGGATGAATCAATAACTAATGCAGGAGGTGGTGCTATGGCTTCTAATGGAAAATTTAGCCATGTACCCGGTGCTCATCATGACATATGGCCATCTTTCTATCCTGATTTTCTTAAGGTGCAACCAAACAGCATTTATACACTTGAAGCCCATTACTACCCCAACAGATATGAGTATGGTTTTCCATTTGATAAGCCATTTCAAGGTGTGCCCTACTGGATGACATCCCAAAGTTTTCAATCTGATGTCAATCTGCAAGAGTTTCAGTATTTTGTTGTAATAGATTTTGAGGCTACCTGTGACAAAGATAAGAAAATTAAGCAGCCAGAAATTATTGAATTCCCTTCTGTACTAGTGAACAGTACAACAGCCCAACTGGAAGGTTGTTTCCAAATATATGTGCGCCCTACATGCAATCAACTTCTAACCGATTACTGTAAGGAGCTCACAGGGATCCAACAAACACAGGTAATTTTGTTCTCCCCCTAATTTGCGATTTCTGCTTATGATGCCGAAGAGGTTATCTGCTTGTGAAAACTGTTCATATTTCAGCTCTTGGGTTTCCTTTATCCTGTCTTTCTTCTGCATTGGTTCTTCGTTTTCATTATAGGCAGTCTCGTGACTTCAGTGTCATTGCTTTCCTTGTTTTCATTATATGCAGTCTCATGAATTTAGTGTCATTGCTCAATTTTTCCTGCTTGCCACATATATAGAATTGGAATGACCGTCTGAATTTATGAAATTTGATCTGGAGAATGTCCCATGTTCAGTGTCATGAGAATTTAGCTTCCCTTTGGTGCTGAGAAGAGAGACATTTTATGACTTGGATTGTTCTTTATTCTGAGGTATTGATTGACATGTGACCTGCGATATTATTCTGTGGATTCATATGGTCGGGTCAATTTGTCAGAAATGTCAATAAAAACAACCTCTTACATGCATGTAATTTATCATGCCTATCTGCCTGGACAGTGCCAATAAATTTATTGTTGTTTTCTTCCATGAATATTAAGAGCATTTTGTCGTTATAGTTTGTTTTAATGTTTTTTTTTGGCATTTTTGTGGTTTCCTTTGCTATTTTAAATGAAGAGAAAATAGATGTTATGTGATTGGTCAAAGTGACTATGTAGTCATTGAGAGGTTTTGATCTTGAGTAAGGGTCATCTATGAAATCTTATTTATAATCTTGATTTCTCAATTCAACATTGTGGACGATTCTTCCAAGAGAGACCCTCTAATGTCCTATGCTCAAATTTATCCTTCACTGTCCACGAGTCATTTTCAGCTCCTGAATTGAGGTTTTGCTAGTGCTCACTGCATGTTACATTTATGGCATGAACTGTTTGCCTAATGTTTGTGGGGTACATAGTAGCAATGTCAAGGAGGCATCCTCTCATTAATAATAGGCCTGCATAAGTAGAAATTTTATGAGTTTGTGCTCCTCTTGGTCACAAATGGACTACAATGAAGACGATCTTTGTCTTGGAATTATCAATTCAGAGAGTGTGCTAGCTGTTGTTTGTTGGCTTTATTGTGGAAAATTATTCCCTTCCCACTAGATTTCTGGAAATCATACACCTTTCGACACCTGATTTTGGACTTAAACACCTCATTTCAGTTTCCCAGCTGCAAGAGAAGAGAGGATATTAACTAGGTTGACATTTCATGATTTTAGTTGTACTCCATCATGAAGCAATTTGGCTGGAATTATGTATATGGATGTTGTTTAACTTAAACATAAACAATTTATGGATATTCCACATGAATAAGTGATTTCGGGTAGCTGATCACTAAGCTTGATGATGCCATCATCTCAACCATGTAGCTAACTGGCTATTACAAGCTTGTGAATTTTCAAGGAGTTAATTTGTGGAGGTACCATGTCTTGTAATAATTCTTGTGTATTCTGGATGAGCCATGGAATATTGTCAAGCTTGGTCTGTCTCTTCACATTGTTCATCTTTAAAATTGTTAATGTCGATATGCATTTTTTGAACTGACTGCTTATTGTATCATTTAGAACAACAGTCAATCCACTTAATAGATGAACCTTGGAAGTATCATATGGTTGTTTCTTGCTTCCTATATTTTCTGTATTCAGAATGCCAGAATGGTGATATAGCCATGAATTGATCATAAACTATACTGCAACTTTTTCTAGGATGTGAAATTGACATTAAGATTGTGGATAAAAAAAAATATATATATATTGTTTCAGGTAGACAAAGGTGTCCTTTTAAGTGAAGCCTTGTTGATGCATGATAAATGGCTTGAAAAGAAAGGCATCAAGTACACCACCTTTGCTGTTGTAACATGGGGTGACTGGGACTGTAAAACGATGCTGGAGTCAGAGTGCCGATTCAAAAGGATTAGGAAGCCCCCATATTTCAATAGGTATTCACAGAACAATTGGATGGGAGTTGGATCGAAGGGATAATTGCACAAAACATACTTGAGTTTTTGTCTATCTTCACTTTGCATGCTTGTATCATTGTTATTATTTTTAAAATTTTTTTTAGTTATGTAAAATGAGTTCCCATGCATTTTCATTTTACATGCCTGGTGTTATCTCTTTATTGAATCACATAATCTAGGTGTTCAAACCTTTTCACTTTGCATATCTGTGTTATAGTTTTTTTATTTTTTATTTCCAGTTATATGGCATAGGTATACAAAGTGGAAAGGTATGAAAACTCAGGGTATGTAACTTAAAAAAAGAAATTACATAGATATGCAAAGCGAAAAACATGAAAACTCAGATTATGTAAATAAAAAAGAACATAACATAGGTATGTGAAGTGAAAATACGGAAAAACTCAGGTAGAGATATCTCTTTTTATGATTCCGTCTAGTATGCTGTTTCAGCATGATGCATCCCCGTTGCAAATAAGATTTGCTGGTGTACAAGTTGTTGGTGCATGTCATTAATGGTGTGGGATAACCTTGCTGGCTCAATTTTAATTATTTATGTTTACTGTTTGAAGTTCTAGCAAGGACCAAGTTCTGTTGTTCCTAGAAGAGTATTCCGTCGATCACATGCTGTTATATGTATAGAATATTTTATATATGCCTTCCTTTCTGTTCTTTATTTCTCATATACGGGTAACACATGCTTGAGGGGGTATGGATGGTGATGCCGTTTGAACTGGAACTTTCATCCTTGTGTCGTTTTGAGTGAGTGATGAAATCAGTAAAAGACCAGTGCTTGTGCCCTGGCTAATCGATTCTTGTTGTTTGAACTTCTCCAGGTGGATTAACCTTAAGGTTCCATTCGAGGAGGTATTCGGTGGGAGATGCAACCTGAAGGAAGCTGTCGAGCGAGCTGGCTTAGTATGGGAGGGTCGACCTCACTGTGGATTAGATGATGCAAAGAATACTGCCCGTCTGCTTGCTCTTCTTCTTCACCGTGGATACAAGTTCAACATAACGGGCACCATTCAGCACGGTGCAAAGCCGAAGCAAGCTCCTGTGCCTTCCCTTCATAATCAACCAACTAAGGCAGTCTCGGTTGCTGATGGAAACAATAGGTACTGCTACTGTGGGGTGAAGAGCAACAAGTGCATGGTCCGTAAACCCGGACCAACACATGGGAGTTTCTTTTATGGATGTGGTAACTGGACCGCCACAAGAGGGGCTACTTGTGATTATTCCGAATGGGCTACTCCATGAGGTGCAAGGCCAGAGGATTATCGGTTGGGCAAGAATGTCGAATGCAGCTGAAGTTTCTTGGGGGTGCGATAGCGAGGGAGGAAGAAGCGGTGGAAGGGTGGTCTTCTATGAAAGCAATTTGAACTTTAAAAACTCTTGAAGAAGCTTCGAATTTACTGTATAGTTGGGCTTCTTTAGGCAGATAGGGTGAAATGCTTAAATAGAAGAAAGGGTTCTGCTTAATGTGCTGAGACACATGAAAACTATATAAATAATCGTTGAAGTGAATTCTGTTTCGTTCTCGTGCCTTTCGGTTTTGCTAATTATATATTTTAAATAATATGGGAGAGAAAATCGAACCTATTTCTTTATTATTAGTGGCTTGGCTTCCTCCCTACCACCAAAGTCGGGGAATTGCTCGAAGGATGCAATGAAAAATTTTGCTTTCGCTAGAAAGATTATTATTTAGTTGAATATTGTAGATAATTAATGAAAATGGAAATATTTTCTCATCTTTTCAATCTCCTGTTTTTCTACCACTTCTACCAAGTAAAACATAGAAACCCTTCACTTGGAAGAAGATGCCGAATCACACAACGATAGCTGATTAGCTAATTAGAAATTGTTCGCCTTTGCTTTTTTTATTTTTAGTTTTAATTTTTTCTTTCCCCTCGTAAATGTAATATATGCGACTTTGTATTTTTGGAATTAGTTTTGCAAGAGGACTATTTTAAAAACGAGTTTGTTTCTTTTCTCGATTAATTGGCGTGGATTAGAAAGTCATACATGAAAACCTGGTCCGTTCCTAGTAATGCTCCGTTTCGTCCGTCTCTTTCTTATTGTATTGATTAATATTTAAATCTTTCGTTATCGGACGAATAAAATATTGAAAAAAATAAAAATATAATTTTATATGTATCTTTTTTTAAAATTAATTAGTCAACAAATCTTAATAAAGTTAAATTTATATATTTTTATTTTATTTATATTTATAAAATATCAATTAAAATAATTATCTTCAATACATAAAAAATATTTTTATGAATATTTTTCTTATAAGTACGCAAAATTTCATTTCCCATTTCCAATACTTTAATCATCATCTTTATTATAATTATAAAATAGACATAAATATATTATAAAAAAGACAACTTTAATAATATCAAATTTTGAATAGATAAAGATCGTATACAAAATAAAGATAAATAAAATATAAGTAAACATGATCTAAATGGATTAATAATATTAATTTAATTTTAAATTGTATATAAAATAGATCGATAAATAATATATAAATATCAATAAAAATTTTATACATAAAAATATAGTTAATATCTTTTTAAATAGTAAGTTTTTTTATGTATCAAATTTTTATTTTTCATGTAATTCATGGATTGGCCAAACATATTAGTTCCCTTTTTTTTTTTTATTTACTTTTTTTTTTTTTAGTGTGAGTAGCGTGCTGAAAGAGTTTGATAAAAGGCAATTCCATCCACCCTATTGAATCTACGTAAAATATCTAGTAATCAATGCATGCTAATACTTCTCTCTCCAAGAGCTCCACTGTAATGGGACATGGTTCACTCCTCAGTTTCTGTCTCCTCCCATTTCTTCTTCTTCTTCTTCTAGTCTCAGCTGCTGCTGCTATTGATATTCGTGCTTCAACCATATGGGATTCAAGCCAGGTACTCGAAATAATGTCAAACGATAAAACTGAAGCTGTAATGAAAATCCGACAAGTTTTAAGTACAGCTTATGGTCTAGTATCGGCCACAATTTTATCGAACCGGTTACCTTAAGCCACACGAACTGTTCCACATGCTTCATACATTAGATAAGTCTGATTCTTGTTCTGTAGATGTAACTGTACTTATTATCTGCAACAGAAAATATCGCTAGAAAGTTGAGGAAATGATTTCACTTTTTGAAAGGGGATAACATTTTCCCTATTTTCTATTATAATTTTTCGTGACCATACAGTAATCCTTCCCTCTTGGCACTAGTATGTGTAAACTCTTAGGATTAGTATGGTATGGTAAGGTTTTAAAATTGCAAAATTTTAATTACAACCAATATTCAAAGGAATATTGTAAGTGAAACAAGCGCACAAGTGAAGATGAGCATATGTGTGAAATATATACACGAGCATATATGTATGTATTTTATATGGAGGTTAAATGTAAATTCATCTTATGAGTTACTACTTTATGATTTTTTGCATGCCAAATGGGGTGTAAAGTTTTGTGATGCTGGAGATGGAGACTCATTAAAGATATTGATCAAGGGTGGAACTGTAGTAAATGCTCATCTCCAGGAAGTTGCTGATGTTTATGTGGAGAATGGGATCATTGCTGTTGTGAGTCCCAATATTGAGGTATATGGGTGTTATTAGATTTTCTCCCTTCTTTCCTTCTTTTAATGTTGTCCGCATCTGTTCCATATCCATTTGTATTTGTCTGAAATCAGATAGTTAGAAAATTGTTTATGTATTTGATCCTTTCGATATCATAGTTATGATCAGGATGTTGATCCTTGGAATTGAGAAGTGAAAGTCAACTTTTAAAAGTTTCAAAAAAATAGATTTTATTCATTGGAAAAAAGAACATCGATTTTTTTTTTTTTTTTTTTTATGGAAAAAATAAAAACTAAAAGGAAGTAATAGGTAAATAAGTCTAAATAATTGTTTATTATTCAATTGGTTTAAAGATGCATGTATACGTTCATCCTTTTCTGATGCTACCATGAGCAGGTAGGCCATGGTGTTTGCGTGCTTGATGCTAGAGGGAAGTTTGTCATGCCAGGTAACACATCCTAGTTTCAACATGTTCCCCGCATGATAATTGTTCAATAAATTCTAGGAATTTTATGATATATGTGCAACCTTTGATTAAGTGTTTGATCATTTTACTCAACCACCAATAAACATCTTGAAACCAGTTATCGCAGAGTTTAGGATACACTATTTTAGCTTCTAGAATCTCTTTCTTACTTCAATATTCGCTCTTGCTAACTGGAATAGGCTAAGGCCATGAACTTATAATTTATAATAGGTTGATCCAGTTGATTCTGTGATTATTATAAGTTCATTGGATATGGGACCAAACCAGATTACAATCGTATAATTCTCATTATGAGAGTGGATGATTTGAGTGTGTCTAATTAGATACTACTTTTGAGTAGCTGATAAATACAGTAATTTCTACTGATTCGTTGGAACAACTGTTAATTATTAAATATAATAGTCTACACCAAAATGTACTACCATCACAACCATTTTATCGAGAAGCTTAAGCTTGTACATTTTGGTGGGACTATTATATTTATTACTTAACATCAAGTGGATGACTTAATTAGGTGAGTGTTTAATTGTGACATAAGAGTTTTAAACCAAGGTTCTCCGGTATATTAAGGTTAGCACTACAACCATTTCAATCTACTGCTTCTTGGAGTTAAAGAATGAAATTTTTTCAACAGTGTGTAGCATCTATGTTAAATCTTCAAAAGTGCACATTTACAGGTGGAATCGATCCACATACACACCTTGATATAGAGTTTGGTGGATTGAAGTCAGTAGATGACTTCTTCAGTGGTCAGGCTGCTGCTTTAGCTGGTGGAACAACTATGCACATCGACTTTGCTAAACCGCTCAATGGGAGCTTGATTGCTGGCTTCGACGCGTATAAGAAGAAAGCTGAGGTTTCTTGTATGGACTATGGTTTCCACATGACTATAACTAAGTGGGATGAAAATATTTCCAATGAAATGGAAATTTTGGTTCATCAGAAAGGCAAGCTTTTTACTATTTTTAAGATACTATGCAGTTTCTATTATCATTCATTTGGATGGTATTGATTTTTGCAATTCTGAACGATCCTGGAATGTATATTTCACTTATTGTAGTAGTTATGATCATACCTTTTAGAAATTTTCAAACAGCTTTTGGTTTCTTTCTTTTTTTTTTTTGATGGGTTCATTCCTTCATTAGGAAATGATAAACAAAGAAACAAAGATGAGGGGCATAAATCTGACCTTGTTAAAGCATACATTTCAATATAAACAGTAAATGAAATTTGGCTATATAGGTTTCTTAGATACTCTAATTGCATGACTTGGAGTTTTAGGCATACTTAAATTATAAAGAGCTACTAGATTTTCAATTTCACCTAGTGTTAATGAAGTATCAGCATGTTGTGATTGTCTTGAGGTCAACTGACAAGAAGACAACTTGTAGGTGTCAATTCTTTCAAGTTTTTCATGGCCTATAAAGGGTACCAAATGGTCAATGATGAGGTTCTATTGAAAGGACTGCAGAAATGCAAGTCTCTTGGTGCATTGGCAATGGTTCATGCAGAAAATGGTGAGGCTGTGATTGAAGGACAGAAAAGAATGATTGAATTAGGTATTATTGGACCTGAAGGGCATGCACTCTCAAGACCTGCAGTGGTAACATTTCCAGAACTAATCTATTTTGTGAAATGTGTTTGCCTAAGGAACACTTTCTCAAGTCCTCTGACAATAATCTTCGAAAATTTTCCCTTGGGATTCTGAATAACTTTTAAGAACACAAACACCTTTTTATGGTTTTGCCCTTCTTATGTGCAGTTCATGCTCCAATGGGCAAAGTCCTAGGTCCAACATTGTTTTTGCCCTTTTGGCAGATAGAAAGAGATATGTGCTAATGGAAAACTGGATTGATGCATTAGACACCGAAACTTTGTAGTCTAACTTATGATCTCTTCCTTTAGTATACAGTTCACCTTTCCAAGGAACTGTATTTCTTTGAACTCCAGAAAACTCTTGACAAATAGTGCCATAGTTTCAGGATGTAGACTGACCTCTAGTGTCCATTCTGTTGTTGGTTTGAACTTAAGATTGGTCGGCTGTCACATGGAATTTATCAACTTCATCTCTGTTATGTCTATTATGTATGCTCTCCATGAGATAAAGCCAGGCCAAGGAAAATTTCAGCAAAACTGTACTATTCCAATTTCCATCAAAGGGACTTCTCAAGCCGCTTCCTCCAGCAGATAGTTAATGCTCCACTTTTTTGTTAACCTCATTTTTACCATGTAGCCGCATTCCAGTTTTTTCATTGGGTATGATGTCATTTCTTAATTTTAGTACGTTATTTTATAGAAGGTAAGTTGACGTAACCTTAGCTATTTAGAAGCTTGACTTCTTCAATCATTGGAAATGAAATTAGAAGGGGTTGCATCAAAAAGTGCCTGTTTCTCACCTTGCTCTATATTTCTAACACATATGCAGCTGGAAGCAGAGGCAACTTCTCGAGCCATTCGATTGGCAGGCTTTCTGAATGCACCTCTTTATGTGGTTCATGTGATGAGCATTGATGCGATGGAAGAAGTAGCTGTAGCTAGAAAATCAGGTGCTCATGGAATAATGCATCTCCCAAAATGCTAGTGTCCTTTTTTTGTGGGAAAAGGGGGGGTGGGTGGGGTTGGGGAGGGAAGATTAGATTCGTCTTCCACATCTTTTAGAGAATGATAAAATTATGTGGGAAAGTATGATCTTGTGGGATCGAAATGTAGGCTACTTTTACAGCATTATGGTTGTAGATCTTTCAAATTTAGATAATTCGTTTTCATGATGGCATCTTTATCTCCTGTTAAAAAACTTATGTATTTGGGCTGCTATTACATGTGTTGGGTTCAGTATGTCATGGATAGTTTGGTCCATATCCTGTGTGGGCACTGAGAGGACCTTTCTGGCTTCTGTATTGATGTAGGTACAGAAGCCGTATGGAAGCCTACTATGTTTATATAATTGATTAAAAATAATAGGGTTTTGAACATCTTATTTAGGCTTAATGCATTTATGCATCTCGGTCTAAGCCTAAATTCTTTTGGACCAAGATCTTCCGCTGAATTGATTTTCCATCCAACTATTACATACTCAAGATACACTTTATGTTAATTGCAGGGCAGAGAGTAATTGGAGAGACCATTATTTCAGGATTGCTCCTGAACGACTCTGTTTATTGGCATCCTGATTTTGCAACTGCTGCAAAGCAAGTGCTGAATCTTCCTTTCTTTACCCTTTGTGTGTACTCTTTCAAAGTCCTTACCTTTCTCTTGCTGTTAGATATGTCATGAGTCCTCCAATTCGGGCAGCAGGACATGACAGAGCTCTTCAGGCTGCCCTTTCAACAGGAGTTCTGCAGGTTCCCTCATCCATAGTTTTGATGATAGTAGTCTTCATGAATGATAAAAAAAAAAAATAATATTCTAATATTGACGATGAATCTGCACGTTTTTCAGCTCGTAGGAACTGATCACTGTGCCATCAGTTCTAGTCAAAAAGCTCTAGGAATCCATGATTTTAGGAAAATTCCATTGGGTGTTAATGGTAAGAATCACTAGTCTTTCACTTCACATATATTGAATAGTTCAGTTCCTCAACCTCATTCTTGGAATTTCAGGTATTGAGGAAAGGATGCATCTTCTTTGGGACTCAATGGTGGTAAGTACATTGCTGGAAGTTTTCAGGGATAATATTAGAACCACTAGCTGAACCTTAGGCATTTCTTCAATTGTAGGCTTAAAACTTGAAGTTGCTCAATGTAAAACTCAATGGAAATCTCGCCTGTCAAATTTACCACCTCTGTCCTCTTCCATAACAATCTTGATTCTAGACCGATGAGTGTTTGCCATGATAATTTTCTAAAGATGATGGAGGTTCATAAAATCAAAATTAAAAGTTCATTGAGAATGACCCTCAGCAACTCCCAAGTTTTAGGTGCGAAATTTGACAAGCAAGAATTTTGATTAAGTATGATATTTAGTAAATTCAAATTTTAGATATTAAATTGAATAAATGTCCAAAAGTTTAACGAGTGGTTTTGGACATTATTCCAAGTACTCAAAGAAAGCAGTTGTGGATTTTTCTTTTCTTTTTTTTTTTTTTTATCAAAAATTCATGGCTCAATCTCAAATTCCGAACTTCTTTTTTTTTCTTCTTATTTTTTTATAAAGGAAACCGGACAAATTTCTATCACTGATTATGTTAGGATAACAAGCACCGAATGGTAATGCCTTTTCCATTTCTTTTCAAGTCCTCTATGATAATACGAATATAGCTATGCTTATTAAAATGCTACTAGTGCCAAGATTTTCAATATATATCCAAGGAAAGGAGCAATTCTCCCTGGATCTGATGCAGACATAATAATCCTTCACCCAAATTCAAGCTTCAAAATAAGTGCAAAGTCACACCATTCTAAATCAGATACAAATATCTATGAAGGAAGGAGAGGCAAGGTAAAATTCTTTTATCTTATAATGCCAGTTGTTAGTTTTATGAATGGTAAATTGTAAAAAACATTTTGCATCTTTTCATTCGATGATTGAACATACAGTCTAGAACCATCTATTGCATATAAATAGATATATTAAAAACTTGTAAAATGTGACTTCACATTTCCATAACTTTCCAAAACATGTACTTGCCTTTAGCTCATTATTAAAAAACTAAAGTTATTGCTAAATTGACTACAAATAGTAATAGTCTTGAGGGTCCAGCGACATTTTGATTTTTGGGGTATATGAATATATTAAAAGTTATGAGGAGATGAAAACGGGTCTTGTGAAGTTTAAAAGTCCTATTTGCACTTGAACTGTGGGGGTATATTTGCAATTTGCATTGATTTTATTTATATATATGTCATATGACCCGAGTTTTGCTCCATCATTAAAATGTTAGTTTACTACTAAAAATGAGCACCTAAATTGCACAAGATTATCCTAAATCACCCAAATACCTTGTTACTTCTTTCTCATCACAAGGGATAGTCACGATGGTATGCCTTGACTTTTTTTTTTTTATATTATTATAATTTCAATAATGATAGGAACGAAGCATTTAGGTGTTTAAGAACATTGTGCAATCTCAAATGCTTTATTTTAATGGTGGACTAAGAATTTTACGGTGGAGCTTAACTTGGCTTATATTACAGCAAAAATAAAATAAAACATGAAAAATTCTACCGTAACGTCATGTTATAGTAATATTATGGTAAATTATATTCAATTTCAGTAAATCATGTTATGAATAGTAAAATAGCAGCGATTAACAAATTTTTTTACTATTATTGGACATAATTTATTTAAAGTATAAACAAAGTTGTGGATGGCTTTTATTTTATCATTTATAGTATGATTTACTGAAATTGAATTTGATTTACCGTAACACATGAATTACCATAAAAAACCCCGTTACGTTACATTAGTATGCGGAATGAAAATATGTATGAAAAATATGAGATATTGGGTTGGTTAATAGCTTTTTTTACTATTGTTGGACATAATTTATTTAAGGTATAAATAAAGGTATCGATAATTTCTATTTTACTGTTTATTTAATGATTTTATAAAAAATCCTGGATATTGGGTTGCTATTATAATTTACCCTTTTATAACTACATGAACCTGGATGTGGATTCTCATCTAAGAGGTGTTCATCTTTTTAGGGAAGATATCAAAAGTTGTCAACAGAGTCTCTCTTTATTTTCAGTTCTTAACCTTGAAATTCCAGACATGTAAGAATCAACACAGCCTTTTGGTCTTCCAGGGAAAAATCGAGGTGACTATTGCTAGAGGAAGGATTGTTTGGATAAACGATGAACCCCGGGTCGAACCGGGTTCGGGACAGTATGTAAATATGCCTCCTTTCAGTTACCTGTACGAAGGAATCGACAAGGAAGATGCTATGCACTTATCATCCCTTCGAGCTCCCGTAAAACGAGTTAAGCCTACAATGCAAGAAGAGAATGGTGCTTGAGGATAGGTGCTTTGATATAAATCTTTTATGTAAACTTTGAACAGCTTGAAGAAAGCATCAATTTGATGATCTAAGGGACGGATAGCCGTTTAAATATTTTGACATTTGGATACTTTAACCCGCACTTTATAGTAAAAGTCTTTGGATTGAACCACTCGGTTTTACAACATATAGGTTGCATGCTTCCGGCTCTTTAAACTTAGACATTTGCTATATATTTACAGTGTGTATCACATGCTTCATATGATTAGGTAAGTGTTAGCAGTGCATGAATAAGCGTGCCCTTTAGCATTCTCAACAAATGGTAAATGAGAAGAGGTAAATCCATATAAAACGAACGGACATATAAATTTATAATTGTACTAATAATTTATACTTAAAGCCATTTACACTATGAAAAAACTCAAAATATTAAACTTGTATAGTTGTATGAGTTAATTTGCAATTTTAATAACTATATTGTATCTCATATGAGATGATTTCCTTTTCCATCTTTATTATTACAATAGTAATTTATTTATGTAACTATATTTTTCATTAAATTAATCTTAGTTAGGAAATAAGATCTAGAGTCGAACCAATTAGAGTTTTGAAATTATTCTTCGAGGGAATTATGATTTTGGGGTTTATAAAATTAAGAGTTTAGGATTGAGACAACTGGGCTTGAGAAGTTAAATTGAGTTTGATCATTAGATCGTTGAATATTTTATTGAATGAGTCAAGTCACGATAATCGAGTAATTAGTATCCTCTTGATTATGTATGCTTTGTATTTGCAATGCAATTTTGATTATATCATATTCATGCATGAGAATTGATTATTTTACTTAGATATGATGTTATGTTCATTGGCATTGCTTGGATAGTGTGCAATTTGACTCATAAGAGGCTACATACATAGGTCTTGGATTAATTGTAGTCCTAGGTTTGAAAATTGGAGTGAGGCAACTACATGCTTTGCCAATTTTTGATGGTTTGATGGAAGTTGAAAAATTAGAATGAGATGGCTAATGCTTTTAGCGCCATGAATTATTTGTTCTTAAAGATTGTAATAAATGAGCTATTGACCATCCATAGATGATCTCTGTTGATAGACCATTTTGGACATGGGCTCCTAAGCTTAGATTAAGTTGCTTGAGGCATAGGTTAAGCTCTAAAGGTCCATTCTAACCTTCGGTACTAAGTCAAGTTCTTAATAGCTTAGATGACTTCCACATAAGTAAGTCTAAGTCTTGATGAAGCCTTACCAACCTCCTATAAGTCTCTAACACAGGGTTTGACCTAACCAGAAGAAAATCTCCAATCCTCCGAGGATCTATGACACTTTACAAAAGAATTTATCACTAGATCAAAATGAAGGTCGGATAGAACGAAAAAATTGTATAATGAGTACTTTCATACTCCTATTTATATGTTGTTATGTATGAGTAGTCTGGGAATGGAAAAAAATAAGACTAAAACACCCTTGAATCCCTTAATTTTCCACCATTATATTGAAGCCACCACTAAACTTTGTATCTTTGGATGGTTGCACCAAAGGTGGTGACTCATTGTTTAGTTGGTTGTAGCATTGCAGGTGATTGTTAGTGATTACAATTGTTGGTAGGTTATGGTAGTTATCGTATTATAATGGTTAGTGGGTTATAGTGCTTGTGAAGGTGGCCATGGTTATAGTTGTGGTTGTTATTGGTTCTAACAACGTAATGTCCTAAAACCTAGGACACCACAAATTGTCACGTATCTCTAGTCTCTAATAACACATAAGGCGTATAATCAATTACAATCTCTAAAATATTCCTATAACAATTTCTAAATATTTTCATAAATTTAGGTTCCTCAAATAAAGTCATAATCTTTTTTGAATAAAATAGTTCTTTCTTAAATAATAACTATTATGTAAACAAGACTAAAGTTCTAACTTATCAAAATTTCTTAAGCCATTCTTCAAGTAATAATTGTAAACGTCTCTCTTCTCTTCCTAAAGGCAATAACAAATATTTTCATAACTTCAATAGTTCTTTTTGTACTTCGACACTTCTTGCATTTGAAAAATATAAGGAGTGAGCCAAAGCTCAGTACATAACACACAATCACATGTGCGTAAGTAAACCGTACATAGTCACATGCATTAAATGCAAGTAAGTAAATCATACACAACATTTTATCTTTTTATTATCCAATCACACACCATACAATGAAGGTCCTCATAAACTTTGTCATAATACAGTCCTGCTCATCATCCTGGCAATTAGGCATGCCTCTTTAGAAGTGGTGGATTTTTTAGGTAGCTTTGTTGGTGGCTTTGCAGGAGCTTGTTTAGTGGAGTTTTTCTTAGGATCCTCATTTCCCTTTAAGCTACCAGCCTTTAGTTCGGCAAATAAGTCCTTGGAGTTGTAGTCCTTAAGCAACATGTCTACAAGATCACAAAAGGCTTATACCTTGGTCGATAATAATACCTTCATTATAGCCTTTGACATCCCCATCATGGTTACCGGTAGCACCTTCAACCACTCTAGCCTCACTTTGGGGAAGAGATGAGCATCACATGACTACTTGGAGATTATGGTGTTTGCTGGTTATAGGCTTCCATGATCGTGTCATAAGCTTTCTTATCATTAGGGAGCAATTTTTTAATGTCGAATTGCCTAATTAGGTGGCTCCAAATAATGGGAAAATCAAGTTTGGTTACTGACTTGACCACCAACCATTTTTGCTTCTAATCATGAATGGAAGACTCTAATCTTATCAAGAATTTCTTATAAGGTTAGGTATACACATAAAGCTAGCCATCCTTTCTCTTCAATGTAGAGAAGTATCAAAACAAAGTAATTGTAGCCCTAACTTCTAAATCTTTACAAATACACTCAAAGGATACTAGTAATCTGTAAGAGTTTGGAGTAAGCATGGATGGACAGATATGGTGGTATGTAAAGTAAGATTTCTGGAAAAGAGAAAAGGGGAGCCTTAAATTGACCTCAAAATACTTCTCGAAGAGAGCTAAGTCCTAGTCCTTAAGTGCAATGATCTGCTTGTGTGGTTGAAGCCTTTCAATCGTCCAATCTTTAGGGGTAGAATGGAAGTTGAGCCTCAAAACGTTGAACTCTTGTTTAGTCAATATGCTGGCTACACTATTGGGACTCATGTTGTACTTAATACTAATATATGAGGGGATGGCTTGATAGTTGCCCTTAGTATCCAGTGGATAGTCATAAAAAAGAAGCTACTTGATCTTCCATAACCTAAGGACATAGATTCTAACCAACCTTGTTAACTTAGATAGGTCTTAGGGGCAACTACTCCGTTGGGGGGTGCTTCATAAGGAGGAAAGTCGCTTACCCAGTGCATGGTAGAGAGCTCCTAACTTTGTTGCTAAGTATGCGTTAAGTTGTCAATTCAATGGTCAACATCTTTACCTTAATGAAATGGTAAGGAAGAAAAGAGCAACATGCAGAATCAGAGGAAATAAAAGTTAGAAGCCAAATAAGTCAAAGAAATGAGAAAATAAGGAATAAGGAAGAAAAATAAAAGAAAAGTGCGGAAGTAAAAGAGTGAAAATGATGGAAGAAGTTATGAGTTTTGGAATTCGTACAAGTAGCGGTTAACTAATGATGCAGACCATCTGGACGAGTATCTCTGACTTAGATTTAATGGTTCGTATGGAGTTGTATTTCCAAGAGGTGCACATAGGTTCTGACATGGCCTTGTGAATTCTAATAATGGGACGTAAAATGTTACGTTGACAAGTGTGAAACTTCTAAAACAAGCTAAACAAAAAGTAGGTCAGTATTCAAGGAATACCTTATTATCATTAAGAATGAGATCGGAACAAGGAGCTTAGACTTAATAGCTAGTACATCTTCTAAAATGATATTCCATAATGAAGTAAGAACTTAGGCCAAAGAACCTAGTTAAAGAAACACCAATACTCCCCTTGATGCATCCATTAAGAGAAGTTGGGGAGCAAATATTGATGGTGATTTTTCATAATTAGTACCGATCTAAACTAAGGGGGACTTAACCTGTTTATTTATTCTCACCCTCTTTTTATAGTATTTCTGGCCTCCTCTCTTAAGCTGCTCTCGGTGAATCAAATACCTCGGAAAAGCTAGTTAGCTAAATGTACCCAAGTAATATAGAATAACCGATTAAGTTAGGTTGGATTAGCCTTGGTTAGTTCAAAGCAACTACTTGTAGTTCGGTCTTGACCTAGTCAATACTAAGGAATTCAAATTTGGCCACAAGGCATGGATATTTAGGTCTCTTCTATAAATAACTGCCTAATAGTCGCCATTATGCTAGTTGTTAGCTACGTCGGGAAGTGGTTTAAGTTCAAATTTGATGTACGTATACATTTTGGAGGGAACGATTACCAAACAAGAGTAGACCCTTGGTTATAAATGGAGCTTGGGTGACTACAAAAAGGTTCTTTTGGACACTTTACATAATTTAACAAGCCTTTCTCTAATACCTAACCCTTTAATCTGATTTTGGCAATGTATTATTCTACAATCCTACATTTAGTGTGCTATTTTGAGCCCCTTTATAATCTTATGTTGGGCATACCACTTTAGGCCCCATTTATAACATCTTAGATCTATCCCGGATCATTTCTAAGCAAGATTTCACTAGGAATAATGCGTTGTTAGGATCATTAGGATTGCCCAATAGGGATTTGCTACTTTAGGCCCCTAGGCGAAGATGAGTCAAGGAACATGCAATTATAATTTAGGTTAGATATTTAATTAGTCAATTTGAGTACATTTATAAATATAAAGTCTAGCCTAGCAATCATCATAAGCAACACATAAGTGTTATATACCTAGAGAGTTTAGAAAGATGAATATGTAAAGAAACGATAAATAGAAATCACTTTAGTAATACTCTATCAATTCCTTTAAACTCTCTAAGGATTTTTTATGAGAATCTTAGGTCAAATATACAGAAAGATGGAAGGAAGCAATGATAGGGATTATGATTAGGAATCACACCTATGATCCTATGTAATAGGCGAACATAAGTCCATGCCTTAAATCATGGCCATGGACTTAGTTGTTGTTCACCATAAAATGACTATAGTCCAGATTATGGTTGTGAACTTTGGCCATGATCATCTTGTCTTTAATTTTTACTTCAAATTTTTTCACATCTTAATCTCCAGAGAGGTCATGGTCAAGACCATTGCAAACCCTATGGGTTTTTAGTAACTAGAAGCGAAGTTGGATAAGAAAGTCTCTGGATGGTCCTTAGAACCACTTACATATAATAATGAAAACTACAAATAAAGGAATCAAACCTTAAATGTTAAAACAAAACCTTAGAGGAAACAAGACCTTAAAACTTTAGCTATATGAGTAAAACCCTAGAAACCTTAATACTTAAGAAATCTTAGCACGATAACAAAACCTTAAAAAGATTGTTAAGACCCAATTGAATGACCAAATACCCTAACATGATAAATAGACCTTGATCATAAGGTTAAATAAATCACTAAAAGTAATCAAATTTACCAATTGCTTAAAACCTTAAGTTCCAAGCATGTTCACAAATCAAATTAACTATAAATGAACACCAAACCCTAGGGGCACATGTTAAGCTTAGGAACTAATAATATTAAAATAATAAAATATAACTAAACTATAGAATTCTCTTAATTATGCTTAATATGCATAACTAAGCTAAGTTGTGGTTAATTACCATAATTATATCTTAAACCCTAACTAACCTTCATTACATCTTAATTAGCAACAAGATAAATTCAATTAAGAAGAAAAGACAAGGTGGTTAGTTAACATAAATCAAGGACAATGTCCTTTAGGGGACAAACCATTATCTAAAATAGCAAAAAGCAAACATAATACCAGAGTACCATTTGGGACTGTATATTCCTTACCCCATTAAATCCTAAATTGTCCCCTACTCTCTCTTTCACTATGTGCCAGCCATTGTACACCCCTCTAACCTTCATTTTATTTGTGTTTTCCTCATACATAACTCCTCACAAATCACTCTAAAAAACTCTCTCAAAACATTCTCAAAAACTTACTCCAAAAACATACTCCCAATTTTACACTCTCGACCACCTTAGCAACCCACTGTCAGCCATCGCTACACCACCACCTCTCCACTAAATTACTAGCCACTAAGTCATACACCACCTACATACACCCCACTAAACCTCCGATATACATATACACATACACAAACTTACGACACACACCTAAAAAAGAGGCCATCCATACCTAACTTCATAAGTGACTAAGTTGAATTTCTCCTTTTCCCTTAAGATTCATGGTAGTTCCTTACATTTTAAACCCTTATATTACTATATACATATATAACTTAGTGTTTCAAGAGAGCAAAATAAAATTTAGGTTAGAATAATGCATGAACTAAACTAAATAGTTTAAGTAATAACATCAACATGTAGTGTAAGTTGATGGTTAGTAAGCTTTACTAATCAATCATCAAAAAGAGCCCCATAACCCTTGTTTCAAGTGCATGCTGCTACCTCCCCTAGAGTTTTCTCAATGTATTTTCTTTATATTTGATAAATACATAACTTATGTTTATAGAAAACATAAGTAAGATAAGGGAAAAAGTGCTACAATATACAGTATGTGAGATATGTAATGGAAACCCCCCGAAACACCCCCTTGGAAACCACATATATCATAGGTTGAGATTTGTAAATTTTAACTTATTATCTTAATGACATGATTATTTAATGCTAAATATGATTTAGGACTTGATTGACTAAGTTCAGTAAAGTAATAAGGAGTTAAGGCCATAATCAAGCTTAGTTAGTGATTAAAGACTTAAAAATAATATTAAGGGCCATCCTAATGATTGTGACCAGATTTGTAACTTGGTGAAAAATGGACTAAACTTAAGGTCAATGTTGAGCTTAAGCCCAAAAAGGCAACTTGGATTGGGCTTAAGGCCCTAAATTACAAGATGGGCCTAAAAAGACCTAAATTTAAGACTAAATAATTGAGTGACCAGATTTGCACCTTATCTTAAAAGGCTTAAAACAAGATATTCAAGAGGCCTACTAAACTTTAAGCCTCATCTAAAACATCTACTATAGGGACCTTGATAAGTTGAAGCCTTAAACTTAAGAAAAGAGCTCGTTTAGGCTCATAAGAGCAACATTAAGACCTAAGATGAAAATTTAGAGTGTTGAGCAAAAAAAAGTTCACTTAAAATACTTAAAAGAAAGCTTAAAATGTTAGGTATAAGGCCAAAAATAAAAAACTAAGCCCAAACCCTAAAGTGACCAAACTTACGCTTTGGGCTCACGAACTTATAAGGCCCAAACTTAAACCTTGCTGACTTAAAAGCCCATAAATGACATCACTAAATGAAAGAACACTAAAAAACGATGAAAAATGACTGTAAAATCATTAAAAACGAAGAAACTATACCTGAAATATGAAAACAGTTAAAATGGGAATCTAAGACAAGAAAGCATAAATAGTTAGTACAAATAGAATGCTTATATACTTTAAATGTATTATTTAAGTGATGAGGACCTTAAGTTTAACGCAACAAGCATTACTAAGACTGTTACATTCTATGGCAAAGTGAGAATACTGACCCCTATCTTATCTTACTTGTGATTGTAGTGTAGAGCATCATTCAATTATATATATGCAAGAAATGACTATGCTTGAGGTTAGGAATTATATGCATGTGTTTAATTCGAATGTACTTGCTTGTTAAGAGACAATAATATATTTGAATCATGAATTGGATGCTACATTAGCAAATAGGACCTTGGATTACTTGTCATACATATACTTGGTTGGTCACCTATGAACCAGAATAATGACTATTCAACCTTGATAAAAATCGACCATGCATTATACATTTATGCATTATCTATACAGGGCATTAAAACTACGTAATGGAGCATGAGATTATGCATTTTGGATCCAGTATTACTATTATATGCATTGTTGATTTGTAAGACGTACTCGTTGTAGATACCTAATTTTTGCTCCTCTATAGTCCTCATTTTTTATTTTACAAAAAGGGTCGTAATTTAGAAAATAATAAAAAAATCGAAAATGATAAAAAATGTAAAATATATATATAAAATTGTTGGAAAAAAAAGAAAAAAATTTAAAAAGAAAAAAATTCAAAAAAATTAATTTGATTGAATATTGACTAAATAGTTGTCGAAAAAAAAAGAAAATTTGATACGATGACGTTAAATCTAATAAAAATCAAGATTTATAAGATTCAAATCTATTTTGGATCTTTATCGATTTAGATATGATTTGATTTGATTTGATTCAAAAGATTTGTTTTCGAGTTTTCTAAATAAGGGTTGAATGGTGTGAGCTAAAAAGAACAATTATACATTTTGTTAAAAATATGCTCGAATCCACTCCTCAGACAAATTCTATTGTTGTACGTGTGATAAGACCGGGGATCCAATCTGTTCCCTTTTATCAGCTTTGCGTGCTTTGCTTTGCAGGTATATAATAGTGGTTTTTAATTGTTGTCTATAACTTGTTTTATTTATTTATTTTTATCTCACGTAGTATATGCATAGTTATTTGAAAAACTTGTACTAATTTTTTTTATTTTTATCATGTCTTTAATTGCTAATAATTAGTTATAGTATTAGTATCTAGTGAATATGTGTTAAGTTAAGTTAAGTTTTAGTTTTTTTATTTTTTATTTTTTTTTAGATTTCATATTTTCAAAATGATATTTTTATAAAATCTCATATTTTACAAAATCTTGTTTTTTGCATATTGTATTAATTTAGAAATATTGCATCAGGCATGTTAAGGTTTTCTAGATAAAAAAATCATTTTGATGTTTATAAAATAAAAAAAAAATTCTTTAATTGACTTTTTTTTTATGGTGAGACATCTTTTCTGTAGTTTAGGCTTGTTTTCCATTGTTTAGATATCTTTTTCATAATTTAAATGTTTTTTTTTTTATAGTTTAGATGTCTCTTCCATAGTTTAGGCTTCTTTTCTATGGTTTAGACATATTTTCTATGGTTAGATATCTTTTCCATAATTTAGGCTTCTTTTCTATAGTTTATATATCTTTTCCATTGTTAGGTTTCTTTTCTATGATTTAAACGCGTTTTCTATAATTTAGATTTTTTTTCTATGGTTTAAATATCTTTTTCATAATTTAGATATCTTTTCTATGGTTTAGATATCTTTTCTATGGTTAAGCATATTTTCTATGATTTACATATCTTTTCTATTATTAGGAATTTTTTTTTCTTTTTTTTTTATGTTTTAAGCATCTTTTCTATATAAAAAATTTATCATGTAAAACATTGCATATTTCATAAAATCTTTAGGGTTCTTTTTTGAAAATAAAAAAAAAAATTATTATCACTTAGTTGTTTTTAAATAAAAATCTTAGCCAGGGATTTTTCAAAAATTAGGTTTTTAGGTTTTTTTTTTTTATAATTAGGGATAAAAATTAGGCTTATAGGGATTTTTCTTAATAAAAATAAAATGATTAGTAAAAACGTAAATTCAACCAATCATTTTTTATAAAAAGAACCAACACATTAAAGTTTTCGGAAAGAACTACGATTGTCTGATCCCGACTAACGGGTATGTAGATACATTCGGAGCAACGATAAAATATATAGAAACTATGGTCCTTTTTTTTCTCTCTTTTTATTTTATTTATTTATTTATTAAATATTATAATTATACAAATAATCCTAATTTCGGTAAATAGATAGTGATACCCGTTAGGGTTTAATAGGTTAGCTCCCGAACTCAAAATACTCTGGTTTTTTATTCACATCGAAATAAAAAACTGGTAGCCAAATAGTAATTAATCCACCCAATTGGTTACTGTTTCTTTTATTTTTCCGACTTCGGTCGGGTGACTACTCCAAAAATTATTTTCAATAAAAAACCGGAATTTCTCAATTTCCTTAGTTGAGGATTAATATTAAATGAGTTAAGGTTTAGTATTAATCAAGAAATGGGAAAATTAATTCTTAATAAAAGAAATCCAAAAATCAAGCTCGATAGTTTGGCAACTTCACTAGGGATCGCTAGAGGGTTAGCTACTAAAAGTTACCAAAAATAAGATTATTTTTCAAAAAATAAAAAATAAAAAATAAAGATGAAATAAAAAAAAAACTTAAGTATGTTATTTTGTATATTTGTTTATTTTATTTCTCTTTGTTAACATTTTTTTTTTTGTTGTAGTTTATTTAAGGGGATAGTTTCATAGGGGGTTTACTTTTATTCTATTTTTTTACATCATAAATACATGGTAAATACGGTTAGAAGCAGGTTGTCTTAGGACCTTAGAAGGAGGGCCATTATGTAAGCTTCGAATGTTGGGGTAACTACCTTTTAGGGCCGATTAGGCTACCCCACTCAAGTTTAAATGAGACCATAGAATCGTTACTTTGAAAAAACGTAATAGTTGCAAAATTTGAGGACTTTTAGAACCCACCTTTTACGTCACATGAAAACATTTAAAAAAAAAATCACAAGAACCTATGCGCGGGAAACCGAAATGGACAAGGACAGTTGCGAAGTTATAGTTGTAATATTTTTCTATAAATAATTTGTAATAATTCTATGTAAAGTTTAGAATAGGTAATGATTGTAATTTTGATTTTTTTTTTTTACATAACTATGGTTAAATCAACTTAAGAGGCTTCCAAACAGACCCACGTCTACTTACCTTATTGGCCTTAAAAGATACTCTAGATCTAGTTCTAATTTTTTAGCCCAAATAAGTAAGAATTTATTAGGAACAAGATTGGGCTCATCTTGCCCCTATAGAAGAGCACTATAAATATTACCTTAGTGCGAGCCTTAGTACATCTATAGGGGCCCGAATCTATCGCTTTTTGTTTGGGCCCACATTAGCTGAGCCCAACCCTCATGGAGTAAATGGAAAACAAAAAAATAAAAATAAAAACAAAAAAGAAACAAAATAAAAAGAATCAAACTTGTAAAATAATAGGCAGTTATCATTGTGGCTAGTATTCTACCAACCAGAAATATTCATTCTTTTAGAAAATTTAGCATTTTTCAAATAGCCTTCTTCATTTGGAATAAATAAGATTTAGATGTTTTCTTTGTTTAGTCTTTTATTCTTCAAAATTCCTCATTTGTAAATAGACCCTCAGTATTGTTGTTCTAGGTCTGTATATAGAATTCTAGTAAAGCAACCCTCCACTTACAATTCCATCACTAGGTCTTTGTAACACAAAAGCCCTAACTTTTCCTCTCTTTCTTTCATTAAAAAAAAAAAGAAAGAGAAAAGAAAGAAAAAAGAAGGAAAGGAAAGAAAAGAAAAAGAAAAAGAAAGAAATTTGCTAACAGTTACGAATCCTTATAGGGTTCGGGATAAACACAATTACTTGGCCTATTAAGGCAGCTAACGTAAATAAACCCACTTGGCCCGAGAAAATAACCAACAAAACCCGAACCCTAGCCCATTAAGATGATTCAACTAACTTAAAGCCCCTAAGTTGTCAAGTCCAAACACGAGACTGTAAAATACTATCTTAAGCTCGATCCCCGATACAAACAAAAAGGGCAATTCATTAGTCCTTTCCACTTCAAAAGTTATCAGTTCCAACCCATTTAAACTTTAAAGAACCTAACCTAAAATCACATATGGAAGCTTAAGGGCGTGAAGACCTATAAGTTTGGGGCATGGGGCATTTAGTCTTTGAAATTTCACAACTAGGAAATGTTCCAAGGAATTGGGGAGTAAGGTCAATACCCTAAGGTCAATCAATCTTTATGTAAGGAATTGGTAATTCACTTTTAAAATTTTTTAAATGAAAAGAGGCGAGCTATATCCTATGCACTAACCCCTAAACATTGTGATAGTTAAGAAACATCGTGGTAAGAATATTTTGGACTCATTCCTTAAAGGAGGTCCATTTTGAATTTTATACGCAAATCGGAATGAAGTTAGGCATTCATTTTCAAATCCCAAACACAATTATCCTTTGATAACCCCGTTGGACTGATCTAGAGTCCTTTCAAATGTAAACCCTGTCAAGAACCATCCTACAGTGGGGCAATTCAGAGGTTAGGGTCATTGATTAGGAGAGATGGATAAAATTGATTTGTGTTTACCCTAGTAATAACAATTCAAGGATAATTTTTATTTTCGATAAATTATTCCCTTTGAGGAAGAGCTAACATTTTTCCAAATACCTCAAAGGGCACACATACCTTACCTAAGCCAATGTACTCTAAACCTATGGATTTAGTGCCTTCATTCATCTAAAGACAAAAACTTGACAAAAGAGATAGTTATTTTTTGGGAGAGAAAAGAAAGAAATGAAAAGAAAAAAGAAAAAGGAAAAAGGAAAATGAAGAAATACTCAAATATCGGGCTTAAGCAAATCCCCAATCAAAGAAGGCTTAAGTTGCTCAAAAAACATAAGGCCTTGAATCGCATTCCTAACTGAAAACACAAAACCTCATATTCATTCAGAATCATGTTCTCAACTACAGACCAAAAACTCCATATTTGGTTCAAAATCACATTCCAAATCACGAACATAAACCCTTTCTATCCACTCGATTCTCAAACATAAGACCTTTCCACCCACAATACCTCTCTACTCAAAGCTCTTTTAATTTTGAAGAATAATTTATCTAAAATAAAAATTATTTTTGAACCTGGGGCAAGCGCACATCTAATTCATTCCTAAGGGTTCTTAACTTGTACCGCTTGGGTTAGATGAAAGCACTTTTTTTTCAAAATAAGCCTTCTCAATTAACTTCTTTTGAAACCATTTGACTAAAAGCCAAATTTACAATACTGAACCCAAAAAGACCTAATAGATTGATCAGAGCGTATCACTTACGAATTGGACTGTAATTTTTAGAATAATAGTAAAAAGCAACGTCTAAACCAAGAGTGCATAAGGAAGTACTCTTCGACTAGACTAATAATGAGTTACCTTTTCCTTACAAAATGAATGTTTAAGGCCTATCTAAGAAGCTCATTGTTTAGGTTACAAACTAGGGTATATACAATATACCCTACAAGATTATAGCATTTGCCTTTTAAATAGGAATTTATATTTATTAGCAAGCTTTCAAGGAAAAAGAAAATGAAAACGAGAGAGAGAAAGTGGAGGCTTGTTACAAGTTTTTCCATTTCATCCATAGTGGCCAAATTTTCAATTCATGTTATAAATAACTTTCACCAAATTCCTCTTTTGTAAATTTCTGAAATCAAGAGTTTTTTTTTAGTCGGCTATGTTCCTCGGTTTTACTTTCAACTGTCATACAAAGTTTAAGCAAGTCCAAAAGGTGCTTACTCTCTATCCATTTTATCAAGGATATAACCAGCTCATAGAGCACTGTTCCTATCCATATCTTCTTTAGTGCTTCGGCCAATTCATGGAGCGCTATCTAGATTCATATTCTCATTGAGGGATCTAGCCAGCTCATAGAGTGCAGTCCCAATCTAAAGTTTCTTAAGCTTCCGGTCGACTCCCAAAACACAATCCCAATTTATAATCTCCTAGGGAGCTAACTAAATTGTAGAGTGTAGTCCCAATCCAAAGTTTCTTAGACTCTTAGTCGTCTGACTAACAGAACGTTACCTAACTCAAAATTTCTTCAAGGGATATAGTGAGCTAAGGGGGCACTATCCCAATTCTAAGTTTCCTCGTGTTTTAGGTCTTAGCTAGCTCAAAGGGTGCTTTGACTGCCTTGGTTAGTTAGCTCATTAGGGTACGATCAAGTTTTCCTCATCTTTAGGTCTTAGCCAGCTTAAAGGGCGCTTTGACTGCCTTAGTTAGTCAGCTCACTAGGGTACAACCAAGTTCCCATTTTTAAGTCTTAGTTAGCTCAAAAGGCGCTTTGACTACCTTAGTTAGTTAGCTCACTAGGGCACGACTAAGTTTTCTTCATTTTTTAGGTATTAGCCAGCTCAAAGGGTGCTTTGATCACCTTGGTTAGTCAGCTCATCAGGGCATAACCAAGTTTTCATTCTTTTGGTCTTAACTAGCTTAAATGGCACTTTGACCGCCTCGGTTAGTCAGCTTATTAGGGCACGACTAAGTTTCCTTGTTTTTAGGTCTTATTCAGCTCAAAGGGCGCTTTGACCACCTTAGTTAATCAGCTCATCAGGGCACGACCAAGTCTTCCTTGTTTTTGGGTCTTAGCTACCTCGAAGGGCACTTTGACCACCTTGGTTAGTCAGCTCATTAGGGCACAACTAAGTCTTCCTTCTTTTTAGGTCTTAGTCAGCTCAAAGGGTATTTTAACCACTTTGGTTAGTCAGCTCATTAGGGCATGACCGAGTTTTCTTTATTTTTTAGGTTTTAGCCAGCTCAAAGGGCGCTTTGACCACTTTGGTTAGTCAGCTCATCAGAGCACAACTAAGTTTTCATTCTTTAGGTCTTAGCCAGCTCAAATGGTGCTTTGACCGCCTTGGTTAGTCAGCTTATCAGGGCACAACTAAGTTTTCCTTATCTTTAGGTTTTAGCCAGCTCAAAGGGAACTTTAACCGCCTTGGTTAGTCAGCTCATTAAAGTACGACGAAGTTTTCCTCATTTTTAGGTCTTTGCTAGCTCAAAGGGCGCTTTGATTGCCTTAGTTAGTCAGCTCATTAAGGCACAACTAAGTTTTCTTATCTTTAAGTTTTAGCCAGCTCTAGGGGCGCTTACCTAATTCCTCTTCTTTTGGTCTTAGCCAGCTCAAAGGGCGCTTTGACTGCCTAGGTTAGTCAGTTCATTTAAACACGACCAAGTTTTCTTCATTTTTTAAGTCTTAGCCAGCTTAAAGGATGCTTTGACCGCCTTGGTCAGTCAGTTAATTAGGGCACGACTAAGTTCCCATTTTTAGGTCTTAGCCAGCTTAAAGGGAGCTTTGACCACCTTGGTTAGTCAGCTCATTAGGACACGACCAAGTTTTCTTCATTCTTTAGGTCTTAACTAGCTCAAAGGGTGCTTTGACCGCCTTAGTTAGTTAGCTCATTAGGGCACAACCAAGTTTCTTTATCTTTAGGTCTTAGTCAGCTCAAAGGGCGTTTTGACCACCTTGGTTAGTCAGCTCATTAGGGTACGATCAAGTTTTCTCATTTTTAGGTCTTAGCCAGCTCAAAGAGCGCTTTGACCGCCTTGGTTAGTCAGCTCATTAAGGTACGACCAAGTTTCTTCATTCTTTAGGTCTTAACTAGCTCAAAGGGTGCTTTGACCGTCTTGGTTAGTCAGCTCACTAGGGCATGATCAAGTTTCTTCATTTTTTAGGTCTTAACCAACTCAAAGGGTGCTTTGATCGCCTTAGTTAGTCAGCTCATTAGGACACGACCAAATTTCTTCATTCTTTAGATCTTAGCCAGCTCAAGAAGCACCTTGACCGCCTTGGTTAGTCAGCTCATTAGAGCACGACCAAGTTTCCTCATTTTTAGGTCTTAACCAGCTCAAAAGGCGCTTTGTTGATTGCCTTAGTAAATCAGCTCGGTAGGGAACGCGACCAAGTTCTCATTATTCTTTTTAGGGATTTTTGCCATCTTACAAGGGCGCTACCCTCACTATTCTTCATTTTAAACTAATCGTTGTCAAATGTCTTAATGTTCCTAAGGATAGAGTCGTCCCAAGGCAAAAACGGTGTCTCTTTTATCTTTGTAATAAAGTTTTGCTCAAACTTCATTACAAAGAGAGGCAGCTGTAGACACCTAATTTTTGCTTCTCTCTAGTATTAATTTTTTTTATTTTACAAAAAGGGTCATAATTTAGAAAATAATAAAAAAATTGAAAATGATAAAAAAATGCAAAAAATATATATATAAAATTGTTGGAAAAAAAAGAAAAAAAGAAAAAAATTCGAAAAAATTAATTTGATGGAATCTTGACTAAATAGTTGTAAAAAAAAAAAAACAAATTTGATACGATGACGTTAAATCTAATAAAAATCAAGATTTATAAAATTCGAATCTATTTTGGATCTTTATCAATTTAGATATGATTTGATTTGATTCAAAAGATTTGTTTTCGAGTTTTCTAAATAAGGGTTGGATGGTGTAAGCCGGAAAGAACAATTATACATTTTGTTAAAAACACGCTTGAATCCACTCCTCAGACAAATTCTATAGTTGTGCGCGCGATAGGATTGAGGATCCAATCTATTTCCTTTTATCAACTTTCGTGCTTTACCTTGCAGGTACATAATAGTGGTTTTTAATTATTGTCTATAACTTGTCTTATTTATTTATTTTTATCTCACTTACTTTATGAGTAGTTTTTTTAAAACTTGTACTAATTTTTTTTTTTTTATCATGTCTTTAATTGCTAGTAATTAGTTATAACATTAGTGTCTAGTAGAAATATTAAGTTAAGTTAAGTTAAGTTTTAGTTTATTTATTTTTTATTATTTTTTGTAGATTTCATATTTTCAAAATGATATTTTTATAAAATCTCATATTTTACAAAATCTTGTTCTTTGCATATTGTATTAATTTAGAAAGATTGCATTAGGCATGTTAGGGTTTTCTAGATAAAAAATCATTTTGATGTTCATAAAATAAAAAAAAAATTCTTTGATTGACTTCTTTTCTTACGGCGAGACATATTTTTTATAGTTTAGGCTTGTTTTCTATTGTTTAGATGTTTTTTTCATAGTTTAGACGTCTCTTCCATAGTTTAGGTTTCTTTTCTATGGTTGGAATATCTTTTTTATGGTTTAGATATCTTTTCTATGGTTAGATATCTTTTCCATAATTTAGGCTTCTTTTCCATAATTTAGGATTCTTTTCTATAGTTTATATATCTTTTCCATTGTTAAGTTTTTTTTTCTATGATTTAGACACGTTTTCTATAATTTAGATTTTTTTTCTATAGTTTAAACATTTTTTTCATAGTTTAGACATCTTTTCTATGGTTTAGATATCTTTTCTATAGTTAAGTCTATTTTCTATGATTAGGAATTTTTTTTTCTTTTTTTTTATTTTATGTTTTAAGCATCTTTTCTATATAAAAGATTTATCATGTAGAACATTATATATTTCATAAAAATTACATATTTCATAAAATTTTTAAAGTTTTTCTTAAAAATAAAAAAAATTATTATCACTTAGTTGTTTATAAATAAAAATCTTAGCTAGGGACTTTTCAAAAATTAGGTTTTTTCTTTTTTTTTTATAATTAAGAATAAAAATTAGGCTTATAGGGATTTTTTTTAATAAAAATAAAATGGTTAGTAAAAACGCAAATTCAACCAATAATTTTTTATAAGAAAAACCAATACATTAAAGTTTTCGGAAAGAACTATAATTGTCTGATCCCGACTAGCAGGTACGTAGACATCTTCGGGGCAACGATAAAATATATAGAAACTTAGGTCCTTTTTTTTCTCTCTCTTTTGGTTTATTTATTTATTTATTAAATATTATAATTAGAAGAATAATCCTAATTTCGGTAAATAAATAGTGGTACCCGTTAGGGTTTAATAGGTAGCCTCCGTACTCGAAATATTCTGGTTTTTTATTCAAATTGAAATAAAAAACCGGTAGTCAAATTGTAATTAATCCACTCAATTGGTTGCGGTTTCTTTTATTTTCCCTACTTCGGTCGGGTGGAGACTCCAAAAATTATTTTTAATAAAAAACTGGAATTTCTCAATTTCCTTAGTCGAAAATTAATATTAAATGGGTTAGGTTTTAGTATTAATCAGGAAATGGAGAAATTAATTTTTAATAAAAGAAACCGAAAAATCATGTTCGACACTCGTGTAACGTATTCTTACCTTGACTTTTTTGATCTACTTAGCTCTGAGGAGTACCGCCCTCTACTTGAGACCGAGTCGTGTTCGTTGCTTTGGGTTTACTGAGAAAAAGATGGATATGATTGGGTAATAGATGTAGAGATATGGGTCCTAACATGCCGAGCAATTGTAGGTGCAATACCATGCTTTACATAGTCGCCGATAGACTATATACGATGCTACATTTCATATGCTTGTCTACATTGTATATGTGTATTAATTCACTTACTTGTAAATTGTTTGTTAGTAGGATAAGAAAGTTACTCATTAAGTTGTTGTAGTTACCCACCCACCATCGCACCATTACCATCACCCACCTAACTCCGATGACTCACCACCAACAACTACTCAACAACTCCCATACCCATCAAAGTATTATGGTAAGCTCTTAATTAAACAAAAACAAAATCAAGCCAACATCATCAAGATTCATTGTGAGATTAGGGCTTAGACAAAAAATTGATATTGAATTAGGGATGAAAACGATAGTGAACTCTCATGTATAAGGAAAAACAAAATCACTATTATTGAGATCTATTGTACAAACAAGTGTATGCCATTCGTTTGTTTTTATTTATTTATTTATTTATTTTCATTTCTTTGAAACTAAAGAGCACAAAGAAATTTTTGAAGTAAGTCCTTAGATTGAAAATTGAGGAAAAAACAAAAAATTGAAGATGAGGGTTCGATGATGAAAAGATCATATTAAAGACAATAGTTAGATTTCTTCTTTTTATTGGTTAAAGACATAGTTTTTGAAAAGAAAATAAACACCAAAAAAGAAGAGGAAGAGGGTAAAATTAACTTTTTAATTTCTATTATGTGTCCATGCTTAATGGAACTTTTGTATAACTAAACACTGTAATTGACATTACCCCCTTATTTCATTACATAAGAATCTTAATTCAATTCCTTCCTTATTCATTTCAATGAAGTGAATGGGCTGTCATAAAGTTATGGGTAGCCTAAAACCCCGAACATAATAAAGCAAATAACTTAAATTTTAGGAAACTTCCATACGCCAAAACACCAAAACATTTGGATATTGACCCTTTGCTCATTTTTTTCACCTACCAAATGCTCTTAAATTTGATTCTTGCATAAGCCTAGTAAATTTGGACAACTCAATACATACAAATACACATAATCTTCTTTGTCAATTAACTCCTCCATTTTAGTTTGCCAACCCGCTCGTCTTTGAGCTATTAAATGCACCACAATTAACATGAGCTTTCCATCACCCTATACCCACATGATGTTGTCCATTTTCTCTAATACGTACATAGTAATTTACCTTCACTTTGGCTATTCCTCTTCAACTGGCCAACATTTATGTTAAGTCATTGAAGTACTTCTTGAACCTCTAGGTTCCATCTTCTTTCAAACTCTCTACCAGTCACTGAATACTACATGGACCTCTTAAGTATTAGCTTCCTCCTAACTTATTTATCTGTGAAATTACTACATGTAACACCTAAGTAAAGTAAGATAAATCTTAATGCACATCCAAACATTTTCCTCATAACCAATTGCACTAATACTATAATCCACCATTCCAAGATCAATATTCACCATAAAACCATCAGGAGTCACTAGTCTCCTACTATAGAATAAGTTATAAATCCTAGACTCCATTTATAACTGCTAAACCTCCATAGGACATAAGATCCAATTTTACTGTAATAACAACCACAGATTAGTCAAACGAAGACATAAATCTATGTAGAAAATTCCCAACTTATATCTCATATCTAGTCCAATGAATATCCACCAGTATGCATTTTAACCCCAAACTTTACCTTACAATAGTAATTTCGAATGTTTTTCATGGACTGTCTACATGAAACAATCTACATAAGCCCATAGGTCTAAAACCAATTTCCCTGTAACATAAGTGGAACATGATTGTTGAACTTATTTATCTGTTACGAATAAGTAACAACCTTCTAGTCTCTAACTTAGTTATGGACACATCAACAATTGCTTTCCTCTTATCATAACATCTAACATTGATGTTACTTAGCATGACACGTCTGCTTGTGGCAAAAGTAAACTATCAGCATCTAGCTTCCCTTCTAAAGTAACCATAACAATTAGATCTTCACTGACTCCTAACAATGAAACCACATGCGAACACACTACTTCTAGATCTCATTCAAGTCTAATTGTCCCTGCTCATAGACTGTCCAAATCCTACAACTCAAAAATACAAAAGAGTAAATAAAAATTATGATAAATCTTTATGGTCTTCTTCGCTAATATCATTGTGCAACATGTAACACTCATACTCAGGAGGAATTATTTATATCGCCTAGTCAAATCTAACTACACCTATAACCTACTTACCATAAAACAAATTAATATCTCCATCAAATTCCTCAATATCTTACTTCACTATTTAGTGTATAGATCACAAATGTCAAATCCTTGATCTCTTTGTACCATGATCAACCTAAATCAGGGTCTTATTATACCATCCCCAGCCTTCGGACAATTTTATGCTTTGGCTTCAACCTCTTACCATTGTAGTTCAAGCATTACTCTGCCAATCTTAACTGTAACGTTATTTTACTACTAGTTTATTGTAACACGCATAGCAAGGGCACTACTGTATTAAAGATGTGATCCTAATTTATCATTGTAAATCATAGAGCATACATAATAAATAAACAATTAGAACAAAGAGAAAATACCATACAACATTTAAAATGAAATTTCGAAAAGAATTAGGGTGAAAATCCATGTGCAAGACTCAAAGTGACTTGGCAGTATAAATATGACATTCCCATAACCTCTCTAGAGTAATGCTCCCATAATTGAGTCCCCCTAGAATTTACTTATCTTTCTCTCAAAATTAACCCTACTTCGTATATATACCACATGTATGAATTTATAGGATACCTTAAAACCCTAACACGATAAAGAAATAATTTAGGTAATAGGAAAACACAAATAGGAAATTATTGTACACTAAGCATATGATGCTCAACCTTTTTTGTGATTTTTCACCTTTAATGCTCCTAAAACCTTAATTCTCGTGTAATTTCAAGACACAAACCCAACAAAGGTTGTGTATTTTAAATCGAATGTTTAAGGACCTTAATTATAATATAGTTCCATAGCTTGCAGTTCTATTAGCATTGTTAAGGAAATTTACAAAATAAAGGCAGAATTGTGATTTCTTGGTAATTACGATTTGGTGGTGAAGTGAACGTGGTAATAAAAACTTAGTAAAGAACGAGAAGAGAATGGAATTACCGTTCCCTTCAAATGAACAAGTGGTAAGTATGTTGTCATGTGTAGCAAGTGAAATTAAAGCAAAGAGAAAGGCATCTTAGAGGTTCAATTTTAAGAGCATTTCTTCAAAGAGATTGTAAAACCTTATATTATACTAGTAGAGGTTATTTTGAGTTTTACCTATGGTTCTTCATCTAATTCTTTTGGATTTTTTTTCGTGTTAAGTTTTATGTGTCGCTTTCTCTCTTTTTACTGTTATAGCTCTTATAGATGTGTTCTATGATCCACAATGATAAATCCGGATCACATTCTTAACCAAGGGCGGTCCTTGTTATACATGTGACAATACCCTTATATGTCAAGCTTAGAAAATAATGGTCCTTTGGTATATATAACCTACACATTCAGCTCATTCTAATACATTGTTTTTATTATTATTATTATTATTATTATTACTATGAGATTTCTACACTGATATTCAAAAATCGATCTATCTATGATGTATGAATAAAGTCTAAAATTCTAAAGGTGCCTTTACTTTCAAATAAATTTTATAAAGCATGCATGTATTTCCTAAATCACTACAATTTATCAATATTTTAACCACTATTTTGAACAATTTAACAATTTCTTGAGACGAACGTACATATGTTTTAAAAACTTTTTGGGAGTTTATAAACATAATTAGAATCCAAATGAAAATTTTGTTTTTATTTCAATGACATAGTGAATCACGGCAAAATCAACTTTTTTTTTTTTGCCCATTAAACAAAGGCAACCTAAAAATAACAATATTACATAACAAACCTCGATGTCCAGTACAAATTCCTTAAATCTTTTGAAAACTATAACAATATGACCATTAACATGTCAGTTTTTCAATGAATATAAGGTTTCTTTAAAAAAGAAATTATTAAAGCCAGGTCATCACACTAGGGTAGCGAAGGTACACGGAAATTTACACCATGTATGTGCCTTTGATAAAAAAATGTTGATTGAACCAAAGGCGTTTAAACTGTATACTATTATATCGTGGTTGCCAAGGTAAAAAAATTTTCCTTTTTTTCTTTCAATTTCAGTTTATATTAGATATGACCCATTTAATATTAACTACTCGATAAGAAATTAAAGGAGATTGATTTTTTAATAAAAATTTTGTTAAAAAATAATTTTAGAGTCGATACCAATTGAGATTGGAAAAAAGAGATAAAGTTAAAATTGATTGGGTAGGATAATTTTAATTCAGCTACTGTTTTGATCCGGAAATCAGAAAATTTTATATTGAAGGACTTAAATTTTAAAGATACCAGAAAGAAAGAAAGAAAGAAAGAAAGAAAGAAAGAAAGAAAGAAAGAAAGAAAGAAAAAAAAGCTACCAGAGATAAGTTTGAAAAAATAAAAAGGGCTCATGGGTTTAAAATAGGAATTCGTATGTTTTTTTTCTTATATTTTATTTTTATTTCATCTATTTATTTTTTATTTTTTTTCACAGTTTTGGAAATTTCTCATTATTTCTAGAGAAACTCCTAAAGGAAGATATATACTTGCAAATTAGGATCAAGCTATTGTAATTCATTTTTTCAAAGTCTACTTTAGTTTTTGTTTATTTTTCTTACTTTTCAAAAAAAATTTCCCAAATTTTCTAATTATTTAATTAAATTTCTAATTTTTTTTCCAAAAACCTTGATATATGTTTAAAGGGAAATTTTGTTTTATTTAAAAAAATTTATTTTTTTAAGGACCCAGATTTTATTTCTAAAATATTATTTTATTTTAAGAAAAATTTATTATTGCTTTTTCAAAAAAATTTATTTTTATTTATGTATTCTCAATAATTTATTTATTTTTTAGATGAAATTGTATTAACGAAAATTAAGGATGGGCCAAACTTGACTTAGACTAAGTTGAACTTCTTGTAGGTCTCGAGTTGGGTGAGATCTTGAATTGGATTTAAGGTATGAAAAGTGTTTGGACCTACTTTAAGTTAGGTAATTAGGTCATGAATTAGGTTGCAATAGGTAGTGGAGCTTGTAGATTTCTTTTGAACCAATATGGTGCTCATTAGTTGCCATGTGGTGTTGGATGGATTCACCTGAAGGTAGTACATCCCTTGGTGGTGGTACAACAGCAGAACACTAAGAAGTTCAATTTTCAATCCTCAATCAAAGATTAAATTAGGTAGGGGAAGGATTCAAAGTTTAGGTTCAAAGTAAATGAACCTCGACCTTTTGTTTAATTACACTTAGATATTCGAGTATAATCCATCGAATTCTTCTAGAATTCAACTCATTAATTTTCTCATACTTCATTTACTTGAAAAAGATCAAAGGTAAGTGTCTAAAACGATGTCAAATTGAAGCTTAAACTTCAATAGCAAGCTAAAGATATAGGTAAGACAATGAACAATAGAAATATGTACATAAGTTAGAGATCTTAATGAGGATAGACTAAGACCTTAGCTAGAGAGCCTGTCTTTGAGGAATGCACCTAAGGTATATTCGAAAAAAAAAATTAAAAAAAGGGGGTTGGGACAAAACTAATTATGTATAAGAGGCAATGAAATGCACCTTTACTTTTATTATTTTAACAAGGAAGGTGCTTTCCCCCGAAAGCACCTTTTTCTTTACTTAAAATGGAATAAGGTGCCTTCCTCAAAGGTACCTTCTTTAGTAAAATTACATAAAAGAACATACCTTTCCAAAAGGCATCTTCTTCACAACCACTTGCAACTTAAAAACTAATAAGTGAAACCGACTAACCAAAATACAAAACAAAGAATCAACTCAATTGTAAGTTCAAATTAGCAACTATTCAGTTGAAAAATCAAAACTCCTCATCCAACTCATGTCACCAACCTTAACTCCAAATTTGACTATAACTACTTGTATCAATAATTCAAACAAAACATATATAGCTCATTTGCCTAACTCTAAACTTGTTCATTACTACTTTAAAGTAAATAGTGAACGATGAGACAACTAAGACATAGAAAGAAACTCGAAGAAGTTAAACTAATAGTAAATTCTATATAAATAGAAATGGTCATGCATTTGTTCATATAAGTCTAGCTAATGAATACAGTAATCTAACATTTTCCTAATCTTAGTGAATACCTATGATTTCTAGATGCTAAACTCCAATTGGACCTCCTTTCCTCCAAGATCATTGGAGCCTATGACTCCTGTATGTCTATTGGCTATTAAGGTGGCTTAGAGAATTGTAGTGGCTAAACTGTAGTTATCTGGGAAGAACTCTCTCCTTAAGAACTAACATACCTCCTCCCTTTCTTATAGCAATGTGAAAGGAAGATCACACTCATCCCTTAAATTGGAGTCTCGAACATGTTGCCAATACCTGGACCCTTAGATGACCTGGCCCCCATCAGATGGACTTGTAATGTTGTTGCCAAGCTGACCCAGTCTTTAATGTCGTCTACCTCTCCTCATCTTGGTGCATTCACCCTAACTAGGGGGATCTAGAAGCTTGTAATCCACTTGGATATCCTTGTTTGATACCTAAACTTGATCCTGGGCTAGATGTAGAGGTACAGAGTAACTAAAAGATGGTTATGTAGCAACTTTATCCCATGATTAGCATAGGCTCGAGTTGCTTAGTAATAGACCCTATCAAGAGAGATTCTTATTTGTTGAAACTTTTTGACTTGCAAAAGAAAAGAAGAAAGAAAGAAGAGGATTAGCATAAGCGAAACCAAGGTAAGTAAAACATATAGTAGTCATTGGAAGTGGTCTCACAAATTGCCCAAGTAGTGCTCCTGTTTGGCTAATATATCAAGGAGTGAAAGTTCTTAAAACTAAGTCAAAAATACGATTCTACGAGTTTATGATTTTATAATGTTTTTTTTTAATTAAAATGAATATAAAATTGTTTATGTATAAATTTTTAGCAAAATTATGAACTTTTATGTACGATTCTATAAGTTTACGATTTTATTAGTTTTGTATGTTTCTACATGATTATACCAATTATATACATTTAAATGAATAGCAAAATCATGATTTTGCCAACCATTACTATCAGTACCCACACTCTACTCCTCTAGGTCTATTGATTTGAATCACTCGAATGTACAGATCATTCTATGTTGTGATGTATGCTAGATGCTGGGTGATCCAGTCAATGTTCATTCAACCTTGTAGGTTAATATAGTACAAGGCCTCATTCGTGTTGTATGGTGGTAGAATCCTCTACAATCTACCAAACTACCGAACCATATGCTCTAGGAAGTGTCACTCAACTATGTTGAAGCATATGAATGGCATTCACACTATCCATATGTAACGGCTACAATAGCAGAAATTAGGTGAGATCTTTAACATCTTGTTAGGATATGACTGCCATTTGATCGTCAAAGTTAGTGTCTTTATAAAGTATTGAAATAAAAGGTCATAAAAGTGTATAGAATCCATACCTGATTTAGAGTTTTCCTATCAAATGCATCTCGATAAGCTCGCTCACCATATAAATATTGTCTCAAATTCTCGAGAAACCAACCTTATGCCTCCGTTGTCTCATCATCTACTAATGCAAAGGCCAGTAAGACTGTATGGTTGGTGCCATCCATACTAATAACAATTAGTAACTTGTGGCAGTACTTTCTATAAAGGAACGTGCCATCAATACCAACTATAGGCTTGTAGAACTTCTATGTCTCTATGTACGGGCTAAAGGACAACCATATCCACTTCAACTCTATAATTGCTGACTCTCTAGAAAGACTCTACCTCCACTTAACCTTTGTCCGAAGGTTATTCATTTGGATTGTATTGAGAAGTCTTGGCAGATCATTGTATGATTTCTCTTAGTGACCATAGATGGCTTCAATGGACTTTATCTTATAGGCTTACACCCTTTTGTTGTTAACCATATACTCGAATTGTTTGTTGATGATACTATGTAGTTGAGAAATTTTTGTATCAAGATCCTCTCTAATAACAATAAAAAACTCCATAGCCATCATGTTACTGTCTAACTACAGGTGGTCTTAAGTTATGATGGGATTTACACAAGTGTAGGGTTCCTCAGACCTTGCTATCACAAACATATCCTCCAACTTCCTCTTACATGCCCTAAGTCTCTACTTACAGTCGTCCTTATGTTTAGAGCATACAATGGAATACTTGCTCTTTTTGGATTCCATCGACTTGAAATTTACATGATGTTTGATGTAATAGTGCTTCACGACTCTTAAAAGTTTTTGCTTAGTATTGAATCCCATACCTATATAGAGACCTTTAGCGCTGTGCAAGTTACTGGACTCTACATTAATGTCCCTCTCATAGTGTATGTAACCATTGTCTTTACCACTATTGAAAAAGGGAATGGTATCCCTTACCCCTGAGTTTATCATATGGACCTTTAGAGGTTGAATCGATACTAGTATTGGCTCCATTGAACTTAAGCCCAAGGCATATGGATGCATAGGAAACATTTCAAGAGGTAAAGAATGAGCAGTAGTCACTATAGGTACAATGGGAAGTGTAGGAGGCATCTTAAGATCGGTATCATCATCATCTTCTTCTTCTTCATCTCCTTCTGGCTCATAGTCATCGTCGTCTTAATCATCTAAACCTCCCATCCATTAGATTACATAGTCATGTAAAACTTCCTTTTGCAAGACCAATCTAACTACCTTGTCGACCTCAAACATAGGTAGTGGCTCATATTCGTATGCTGTTGGCTCGTTCTCTTCAATTGGTGTCACATGTGTCGTTTGGACATGGGAGGCTCCTTTTGCTTCTCTAGTCCTCACATACAAATGGTGGGTATAGGTTTGTTCAATGCTTTTGTCATCTTAAATAAGTTTTTGACATTGTTGTTGTCTTTGATGGCAATTAGTGAATAAGACAAAACTTTTGAATAGATGTTGGGATGTCTATACAAAATCTCAAACTCCCTAGTACTTGGATTCATTCCAACATCTTGGCAAACCCTTTGTAATAGTTCGGAGAAGTTTGCATTGGTTCTCACTTCAAACATCTTCACTGGGTCTTGAACATACTCTACTCCTAAATTTTCCCTCACATTATTTCTATGGGCATAAATCATAAATTTCATTGTCTCCACCATTATTAACCTATCTACATGGCAACAAACATCTCAATTAGCGTACCGTATTTTTTGCACCATGCTTTTTGACTGCATACCATTTTCCATAATTTTAACCAAATAATTCCCTAATAGGCATTCCATCAAATACTTAACATGCAAAGTGCAGCATACTCAATTTCTACTTCTACAATGACTATGTTATGTGACAAAGTACATTAAATCAATGTATCGTGTAACTACGTGTTATAGAATTGACATTAACATACAAAAACAACATCCAATCGAGCTAAAACACGTAAATACAAACATATGCATATCTAGGGTTTCAAGTGTGTAATTTGTCAAATTTGGCAAGATTTATGTAAAAATTTCATGTAATTGAAGTAGATAGATGTTTATCTTTGATTTTTCATGGAGATTTTGAAAAAAAAAGAAAAAAAAAACAATTGAATGAGTTAGACTTAATGAATGCTTCATGCTTGGCTTAGAGAAAGAAGAGGATGTGTTTAGATAGGTGTTCCTTAACACTTCCCTTCTTACTACTGAATAGTATGAATTTAGGACTTACATAGTCCTTAAGGTATGACTTTACTACGATACATTGATGATATAAGAGTTTCAACTTTAGTACTCTTATAGACGACTTAACTTGTATTTCCTTCATAAAAATGTCACAGTTTTCTCTTATTATAAAGAAAGTCCTTAGAGTATAAGCTGTGGACGCTAGTAGTGGAGTAAAGGTAGCATTGGGATGGGGAATAGATTCATCTAAGGTTGGGATGGTGGGATTGGATGAAGGTGCAGGCACATGTGAAGATGAAGAGCCGTCTAGTTAGACTTTTACATTTCTTGTTGCAAGGGTCGATTGTTGTGTATGTTTTGGCAAGGGGATTTTGTCATCCCTTCCTTAATGGAAATTCCTCAACAGTTAGGGGATTAGCTTATTGAGCTGAGGTTGTGGTGCTTCTCTATATAGCAACTATAAGATTTGGCAAAGTCATACCCTGTTATGCAACAGTAGTGATGGGTTGAACATAAACATAAATTGATTTAAAGCCCTTACAGTTTTCTACATTGCTCGCATTGTTTGTATAGGATCTAAAAGAGCCTTAGGCATTGAATGGTCCTAACTGATGTTCTCAGGTGGTGGGAGTAGATTTTACTTGATAAGCTCAACATTAGCATCAAGCTCTTATGAAGTGGTAGTAGATGTTTTGGTTGTTCTCTTACTAGGAGGTATGATGTTTCTATAGTCACTTTTTCCACAGTAGAGTTGCCAAAATATAGATGTAAGGGTTTAACTGAGGTAGTTACATACATGTTACGTGAGTGATGTGCTACACGTAACTTAAGGAAAACGAAACGAGAAAGACACCTAATAGGATGATTAAGTGAAAATAAGGCATGAAGGAGGAATATACAATCTCAGTGTCTCAAATGTACAAGTGACAAACAAGACAACCTTAAGAAACCTTAGGCTTTTATCTTGTAGTTTGAGCGAATGAGATTAATTCTTTTCAATCTTAGAGAGTTGGGTTTTTGCAAAGCAATGTTGTTTTTTTGTTCTCTCTAAGAATTGCAAACTAGAAGGAAATATTGGGTATTTATAGGCTATTAGACAAGATAGCATCCGTCAGATCATCTCAATGATTAACGAATGAGATAAAACTTGCTCAATTCATGGTTATCTAGAACGAGCTAGTTAATAGGCTTAAGACCAGTAGTCTTCTTCATAAGCGTATGAGTTTACCTGAGAAAAATTGGATGTAATGAATCAATCCAACAATCCCTGTTTCGATCCTACTAAGGCAAACCTTCCAGAATCATCCTAATTATAAACTAGACTCTCTAAACTTTGTTACATAGCCCAAAGAGTTAAGCCAGATAAATAGCAAGTTTAGTCATCATAAAAATATAATAAATTTTTAACCCTCTATACATTTCTCTCCCCGATTTCGATTATTATGTTGTTATAGTGTGATTGTTATGTTTTATTTACAAATTTGGCTACTCATCCTTATGCTTTAAGTTTTTTATTCGAGTCCTTTTCATTTTGTATGCAAATGTAGTGGCATGTGTGAGAAAACAAGTGTAAAATTACTAAGAAAATTTGGACTTAACATGTATTCATAGGATTGAATTGTAACATCTTAGGTCAAAATTAATGAATAATCAAAATAATAGTTATTAATGTGCTTTGACAAGCATTAGGCTCAAAAGTTTTAAATCACAAGCATTTAGCATCATGACATTATAAATTAATATTAAGACTATTTCACAGTTGATGTAAGACTTCACGAGAGTGTCACACATATAGTGCGGTTGAGCTTTCGCTTTGTTAAGTCCACATTCGAATTATTTATAAAATGAATCCAATTCTACTTCTACTCACTACAAGTGTTATGCCCCATCGCGTTGAACACAAGCAGTACCATGAAAGATTTCAGCTATTTTAAGGGCCAGTTACTATATTTGTAAGACATTTTAAAAAGTAATAATCGAATTACTTATAAATGTAGAAGATGACTTCTTAACAAGCATATTAAGAAACCACTTTTTTTAATGTTATCAGGCATTTCGTGATTAATTTGTTTGGGAATTTTTTTCTTTTTTCGATAACTAAACCCTAATAACAAACTCCATTTAATGGATTCACACCTCAGTTTCTATCTCCTACCATTTCTTCTTCTTTTCGCCTCAGCTGCTCCTGCTGTTGATATCGGTACTTGAACTATACGAGATTCTGTCTAGTTACTCTTCTAGAAGGGTTTTTCTGCACCGGAAAATGTTAATGCAAAATTAAGAAAATGACTTCTTCTTTTTTTTTTTTCCCTTTGGGAATGATTTTCCTTTTTCGAGAATCTTTTTTTTATATATATATATATATATATATTTTATTAACATTCTTTATGGTTGTTGATTATCAAAGTTAGTAGTTGGTCGCTGCATCAACTTGTACCAGTATAACTAAAGCCAAAGGGCACTAGTATATTACAACTTCAAAATATACCAACACTAAAAAATAAAAAATAAACCTTATGAAGGTTTTCCATGAAACAAACATACCTACAAATGAAGATGAAAATATACATGAGATGCATTTAACATATATATACATATGGTCAAGAAAAGAGTCAAACATAACGTGGATTGTGAGTGATAATCGTATTGTTCATTTACTTTTTCTTAGATATGAATCCATCGGGTCATTATTAATTCGGTGGAGTTCCTTCTGGTCTATAATCTGATGATGTATTGGACGGTCTTGTTGATGTGATCATAGAAGTCCTCAAATTCAGCTAATGAGTTATTATTTTATTCCACTGTTTCTGCATTCTGCATGGGGTGTAAAGTTTTGCAATGCTGGAAATGGAGACAAAGGCTCATCGAAGATATTGATCAAGGGAGGAACTGTTGTGAATGCTCATCTCCAAGAAGTTGCTGATGTTTATGTGGAGAATGGGATCATCGTTGCTGTGAGTCCCAATATCGAGGTTTGGATTGTATTTTTTAACCCATATATTATTATTTCTACCTATTCTATGTCTGATTTTTATCCATCAGAAATCTAGCATTTGCAAACCGTTGGTCTCGGGTTTGTTTCATTTTCAAACTGTTGTCTGGAGAATTTTTTTTTTTTTTAAATTTATAATTATCTTATCATAATCAACTGCAAGGGTTGCGATTTAGAAGTGAAAGTTGGAGAGTGGAAGATTACGTACCTTTAAGAAAAAGGTTGAAGAAACATTTTTTATTCATTTGGGAAAGAAAACTTTATTGTTATTCATTTTTTTCCCATAAAACTAAATAAAGTGATGAATATATTATAGGCATATGCCCATTATTTAGTACCTATGAGAGACATATATGTATTTATACTTTCTTTTTTTTTTTCTTTTTTTTAGGGTACCTTACCTTAGCAAACACACGATTTGAAAACAATGCTAACTTGATATCAAAAAGATGAAAAATAGCCAAACAAGAAAGGCCTTCCCCGAGTTTTGTATTGTTTAATTTCTAGAGACTTGTTGTGGATGCGTACAAATGATAATTTCTTGTCTTAATGAGCAGGTTGGCCATGAGCTGGATGCTAGAGGAAAGTTTGTCATGCCAGGTACACCTTTTAGTTTCAACATGTTACTTGCATGATAAATGTGCAAAAGATTCTATACATCTTATGATATGTGTGCAACCTTTTAATTTTACATAGCAAGTAATAACAGATGATATCTTTGGGTTTGATCATTTCATTGAATCACCAACAAACATCTTGAAACCTAATTGTTACGATTACTCAGGATACACCAATCAAGATCCCTTTTGCTAATTGGAGCGGGCTAAAGCCACTAAGGTTTTTGAACTTATAATCTATAATATGTTGATTGAGTTGATTCTGTGATTATTCTAAGTTCATGTGACATGGCATTAGACTAGAATAGGTTCACATACATTTGCATTATAGAAAGGGGTGATTTGAGCATATCTATATAGATACTACTTTTTAGTAGATGATAATTGTGATAATTTCTATCAATGCAATGGAACAGCTGTCAAGTAATAGATATGATGGTGCACACCAATATGTACAAGCATTGCAGCCATTTTATCAAAATTAGTACCACAACTATGTTATCTAAAAATTCAAGTTTGTAGATTTTTCTATGGACAATCATACTTGTTACTTAGCAGCAACGACAAAAACACTGAAGCATCATTTCTACTATGTGAGGTCAAGTATATGGATGTTACTTCACCATTGCACTTTATCATAGGCCATATGACTCTAAATCTTTAGTTTCCAATTGTTTATCATGCTGCTTCCCATTAAGTTAACATATTATACTACATTCGGTTGATCTTGCAATAATCTGCTACTTCTTAGAGGTAGAGCAATAAAATTATTTTAACATGAGCTGTAAGTCATGTATAGCATATATTAAATCATCCGATATGCACATCTACAGGTGGAATTGACCCACACACGCACCTTGATATGGAATCTGGGGGAATGAAGTCAGTAGATGCCTTCTTTAGTGGTCAGGCTGCTGCTTTAGCTGGTGGGACAACGATGCACATTTGACTTTGAGAAGAAAGCTAAAGTTTCTTGTATGGACTATGGTTTCCACATAATTATAAATAAGTGGGATGAAAATATTTCCAAAGAAATGGAAATTTCGGTTAATCAGAAAGGCAAGCATTTTAACTATCTACAAGATACCGTTCATTTATCATTCCTTTGAATATTATTGACATTTTAGAATTTCATGTAATCCTTGGGATGAGTATTTCGCTTGCTGTAGTTGTTATAATCGTTCCTTTTAGAAATTAACGAAGAGCTTTGTTTTAAGAAAAAGGGTCAACCTGCTGATTTATTAGGAAATGAAAAGAAGCAAAGAAATATGGTGATATAAATCCAACCTCCTTAAAGCATACATATTAGCAGTAAATGAATTTCGACATTGCAGGTTTCTTGGTTATTCTAAATCCATGACTCGGAATTTTAGTCATACATGAAAACTCAAAGAGCTTACTAGTTAAAGAAACATAAGAAAAGACAGATACCGAGAAGTGAACAAGTTGTGCCCAAACAGATTTTTGAGTTTCACCTAGAATTGATGAAGCATCACCATACCGTTATTGTCTTGAGGTGAAATAACGAGGATACAACTTGTAGGTGTCGATTCTTTCAAGTTTTTTTATAGGATACTGGGTCGAAGATGAGGTTCTATTGAAAGGACTGCAGAAATGTAAGTCTGTTGGTGCACTGGCAATGGTTCATGCAGAAAATGGTGACGCTGCGATTGAAGGACAGAAATAATGATTGAATTAGGAATCCTTGGACCGGAAGGACATGCGCTTTCAAGGCCATCTTTGGTAACATTTTCACTCATTCTCAAGCGCTCTTACAATAATCTTTGAAATTTTTTGAAAACATATATACTTTTTTATGGTTTTGCCCTTACGAGGTGCAGTTCACACTCCCGTGGGTAAAGTCCTAGGTGCAACATTATTTCCACCTCTTTGACTTCTTGTCCTCTAGCTAGATAGAAAGTGATATATGCTGATGGAAAACATGATTGGTGCATTAGACGCTACAACTTTATGGTCTAACTTATGATCCCTTCCTTTATTATACTACTTATGATACATTGCGGTTTAAATTCCAGAAAACTCTCAACAAACAGTGCCATGTTTCTTTTAGAAACAAGCTTTCAGGATGTAGACTGATAGCTAGTTTCCATTCCATTGTTGGTAGAACTCAAGATTGATTGGCTGCTACATGGATTTTCACATCTTCGTATCTGTTATCAGAACCTATTTTTTATGCGCCCCTTAAAATAATGCCAGACACAGGAAAATTTTGGCAACCGTACTATTCCAGTTTCCAACCAAAGGAGTTCTGAAACTGCTTCCTTTGGCGGATAATTAATGCTCCATGTTTTTTTTTTTTTTTTTTAACCACCTTTTTACCATGTAGCTGCAATCCAGTTTTCATATGGTATGATGTTATTTCCTAAGTATCTTATTTTATGGATGGGTAAGTCAACAACCTTAGCAATTCAGAAGCTCAACTTCTTCGATTATTGTAAATGAAATTATAAGGGGTTGAATCAAACCAGTTCAGGCAGAACCTTTCAAACACCGAGGTATAGCCAATAATATCTTGTACAAGTTTTGTCCCTCTACAAACTCAAATCTAGAACGATTGAGGCATTATTATATATATATATATATATACACACACAAACATACACACACTTAATGCCAATTCACTAACCACAATATTGTATAAAATCTTATTGTAACTATAATATAACCAAAAGCTAGCCCTTACTTTTATGAGGTGATTATCCTATTTAGTCACAATTTCATCTCTATGTTTGAAATACAATAATTATTTTTATATGCTTAAACTTAAGGTTTAAAAATATTACAAACAAATTATCAATTTTTTTAGTTTTGAGTGAAAAAGGTGCATCTTTGCCCCACCCCTCCCATTACCATCTCATTACATTACATTTTTTAGGGATGAACAAATCGAATCATGTATTTATGTCAATAAACTATAATGATTTTGGCAAAGAAAAACATCTTGAGTGAAGACAATGTTGTTTAGCATCCTTTCACTGTCCCCACATAACTACAACTTATCTTAAATTAGTGCATGCTTGAAATTTGCATTGCCATTTTTTTTTTTGTATGTATAAAAAAAAATCCTAAATTAGGGCTGATTTTTTTTTTTTTATATTTTTCAGTAAATAAACCACAAAAAAAATGTTAAAATAAGCTAGCAACGAAAATTTTCTATCTTTTAAAATTATAAATCTCACCTGTTCTTAGGTTTTAATCTTGTTTATGCTTTTATGTATTTATTGCTACTCTACTGGAATTTATGTCATGGTTATGAAAACATGTTTATGTGTTCCTCTATTTGCATTATTCATTTATGATGTAATAAGGATAGAAAACAAAAGAATAAAAGTTAAAAAAACAAAAAAGTCCACTAGGGCTTTGATTAAAATTTGACTGGGTGGATTGATCTTAGCTCTAGCACCATGCGTAGTCTATAATTGTTTATATTATTCACACAATTGTAATTATAATTATTAAAATTACAAGCTAAATTTTACAAATTTATAATTTTTTAATTGAAATAAATAAAAATTATTTAAATATAATTTTTTGATAAAATTATAAATTTTAATATACAATTTTATCTATTTTATATAATTATATATATATATTTCTACCAAATTATACATGTTTAAAGTATTGGTTGGCTTAGGATCTAAGATCCTAACGTAAAAGTTGAAAAGGACTACTCTTCCCTTAATCCAACTTTTATGCAGATGCAGAAACATAAAATCATAGGACACCCGCATCCATATACGACAATGTTTTGGGAAAATAAAAATATATATAATCTAGATGTCAATGTCTTATACAATCTAACCTATGTTATTTTAATCAAGATATTTCATACAAATAGATGTTCAACGACGGCACTTTCAAGGGTTTCCGTCTTACGGTGGCACTGACCTACTCCGTCCAATATGGGACGATCACGCGTGTTGACAAAAAGGGGTGACAGAGTTTTGTTACAGCGCTTCAAGCAAGATGTCCTTATCCTTTCCATCTTTTATCGTACCATTTTGTTAATAATTTGTTTTCTGTAACTTTACATTTTCCATTAGGTTAATCTTATTAATGAAATAGGTAGGATTACCAATTAGAGATTGGAAATTATGGTCAAGGGAATTATGATTTTAGAGTTTGCAAAATCATAAACTAGGGTTTGAGAAATATAGAGTGTATTAATAAACTATGTAATTAATGAAATCATAATGGTCCCGCAATCAAGTAACCAAGTAATCAATGGAATGAATTTAAGTCAAAATTATTGTAAGGTGTAATGATAGGGAATCTGATAGAGACATGAATTTAATTAGCTTTCAGTGGGTCTAGGTATAGTTAGACTTATGCATGAGATAAAGACAAATTCTACTGTAATCGTTATGTTGATGATATTGGTGATGAAGATAATAGAAGATTTCATCATAATTTTAATTTGCTCTTTTGTGTCTTCAATTTATGGGGTTTGGAGACAATATTTGAGCAAGGATATGTAGGCATGGAATTGGAATCTAGAGGTATTGTTGCATGCAATTTATTTGTTAGAAATTAATGTAGATCCAATCTATTCTAAATGGGTGTTTAGATGCTTGTGGTTTGCTTTCACCACAAGTAGAACTATCACATTAGGCAACACCAATGTCAAATGCAATGTTAAGTGTAGAGCAATTGTTGATGTGGTCATAAGTAAGTTGGAGAATGATAGGTTGTTACTTGTTTTATTAGATGAATGACTTCCACAATTGTGTTTCATGTATTTTGTAGAAAGATTAGTTCTATGGGCTTGTGCATTGTTTTTCTTGCATATGGGCAATGCAAATAGTTACAAATTATTAGTATAGGTAGAGTGTGGATCAAAATAAGTACATAAATTTTTTGTATTGCTTTATATTTTAATTTGATTGAATTGTAATAGCTATTGAAATATAATGACATCTAATGTCCTTTGGTTGTCTAGTATTTGTAAGAGGAGCTTGGGATTTCTAAATTATTACTATAGCAAGAGATTGGTGATTCTTCGTAGTTTTGTGATAGATGTTCTTCTTAGTATGAAAGACTCCAATATTAGTATAGTTAGCTATGGGGAAACATTTTGATGTGCAACAAAAGGTTACTCTTTACTTTCCTCATGCATAGCACGAAGTGGGTCTCCAAGTGAATGAGTTTGGAGGAAGTTGGATCTTGAGAGGTTAATAGAGTATAAGGCCATTCAATAGAGAGTTTGGAGGAAGGTGAATCTTGGAAGTCTATAAATCACTTCGATGATTTGGTATATATGTTGGGTAGCATTGAGTAAAGAGGTATCATTGATGCTAAGTTTCATAGCTATGCATGTAAGATTTGAGTAAACAAACGACATCATGTAGGTGTAGGGTGATGGGAAGTTTGTAAGTAAGTGCAATTACTAGGTAGCTTAGAGGCAAGCAAGTTTGGCAAACTAAAACAAAGGAACTCATCATCGCAAAAGGCTAATGCATCTACATGTGTTGAGTTTTGCAAATTCAAAACCAAGATGAAGATTTATTGAATTTATATATTGAATTTACTGAAGACTTGGTTTGAGGAGTATTTGTAGGTGAAAAAATGAGCAAAGATCAGCGATCAATTGCAAGAGCATTGTTTTGAAGAGGGTATGTTAACATTGTATCATACTATTACAAGTTATTTTGAGTCTTGCCACTCAAAGAACATGTGCTTTGAGATTCATAATGACAACTTTTGATCACATCCTTAATAAATCAGGCTGCAAATTTTACGATACCATTTAATGCCAAGTTTAGAAAATAAAGGTCTTGAGGTATATATGACCTATAAATTCAAGCCATCCCAAAGCAATTTTTTTTCTCTCTCTCTCTTTTTTTTAATAATCTTTATCCATTGGAGGATTTACATATTAATATTTAAAAATTAAGGATAACTATTAATGGGTTAATGCTCTGTTTGATACATGAACTGTTTATTTCCATAATTAACTATCTAAAGTTTAAAAGTGTAAAATTTATACACAAACTTTATACAAATTTACAATTTATTATCTAAACTTTGTTATTTTTTCAATTCATTACTTAAACTTTATCTATTTTTACAATTAACTATATAGTCCAAGTACCATAAACAAGTTCAAAAAATTTATAGTAAACCTACACTTTTAACATTCATGTAGTTGATTGCAAAATGGGTAACATTTAAGTATCAAATTATAAGTGCCTTAATAAAGCTAATTGTCATATATGAATAAAGCATAAAATTTTAAAGGTGCCTTTACTCCAATAAAATTAAAAAAGTATGCATGTCTTTCCTAAATAATTGCTATTTTTCGGTCTTTTTACCCCTTTAAAACAATTCAGCAATGTCTTGAGAGGTGTGTATATATTTTCCAAAACTTACTTAGAGATACGATATTTTTGAAGTTTATAAATACCAGGCTTGTAATTTAATACTAACCTGCTAACCCAAACTCGACAAGACACGATTATAAAGGAGTCTATATAAATAAAAGTTGTTACAATTAATAAATGGATTAAACCTTTTTGAACGCATTCATAAATGCATCCGCGTTTGGATTTAGCATACACATAGGCTTACGAATTCATTTAATAAGCACGTTGTCATTCTCTCTTTAATTATCATTTTTGTACACTTTAACTTCATATTTGTACGAGTAATGTTCTTAACCTATACACCTGGATTATGTATCTATATCTAAGAATAAGTTGTTAAGATTAGTCTTATCAATGAAATTGCTTGATATTTTTAATAAAACTAAATTAAATGTATCAATTAATTTTTTAAAATTAGATACGTAAATGTAATGCCGTCGATTAACATATAATTATTACATTATAAATTTTTGTTTAAATTAGGCGAATGGTACTTAAATGTTTAGGACTCTTAAGTTATATTGTTTTTACTTATTCATATATTCATTGTAGATTTGGCATGCTACCTTTACAAGTATTAGTATGGTTTTCATTTTTTCTTCTTTTTTTTTTCACTTATAAGCACCGAGCAAATCAAAGAAAATACCGTAAATTTATTTCAAATAGATCCTCGTTTGTAATGACATATTTATTTTAAATTTTCTTATTTGATAAATGAGTTGCACTCAAATATGAAACACATTTTTTATTAAATGAGTTAGGTTATTTGTAAGACTAGTAATTTGGGACACGACCTGCAAACTCAGTAAATGGGTTCGTGTAAAAAAAAAAAAACCGACAAAAGAGCGTAAAGAGTTAGATCCATTTAAATACGATAAAATTCATGTCTCGATCCGAGTTCAATCTGTGAACTTGTTTATTAAACAAGTGTAGTAAATAAGTTTTGGGTTTTGACCTACAAATCCCATTTAATCGCAAAATTACCAATATTTTGAAAGTTAGAAAAGTTTATTTTCTCATTTTTCATAAATATATAAAGAAAGATGATATGAGTATAAGTTAAAATATAGATTGGAGTAAGTGAAGAGTTTATGATTTTATTAATGATAAATGAGTAGACAACTTATAAGTAGTTTTACCTTTTATAAGTACATATATTGGATTTAAAATTGGCACGTGATATCTTAAGCATATTGATATGCACGATAGTTTTAGGATTCACACTTACTATTCGATCGAATTCTTCATCAACACAATGGCTCATCAAAGTCGAAAATCGTAGAAGCTCTTTTATGTATATAAAATTGATTTTATGGAGTGCAATAAATTAAATTATTTTTATAAGTATTTTGATATCATTTATTTCTTATTAATACAATAAATTTCTATGCAGATTATTTAATTATATTTTTTGAGAAATTACCACTAATAGTAATATCTCAATGAGATGTGATTTAACTTAATATCTATCATATAGTAAATCAATGTTTAAATTTGTCATATTTAATTAAACTTTGCTTTATTAAACTTTAATAGGGTTATAATTTCGTGTATAAATGTTATGATGATGCCATTTTTTATGTGCAAAATGTTATTCTTACGATCATCATTTCCATTATGAATTTATAACTATTCTATAAATTTAATCTTAACTTTTTAACTGATGAATAGAGCTAATCTCTATACTTACATATTTATTAAATCAATTAAATTGTAGAATTAAGTTTTCGTACAAGATTAATAAATAAATCGAATTATATTTTGAAGTTTTCAATACATAAAACTCATTTAAATAGGCACAAGATACAATAAGTTAAGGCGAATTATTAACCCTACTTATAAGAATACGTTTGCAAACACGACTAATTAATTGTACGACTTTCATATATCAATTTATATAGAATGAGGCACAAAATACAATTGTTAACACAAAGTATTAGCTCATACATCTACATCTAACTAATAATTTTGTTTTTATTTCTTAAAAAAAAAATTAGGGACAAATCAACTTCTTTCCATCAAATAAAGGCAACTTTGAAATTTGATATGCTTTCCAAATGGATTACAAATTCATATTTGGAAGAAAAAAAAAAAAGAAGAAAAAAAGAAAAGAAAAGGATTCAATGTAAAAATTTGATGCTCTATAACCAACCTCGGTGTCCGGAACAGATTCCGGGATCTTTTGAAAACCATAATATATCCATGGAATTGTCGCGCTCCAAAGTCCAACAACACCATCACCAACAGTCCAAGCTCCATTTTCTTTTTCTTTCTTTTCTTCTTCTTCTTCTTCTTCTTCTTCTTCTTCTTCTTCCTCCCAACTCATAATCCATCCATACTTATCCACCGATCTCTCTCTCCTACTTCCATATGGCTTCAAGCTTCCGTACTATGCTGCCTCTTCTTCTACTCCTCTCCGTCACTGTAACTGCTTCGGATGCGAATCAGGTCTGTCCTTGCATATTCCTCTTGATACTCGCGATTTGATTTCAATCTGATTAGCTTTCTCACTTCGTTTCGATTATTATGTTGTTACAGCATAAATCATTATTTTTATGATTTTTTCTTTTTTAACAGATTTAGCTGCTCATCTATGTATTTGAAATTTTCTATTTTACTTTTATTTTGTATGCAAACGGAGTGGCATGTGTTAGAAAAAGTGTAAAATTAGTAGTAAAATTGACGGACTCTATAGGTTATATACGGAAGAAGTATATGTTGTAACTATTGAATCTCTATTTGGACAATATGCTTCTAGTATCATCTTCAATTTACTTAATGCTTATAATGAAAATTACATTGAAAATTATGCCAATGATTGCAAAGTGGTGCTCTATTTCTAGGATGATTTATTTATTGATAAAAACGTTACGGCTTAAGAGTCCTATTGTGGTTAGATTTCCGCCGGTGGAGTGTTGAATCAAGTAGGCCTTCAAGAAGATGATAATGGGCCTGCAAAGCAAGACATAATTAGTGGAATAGTTGGGGTATTAACCAGTGGGGTCATTTTGATGCTTAATTAGTGAGGTTTGACAGCAAATTGGCAGCAAGATTGTAAGAGTGAGAGTATGCGTTTGTGTGTATAGATTAGTGATGGAGAGATCACTCTTGCATATATTTGAGACTTGGAGATAAATTAAGGACACTGAGATAAGTATGAATACGACAGGATGAGGGAAGTGTATCATTAGAAGACGACAGACACCGAGAAATCTGGGGTGTGGTTTGATTAGTTGACTTTCTTTCAGTCTTCATTTTTGTGTCAGGCTTCTGTCCCCAGCTGAACTCCCCAGCCGAGCACCCCACCTGTGAGAGGTCACCCATTCTTTGGGGATAGACAATCTGGAACTTTAGTGGATGGGTCCGAGCTAAGGAGATCTCAGATCCTCGAGGAGAGCTCGATTAAAGGTTCTCGAAGCTTCAAACAAGTTGGTCGTGGGCTTTAATAGGTCAGCTCATGATCCAAAAAAGTCAGTATGAACTTAGGGGTTTATATCTAAAATATCATATCAATAAGTCTTATCATCTCTTTAAACATTAATTATTACATGATTACTTAATAAAAAAATTTATGGCATCACTGTTTGTTTGTTAATTCACAAAAAAAAAAACAAAAACAAATTAATATACTCAATTTGTTTCAACTAAAATACTGAGTGGTTTTACCAAAGAGGTTGATTATCAATAAGGTTTGCCTAAATGTATATGTATACAAGCTTGGTTGTATCACGTAGTTTGCCTATGTCTTTATATTTCTTTTTCATGCTGCCATAATTGTCCAATGACTTGGTACTTCTAAATCATGTATTCATATGACTCAACTAGAAAATAAACTACTTATTCGTAATATTAGTTAAGCTTACGTACTTTTAATGCTAATTTGAATTTGACATGAAAAACAATTTGATTTTTGGGTAATAGAACCGGTTGCTCTTATTCAGCTGAAGGCTAAGCAATGTTATTCTCCGCTGTGTGCTTTTCTTAAAGAGAGAACTTTAATTATGACATGATAATAAAAATCGTCACTCTTGTAGAGCTGCTAAACAATTTTATTCTCTAGCATGTAATTAGTTTTTAAGTTTTTCTTGAAGTAATTTCATAAATATTTAATGAAGGAAAAATATTATAGTACAACTACATATTTTGGTGTGTTGGTGAGACTTGGTGCAACTGGTTAAGTTGCTCTCTTAATAACTGAAAGATAGCCTTATGCTATATTAATCATGAGGAAATGCTTCACATATTGATCACGAGGATTAGAAAGAAATAATTTCCTCATTTATAAAAATGACTATTTTATTTTTTATCGCATAATGTGGTTCTTGGATGACAGAGTTTGTGCCATGAGCTTGAGGTGTTAGTTTGTTGTTGGTTTGTCCATATCTGCTGTCATTCATTTTCCCTAACGATATTTGGATATTTTTTGGGTTTTAGTTTTGTGAAGCTGGGGTTGGATATGGAGAACCTGGATGTGGGATTTCAGCAGATTCGTCAAAGATATTAATTAAGGGGGGAACTGTTGTCAATGCTCATCACCAAGAGATTGCTGATGTTTACATGGAGGATGGAATCATTACTATTGTAAAGCCAAATATCAAGGTAATATGCTTACACCATGTGGCTACATTCTGTTCTTTGTTTCATGGACCTTATTTTTGGAGATTATCTTAAAAAGGTGATTTATTTTAGTAGACCGTGATAAGAGTTCTTGGTTTATTTGTTCAACGAGAGAATAAAATTGACAATCTGAAGTTCTTTGGGGACTAGCACTAGATTCTATAAAATTTTCAATCTTTCATAGGGTTAATCATGTTTTCAACTAAAGCGTGTAACATGTTTTTCTCCATCTGGAAGACTATTGACGTCTTGTTCTTGTTATGGTTTTGTTAATCTGAATTTATGTGCTTCCACTTCTTAGATTTCCCTGCTGATCTGTATATCTTTGTGCTGGAGGGCACATGCACATAGTACCTGCATGCCTCATAGTGGATAACTTTTTTTTTTTTTTTTTTAAATTTGCATTAACTGTGGATCACTTCCAGCAGGTAGGTGATGATGTTACTGTGCTTGATGCCAGTGGGAAATATGTCATGCCAGGTAGGCTGTAATTTTCTCATTTTTGTTGCACATCCTATGTTTCTTACTTGTATAGTTTAGGTTACTATGATAGGTCGTAGCATGACCTTTGACCATGTGCCCTAGAATTTATAATGGAAAGTTAAATTTTGTATTGAATTTAAGTAGAAAGACTATTTCTGATTGTGGCATTTGTTCACTTGATTTGAGCAAAATCTATATTTTCCTTGTTCAGTGATCTATATGTGCACCATAGCTGGACTTTTTTCTCTCATTTTGATTCATGCATGCTTTGCTCTAGGTACTATCACTCTATCGTAACCTTACAATTTATACTTATTAACACGATGATTAAATGCCAGTTCTGAGAGCTACTTCATAGATATAAGGAAGTGTTAATGTGTCTGATGTAATTCATTATGCTAAGTATTCCCCATATTACATGTGCAGGGGGAATTGATCCACACACTCACCTTGCTATGGAATTCATGGGCACTGAAACAATTGATGACTTTTTCAGTGGTCAGGCTGCTGCATTAGCTGGTGGAACAACCATGCACATTGACTTTGTAATACCGGTCAATGGGAGTTTGATTGCAGGACTTGAAGCATATGAGAAGAAAGCTAAGAAATCATGTATGGATTATGGTTTCCACATGGCGGTAACAAAGTGGGATGAAACTGTTTCCAGGGAAATGGAAATTATTGTTAATGAGAAGGGTAAGTACCTTCTGGCCTTGCGGGAATATTCCAGCATCTTTCTTTCCTATCATTTGTTATCTTCACCTCAGGACCTGATGAATATTCAATTCCAAATAATCCTCAGGTATCAACTCTTTCAAATTCTTCCTGGCCTACAAAGGGTCTCTTATGATAAAGGATGATCTTCTATTACAAGGACTGAAGAAATGCAAGTCTCTTGGTGCATTGGCAATGGTCCATGCTGAAAATGGAGATGCTGTATTTGAAGGCCAGGAAAGGATGATTGAACTTGGGATTACTGGACCAGAGGGACATGCCCTTTCAAGGCCACCAGTGGTAATTTTTGAGACCTATGGTTTCCCTTTGGTAGATGAATTTGAAAGAACCCTAATATTTTTCTTCAAGATTCCTTTCATTTAAATTCTTATGCCTACTAATAACACTTCATTTCGTGTCCTTACTGAAACTCAATCACACGCACAATGATTGATGATAAAGATAAAAGGATTAACCTAAACAAGATGATGGCCGGAAAACACTCGAGAGCCGATTGCTCTCTCACTTTAACTAGAAGTAGTTCTGTTATTATTTTCCAACCTGCCTCTTCTAGATTCTTTCTTTCCATTTATACAGCACCCTTCTACTCTCTAACCAAGTAACTACTACTCACACATGCATCCACAAATCTATTACATACATTACACAGTATGCACATCAACCCTCCATACACTACACAAAATACATGTCATCACAACACATAACCACATACATTATCACTAGACACAACACATCATACACATCAACTACTTACATACTGTGATACAGCTGCTAAAACACTCCACTTATCCCTGCTTCTTATCTTGCCTTTTATATACATGCAATGTGGGACAGGATACCATTTTGAGTCTTATAACTTATGGTGTATAAGATTGTCAATGATGATGTGATAGATAATTATAAACCTGTAACCAATGGAGTTTATTGCCAACTTGATGATGGCTATGGTGGTTTTGTATGGTGTAGCATCTAGTTCTTAAGTGCAAGCATCTAGTGTTCTTTCTAGCATTTAAGTAATAAATATAATATCCCAGGTTTATCGACAAATTTATGTTTTTAGATCAAACGGCTATGGTATTAGACATAATATCATATTAGAAAGTCATGAGTTTAAATTTCTGCATAATTATTTGACCATCATTTAATTAGTCATCTACTATTGGGTTTCTGCTAAAATCTTAACCCACAAGTAAAGGGAATATTAAGATAATAAATATAATAACCCATACTAACATCTATAGGGTTAAGCTTTTAAATAATATGGATGTGATGCTAACCTTATTGCACTTGATGCAGAATGAACTACGTATTGCATAATAAATATAACAACCTACATCGTATCTACATATTTAGACTTTTAGATAAGACAATTACAATATTACTCTTAATACGGTATCGGAGCAGGAAGTTTTGAATTCAAATCCTTGTATTATCAATCAACTCCTATATAATTAAATTATCCACCTGTTGGGCCTTAGCTAAAATCAAGCACAAGTGAGTGGGAAGTGTTATATAATAAATATAATCATTCACACTATATTCATAAATTTAAATTTTTAGATAAGATGGTTGTGGTATTACTTATAACACTACAGTAAATCAGTAGTCGTGATATGCAACCAAAAGCATTGAGAATGTGTTTGGACACTAGGTATGCATGTCCCTAAGCTGTACAATTAGTACTCTGTTTTCTCCATAGTAGAAGGAAGGGATCGTTCATATTCTATTGGAACCATTTATTGCAATTTTATTAGGTCAGTAAGAATGGTCCGAGCTGAATGCACTTGACTTTACTTCTTCATTTAACCAGGCATTAGTGCTTGATTTTATGTTGCTCTTGGACTATTTAGGATTTCCTTGAAACCAAAATAAAACTAGAGAGGATTCCAATGCGACCATAGTTTTGTTAGCAAAATTTCTCTTTTCTTTGGGTCAAGTATAGGATTTTTCTATTTTTAACTAATCCACATCACCTGACAGCTTGAAGGAGAGGCAACTTCTCGTGCAATTCGTTTGGCAAGTTTTGTGAATACACCACTTTATGTGGTTCATGTGATGAGCATTGATGCAATGGAAGAAATAGCAAAAGCCAGAAAATCAGGTAGTACTTTGAAATCCTGTTTTACCTAGACATGCAGCTAGATAAGTTGAATATGAAAGTTCAGTAACCTGACATGACCTAGATTAGTCATCTTGTGTTATTGATGCTGCTAGCCATGTCATCTACTGGTAGAATTTTTATGTCCTTAGTCACAAGACAACTCAAACTCAAGTCACAACTTACCTCCAAAAGAAAAAGAATCCTATGCTACTGATGTTAACTGAAAAAACAAAGAAGAAGACCGAGGTTTTTCACTCTATTCGGTGAGGTATACTCAATCTTTTGAATACTTATTGCCAGTACCTACAATATGATACCAAGATTTCTAGTGGTCCATGTGTAAAGAAATCTTCCGCAAATTCTTCTTACATTTATCAGAGTTGCCTTTTCCCTCTTCTATAGTAGCTCACTTCTAATTTATGTGCCATCACATCCTCTATGGACTCAACATTACATCCTCTAATTTATGTATGAATGTGTTTAAACTTTTTTTTTTTCTTTGAGAATCTTTCTACGTGGCTCATGAGTTAAGCACTTTTGTAATTTGGAAAATCTCAATTGTCTCTGGAATTTTAGAGATGCAAATTCATCCTTTTATTGTCCAACATCTTTCTATTATTGGTGGAAAACTGAATTGCATCCTTTAACTTATGACTATACAGCTCGAGATTGTCATAAGCTCTATGTTTCCCAATAAACAACTATTTATAAGTTTCTTCAAACTGATTAGTCAAACTTTAAAGGTGACAACAACAACATGGAGAAGACTTCTACTATTTAGGACTTAATAATCTATAACATTGAGTATCCATCCATGTATAAAACGTGCAAATGAAGTTTCTCCTTTGCATGTACACCTACTGATATATTTATAGATGCATTTTAAAAGATTTTACGCAAAGTAAAGAAGTGAATTCAGTAATTTCTTTTGGGTGAGGATGAAATTAGTATTTCCAAAGTAATTTGCTTTCTATGTTTTCTCTAGAATATCATTCTTTAATCTTAATCGGCAATTCTTCAAACCTTTTTTGTTTTTTTCCAAATTAATTTCCATCATCATAGTGCCATTTACATGCTTCCTATAAAATGCAGGGCAGAGGGTAATTGGAGAACCAGTGGTGTCTGGATTGGTCCTAAATGATTCTGTGCTGTGGGATCCTGATTTCACTACTGCAGCCAAGCAAGATGCCACTACTTTTCTCTTTGTTGCCTTTAGGACTAATCTTTGCATGGGACTCTGCCTATTCCAATTTGCTTTGTAAGGTAACAGTGCATTTTCATATTTCCAGGTATGTCATGAGTCCGCCAATCAGGGCTGCAGGGCATGGCAAAGCTCTTCAAGCTGCTCTCTCAACAGGAGTTCTGCAGGTTTCCTGTTTTAGCTTTAAAAATTGTCTGACCAATGCCTTTAAAGATGCTCGGTAGCAATTTTGATCTTCTGGACCCTTTCCAACGATATGCAGCTTGTAGGAACAGACCACTGTGTCTTTACTGCTGCCCAAAAAGCTTTAGGAATTGACGATTTCCGGAAGTTACCAAATGGCGTCAATGGTGAAATCCATGTCGACCACTTTGTTTAAATAACATGTTGAATGTTTCCTCTCTCTTTTATTAACGTGTTATGGGGATCTCAGGTATTGAAGAAAGGATGCATATTGTTTGGAATACAATGGTGGTAAGAAGCTCCAGATTTGTATCTTCCTTTTAAACAAAAGCTGTGCAGATTTGAACATTTAAGAAAGGCTTAACTCCCAGTAACCGCTTTATTATTTCATTTATATCTCTTAGGAGTCTGGACAAATATCTGTCTCTGACTATGTGCGAATAACGAGCACTGAGAGGTTGCCCTTCATCAGACTCTCGAAATTATTTTTTCCTCCCAGATTTATCAATCAATCCTAACAGGGCAACATATTTATCTTGATTATCAGCGCAAGGATATTCAATGTATATCCTAGGAAGGGAGCAATTCTTGCAGGATCAGATGCAGACATAATTATCCTCAACCCAAATGCAAGCTTCGAAATAAGTGCCAAGTCTCACCATTCTAAAGTGGATACAAATATCTATGAAGGGATGAGTGGCAAGGTGAGTCTCCCTTTTTCCAGAAATAAAACCTTCCCACCTAGCTGCTAAAAAAGCACAGCATTTTATGGAATTTTTCTAATCTGATGCAAGCTTTGTTGATGTCAATAAATCTACCATCATAAATTTGGCAGCATTATATTCAAATGTGCTTGTTTTGGTAATCCTTAACCTGCTGATGCTGCATTGAATAATATAATGCTACTTTCTTTAGGGAAAAGTTGAAGTCACGATTGCTGGGGGAAGGATTCTTTGGATAAACAATGAGCTTAAAGCTGCACCGGGTATGGGCCGATACATACCTACTCCGCCTTTCAGTTATCTTTTTGGAGGAATTGACAAAGCAGATGCTATGTACGTATCCTCTCTTCAAGCTCCAGTGAAGCGTTTCAAATCTTCGGCATAAAGTGAGGGCTGATACAAGAGCCCAAGACCCAAATAAAGTACGATTTCCATGTTAGGATGGTGTGTAAGAGAATATACAGACCATGGTGTAGAAGTGATATAAGCTCCGCAACACATATTTAAGATGCATCGTGTAGACGGACATCGTTAGGAGGCTAGTTTTTAAATCTTAAATGTAGGGTTCTAGGGTGAATATGATAGATACCCAGCATCAAAATTGACTATAATAACAAATATCATATTCACAAGTGATGTGTCTGAGTGAAAACCTCTGTACATATATAGTCAAGTTGTATACGAGAAAATATGAAATAACTTATGCTCTCTGCATACATATTTATAAGACATATCATTTACACACAGACATAGTCAAGAGTCAACATCTTGTCCTGTTTGTTTCTTTCAAAGGTAGGAATATCACGGAGCCGAGATGATAACGATCTCTAGAGTACAAAACCTGATTGGTAGAGGTGGTGGTGATTGGGTGACCCATGTGCCCTCGCATATCAAAACTTGCGTGCTTTACACATGCCTGGCCCATCACGTTTGCATGCATTGTGTGGGGCCCATTTATTCGCATATAGACCTGCATGCCTCTGCGTATCTCTTATTGGTCTTCAAATTATAATGCTCGAAATGTTGTTTCAACATTTTCAAGTATTTGTAATAATTTACATTATTATACATTTGTTAAAATTTTCAAGTTCGAACATTTTTTGGTATTTATTAGACTGTAGTCATGCATTATACGGTAAATTAAAGAGATTATTACTTATAATGTTACCCAAAATAAAATAGGGAAAAAATAGTTCAATTATATAAAGCATATTTGGCCATTTTCTAAAAAATATGTACAATATAAACGTTTGAAAGGATAAATAATGTGTACATGTATATATGTATGTATGTATATTATTATATTTGCATGTATTCATACGTATGTACGATATTTCCGTATATATAAATTGTAAGGAACAATGTAAATGTGTGCATATATATATATATATATATATATATATATCGTAGTACATATGCAAATATATACATATGTAATATATGTATATATGTGCATATATATTATATATGTGCTCTAATATATGTATTTATTATATATATGATATAACATGCTTATTTTATCAGTACATACATACATACATATATATATATATATATATATAATATGTAGTAACATATTTTACAAATAATGAAAAATTAAAGATTAGAAAAACATTAAAATAATCATGAAGAAAGAAATAGCAAAAATTATATCATTTTATTTCATGCCGCTAATTACATTACAAATGATGAATAAAAAAAGACTACGGAAATAACAATCAAGTAATATTTCTAGAGTTTACTAAATGGTAGGTATCCTACTCTCCCAAGTCTACGTTTCACTATCGAAAAACCTACATATTTTCTTGAAAAAATGGTCCGATGAGGAAATCAATCAAATAATCCCAATCCTAATGAATTCGAGGATTAGATTTTCATTAATCTGTACAACGAATAGCTGTACTCTACGTATTCTAATTAAGGATTTATCAATTTGATGAATTAAAGTTCGGAACCCTCCATTTTCTACACCTATGTTTGGGGGTTATGATACCAACCTACAAACAAACAATACACTTGCGATTTCAAATAACAACCCACACAATACGATACACCTAAAGGACCATACCAATATGGTTCATATTATTCATAAGCTGGTGCCTCACATAATATATGACCACCTTCTATAACTAATGGTAATTTCAGTTAAAGTTAGATATGTAATAAATATTTCCTTAGATGTTATTATTAAAATAAGTAGAGAAAAAAAGGATATTTAATTGTAAATTTTCATTTTTTACTAAGGAACCACTTAAACTCAGTCTACTAACACTTGTACAAAAGCCAATTCCATCAAGCTCGGAACCGAATCCTTTGATGAAAGCAAGAGACTTAGAAAGCATATTGTTAGATGCTAGCAGTACTTTCTAATCCAACCTAATGGTGTAACTGCCTATTGCATGGCTTGCAAGAAAAATCTATCTAACAAATCCAGGTCCAATACAGGTCACTCGAGATGGCATCTTGAAATGCATGAGAAGAAAGGTCTAAAACTGGTTAAAGTTAACGGAAAACAAGATGGGTCAGCAGTTAGTTTGAGCAACCTTGTTAATTTTGTTTTTAGTAATGAAGAAGCACAAGAAGAGCTCTTGCAAATGATGGTTGCTATAGGTATATCATTCCACGCTACGAATCATCCTCGCTTTGGAAGATGGGCAATGGAAAAGTTATAGCCTCAATATCAACACATAAGTCAACAAGCCTTAAAAAAAATATACAGTTGCAATTTATAATAAAATGCGATAAGCTTTGAAGGAAGAGCTGTTAAAACTTCCAAGCAGGTGTATAATCCGCTCGCTTTCATTCATAATCTTCATTTAGATTTTCCTATTTTCATTTAGATTTTCCTATTTTCATTCAAACTATAATCGTTGTAGATCTATCATGCCTTTATGCAATGTCTCTTTCACATCTGACATTTGAAAGTCACCAATCACCGTTATCAACGATAATTATATATATGTTACTGGACACGGGATCGACAATGAATAGCTTATGCAAAAAAGAATAATATCTTTCATTTTCTTTCCAGATTTCTACATAAGGTAAGCGATTGCTAACATCATCAACACCACCTAATCATACAACACTTAGAGAGTTCTTAGTGTCAGTTTTGATAATACTTCAAATAATACAGCTTTAGTTTGACACTTAAAGGCTTTGTCCAATTCGATCTGCGATAACAACTTCTTTCACATCTGATGTGTCTGCCATATGTTTAACTTGGCAGCGAATATCGATCTTAAGGGCTAGGTTTTGAACTTTCACCTAGTATAAATACAATGTGCAATAAATGCCATGGTGCTTCTAAGAGAAAGCTCGCCGAGTTTTTAAAGATTTACACGACCAACAAAGATAATGAGGATCAGCGACTTTCACCTTTAGACTATCCAACAAGGTGGATACATGCCTATGAGATGAAGGTTTGTCTATTAGCGTTCTACAACTTTTTCATAATTAACAATCTCGACATCACCCTTGGTTCGATGATAGAAAGGGATCGGAAGTTATGTAAGATGATGAAGGCACTATTAAAAGTTTTCTTGAAAGTGACAAAAAACCTATTTGGCTTGTACAACCTAACGAACAATCTCGTTATCCCCAACTTAGTCGATATTTTGGACATTTTGCAGCAACATTGAAGTGTTCTTGTCCTGCGATCTACTATTTAAGGTATGGCTCAAAAACTCGAGGATTATTTTGAACAATTTCCTTTCCTCTTCTATGTGGCTACTATGTTGGATCAGACTATAAGTTTTTTGCCACCCGTTGTCTCTTTTAAGAGTTCTACCACAGCATTGGGGTTTAGAATGTTAAGTATCATGCAACTACACTCAATGTTGAAGCGCAAAGAAAGCTAATAACTTTGTACACCTTTCATAGCCAAACGTTGCGTCATTCACCTTAACTAAGGTAGCCTAGTAGTCATGTACCTAATAAGCAAAGCAAGTAAATTATATGGAATAGTAAATATTTGGGGAATAGCTCCGATTCTAGCGGTGAATTTAGAGAGTTATCGGTTTATAAGGTACAACAATAGGTGGAAATAGAAGAGAATGATTTTGATGTTCTCTCTTGGTGGTCCAGCAAGACGCATATGATGTTAATCCTTTCCCTAGTGGTTTGGGATATTCTAACACCTCCAACTTTAACGACCCCTTCTAAGTCGGCTTTCAATTTGGGTAGCGACTCTCTAACCCCTACCACCTTTTGATGCATCTAGAAACCGTTGAAGCCTGTGTGTGATTGAAGGATTGGGCTAATGCACAGACACATAATAGGAGATCATCCATATTCTTAGGTTCCTAATAGTGACAATGATACGAGGTCGAGTAGTTCAAACAAAGCACTAGGCATTGTGTCGAGTGCGGAGGGAAGTGAGGATGGTGGTGATAATGTTAAGGATGATTACAATTGACTTGTCTTTTTGCAAGATTTTTCGAGATTTCTTTTTCTTTTTTTCTGTAAATATTCCAGCACCCTTGACCAGAATTTGACTTATATTATGAAAGCTTGCCAATGATAATGCCGTTTAAAGATCTCCTCCAGTTTACTTTCCTTGCAAATGGATTATCTTAAGAAAAAAAATTTAATGATATCAAACTTTTTAATATATGAAAAAATTTTGTTAATTAAGAATTAACATTTGAATATAGTTGATGAATAGTTTCCCAAAAAAAAAGCAATAACTCATTAAATTATATTACATTCTTACATTTGCTAATTAAGTCATTCATTAATAATTTATTTATTCAATAGTTTACTATTTAGTAAATAATTTACATAATTTATTAAAAAATTTATTTTTCATTTATTAAAAATTTTATTATTTATTTAAAATTTATTTATTAAAATAATCTATTATTTAGTAAATACTATGTTTATTAAATAATTTACTTTATTTACAATAAATAAATGCCTACATATGCTACTTGGATGCTTATGCCAAGCATGTGTAGGCTTCGCGTGCTCGTGCTTGACATGTGCATACTCATGCCTCTAGATTTTTTCATGTGCTCATGCCCAGGCCACCCAAGCAAAAGCTCACGCATACCTGAGTCATGTACCAAAGTCTACTTACTACTTAGTTTCTTTAACTGCCAACTACATTCCTAAACCAACCAAGAAGCACACTTAAACTACCTTAACTAAAACCACACATAGCACCCGACAAATAGACCCTACATAGAGCTGGAATTACAAAACTTTGATACATAATAACTATAAACACTCAATTTTTACCCTTTAGTAGTTATAGTCTTAGTTTTTTTTTTTAAAAAAAAAGGGGATCTTAATTCAAAAATAAAAAAATAATAATGATAATATTGAAAAATGATAAAAATACAAAAAAAAATGAAAAATTATAAATATTTTTAAATTTTTAGAAAATAAATTGTTGATTTAATTTTATTCCGATTCAAAATAGTTTTAAAGACTTGCGTAGTTTTTTAGACATAGGCTTAACGGCCTAACGAATAAGTATTTGAGTATGAATATTGAAATAGCACAAAGTCACAGGTTCGAATCTCATTAAGTATAAATATATTTTTTATTTAAGAAAATTTTTTTACACACTCTAAAAAAAAAAAAAAAAAAAAAAAACAAGAACCAATCTCATAGCTCATCAAACCATTATTCTCGCCCCCATTGTCCTTCATCACTTCTACTGATCCGCAAGCTTAAAGCACGAATTGAAGTCTAGCAGCCTCACAATCCTCTGGCACAACTAAGCAAATCCAAGCTCTTGGATGTCCTTTGACCAATAGTGACAGCACACTACCACGTTGACATCCCCCTCAAGTCTGACTGACCAAACCTCAATCGCCTATACACTCTACGATAATCCATCATCGACAACAAACGAACAAAATCCCCTACTACATCCCCCTCAAATCTGACCGATCCAAACTCCACTACCTCACCAAATTCAAAGAAAATCTGCCCTTCGCTTGATCACATATCCGTAACATGACACATCAGCGGCCATCCTCCTCGTCCAAGCAGTACACATGGACACAATGACTCACTGCTCTATGCTATTGCAATAAATTTGCGCCCTATCTGATGAACACATGCTACTGACTGAACTGCCTAACGCCGACCAAAGTCCAATCCCAATTTACAAGTAGCAACACCAACCCCCACCGCGCGTAGCAATTGTAAGCATTCTCCACCGTACATCCCCTACACGAACTGCATACAAATAATGCCAACACCGCCATCCTTCGAATCACACACAAACTCACTTCACCGAACTACTCTAGCTCCTTTAGTCCACGATCAGCCAACCCAACCTTCGACATACTGACCGACAGCAGCCACAGTAATCAACACTTCACACGCTACTATCTCCATCCAAGAACACCCAATAGCAATGAACACTAAGCCAAGTCCACTGCCATTCGCTGTCCACACACGAAATCAAACACTGATCAGCGCCAACACTCCATGTCCTATACTGCTGTCACTCCATAGAACACGACACAAACTCCACGCCGTTGTACCAACGTCTGTAGCATACATACAAACTGTTGTCTACACGTTGCTACTCTTATAATAAATCGCCCAAAACAGGTTTGGTTGCTAATGATTTTTATTTATTTATTATTATATTGTTATTATTATTAGTTAGTTATTATTGATGATCTAATATATTAGATCAGGAATTTTATTCTTGGTATTAGTCTTTTATATATTGGTAGTCGTTTAATAATAATAATATATGTATATATATTAACTTATGTGTTTTTATAGCATTAAGTTTTTAGGATTTCCTTACTTAAAGAAATTCGGTTTTTTTAAATAAAAATAATAAAAACCCCACTTTTTTTTTTTTAAAAAAAAGACTTTTAGAGAGTTTCTTTAAAAAGTAAAAACACTTAAAATAGTTAGGATGATTTTTTTTTAAATAAACTGAATCAGTTAAAATGTAAATTCGATCAGTTTTCAAAATTAAAATCAACCAACACGTTAAAGTTTTTAGAAAGAACTATGATTGTCTAATTCCGACTAACAAGTACATTAGCACTTTCAGTACGACGAAAAATCTGTAAAAACTTAGGTTTTTTACTCATTTCATTTCTATTTTTCTTAAATATATATAAAAATGGTAATTATAAAAATAATCCTAATTTTAGAAAATAGATAATAGTACCTGTTAAGGTTTAATAGGTTAGCCCTCAAATTTGGAATCTTATGGTTTTTATCAAATTGAAATCAAAGATCGGTAGCCAAATCGTAAGCAATCCACCTAATTAATTACAGTTTATTTTATTTTTCCCAACTTCGATTGGGTGGCAACTTTAAAATTTTCTTTAATTAAAAATAACTAGAATTTTCTCATTTCTTTAGTCGAAGATTAATATTAAATAGGTTAGGGTTTAGTATTAATTAGAAAATAGGAAATTTAATTAAAAAAAAAAACCAAAAATTTAGGCTCGATAATAACATAATTGGTACTTTTTTCAAAAGTATGTTCTTTTAATAATATGTATAAAAAAAATTTTGGTACTTACACATTACTCATCCATTCACATGATATGTTAATACCATTTAATTTTTTTTCCTATACATATGCACCACTATGAAATGTTACAACAGCACATACATAACATAACACATAAGTACACATCATAACATATTCGCAATGTCTTAACACAACCATAAAGCTAGAATTACAAATAATTGACTCTAAGAAAGACTTTGCGTACTCCTTTTTCCTACAACACTCTTACACATATTTAAAAGGACTAGCCCCTTGACTTAATTATGAGCTTGTACTTGCCTAATATGTGGATTTATATGTGTTGACATGGCTCTTTAGACATGGGTCCCTCAAGCTTGTCTAAATCTGACACTCCTCACCACTTGGGGCTCGTAGCCATGGGCTCCAGCCCTAGGTCCAACTCAACTGAGCCCAATAAGCTCCTTAACGACTAGAACATATAAGATAAGGATAAACACCAGGTTAATCACCACTTCGAATATAAGTGAGATACATTGGACACTACATGTCCATTTTCTTGTACTTATAGGAGAAGATCTTACCCACTAATTATCCTCCAACCACCGACACCACTCCACTATAAATACTAAGTCACCACTTAATGGTAAATATTTCTATACTCTACGCATTAAGCTTACCTATTATTCTAAAGCACCTTTTATTCTCTAAGAATTTACAGCTAACTTAAGTATCGGAGTGACTACGCCGAACAACACCTTAGCGTCCTCTCGGAGCATTTTGTTTTGTAGGCTTATTACATATAAAGCCCAATCACTCTAAGATAACATTTTGCACCGTTTATGAGAAGCAAAATTTCTATACCTAAAATCTCAAACACACAAAACGCATTTCTTACAAGTAATTCCTAGACATCATGTCTCACCACAACAAGTAGGAGAAACGTCAGTTAATGAACAACCAACACGTGGGCAACCAGCCCCTCTCAAAGGCTACGTTAAAAGAGCGCCTAAAGTGCACAGAATGCCTGGCTATGGAGTATGGTGCTCAAAACAGGTTACTCCGTACTCACCTTGAAGAAGTAGAGATGCGTAACACACAAACCTATCCCTCAAAGCTTCAAGTACCTGTATTGGGCAAAACAACCACTAGCAACAACTGCACAATGGTAAGGATCAGCAACCTGATCCCCTCCTACAGCAACAACCAACAAGGTCTGCAACCGCCTACGACTAAAATCTGGCTTATAACAAGCAAGTAGCCAACTCACAGGGAATATTGGCTCAATCAGTAGCACACTGAGCTTACTCGATAGACGATGCCGCCCTTAACAAGCTTCGTGCAATGGTAAGGAAGCTCTCCTAACAGTAAGAGAGTAAAGCCGTTGACGACACTAAACTGGTCGCTAACAATAAGACCCCATTCACCAAGAGCATCCAAGACAAAGTATTGCCTCCCAATAGCAAACTTCTGTCCTTAAACCAATGTAATGGCATAGGCAACCCACTTTCATACCCTCATGAACCTTTATAGTCATGGGGATGCTATAATGTGCAAGGTTTTCTTAGGCACCCTGAGGAAAGCAACTCTAACATGGTTCAACTACCTCCTCGACAATTCTATTAGTTCCTTTGATGAGATGGCATGGAGATTCAGCCTCCACTTCAAGGCTAGTAAGCCCCCATCCAAGGAACACGTCATCCTTATACCTCATAAGACAGGGTAAAGATAAATCCTTACCCAACTACTTGGCCCGATTCAACAACACCATGATCGAGATCCTTCAACTAGATAAGGGAGTTGCTATTCATGCTACCCATCTCGACATCAAACTTTTGGAAGACTTCTTCTAGTCACTTATGAAAAGCAAGCCCAAGACCCTAATCGACTTCTGGAATAAAGCCTAGAAGTACATTAACTAAGAGGACAATATCCACGCTAGGTACGATGCCGACTAAGAAAGGTTGGGTGGGAGACAGGACAAGGATAGATTGTGTAAGCCCTAAAGCTAAGCCAAGTGACCGTAGGTTTGAACTTAGAACTTAAGGTTTAGGGCGATCGGTTAATGGATTCGATTAAATCCAAATTATAAACTATTGAGAGAAATATTTGTAAAAATGACCCCGTAAATTTGAATTTAAGAAAATAAGTAATAAAATGGGGGACTATAAAATTTTCAAATTTTAAGCATAATAAGTACTAATTATCGAAAAGGCGAAAAGTATAATCGAATAACTAATGAATAACTAATAAATTACTAAAGATAGATTATATGTATACTAAAAATTTTAGAATGACCAAAATAATAATTACGAATGTTCACATGTACCCCACATGTATTTACGTATAGATAAAAATACGCGAAATTACCTAAATTGGCCAAAAACTAAGTAAATAATTAAGGAAAAAATAAAAAAAAATCAAAAGAGCCTAGAATAATCCAAATCAGGTCATGGAAAGTCAAACTCTATAAAAGAAAAATCAACCAATTAAAATTAAATAACATAAAAGCCAAAAATCAAGGAAATTGGGCAAAGTCTTATTTAATTAATGCATAATAATTACAAAAAATCGTCTATAAATAGGGAAAAAATTTCCAGAAGTCATTTTGACAGTTTAGCATTTGGGAAAAATAGGAAAACTAAAAAAAATCGAGAGAAAATCCAGAAAAAAAAAAGAAAAGGAAACTGTACAAATTCGTGTAGTGAGAGAAACCCACATCTCACCACCACCTGGGATCGAGCAGCTACTACCACACCATTCTAGCCCTATCGTCTAGGCCGGCCGACAACCTTGGACCGGGTTTGGACGACCAGAAAGCTTCGGACCGATTAGTCTCTTAAATTTCCCGATTTTGAATAATTTTGTAAAATTAGTTATTTTGCCCAGAAAATTATGAAACTTGTTATTCTGAGGTTTTATTGTATGTAGATTTAGGAAAAAAATATTGATTTAGTTTAATTACGTCTGCAATTATAGGGTTCTTAACAAATTGCTCAAAACCGAACATGATTAGAATGGAAAATAAATAAGCTTAGGAGTGTAGTTTAGAGCTCAATTTTTTTATGTAGGATGCTCATATGATATAGAACAGTACTATGAAGCCATTTTTTTAAAATTAATTTTTGAAATTTTTAAGTTAATTTTTAGCCCTAAAATGATGGAAAAATTGGGTGATTTGGGGTTAATTAGGTGATTAAGATGTTAATTACCGATTTAGATATTAATTAGATATTTAGGGATGTTAATCTCTTATGTGGAACCCTAATCCTAGCCTTTGGAGTATTAAGTATGGTTAATTTAGGAAATTAGGTAATTAATATAAGAAATTAGTAATATGTGAAATTGTAAATTAATAAATCTAAAAAAATAGGGTTATTTAAATAATATTATAAGAGAAATCATAAAAATAATAAATCTGAAAATAACATTTAATTTTAAGTAAATGTCTCAAAATGTAAAATTTTCACAAATCGGGAATAAATCCGATACCGCAATTAGGGTTAGCGTGTACAGAATAGTTTAGAATACCAAATTACGATCCAATAGGATATTTGGACACTTGAGCTTAATGTGATTAATTTCACATTAGGATTCAAGCATATTTAAGGCTTAAAAATCAAAGTTTAAAATCTCATTTAGGATTCAAACACCAAAATAGAGTACAATGAATCATTAGGACGTAATGGGTATACACGAAAAAAAAAGAGTTAAAATATAACTTAGAATATGAAACCATAAATTATAAGTAATAAACAGACCTATTTGTATTATAGGATACCTAGAGACACATCAGCTTGCAATTAAGAGATCGAGCGATCAAGTAATTCCAAGTAAGTTGGGTTATTGCTTATTGTAATGGAGTACTAGTTTTGTAGTACTTGGAGACTTAGGCTTGTATATGATTGTGATTGTAAGTAGTTTACGCATGTGTTTGTAAGTAGTTTACGCATGTGTTTGATGTATCTGAATTCATGCTGAATTTGTATTGTAAGTGATTTTGTGACTAATTGAATTGGTATGAAGTTGTTTAAACACCCTAAACAGAATTTAATCTTAGTCGACCCTAATAACCAAAAATGTCATGCATTGCAACCGGTTAGGGGATCATAGGATTCTCCAACCAAATACCAACCCCTTCGAAAGGGATAGCGCAGGATTGCAAAATGGTCTCTTCTTCATCCTTAGTCGAACTAAGTGACAGGAGAGGAGGTCGTGGCGAAGGTGAAGTCAATGGTTTGAAGGTAGTCACGAGAGGAGCGAGGTCTCTATTGCACAAGCCTGGGTTTAGTTGTGAGCTGCTACATAACATGGAAACTCCTCAACCCGGATTGGAGCGGGTGAAATTTCTCTGATTTCATAACGGATCGGACTACGTTGTGCGATGACACTTGATTGTTGCATTGCATGAAAATAATTGTTTGATAACCCTGTTTGTGCTTGTATGCATTCATGAGTCTCCAGTTCAACTTACTGAGCTGTAGTTGCTCATACCCTTATAGATCCTTTTGCAGGTTCTGATTTCTGAACATTTCAAGTACTATGCTGCCCTACAATTACCCAGAGGTTAGTCCGTTGGAAGTCAGGGGTGTGAGGATCAAGTTACTTAGTATAATGTGTAACTAAAGTGACCATGTAATTAGGGATGAAAGACTGATAGTTATTATGTAATCTAATGAACTATTATGTTTGTGTAAAACTTCCTAGGAAGCTCTGTGGACTTATATATATAATATTGTACATATTATTAGAAATTTGCACTATTTATCATAATTGTAATTTAATTATTAATCGGACTATTTACTTCAAAGCAAAGAGTCATCGACGCCTTGTGTAGGTCATGTCTATGGTAGGTACTATGAGGCCAGTTACTATCATAGAATGGTTTACACGGTGGGACTGTTACGACTCTGCGACTTTGGGGTGTAACAGATTGTCCGTACAGGATTGCCTCGATGGAAGGGTGCCAAGCAGACCTGAGGGAGAAAGCTTGGAAAAGAAGAAGCATCAAGCAATAAGAGATCCGCTCCCTCCTCTTATTTACATAGAATATGCCCCCCACCACCCGAATAAACCCATTACTCAAGTCTATTCTGAAGTGAAGCATTGGAATTTGCTCTAGAGGTTGCAAAAAATGCGAGGAAACCCCATTCATCAAAACTCCGATAAGTACTATCAGTTCCATAACAACCATGGCTATACCACTAACAAGTGCTTCCAATTGAAGAACACCATTAAGTATGCTATCCAATGAGGCTTCTTCAACAAATACATAGCCTATCCGAGGAATGACGACTATTCTGATGATGATAGAGACAAGGTACCTTAGAGGCAACGGATCAAGAATGCCCACATCGAGTAAAACAATGACCACTGCAACAACGATGCTCTTAAAGGCGTCATTAGAGTAATTATGGGGGGTCACATCCTAAGAGTCGACTGAGCACTAGCAGCTCAGTTAATGCCCCATCAAAGGTGGTGACCATAAGGGAGAAGAGACAAAAGTTAGATAAACATTAAAGGGGTTAATACACCCCGTTAAGATGCCTTGGAAATAAAGGTAAGGATTTCAAATTTTGAGGTCCTAATGATTATAGTAAACACTAGCAGTTTCACCAACATACTTTTCCTCCATACTTATAAGAGGATGGGGAAAAAGCTATTAGTGGAAATGAAGTTATACCCCCATAATCTAATCGACTTCAACTGAAGTACAATCTAAGGCAAGGGGATCATTATGTTAGACATGAAACTTAGCAATGATGACCAAATGGCGTGACGACCCGTAAAATTCGTTGTGTTTGATTACCCTTCCCCTTACACCACACTCTTGGAAAGACCAAGCCTGAATGTATTCTGAGTGATCACATCCTCCCTTCATCTGAAGGCTAAATTTCCAACCCCGACCAGGGTAAGAGTATGCAAGTGTGATTAAAGGCTCTTGCGAAAGCTATACGTTAGGGCTGTTAGAGGAGATGACATCTTCACTCTAGAGACTAGCTCGTAGGAGAAGTTGGGGGAAAAAACAAAAGAAGTCCAAATCAAACCCTTACCTAAGTAGACCATGAGAGTCAGGATTGAGACCTTACCTAATGCGAAGGACAAAATCACCACTCTGCTATAGGAAAATTTAGATAAGTTCGCTTGATCGATATTAGACATGCTCAGAGTCTTGCCTAACCTAGCAATCCATAACCTCAATATTAACACAATAGTGCGGCCTATCAAGTAGAAAAAGAGGCATTTCACTCTAAAAAGGGAATCCGCAATCAAGGAAGAGGCACAAAAGCTGTTTAAGGTTGGCTTTGTAAGGGTGGAAAAATACCCGACTTAGCTAGCAAAGTTGATGCTAGTCAAGAAGAAGAATGAGAAGTGGTGAATGTGTGTCGACTACACTAATCTCAATAAACCCTACCCTAAATACTATTTTCTTCTCCTAAAGATCGATCAACTCATCAATTCCACTTCGGGATACGCCTGCTAAACTTTACGGATACCTTCTTAGAGTATAACCAAATCAAAATAGACACGAAGGACAAAGTTCATACCTCATTCGTCACTAATTATGGCACATACTGCTAAACCATGATGTCATTTAGTATGAAAAATGCTGGGCCACATACCAACGAATGGTATCGAAATTGTTCAAGCCTTAAATCGAGCGCAATATGAAGCTGTACATCAATGACATGATTGTCAAGAGCCAAAAGCCAAAAGCCAAACAATCATGTTAAGGATCTCTAAGAAGCCTTTAATCAGATGTGCACATACGACATGAAGCTGAACCATCATAAGTGCATCTTTGGGGTTGAATTTGGAAAATTCCTCAACTTCCTTATCACTTAAAGAGGTATCAAGGCCAACCCTCAGAAGATTACTACCATTAAGGGAATGAAGTCTCTAACCTCAGTCCGAGACTTACAAAAGCTCACTAGCATGGTAGCCTTATTAAGCAAGTTCATCTCAAAGAGCACAAATAGATATACTGAGTTCTTCAAAATTTTGAAAAATCCAGAAGGTTTTAAATGGACTCCAGAGTATGCTATCGCTTTTCGTCAGCTCAAAGACTTCCTCGCATACCTATTGGTTCTCTCCAAGCCTATCCATAGAGATGACCTATTTTTGTACCTAGCCATGAGTGACAAAGCGCTATCCTTTGTACTGGCCAGAGCAAAGGGAAGAGACCATAGGCTCGTATATACTCTATGGACTTGAGGTCAGTTACATCCGGGTAGAAAAGTTCACCCTAGCTGTCGCTATCATAGCATGATGGTTGAGGGCCTACTTTCAGGCACACCAGATAATTGTATTAATAGATCAACCATTGCACACCATGATGCAAAAGCCTAATGCGTTTGGATGGATGATGGAGTACATGATGGAATTATGGAGTACATGATGGAATTGAGCACATGTGAAATCTAGTATCAACCATGAATGGCTTAAAAGGTACAAGTGCTGACCAACTTTGTGGTAAAATATATAGAAGAAAAGGAAGCACCACTAGGCAATGATAAACCGATGTAGACTCTTCACATTAATGGATCATCTACCTCTAGGGGTAGAGGCGTAAGTCTCGTTCTAATCAGCCTACACAAAGTTACAGTCTATTATGCCCTTAAGTTCGAGTTCGATTCTAGTAATAATGAATCCAAATGCGAGGCTTTTATCACCAGTCTTAAGTTGGCCAAGGAGATAAGCATTTACTGATCTTCTTGAACTCTATGCTTGTGGTCCAATAAGCCTGAGGTGAATACAAGGCTAGGGTTAATACAATGGCTAAGTACCTTGAGAAGATGAAGAGCTTTCTAGTTAAATTCTCTTCGTGAAACATCACAAAGATCCCTCGACTCAAGAATTCAACAACAAATTGGCTATCTAAGATTGCCTATACTAGGATACAAAAGTCCGAGGTGAAGGATAAGAAAATCTTTATAAAATACCTGTAGAAAAGAGCATAACTTCAGGCTCGACTAAAGTTTTAGAATTGACAACAACAGTACTAAAGCCGAGCTGAATGGATCTTATTTGGAGTAAAGCATACTCTCAAATGAGATTATTTAAAGAAAATTTATCAAAAAAAAAAATTAAACTTAACAAAGCTAATCAAGCCAAATTAAAACTCATTTTATATATTTTCGAGCCAAAGTCGAGCTCAAAATTTAACACTTGAATTAAAATCCAACGTACTCAAATTTCAGGTCTTTCCGTTGAGCTCGAATTCAAGCTTAATTGGCTTCACTTCTCTCAATTATACTCTTATACGGTCCACACTCCCGGAATCTTTTGAAAAGTATATAGACATTTCTCCATCAGAATGTCGCGCTCGAAGTCTCCAAGTTAGAAAATCTCCAGCATTCAAATCTCACACTTTCTCTCTCTTTCTTATCTTCATCATCTTCTTCCTCCCATGTCACAACTCATCCATCCATACTTATCACCATTCTCTCTCTCTCTCTCTCTCTCTCTCTCTCTACTTCCATATGGCTTCATGCTTCCGTAATATGCTGCCTCTTCTTCTACTTCTCTCCTTTACAGTAACTGCTTCAGATTCAAATCAGGTCCTTACGTATTCCTCTTACTACTCTCTCAAATATGATTAACTTTACATTTCTCTCTCCGCCTCGATCATTATGTTTTGATTATTACAGATTCAGCTGCTCATCCTTGTATTTTAATTTTTCTATTTGAGTCGACAATTTGATGATAATGGCCACTCATGAATTCATTAAATCACTCTGATTTACGATAAATCCTTCTCATTAATAGTAAAATGTCAACAGTAAAAACAAGACTAGCAGTAGTTTTTGGTGGAACTGTCCGCAGCTTTTCTTTTAAAAAGAAGGGAAAAAAAAAAAAATCATCAGACAACTTGTAAATGAGGAAATGATTTTTTGACGGGGTGTCTTAACTGCTTTTAAATTGATGAGGCATTTCATGATTGATTCGTTGGAAATTGTTTATTTTCATAAGTAAATCCAGTAATAAATCCTACAAAAAGTTCTTGAGGAAGTCACAGCCTGTGGTTTTTAAAAAACTATAATTTACATATTAATATTTTTTTAATCATAATGTATTAATATTATTAAAAAAATTTCTTCTTTCTAATCTCTTGAGTATGTACCAACTTTTATCGACTTATATTATAATTAAGGTTTTAGAATTGTCAACTATTATTATAGAAATCACAATACCATGGTTAATAATTCTTTACGGTGGCATATAATAGTGAAAGGTACATGTGACATTGAATGGCCATTTGTAAAATGGATGAACAATGTTTTCAATATTTCCATGGTCGTCTTTATAGCTGCTTATAGCCCATTGAAATTATTACATGATATTTGATTGAGGGATTATACGATAATACTAGCTCCTTAGTTAATATAAATGATTAATTTAGTAAAATTTAATATATATCGTTTATATTATTAAAATAGGCTAACCTGTTAATTAAACAGCGGATCAATAGCTTTTATAAATAAGTAATTAAATAGGAAAGGAGGAAAGAAAAGTTAACCTGTTAACCTGTTAACTTTTTATAACATGTTACTTTGATTAGTATTACAATAACACTATATTACTAGCGTTATCGTAAAAAAATCTTATTTTTGATAATCGTAAAGTTCTAATTACATTAAATATTAATAAAAATCCATAAAATGATTCTTATAGAGTAAAAGTGTGAATAAGATAGTGTTTAAAAAGTTTAAGAACTCTAACAGAAATTTCAAAAGTTGTAGCAAGTAGTTTGCCTATGTCTATACATTTCTTGTTTTTACTACCATGATTGTTCCAGTGACTTGATACTTCTAAATTATATATTCATATGACTTGACTATAAAATATATTACTTCTTCGTAATATTTAGTTAATTTACATATATTCTCAAATCTCAACATTATTAGACTTAGTTCAGGTTATTGATGCGAATATATAAGAGGACGTAAAATTAAAAGGAATGAAATTGAATTTAACTACGATTCAACCAGTATTAGATTAAGGTTGGATTAGACCGGTTTTATAGATGAATCAGATCAAATCAAGTTGAACTATAGGATTAAAGCCGGGTTTGACAACACTACATACTCTTAATGCTAATACAAATTTGATATGAAAAACAAGCTGATTTTGGGTAATAGAAACCGTTGCTCCTCTTCAGCTGAATGATGCCATCCTCCACTGTGCATTTTTCTTAAAGAGAAGATCAACTTTAATCATGATGTGACAATAAAAACGACCCCCGTAGATCTAACTGCTAAATGATTTCATTCTCCAGCAAGTAATTAATTTAAAGTTTTTTTCTTGAAATGATTTTTGAAATAATTAATGAAGGAAAAATGTTTTAGTACAACTATGTATTTTGGTGTCCTGGAGAGCCTTGATGCAACTGGTTAAGTTGCTCTCTTAGTAAGCAAAAGATCACGGGTTTTAAGGCACTGAAGCCGCCTTACTCTATATTGATCGTGAGGAAATGGTTCACAGATTGATCATGAGAATGATAAGGAGATGGTTTTTCATCTATGAAGATGACCATTTGCATTTTCATTGTATAATGTGGTTTTTGGAGTGCCAGAATTTGTGCTATGAGCTTGAGGAGCTGGTTGTTTATATCAGCTGTGTGTCATTTTCGATGATGTAATTTGGATGTCTTTTGGATTGTAGTTTTGTGATGCTGGGGTTGGATATGGAGAACCTGGATGTGGGATTTCAGCAGATTCATCGAAGATTTTAATCAAGGGGGGAACCGTCGTCAATGCTCATCACCAAGAGATTGCTGATGTTTATGTGGAGGATGGAATCATTACTATTGTAAAGCCAAATATCAAGGTAATATGCTTATACTATGTGGTTATGTTCTGATCTTTGTAAGACCACATTTTGGCAGATTATCCCAAAAAGGTGGAACAACTGCATAGACCGTACTAATTGGTTAATTTGTTCAACGAGTGCATAAAATTAAAATCTTGTTCTTGTTATGGTTTTGTTATTTTGAATTTATGTGCTTTCACTTCTTAGATTTTCCCTGCCCAAGTGCTGATGGCCACATGAGCATTGTACCTGCATCCCTGATAGTGGATAACTATTTTTATTTTGAATTTGCATTAACTGTGCATCACTTCCAACAGGTAGGTGATGATGTTACTGTGCTTGACGCCACTGGGAAATATGTCATGCCAGGTAGATTTAGGTTTTGTCATTTTCGTTGCACATCCAAGTTTTTGAACTTTGGATAGATAGTGAAGGTAAATATGATAGGTCGTAGCATGACTCTCGATTAAGAACCCTAGAATTTAAGTAGAAAGATCATATTTCTGACTTGATCTGAGTAAAATCTATAATTTTGCTTGTCTAGTGATCGATAGGTGCACCTGCAGGACTTTTTTTCCCTCGATTTTGGTCCATGCTTCGTGCTATGTACTGTGACCATATCAAAACCTTACAATTTGTACTTATAAATATCGATGATCAAATGCCAGTTTTGAGAGCTACTTCATAGATGTCAAGAAGTGCTCGGTGTGTCTGATGTAATTCGTTATGCTAAGTATTCTCCATATTACATGTACAGGCGGTCTCGATCCACACACTCACTTTTCTTTTGAGTTCATGGGCACTGAAACGGTTGACGACTTTTTCAGTGGTCAGGCTGCTGCTTTAGCTGGTGGAACAACCATGCACATTGACTTTGTAATACCGGTCAATGGGAGTTTGATTGCAGGATTTGAAGCATATGAGAAGAAAGCTGAGAGATCGTGCATGGATTACGGTTTCCACATGGCAGTAACAAAGTGGGACGAAACTGTTTCCAGGGAAATGGAAATTATTGTTAATGAGAAGGGTAAGTGAATGTTCGAGCATCTTTCTTTCTCATCATCAATTATCTTCACTTCAAGGACCCGATTAATATTGAATTCTAAGTAATCCTCAGGTATCAACTCTTTCAAGTTCTTCCTCGCCTACAAAGGAGCTCTTATGGTAAAAGATGACCTTCTATTACAAGGATTGAAGAAATGCAAGTCCCTTGGTGCATTGGCAATGGTCCATGCTGAAAATGGAGATGCTGTATTCGAAGGCCAGGAAAGGATGATTGAACTTGGAATTACTGGACCAGAGGGACATGCCCTTTCAAGGCCACCAGTGGTAACTTTTCAGACCTACTGTTTTTCCTCAAGATTACTCTCATTTAAATTCTTAGTTCTACTAAAATGCTTGGTGTATAAGATTGTCATTGATTACTCGATGTGTGATTTCAAACCCGTGAGCAGTTGAGTTGATCGCCCACTTTATGACGAATGTTGACAGGATTTGGATCCAAATAAGCAAACAAAAGGTGAATTTTATTAACGATCAAATGAAAAACTTACACGGCATCTAGCCACGAATTCTTCATGAGCAATTCGCTCGTCTGGAGCTTCCACCTTTTCAAGTAATTTCCTTGATGAAACTAACTGATATATGCTATGAACTATTTATGGGTGCTACTTTAGTAATAAACTTGTCTAGATACTTCCAGAAGTTTATGTAATACATATAATAGCTCACCCATATTTGTAAGCTTAAACTTTTATATTGGATGATTATGATATTAACCTGTCGCAACAAGGAATCGTGAGGTCAAATCCCTGCTCAATCATTTTGCCTCCATTCAATTAAGTTGCCTACTTCATGTGCTTCCATCAAAGTTTCAGCTTATAAGTAAGAAGGAGCCTTAAGTGATGAATATAATTAACCCACACCATATTTACAACTTTAAGCTTTTAAATCAGATAGTTGTGATGCTAACTTTAATAGACCTAAGGTATAATGAACTGTACTGAAATAGCAGTCATGATATGCAACCAAAGGCATTGAGAAACTGGTCTCTTTATCAAAAGAATGCGATAGTAAGTTTGGTTGCTAGTTCTGCATGTCCCTGAGCTGTACATTTCATATTATGTTTCCTCCATAATAAAAGAGAAAGTGATCCATCATATTTTTTTAGGAATTGTGTATTGCTATTTAATTAGGTTAGTCAAAATGGTTGGTGCCAAATGCACTCAGCTTTACTTCTTCACTTTACCTGCCGTTAATGCTTGTTTTATCTTAAATCTATTTTGCACTTATACTGTTTAGAATGTCCTTGAAACCAAAATAAAACTAGAAAGGTTTCTAATGAGACCATTGTTATGTGAGCAGGATGCTCTAAATCCCTTTTCTTAGTCAACTATAGGAAGTTTCTATTTTTAATCAATCTGTTTCACCTGACAGCTTGAAAGAGAGGCAACTGCTCGTGCAATTCATTTGGCAAGTTTTGTGGACACTCCTCTTTATGTAGTTCATGTCATGAGCATTGATGCAATGGAAGAAATAGCTAAAGCCAGACAATCAGGTACTGCTTAGAAATCCTGTTTTACTTAGACGCACAGCTAGATAAGTTTAATACTGAGTCTTGGTAACCTGATATGATATAGATGAGTCATCTTATGTTATTATTGCTGCTAGCCATGTCATCTAGTGGTAGAGTAGAACCTTATGTCCTTTGTCGCTAGACTAGACTCAATTCCAAGCTATGACTTACCTTCCAAAGGAGTTAAAAAAAAAAAAAAAAAAATCCTATGCCACTGATGTTAACTGAAGAAACAAAGAACGATACCAATTAAGGTTTCATTCTATTCAGTGAGGTTAACTCACTTTTACGGAAACTTTATTGCCAGTATCAACAATACGATGCTAATATTCTGGAGATCCACGGGTAAAGAAATTTCTCTCAAAGTTTTTGTGCATATCTTTATAAGTTGCCTCTTTCCTCTTCTATTGTGGCTAACTTCTAATTTATATGCCATCACATCCTCTAATTAGAATATGGTGACTCTATATTATCTAACTTGAACACTGGTTACCATCTTGACTTGACTTGTATGAGTAGTCCTATAGTCATAAAAGAAATGCTTTTTTATTTCATGCCCATTATCCTTATAATTACGCTTTTCCATAAAACTCTTGCATTTTAATTGTTATGCATGGTACTATGATTGTCTTATTTATAAACTTTGCCTGTAAATACAGTGTAAACTATTATATTTATCATATGATACTCTCTCTCACTCATTAGTCGAATTTTGATTGAAACCTAATAAGTTGATGATTTAATTAGATGAGAGTTACTTACGATACAGGGTTTTAAACCCAAGACATTCTATTTTAATTCCATATTATGAGTAGTATTACAACTGGTTTGAACTATTGTATTTATCATATAACACGAATTCTGAAAAGCATTCCTAAAATTAATGTACATATAAATGTATTTCCGTTCATTTTCTATATTTAAGGGTAAAATAGTACTTATTCACTGTATACTAGCGTTATAGAGATATCTTAGTATATAAATACATGATTATATCATATTAGTTTTAATGCAATACAATTATACCTTTCCTATACGTGTTTATGGTATCAGAGCCAAAAACAACAAACCTTAACTAAATTTTTTTTCTTTTTTGCCGATTGTTCCTTTCCCGATCATCTTCCTCATTTTTCTGACCACAAATAACAGTAACCTCATTCCCAAGCATCCTTCTCTCTTCCAACCACGAGTAACGGCAACCTCTTTCACCATGTCACAACACACAAAACCCAATCAACCAATTATGGTAAACCTTACCATCGCCACCCACTCCTTAAATACAAACACCATCACTTCCAACACTCTTACCAACATTCAAATCACTACAACTATCGCTACCACCATAACTATCAACACTATTGCTTCCTAATATTATAGCAGCCACATCTTCCTCCTTCCTTTTCTCATATCCCTTTGACCCTCTTTCCTCTTCATCCATATAACCCAACCATAACCCATACACCATTTCCTCCTCTACAAATGTTACGACCATTGTACCAATTAAACTCTCGACCAATAACTATCAACTCTATCTCTTACTCATGACTTCCTTTCTAATCTCCTCCAATCTGTATTGTTATGTCAATGGAACTATTTTAGCACCCTTAACCCACATTACTATCTCCCTACGCACTCTACCCATTACCAACCTCGCTTATACAACATGGCTTCGTACGAATCACTCTATACGTACATTGATCCTTGCTACTATCTCAATTGATCTTCTTATTGAGGTTTACAACATCTTGCTTGCGTGTGATATTTGGAAAGCACTTAGTCAACACTTCTTGAAATATTCCATGGCAAGAGAGATGAAACTCAAGCAATGCCTTCTCTCTTTTCGCATGAACAACAATACCATGAAAAAGCATCTCTATGAGTTAAAGTCCATTTCCAATCAACTTACCTCCATAGGTCATGATGGGAATCAAGTTACGGGACCTCTGACCCTTAGCCGAACCCGAAGACTAAAGAGATTAACATGACAAATGTTTATGTTCTAACCAATCCTTGCTAAGGCCAAGTACTTACCTGCCGAAGCCAAGTACTTACTTGCTGAGTCGCCTTTAATGCCATGTCAAATGACTGCCCTTTATTTTGTGTTATGTCCAGTTGATGACTATTCTAATGTTGAGCCGACCAATTACTCAGCATCATCCTTGCTAAAAGGTCAAGAGAGAAAGAATCCGGACTAGGCCTTTTTTACTCGGATAAGTCTACTTGTCCATACTTTTTGTCCGCATCCCTTAACAATCATATTAATGTAACATTGCCATGTGTACAGTATTGTATGGAGAATCTATAGCACCAATTATTGATTTTCTTATATATTCATTTTTACCCTCTTGTATCATATACATTACTTCTTTAGGAAATATCCTTATTGTCTTTTCCCTTTTGAGCAAGTTATCCTAACTCACAAGTATAAATACCCTTATACTTATAGCTGTAACAAATCAAATTACCTTCAATATACTTGAGCACTTTCTTCTTTGTGGAAACACTACTTGTTTACTCTCTACATCATTTTTATCCTTTCCTTTAAACAAGGTTAGGTGACGAATAACCTCACTAGACTAATTCGTATGTCATATTGAATTGTACCGTAAGTCTTCGGAAGTTCCTTTGATGCATCATATCCTCTAGAATTATTTGTGGGTTTTTGCTTACTGTTTCATTTGTCTTTGTCACTTTTGTCGTACCTTTTTCCATTAATCCTTTTTCGAGCTTTCTACAAGCTTGGACCCATTCAGCAACCAACCTTATATGTTCTTAGTCATGGTTCGCACCATCTTGGTATTAAAGTGGAGGTTTTATGTGAATTATAATTGGTTCTTCTAAAAGTTCCGTTGTGCTCTATTTTACATGTGTAGAATAGAGTCAGTTATTATGTTCATTTGACTGCTGTGTTATTGGCTGTTCACTTTCTGAAGTGTTTGTTTGAATTTGATTCTGTGAGGAAAAAAAAAAAAACAGACCCAAATATGAATGTTAGTGCTGGTAATGATAGTAGAATAGTCCACCATGGACAACAATCTTAGGGAATCTCCAGAAGTATTAATGAGAGACTTGATCAGGTAACTAACTTTTTGGTAAATTTAACCCGAGCTGTTCATGCCCTGTCTTGTCAACCCACTAAAGCCACATAAAATACTCTACAAGTTGCTCAACCTGTTACAGGTCAGAACTAACTCGACCAGTTCAAGATGGAGGAGTTAGCAGACAAGTAAGATGAATGATAGACCTAAGAGAGCTTGAAGAGGGGGAAAAAGAGTATTTTGAAGAAAAACGTATACGACTCCCTAGAGCATCTAACCATATGAAGCTTCAGATTCCAACTTTTAATAGATTTGGGAATGCTAATAAGATATTTTCACTCAACAAAAAGTCCAGCCTGAAGATGTAGTGTCAACCCGAACGTATGAAAAGGGGTAAGGGTTTGGCAAGAAGACCAGTTAAATAAAGTGCTTCAAGTGTCAAGGGTTTAGACATATGCTTGCTCAGTGCCCGAACCGAAGGATGATGGTCAATAAAGGAGACATCCCAAAAGTAAAAGTAGAGAGTACAAATGAAGAACGTGATAAGGAGGAGGTTTTTGTCAAGAAAAAAAATGCCGAGAAAGAACTAATTAAGAGGGACGCGTTTCCTGAGGAGTTAAACCAGTTACTCATGATTGTCCAGCGCACTATAAATATGAAACCCTCACGAGATGAGGAGCAGAAAAAGAACTTGTTTCATACTACCGTAAGGTGAATGATTGAATGTGTGCTCTCATTATGGATAATGGAAATTGCACTAATGTAGCATTGGTTAATGTTGTTTCAAAATTGAAGCTGCCGATTGTTGCACATCTTAGGCTGTACAAGTTACACTAGTTGAGTAAGAAATGAGCATTACATGTCACTCGGTAAATATTACTACCGATCACTATAAGGAATTACTTTGACCAAATTCTCTACGACGTGTTGTTTATGTGCGCTTCCCATGTGTTATTGGGTAGGCCATGGTTATTTGATAGAAGAGTTATATAGACGGCTACAGTAACACATATATGCTGGAAAAGGATGACTAGAGGATCACGTTGTATCCAATGCCGCCAAGAGAAGTTCATAAGCTATAGATGAAACTCACTCGTGGATCTAAGAAAGCTCCGGTGATGAGTAGAGCCGAGTTTCGAGAAGCCATCAATACCGATGAGCCAACCCTATTGTTGGTCAAGAGACTATTAGAAATGAAGGAACGGGGTGAGCTTTTTCAAGAAATCAAGGGGTTGCTAGATAACTATACCAACTTATTCCTAGAACAGTTACTTGAAGGGTTTCTCCCAACTCGAGACATAGATCACTGTATTGACTTAGTATCCGGCGTTGCACTGTCGAATAAGCCAATTTATCGGATGAATCCAGAGCAGGCTTCTGAACTCCAACATCAAGTTAATGAGTTGCTAGAGAGAGGTTGTGAAAAAGAGTCTCAATCCTTGTGCCGTACTTGCACTTCTAGTATTGAAGAAGGATGGAACTTAGTGGATATATGTTGATAACTGAGCCATGAACAAAATCATAATCAAATACAGGTATCCGATCCTAAGGTTAAGAGACATGTTGGATAAATCGAGTAGAGTCAAAATTTTCAACAAGATTGATCTCAAGTTTGGCTATCATCAAGTCCGCATGAGGTCAGGAGACAAGTGGAAGACTGCGTTCAAGACTCGACATGGATTTTACAAGTAGATGGTCATGCCTTTCGGCTTATTCAGTGCCTCGAGCACTTTCATGAGACTTATGAATCATGTGCTAAGACATCTCATCGGGAAGTATATCGTGGTGTACTTTCACGACATCTTAGTCTACAGTACCAATATGCCGAGTCATTATGAACATCTCAGAGCAGTCTTCGAAATCCTTTGTATTGAGAGATTATTCAGCAACTTGAAGAAATGTTGCTTTTGTCAAGAGAAAGTGGTATTCTTAGGATATGTAGTCAGTAGAGGAGGCTTACAAGTAGATGATGAGAAAATCAAAACAATTGTTGTGTAGCCGACTCCTACTATTTGTGCCAACGTAAGAAGTTTTTACGAACTGGCTTTTTTTATAAAAGGTTTATCAGGAACTTTAGCACCATCACCATACCACATACCGAGTTGATAAAAAAGAACATCGACTTCCAATGGGGAAAAAGGAAGGAGAGGAGCTTTATTGACATAAAAGAAAGATTGACCTCCGCCCCGATGTTAGTACTACCTGATTTCAACAAAATTTTTTAGTTGGAATGCAACGCATCGAGTGTTAGAATAGGCATTGTCCTGATGCAAGAAGGCCGACCAATTGTCTTCTACAATGAGAAGCTCCGAGAACTATAGTTGAACTACTTTATATATGACAAGAAACTTTTGGCACTAATTCAAGAAATACAAGTGTAGCAACATTACTTACTGTCAAAAGAATTTGTCATATATACTAAACATTAATCACTGAGGTACCTCCGAAGTCAAACTAAGTTGTCAAAGCGGTAGGCAAGTGAGTTAAATTCCTCGAGGGATTTAATTTTGTGATAAGGTACAAACAAGGAAAGAGTAACGTAGTTGCAAATGCTCTTTCGAAGAGGTATGCATTCTTATCAGAACTTCAGACTAAGCTATTTGGTTTTACGAGTATCAAAGAACAATACTCTGAGGATCTACACTTTAGACCAATAATTTCGCAATGCGTAGAAGGGAGGACAGTGGATGAGTATTATGTGGAGGATAGCTATCTATTCTAAGAAAAGAGACTGTGCGTGCCGACTTGTTCCCTACGTGAATTATTAGTTAACAAATTCCATAGTGGGAGGCTCTCCTGACACTTTAGAAAAAGGAGGACCTGTAAACTATTGAATAGCCAATTCTTTTTGCCAAAAATACGAAGAGATGTGCACCGAATTGTGGAAAATCGTGCAGTGTGCAAAAAGGCCAAATGTCGAGCCGAAGAAGGAAAAGCAATACCTCTACCTATTCTAATGAGGCCATGGACTGAACTAAGTATGAACTTTGTTCTCAAACTGCCGCAAACTGCTTGAGGCAAAGATTCTGTAATGGTCATCGTAGATCAGTTTAATAAGATGACACACTTTGTGCCTTGCACCAAAACTAATGACGCTTCAGTTATTACTTCTCTTTTCTTACAGGAGATTGTGAGGATACACGGCATACCGAAGAGTGTAATCTTCGACAAGAACCCAAAGTTCTTAAACCATTTTTAGAGGACCATGTGGCGTTAGTTGAGAACTAAATTACTCTTCAATACCTCATGTCACCCCTAAACCGACGGCCAAACAGATGTGGTTAATTCTACTTTGAGGTCACTGTTCTAAGCTGCAATAGGCAAAAACTTAACTGATTAGAACGTCTGCCTGCTAGTGATCAAATTCACCTATAACCGAATCATGTATGATACCATTAAGTAGACTCCTTTCAATGTGGTCTATGGTTTTAATCTCGAGTTACCCCTCGACTACGCCCCTATACCAACACTCGCTCAAGAGAACCCTAATGCCTCAGCTAGAGCACAATCTTTTCAATACATCTATGATAAGGTTACTCAACTTATTGATCAAACTATTAGAAGAATGCGAGAAAGGACCAAGGATAGGTCGGTTAAACAATTTCAGCTGGGAGACTTAGTATGGCTACACCTCAACAAAGAACAGTTCCTAAACAAAAGGAAAAACAAATTATCTGCAAGAGTGGAAGGGCCTTTCAGAATCCTCCATAAAATTAGTGACAATGCTTACAGATTAGAACTGCATGAGGACTATAGGGTTTCTAGTGCCTTCAACATTTTCTACTTCAATCCATATCACCCTAACGGAGAATTGAGCGAACACCATTCAGATTTGATCCCAAATCCAAAAAAACCTGAAGGGAGTGATGGGAATAAAGCTACGGAACCTCTGACCTGCAATTAAGTCCGAAGACTAGAGAAGCTAGCACAACAAATCTTTATGTTTCAAGTAACCCCTGTTGAAGCCAAGTACTTACTCACCGAGTCACCTTTAATGCCGTATCGAACGACTGCCCTTTATTTTATATTATGCCGAGTTGATGACTACTTTACTGCCAAGCCGATCAATTACTCGACATTACCCTTACCGAGAGAAAGAAAGATAAAGAATCTAAATTGACTAGGTCATTCCTATTCGGACAAGCTTACCCGTCCGTACTTTTTCTCTGCATCCCTTAACAATGTTACCAATGCAGCATTGCCACGTGTATAGTATCGCATGGAAAATTTGTAACACTAATGATTGATTTCCTTGTATATTTATTTTTACCCTGTTGTATCATGTACATTACTTCTCTAGGAAATGTCCTTATCGTTTTTTCCTTTTTAGGAAAGTTGCCCTAATTCACGAGTATAAATAGCTTTGTACTTATAGCTGTAACAGATTAGATTACTTTCAATATACTTGAGTACTTTCTTCCTTGCGTAAATATTACTTGTTTACTCTCGGCATCACTCTTATCCTCTCCCTTAAACAAGGTTAGGTGGCGAATAACCTTACTAAACCAATTTATGTGTCATATCGAATTATGTCATGAGTCCTCGAAAGTTTCTTTGGTACGTCATATCCTCTAAAACTGTTCGTTTGTTTTTGCTTACTATTCCATTCATCTTTGTTACTCTTTTTGTACCTTTCCTCATTAATCCTTTTTCGAGGTTTTTACAAGTTTAGATCTATTTAGCAACAGGCCTTATTTGTTATTGGTCACAATTGGCACCAAGTCAACCTCTCCACTCTACTGATCTTATTTCTCATTTTCTACGTAGTCTCTTAAGGGACTACAATGTATCGATTACAACTCTAACTCATATGCCTATTGCCTTAACCTTTAACCAAGTTCGCACCAAATTGATAACTCTAAAACAATGGCTTAAGTCTCAAGGTACTAATGAATCATCCACCACGATTCTTACAGCCCTCTACACTCAAACCACCCCAACTCCTTGTAGGGGTCGAAGCCATGGTTATTCTCATTCTAGAAGCTAGGGGTATGGTTACTCTTTGAACAACGCCTCTTGTGCTAATTGTCACCAAACTCTATGACCTATCTCCTCTTCTTAGCCTCATGCTTGTCTACCTCATTGGTATGCCTCCATTGGCTCATCTTCTAACTCCTTCTCTTGTTCCTCTCTCATATGTTAGATATGCAAATGACGTGGTCACTTGGCCATTTAATGCCATCACTACTTTAATGATGCCTATTTTGACATTCCAGAATCTTCTGTAGCACTATCGCTTAGTGAAACAAATGAAGCCGTTTGGTATCCAAACTCCAGCGCAACACAACACATGATACTCAATGCAAATATTCTTTTAAACTTGACCCCATATGCTAGTTTTAATCGAGTTACTGTAGGTACTAGTGTCTATAGTTATTTCTCACACTAAAGACCTTACTATTCAGACTTATGGCTCCCTCCTTCAACTTAAAAATATCTTACATATTATGTCTCTTATGCACAATCTTTTGTCTATTCTCAAATTATGTCATGATAGCAACTATAGTGTCAAATTTGATAACTCTTCTTTTTGTGTTTAAGACTCATCAAAGGTCTTGTACTTTATTAGATTACTAAGAGTCTACCTTATCTAATATGTTTGTCTGCTATTAGTCTTCTTTAGTTACTTGTTACGTCTATTGTCTCCAGTGATGTTTGGCACTCTCGGCTTTGTCATCCCCATCATGAGGTATCACATCACTTTATTCGTAGCCCGTATCTTCCAGTCAAGTCTAACCTTCCATCATCCAATCATTGTTAATCTTATAACATTGGAAAATCCACGTGCATTCCATTCTTACAATCACCCCATTGAGCACAACATCCTTTATAGATTATTCACTCTAATGTATGGCAATTGCTATATAAATCGAATCTAGAATTTTGATACTATGTTATTTTTGTTGATGACTGTACTCAGTATTAATGGATATTTCCTATGAATAATAAATCTAAAAATCTGAAGTTCTTTCCAATTTTAAACAGTTCAAGTCTCTTGTTGAAAATTATTTCTTTGCTTACATTAAAAGTTTTCATAGCAATGGTGGTAGTGAATATGTAAACTGTACCTTCACCACATTTTTTTTAGAGAAACTAGTATAAAACTTCAATTATCTTGTCTCCACACACCATAGCAAAATGGCATCACCGAAAGCAAACATCACCATATTATTGATCTTGCCCATAGCATTTGATTGCACATTAATCTACCTTTTAGTTTCTAGGTTAATGCTGCTCTTACTATGGTTTACAATATGAACAGACTACCCTATGCCATCCCCTTTGAATTGCTATATAACATACCCCTTGACTATACATTCCTCCGCACATTTGGCTGTCTCTACCACCCAATCACCATCCTAGTGGCACCTCACAAACTATTCCCATAATCCTTACCTTATGTATTCTTTAGGTGCTCTACTCATCGTAAAAGATACCATTTTCTTGACCCCTCATAAGGATATTTTTACTTAAGCTAGTATGTAATCTTTTATGAATCCATTTTTTCATACACCTTTCTCATTGCCCCACACAAAGGTAGGAACAACCCATTGCTCCATCTCTTACTTTCCATTACATTGCCTAACTCTACCGCTCTTACACAACAACAAACCCCATCATCACACCCTCCTTATCATTAGTTCTCCACTATTACTATAGTCTCCTCTTCCTTGCCATCCACAATTCCTACCACCACCTCTCTGACCTTTTCACTTACTTTCTCCTCTTCAACTTCATATCCACTTATCACTCAAGTTTATGAGAGAAAGTGCCTTAGACACATCCCCCCTCCACCAGAACAAACACCTCTCCCAAAAACAACTCAGCCCATGATCTCCTACTTCAAGTGTAACATAAACAAACCCAAACAAATCCTCAAACTACTCACTCCGAACCTGTACACTACACTGAAGCCTTACACCACCTTACTTAGTCTACTATAATGAAGAAAGAGTTTGACTCTCTTCTCAAAAACAAAACTTGAACTCTAGTACTATTACATCTTACTCAAAATGTTGTTGGTAGCATCTAGAAATTTCATATTAAGCACAACTCAAAGGGAAAGATTGAATGGTACAAAGTGCACCTTAAAGCCTAAGGTTTTTCACAAAGGGAAAGTATTGACTTTACAAAAACTTTCAACCCAGTTGTTAAACTCACCACCATCCGCTTTATTCTTTTTCATGCAATCTCCTCTTATTGGGTCATCCATCAACTAGATGTTAAAAATGCCTTCCTCCATTGTCATCTCAGTGAAAATGCTTTCATAAAACAATCCTCAAGATTTGTTCATTGTTAGTATCCAAATTATGTATGCAAACTTTAAAAATCACTCTATGATCTTAAGGAAGCACTACGTGCTTAGTTCTCTAGGATTAGTAGTTTCCTCATACCAATTAGGTTCAAACAAAGCAAGGTTGACATATCTATTTTTGTCTATTCTCATGGTTTTGACTCACTTGTTTTTCTGCTTTATGTTGATAGCATTATTTTTACCGGGAACAATGCTCAACTTCTTTCTCACTTTATTTTCATCTTGTCTCAACAATTTGCTATGAAGGATCTTGGCGATATTCATTTCTTTCACGATGTTCATGTCAACCGCACCTCTCAAGGTATCCATCTAAGTTGGTCACAATTAACAAATGATCTTCTCAAACGTCACAACATGCATCTCTCCAAACCAGTCAAAGCGCCTTTATCCCCTAAAAATCATCTCACCACCCATGATTCACCTCTCTTACCAAACCTCACCACCTATTGTGAAATTGTAGGTGCCTTACAGTATCTTACTATAACTTGATCAGATATCAATTTTGCGATCAACCAATTGAGTCAATATATATATTGACCGAATACAAATCATATGTAGGCAACCAAGTGTATGCTCCAATACCTTTGTGGTATCACCACATTAGGTTTACCTATTTCTCAAACATCCAGCTTCTTCTTAACTACATTTGTAGATGCTGATTAGGCCAATTAGCCCAACACTCATCACTCCATTACTGGCTATGCTATATATCTTGGTAGAAATCTTATCTCCTGATGATCCAAGAAATAACCAACTATTTCTTAAAACTCAACAAAGGCTGAATATCGTGCTTTAGCCTATGTAGTTGTTAGATCTACCTGGACATATAACCTTGCTTAAGAAGTGAGAGTTCCCATTCAATAATTTCTCATTCTTTACTATAACAATCTTGGTGTTGTATACCTATCTCATAACCCCATTCAACATGATTATACAAAACATGTAGACATCGATTACCACTTTGTTCTTGAAATGGTTGTGATTAGCCAAGTACTTGTTCACTATATTCTCACCCATTACTAGAGATTTGACATCCTTACCAAGAATCTCTCCACTGCAGTATTTATTGATCATTGCATCAATCTCACGTTAACTATTGTATCTTGAGATTGCAAGGACATATTAATCTACATATAAATGTATTTCCATGTATTTTCTATATTCAAGGGTAAAATAGTACTTTTTCACTATATACTAAGGTTACAGATAGAGGTGTGCAAGTAAACTTTGGTTTGCAAGACAATTTATTTAACCTACTTTTTAAACAAGTTAGGTTGAGGTTTTTTTGCCCATTTAACCTACAAGCCAAAGTAGGTTGGATTGGATTGGATTGGATTAGCTTGTTTAACCTACTTATACACCTTTAGTTATAGAGATATTTTAGTAGATAAATACATTATTGTATCACATTAGTTTTAATGTAGTACAATTATACATTTCCTATATGTGTTCACTTGTTAGCTTGAGCATATGTTGTGCATGCTTTCCCACCATAACTTTTCATTGTTATAAATTCCTCTAGATCAATCACCATATATAGATCTTTTTGTGTATTACATGTCCATATCAACAGCTTAAATCTAAACTCAAGTGAATTTATTACTTGAGGTTTATGCATGAATATTTTCTAAAACTTTCTTCGAGAATCTTCCTACATGGCTAATGAGTTAAGCATGTAACTTGGAAAATGTCTACCATATCTAGAATTTTAGAGATATAAATACATCCTTTCTTGATCCAGCATCTTTTTATTAATGGTGAAAAATTCTTTCACATCTTTGAAGTTATAACCATACAACTCGAGAAGGTCATAAGCTTTATTTTTCCCAATAAACAACTACTTACAAGTTCTTTTAAAATGATTTATCAAACTCTAAAGTGTGACAACTATATGGAGAAGAGTTGTCCCAATTAGGATGTAATTACGAGTATTCATCCATATATAAGACTTGCAGATTAAGTTTCTCCATTGCATGTACAGATGCCAATAATCTGTATATGCATTTTAACAGATTTTATGCAAGAGCCTGGCTGCTGACAATAGATGCTTGAATTCTTTGTAAGAGTTTTTGCAGTGTGCCTCAAGACATCTGTAGTAAATGTTTACTTAAATGAATTAGAGGAGTGAAATTAGTAATTTCAAACTAATGCACTTTCCTATATCTTCACCAGAATGTCATTCTTTAAGCTTAATCAGCAATTCTTTGATAATTTGCGTTTTTTTTTTTTTTTTTTTTTTTTTTTTATAATTGATTTCAATCATCACAGTGGCATTTACATGCTTCCCATAAACTGCAGGGCAGAGGGTAATTGGAGAACCAGTGGTGTCTGCATTAGTCCTAAATGATTCTATGCTGTGGGATCCTGATTTCACCACTGCAGCCAAGCAAGATGCTACTACCGTTTTCACCGTTGCTTTTAAGGCTATTCTTTAGATTGGACTCTGTCCATTCTCTTTTGCTTTATGACCTAACATTGCATACTTGTATTTCCAGGTATGTCATGAGTCCCCCAATCCGGGCTGCAGGTCATGGCAATGCTCTTCAAGCTGCTCTCTCAACAGGAGTCCTGCAGGTTTCCTGTTTTAGCTCAGAAAATAGTCTGACTAATTGCCTATAAAGATGTCCAATAGCAATCTGACCTTCTGGACCCTTTCCTACAATATGCAGCTTGTAGGAACGGATCACTGTGTTTTTACTGCCGCCCAAAAAGCTTTTGGAATCGATGATTTCCGGAAGATACCAAATGGTGTCAATGGTGAAATCCGTGTCACCCCTTTGTTTTAAAAACGTGTTGAATTTTTCCTTTCTCTTTTATTGACTCAACCTGGGGATTTCAGGTATTGAAGAAAGGATGCATATTGTTTGGGATACAATGGTGGTAAGAACCTCCATATTCTGGTCTTCCTTTTAAGACATAAACTGCTCAGATTTGAACATTTAAGAAAGGCTCAACTCCCAGTAACCAGTTTATGATTACATTTTTATCTCTCAGGAGTCTGGACAGATATCCGTTTCTGACTATGTGCGAATAACGAGCACCGAGAGGTTGCCCTTCATCAGAATCTAGATAATTGATTTTTTATTTTCTTTCACCAGATTTATCAATCAATCCTGACAGTTAACGTGGTACTGTTTATCCTAATTATCAGTGCAAGGATATTCAATTTATATCCTAGGAAGGGAGCAATTCTTGCAGGATCGGATGCGGACATAATTATCCTCAACCCAGAAGCAAGTTTTGAAATAAGTGCAAGGTCGCACCATTCTAAAGTGGATACAAATGTCTTTGAAGGGATGAGTGGCAAGGTGAGTCTCCCTTTACCCTGAAATTTAACCTCCTCACATTGCTAGACACACAAGAGCATTTTATGGTATTTTTCTATCTAATGCAAGCTTTGTTGATCTCACCCCTCTCCATAAATCTACCATCATAAATTTGGGAGCATCACATTCGAGGTTTCTTGTTTTGGTAATCATTAACCTGCTGATGCTGCGTCATAAGATGCGATGCTACTTTCACTAGGGAAAAGTTGAAGTCACAATTGCTGGGGGAAGGATTGTTTGGATAAACAATGAGCTTAAAGTTGCACCCGGTATGGGCCGATATATACCTACTCCGCCTTTCGGTTATCTTTTTGGAGGAATTGACAAAGCAGATGCTAGGTACATATCCTCTCTTCAAGCTCCAGTGAAGCGTTTCAAATCTTCAACGTGAAGGACCCACAAAAACCCAATTTCCAAGTCATGATGGTGTGTATAAGAATAAACAGACCGTAGTATAGAAGCAACATAAGCTCCGTAACCACATATATAAGGTGCATCATTTACACAGACATCGTAAGGGCCTAGTTTTTTCTTTTAAAATGTAGAATTCTAGAATGAGTATGATACAAAGCTGCGATCTCTAGAGCGCATTCCCAAAATTGGCGATAGAAAATAAATATCATATTCACAAAAGTTGTCAGGGGTGAAAACCTCTGTGGATATACAGCAAGACGTATATGAGAAATACCAAAATAAGCTCTCTGCTTATATATTCATCAGATATATCATTTACACAGACATCGTCAAGAGTCAAAATCTAGTCCTACTTGTTTCTTTCATACGTTAGAAACGTTGTGGAGTGAGGATGATACACATAACGATCTCTATAGTGCAAGAACTCCTGATAATGACTGTGGCAACGAAATATCGAGTCTATTTCTTCCCAGTCAGTCTTCTGACTACTAGTACATAGGATGAAATCTATCTTGAATGGCTTGGGTTTTAGGAAGGCCTTATACAGCAGTTAATGTAGGTCAGAATCTTCTTTTTCCTCTGCAAGGGAGTGAATGGAGGATATCAGCAAAGATGTCAGTATATACATCAGTCAAGATTTTTAATATAAAGGTAATTTATTTTGACAATCCTTAGAAACTATTAAAATTATAAAGGCGTCCTTAGCACGCTCTTGCCCTCTTTGAAAAATATTGGCACTGCAAAATTTCTCCTTCAATGCAATAACAAGTCTAAATCTTTTGCGTAATTCAATTCCAATTATTTTTCTTTATGTTTAATTCATTGCCTAAATTTACCCAATATTAATTGCTGAAATATCAAATCGTTCACGATAATCCCCTAATCAGATGATGAATCCACCTCACAAGAATAACCAAAAGTGTTGTTTATAAAGCTCGGGCGTTTCTGTAGTTTTTGGTAGTCATTCCATTTCTCAAGGGGTGTCGCTGTAACTTACTCTATATTTTCTCAAAAATCACGACCTGGTTTCATATCCTGCTCGTAACACCATACTCGGATCTTGTGATGATCTGTGTGCAAATCAAGGGGATAAAGACCATGACAAGATCCGAGTATATAGCATTTGGCTCTATTCGTATTTCAAGACATAATACCCACGAATGTCAATTAATGTTCAAGTAGAAGCAAGTCTTACCATGATAGGGTCATCTTGAGGATAGGTTGCCGCCATCAACTCCTTTTCACTCCCAATGCTTGCTCGTATATCACTCTTGTGCTGTTTCCTATTGGCACGGGCACGAGAAAAAACCACGGAGTAGTCAGGAGCATCAGCGGCCTTATGATCCCATCCTCCAAACCGGGGAACGGCCATCCAACCGCTTTTCTGCAATCAAATTCTCTCGTTCAGGTTAAGCTTATAATTTACTTAAAACAGAAAAAAATAAATAAATAAATAATTGAACAGGAGCAAATGTTTTCCTATCACATGTTAGAGGAAATTGCTTTCACAAAACAGCCATTTGTGTCATGATTTTAGAAGTCTACAAGCAAATGCAGAAAATCGCTCGTGTCTTGACCATGCATTAGGCTGATATCCCCCCTTGTTCTATGCACACCAACCCAATGCAAGGTCGACCTAATTGGGGACTGTTAACTAGCAATACCCCTAGAAGATTATACTAAACCATTAGTTTGATTCATTCCTGTAAACACCCACCAAGAAGAATAATGTCAAGGAAACAATGTGAGAAAAAATATATATGGGTTAGGGCAATTTGTTAAGAAACTTGAAAGAAGATGATGATATGCTTTATAAAAAAGCAAGTGGATAAAAATATGAAATAGTTTTTCTTTTTAGATAATGAGAAAGTAAGTGAACCACCCTAAATGAAACATGGTTTCTTCTCACTACACATCCTGATAGAATTCCTAGGAAATCGGGGGCTTCCTCTACTTTCAAAATTTGGATGTGCTTACCTCTGTCCCTCTCTCCATGGTAGCAACTTCAAAGAGAAATCATACCCATCCCTTGCTCCTCTTATACCCTTCGGACAAACATTTGCCTAAATTTGGAAAAATATTTTAGTATGATTAAAAACCTAAGATGTGGTTAGCTATTCGTGCCAACTTTCTAGGTGCCTCATTAACAGATTACTATTTTTTATTTTCTTTTTTCTTTTTTCCTGATAGAAATCCGTGGAGCACGTAGGATGTACCTTATTTGGAAGTGAAACATTTTCTTGTAGATGGAAAAGTAATATCCATCTCTCATTTTTAATGGCTATTTGTAAAAGAGTATGTTTCCTTCTGCGATGTACATATTCCTTATTCTAAAATTAGCATCAATTTGAAACCAGTTGTTTGAATAGCAGAAATACTAGGGATAAAATATAAAAAAGAAAAAAAAAAAGTCAAATGCATAATAGATACATAAGGGATAAATGAGAATTACAAATAAGATACAAACTATAAACAAAGAAAATAAAAAAGGCTATTTTATTTAGAAAGGATCCATTCGACTACCAGAAAATACTCGATATGATAAATTTTATGATGTAATACTCAAAAGTGATTATACGATACAATCACTTTTTTTAACTCTATGATTCTAGAATGATTAATGAAAAAATTGTAATGTAAATTATAAAAATGAAATTGCTATCGATTATAATTCTTAAGAGACTTCACTGTAATTGAAATCTAATTATATCATATAGTTACTTTTGAATCTTGGCATGGTAGAATTCCCACTCAATATGGAAGAATGTTAGAAAGGTGACTAAAATTTTATAGTTATATATATATATATGTATTTATATGACCTTCTATCCTATTTTCTATGGTTGAATTTAACAATTTCCAAACATTCAATGTTTCTAACAATTTGAGATATAAACCCGGTTATATTAGAAGTAGGAAATTTATTCCAAATGATATAATCTGCTAGAACGCTTGCATCCAAGGAAGATGCGCTAAAACCCTCTATGAGGACTAGATGTTACAACAACAATCCTGATATCATTAGCATTTTCCAAACCGTATGTACATAAAACATAGAATATTCGAGACTGCACAAAATGACTAGAATAATGAAAGATGGATCAAACTCTACACGCAACATGTCCTACCTAATTTTTTTTTCTTTTCTTTTTTGGTTTTGTTTTATTATAGGATTTTGCAAAATAGAAACAACCATTCGAAGCAATATGTTTGGTTTTCATGCTTAGAAGCCAACGTAAAACACCAATAAATATGTACTTATTCCCTGGAACATTTCAGAAATTAATACTTGATCGATTATTCAATTGCAGAGATTAAATAAAAAATTGATACTTGACCTACTATAATATGATAACTACATAGGTGATTTACAAGTATTCCTATATATTGAATTGTTATTTGTTAAAGCTTTTTTCATAAATCTATACCTATCATGCCAAATATTATTGATTCAAAAGTCGTTTAATAATATAAATCTATCAATGTATATTCGTATATTTGTATTTTTCTTGTACTAATAGTAGAATAGTCTTTTTACTAACTAATGCAGTTGAGTTGTAAATCATAGCCTATTATTTATAAAAATTATATTGTATTAGAGCGAAAGCCGTGCAACTTAGTCAAAATTTGGCTAAAAGCCTAGCTATATATATCGATGGCTCTAAATACATGAATATCGATTATCACTTTATGCATGAAATAATTGTTTGCTCGTTTGCTATATATCTATATGTCATCTGTGGCATAGGTATCTCGTTTATAGCCATATTTATTGACCATTTTTCTAATCCCATACTAAAAATAGCATCTTAAGCTTTAAGGGTGCGTATTATTGAATAATCCTATATTTGTATTACTTTTGAACTAAAGGAAGATTAGTCTTTTTACTACGGCATCAAGGTTACAAAACCTAGGTCTATGGTATTATAGATACTTCTTATACGTTATTTATATTGCATTTAAGCCAATATTATAAACAGTTATACAGTTGTTCAAAAATTAATATAATATCTTGCTAAATAATGTTGTTGTGACCATAGCTTATATAATTTTTGCTTTGCTCTTAGGTTGATTTTTTTTTTTTTCTTTTTTAATTTGGAGGAAAATTAAGACTAGACAATATAAATCGATAGAGTATAAGGTTCTAATCCATTTTTTTGTATTTTTACATCAAAGCCTATTCTATAACCTATGAAAACCACTTTAGAACATGAATATCCATATCTTTAATGTCTTCAATATCTACCTTCTACAATGGGGCAAGTGAGGTTGGGCCTCAAGAATGTATTGAACTAAAAAAAAAAATGTTTTGTTATATTCAACAAAATTAATTAATAATTTTATAGGCAGGATAGTGGAAATGATATTATTGTTGCAGTTTTGGAAGGTTCATTGGCTTACTCATAAGAGAACTTTCTTTAAACCTTTTCTTTTTCCTGAATTTTTTGCATTCTAATGCAAACTTGGCTTAATCCCTCCTCAATTGTGAAGAGCAACTGAATTTATTAAGAACTTTTAGTCATATGGTAACCGACAGCCAAAGGCTAGTTAGAAAATCGTTGTTCTTCACACATAGTTTTTTCCTATACCAAACTTCCATGGGCAGTTGACAGCTATTACTATAATGTTCTGTCACCACTTACATAGCACTAGAACCTTTTAAGGATAGCACACGTTTAAAGGAACGTCGTTTAGGAAACAAACACACCCATTTAGGACTCCCCCAAGCGGTTCAATTTTATATTACACTAATTATTTATAATTTTTAAAATTTAAATATTTAAATTTATAATTTATTTAATAATTTAAATTAAAAATATATAAATTAAAAATAAGATGCCATGAAAATTAAAGATAGAACCTAAAAAAAAAAAAATCTGAATGGAATGTTTTTCAAGCATTGTGCCACGATTTAACTTTTGTAACGAGTGACGGGGGCATGACGTTGATACGTGGCAAAATCATGTCAGTCTTAGAACATCGGTGGAAATCAAGGAAAATATATCCCGAAATATTCCAAGAAAAAAACATCAGATAGGAACATGAAAAAGGAAAAAAAAATATTTCCTTATTGAAATAAATTCATGACGCGTCATAATAAAAGGAAATAAAGGTAAGTGACAATAAAACGAACAAATTTAATAAATAAAAGACAATAGAGAATGAAAAATAGTAGATCGATATGAAAATAGCTCCTCCTGTCCCTTATATGAATAGGCCCTCACACACAGCCTTTTCTTATAAATCGTTTTTGCAAAAATTCTCTTATAAGGAGAAGAAGAAGAAGATCGGAATATCCCTAAATCTTAAAGTCCTTTTTAATCAATAATAGATTTATGAATTGAATAGAGAATGACAAATTTATAATAACACGAATAAAGTTTTACGAGAGATGATGAGATTGAAAAATGAGGGTTACATGGGCTCATGCGAATTTTAGGAAAATTTATCAATTATAAATAAAACCCCAGAAAAATTAGGGATAAAATAATTTCCAAACAAAGCAAACCTTTCATATTAAGGCTTTATAATACAATCTCAAAATGGAACGAATTTTCTCTTATTTTATGATTCAATATTATACGTGTATTGTGCATAGATACACAACCTAGTGCTACAAATAAGGAAAGAAAGAAAAATAGTTTTACAAAGGAAAGTAAGTAGTACATAATCTCTACATTCCTATTCCATAACACTCACCCTCAAGTTAGAGTATACATATTGATCGTAATCAGCTTATTACAAAGATAATCCACTCAAGCTCTATTTAAAGCCATTGTAAAAAGATCTCCTAATTGTTCCTTGGTCGTGGCATATGTTATAGAGATCAAGTTCTATTGTACTTTTTCACAAAAATTGTGTTTGGTTCACTCATGAAACACTAGGTTTAATGCAATACGAAGAGCAGCTTGGTTATCCCATTATAGGTTTGCTGACATTGAAACTTCAAGCCTAACCTCAATCAATAATTAATATACTCACAACACTTCACATGTAGACTAAGCCATATTTTTATACTCCTATTTTCTACTCGATCTAGATATGACATCCTATTTCTTACTTTTTGATGAAACCAAATAACCACCAAAGAAAACACAATAACTAATATGGATTTCTGATCAATTTTAGATTCAATCCAGTCTACATCTGAAAGACATTATACGAGAGTAACCATGGTTTTTGTATAATATACCTCATCTAAGATCACTCTTCAAATAACACAAAATCTGTTCAAAGGTAGCCAATGATAAACTATTTTGGAAGACATAAATTGACCCCTAACACTGGCAGAATAAGCAATATCAAGATGAGTTAATGTAAGATAGTTCAACTTCTCAACCAAGCTTTTATACCTCTTAGGATCTTTAAATAAATCTTTATCTTTAGTGAATCGTAGATTAGGTGTCATTAGTATATTGCAAGGTCTTACCCCTAACCTTCCTATCTCTAGTAACAAATCAAGAATTTATTTCAATTGGGATAAGAAAATACCTCTCTTACTTGTCATCACCTCAAATCCCCAAAACTACTTCCCAGACCCAAATCCTTTACCTAAAACTAGCTTTGAAGAGAAGTCTTCAAAGATGATATTCTTATATTATCATTTCTAGTAATAATGATAACATTTACATATACCACGAGAAGGATAATGCTAGAAGGAGAGTGTTTATAAGACACCAAATGATTAGACTTATTCTTGCTTATTCCAAATTTTTCAACTACCTCTCTAAGTTTGTTGAACCAAGCATAAGGACTCCAAGCTTTCTTATTCTTCCTCAAACCAATAAACCTAGATGGTTGCTCCATATAGACTTCTCTTGATAGATCATACTTACAAAGGCATTCTTTATATCCGATTGCCAATTAGAGTAGTGGTTAATCATGAGTAACTGTCATTAGGGGTGAGTGCGGTTTGGGTTAGTATGGTTCGGGTAGGTACGGGTCGGTATAATTCGCCACTTGCTACCTTATCAAATCGAACTTAATATAACTCTTCGTTTTTTAAAAAAAAAAAAAAAATTGAACCTAATAATATGGTTTGGTTTGTAAATTTTTCAAACCTAATTAAAACTAATTCGGTCCGGCTCAAATTATGGTTCAAATTGTTTATGTTAAATTTTCGCTAAATATTTTTATCTTCGATAACATGTTTTCCTTTCCATTAAATTTTCATGTGTTTTTAATTAATTTCGTATATATTTATCAGGTATAATAATATTTAGTAAAAAGTTGCATAAGATCTTAACAAACTTAATTTTATTAAACGAGGATAAAAGATTTTATCTTAATGAATAAACAACGAGGAAGGAGAAGTAAAGCTACCCATTAAAAAGTAATACGAAAAAAACAAAAGAAACACACTAAAGACCAGAAAAAAAAAAAAAACTATAGATATGTAAAAAGTTTTGAGGTGAGATACTTGATTTGAAAACATATAAAAAAATTACAATTTAGAAAAGAAAAATTTCTAAATGTGAAATTTTAGATGAAACTCACTCAACTTAATTTTAATTGTTTATCCAAAAATAAGATAAAGAAGAAGAAGAAGATATGAAAAATTAGATGAAATCCATAAAGGTTGATGAAAAAAAATAACAAAACAATTCTATGAAATTATTTTTGTTTAACCAAACAGTTTGGTTCAATTCGATTTTCCTCGAACCGAATCACGAACTATTTATATATAATCAAACTAAACAGTTCCTTCAAAAAATCATTTTTTTCAACTTGATTTACAATTCGATCCATGGTTTACAATTTTTTTGCTCAATCCTAACTACCATAGACATGAACAAATAAACAAACAGACATTAATTTAGCTAAAAGCAAGAAAGTATAAAAAATAATTCACACCATAAGTATGTGCATAGCCTTTAACAACTAGATAGACTTAAAGTCAAGCTATAGATCCATTAGGATTAATCTTAATCGTAGACACTCATGTACATTCGATAGGCTTTTTTCTTGCAAGTAGACTTAACAAATCCTAAGTAATATTAGCATCTAAAGCATCCATCTACTTTATAAACAAGTATAACACCATGTTCAATGCAGGAAATAACAATGTGGAGATTCATACCCAAGACCTATCACGCTCTACCAAATAATGCAATCTCAAATTGAGACAAATTTTCTCTTATTTTATGATTCAATATGTACATGTATACATAACCTATGGCTACAAATAAGGAAAGAAAGAAAAATAATTCTACAAAGGAAAGTAAATAACAGATAATCTCTACATTCCTATTCCATAACAGGTTTTATAGAAAAAATAATAATTAGTTGCAATTAGATAATATCCTAAAATTAGGATTAGAATAAGAAATAAATGAACAAGATAAACTAAGATGAAAGAGGATTGCATTAGAGGCAAGGCAGGTCGATCTCCTTTCTTCTCAAGTTGGTCAATCGCTTCCTAGGTTAACCTCATAATCTTCATATTAATTATTCTTTAACTTTGACTTATGGAAAATCCTTAGTTTTTTTATCTAAAATCACAAAACTAAAATAAATTACTAAATTAGCTAGAAAAAATAAGAAGAAGAAAAAACAAATTAAAATGAAGTTAGGACTTTAAATTAGTTAATTTATTGTTAATATGATATTTTGGGTAGAAAGAATAAAAAATGCTTTTCAAGAAAAACAAGGTGGGTAATATGATGCTTGTTTGTAATTTGTGCATAATATGATAGCAATAACCTAATTTGGTAATTATTGGACTATAGAGAAATTGCATGCGTTGCCCATGTCATACTCCAAAGTGGTAGAACTATAGCAGTCTCGTCGTACAAACCATTATAAGATAGAAGCTGAAAATATAATCGCTATCTTAGACTTAATTTACACAAGGCGTCTACGACTAACCCGCTTTGAAGTAAACAGTTCATAAATTAAATAAATTATTTACCTAAGAAAATATAAATATATATATATATATATAAGCTAGGATTCAAATATTACAAATCATGTTTACAGAGTTTAATCGTACTATATTTCCTAAGCAATACATTATTCGAAAATGGAAGATTTTAAAATAAGAGTTAAGACCTTAAAAATATATTTGTTCTTCAAATGTATTTCCTTACTCCCTAGAATTTAACAGTTGCTAACTTCAAGGTAAATATAGGTCTCTTCCTAACTAATACCTACAATAGCGTCTATAAGGATGTGAGCAACTAGCAACTCAATAAATTGGGATAGAGACTCAAAATTATACCTCAAATACAAATAGAGTTACCAATCAAATCAATTAGATGTAATGCATATTCAAGCAAATACTATTGCACGATATTGTTCGGCTCATCGTAAAATTAGAAAAATTACACTAACTTTAATCCAGATTGAAGAGTTTTTATTTAACATAATAATTCACGACCAAACCCAAGCTTGTACAATAGAGACACCGTTCCTTCCACAACTATCTTCAAACCATTAACTTCTCCGTTGCTGCAACTTTCTCATATGTCACTTAGTTTAACTAAGGATGAAGGAGGCACCAATTATGCTATTACTTTCAAAGGAGTAGGTGTTTAGCTAGAAAATGTTGAGTTTCCCTTAATTGGTTGCGATGCAAATCCAATTTAAAATTTTAAGTCATATATTGGGTTAAATTTGGTTTAAAGTGTTCAATCATTTCAACAAATCATACAATTACAAACGAGGGCAATAAGCCAAAATCACATCATCAACTCAGAAACAAACACATGCATACGGTTAACTATTTAACAAACACAATCAAAATTAATTTCAAGCCTCCGAGTACTACAAATTACTACTCCAAAATATAGTAATGTATTAATCCGAACTTACCTAGACTCCCTACTTACTCATTCAAGGTGAGACTTATTCAAGCCATCGCCAATAACCTCTATAATATAAATGTTGTTTTAGTACGTATATATAACTATCTTATATAAACTTTATTTTATAATTCTTTTATGTTATCTTTAATTTAGGGTTTTTCCTTCATTTAATTGGTTAAATATAAGTCTCTTAGAATGATCCTCATTTTAAACTAAGTTTTGTTTCAACTTCTAAGTCAATGTCTAATTCAACTTCTAATTATAGTTTTATTCACAAGTTTTAACCCAGCCATTAATTCCCCCATTCAGGTATTCTGAATTAGTTTATAATTCAACTTCTGATTATGATCTTTATATGTAACTTTAAGAATTCCTTCCAAATCAATATAAAAGATTCATCCAACTATATTCGAGTATTCTATTTAGCTTCAAGCCTGTATTTCGGTCAGTATGATATATTATATTTCTCATTTAAGTACCGAATTTACTTCCAATGTGAAAAATTTTTACATCTTTCATATAAACACCTAAATTTAAGTTTTCTATCAGATTTATTACATATTTCTATTATTATTATAATATCAATTTTAACTTAATATTTTTCTACTCATTAATTTCTTATACTCACATATTACACATTATCACCTAATATGTATATAATATACACATTTAACATTCTCATCACTTCAAATATCATCTCTCAACATCAACTAATATCTCAAAATATCTAAATTCATCTCAAATCAAAATTTATACCTAATTACCCTAAATTACAAAATTAACTTAAAATATACCATTTTTACCTATTACATATATACTACATAATACCCTAATAATTACATCTAACATCCTAAATGTCGCAATTATCATATTACGTTATATTTCAACGTCCTAAAACATAAAAATATGCACTAAATCAGTCATTACCCCTTTAATTATCCAATTAGCCCAAAAATATCCATTTTATATATCATTTTAAGGCTTTAAAATCATTTAAAAATTTTGAAAATTCATTTCTGAAAATGGGCTTCATAGCACTATTTTAAATACTCTAACTAGCCTATATAAAAATTTTGAGTTCAAAACTACACATCTAAAGTCATTTATTTCTAAATTAAAATATGTTCAGATTTATACAGTTTCTTAAGAACAATATATTTCTAGACATAAATTCGTCAAAATAAATTTTTTCTCTAAATCTACATACTAAAATATCTCAGAATGACAAATTTTATAAATTGATTTAATATTTTTATAGAATTAAACAAGATCGGGTTGAAAATCGGACTTACCTGTCCAATTGACTTCTAGCCACTAAAGGTGGCTCCATGTGTGTCGGCCAAGCTAGGCGGTAGTGGTGGCGACAATTCGATTCCAATTGGCTATGGGTCATGAGTTTGGCTTAAATGCCCTAATTGCACAAATTCTTTTGTAAATTTTGTAAATAAACCTTAACCCTCACTCTTTCGGTTCTCTCTATTTTGTCAACACTCCTAATTGACCAAATGAGCTTTTGAAAAATTTTGGATATTTATAGAGCTCTATGTGATTATTTTGTATTAAATTGCATTGACATTTAGCCTTATCTTATCCTATTTTCACTTTCTAGTTGTTTGTTTATTATTAGTTGCTTTGATTTCTTCAATTCCGAGCTACCATGACCCCTTTCTAGAATTTTCTTCATTTTTTCATATTTTTCTTGATTTTTCCTTAATTATTTATGAATTTATTTAATTATTTAACATTATTTTAGCATATTTAAATATTTTAATTAATTTCGTATATTTTAACCTACATTTAAATACACAAGTGGTATAAATAAGTACTCCTAAATATTATTTAAATTATTTTATAATTTTTAGTATGTATATAATTTGTCTTTATTGATTTATTAGTTATTGGAACTCATTTTATACGTCTTCGATAAATAACAAGAAATTTACATATAATTCAATATTATAATAATTAATTATTTTATTATTTATTTTCTTAAATCTAAACTTACATAATCATTTTTACTAATATTACTACCGTTGTTATAAAATTTGAGTTGGATCAAACAATTTTCTTGATTACCCTACATTTTACTTATCGAATGCCAAGTAGCTAAGGGCGAAACTTACATATATAGCCATTTAGACTTAGGAATGGCAACCATTTATAAGAGGATAGTGGTCTTAAGCTTTTGGAAAGATGTGCTTAGATTAGGTACGAACGTCATTGTAATGAGTAAGTATGTCATTGATATGAGGGTATTATGGATAATATGGAGTGGGACACTTAGAGTTGTACAGGAGAGGCGAGTCGTACGAGCCGACCAACTTAACCAATAAAAAAATACAAGTTGGGTTAAAAATTTTTTACTTACTTAAATATAAGTTTTTTTTTTAACCCGCCCCTCTTTAACCTACAGGCAAAAGTAGGCTAACCCATTGCGAAGCGGGTCGACCCACATTGACCCAAAAAAAAAATCTAAGTTAAACTTTGGTTTGCTTCATAGTAATTTGTCACTTTACTTCTTAACCAATCACTTTATGTAATAAAAAAATAGCTAATAATATTAATATTTTAAGTACATCAAAAATGTGAAAAAAAAAAAGGAAAAGAAAAAAGAAGAGAGAGAGAAAAAGAAAAGAAACTAATAATATTGTTAGAAGACTTCCTACAATTGCTTAGTCTAAGCAATTTATTGAATTACAAACTATGGTTATTGCTAACACATTAGAAATATATTAATGGAACAATTTGTTGTTAAATTTTCCTCCTTCTCCACTGTTTTAAAGTTCATTACAATTTATAATTTTCATCTCTTTCTATAAATTTAAAAAGACAATTGCATGTCATGGATCTAAATCTATATACTTTTCTTTGTTTTTTTTTTTTGGATAAGTTAAATTTATGTACTTATTCTTGTAAAACGATACCATCAAGCAACAAAAAATACTTAACATATATAGCCTTAAAATTAATAAAAATGGAAAAAGCCACAATGCATGAATTTCTCTTTTTTTTTTGTGATTTACAAGCACTTATAGCTTGATAGCAATGTAAGGAATAAATAAGAGATAGTGTATTGATAATAATCAAATATAAATTTAACAAGTATCTTAATATATTAATTTTTATATAAAAAAAACTTTATAGTATTGAGGGTTGGCCCGCTTAGCCCACTAATCAGCGACGGAACGAGTTAAGCTAAAATTTCCAACCCGTATTTGAATGTAGGCCAACCCACTTAACCAGCGAGTCAATATGAGGCGGAGCAAATTGGTTCACTTGACCCACTTACACAGTAGAACGTTATAATGTCTTGATGTAGGCGATGAACTCAAGATAAGATAATGGGTATGTAGACAAGAAGCAATAGAGTTGTAACTTGCAAATAATTAGTTATCAATGATGGGTTTGCAGGTCTTATTATGTTATGAATTGTAGGTACTAAGGTGGGGGTTTGCCACATCTAAAAAGTGGAACCTAAATCGTTGTGAACCTTTGGTCATCTTGATTGCACTATTATGATTCACTTAATATTAATATCCTAGTGAACATTATTTGTTTACATTTAGTTAGTATAAATGGCATTTGTTTGATTGTTTGGCATTAGTGTATGTATGTGTAATATAATATTCACTAAACCTTTTGTTTACCTTATTGGAGATTAGGTAATTATTTTTGGACTTAGAAATCTTCAAAAGCACTGGTGACAAGCCGTACTATACCTATCTAGGTAGGAATGTATAGCAAATTAATAATACCCTCTTGTTGAAGGTTCAAGACATCCATTAGGACAATTTTCATAAAGCATGGTCCAAGTTTTTATGATTATGAATCCAAATGGTTATTAAAATTATAAGTCAAAATTATAATTTTATGAGTTTATAATTTTATATTTTTTTTAGTTAAAATGGATATATAATCATTTATATACAAACTTTTAGTAAAATCATGAATTTTGATATATGTAAGTCCCAAAGTTCAGCTAAATAACCGTAGGATTGAACTTAGAACCCAAGGTTTAGGACGATCGGCTAAAGGATCCGATCAAACCCAAATTATAAACTATTGAGAGGAATATTAGTAAAACTGACTCCGTAAACTTGAATTTAAGAAAATAAGTAATAAAATAGGAGACTATAAAATTTTCAAATTTTAAGTATAATAGGTATTAATTACCGAAAATGCGAAAAGTGTCATGAAATAACTAATAAATTACTAGAGATAGATTATATGTATACTAAAAATTTTAGAATGACCAAAATAATAATTAGGAATATTCACGTGTACACCACATGTATTTACGTGTAGATAAAAATATGCGTAATTACCTAAATTAGCCTAAAACTAAGCAAATAATTAAAGAAAAATACAAAATAATTATAAAAGACTTAATACGTAGACAATTAGGTGTATTTAACCTTAAACAAAACCTAACAATAAGCGTTATCGGATAAAATGAACTTATAATATTATATGAAATACTGAAACCACGTTCGTGTTATAGGGATGATCGGCGATGGCCTGAGCAAATCGGACCTCGAGTGAGTGAGCGAGGAGTCGAGGTAAGTTGGGATTAATACGATGCTGTATTTTAGAGGCTTAAGATTATGCTTAGTTGTGCTTGTTAGATAGAGAATGTGTGCATGTGCTTGATTATGGGTGATGCTATGATTCTGTTTGTTGCTCTGGCACATATTGTATGACTTGTATGAAATGATTGATCACCCTAAACTGGACTTAATTAAATATCCGACCAGTAATCATAATCGGATATGCATGGCAACCCGTTAGGGGAACTTAGGACTCTCCGGCCAAATACCGACCCCTTCGGAAGGGATAGCGCAGGATTGCAAAATGGTCCCTTCTTCAACCTCAGTCGAACAAAGTGACAGGAGAGGAGATCGCGGCGAGGGTGAAGACAGTGGTTCGAAGGTAGTCACGGGAGGAGCAAGGTCTCCATTACACAAGCTTGGGTTTGGTCGTGAGCTGTTACATTAACGGCAACTCCTCAACCCGGATTAGAGCGGGCGTAATTTCTCTAATTTCACGACGGGCCGGACAACGCCGTGCGATGGCATTTGCTTACACATGCATTGCACCTAATAAGTGATTGAAAACCTTGTTGTGTGTATGGTATAGTTTTAAGTCCTCTGTCCTAACTTACTGAGCTGTGGTTACTCACATCCCTATAGACGTCGTGCAGATGCTGGCTAAGAAACGGCAACCAATTACTCTGAAGCTAGCAACTACTGGATCTTGGGGAGTGAGGAAAAACATTGAAGAATAAACACATCTTTTAAGGTCTAAGTTTTTATTTTAGAATTATTTTTCATTTCCGAATGATATAATACTAAGGAATATACTATAGAGAAATGTTGTAAACTTTAACTGCAATAACTGAATGATAACAGATATATATAATTCCTCACATTTATAGGTAAATGATTTATTTAAATTACAAACTGTCTACTTCAAAGCGGGTTAGTTGTGGACGTCTTGTGTGGATCAGGTCTAAGATAGCGGTTGTGAGGCTAACTTCTATCTTAGGGCGGTTTACACGGCGGGGCTGTTACGACTCTGCCGCTTCGGAACGTGACAATATACGGTTCTAAAATTTTATAATTTTATCGATTCCATATGATTTTACCGATTTTATACATTCAAATAAAAAGTCAACTATCAAACAATTCAATTTTTATATAGAAAAAATCATAGCTTGAATTCCTATATAACAAATACTAAATACGGTTATAAATCAATAACAACCATATGTAGTTATCCCGTGTAAAAGGTTTATCAAGTTTTTATTTAATGGACATATAGCGTACATGTCCACATTGATGTTTATGTTAAAAATATAAAGTTGAAGCATGGAAAAATGTTTAAAATTATTTTTCTCATTTTGAGGACTTACATCATCCCATAATTGAAATTCATATTTTTCACCGATTGTTATTTAAGTCCTGTATATTTTAAATTCTAAAAAAAAAAGTTTTCTACGGAACAAAAATTAACCGTAGAACCTCTAGTGATTGCACCAATTTACTTTGATACGTAGGGTTACAAAGAGAAAAATTGGAAGGAATATACAAACAACATTGCTCTTATAGAAGCTTTACAACTCTTACACCTGCAAAAGTTTCTATCTTCAACCTTCTGTTACCCCTAAATGCTTACTAATAATTAATATACAACTTTAGTCGAAATTTGCAGGCATGGACAATCACAAATATACTGCCAATGACACAGTACATCAGGGTGGATACAAGAAAGATGAACATTTAAGGCCTCCCCCTCCATACTTGGTTGCAAATCTTTCTTCAAATGAACACGTCGCGCCTCTTTTTCGTGTGCGCTTCTGGATTTCCTTTTCTCATCATTGCAACAAATTCATCATAGTTTATCCTTCCGTCCTGCAAATCCACGCACATTTTAGTTTCATCAATCTTTTTTTTTTTTTTTTGTTGCATTCGAATGAAATGAAATGAAACCGAAAGGGCATCCTGATTTTGCTGATCTTTTAGATGTTGAAAGGGTATTATCTGCATATAAACTACTTACATTGTCAGAATCAATCTCAGATATGATTTCCTTGATGTCTCTGCCGTCATGCATGCCATATTCTCTAAGAACTTGGTCTAGCTCTTCCATTGTAATGTACCTGAGAAGCAGCAAGTTACTACATGTTGGCATGCCTATTGATTCTGGGAAACTTGAAAAACCTCTTCACAACTTCCCGGTTAACTATTTGTCGTACTAATCTCAAAAAGACTGCATTTACTAGTGACTTTTAACGGTAAGTGCTGGCTGGTGGAATTTGTATAGTATAATTCGTACCCGCTGTTATCTTTATCGAAGTACTGGAAGGCAGTATATAGATGTTCCTCTCTATCCATCCTGTTCATATGCATTGTTGCTGTGATGAACTCATCATAGTCTATTGTTCCGTCGCCGTCGGCATCAGCCTGTTTCATTCAAAGCCAAGTTAACAGGAGAAAGTTATGAACGATGAAATTCGATTCATCAATCAGAGGAATTTGATCAAAACTTACAGCGTCCATCAGTTGTTTCACTTCGTATTCGGATAGCTTAGTCCCTTGCTTAGCAAGCCCTTGCTTCAGCTCCTCAAGTGTGATGGTACCACTGTTATCCGTATCCATGCCCTTGAACATCTCCTTCAGTCCCATTATTTCTTCTTCTGATAGACAGCCCGCGATGACCTAGACATTTCAGGGAAAATTATCATGTTATAAGGTTTGTCACAAGGCAGTGCTACACGCTATTACAACCATTTGATCCACAAGTTTAGGCCCATCAGATCCTATGGAGCTTTATATTCTTGATTTATACTCCCTCTCACTTTAGTTTAGGCCTATCAGATCCTGTGCGGCTTTATGTTCTTGATTTATACTCCTCGCTCGCAGGCTGAGAGTATAATAGAAGGCCATTATGCTGGCTGCTTACTTAGACAGTGTTGAAATGAGTGTGTAATTCGACACCATGTTGAGTTTAGTTTTCATCTTGTTGAGAAAATAGCATGTCAAGTATGAAATTTGTGTCGTTTTAAGCTCGGGGGAAAGAAGATTACCCGAAGAGCTGCCTTCTTGAACTTATTCATTGCCCTGAATTGTTTGAGCCTATTCAATACAGCATTATCAAGAGGAACATCAGGTGCTTCTCCATCCTCCTTAATCCATGGATGATCTGAAGAATGAATTAGGATAGGTGAAGCCATAATCTATGAGGCTTTTCCATGTACTAAGATAACTTAGTCTAATGTTTGTGGAAAAAAACAACATTTTCCAAATTTTAATAGCAAGTGATGATGGAAGGCGAATGTAGCGATATGGCTAGTGGTGATTGTTAACCACCCCGAAAAATAAGGCGGATAGTTTCTGTATTCGAGAAGATTTAAGCAATGTTTTCGACCGCCACTAATCACCGCCCGGCAATTGTCTTCATCATCCCCCGCTTACTGCTAAAAAGCTTATATTTAACAACATATGTTGAAGAAAGCTGGGACGCGAGCAACAGGATGATTTGTTCAATATAACAAAAGGATGCAGATAATGCATACTCAGAACTTGTAAGGCTGTTAATCTCTGCTTGGGGTCTGAATTCAACATCTTTCTAACAAGATCTTTTGCTCCTGGTGAAATCGACGGCCATGGATCGCTTGTAAAGTCAACATGTCCACGTAAGATCGCATTGAAAATTCCATTTTCAGATTCTGCAGATCCAAATTTTGTGCTTCAGAATTCATGCAGGTGATCGAGCACAAGGATCCAAAAGGCGTCTCAATGATTAAGATTACCATTACATGTATTCCCCCGGTGGGGGTGGGGATGGTATGGGGGGATTACTATAATATACCTGCCCAGAAAGGAGGAACACCACAAAGGAGAATATATAACATGACACCAATACTCCATATATCGGCCTCCGGTCCATATCGCCTCTTCAGGACTTCTGGTGCAATGTAGTATGCGCTGCCAACAATCTCCTTGAATACATCTCCTGCCATAGGAAATTAACTTCATTCAGTTATGAGGCTCGTATAGATATAAGTGATCTCGCAATTAGTGTTTTAGTATTTATGTTTATGATTGGAGATATGAGTGAATGTGGATATATGATATGAAAACGAAGGCGATCACCTTGCTTGAAGAAAACAGATAAACCGAAATCGGTAGCCTTAAGAGGTGAATCTTCGTCCTTATTAAGCAAAAGGAAGTTCTCAGGCTTGAGATCTCTATGGATGACACCCATTGAATGGCATGTATGCACAATCTGCACAATGGTCCTCAACAAAGACGCCGCGGCGCGCTCGGTGTAATGTCCCTTGGCAATGATCCGATCGAAGAGCTCTCCTCCAGCACACAACTCCATAACCAAATGCACGGAATGTTTATCCTCGTAAGCCCCTTTAAGCTCGACGACGTTAGGTTGTCCTGTCAAATGATACATGATCTGAACCTCCCTCCGAACATCCTCGATATCCTCCTTGTTAACAAGTTTCCTCTTGGCAATCGTCTTGCAAGCGAATTGCTCTCCCGTTTGCTTATGAGTACATAAATGCGTGACACCAAACTGTCCTCTACCAAGCTCTTTCCCCATTGTATAAGTGGCTTTGACGTCTGCCATCGGGCGGCCTAACACGGGACCGATCGGGGTGGGCTTGGAAGTCTTGGAAGGGGAGGCATTAGGGGGAGGAGTCTTAGGAGGGGCAGTTGAGCTCTCGGCGGCTGCATTCCCAGGATTCGTGGCATCGTTAGCAACTGATCCTGTTGCTGCCGCCTTGGCATCATTAGTCGGGGGATCCTCGGGTTTGCTACGGGAGCAACAATTCCCCATGGAGGAGGAGATGGGGGTGATGAGAGAAAAAGAAGAAAATAAAAAAAGAAACGAAAGGAAATCAAAATGGGGGTGGTGGTGGCTGAAAAAAATATCAAATGGTTTATTCACTACTAGAAAATCATTTACAAAAACCGGAAAGAAAAAAAAAATGGAACTGAGAGGAAAATAACGTTGCCGTGGAAAAAAGATAAGACTAACAGCTTGGAATGATGAGGGGAAAATGGATTTAGGGGAAGAAGGTGAAGGACACTGTTGAAAGGGTCAATGTTAAGGTGTTTGTTAGCTTTTTAAAGTAGAAAAATATAGTTTTTGTATTTTTCAGGAGGTGGTTTCAGAGATTTTCCCGGGAAAGAAAACTGTTTTCTTGCTCTATTTTGAGGGAGGGAGAGAGAGAGAGAGGGACTGATTTTGTATTAACGGCTACGACAGGACAGGTGGGATGTTTATGCCAAATGTAGATTATGTTATACGTCTTTTGTTAAAACATTATTAGCCATCTCGATGTCGATGTCGATGTCGTGAAAGACATATCTTCCAAAAGGGCCGCAGAGTTTAATTTTGCGAAGCAATGGAAATTAGCTTTAAAGAATATAAAAACGTTCTAAACTTTAATGTAAGAGTAGATTATTTTTTAAATTTGTAAAATATGATTTTTTATTGTTAAATTTTTATAAATTGATAAATAATCTTTCAAATTGAGAATAATCATTTAAACTTTGATTTTGGTATATTAAGAGCATTTATACATCAAAATTTAAGTTTAAATGAATTATATCAATTATTTATCAATTTATGAAAGTTTAAAAAATCAAAAATTACACTTTAAAAATTTAGAAAAAAAAATTTACATTTATATCAAAGTTTACGGAAATTTTATGATTTTTTCGTCAGTTTTATTATTATGCACTATATATAAATGGTCAACTCATTTCCTCTGTGACAACTAATTTTACAGAACATCTGTGGAGTGATTGCAGCCTCTTAGCTATGATGCATCGTCAACGTTTCTTATTATGCACTATACAAAGTGTTTCGTACTTCAATTGATAAATACACAAGTCTTTTTATCTTAATAAAAGTAAAAACAGAAACTCGATACGCGTATTAAACATGCTATATTAGGCACATCATAAGGTGGTGGACTCTTTGACAAGACTAATTCACACTTTTTACAGTGAATTCAAGTAACGTAATCTTATACACTGTAGAATTAGGGGAATAAAATGCTCCATTTCAATTTATTTACATGTAAATAGTAATAATAATAAAAAAAGAAATCTAAACTCCTTGTCCTATCCTCTTTCCCTCCATCAGTCAAACTTCACTTGTCTCCTGCTTCTATCAATGTAGTACATGCCTATTGAAAAAAAAAAAAACAAACAAACAAAATTACATAAATATGAATTATATAAAATTAATTATATAAATACCAATAATAAACCGTATTTAAATGATGCAATAATATAATTTATCAAAGTATCACATCCATAAGAGACAATTTTTAAGGATTATGTGCTATGATTATATTGTATATTACGTATACAATATACATAACAACACTAATATTCCATATTTTACATGTGACACATATACATGATTAATATAATATTAATATCGCATGTTCTATATACGATATAACCTTAGTAATTCTAGATTTTATTTATGTAGTTAGTATTTATTTAATATTTATCTATTTTAATGGCAAATACGTAAATTCCTCACTTCCATCACATTATTCTACTATATCGACATGTGATCATCAAAGATTAGGTTAGGTTGGAGACTTTAACCATTTTACATACCATAATTTTTACTTCAAAATTTATGTATCTTGAGTGAAATGTTGAGATTATCTAGAATAATACAACATCATATATTATAAATTGTGCCGTTTTGAATTAAGTCAAGTAAAGATTGCATTTCTTTTATATATATAGTGTCCCTCACGTAAAAGAGGTTTCATTTTTTATTTTTTATTTTTTTTTGGAGTATTCCTAATTAGAGAATATAATTAAAATAACAATAAATTATACGTGATAAAAAATATTAATGGAAAATGATAAGTGGTACGTGTGAAAAGAAAAAAAATTAACGACCAAAAGATATTTCTAAGGGAAAAATATGAGTAACTTATAAATTATGTACACAACACCAATACATAATACCTATTCGTATATATGAGATTTCATGAGCTTTTGAGATTTGTACCATTCGTTCAAAATAGCTTTTGATGATTTATAATTTTCTCTTCTTTTCTCCAATTTATTCATTTTCATTATCAATATCTTTTGAACATTAATAATTTCTTCTTTTTAATTTGTGACCAAGAAGCATGTCATTATGTAAATGTAGTTTCACTTTTAAGAGCTTTAAAGCAAAATTACAAACTCTCGGTATATAATGTCACATTCTAGAAGAATTATAAACCCTTCTGAACATATCATTGCGTATAAATGTGAGATAATCATCATATTTTCACTAGTATTACCTTTTGGCTAATTATTATTATTATTATTATTTTCTTTTCTTTTTTTTTTCTGTTTTCATTAATATCTGCTTTTTCATAACCAATACCATGTAACTACTGACAATTCCCCTTTCTCTAAATTACATATACAAAGAAATGTACCCTTTGATGTAATGTTGCATTCCCACGGCTTGGAATATCACAAATCTAATCTAAAATAACATATTCATGGACAAAATTAATTTTCACCAATCAGAAGATTTAACTTCTCTTTTAACCTTTCCTACTTTGTAAAAGTAACAATTTTTACTAACATTCTCAAATAATCTCTTTCAAAATCGCACAACAGAATATAAAAGTGTATCTAATAAAACGAACAACACTTTTTAATCATCGAAGAGAAATCCCAAATCAATTATCACCACACATGACAGCATATAAATAGTGAGAATATAAATGGAAAAGCGTTTAGGGGATTATTAAACTTTGTGGTAATATATAAGACGAGAAAGCAGCATATAACTAAGCTAAAACTCAAATCAAACTTTAATGTTTTGAGTTTACAAGAAACGGCCAGCAAAATAGTCCCTCTGTACAAAAGAGATTACTAATTTCATATCATAACAAAGGAGGAAAGTGGAAAAGAAGACAAAAACCCCCTTTTAGATACAAAATTTCTCAGTATGTTGGGACTGATGGATCAACCTTCACAGCATAGGCATGGATTCCACCAGCAAGATTATATATCCTCATAAAACCCTGAAACAATAAGGTAAAATCAGTTGGAATGTATACCATCTTCTACAAATATAAACCCTGTTGAAAGGATTTAGTCCAGAATTTTTGGGAGCATTGTCAAACCATGTTATCGCACCACAAGAAGAAAATCTTTTTACCTGCATCTGCAACCACTTGGCAACTTGTAGAGACCGCATCCCGTGGTGGCACTGCGTTTGGAGCAGACGCAACAAGCTTAGAATGATCATACAATAATATAATGATATAAGGATTCATAAACAAGGTTTAAAAGTGTCGCATTGATTTTCAACATTAACTTGGCCCAAAGAATTAAATTTGATCATGCTTTTTCCTTGACTAGGTTGACAGCCAATATACATATACTATCAAAGTAGCATGCAACAATATGCATTGATGAAACTAATACCCCAAATTTTTATGTAATCAATATTCACCAAACACAAGAACTGCTATACCGAGAGCCTAATGGAACTCAGGAACTATGGTCAATATCTAAGACTGCCTTTATCAATTATGTACACTCGCTTACCATCCATCGATATCTCCCTCTTGGTGGAATATAGTGCAAAAGCAAACCTATATTCATTGTATGATAAACCATAAACAAAGATGCTTGAACCTACCATGACGTATGTGTCCTTCTTGGGATCAAGCTTTGTTGTTATATCTGGCCCCCAACTTCCAAACTGACGTAAAGGAAGAACTTGGAAACCTGGCAAGGAAGCTCTTTCCCTGCAATGAAGCTGCCAACCTAATCAGTGCATTTCAAAACAGGAAAAGGCCACAAGCAAATAGAAATGGCCGGAAGGGGGAATATGACGATCTTCAATGTGATCACATCCTCCACGCTAAGGGGGAAAAAGAAAAAGAACAACAAAATCAATGTGATATTTTAATCCTCTGAGAGTTTGTTAGAACAGGTCAAACGAATATGGCTAGAAAATACCTCAGTCAACCAAAACATACATATACTCAAAGGGTAGAGTTTAAAATTTACAGCATTTGACCATAATTTTGCTTACCGCTTCCTAATAATAGACACTACTCTTGGTATGCAATATTCTTCTCAATCTCCATATAAAAATCCTACTTGAAATCATGAAAGTTTCCAACATAAATTATGCTAAAAAGTAGCAAGATACATTCCAGGACCGCTTAATTAGCTGTACCTAGACTTGACACACCCAAGCGCAAGCATTTTTCACTAATCAAATGCTCCATAACACTCCCACTATTGATAAGAGTTGAACACCTATCAGGGAGAAAGTGTTCCAACCATCCATTCTGCATTTCAACAGCAACCAAATCAGCATGCACGGTTTTTGTTTTAATCAAACTTTATTTTCCAACCTACACATTAACTCCTATTGACCCAATTGAGATGATTTCTCTCATGTATTTCCATACCAATCCCACAAGAAGAACCTCATCACAAGGATAATGACCGGATTTTTCAGCCCCGACTTAAGATGTTTCACCAGTTCTCTTTTCACAAGAGGGATCTTCACCTCCTCATCCGTAGTCTGTACCGATCTTTAAGGCAGACCATGATCATGAAGCTAGGGCATAAATGAGTTGGAAGAATGAAATGTGTTCAACTATGTTCCACATGAAACCCTGTGCAAAGAACACCTTCAGCTTCTCTCACCTCATACAGATTTGAGTGAAATGAATCCATATGCTATAAGGTTCATGATCTCACGCTGTCCATGAAACAAATCCACAACAACTTCGATCTGGTGAATAAAGTTATTCCTCTTGTAAGCATTTCCAAAAGCTGTAGCTCTGACCATCTCACTAACTACAGACTGATCTTGGCCACTAAGGGTTTCCCAGTATGGATGATAATTCAAGGTTTGGCCTTATGATTTCTCAAAGGAACTTCCTCCTCCACTATAAAACATTCATGTGTTTGTTGTTGTATAGCTTGCTAATATCCTTTACCAACCTCTCCCTTGTTTTCTAAAAGCTAGCAAACACCATCCTATTCCATTCCCAGTCATCAAGAAAGTAAGCTTGGTCATTAGCACCCGTATGCATTGCAATAAAGATTTGCAAATGCAATCAGCAAGTTGGTTATAGGAACCATTTGAATTTCCAATTGCTAGTAACAAATGTGTTGAAACTGCCCAACTCCACAGCATAATCCCCCATTTTGTAGCATAACCCAATCCCTCCCACATGCTTCTCTTTTAAGACCAGCTCATGGAAGCCCATTGACAATCATTTAGGGGAAATGTCATCCAACTTTCTTATTTTCATAATGCTACATTATCTTCGTATTTGGTATCCACACTTGCTGCTACCACAATTACATTGTACTTATTCTGTAATCTGTCCCAAGATTATTATCACTTACACAGTTTGCACACAATTTTGACTCTTCATCTTCCCCATCTCACCTACTCTACTGTATCCTCTGCATTGAAGAGTTCCACACATAGAAATATGAGACTAACTTGCTTTCTAAGGTAGAGCTGAACACAAGAGATACTATATTTGAGAAATGGACAGTTATTCTGGTACAAACTCATTATAAAGAGGAACTAATATATGGGGACAGAGTATTGAGTTATATAAGAGTATTATAGTATGTGAGAAAGATTGAAAGCATAATATAAGTTCAGTGATTCATTTCTGCTAGTCCGTTTTATAATAAATAATACACTTCTACAACTTAACATGAATGAGCCAAAAGCCTCAGTTAGTAGGTTGTGCAATATCAAATTGTATGGTGTTTACTGCAGTTTCTAATAATGCTAAAAGCAGTAAATGCAAGCTGAGTTTTTAGTATGTGAACGCAATCATATAGGAGTTGGTAAAGAAGCATACACTTCCTCAGGTTCTCTAACATCAATGAGTTGAGACTCCTCAAAAAAGTTTGGATCTTGCATTTTAATGTGGAATTCATCAGGTTGAATATCTTGGAGCACCAACACTTCCCTAGCAACACGGTACAAGTTGCAAAACAAACCAAACAGAAGTTTAAAACTCAGTCTCCATTGCTTTAGCAAGCAAGAACATTCAACTGCAGATGGAAAATGCATTCCAACCTCTCAGACAAAACTTGCAACAAATGCCACCCAAATTTCGTCTTACATCTGGCAATCTTATTTAAAGGGGCATTGAATGCAGCCTCCTCAAACTCTGGGACCTGCAAAAGTCAGATTGACAAATATTCAACCACACATAACAAAATAAGGGTACATCTAGGTTATTTGTCATTCATTTCAATAAAAAGCAAGTGGTTGTCAGAAACACTCCCTACACTTTCATGTTTTCTAGCAGAGATAAATAAGGTAAGCAGTCATATGTGATATGATAAAAAGGAGTAGTTTGAAAGGAAAATTCCTCAGCTTACCATCTGTCCCTTTCTCACCCACCCAAGCATTCCTCCCTCCTCTTTGGACGGGCAAATTGAGTACTCAACAGCTAGATCACTCAAGTCCTCTCCTGAGCAGAAAATCAATGAAACAGCAATCCATTTTACAAGATCTTACAAGATGCACCTTGCACATAGTTTCTGCCATTAATATGACTACTGAAGACTCAAACTCGCTATATAGATCAATTTTCAATCAGACACAACGTATCAAGAAAGAAAATAGCCACTACAGGTTTGCATGCAAAGTATCCTGTGCTTCAATATAAACCTGTTGAAATCCTTTGCTGAAGCTCAACCAAAAGCTTAAGGTCATCCTCCTTGACAAGCAAGTGCTGCACCAAAATTTCTTTGCTACTTCTGGACCTAGCCTCAGTACTTAGTGAAGCAGAAATACCTAGAGGAAGTACTTTATGTTAAGCAATGCCCATCTAAAATGTAAGACAAGCAAATCAAAGAATGTATCAAAACAAAGCTTGTCTCAGCAAAATTTCACAACAAAAAGAGCCCACGTAGATACGTGAAAATAACTATCAGCATATCCGATCTACTTGTAGCAAAAAGAATAAGACTTTAAACACAAATTTACCCAAAAAGAAGACTTTTCAAAGCCAAAAACAAAGAAAATACGACACAGTACTTAAAAATTTATCAAATATAAACAGTTGAGCAAAATATAGTCATCAATCAGCATCATTATAAGCTTTTCATCACATGTTCCATCATTCTATTTCTTCCAATCTTGGTACAGTTCCCTTATATACCTCTAAAACTTCAAGGATAAAACATTTTGCGTAACGTTGTGCTGTATATTGACTAAGGCCAAGCATGTAAAAGAATCAAGTTAGATTTGAGAAAACAGCCAACTCATATAAGAAACAATAATAGATTATTATGGTGTCTATCTTTCCCCCTGGATCTAAATTATAGAAGAAGATTAGACAAAAGTTCAAACAGCAAACCTACCACTGGAAGACACAGCAGGATGAGTCCCTGCAGCTAGCCCCATAACTTAATAACTTTTCGAAATTGTCCAAATAAATTTTACATTTTCTTTCAAATATTGCTAGTTCTCATAGTTTTATTTAAAAATTTATCCCCTCAGGCAACATCCTGCATCCACCACCTATTCTTACCGTAAGGGTCCGTGAACCAAAAATGGAGCCAGGGGGCCCAGGGATGCCCCGCAAAAGCAAAGTGTCTTCGATATGGGTTTTAATCAAGATAAAATTATTACATGTGTATTTACCAAAAGAAAAAAAATTATTACATGTGTGATTGTAACATAGGCTTTAAGGAAGGGAAGAAAAGTAAGTCCCCACTCCTTTTCATGGTCTTGTGTTTCATCCTCCTAGTGTTATGGTCTCGCGTCCATCCTTGCTGCAAACCGTAATGGAATTATCTAATTCTTATTTCCCCTGAAATCACTACCCAGATCAGGAAGTATCCAACATATCCCGTTGACACCATAGCATGAATATATGATAGTGGCCATTCCCACCACAACAAAGACATGAACACAATTGGATCAGAAAACTTATCACAGATAATAATAATTAATAAACAAACAAACAAACAAACAAACAAACAAACAACTACAACAACAACGAGCCACACCACACAACTAACCCAAATACAGTACAACAGTAACATAGTTGACAAAGATTATAAAATAGAACCTATCAATAGGCACTCGATAAGGGGGCAAAAAAGAAATATTTTACACAAACGAAGTTGATTACACATTCATGAGAAATCAAGTATACAAAAGGGCGAATAACATCTTCCTTTTGCCCATTACAGAGTGCACAAGGTAACCCCAAATCATTTTCGTATAAAAGAAGTTAATTACGTGTGATGTCTAATCAATTAGATGGATTCTCGGGACTGAGATCAATTCCACAAGAAACGAAAAAACTGAACACGACCCGCAAACATGAATTGCCATATCTAATAACTTTTACTATTAATTGGAAAAAAGTCGATTTTAACAATTACAAAACCGTAATCAAACCACTCACAACTATTACAAAACCAAAACGGGCTTTGAAACAAATAGCACGAAGTGGGCATCAGTTAAAACGAGTCAAACCTGTCTGTTTCGACCGCGGATGGAAGGACAAAGACGTAGGTGGTGGTCTTTTAGGATAAAAAGGAAGTTGCTGAGGATAAAAGCGGGATTTAGAGGAAAATGCACGGTATGGAGCACAATAATCGGAAGAAGAAGAAGAAGAAGTAGTAGTGGAGTGAGAAGAAAAGGTTAGAGGGAGAAGTAGAGAAGGTCTTAGGGCACATAAAGTTGGGGATGTTAAGGGTGGAAGAAGATACGAAGCTCTCAACATTGCCTTGGTTCTGGGAACTGGGCAGAGTACGAGAGAGAAAGACAAGGAATAGTGTTCCGACAAGTTTGGGCTTGGCCCTATTTTATATGTGAAATCACAGTTTGGATAGGATAAATTCCATTCGAATAGTTTATCCTAACATATATATATATATATATATATATGTATAATGATTATAAATTAAATAATGAAATGAAAGTGAGTTTCACCGTGATTCAATAAAAATTAAATCAATTTTATGATTGAAAACTAAATTAAATTATAAGAGTCCAATATAGTTTAACAACATTGGTTCGAACTTTCAATAATTACTTAATAAATATTTCAGTAATTTGAATTTTTTTTATTTCCTTTCAATTTTTTCATTGCTTTAGTATTTTCCAATATAAGTGATTCACCTCTTAATTTTTATGTTTGAGTTATTCGCTTTATAGTAATTTTGAAATATCATAAACAAATATAAAAGTATGATAAAAAATCAAGGAATGATTGGTTTCTTCATCTTATAAAAAACTGTAATTTTTTATTTTTCAATAATAACAATTCTATGAAATAGTATTTTAAGTGAGGAATGATTATTCTATTTTATTATTATTAAGTCAACCAAACGTACTGTGATAGTAATTATAATGTGATTTTTTATAATATTTCTCAAAAGTAAAGATATGAAAAAAAAAATTTAATGCAATTAACTCGTATCAAAAAATAACAAATTGTAACATACTTGAGTAAATAAAACAAAAATACTTAAATAAAAAAGTATAAGAATATAGAGGATTATTTGTATATTTTTCTTTTTTTCACTCCCATAACACATTATAGTGATTTTTTTTTTTTACCTTTTCTTTGATTTTTAATTTGTATTTACTTATGTTTATAGTTTAAGAGCTTCTTTTTACCTTTGTTAATTAATCTGTGTTTATTTTATGTATTAACTAACTGTAATCAGTATATTTGTCTACAATTATTTTTTGGTTTTGACATTAAAATTATACTAGAACGTTAAATTAAGTAAATGTGTAATCTTTTCAGGCATAATATTAAAATTAATACTTAAGCTTTATGTGTTTTTTTATTCTACCTAAAGTTTAAAATTGTTAAATTTTATATTTAATTGAATTTTTACGTATCAAATTTATCACCGCACATTTAGATGTTTAAACTTAATTTTTTTTTGTTCAATACGCATTTACCACATTATCTTTCTTTAAATGATGGAGATAATAATTTTTACAAATTAAAGTTCAATTAAATGCGATATTTAACAATTTTAAACTTTAAATACAAAATTTCATAAGTAAAAACTAGATTGGATATGATATTTAGCAAAAATTGGATTGGCCATTATTGTTTCAACAAATTTGCCAATAGAGTTCTTTGTTTTACGCTTTTGTTGTGGACCTATATGCTCAAGTTAACAGTTTATGGGATTCAAATGCGATATCAAGAAGGTTAAAGAGTGTAAAAGTGATTTATCTTTGAAGCTAGAACCCTTTTTATAGTGTTTTGGAGGAAAGATAAATCTAAGAAGTGATATGGACATACCTCAACCAAAATAGAAAAGTGAATCTTCTTAGTTTGGACAAGATCCAAGATCCTTGAAAGTAGCATAGCAGTTTGAGTAGTCCCCACAAGTCGGTGAATCCATGATGTGCTTTGGATGCTTGCTATCTAAGCTTCCTAGTCAATGAGATCAGTGACCTTAAGCATAGACACAACAAATAGAACCAAGTTATGAAACGGACTAAAGTAGGTTGACTATAATGGTAAAGCTCAGCCTCAAGGTAAAGATCATGAATAAGGCTTGGACTCAAACTTCTAATGGGTCAAACATAAGCCAAGATAGATCGGCCTTTAGTCCATATAGGTCGGAGCCGGCATTTGGAGTTCAATGCCCAAAATTATCCATCAATAGGTATGATAATATTTTTGAGGTTATCTTGTCCATTTTCAGTTAATATCTCCATACACTAAGGTTCCTTTATAGTACAGTATTATAAAAAAAAATTATCTATTGTTTGGTTTGAATTATATAAAGTTGATAATCATAAGACTTTGAGCTACTAAACTAAAACTAAAAATAAAAAATTTGTACCATATATTTTATAGTATAAAAATTTATTTAACAATATAAAATAAATATATTCTTAAAATTTAAAAATAACCAATTGTCTTAAAGTTCTTACCAGTAATCATTTGGATCCTGCACATATTAGGCCTGCAAAACAACACACAATGAGCGGACGTCACGGTGTGATCACTATGATATTTAAGTTAGTAGTAAGTTATTGAGAGTATAAAATACTTGAGAATAATATATAAGCTTAATATGCAGAGTGTAAAGACCTTTACCGTTAGATAGTAACCAGATATTTATAATAGAGTAGAGTCGGCAATTGGAGATTAGTTAGCAGGAAAAATCTTTTCTTGCAAAGATAGGAAAGTAGAGTTATTATGTCCGATATGTCCCATTTATTTAAGACGTGAATATTTCATCCTTATCTTATACACTCTAACCGTTGCAGTGTTTATCGGGCTTGATCCATTCAAGCCTAGAACTTAGGCCCACAAGGGTGAGCTCTCTGCCATGAGACACATCGGATCCGGTCGGGCCTAAAGGGCTTATATCCAAAGCGCCCTATCAACATAACCCTATGTAAACACCTAATTTTTGCCCTTTCATAGTCTTAATTTTTATTTTTATTTTTTACAAAAAGGGTCTTAATTGAAAAAGATAAATATAAAATAATAATAACAATAATAATAATAATAATAACAATAATAATAATAAAAATTAACAAATAATGAAAATACCAAAAAAGTAAGAAAAGGAAAAATCATAAAAATTTCGCAAATTTTTAGGAAGTAATTTATATTATGAATAATTAGTTTTAGTGTTAGTTTTAGTTTAGTTAAAAATTTTAGTTTAGGAAATCAGATAATTTGAATATAATTTAATGGTAATGAATGTCAAGATATAGGTTAATGGCCTAACAGACAACGAGCGAAGTATTTGGGGTGGATTTAGTTTCAACTCTTAGGTTCGAGTTTTAGCAAGCTTTTATGTCTTTATTTTTTTGTCTTTGTAGGAACAAGATTTAAAATTAGATTCATATCTAATCCAATCATATGAATATTAATTAAATTAGATTTGAATTAAATTTGAATCTAATTTAATTAATATATCAGATATGAAATGATATGATTTGGTTTAAATTATATAAATACTTCACGCAGTCAGAAACGGGGGGACAACGAAATCTCCGTCGCTCGCCTCAACCTTTTTTTTTTTCTTTTTATTAAGAATATACATAGGGAAAGCAATAGTTTTCAGTTTTCACAGAGAGTCTTCCCTTTCTTCACTTCAAATATAATAGGAAAAAAAAAAAAAAAAAAGCTATTTCAAAGTCCACCAGAGAAGGCTGCAAATAGTAGTCAGATTTCTCTCTCGCCCATCGTTTTTGGCCAAGCATGAACACAACACCAGCCACTCCACTCCCACTGACGACAACACCTTGCAGCAACTAAGATAATAAGTATGCGAGATAAGCAACAGCAGCCACGCCCCTGACCAATCAATCCAAACAGCAACTCACGCATCGACTGCAACAGCAATCACCACACAACAGCCACGCCCAACACACTGCTGCAATACCCACACCAGCAAGCTACAATCGCCTGACCACTGACACAACATCGACACTTCATTCTCGCTAAACGCATAACTAAGCCCCACTGCTGTAACACCATACTGGTGAGCCCTGTCGCATTCTTCCTCCACCATAGTGGCGATAAGTAATCACTGCATATCCACCGTACTCGACTCCCTCAACTCACACACAATTTAACAACTTAACGCCCACACTGTACGGACAACCACACTCCATCACCATCCATACACACACTTGCGCACAGTTTCAACGCCCACGAGTAACCACTCTATTGCCACCCACCGATCGTCCATCAACCCTTGCACAAACTACAGTCGTACGCACATACTGTCGGCGATCTGCATCTTTATAGCAGACCCGTCGCGCAGTCGACGCCCCACGATCACTGCTGAAGCCCTACCTACGCTATTGCACACGTGACCAATACGCACACGAAGTTAGCTTCTCGCTGCCACTCACTGCAACGATTGGTCGCCAAGATAGCAAGCCTCTTAGCCTTGTTCAGTAGATCATTTAGTGACTCACAACTGTCCTCCACCGTGCATGCTACCATCGCTACACCACAATCTTCACCAACCTTAGTACGCCACAATCATCTTCACCCAAGCAGCATGATCAGCACACAGAATCAGCTTTTCATCACCACTGACGGCCAAACACAACTCCAAGCATGAACCCGACGCCAAACCGTCCACTCCATAGTTGAACCAAGCATGTCCTTAGCACTAACATGCAACAACCCACTGCCTATTGCTGGTCGCCAGTGAGTTCAGCACAGCACACACCAGGTTGCCATCGATGTTGCAATTCCTTTACCCAACAACAAGGTTCAGTTCTTTCTTTTTATTTAGTTATCTATTTGTTTATTTATTATTATTATTTCATTAGTTAGTTATTATTGATAACCTAATACGAATGGATATGCACATATTAGATTAAGAGATTTTATTTTTGATCTTAGTCTTTTATATAAAGGTAGTTATTTAATAATAATGATATATGTGTATATATTAATTTAGGTGGTTTTTTATAGCATTAAGTTTTTTCTATGATTTCTTCACATAAAAAGCTTTTAAAATAAAAAAAAAATTAATAAGAAAAAATCTTTTTAAAAATTTTTAGGACTTTTAGAGAGTTTTTAAATACACTAAAGAGTTAGGACCCTTTCAGATTTTATTTGAATAAACTAAATTGGTAACAATGTAAATTCGATCAGTTTTCAAAAATTACAATAAATCAACACACTAAATTTTTCGGAAAGAACTATGGTCGTCTGATCTTGACTAGCGAGTACGTAGGCATTTTCGAGGCGACGATAAAATACGTAGAAACTTAGATCCCTCTTTTGATTTTATTTATTTATTTTTTAAATATTATAATTAGAAAAATAATCTTAGTTTCGGTAAATAAATAGTGGTACCCGTTAAGAGTTTAATAGGTTAGCCTTCAAATTTTGGAACCTTTTGGTTTTTCATTTAAAATTGAAATCAAAGACCGGTAGTCAAATTGTAATCAATCCACCCAATTGGTTACGGTTTCTTTTTCTTTTTCTAATTTCGGTCAAGTAGCGACTCCAAAAATTATTTTTAATAAAAAATTAGAATTTCTCAATTTCTTTAGTCGAAAATTAATATTAAATAGTTTAGGGTTTAGTATTAATTAAGAAATAAAAAATTAATTTTAAACAAAAATCGAAAAATCAAACTCGATACCCTATATCAAGTTTTCAAACTGTACCTAAATATCTTTTCTAGAACCATAGAAACATACAGAAAGATCTATGTGTTTTAGGATAAATAAATAAATAAAACCCTTTTTTTAAAAAAAAGAAAAAAGAAAATGGATACATACAAAAAGAGGATGAATTATTTGAGTTTGGTAATTCAGTTGAGCTTCAACCTAAACTATTCTAATAGTTTATTATTTTCTCTCTTTTTTTTTATAATTTTGTAGAGAGTAATATATCCATTTAAATTCATGTTTTATAATATTTAGCTTAATTAACTTGATAATCCATTGAGAAGCAAGTCGAGATTAAATATTAGCAGAGTTGAAATTAAGTTTGCATATTAATATATTTTCAATTAATGAGATATCATATTTTAAGAATAATACAATGTAATAGAACTAAATTCAAGTTTTTTGCATGCTACTTTAAATTTAAGTTAAAATTTAAACTTCTAAACTTGATAGCAATTGAGTTAACTCGGGTGCAACACTGCACGATGTCGACTGGATTCGTTTATAGATTCAAAATCTGGTGGATGGGTTGCAATTACAATGGACAATGATTTGACGTTACCCTATTTCTGCAAGATGTAAAATCAGAAAACAAAAGATTCCACACGATTAAAAATCCATATTTCTCCGTGATAAATGGAAGGTTTTCAGCACCAAGTTTTGGCCCATTGAGTGGGCTTGGGCAAAAATATTAGGTACATGCTCTTCTTCCCATAAAGACCCAGCCATGTCAATAAATCCATGGAGACACTATACAGTAGGTTAATGCTATGAATGAAATTGAAATTATTATTTATTTGAAATTGTTAAATGGTTTATCCGCTTGCACTTTTGTTTGTCTTTTATCACTGAAACTTGAATTGATTAAAATATCCTACATAATTGAATTTTTATTTATTAAATTTACTACATTTATGAAATGATTAGACAAACATTCATTAGTCAAAAATATAAATTAGAGTGAATGTAGTAAATTTGATAAGGAAAAATGATCCCCTTTTCAAATATGACATTTGCCAAAAATATAATAATAATATTTTTCTTCCATCTTGAAAATGTAAATAGTTTTTCTATTAACCTTCTATATAACTAAGTTTAATGTTACTAATTCACTACTTTCTCTTCTCATCAAGATAGAAGAGAACTAATTCCATACTTTTGATAAAATATATTACCTATGAAATCATTCAAAAGAGAAAACTATTAAAAAATGGTGCAAAATAAATTCAAACGAAAATACAATAAAATTTTGTATTAAAGATGAGAAACAATATGGCCATCTCATTTCTACTAGCCAAAGTGTAACACTCCAAAACTAAGAATGCTAAAATCTGTCAAGTGTTTTCATCATTTAATGATACATCAAGTATAACTATTTACTGAAATCTCCAAAATCACTTGTCGAAATCTCCAAATAAAATTTTAATTCTTCAAATAATTTCAAATAACTATAAGTTAGATTTCTTAATATAATCAAACATGCACCAAGTCGTTAACTTGGATATATAAGAAAATTAATGGTTAAAGAGATAAACTGAGTTAGACTAAAGGTTGGATTGAACCTGTTTTATGTGATGATTGGGTCAAATCAGGTTCAATTGTATGAGTCAATCTAAATCTAACAATATTAAGATTTCATAAATTTTGAGTAAAGTTTACTAATTATTAAATAAATTCTAAAAGTCTTACTTCAAAATTGTTCTCATAATGGAAATTCTAGTCGTTGTTTTTTATTCCAAAGATCTTGATTATCATATCCAAGTAGACAACTATATACTTTCCATTCAATACTTGCACTTAAAAAAATAATATGGAGTGAACCGAAGTCCAACTTTAAATACAACAATCACATGTGCATGAGTAGACAATAATGATCACATTACACATAAGGAACAAGTAATAGATATGCAATAAGTACTAATTTATTATCTTTTATTTAGGCCTACATATAGCGCAATTTAAAATAATATGTATTTAGCTTTAAACTTGAAGTAGCTTATGACTCCAATGATATAAAATGTATATAAGTATTATATAATAATGGTATGGGTCATCCTTAACGCACTGGAAATTAAGTAATAAGTCATCATAGACAGATCCAAAGGGAGGCCGAAAGCTCCCCCTTCCACTCGAAAAAATTAATTAATTGAATTTATCAAAAAAGAGAAAAAAAAGTATTACATACATATAAAGAGCACAAATTATCATGATAATAGATATGAATAAGTGGATAAATGTTTTATTTTGCAAACTTGAGGTCATAGGTTCAATTCTCATTAAAGCCATTTTATTTTTTCAAATTGCTTCTATTGTATCTCTTTCAATAAATATTTTTCATTCTCTTTTACCTTTTTTCAAAATAAATAATAAAATTAAATTTCTTTCAATAAAGAATAATAATTAATTAAATAAAATTCTTATCAGATGTTACTTATCTTTTTATAACAATAGCATAAGTAATAATTATATAATCAATATTATAAGTTTTTGAATTTAATTACACAAAATATCCATAAATAGTAGCTTTGATGTTTTTTTATGTACAGTTAATTCTTTTCAGAATTAATATTATCAAAATTAATAAGTATAATTAACAATTAATTCTTTGATTATTTGCATTGGAAATAAAACATTTTGTCATGGAACTATTAATTAAACAATCTTGCCAAGTAATCATTTAAAAGTTATATATTACTAATCTTCTTGTTATTATTATGTCATTCTTTTTATCCTCCTTGTATGTTTTTTAAATATAACTTTTTTGTTCTGTATTTTTGTGGATAATAAAATTTACACAAGTTTGTATTTCATTTTCTAAACGATTGATAATTAAATTTCAATCATTATACACACATCATGAAAAGGTAAAGACTCATTTATCTTTTTCAAAGTACACCAACACTTGTAATTATTTCATGACTAAGTTTGAAATTTTCTCCTGTTGAATATTAGGAAATGTGGCGAGTACATTTCTTGAGGAAATTAATATATATGCACAATAGTTACAATAATAAGTGAATTTTTTTAATAAAGATTTCAATATGGTCTAGGTTCATCCCTATAAGTCATGCCTAAATCTACTCAAATCATTATCGATCCTCTCAGTTTCTTAGGCCCAGCTAAGTACACGTAATACATAAAATGAATACCAAATAGTTAATTAAATTCAATTATAATAACTATGCATAATAACCACAAGCAACAAACAAGCATCCCGTACCTAGTTTAACAACATTATAAGCAACCTTAAGTCAACTTTTATTCCTAAAGTGTTGCACAAAAAATAACTTATATTTAGTAACCTATTTTCATATGATAATTCCATTATCTTATTCTTAACTAATTGTTCTTTAGCCTTATTTAAATGATGTAAAGTAATGTATACTTAAGAAGTCCTTAACTATCTTTTAATGTACTTCAAGTAATTTAGCTACATGATTTTATTAATTGAGTGATAACTAAGAAAAGGGGAAATGAGAAAGGAATTTAATTAATACGTGAAAAACTGCAATTGAAGAAGTCATACCAACCAAGTACATAACTTGTATTCCTTGGTTATACATACTGTATGTTCTTCCTTTATACACGACGTATACATCTCCAGTATGTCGTATAGTTCTATCTTCTCATCATTTCTCTTTTTTTTTTTACATTTTTTTAATTTATTGCCTCGTTAAAAAAGAATCTAATACTGACCCTTCATCAAAACCTAAATAGAAATACATAATACACACAAAGTTCCAACCTTTCTTTACCTTATATCCACATCATGACTTGTGTGCGAGTGATCAACTTCTAACATGTATCATTTTCCTTTTTTTTTGGAAAATGTTAATAAGTGTCATACAATCACTTATTCAAATATTAAATGATTTTTTTCCCCATTTTTTCATGCAGTTATTTTTCATGATGTGTGTAATAGTATCATGAGTACGAGTTTCTTCTAAACCTATAAAATGTGTTTTGAAAGAACCTTAAAATACCAAGCTAATACTGATCAAGGGGGAAGGGGTGAATTAAGTTTTAATGAAAAATTGTAACTTCTTTTTTATGTTAAGCAATATGAGCAACTGTGTGAATTAATAAAGTGATATAACAGCAATAATAAATGCATAATTTATAAGAGATAAGCCTAAATAGAATGTAAAGTTTGGATCACCCTACACTCTAACAATGTTTCCAACCCTGAACTTTACACTACTTTATTAATCACTGAATCACAATACTCATGATGAGATAACATAAGTTCAAAATACACAACTCAAATAACAAACATGATATCACTCTTTCTGCACTAGTTATCTCCTTAGTGCAATGTTTTTTATACTATATTTTTGTAACAAAGAAACACTTAACCACTACACTATAAAATCTCATAAATAATTTGAAAATATGTATATAAGAAACAAAAGAGCATAAAGAATATAAGAGAATGATAGAATGTAAGAGAATGGCCAAATGTTAAAGGGAAATAAGTTCTTGTTGTCTCTTTTGAAAAATAGCTGAAGTATTAATAAGTACTCTTAATTTTCTTCCCATTTGAGAGCATTAAATGTAAGCCAATGGAGATTTTTGGTCATAGCTTCCAAACTCCATTCTGTTTTGCGTTTGAATGCTAGCACTTAGGTTTCGCATAATCAACATGGCATCCAAACTCCTTGCTCTAATTTCTGGACTCTAGGTATACGAAAAATGGCCAATTGCTAAGCAACTTATGGTATCAAGACATTAGCACCCATGGCATCTAAAACTCAACCTTGTTCTAGCTTCTCTTGTCAAAAGCAAGAAAAGAAAAAAAAAAACAGTGCAAGAAACACATATACACACACTACAATTCTTATTCTCCTTTGTAGCTTAATTTCAAGTTCAACATATATAAGAATAAGTCCAATTAAATTCAATCTACATTAGTTGAAACTTGAAATATTTGAATCAAGATAAGCTTAATTTTGATTTAATTACATAATTAGCTAAAGTTTTATCCCATCAAAATTAAATATGAACTTTAGTTAAATATACTTGTTAATAAGATATCCTTTTTCTATCGATTTAAAGAGAAACTACCATGCTATTTACTCCAACTAGACTTGTAGCAATTGCATTACCTTTTCCCACTAATCTATAATTTTAAGGAGGTTAAAGCCTTTTTTATGCGTCTCTAGGATCAAACACACAGAGGAGCAAAACAACATTAATGAACCAAAAGGAAAAAGAAAAGTTAGCAAAGGTCCAAGTAGTTACCAATTAGATATGATATACTAATTGATCCTATTCGGCCTACAATTTGCTGGATATGATTTACCAATCCAAAGTGAAAGATTACTTGCCATTACTCCTTACTAAAGGAAATAGATAAAAGTTGAAGAAATAGTGAGAACTTTGGGATTACTTAAAGAGACACTCAAATAAATATTCGAATAATGAAAACTGATTGTTTACGTACATTTAGTAAAGGTTTATATACCCATTCCACTAGAGTTACTTTACATGTATAAAAAGAAAAAAGAGGGGTATTTTGCAAATAGGATATATCAAATATGCTAAAAAAGGTAAAAGAGACAAAGAATATCTTGTATGGAAAAGTCAATAATATTCCTAAAATGTCGTGCTGGAAGATACGTGTCGCACGGTGGCTAGTCATCCTAAATTATAGTACAAGTTGGAAGAAATGAAGAAAAGAGGGAGTTTACAATCAAGGGCCGACCTAATCTGAATTAGGTCGGAGCTCGGTCAGCCATTCATTGTAGAGTAATCAACTTGGGCTAGGATCAAACATCAATGGTTAGCATAATAGGCTTAATAGTTAAGCTTAAACAATCTTGGGGTTATCTATTCAAATATTTCTGTCATGGTACAACTGTTCAGCAAGTCCGATGTAGGTGACGGCTTAGTAGTTAAGCCAGCAGAGGAAGGAAATGTAGAGGATAATAATTCTTATATTGGATAGGGCTTTAAACTAGTATTCTTCGAGTGGGTCACTGGAGTCCTCTAGCTCAATTACGTACGATCGATCCAAGGGACTTATTCTTATCATCTGCCTAGGGTTTGAAAAGATTTGTCCTCAAATCTGAAGTAGTGTTTAGCTCTTGCTCTTGCTTTTGCTTTTGCTTTTGCTTTTGCTCTTTTGGGATACTTACGAGGTCTTCTTCTACTGGTTAATGGAGAATCAAGTTAGACATATTGAGAGTGGAAGAAACACCATAGTCGTTGGGCAACTTAGTTTGGTAGGTATTGCGGTTGATCTTCTTTAAAATCTTGAATGGACTATCAGCTCAGAGAGATAACTTATTTTGTCTCAAGTGTAGAAATCATTCTCAACTAAGGTGAATCCATACTAAGTCTCCTAGCTTGAAAGAAACAATTCAACGGCCTTAACTACTAATCCCTTATTGTCTCTTTTTTAACTTAGCTATCTTCCTTATCATAATCTAGTGTAGCTCCTACAGTTCTTGGGCTCAGTCAACTCCAAATTAACTTTCTTCAACAACTGCGAGGGTATTGATCAGGTCTAAGGGGATAATGGGGTTGAGGCCGTAGACAACTTCGAATGGAGTCTTTCCAATAGTACTGTGGACGATTCAATTCTATGTAAACTTTACAATTGGTAAACACAAATCTCAATCCTTCAAGTTCTTTCCCATAATAGCTTTGAGTAAGTTGCCTACCATCCTATTTACCACTTCAGTCTAGCTATCAATCAGACAATGGCTATTGGAGTTAAATATAAGTTAGTTCCAAGTCTTCTCTATAAAGTCTTTTAAAAATAACTTAAGAATTTTGTGTCCTAATCTGAAAAAATGGTCTTCAGCACTCCATATAGTTGGACAACTTTTTTTTAAAAAAAAATAGCAAAATATAAAAAATCATTAGTTCGATGGCATGGAATAAAGCATATCATTTTGCTGAAGCCGTCTACTACAATAAATATAGAATCTATTCCCCTAGATGTCTGGAGCAATCATTATGCTAAAGTCAGCCCAAGGTAAGTTTAGGGGGCATATGTTCTCGATAGGGCTCTCTTTTCTCTTCAACTTGCTTCTACATTTCATAACCACCAACTACCTTATAGACATCTTTGGCCAAATAAGGCCAGGAAAAATTTTTCTTCAACAGATTAGCCGTCTTAGTCTCTCTAAAGTGACTAGATAATTCACCACTAAGAGCTTCCCTGACCAACAGCTTACATGTAGAATGGTTCAGCATACATAGCTTTCTTTCCTTGAAGAGATAGCCATCTCGAACATAATAGTCTTCAACAGCAAATCGATCCCTATACTGTCCTAAATAGGATTGAAATGTAGATCATGAGCATATTGTTCGGTGATAAGCGAAAATCTCAATAATTTTGTCTACAAAGTGGTCAGTAAGATTTACAGATGTAACAGAGCATCAATGACTGTGTTGGTGCTTTTTTTCTTATGTCAGATCACGTAGGAGAAACCTTTTATAAACTCTAACCACTTTGCTTGCCTCTTTGATAGTTTATTCTAACTCGCAAGAAACTCCAATGACTTATGATTAATATAAATAACAAACTCTCGTGGCAGTGGCTAACAAAAAAAGAGTATAACTCTTTCTCGTGCATAAAATAGTTCAGGATAACACCACTAAGCTTTTCACTATAGTAAGCGATAGGTCATCATTCTTACATCAGGACGGCACTAATTCCAATGCCTAGCGCACCATATTTCAATTCAAAAGGCTTGTCAAAATCTAATAATGATAGGATAAGAGTGGAGGTAAGCTTCTCCTTAATCTCCTTGAAGCTCTTCTCAACTCAGTCGATCCATCTGAACCCATTATTCTTCTTTGTTAATACGGTTAAGGGGGCGACTATGATATTCAAGTTTTTAATGAATGGCCTACAAAAAGAAGATAGGCCATGAAAACTTCGAATTTCGGTGACATTCTTCGGCGTTGACCACTTCAGAGTAGTTCGGATATTTTCCTCATCTGCTCGAATTCTTTCCCTTAATACTACATACCTAACAAAAACCACCTTGCTCTGACAAAATATACACTTCTTCAGGTTCCCAAAATAATTTATTGGCTTGTAATATTTCAAAAACAGCTCAAGATGTTAAACATGATTGTCTAGTTCAACACTGTAAACCAGTATACTGTCAAAGTACATGACCACACATTGTCCGATCAAAGGGCACATTACATGGTTCTTAAGCCTCATAAATGTGCTCAATGCATTTGTAAGTTCGAACGATATAACCAACCATTCATAGAGACTATGCCTAATCTTAAAGGTAATCTTCCACTAATCTCTTGGTCTCATGCAAATTTGGTGATAGTTACTTTGCGATTCAATCTTAGAAAATACTTTGGTGTCATAAAGCTCATCCAACATGTCATCGAGCCTCAATATTGGGTATCTATACTTGACAGTGATACGACTGATTGCTTAGCTGTCAATGTGCATGTACCATGAACCATCTTTTTTTAAGACGAATAGAGCTTGTACAGCATAAAGGCTTATGCTCTCCTTCACATATCTTCGCTCTACGAGCTCATCCACCTATCTTTTCAACTCAGCAGCCTACTTAAGGTTCATTCTATATATAGGTTGGCTAGGCAGGGGCAGCGCCTGGCTGCAGATCAATACAATGCTATATGCCTCAGCCTGGGGGTAGTCCATTAAGTAATTCCTTAGGGAACAAATTGGAAAACTCATCAATTAACCTTTGAATTTCATCTAGAACATCATTCTAATCTCCCATCTCCAGTAATCGTCTAATCAACAAAACATAGGCTCTTCGGCCTTCTCAGCAGCTCAAAGTTCTCTTCGGCTCAACACTAGAGTCTTCTCCTTGTTCGAGTGAGTTGATTATGAGTCTCATTTATTTAGGTTGAAGTCATGAGTTGCAAAATAATCTTCCTTCCATCCTTAACAAAGTTATAGGTATTCTTATACCCATCATGAGTAATATGTCGACTGAATAACCAAGGTTGCCTAAGCAATATAAAGCTCCCACGGGGATGACATCGTACACTACTTTGTCCCTATACACATGCTTAATATTGAACGGCACAATTACCTATTTAGTTACGTGTAAAGTACTCTAATTATGAAGCCAATGGAGCTTATAAGGTCAATAATTCTTAAAGGTTGATAAACCTAACCTCTGCACAAAAGACTATGTAACTATGTTAGTACAACTTTCTTCATCTACTATGATGGTGCACAACTATCTTTTGATGGTACACTTAGTATGAAATAAATTTTCTCTCTAATCTTCCTTGGAGTTTAGCAGGGAACTCAGTACTTGTCTTAGTACTAGAGTTATTATTTCTCCTTAGTAGGCATAGATACAGGTTTCCTCTTCTTGCTCAGCTTCAGCATTTTCAACATCCTTCTCCTCCTTGGATTCGTTCTCATTAGTACTATCCACTACATCTCTTCAGAGTACCATGATATGTTTGTTCGAACACTCAGTAACCATGTATCTAAAGTCTAAACATTTAAAACACTTTAATTCGCTTGCCTTTTGTTCAGAGGTCTACCCTCTTTCATATGCCCTCAAGGTTAATCTGAATTTAGTTTGACTCGGCTGGCTTGCTCGGCCCTATTAACTTGTTCAACTATCATCAAATTAGTCATTCCTCTCATTGGCTCTATATGGTCTCCTTGGGTCTGGTTCAACTAGTCAACATAGAACAAGGGCTCAGGAGAATGTTGGTCCAAGTAGGCTCGAAGCACTTCTTCTCTGTTTTTTTACTCTCTATGCTATCTTAATCGCTTACTTCAAGGTATAAAACCTCTACATCTCCACAATATTGGGAATCCCATATTTGAATCCAGAAACCTTAATACTGTGTGAGCCTTTGGTTCATATACGTTGGCTCGAATCATGAGTGTCTGAAACTCTCTTACATAATCATTAATAGGTCAACTTCTTTGGCGAAGTTTTTACAAGTTTGCAAATGTATCCTGCAAATAGGACTTAGGCACAAATCTATCTCTCAACAACCTCTTCATCTTATCCTATGTTCTCACACCTCGTCTTCCATCCCTTACTCTAGCTGCATTCAAATTTTTCCACCACATAGTGGCATACCCAAAGAACTCAAGTATAGCAAGTTCGACCTTTATAGCTTCTATATATCCATAAAAATCAAACACCTTCTCAATCTTGTCTTCTCACTCTAAGTAGTCATCAGCATCTCTACTTTTAAGGAAGGGTGGAATTTGGATTTAATATTTTCAAGTCTTCAAGGAGCTTAGCATCATTGGTCTTGTGCTTGATAGCGTTCAACCTTTAGTTCTTGCCTTTCGTTAGTTTCCACTTCTACTTCTTCATCATCCTCTTCTATCTCTTCCAACTCTAACCTTCATCTAGCAGCTCATTCTACGACTCCTCCAGCTCGTTGCGGTGGAACTGGGTGGTTGGTTCGGCCATCTTAGCTATAGCCTCTCTCTAGAATATTTTCAGGTGGGTTACGCTATGGTATACCCTAAGGTTGTTACGTATTAACTTACATCGCGGTAACTAAACTCTCAACAAAGTTAGTAAGTCTATTAAGTTTATCATCAACTGACCTAAGAGCATTTCTACTATTTTGACCACGACCAAGTTGAGGATCACTACTCTAGTCTCCAATAATACCTTGAACACTTGATTCCAACATGGTATAACAACACAATATGCAGGAAAACAATACTACCTCATTACCCAAAATTTCAACTAACACACTAACAACTTTAACACCTAATAATCACTCGAACAGGAGACAAACGTGCTATGTTTTGTAGTGAAAAACAAAGTAAGAACAAAGTAATAAAAGAACCACACGTACTAACACATAAATCTTCACTACATAGCTCACAACTCTAAACTTACTTTACACGAATACACTAAAGCAACTACGGGGAGGAACACAATAGCCACAAATGACAAATACGAACCAAAACTTCACTATAACTACACATACTCCCTCTCAAAACTATGCTCTAATACTAATTAAGTTGATGCATCTCCTAGGTCAAACATACGAAAGAACACCACAACGTTAACGAACCGAAAGGAAAAAGAAAAGCTAGAAAATGTCTGGATAGCTATCAGTTAGATATGATACACCAATCGATCATACTCGGCCTACAATTCACCGGATATGACGCATTGGTCCAAACTAAAGGGACACTTACCACCATTTCTTACTAAAGAAAATAGATAAAAGTTAAAGGGATAACAAGAACATTAAGATTGCTCAAACAGAAACTTGCATAAATATTATGATAATGAAGATTGATTGTCTATGTACATTTAGTGGGGGTTTATATACCCATCACACTAGGGTTACTTTATATGTATGGAAAGAAAAAAAAAGGGTATTTTGTAAATAGATATATAAAACATGCTAAAAAGGGTAAGAGAGACAAATAATATCTTATATGAAAAAGTAAAGAATCCTCCTAAAATGCCATACCAAAAGATACATGTCCAATTATGGCTAATCGTCTTGAATTATAATACTAGTTAGAAGAAATGAAGAAAAGAGGGAGTCTGTAGTCAAAAGCTAACCTGTTCTAGATCAGGTCAAGGCTAAGTCAGTCATTTGTTGTAGAGTAATCAACTGGGGTTAGGGTTAGATGTTAGTGGTCGGCGTGGTCGGTTTGAGAGTTCGGCTTGGACAGTCTTGGGGCTATCTATTCAGATATTCTATCATAGTACAATTGGTCGACAGGCCCAACGTATGTGACAACTCACTAGTTAGGTCAGTAGAGGAAGAAAACATAAAGATCGGGATAAGAATTCTAATCTTTGATGGAGCTTCGAACTAGTATTCTCTAAGCAAGTCCCTAAATTCCTATCATCATGACTTGTATTTCTTGGTTATACAAGCTATATGTTCTCCCTTTATGCATGACTTGTATATTGTAAGCCCTAAAGCCAAGCCAAGCCAAGTAACCGTAGAATTGAACTTAGAACCCAAGGTTTAGGGCGATCGGTTAAAGGATCTGATCAAACCTAAATTATAAACTATTGAGAGGAATATTAGTAAAACTGACCCCGTAAACTTGAATTTAAGAAAATAAGTAATAAAATAGGAGACTATAAAATTTTCAAATTTTAAACATAATAAGTATTAATTACCGAAAATGCGAAAAATGTAATGAAATAACTAATAAATTACTAGAGATAGATTATATGTATACTAAAAATTTTAGAATGACCAAAATAATAATTAGGAATGTTTACGTGTACCCCACATGTATTTACGTGTAGATAAAAATATGCGTAATTACCTAAATTGGCCAAAAACTAAGCAAATAATTAAAGAAAATTATAAAATAATTATAGCAAAATAAAAAAAATCAGAAGATGATAAGCTTAATCAAGATCAGGTTGTGGCAGGTGTAGATCAGAAAAAGAAAAATCAACTAATTTGAACAACTTAAAAGCTAAAAATCAAGGAATTTGTACACAGTCTTGTCAAATTAATGCACATTAATTACAAAAAAAGTCTATAAATAAGGGAAAAATTTTCAGAAGTCATTTGGTCAGTTTAGCATTTAAAAAAAATAGGAGCACTGAAAAAATCGAGAGAAAATTCAGAAAAAAGGGGAAAACTATGCAGATTGGGCACGTGAGTTAAATCCCACCACTCACCACCACCTGGGACCGAACCACCACCACCTGGGACCGAACCACCACCACCACCCTACACTAGAACCACCACCTAGACCGGCCGACAACCTTGGACTGGGCTTGGACGGCCAGAAAGTTTTGGACCGGTTAGTCTCTTAAATGACCCGATTTTGAATAATTTTGTAAAATTAGTTATTTTGCCCAGAAAATTATGAAACTTGTTACTCTGAGGTTCTATTGTATGTAGATTTAGGAAAAAATATTGATTTAGTTTAATTACATCTGCAATTATAGGGTTCTTAACAAATTACTCAAAATCGAGTATGATTAGAACCGAAAATAAATAGGCTTAGGAGTGTAGTTTGGAGCTCAAATTTTTTCTGTAGGATGCTCATATGATGTAGAACAGTGCTATGAAGCCATTTTTTTAAAATTAATTTTTGAAATTTTTAAGTTAATTTTTAGCCCTAAAATGATGGAAAATTAGGTGATTAGGGTTAATTAGGTGATTAGGATGTTAATTACCGATTTAGATCTTGATTAGATGTTTAGGGATGTTAATCTCTGATGGGAAACCCTAATCCTAGCGTTTGGAGAATTAAGTATGATTAATTAGGGAAATTAGGTAAATAATATAAGAAATTAGTAATATGTGAAATTGTAAATTAATAAATCTAAAAAAATAGAGTTATTTAGATAATATTATAATAGAAATCAGAAAAATAATAAATCTGAAAATGACATTTAATCTTAAGAAAAACTCTCAAAATGTAAGATTTTTACACATTGGGAATAAATTCGATACCGCAATTAGGATTAGCGTGTACCAAATAGTTTAGAATACCAAATTACGACCCAATAGGATATTTGGACACTCGAGCTTAATGTGATTAATTTCACATTAAGATTCGAGCATATTTCAAGCTTAGAAATCAAAGTTTAAAATCCCATTTAGCACCGAAATAGAGTACACGAATTATTAAGACGTAATGGGCATATACGAACAAAAATGAATTAAAATATAACTTAGAATATGAAACTGTAAATTTTAAGTACTAAAAAGACCTATTTGTATTATAGGACATCTAAAGACAAAATCAGCTTGCGATGAAGGGATCGAGCGATCGAGCAAATCCAAGTAAGTTGGGTTATTGCTTATTATAATAGAGTACTAGTTTTATAGTACTCGGAGACTTAAGCTTGTATATGATTGTGATTGTAAGTAGTTTACGCATGTGTTTGATGTATCTGAATTCGTGCTGAATTTGTATTATGAGTGATTTTGTGACTGACTGAATTGGTATGAAATTGTTTGAACACCCTAAACGGAATTTAATATTAGTTGACCCTAAATAATTAATAATGTCATGCATTGCAACCCGTTAGGAGATTATAAGATTCTCCAACCAAATACCAACCCCTTCGAAAGGGATAGCGCAGGATTGCAAAATGGTCCCTTCTTTATCCTTAGTCGAACTAAGTGACAGGAGAGGAGGTCGCAGCAAGGGTGAAGTCAATGGTTCGAAGGTAGTCGCAGGAGGAACGAGGTCTCCATTGCACAAGCCTGAGTTTGGTTGTAAGCTGCTGCATAACATGGAAACTCCTCAACCCGGATTGGAGCAAGTGAAATTTCTCTGATTTCACAACGGATCGGACTGCGTTGTGCGATGATACTTGATTGTTGCATTGCATAAAAATAATTGTTTGTTAACCTTGTTTATGCTTGTATGCATTCATGAGTCTCCAATTCAACTTACTGAGCTGTAGTTGCTCATACCCTTATAGATCCTTTTGCAGGTTCTGATTTCTAAACACTCAAAGCATTATGCTGCCCTACAACTATCCAGAGGTTAGTCTGTTGGAAGTCAGGGGTGTGAGGATCAAGTTACTTAGTATAGTGTGTAACTAGAGTGACCATGTAATTAGGAATGAAAGACTGGTAGTTATTCTGTAATCTAGTAAACTGTTATGTTATGTAAAACTTCCTAGGAAGTTTTGTGAACTTACATATATATATATATAATATTGTACATGTTATTAGAAATTTGAACTATTTATCATATTCGTAATTTAATTGTTCATCGGACTGTTTACTTCAAAGCGAGGAGTCATCGACGCCTTGTGTAGGTCATGTCTATGGTAAGCACTATGAGGCCAGTTACTATTATAGAATGGTTTACACGGCGGGACTGTTGCGACTTCGCGACTTCGGGACGTAACATATATCTCTAACATGTCGTATTATTCCATCTTATATCTCTCTCTCTCTCTCGTTTACTTATTGGCTTGCTAAAAAAGAATCTAACAGTAGCTCTTCATCAAAACTTAAACAGAAATACATAATACACACAAAGTTCTAACCTTTCTTTACCTTATCTCAACACCATAACTTATACAACCGGTTAACTTTTAACACGTACACAATGATCCCCCTTACACAAAATTGATATATAACTTTTAGAAAATATATTTCCCATTATAATCAAATCTTATATCATTAACTTACAATGTTTTACAATTCAATCCATAAAACCCTTTGTTGCCCTCAATGAATCAACTAAGATTTGGAGTCTTGCTAGGAAACCCTCATTTAGATTTGTACAAGCATATTGAAATCTACAAGTTTACTATAAAATTTCTTAACTTGCTTCGATCCTTCGATGAGACTTCCTACTATGATATATATATATATCACAGTAGAAAGTCCGTTCTACCCTCACCACTTATTACTTGTTGGGAAACCCTCATTTAGATTTGTAAAAGTATATTGAAATCCACACGTATGCTATAAAATTTTGTAACCTGCCTCGATCATTTGATGACTTGTAAACAAAAGCAATAGAGAGGCTAAGCAAGGTGTTAAACCATGTTAGAAAAAAGGAACAAAGGGATCTAAGGGTTGAGCCTAAGTAACATATATATATATATATATATATGCTTAGAAAGTCCATTTTATCCTCATTACTTGCTACTTATTAACCCTCTTGCCATTATCCTTAATAATTGATTCCTTATTTCTTTAATTTTGTTCGGGGTTTTACACAAGGGCGACCACATTGTGTTATAATAAATAAGAATAATTCATGAGATTTTAGCATCGCATTGAGAGCTCATATTGTAAGTGCCATTCTCACTTTGGGGTTTTGTTTTTCTTCTCCCATTTTATTTTATTTAAATTCGGATAATTGTTTTTGTGCTCCATACTCTCTATATAGTTTCTCATCAATTAGTAAAAGATTTTACCCTTGATCCCTATTGATAGTGTGCCTTTTTAACCATTTTTAGCATATGCATCACGGGACAATTTTATCTTAAATGTTATTCCCTATCTTCTTCTTCTTTTAATTCTTTTGTTGCTTCATAGCTATCTATTAACAGATTTATAGACTATTAAATCTTCATACAACTTCACAGAAATAATAATTTAGATGCTCATAGAATTCAAAATTAAGAATTATTATAGTAATGTTCCTGGAAAAAAAAAAGAGTATTATTATAGTAATGTGAAGTAATTTCATTATATGCGTGGCATTCTAATAGATACATGCACACGTTGAGGCAGATCTAGGAGAGAGTTAAACGCTACAGTCGTTGCCCAACTTCGAAAAGCTTTTTATTTTTTATTTTTTTACTTTTATTTTCCAAAATATACCATCAGCATTTTAAAAGAAAAACTAAAATATAATTAAATGTGTGATTTTGTTATCTTCAGGGCACGGCGCTCTTAATTGAGGGTTGCCTCCCTCGAATTTTCCTTGTTGCATACGATGTCTTTCATTTTATTTTTTTTTAGGGTTGTCATGCTCTATATGCTTAGGTGACTGCATTGAATTCACTGAGGAATAGCAATCTCTATCTCTTACACAACCCGACAATCCTAATTGTAGTCAAACCCTAGTCAAATTATAGTTGTTGAGTATGCGTTGGGGAAATGCCTATATATTAAAGTACTATTTATCTGTCCATGTACATTAAAATTGACTAATGATGGATGGATCCTCGTTACGTATATAAAAAGATATAAAATAAGAATATATATATATATCGGTGTAATTAGTGAAAAAAGTGAGAAAAAAAAGAGAGATAAAAGTGCAGTTAGTGAAAAAATAAAAAAGTGAAAAAAAGTTTGAGAGAGTAGAGAAATAAATAAGTGGATATATTTATTCATTATTTATAATTTTAATAATTTATTTTATTATTAATTTTTTTTGTTAAATATGTAATTTAAAAAAGAAACAATTACTTAAGATTTCATTTACTTTAATAATATAGATAATGCTCATTATAATTTCAAAATGCAATCTTCTTGGTGTCTTCTATATGCATTAGAATTTGATGATATGATCTTATTCTATTTACAGAAATTACAGTATAAGTAAATAATGATATTGTTTCTCTTATTCCTTTCTATTTTATTTATGAATTTACACGATTGTTTTTGCTCTCCACCCTATGTTCATAGTCTCTTAGCAATTAGTAAAAGGCGTTCTTACTCTTGATCCCCGAAAATGGTGGGCTTTTTTCTCACAAATTTTAATATTCTTTCCGTGAGTCTGGTGGAACTTAGAAATCAGTATTATATTTTAATATTTTGTAAAGCAATTTCATTATATATGTAGCCTTCTAGTATATATACACACGCTGTTGCAAATCTAAGGGAGAGTGAGTCCCCTCGGTTGTGTTCGAATTTTGAATATGGATTTTTTTTTCGAAATTTATCTTTAGCATTTTGATACAAAAGCTAATATTAAATTTATTATTTTGTTATCTTCAAGGGGGCCTATCACTTTATTCAAACTAAGATTTCAATTGTATTAATATGATACGTAAAATAATCAAAGATACATAAATATTACTAATATTTTAATAAATAAAAATATAGTATATACTTTTTATAAACTACTATCATTTATTTTCATGTATTAGATTTATTTATTTTTTACTTTGGGCTGTTGACAGCCTAAATGCCTAGGTAACTGCCGGCGGATTCGTTTGAGGTATAGTTTAACTATCTCTTACGCAATCGAACCCGTCCTTATTAGCCAACCCTAGTCAAGTTATAGTTGTTGACTATTTTTTTGGTAAAATACCTATTAAATTACTATCTATCTATCCATGTACAATAAAATATAGAAGAAAAGAGGCTCCCCTCTTAAATATATTATCAATCCATATTAAAATCTGCTCCCAAATGGCAACTTTATCTATTCACATATTATATAATATATATATATATATATATAACATCTAACCAGTGTTTATCTTCTTTTTTTTATATTTTATTTTTCTAATAATTACAAATACACCTTTTAAACTATTAATTGAGTTTTACACACTTTCAAAATGTAATTTAATTATCCCTTCACTTTAAAGAATATATAAATCAACTCTATAGCGTTGTTAAAACCGTACTTTCAAAATGTAATTTAATTATCCCTTCACTTTAAAAAATATGTAAATCAACTCTATAGCGTTGTTAAAACCGTAAAAGTTATGGGGCTTTAGCAACAAATTTGTAGCTATATATAATTTCCAAAAATAATAAAAAAGATCATATTTTTAAAGTTGGAAGATTTTTGGGTTCATAATTGGGTAATATAGATAATGTGTTATGTATATATAATATATAAATATTAATATATATAATATATACGAATTATTAAATAATAATTGATATGTTATTATTATTTATATTAATATTTATATATCATCTATTATTAAGACTAGACATGCAATCCTGATGAATCTCTTTTTCATGGTTTGGGGTGTATTACATGCAGTTTACCTTTTATATATATATATTTCTTTCAATTGTGGTGAGTGTTAATACCGGGGACGTAACCCGTTTCCTCTTTAAACATACTGTTTCAATAAGCAACAACTTTGATAAAAAGGTACGTCTGGTGGAAAGCTCAATCCAGACAGACTTTTACTTTGTTCAACTTCGAAAAACCAAACACCAAACCATACCATTTAAAAATCTTCCCAAATCTCTTAATTCTCACTCTCTCTCTCTCTCTCACACACACACACACAGAGTCCTTAGTATTATTTACATGCCTCCCCTCCAACACATATGATCTTGTTCATCATAAGTTTCGTAATTCGTTTCGAATGGGCGTAATCGAGTTCGACAGCACGGCACAGTACAAGAAGAACAGTAGCAGTAGCAGTAGCAGTGAGGAGATGAATAGACTCGGCGAAGTGAAAAATTGGGAAGCTGGGTGGTTGTGGATGTTGTTAGTGAGTGTAACGGGTGGGTTGATATTGGGATGGTGGGAGTATGAATATCATCCCAACTATAGGCAGCTGTGGATGGTGCCCTTTGGTCTCATTCTTCTTATAACACCGCTGGTCGCGTGGCTCTCTCTTGTAGTTTCTGATTTGTGCAGCCTCAATCAGGACGAGGACGAGGACGAGGATGAGGGAGAGGTGGACAAGAAGAAGAAGGATCTCATACATGTTTGATGTATGATCCATGGAAAGTGAGAAGATTGAGGCCCATCAAATGAAATGAAATTAATTTTTTCTTTTTTCTTTTTTCTTTTTTAACTTTTTGCGCAGTCTGTATTTCTATCGATCATAAATTTATATGTATATATTAGGGAAAAAAAAAAAAAATTCATTCCGCATTAGATAAGGAAGTTTAGTTTGTGATTAATAGGATATGGATGAGCATTCTATGTAAAAACCTTACCAGTTAACAACTTAAAGCGGGCTTCTACTGGGGATGTATTTTCTCTCTCTCTCTCTCTCTTTCTCTCCCTTTTTTTTTTCTTTTTGTTTTTTTAATTGCCTTTTTTCTTCACCAAGCTACATGCAGAGATTTCATGGTCCCCTACTCCTATAAATTTTTTTTACGAAATTGATCTCGTCTTTTATTTTATTATTTATTTTTATATTTTAAAATTTAAATTATTAAATTTATAATTTATTTAATAATTTAGATTTAAAATATATGAATTAATGATAAGATGGATAATAATATTGATTATATAAAAAATAAAAATAAAATTGCAAAAAAATCCAATTAATATGGTTATTATTTGGGTTTTTTTTTTTACATGTGGTTATTATTTGGGTGATTAAGAATATATTAAATGATAATTTAGATAGAAAAAATATCTGCTTGACTAATTGGTTTTATTTGATTGATGTGGTTAAATGGATTCAATTAGAGTATAATATTTACTATAATACAGTGTGCGTGTTAAAATTTTCATACTGCTGTAATTATAGACCTTTAGGAAAAAGTGAATAAACCCAACGTCCAATCCTATCGAGAAAAGATTCACTAACTAATACATGCAATGCAATGCAATGCGTCATAAACGAGGAAAAATTTTATGAATGAGAGAGCAGGATGACTAGAAATAAATAAGTCAAACAATGTTGCCTTCCCCAGTTCTTGTTTTGTAATGCAGCAGGCCATTACTGTGCATGGGTCCATTCCCTTTTTAGGTTAATATTGGCCATGGGAGTATGGGACCATTTTTTGCTTTCCAGTTTTCAACGAAGTAAAAGGATGCAATCAGAGTATTTTGGTAAGTGCCCAAAATCATATAATATCACACCAACGGCAATAATTTATCTAGGAAACTGTTGACGTTTATCAGAAACTTAGTAATAAAATCAGATAATACTATAATTCACCTGGTGTATTAATAATATTGAATTTTTTTTTTACTAAAAACTTGATTATTATTATTATTTTCGCTTTTATTTATACTTTTTTTTTTAAATATTGTAAACTTTTTTGTTTTTTCACAAAAGCATGTTTAAGTTAGAGTTTTAAAAGATTTTGTCAAGATGTCACGTTGGCTTTTTTTTAAGGGATTTTTACTTTAAAAATCCTTTCTAAGTTAGCTTATCTATTATTGGAATTTATGAAGATGAGCTCCTTATACGAGGATGGATATTTATTCAAGTTTAATCTAAGTTTGATTTGACAATAATTTTAAATAGTTTATTAAATCAAATTCAAGTTTTACGTTATTTAATTCAACTACCTCTTAAAAGCTTTATCGAACTTAGAATCTCAACTCAATTCTTTACGTGGTATTAAATGAAATATATTGCTCATTGTTGGAGTGGCCATTGGCAATACAATTGCATAATTTCTTTTCCGCTGAAAAAACTCTGGTGTTGGTTGTTATTATTTCCCAATGTACCTAAAAGGAAAATATTTATAAGTGTAAGGTACTTACTAAGAGTTAAAATGAAAAATTCGTGCATCTTTCTATGCCCACATACTGTGATTTCCTCCTGCCTGAAAGGCCGTCTTTAATGACATGGATGATTTTTTTTTTTTCTTTTTAACCTTAGGATTTTCATACAATACCCCCCTAATTTATATTTAATAAATAGACATTTATTTGTCAAGCCGACATAACCTAATGACTAAGCCCATTTAAATTCGTGATCAGGTTTGTGTTCAACTTATGAACCTATTTATTAAACAGTTTTCATACAAATTTCATGAATTCAACTCATGATCTCGTCTAATTTAAGATTTTAATAATTTTAAAACTTTTTTTAAACTTTATCACACTATACAAAATCACAATTCAAAAGCTTTAATTTTCAAATCTCTTTCTTCTCCTAATGTTTGTATTTTCTTGCACAAATCTCTTTTTCTCAAGTCAAAAGTCTCAATTAAAGATATTATTCATTAATCTTAATTATATATTCTTTTTGCTACATCGTAATTTGAATAGGAAGAACTTTACTTAAGAAACATTTTTATTTCGATTGTAATTTTATATTTAATATAAAGTTCTATGTCATTTATATTTCTAGAATTTAAATATTGTTATTGCCCTTTTTCCTTTACTATCTTTAAGTATTTTATAAATTTATTTATGACTTTTTAATTGATAAATGGTTCGATTCGAACATAAGATATGCTTATTAAACTAATCAACTTATGGGTTTAAATTTAATACATCACTACTAAACACATAGTAGCACAAATTAGGGTTTTTCCTTACATGAACCTATGGAAATACGGAAACAAGACATAATTCAGTAACACAAATTGCCATTCTAATCTCCGTGCCCTTATCCTAGAACATGTACCTAGTATACCTACCTTCAAGATTATATCCAAATTATTGAATAATAATAATAAATGTAGAATAATACTATATTTCTACCTTCTAAATTCTATCAAAATGGAAAAAAAAAAAAAAGAACATATGGGCCATAGCCCAATATAAGAATCCTCAAAAAATTTGCTATTTCATTTTTTCTATCTCTCTTATTTATATGTTTCTATTTTCCAACTCTCTCTGTCCTATTTCTCCCCTAATACCATCCATATTTTCACTATTATTTTCCATCTTTCTTGTCTCATTTCTTTTCAATTGTTAATCCTATTTCCAATTACTAAACCAAGTCATAAACTTGCATATAATGTAAGTTCCATCAAGTATAAAAACAAACATTCAATTAATTATTTTGAATTTATGCCAACAACTAATAAAGTGGTACTAATAACGTCACCACACCATGATTTTTATCTACATATATAGGTAGATATAGAATATATGTTTCCTTTTTTAAGTCCTTTACATCAAGAGTTCAAAATCCTTAAAACCTATTTTTTTTTTAATTGTGTCATCTCATATGCGAGTTCACTAGGAAAAACCTCATATATTATCAACAGTTGTCCTATAGGGATCTTCCTAGCCCCAAGGACAAGCAGAGCAAGCACAATCAGCAAATGATTCGATTAAGCCAAATATAAATTAGTTTTGTTAGCTTACTATAGTCCTAGCAAGCACGAGCTAACAACTAAGCACCACTTACTTGGATAGCTGAATCTGAACCAATAACAAAGCATAAATCAACTATGAACCTGAATCTAATAACTTGACAATTGTAATGATAAACTTATCTTAATCTTTCATTCTAGTCAATCCAATTCAAACATCTTTCATAACCTAACCCGCTTTTGGATAAAGCTCCCAAAATTTTATCTTATTCTAAGAGTGACTGTGGCTAAATAAGAGTGTAAATATTAAACCTTGGCTTATGTATGGAATGATTAAAATACTTAAAATGAGTATTTAGAGATTTAAGAAAGGAAGTATCAAAGAGAGTTTAATTTTTTGTAAAATATGCTTGTAAATAAATTGTAGTACTTAAGATGCTCAAAAATGGTTTTAGATTATAAAATGTGCTTTAGAAAATAAGTTAGAACATAAGGAAACTAATTTAAGAAATAAAAATAGAAGAAAACTTAGTTCGACCTTTTAATGTAAACCAACTACACGGTTCAAGGTGGAACCAGCTGATTGGTCCTTATCGACCTTTTGTGGCAAAAAAAAATAGGGTATAACCCATAAGCTCCCAAAATTGAGTTTAAAACAATCGAGTTTAGATTTAAGGTTTTTAGGGAAACTTATCCAATTGAGTCCAAACTTTACGACTAAAATAAAAAAATTAGTCGAGATATTACAGTAAAGTTAAATTTTAGAAATAATGACCAAAAATCTCAATATTGCCTTTAGAAGTAAGAATATTTAATATAGCATTAAAATGTTTGACATTCCTAAAATTGAACTTAGATTATAACGAGAACTTATAGATAAGTTAATTAAGCTATAAAATGAGATAATGTAATATAATTTACTATATAAAAATATACATAATTTTATAAGTATACTTGGTATAAATAATAATTATATTCATAAATTAACCCTAAATTACGCAATTATATATATATTTTGTTGAAATCATAAAATTAACTTTAGAACATATCCTAAAAATAAAAGATATGTTAGAAACTTAATTATATGAGTATAGTTATATATTACACGTGATATTTACAAGGGATATATACTCGTATATTAAGTAAATAATTGAGTATTAATAAAATATACTCAAAATACCTAAATAATTGCAAAATATTATTCAAAAGCCTTCCAATTGCTGATTCAAGCCTGGAAACTGCTGGAAATCATCAAAGCTGGACAATTGCTGAATCAAAAGGTGAATCTACAAGCAAATAACACCTCTTACTTGCAATTAATGGAGGAAAAAGCAACAAAAAAATAAAATAAATAATTAAAGAAAAAAGAAACCGACCTAAACAACTATAAATCTATTGAACAACATCATTTTACATCTTTTGAAACCAGAAACAATAGAAAGAAAAATAAAAAAAAAAAAATCATAGAAAGTAGAAAAGAAAATAGGAAAAACAGAGTAATTACCGAACTGAGTTAGTTCTTAGGATGTCCTTTAATCTGCTATTACGTCACTCCACCACCAAAGAGTACCCCCAACGTTTAGGTGGTCCGACACACCCTTACTACCCTATAGCTGCCGGAGATATCAAAAACAGTAAGGTCAAATTCCTGCCCTGTTTTTTAATAATTTTTAAAAATTAATAAATCCACCCAGAAAATTATGAAAAAAATTGTACTTAGTTTATTTTAAACATGCTTTCATGTGATATTTTTATTTTTGAAAAATTCATAATATTTAATATACTTTCTTAAGAAATCTACTGTTTACTCGAATTTATATTTGTAAAATAAATGTACTAAATGATATTGTTTCTAGCTAAAATTTTTGTGTAGGATGTGTATGATATATAGATAATTGCTATGTAGCCTGAATTTTGATTTGAATATCTTTAATATTTATTGCATTTTTAGGCTTAAAAATAGCTCGAAAATAGGCTAAAATTATGAATTTAATAGGAAATTATGAAATTAATTAATGAAATGGACATGAACTGATCTATAATAAATAATAACAGTATTGAGTCAGATTGAAATTAATTTGGTGCTAAAAGAATCATAATTGGGTAATTTATGATAATAGGATTGCTGATCAGATTGGATTAAATTAATATTTTTATTATATTAATTAATATTTTCTTATCGGGATACACTTTAGGTATATTAAAATTAGATAATACTTATATTGTAACAATATATGGACAAATTAGATAGAATATAATTTAATAATGTAAATTACGTATAATACGATCATATTTATATAATTATGAATAATCGTATTAAAAACTCAAACTATCTATTAAAAGCCGTCTCTAGAAACAGGACTTGTAAAACGTGTCATTAGGTCTATATGAACCCAATGACACTAATTTTGTTAAAACCGGGCAACCTTAAATAATTTAACCTATATCTATATCATATTCAAGAATGTACATATTTCGGTAACCTTACCAGAATTAAAATGTGAATTAATAAATTAAAAATATGTTTCGATATGATCGAAACGATATATAATGCGTAATAGTAAATATGATGTACAGTATCAATAATTAATAACTTAATTCGATATATAGTAATAACATAACTATATATTATGGAAATAATATATATATATATATATATAACCATTTTAGATCAAATCTTAATATTTTCATAATTATTACGAAAACTAAATTTGGGTTTTTTATGTAATTAAGACCTTCCAATACAAAGATGGTTGACGATTCGAGTCAGCAATAGTGAACGTTTAAACAAGTAAGTTGAGATGTAGCTTCTCCTCTTGTTTGGATACCATTTAAAGTATCCGGAGACCCAAGAGTACTTTTGGTTGTGTTTGTAGTTAGATAATTATGCGCATGCTATGTGTATGGATGGTACTCGGTTGTGACAAGAGTTTAACTCCTTGGTATGCTGTTCTGCATATTTGTATGGATTCTGTATTGTGTTAACTTATTGGTCACCCCTGATTAAAACTAACGTTTATTCAACTAAAATGAAACTAGACATGCATAACACCCGTTAGGGGAAGCAATTAAGAGTGTTAGGCTAAATACCGACTTCCTTTGATGAGAATAGCTGAAATGGTCTTTTTCTCATCCTTAGTCGAACTAAATGACAGGTGAGGAGGTCACGGTAAGGTTAGGGGCTATAGTTCGAAGGCAGTCATAGGAGGAAGGTGTTCTCCATTACATAAGCCCGAGTTTGGTCTGACTTAAGTCGCAATAAAACTCCTTAATCTAGGTTGAAACGGATGTAATTTCTCTAACCTCACAGTGGACCGGATAACACTATGTGGTATTTCATTTGAGTGGTTACATTGCATTTCATCATAATTATTAACATTATTTATGATTGTGCAGTATTCTTCTGACTCCGTCCCACTTACTAAGTTAGTTATGCTCACATCCCTACAGACTCTTTTGCAGGTATTGAGTAAGGACAGGATGTTCAGATACCATCGTTCCCAGGTTAGTGTACTGCTGTTTGGGAAAATGAGGATCGAGAAATCAACTGAACTTGGGCTTTTGACTTTGTCTTTGAGTTTTGAGGAAACTAACTGGGAATTCCCTGGGAGCCCACTAGTTTCCTAACTTATTTTTGTATAGACTGCAAAACCTGTGGTTTTTAATAAACTCTAATTGTAAACTTTACCTTTGGATGTATAATGTTTGTATAAATACTGTTGTAGTACTAAATAGCAAGTTATATAGAACAGGTATTTTATAAAAGTTCCACTACAAGTTTGGTTATTAACAGGTGTCAAAATAGATGTTTCAAGCTGGTTGAGTTGTGCACCTTGTGTGAACTGTATCTACGATAGCAGCAATGAGGTTAGTTTTTATCCTAGATTAGTTTACACGACGAGACTGTTATAACTCTTCCCGTTCGGGACGTGACATAACCAACCTCACGGTTCCATTAGAACCCACCCTACAATTCATAATAGGATAGCAACATAGTTTCAAATTCACTTTGTAAACCAACTCAAATCAATTTTTTTTTCTTCAATCCCACTTCAAATATGCTTTGATTACCCATTAAACTATCAACATAATACACCTTTACACCATTAAACTATGAATTTTAGATCAAACACCAACTCTAAACCCCAATTCTACCAACAAGCTTCAAGAAACCAATTTTAAACTAAAGAATAAGAGAAAAGATGAAGAGCACTAACATGAAATATAAGAACACAAGCTAAGAATTCAAAAGTAAGATAAAATCGAAAGTTAAATTGAAAACTCAAGCATACAAATTCGAATTTCAAGAGATTAGCTAAGAAAATCTATTGAAATAGGTGATTTTTAAGGAAGTAAGCTAAGAAATGAAGTTTAAACTTAGTCTTACCTCAAGATCAATTTTTTCCTTGAGAGAATAGAAATTTAAGTACCTTATACAACTAGGGTTTTGAGGGGGTTTAGAGAAGTGAAGAAAGGAAAGAGGTTAGAGTGGCTATTGAGTGTGAGGGCTTTAGAATAGGACAATGGCAATTGACATGAGTACGGTTTAAAATAGTTTTGTAGCTCAAATGACCCTTATGCCTTTACTTTTAATGTATTTTCTCTAGAATTTTCTTGGCATATTTGTGTTTTCGATGCAAAATGTTTTATATTTTAAAGTTTATATTGTTGCTATTGCTCATCGACTTATTGCATCTTGCTTCATTGAGATTATATTTTAAATAGTGCTTTTTTAAAAAATAATTGAAAATGAATTCTCATTAATACTAAACTGCTTTCTGGAACATGTTTGTTAGAGAAGGTTTTGAAAATGCAATCTAAAGTTAGCCTCACAAACAATTAACATGATTTATATATTATTTTTTGACCAGCAATCTAGGCTTTAGAGGAGAAATAAGGAACAGCCAAATATCACTTTTGTACAGACCATGTTGCTTTCTAAATTGGTAGTGGTGTGCCTTCTTCATGCAATTTGAGCATATAGGATGTTTGTGGAAACGCAAATGAGTGGTCGAAATTTTACCTTAAAATTTTTTATTATTTCCCGGTTAATACCTTAAAATTTTAATATTATAGAAACGTAATTGGAAAAGTTTACAAGCTCTGCCAGTTACTCCTACAAGTTCTAGGGTATTATAGGATTTGAAATTTGGAAAATCCTAGCAATCTACTCTGTACCCGTTTTGCCAAATATACCTATGAAACTTATGTCCCTTGAATAATTTAGATTCAAGACACAAACCTGAATCAAATATGCTGCAACGTGTGGTTTCCACAACCCATAAGTTTCTGGAGGAAGAAGAAACAAGTAGATTATGATAGGCAGACTTCTTTTTCATATTCCAAAAACCTCCTGCTTCATAGGATTTGTTTGAACTTTTGATATTGACCTCATGTTTCCTTTCTAAAGTTCATAGTTTTATTATCGATAAATTACAGGCTTTGTAACAATAAATTGATATCTAGGACGGGTTAAAAGCAGGCCATACACGACCATCTCCTACACCATTTCAATATAAATTACAACTACAATTCAATGTAAAAAGAATTAAAATGAGCACCACAATCTTCCTCCTCAGTTATTCGCTACTTTTATTTGCTCAATCAACGGATATTGATCTGTGCAAATGCCAATAGCAGGATCGCGTTTTATTTCTAGCTGGAAGGTGCCTAAGGAGCAGAACTTCTTGATGTTGTAGATGGTGTCCAGGCGTAAATGAGCATTCCCAACACAAGGATAACAGCTCCAGCTACAAAGCCAGGCGGGAGAGAGGATGGAACACCAAGGTATGGTAGTGGCAATGTGAAGATATACACAGCTATAGGTACTGCAGACACAATAGTACATCAGTTGCAGTAATCCATAGCACAACAATAATCCTAGAACTTCTAATGCAAAATGAATTAAGTGCATATGGCTCTAAATTGAGTGGCTACACAACAGCAGGCTACTTGGCCTTTGATGATTCTTCTGAAAAATTAGAAGTTGTACCCGAAACTGTTGAGGCAAGACAGGACACCACGGCTGAGGAGATTTTCAGGAGATGAAGTAGAGCTATATTGAAACCCATATTCACTAATACAAAGAGAAAAGGAAGCAAAGGCGCTCCGTTGCATCCTGGCGGTGAAAAATATGATTATGTCAGCCCACACTGATTCATTGAAAAGTAATTACCCGAGAATCGAAACCAATGTTCAGATAAACCAACCATTAATAATAGTTATTAAGAAGTTAATGCTACTTTCCAACTGTTGTTTCAATCAAGCAGCCATAATTTATCATAGAGTTGATAAGTATGCTTTGATTAGAATTTTTTGGCAACCAAAGCAGCACTTCAGATGATTTACAAATGTATATAATGTTGACACCCTTAAGCTTCAATACTCAATTAAAGTGTCTTTGCAGTCACAGAATGATTCAGATGGTTTTCAGATAAATAATCATATTCAGTATTTGACAATGCTAATTTCTTGAGGTGTGACATACTTGCTGCAAATATCCAACCCTTTGCTCCATTCACGCTTGTTAGTAATTCAGATGACTGTGAGAAAACTCTAAGATTGATACCAAATAATGCAAATTCAACTTGATAGACAATCTAGATTTAAATTTCCATAGAACATGATAACAAGAGAAGATTGGCGGAAAAGATGATAGCAATTCCGTTGGCAACCAGTAAACTTCCCAGAAGAAGTCACAAACAAAATATCACATTCCTTAGAAGGTAGAAAAAGAGCAATTCAGATGGAATATGTTACCACTTGATAAAGCACCATGGTTCAAAAAACAGGCTGCACCATCTCGAAGATAGTTCGGTAGCTGACCAAAGGGAATTCCCCATAGTTTTGAAAGGAAAGGAAGCAGAAGGAAAATAAATAATGCCTGTTGGAAACAAATATTTCCATCATATATATATTATACTGCCGAGGTGGCACGCCCTGAAATTGAAGAACAGATTTGAAATTTCACTTTTCAAAGATAACTTACTTGGAAAGCAGATCCGTAAGAATTGACGACAAAAAGATCCATTGAACCACCCTGAGAAAGATGTGTGGTCATCTCAGTAACATCAGCTTTAAGATAATGAAGAAAACAATAATCTAAGATCAGGTATTCTCAAACTAAACATTTTATGGTAACTATCAGATAGAGTTCGTGATTCTAATGTTCAAAACAGCTCCTTTTCATCTAACCTTATGAAGTTTTCATTAGTTTAGGCACTTGATGTCGAAAAACTACAAAAGGACGATTCTTGACTAAACGTCATTGAACTTTTTCTTTCAGGCTCTTCTCACTTTCTCCCTTCTTCAAAGAAGTGGAGGCTCTGCCAACTTGCTACATGACCCTATCTACCCCTTATACTAGTAGTTTCCCATGAAAAAACCCAAAAAAAATAAGAAAAAAGAAACAAAAATCTGACCTTACCCAAAAAAAGCAATTCTCAAAAACAATGAACTTCCAAGAGCATGTCATATATAGACCTAGATGTGCATGACCATGTTTTGACTCTTTTTATAGGATAACTTGAATCAAAAGAATCCAGCCATTATACAGCCTAACTGCAGCTCAAACTGCACCATAATTGTGAAAAAATGTGTGTTGGCCAGTTCAGCATGATTAAGGTCATTGTAGTTAGGGGAGGGTTGGATGAAACAAGTGTTATGGATGATGGCAATTTTGTGTTTTAAGACCTACCTTCAACTGGTGAGCAGCATCCAAGAAAATTATTTCCTGCAAAGGTAAAAAGAGTTGATCATCACAGAACGGAAGGGAATGGAAACCTCTATATGCCTTAGATGACCTTTACAACCCAGAGTTTCACAAACCTTTAATACTGTATCAGCAGCTTGAAACAAAAAGGAAACTATCATCAGGAGACTCCAAAATATACCAGCCTCCTTCAATGAGCCCGCACTAGATCCACTGTAAAATCATATCACATATGCTGTTAAAAGAGTGAGGATAGAGGCATCAGTGATCAGTTTGACAGGGAAATATAGTCAACTTGGAAAACCATGTCAACATAATACTTGAAAGTGAATACATAACCTTACTGTTGCTATCTTAAAACTAGGACAGGGTAATGATAAAATGCATTCATAGAAGAGATAAGTTCCATTTCTTCATGTTTCATTCTGATAAATTTTCGACCTTTGTCATCACATAGAGCCTGTTTTTAGCAGTTTGTGTGAAACCTGATGTACCAATTTTCTTTGGAATAAGGAAACAGAATAAAATTCATGCTCTAACGCAAGACTCCATAAATAATAGATCATTTCATCGCAACCACTTTCCCTTCCCCCTCTCCAAAATCCTGCAATGAAATCCATGTCAAGCTGTTGGTTTATGGAACCTTGTCCCCCTCCAGGAAAAAAACATCATCCTTAATCCTCTCCTCTTCAGAAAGGTTTTCTGAAAAGGATCGATAGGCTGTGGCTCAACTATCACTCATCCTTTGCCCCATTAAGATTATCGATACAGTCACCAGAGTATTACAGTAATTCTACATCTTTTACTTTTAGCAAATCATAAAGCTTCTCATCTGTGTTGATTCATTGCCAAAGCCACTCTACAGTGATCTATTTATATTGTCACTAAGGCTATTGATTGAATGAAAGATGAATGTGTAGGTACCTTGCTACTGTTATAATAACACCAAGAGCCACAAGAAAGCATCCCAGCAATTGATTGATTTTATATCTCCTTCCAAGAAAAACAATGGATAGGAGAATTTGCCATACAAGAAACGTCTGCAAGAAATGGAAAAAGGCATTACTCTGTTAGCAAGAAAATTCTAAAATGTGCAAGCAAAGTACATAATGTCCTCAACAAACTATCAATATGCAGGCACACACAAATTGCTAACATTTCCTCTTAGGCATTATCATTTGAAGTGATTTATTTTTGGATTCAAAGTGCTCGATTCTTTCACAAGGATATTGTCCTAATCAGACCGCCAAAAACCACTTTATCTGCCTCATGGATCTAAAAGAAAAATCTTCTGTTTTCAGATTTAGAAAGAAACCCAAGAACCAGCAGAAGTGCTTGTATGCCCAGCCTACCACCTTGTCATGAAAATCCAATTAGAAGAAGCCATGCAGCTTATTTGGTTAAAAATATGCATTAGGAGTCCAGCTGATCATACAAAGATGGGCTTCAGACATACCAGTATAATGCAATGCAATAAAGGATAAAGAATCAAAAGAAGCTCGTACCTGAGACAAAATGGGTATTGATGCTCCAGAAAGAATTGCTGGTTGAAGATGTGAGAGAGAGAGAGAGAGAGAGAAAGAGAAAAAAAAAAAAAAAGAGGCAAGATATTCAGCTTTTACTTCAGCATGTACTTAAGATGCAATCCTTTATTGTAAGTGTTGAATGACATCATAATAGGTAAATCTATGCAAGTTTATGAGAATGCAGACAAGTGAACAGATAAATGCCAACAAAGAATTAAGTGGATGAGTAATACCTCCAGCTGCCATCCCGGTAGCAGCTGCCAGCGCCTCCAAGATGCCAACAGCAATGAATGGAGCTTTTGGTGTTGAAAGCATCTCATCTGTGACGATTCCCGCATGATGCCGTAGATACAATATGGAGAAGTATACAGCTACATACCTGTAGACATATTTTTTGCAAGTTACATCAATCATACTAATGTAACAGAAGATCAAGACAAATATGAAAGAAATGAACGAGTACAAAGAATAATTTGGTAGTAGTCAACAATCTCTAGTTTCCAATAAGATATAACATCAGAAAGATATTTTGCTAATGGAAGAACAACAAAGATAGGGACTAGGTATAACCTTTGCATTTTCTCTATTTGAATGAAACTACATTTCAACACCAATAAGAGCAAATGATGCAGTATTAGTAAAAGGGTGAGCAGCATGGTGAAATTTCCATCTTTACAAGAGAAATGTCACTCAATCTGAAACCAGTTCTCCAATATAGCATAGCACCATTGTTAAATGAAATCAGTGATGTCAAGTGTACACTTTTTTCCAATGATGAAAGAGAAATGACAAAAAGCTACTTCGTTTGGTTTATCATATCATCCTCATTGTACCGGTTGGAATGATACATCAGAATGTGGAGCTTTTTCCTTTTTCCCTAAAAATGAAAATTTGTAACTTCATGAGTTTGCTCTATTAACAAGTGAATTTGCATGAAACAAAGGTCTTATTATGCTTAGTGTTTGAAAATATTTGACATTTTGTGCCAGAGAATTTAAATGAGATTAATCTTGCAAGATAGGAGTTGTAAGAATAAATGTTTATATGACCATGATTTATATGTACCACTTACATTTTTTCCTGAACTACATAAAAAGTTGTTCATGGTGACCATAAATTACCAATAGTTAAGTATATAATTCAAGTTATTTCACATGCTTATATTTTATTTTTTATTTTTTGGTGAAAATAAGATCAACATTAACAAAAGAGAGATAGTAACAAAGTTACAAAATGCAAAGATCATCCCTTGCCCAAAATGATCAAAGAGCTGCTTGCTCCTAATAGTTTTCAGAGACCCAGTATCTTTGAACATTCATGGTTTATGTTAAATATATCAATTATAGTAAATAGGAAAAAAGTGGGTGGGATTTTGGACCACCTGTCTCTAGCTACACCTTCCATTGAAGGAGTATGACATAAAATAAAGCCGTTTAAACACGATAAAAGGGGACCGCATGTAGGACCACTTTCCCAGACATGTATTCCTATTAGAGGGATGGAAATAGGTGTTTCACTCCCCTATATATTTTCCTAAATTTTAATGAGTAATTAACTCTTTATTTGTATTATAAAAGTATACTTTGTTCCTTGTATCTCATAATACTTCTAACATTGACCCTTCCAAGGCCATCCCATGAATAGAAGGTTTCTTATTAGCTCAAAATATAGAGGCCTTTATTTTAATCTATGTAACAAAAAAGTAACTAAATCGATTATTATATATTTATTGATCTACTAACATATAATATTTGATATCTTCATATAAAATTATTTTTAAAAAAGGACCATACACGGTGTTGATAGAATAGTTTGAATTTTAGCCCACTGGGTTTATCGCCTCACTCGACATATTAGTAATTGGCTCCATTATCCTCTGACCGACCTTTAGCTCAAACCTGCTAGATGATACGGCTAGAAAACAAAAGATACAGTATAAAGCTCAATTCTCTCGATATTTAACCGGTAGAATTCTATAAATGACACATAAGTTTTTTTTTCTTATACACAGAAAAATGGAACCATATTTTTATAGTTATTTCTATACACAACCTTGACTCTCTCTCTCCCTAAGGTGCTGTAAAGCTTCCCAACAAAAATAATGATGATGGGGGAGAATCTGAGTATATGGTTAGGTGGAGCTTGTCTTGGCAACTTGAGAGGCGGCCTGTTTTAGTAATTATAAATCAGAGTAAGAGTTCAATTTGCACTTTTCTTTTCTATTGGGGTCCACCACCGGAAGTTCGACTTTAATAGCGGCGTCTCTTCTCTAATGATATTCTAAGGCCCCAAATGTCCCAGCCTTATTTCACATACTGTGAGCTCTGGGCCCAAAATATCTATAAACCTTTACCAATTGATTTTCTTTTTTGCCAATTGCTAATTAAATATTTAAAAGTGCACATTCCATCATCATTTCGATACAATGATTTCTTTTTCTTCCCTACCTTCCACAAGTAGCCCAGGAAAATATTAACGTTAACAAAAAAAAAACCTGTGAAGATATCAAATAAAAAATAGAAAAAAATTCCAGTCTTTCCATACTTTTTTTTTTTTAAATATTGAATAGTGTAAAAAAGCTGAGAACTCCTATGGTCTCATCTATAATTTTGACGAGACTGATTCAATCATCTATCCCACTATTAAGTTTTGTATCGATTAGATTGAGCTATTGAAAACACAGTTACTTTAATAAGTTGGATTTAATAAATACAAAATAAAATATGAGATGGAAACTGGACCGGTTTCATAAAATACATGAAGGAGATAGTAAAAAAAAATAAAAATAACTACCCATATTTCAACAGAATCCTATATAATAAAGTAATTAGTCCCTAAATATAGACAATTCCATCTTGTTTGGCCACTCAACAATTAGTAACAAATTGCCATAAGCTAAGGATGGTTTGTCTTTTTCAAAAGAATGTCCTTGAAATTCAAAATACAAAATATTTTTATCTTCTCATCTCTTCATGATGTTTATTAATAAGCATTTATTTAAGTATTAGACCAACAAACACAATAGAATAACAGGGAATTTTATTATTATTTTTTTTTTTAAAAAAGCAATAGATAACATTGACGTCAGCTAAGTAATCGGAGGAGCTATGTAAAATATAAAATTCTTATATCCAAAACCAGCAGAAGATTCTCTATTTTATATATCCAAAACCGGAGGAACTTTTGACTAAAGAAAAAGAAAACCTTAGACCAAGAGAGTGACGTCAAATTATAAAACACTTCTTCTTCTTTTTTTTTTCATCAACTAAATTGGAACAATTGCGATGAATTAGTAAAATATTGAAAAGAAAAGGTCACAACGCAACTCCACGGCCCACGGGTAGGTGGGCTCATTGTAAACATTGAGACATTTGAGATAATAAATAACAAAGGACATAAAAAGAAGCTATGGGGAAATATAATGCTCTTCTAGGATACTTAGTATTCCTTATCTCTTTCTTTATTTATTTTTTCTAAACATTCAACATAGATGTGGAGGCTAACTATAACGGTCTGTTTAGTTAAAAGGTGACAAAGAAGAAATAGAATAACTATTCTATTTCAACTTTCAATTACTTTATTTACTTGAAAATGAATAGAGAATATTAATTCGTACAAAATTTTCTATTCTAGGTGGAATTTTTTATCCTCAATAAAAAGGTTCAAATATCATAACCATTATACCCTCGTTAATATTGTAATGAAAAAGTTTTTAATTATTTTCCAAAATAACTAAAATGGGGCAAAGTTACATTTTTAAGTATATTTTAAAGTAAATATTAAAATAAATATTTCTTGCAATTAAAATTTTCATAAAGTAAACAATAGAATAAAAATGTGTAACTTATTTTTATTAATAATCATTCTCAAAATATAAATTCTCTATACCCATCTATTTTATTCTAGAAAATAGACGGATTATAAATATATATTTGAGTTTCGACATGCTTAGCACATCAAACTCACAAGTTTAATCAAAGTTAAATCAATTTAATCTAGAGTAGGATCAAGATTTCTAAAAATCCGTTCCATAAATTAATTAGCTACTTTTGTGTTTGAATGCGTTACGATTCTGCTGCATGGCATATTTGCAATGGGGTCACGATGTTCATTGCGATTTTTTTTTTAAAACTAAGTTAGAACATGGAAAGGATCAAGATTTTTAAAAATCCGTTCCATAAATTAATTAGCTACTTTTGTGTTTGAATGCGTTACGATTCTGCTGCATGGCATATTTGCAATGGGTCACGATGTTCATTGCGATTTTTTTTTTTAAACTAAGTTAGAACATGCAAAGGGATACTCAATTTTGATATACCTTATTAAAATATTAATATTCATACCATTTGATTACAATTATGTTATTGCTGATTATGAAGTTAAAAGAGAATTTTTTTAAGTTTAAAAAGACATTTAACAGCGAAACTTTCAACATTACTATGTAATTTAAAAAGAAATTTCTTTTCTTAATTTCTTAAGAAGTACTTCTCAAACCCGATAATATATATGTTAACATACCCAATAAAAAGAAAAATTTGCATTTTTTTCGTATTTATTTTTTCTATTAAATGTGTTAATAATATTGAAAAAAACCAAAAGTTTTATTTGAAACTCTTAACAACTTCGGATATTCCTTAACAATGCCGTTAAAATAATTTATATATATACACGCTCTTCAGATAAAAACACAAGATCTTGTAATAATAAAATACACTAAAGCGAAAGGGATCATTGGAAGGGCCACCGAGTGCACCGTACGTCCAGCATGGGGTTCCAATAGTCATTAATTTCACCCAGCAAAAAGATTCGAAAGATGATTGGCACGCATTATTATGAGAACACAGTTATGAATCGGGCGGTTTTTACTTCTTTTTTTTTATATCATATTTTGATTCAACTGAAAATATAATAAAAGGGTTTATAAATTAGATTGAAACCGTAGTTTTAAGAATACAACATAGAGTATAGCCACCCCGACCCTCTTATTTTTGTTAAAATCGATATAGATGTGGTTCAAAAAAATGCTGTAAAATACTAAAAAATCTTTTGACACAAATATGATAACTATTTATAGTTAACTAAGTTAACAAAAATAAATAATATTTAAGAAAATTATGAAAAAAAAAGAAAATAATTAAAATAAAATAAATGAATAAAAGTATAGTTTTTATTATCCCTAGCCTCAAGTGGCCAGATCAATCATAAGATATTCAATTGAGTTATAATCCACATTGCTAGAGTTTTCCGAGCCACTCGCGGTCATCGGTAGCCAATAAATTTTAAAAAATAAAAAAAAAAATGGCGGAAATCTTTTATGTCACAATAGGTCGCGCAACATGAATGGATTTTCAGCCATTTTTCTTTCTTTTTATTGGTGGTGAGTTGAAAAGCACACTATCCGTGTAGCTCACGGTCTAGTTGACTCTTTCGTAGTCGCTCACTCTAAGCCTAGGACATGACTGGTGACTTTGGAGATGTGCGCACACCACACCTTTTTTCTTTGAAACTACATTTTCATTTTACAGATTTTTAAACTTTCGAATTTTTATTTATTTTCTTACTTTAGTTAATTATTATATACATACCATAATATGTTTGTGTGTGTGAAGAAGTTCGGCATTTTTCCTTTTCTATTTTTTTCAACTTTTTGTTATTTAAGTTAATTTATATATAGACATTTATATAATATTCAAGTAAAATCATTAAATGCGATAAAGAAACATCGGCATTCGTGTGCCACTTGTGCATTGGCATGGGCAAAACAGGAGGATAATACGTTGTACTTTAAAAGAGTAGGGTCCCAATGTAATTTATGAAGTTTACATAATAATTAATAAACTTCACCCTAAAAAAATCAAATGAAATTATTTTAGTTAACTATTATCGACTAAAAGTAGTCGAAATACATTAAAATCTAAAATCGAATGACAATCCGGTCCATGCAGCAGTCCAATCAATCAATTAACAACCGAAGGTCAAGACAAGTTAAAATAATAAACTGTGTCAAGCTTAAAAGCATCGTCTTAAATCGAGTTTAAAATTGTAACTTTTAAGCTCCACTTAAAATGACTTTTAATAAATTCAAATTCATCTTAATCAACCTTATTTTAACACTCTTTTCTAAAGTAAGCATTTTTTTAATTAAAATAAAATTTATATATAAATTGGGCTCAAACTTGGTTTACATCGGGAACTCAAGCAGAAAGAGTAAGTATTTTTTTAATTAAAATAAAATTTATATATAAATTGGGCTTAAACTTGGTTTACATCGGTTATCAAGCCAACTTGAAGTCGACGAACTCAAGCAAATGTTAAATCGAAATTGAATAACCGACAAAAAGATTTGGTTTATATACGGTCCTAGATAATGCGATGGGATTTTATAACCCGAATTCATAATGTTTAAAATTTAAAAGGAAAAAAAAAAAAGGATGAATTTTCATGCAAGTGAAAATAATAAACCAAATCAAGAGTAAAGGCGAAATAAATAATCTAATTATATAAAAATCGATAAAAAATAAAATCAACATTACCCGAACGTGGAGAGCTGAGCGAGAAAGAAGGGGTAATGCTTGAGAGGGACTAGAGCCATTTTCTGCAACACCCGATTCGCTACACCCAGCACCACAGTAGCTACTGCTGCAACCGCCACCTCCACCTTCTTTTTATCCACTTGCCAATTCCACCACACGAACTCTTTTCCAATCCCCGCCGTCCGATCAATTCCTCTCTCCTCACTGTCTCCGATTGCGTAACGACACGGGCCCACCGCCACCAACTTCCCCCTCCTCTTCTCTTCCTCTCCCTCCTCTGATCTCACCGTCGTCCATGCCCCCGGGTTCGCAGCTCTCCCCGATCGGAGGATTAATCCTGGACGTTTTTGTTTCGACGGATTGATGATGCGCACGATCGTCGGCCTGAGGGTCATGAGCTTGGATTGATGGAGCGTGACATCACGCGCTCCGACGCCGATGGTTAGCCGGCGGTGGCATGATGACATGCTGGAATCCGTTTTAAAGTTGGCTTCGTGAGTTTTATATATGAGAATGATTGTTTGAGGAGTGAGAAGTGAAGGGGAGAGAGAGAGGGGGAGAGAGAGAGAGAGAGAGAGAGAGAGAGAGAGAGAGCGGCGTTCGTCGGAGTTTGAACGATTTGATGCGTAATAGGCATTACTTTATAGTCTTTTTCTATGTACTATGTTTGGGTGGAAAGAAAATAAAATATTTGGATTTTTTTTATTTATTTAGTAGCAAAAGGATTTTTAATTAATTCGGATGGATTTACAAAAATTTGGCCGCTTGCTATTTAATTTCATTTATCCTCTGTAATTACGCAATCACGTTTAATTGTCGATTACACCCGGAAACACAGGACTAATACATAATAATTTATCTTAACATTTGTATTAAGAAAGCTTTTACGTGTGGTTTTCTATTTTATTGAAATAGATTTAACTTTCTATTTTATCATTAACTTAGAATTCTTAAAATTTAATCGTTAAATTTATAATTAATTTAATAATCTATATTTAAAAAATTATAAATAATAATAAAACAAAAAGTCAAACCGATCTCCTAAAATATAAAAGCCTTAGATTAGAGTCATGTAAAATGTTAATGAGCTCCGACGCTACTCATGCCCACTGGCCACTGGATAAACATTCATTAGTTGGATTAACATGAAGCCAAGCTTGGATGATTATTACTGGATGAAGCTAGAGTGAGGTTCGAGTACATGTCGATTTATTTATTCATATATTGTTTAAGGCGAGTTTTGATTAAATAAAAAATTTATCATATAATATATAAATTTTAAAATTTAGAAGTGCATGGATTTAATTGAATCCAACTCGTTAAAAGCCTAGTCATAACAAATATTAAAAAGTAATTTCTAAATGAATCCGAAAAAATGGTTGTATGCATAGATTATTTAAGCACTAACATTATGTCGTTTTTCAATTCTTACTAGTAGTTTGTTGAGGTTTGCACGTACTGAGACTATAAAATAGTACATAATGGAGAGACGTTATGGAATTATTCGACGTGGCCGCTCTAATACTTAAATCAATAATGGGCTTTCTGTGGAATTGAATATTAAGTGCACTGGCTTAAATTGCAGAGCTTGTAAAGAGAGTTACCATTAGGTAGATGTCTAGTATTTATAGTAAAATAGAGTCGGCTGTTGGAGATTAGTTGGAATATTTATAATGGAGTAGAGCCAGCCGTTGGAGATTAGTTGGAGGGAGAGATTTTCTCCCATAAGTGTGAGAGAGTGAAGCTTGTTATGTCTAATGTATCCTTTATATTTAGGACGTGGTTATTTTATTCTTATCTTATAGTTCATGATCATTACAGTTCTTCATGAATCTAGGCCACTAAAGGCTAAGCCCGAAGCCTATAGAGGCAAGCCTAGAGACACAAGGTTTAGCGAATCTAGTAGAGCTCGAGAGGCACTTGCCCAAAATATCCTGTCAACACTTGCCCCCTCCATAGTCCCATTGCCGAGGAAGAGGCAAGGAGAAGGAATGCATAGGCCACTCAGGTGTGATCAGTTCAACTCCAGGAAGTTTGATCTGATGCTATGATGCTGACGTGATGGGATTATAGATCAAAAGTAATGGATAATCCGAGGTGAGAAGGCCCGAAGTGGTGAGTCGTCCTCAACAGTGGTCTATTGGTCTGAAAGTTATTAGAGGCTAGGCGAGTAGGGGTGCTAAGGTGCTCTAATGCTACGGACCAATATACTTAGACAGGGCCTGATAGGGGTCGAACGGACATAGGTGCGTCATGTCTTTATAACGTCGACTAGGTGCAGATCTGATGGGCCCCAAAGAAGCTTCCTGTTAAAGGGACTTTCAAAATGCAACTTTTACCTGCTTGTATTTCGTGCATTAAATGTGACATGACAGGTGTTGCGTTGCAGCAGATTAACATGCAGCAACATGATTTCTACCCTTTTAAAGGTGGTCGTCTAATCGAGATGCTTTCCACGTGTCTGGTAAGTAGCATTCTAAGAAATTTGTGTTTATACGTATCCCTATAACCGCCTTTACGGCTTCCCTAATGGTTTTCCTATAAATAGGAGGATTGTAAAGGGACACTACTTTTATGCAATCTTTTTGCTTAATTGACATAATTTCTACGTTTACATTCCAACTCTCAACCTTTTTCAAAAGCTTCAATTTTTATTTTTAAGAATCCCAAGCATGTCTACCAACAAGGGTAATGTTAGTTCTTTCTTACTGGAACTTACCTCTAGTTCAGATTCTACAAGGAGTGGTCCTCCTCGGGCGTAGGAGGGCGAGGCATCGTTACTAGCATAAATGGACCAACCTAAGAGGATGGCCGTAAAGGTGTTGGACAAGGTCATAATCATCAATGCCATCCCCAAAGATGTGTACGAGGATGTCCCTTTGCCCCATGCAAAGGATTTGTTTAACACTCCTGGTATAGGAAAGGGGCTTGATGGTCGTACAAGCAAAAGTAAAGATTCTGCCCCCAGTTCAATCATTAGCAACTTCTTCGTGGGGGCGATACCGGGGTGGTACATTAGGTTACCGTACAGGGATGAACGGGCGGCCCTGCTATCGGGGAGGCGCTTCGTGATTTTCAAGAAGTACCTAGAGTTTAGGCAACGCCTTCCCTCAAGTTGTTTTGAGAGGGAGTTTTTCAACTACCACCGCTATAGCCAGTCACAAATCCTTCCTAATGGATAGAGGATGTTGAAGGCCACTCTGAAGTAACAGGTTGGGGAACTGTAGGGCGGGGTTTTAGAGATGGGAGAGATTATCTCCAAGATGGAGAGTGGGGAAGTCTTCAATGATGCTGCTGTAAGGAAGGCGGTGGCTGACTATAGGGCCACCAAGGAGTGGCTAAAGGAGCTGGAGGACCTATCTACTGATTCTGCTCACTTCACCAGGAGAGAAATCCTCTCCCATTATCCAGATCTAAACCTGAGCTTCCTCAACTTTTCGAAGTCCACCATGTTCAATGAGAAGAGGGAAGCCTTAGCGAGGGAAGAGTTTGCTCGAGTAACCGTTGAAGACATAGGCACGTCTTCTGGTACCAGGGCAGTGTAGGGTGCTTCTACCTCCGGCCCCGCCCTGGCAACTCAGTAGGAGGATACCTTAGAAGCTGTCCCTGGGGACAATCCGCCCATAGGGGGTCCCGTCACTCCTGGCTCACGTGTCTCGTGCTCCTCTACGGCTCAAGGTTTGCCTGCTGAAGTGCTTATGAATCAGCGCTCGAAGCAAATTGATGCCTTGGATATTTCGAAGTTACTTGAGCTAGTTGATCCCAAGCGATAGCGAGATTCTGTAATTTCCCTTCTTTTTTTTTTTTTATGTTTCTGGATAGGGCTAGGATGTCGGCCTTTGCTTTGTAAACAAATTTGTATGATAGATAAAGGAAGTTTTTCGAAAGTCTCACTATTCTAACTATATTTTCTAAACCCTTAATGAAGGTCTTGTTGGGGGAGTTCCTCTGTACAAGGGGTGTTTCCCTTTGCCGAGGTTACCCTATGAGGGTCTGATTGGTAGCGTTTCGACCTACCTGGTTCTTGGGAGTTCCTCTGTGTAAGGGATGTTTCCCCTTGTCGAAGTTACCTTATGGGGGTCAAGTAGATAGCGTTTCAACTTGCCCGGCTTGTAGGAGTTCTTCTATGCAAAGGGTATTTCCCTTGCCAAGGTTACCCTATGGGGGTCACATTGGTGGCGTTCTAACCTGCCCAATTCGTGGGAGTTCCTTTGTGCAAGGGATGTTTCCCCTTGCCGAGGTTATCCTATGGGGGTCAAGTCGGTAGCGTTCCGACCTGCCTGGTTCGTAGGAATTCCTTTATGCAAGGGGTGTTTCCTTTTGCCGAGGTTACCCTATGGGGGTCAGGTCAGTGGCGTTCCAACCTGCTCGGTTTGTGGGACTTTTTCGGTGCAAGGAGTGTTTCCCCTTACCAAGGTTACCTTATAGGGGTCAGGTCAGTAGTGTTCCGACCTACCTGAGTAACTATTCACATGCCTTTTTGGAAGGTTGGTATGGCGACTGAAACGAAAGGAGAAGGAGAGAAGTGCATAATCAATTGGGAGCTTTTTATTCCGACTTGAATTGAAAATAAAATTGTACATCATGAAATTTTAATCAAAGTAGAGGCGTAGGTTATTGGTGTTCTAGGTGCGCAAGATTCTAACCGAGTCCTCCCAATTAGGGACTAACTTGCCCTGGCCTTCTCGTGAACCAATGGCCTCCAGTTTTTGGCACACCAAGTCACCAACCTCGAATTCCTTGTGTCAGACCTTCTGATCATAATACTGGGTGGCCTAATGTTGGTATGCAGTAGCCCGAGCAGCAGTAAGGTTTTTGATTTCCTTGATTGTATCGAAGCTTGCCTGTAGTAATGAGTCATTCTAGATAGCGTCGAAACTTTGAGTCTAGAAATTGGGGTGTTCAAGTTCGATAGGGAAGACATCCTTTGACCCAAAAGCCAGACAAAAGGGGGTCTCGCCCGTAGAAGCGCGGTATATGGTCTTATACCCTTACAAGATATTAAGCAACTCATCGGCCCAAGCACCATGAGATCGGTCTACGCGCTTCTTTAAGCTATCTAAAACGACCCGATTAGTCGCCTCTACCTATCATTCGATTGAGTGTGGGCAACCGAGGTGAAGTGCATGGCAATGTAGTGCTTGGCGTAGAACTCCCTGAACTTGGGATTATCAAATTGTTTGCCGTTGTTTATGATTAGTGCGTAGGGGACTCCAAACTGGGAGAGAATGTTGTTTCTGACAAATGACTCTACGTTTCTTTCCGTAATCCTGGCTACAGCTTTAGCCTCCACCCACTTCGTGAAGAAGTCTATGACGACAATTACGAACTCCCGTCCTCTTGATGCTTTTGGGAAGGGGTCAAGGATATCGATCCCCCATTGGGCAAACAGCTGTAAGCTCATTAGGGGTTAGAGTACAATGTTAGGTGCGCAACTGATGGAAGCATGCTTCTAGTACTGCGACCCACTTCTAGGCTATGGTCTTTGTGTCTTGCCTCATGGTGGGACAATAATATCTGAGCCGTAGTGCCCGAAGGTATAGGGCTTGGGACTGGATGTAATTGCTGCACACCTCAACATACAGCTCTTCCATGACGCGCAGTCTTTCCCTTTCTTAAAGATACTGGAGCAAAGGGAGGCCGATTCCCCTAAGGTATAGGATGCCGTCAATCAGTGTGTAATTGGTGGCATGGTACCGAAGATTCTTCGACTCCCTCCTGTCCTATAGCAATGTTCCGTCTTCCAAGTAGCTCCAGATGGAATCCATCTAGCTGGGCTTTAATGCCGCTATAGTAAGTTCTAGAATTTCAGCCGAGCTTGGAGCTATGCTTTTTTTTCGACAGGTACTCGATGAAGATCTTGTTGTCCTTCATCTTGGGCTTCTCTATGCTAGTGGAGGCCAGCATAAATAGTCAGTTGACTGCTGAATTTTCCATTCGAGGGATTGTCTCGACGTCCTAAGAAGCGAAGTCTGCTAGGAGCTTTCTTGCCTTCTCTAAGAACTTGGCCATAGAGCTATCCCTGGCCTCATATTCACTTCAGACTTGCTATACAACGAGCATGGAGTTTGAAAATATCTATAGTTGTTCGGCCTCGATCTCCTTAGCTAGCTTCAAGCCGGCAATAAGTGCCTCGTACTCAGATTCATTGTTGCTGGAGTCAAACCTGAACTTGAAGGCACAATAAATGGTGACATTATGGGGGCCGGTCAATACAAGGCCTGTACATCCGCCTCCAGTGGTGGATGATCCATCGACATAGAGAGTCCATACCGATTTGTCATCGCGTAGGATTGTTTCTTCTCCAATATATTCTATTACGAAGTTAGCCAGGACCTACACCTTGTAGGCCATTCGTAGTTGGTATTGGATTCCATACGCGCTTAGTTCCATTAGGTACTTCTTCATCTGTCAGGACACATCAGGTTTCTGTAGCATGGTGCGCAGTGGTTGGTCCATAAGTACAATCACCTAGCGAGCTTGGAAGTAGTGCTTTAGACGTCTGGTAGTAATGACGACGGACAATGCAAATTTTTCTACCTTAGTATATCTTACCTCAAGCCTGTGAAGTATATGGCTAACATAATATACGAACTTGTGTTCTCTTCCGTCTGCACTGACCAGTACAGAGGAGAGAGCTTGATCACTAACAGCCAAATACAAAAATAGATCTTCCCCCTATATAAGCTTGGAGAGGACTGGTGGGCGAGTAAGGAAGTCTTGGAGCTATCGAAAGGCAGCGACACACTCTAAAGTCTATTCGAAACCCTTAGGATTTTTGAGGATTTTGAAGAACTTAACATATTTATCAACGCTCTTCGAAATGAATCTGCTCAGAGCAGCCATCATGCCAGTAAACTTTTGTACATCTTGGACTGAAGTTAGAGGCTTCATTCCCCTGATGGCTGTGATCATCTCGAGATTAGCCTCAATACCTTTATAAATGACCAGAAATCCGAGAAACTTACCAGAGCCGACACCGAAGATGCACTTCTAGGGGTTCGGTTTCGTATCATGCATACGCATTTGATCAAAGGCTTCCTAGAGATCTTTGACATGATCGACCGGCTTCTGACTCTTGATGATCATGTCATTAATGTACACCTCCATATTATGCCCAATCTGGGGCTTAAACAATTTCATCACCATTTGCCGGTATGTAGCCCCAGCGTTTTTCAATCCAAATGACATCACAGTGTAGCAGTATGTGCCATAGTTGGTGATGAAGGAGGTATGGACTTCATCCTTTGAGTCCATTTTGATTCGGTTGTCTCTCGAGAAGGCATCCATAAAGTTCAGTAAGGCGTATCTTAACATGGAATCGATAAGCTGGTCAATTCTAGGGAGGGGGAAACAATCTTTGAGGTAGGCTTTATTGAGGTCAGTATAATCAACACACATGTGCCACTTCTCATTCTTCTTTTTCACAAGTACCACATTTGCCAACCACGTCGGGTACTTTTCCTCCCTTACAAAGCTAGCTTTGAGTAGCTTCTGCACTTCCTCCTCAATTATGGCCTACCGTTCTGGAGTGAAATGCCTCTTTTTTTGTTTGACAGGCCATGTTGTATTATCGATGTTGAGGCTGTGAGTTTCCAGGACGGGGGAAATTCCAGGCATGTCGAACACCGGCCAATCAAACCTATCTAAATTTGCCTACTAGAGGGCAATGATTTCATCCTTCACTTCAGCTGGGGGCTCGATCCCAACTTTTGTTGTATGGTCAGGAGAGTCACTGATCTAGACATCTTCAGTCTTTTCTCCTTGCTCGCCCCTCTCAACCAATATTTCCTACAAGCCCGTATCTAGGGCAAAGACACCATCGCCTTTGGCTGTCCTGACATATAACTCTTGCGAGAGCTTCTAATCGCACCTGCATACTCCTACCTCCGTGGGCATTGGGAATTTAGCCTTAAGATGCAGGGAAGATGTGATCATCCCAAATGTGGTTAGGCTTAGTCTTCTTAGGAGCACATTATAAGGGGAGGGACAATCAATCACAATGAACTCCACTGGCTGTTGTGCTACAACTCGTCATCACCAAGTTCTATATCCAGCATGATGATGCCCTTGGCTCGAACCGTACTGCCGTTGAAGCCGATCAAATTGTGATGATACAACTTCATCTTTACTGGTAGCTTCTTCCTCATCCGGTCGTATGTGTGGAGGAAGAGTATGTCGGTTGAGCTATTGGTGTCCACTATGATCTTCAAGACCTCAAATTTTGAGATCCTTGCCCCAATCACTAAGGCGTCTTGTTAGGGGGTGTCAACCCCTTTGCGGTCGGCGTTGGAGAAGGAGATGGAGGCATCTAACTTCTGTCCCTTCTCCCTAACTGCCAGTACCTCTAATTGGCCATTAACTGAGCTGCTAATGCTTGGCCAACTCCCAGGGTGCGAGCCCCCCATAATTACATTTATGACGTTGTTGGGGGCGCAATCATCACAGCGGTCGTTATGCTGCCCCACTTAAGCATCCTCGGTCCATTGCCTCTAAGGTGCTCTATTAGTATCATCGTCGGAACGGTCATCATTCCTCCAGTGTGCCATGTATTTGTTGAAGAAGCCACGTTAAATGACATAATTAACGGCGTTGTTCAATTGGAAGCACTCTTCAGTTGTATGGCCGTAATCATCATGGAACTGACAGTATTTGTTAGAGTTCCGGCGATTAGGGTTTCCCTGCATTTTCTGTGGCCTCTACAACAAGTTTCGGTGCTTCAGCTCAAATTAGACCTGAGCTATGGGTCTGTTCAGAGACATGTACTGGCTGTAAATGGGAAGGGGGAGAGGGTTGCGTTCTGCTTGATGTTTCTTCTTCCCAGTACTTTCTCCCTCAAGCCTACTTGGTTGTGAGTAGCTGCCGACCTTGCTAGCTACTGTTGCAGTGGCAAGTTGGATTGTTGATTTCTTCCATTCTGTAGCTGCTACTAGATGTTGTCTCGCCCAGTGTGGGCATAAGAAGCTTCGGGTTGGTGAGTTTGTTCGATGCGACACTCTACTTCGTCCCGGTGAGCACAAAGCTCCCTATTCTGCTCAACATACTGCTCAACCAGGTTCTCTGCGTGCTCTAGATATTCTTCCAACACAGCTCTTGGGATGGGTCAGTTGCCTCTAGGTTAGTTGTTCACTAACTGTTGATTTCCTTATCCGCCGCGTTGAGACATGATGTGGAAAGGCTTGTTGTGGGTTATGTGTTTGGTGTGTTTAAGATTTCAAGTGTAGGAATATTTGTTTCCTACAGATGGTACTAAATGTCGTTTCTTAGTTCTTGTAGGTAGTTAATTAAGGTCTGCGCGTACTGGGCTTGCAAAACAGTGCACAATGAGGAGACGTCAGGGGGGTTGTTCGGTATGGCTACTCCCATAATTAAGTCAGTAATAAGCTTTCTATAGAATTAAGTACTAAGTGTATAGACTTAGAATGCAGAGTTTATAGAGAAAGTTATCGTTGGGTAGATATCTGATATTTATAATAGAATAAAGCAGGCCGTTGGAGATCAGTTAGGGGGAAAGATCTTCTTCTGTAAGTGTGAGAGAGTGGGGCTTGTTGTATCCGACGTGTCCCTTATATTTAGGACGTAGTTGTTTTATCCTTATCTTATAACTTATGGCTGTTACAATTCTTCATAAGCTTGAACCATTAAAGGCCAAGCCCAAGGCCTATAAAGGCGAGCGTAAGGATGCAAGGCTTGATGAATTTGGTCGAGTCTGAAAAGTCTCTACCCAAAGTGTCCTGTCAACACGTTTTATCACAATTTTTCTTTCCTAAGTAAGAAAAAATAAAGGAGTTTTATCATTTTCCTTTTATTCCGTCTCACAAATCCATTTTGAAAAGGGTTTTATTAGTAATTTTGCACTTAAAAAAATGAGAAAAATTATAAATATTTTCTAAAAAAGCCATTATTCCGCTTCAGATCTTAAGTGTAACTTCAACCCTTCCTAACTTTTGAAAATCTTTATATTTCCTAAACTATCATAAGAATCCCAAAATCACGCTTAAAAGGACCGTAATTAGCAATGCTTTAGGACTTTAGCAAAACTTCAACTCCATTAACAACCACGTATGAGTCTTACTTAGACTTAGAAAAGAAAGAAATAGCGAAGTCCCATAATTTACGATCACTTTTATGAATATACATATGGTTTCGGAAACCATAAAGTGACGGACACAAAGTTTTTGAGATTTCGAAAAATCTATGTATACCTTTTAATAACATTTTATAGATTACATTTAAAATTTTTTCACGGTAATGGTCCTCTTCATTTCATTCGCAACACTTCCTTAGGGGGGAAAGAATCTTCTCATGCCAACATTCCTTTCCCTTATTTTCCATTTCCAGTTCATTTGTTTTGCCTTTTATCTTTTCACTATCCAAACAAAGCATAATTCACTTATGATTAGCAGCGACGAGTATCGTGTGGTGTGGCGAACATGCAAGATCGAAACAATGAATAAGGAAACCACGTGCTAAAAGGTGCATCTGGTCCGTTTTCAATTAACATCGCAAATTGGAGCGGACTTTGCAGGTTTTTCCATCTGCAGTACCCCAACGACATCAGCACGAAAGGAATTCATAAATCAGTTTTTTTTTTTATAGGGATTAAAATTATTTATTTTGGCTTTTTAAACCTACCTTGTAGATTGAATCTCGAAAGATAGAAAAAAGATCTCCTTCTAAGTCTAAGTCGTACGTATGATTTTCATCCAATATCACTTTCCATAAAATTTTATATATATATATCAAGGAGATTGAGAATGAAATTCTATTTAATCACTTTAAATTGAGTATCTATTTTTCCCATTTTATCTAGGTTTGGAAAGTGATAATAATTAACTAATTCATTGTGAAATTAGTTAATTTTATTCCATTCTAATTTTAAGAAAAATAGATCGTAAGAAAAGCTAAAGTAACATAAACAAGAAATATGTGGGGAAAAGACTTTAATAATATTAACATATTAGGTAGATGAATAAACAATTTATAAATATCGATAAATGAGTTATATAATACCTATAATAATTTATACCGTATTTATAAGTTTAAACGTTTAGATCAAATTATTGTGACACTAGTCATAATATGGTATCAAAATGAAAGGTCTCGAGTTTAAATGTTTTGCATCATCAACTACCATCTCCTATTTATTTAAGTTATTTACTTATTAGGCTTAAGCTAAGGTTTGACCTATATAAAAGTATATTATAATAATAAATACAATAGTTCATACTATTTCTATATGTAGCGCTAGTCATAATAGGTTCAATATGTAAAAATATAAATAATAATTTCCTAAAACTTAGAGATTATCATTAGTATTTACAATAAATTTATATAGACTCGTAGCGTATCAGTAGAATGTAATACTAAAGTGTATACTGTAGACATGGGATCTCAATGCACTAGTTCAGAAACTTTCAAAAATAAATCCATATTCCTAGAAGTGATTCGTCACTTCACGATAAGAAATTTCTTTTTTGATGTATAAGAAGTGTCGTTAAGTACCCACTACACTGTATTATTGTACTTTGTTAGTGTAATAATTTCTTGGCACCTTCCACTGGTGGCGCACAGCCAATTTTTCTTTGGCATCTCAATGATACAAACAAACTTGCAACGTGTTCGTGTTTTTGCATTATTTTTGTTCCCATCCGTGTCTGCAAAGCCCGGGTTGTCAGACCGGAACAAAAAGCAAAAATTTATAGATAAACCCAGTTTGTTTTAGGCGATCAAAAAGTCAGTTTCATTATGTTGAAACAACCATAAAGTGACTGCAGTATAAAAGAGACTAATCTAACCGCAAACTACAAAAATTCTACTTGACACTTAATTAAATTTAATTCAACTACGGTTGAGTTCGTATTCGAGCTACTCAAGTAACTTATGGAGTGAAGATCGAGCTTTATGATATTTAACTCGATTAACTTACCAACTTAATTAAATCCAACTTTTACTCGAATGTTATCAACTTCAAGTCAAGTTTATATATTGGTATATTTTGATAAATAAATAAATATTTTTAAGATTATCGAGTTCAAACAAAATTAATCGAGTTGAATTTAAACTTATCCAATAGAGTTCAATCTCAAACTTAAACTTTAAAATTTTGAGTCAAAGTTATATCTGGGCAATCTATACACAATGCTTGGTGAAAAATGGTTACAAAACAAAAGGTATATCTTTGCATGCCATGTTGAGTATAGAGCCCAACAAGTCAAACTCATTCGACATTATACAGTATATAAAAGTCCTGTTAAAGGAGCTTCGACAGCAAGGAAAACGAATTTAATCTACTTAATATATAGCTGTTAAGAACATTTAATTGTAAATTTATGAAATGACATAAATACTATAATTATCTAATAATAAATGATTGAGAGATAAGTTGAAATTTATTTTGTTTTATGTGTCCCTTTTTAATTAATCTTATCATCTATAGATTTTCTCTAATAATGGACAATTCTTCCGGACATTCAGGACTATTTTCAAATTAATCCTCGTTAATCCCACTAACTGTTATTTATATAACATTAATGTCATCAAATTTGAGTTGACCATTATGGTTGAATTCGATTCAAACTGATTCGACCATAAAGTTGATCTAATCTAACGTTGGTCAAATCTAGTTGAACTGCAATTGAACACAATTTCACTCTTTTAACTTTTAATCCTCTTATATATCTGAGTCAATTACCAAGATCGTATTTGACAACATTACGGTTGAATTTGGTTCAAACCGATTTGACCATAAAGTTGATCTAATCTAACACTGGTTAAATCCGATTGACCTGCAACTAAACACAATTCCACTCCTTTGACTTTTAATCCTCTTATATATCTAGGTCAATTACCAAGATTATATTTAACAACATTATTGTTGATAGAACACCTTAGGCATGGACCCATCAAGCTCAACCAAATCCACTAGGCTTCGACATCCTAGGCACACCTCCGTAGGCCTCAGGCCTAGACCTAAATCGCTCTCGCTCATGAAGCATTGCAATGGTCGTGATCCACAAGATAAGGATAAAACAGTCATATCCTAAATAGTAGAGACATGTTGGGTACAACAACTCTATTCTCCACACTTTCAGGAGAAGATATCTCCCCCTAATTGATCTCTAATTGGTGACTCCACTCCGCTATAAATAATAAATCACTACCTAACGGTAATTGATGAACTGCTGACCACTGGTCTCATTACTCACACACAACTTCGAGGACTCTAGTCCCTCACTCAAAGAATCATTTCTCAGTAATTTGCTAATGACGAGAAACTTTATACCGAAAGAAGGTTGCTAAACTCTTTGAGCTCCCTACATTATTATATGTTGATCTATACTCTAGATAGTGATGTTGCCGACCATTCTCTTACCAAGGATCCTATGCTAAGTAATCCGACCAACTGCTGTTGAGAGGTTCTTATTGAGTGACAAGAGACTCATTTACCTACCAAGTGACAAGAGACTCACTTACCAGCCGAATAGTTTTCTCGCGACATGCTACCATTTCTCTCGGCTCGACCCCTTCATTCGCCTGCTGTGTTTAAAGAATCTTCGTATGGAACCAATGTTGTACTGCTGCCTGTCTACCTCATCTGACATTATACTACCTTTTCATTTTTATCTTTTGTCATTTTTACCACTTTTCGTATGTATTAAGAATTCCTTTTTTATATATACTTTTATAATTTCTTTATTTATAATGTTGTTCTAGGGACTTATTATAAATAGCCCCTTACCCTTGTAAGCCACAGACAACTTGACATTTAAGCATTAAATATTTTATTCTTATAAGACAATCCTCTCTGAGTCCATCTTTCATACACTTTTATCTAATCTTGTTAAGTAGCCAAGAAGTTTAGCCTTCATTTTAGGGTTAGTAAGCCTCCAACCAAGGACACATCGTCCTTATACCTAGTAAAGCAGCGTGAAGGTGAGTCCCTACGCAATTATGTGGTCCAGTTCAATAACGTTGTGGTCTAGATCCCTCAGCTAAACAAGAGAGTTGCTCTCCACGCCGCACAACTCGGCATCAAATTTTTGGGAGATTTCTTTCGATCGCTTATGAAGAGTAAGCCAAAGACCTTGGCCAACTTTTAGATTAAAGCCCAAAAGGACATCAACCAAGAAAACAACATTCACGCTAGCGCAATGCTAACCGAAAGAGGTTAGGTGGAAAGCAAGACAAGGAGAAATTGTCCATAAAGGATCGCTTCGATAATAGGTTGCCAAGTAGATCAGATGGGGAGAGCTTAGGGAAGAAGAAGCGTCAAGCTGAGGGCGATCCGCTCCTACCCCCCATCTACACCCAATATATACCCTTGAATAGGCCAATTGCCTAGGTCTATTTTGAAGTAAAGCACAGGAACTTGCTCTAGAGGCCGCACAAAATGCAAGAGAACCCTAACCGTTGGAACTCTGACAAATATTGTCAGTTCCACAATGACTACGACCATACCACCAAAGAGTGCTTCCAGTTGAAGAACGCCATTGAATATGCCCTTCAGCTCGACTTCTTCAACGAATATGTTGACCATCAGAGGAGTAACAACCGCTCTGACGATGACAAAAATAGGGCACCATGGAGACAACAGATCAAGGACACTTGTACAAAGTAGAATAACAACCGTCGCAATTATCATACCTCTAATAGCATCATAAATGTGATCATTGGGGGGGGGGAAGGGAGCACACCCTAGGAGTTGACTGAGCACAAGCAACTCGATTAACAACCCATCAGAGGTACAAGTAGTAAGGGAGAAAAGAAAAAAGTTAGACACTTCCATCTCCTTCTCCAATACCGACCTTGAAGGGGTTAATACCTACCACTAAGATGCCTTCGTAATTAGGGCAAAAATCTCAAAATTTGAGGTCCAGAAGATTATGGTGGATACTAATAGTTCCACCGACATACTCTTCGTCACCAGTAAAGATGAAGTCGCTAATAAAGATGAAGCCGTACCATCACAATCTCATCGGCTTCAATGGCAGTACGATTCGAGCCAAGGGCATCATCACTCTAAACATGGAACTTAGCTATGAAAACCATGTGGCATAATGACCAGTAGAGTTCATTGTGATTGATTGTCCCTCCTCTTACAATGTACTCTTGGGAAGACCAAGCCTAAACGAATTTAGGATGATCATATCCTCCCTGCATTTAAAGGCCAAATTCTAAACGCCAACTTGGGTAGGAGTAGGCAGGTGTGATCAGAAACTTTCATGAGAGATATATGTTAGGGCGGCCAACAGCGATGGCTTCTTCACCTTAGAAACAGGCCTACAGGGGAGGCCACCTGAAAGGGGTGAGCCTAAAGAAAAAACAAAAGATGTCCAGATTGGCGCCTTACCTAACCAAACTACGAAAGTTGAGATTAAAACCCCTATTGAAGTGAAGAACAAAATCATTGCCCTCCTACGAGCAAATTCAGATAAGTTCGCTTAATTGACATCGAATATGCCCAGAATTTCCCCTGACCTGGAGATCCACAAGCTTAACATCGACACTATAGGCTGCCTGTTAAGAAAAAAAAAAAAAAAGCATTTTACCCTAGAACGACAGGCCATAATTGAGAAAGAAGTGCATAAGCTACTTAAAACCAGCTTCGTAAGGGAGGAAAAGTACCCAACGTGGCTGGCCAACGTGGTACTGGTTAAGAAGAAGAATGGGAAGTGGCGCATGTATGTTGATTATACCAACCTCAACAAAGCCGGCCTTAAAGATTATTTCCTCCTCCTTAGGATTAACCAGCTTGTTGATTTTGCATTAGGACATGCTCTGTCGAGCTTTATAAATGCCTTTTCAAGGTAGAACCAAATTAAATGGACCCAAAGGACAAAGTCCATACCTCTTTTGTTACCGATTACAGCACCTACTGTTATACCGTGATGCCATTCAGACTAAAAAACACCGGGGCCACGTATCAACGAATGGTGACGAAGCTGTTTAAGCCCTAGATTATGCGTAACATGGAGATATACGTCAACGACATGATTGTCAAGAGCCAAAAGCCGACCGATCATGTCAGGGATCTCCGCGAATCTTTCGATCTAATGCTTATGCATAATATGAAGCTAAACCCCGAGAAGTGTGTCTTCAGCATCAGCTCTAGCAAGTTCTTCGTCTTTCTAGTCACACAAAGAGGTATCAAGACCAACCTTGAGAAGATTACAACCATTGAAGGCATGAAGCCTCCAACCTCAATTTACAATGTACAAAAGCTCACTTGCATGGTGGCTACCCTAAGCAGATTCATCTCAAAGAGTATTGACCGATGTGCTGAGTTCTTCAAAATCCTCAAAAATCCAAAGGGTTTTGAATGGACTCCCAAGGGTGCTACTGCCTTCCAATAACTCCAAGACTTTTTCGTTCATCTACCGGTCGTCTCCAAGCCTGTTTAAGGGGAGGACCTATTTTTCTACTTGGCCATAAGCAACCGGGCACTTTCCTCTATGTTGGTCAGAGTAGAATGAAGAGAACACAAGCCAGTATATTACATTAGCCATATACTACATGGGCATGAGGTCAGGTACATCCAGGTGAAAAAATCTACGCTAGTTGTCGTCATCACTACCTAACGACTAAGGCGCTACTTCCAAGTGTACCAGGTGATCGTACTCACGAATCAACCACTATGTACCATGCTGTAAAAACCTAATGTGTCTAGATGAATGATGAAGTACATAATGGAGTTGAGCACGTACGAAATCCAGTGCCAGCTATGAACAACCTATAAGGCACAGGTGCTAGCCGACTTCATAGTATAGTATACAAGAGAAGATGAAGCACCACTAAGCTATGATAAATCAGTATAGACTCTCCATGTCAATAGCTACTCCACCTTGGGGGGTGGAGGTACAAGCTTAGTTTTAACCAGCCGGCATCAAGTCACATCTATTATGCCCTCAAGTTCGGATTCAATTCTAGTAACAATGAGTCCGAATATGAGACGCTCATCACCGGTCTCAAACTAGCCAAGGAGATCGGTACAGAGTAGTTGCAAATCTTCTCGGACTACATGCTAGTCGTCCAGCAGGTCCGAGGCAAATATGAAGCTAAAGATGACACTATGGTAAGGTACCTCGAGAAAAGTAAAGAGTCTCCTAGTGGAGTTCCCTTCTTATGACATCATGAAGATCCCCCAACTGGAAAATTCCACAGCAGACTGGCTATCCAAGCTGGCCTCCATTGGCATACGAAAGCCAAAGATGAAGGACAATAAGATCTTCATAGAGTACTTACCGGAAAAAAAGCATAGCTCCGAGTTTGACTGAAATTCTGGAACTGACCGCAGCAACACCCGAGCCAAGTAAGATGGATCCCATCCGAAGCTACTTGGACAGGGTACGCTACTGGAGGATAAGAGGGAGTCGAAGAAGCTTCGGTACCATGCTACCAATTACACATTGATCAACAGCGTCCCGTATCGTAAAGATGTCAGCCTCCCCCTACTTTAGTGTCTCCGAGAAGGGGAAGCGTTGTGCTAATGGAAGAGCTATACGTTGGAGTGTATAACAATCATATTTAATCCCAAGCCCTCTACCTTTGGGTACTACAGCTCGAATATTACTGGCCCATCATGAGGCAAGACGCAAAGGCCATAACCCAGAAGTGCCTGTAATGCCAGAAGCACGCCCCAATTAGTCACGCCCCCAGCACCGCCCTCCAACCCCTAATGAGCCTATGGTCGTTCTCATGGAAGAGGATCAATATCCTCGACGCATTCCCAAAAGCATCAAGAGGACAACAGTTCATAATTGTTGCTGTGAATTACTTCATGAAGTAAGTGGAGGCCGAAGTAGTGGCCGGAAACATGGAGAGGAGTGTAGAGTCCTTTGTTAGAAATAACATTCTCTCCCGGTTTAGAGTCCCCTACGTACTAATCACAAACAACGACCAAAATTCGACAACCCCAAGTTTAGGGAGTTCTACGCCAAGCACCACATTACCCCACATTTGCCACCTCCAATCAAATGGTTAGGTCGAGGCAACCAATCAGGTCATTTTGAATAGCCTGAAGAAGTATGTGAATCGATCTCAAAGCACTTAGGTAAACAAACTGCCTAATATACTGTGGGGGTACAGGACCACCTACTGTACCTGTATGAGCGAAACACCCTTCCACCTTGCTTTTGGGTTAGCAGCAGTCCTCCCAATCGAGCTTGAGCTCCCGAACATTCGGACTTAGAGCTTCAACATTGCCATTAATAACTCACTACTGCAAGTGAGTGTTGATACCATCGAGGAAATTAAAGACCTCACTGCTACTAAGGTAACGACATATCAACAGCGAGCTGCCTACTATTACGATCAGAAGGTCCAACACAAGGAGTATAAGGTCAATGACCTAATGTACCGAAAATTAAAAGCCACAGGTTCACATGAAAGGTAGGGTAAACTAGCCCCCAATTAGGAAGACCTGGTCAAGGTAAAGGAGAGACTGGGCAACGGAGCATACAGGCTAGAAAGATTAGATGGAGAGCTCATCTTGCGCACATGGAACGCCGATAACCTACGTCTCTATTTTGATTTGAATTTCATTATGTACAATTTTCTTTTTCAATTGTATCGAAATAAAAGATCTCAATGGATTGGATACTTCTTTCTCTCTCCCTTTGTTTCTCTCGCCTTACGAGCCTCCGAAGAGACATGGATAGTCAACCTGGATAAGTCAAAAAGCCATCGACCCAAACCCCCTTAGGGTAAGCTCGACAAGAGGAAACATCCCTTGCACAGAGGAACTCTCCACTCATTGGGCAAGTTGGACCACCATCAACCTAACCCCCCTTAGGGTAACCTTGGCAAAGGGAAACACCCTTGCATAAAGGAACTCTTATGCATTAGGTAAGTCGGAATACCACTTGACTGACCCCTCTTGGGGTAACCTTGACAAGGTGAAACACTTCTTGTATGGAGGAGTTCCCCCACTTTAGGTAAGTAGGAACACCACTTACTTGGCCCCTTATTGAGTAACCTCAGCAAAGGCAAACAACCCTTGCACGGAGGAATTTCCCCGACAAGACTTCGACAAGGGTCGACTTCCTTTAGACAGATTCTCTAGTAGATACATTCAAAGACGAATAGGGATCAGGAGAGGACTTTTGGAAAACATTCGTCTATTTATTCCATGATTATTTAATTACGAGCAAAGGCCAGCATCCCAGCCTTAATTACATTAATTTTAAAAAAAAAACAGAACCCTATTATCTCTTAAGATCAGCTAACTTTATTAATTTGGGAAAATCCAAAGCATCTATCTATTCAGAGCGCTGATTCGTAGGCACTTCAGACAATAAGCCTTGCATTGGAGTGGGACTTGAGGGATATAAATCAAGAGTGATGGAAGGATCCCCTGCAAACAGATGTTCACCAGGGATAACTTTTAGAACAACCTCCTACTGGGTAGCTAGGGCAGGAGCAGATGTAGAAGCGCCCTACTCTGCCCCAGCAGGAGGAGGTACGCTTGCATCATTGTCATCCACCTGAGCAGACTCTTTCTCCCGTACTAGGGCTTCCTTCTTCTCATTAAACGTCAGGGAATCCAAAAAGTCAAAGAAGCTCAAGTCCAGGTTCAGATAACGAGCGAGAAATTCCTTCCGAATGTAATGGGCAAAGTCAATGGATAAGTCCTCTAGCTCTTTTAGCCACTCCTCAGTCTTTTAGTGGTGGGAGACCTCCTTCTTAGAGACAACGTCGCTGAGGACCTCCTACTCACCATCTTAGAGATGATCTCTTCCATCTCTAAAACTCTGTCCTGTAGCTCCTCAACCTGCCACTCCAAACCGACTCTCAAACCAATACGCTCCAACAAGGTGGCCCTAATGCCCTTGCACTTGAATGCCTTCATTGCTAGCTCAATTTGTAACCTAGCCACGAAAGCCTTCAACTCAGCATTCTCCCTTTTTAGTTAGGCCTTGGCTTCGCCCTCCTTGTCCAGCCTCTGAGAAAGATAAGCCTTTATCTTTTATTCATTCTCCAGCCGAGCTTATAGGTCATCGACCTTCTAAGCTGCCTTCTCAACTCTATCCTTCTCCTATTCTGCATCCTTGAGCCTCACCTGAAACCTCACCACCTACACAACAGAGCAATACAGGTACTTATTAGCTTGGGCAAATTTTCTCAAGTACCTCTTACTAGAAGCCCTCGCCTTTGGTAGTACTTTTTCTACTGATGCGACTCTTCCCACAAACTTGTTACCTCTTTGTGGGCAGCATCAAACTTACTTAATTGAAGCAACACCTAACTATGGTACTGTAAGATGGAAACAAAACCCACAATTAATACAAGACACTGAAGTACAATAGCAAAAGAGCAACCAAGACCTACCTGCCGCATCAGCATACTTAAGTGGCTCATAGTCTATATAGGGTCATCCCCACCCTCTTAGTAATCCTCTCTACGATAGCCCAATTGCCAGGGGTGTAAGACCCCATCGAAGCCTGATAGCTAAGGGTCCATTACCACATTATCAGATCGCCGACATAGACCTCCCACTTTAGCCTTAGGTTCTTCCTCTAAGCCCTCTTCATTTCCAACTCAAGGGATCCCTTCTTTGGTACCTCATCCCGAGAAATGTATGGCACTTCTTAGAATGAGTCCGACCCTAGCCCTATCTTCCTAAAATTGTTGAGGAAATCTAAAAACCTATCCCCCACATCATTGATGCTTTGGTAGGGATGAGCTAGGGGTCACTCATTCCACTTCCCTCTAGCCAAAGGATCCTTTGTTGAGAACCTTTGCTTCTTTGCCCCTAGACTTGGCTCCCTGGATGTCTCGGGAGACTTGCGCTTTTGGCCTGTAACTGGCAGAGGGGCAGCCTCCTCCATAGCCTTTCCCTCCACTGCCCTTGGAGGAGAAAGCACCTATACATTAGGCCTTTCGGCTTCGGTGCCTTCATTGCCAACGATGATGGGCTTAGACAAATGGATGAAGGCAGAAGCGAGCAAAGCCATGCCCAAAAGCCCCACGTCCACGGGCTCATCGCGGACGCCGAGGAGAATCCCTTGTGGTACAGACTTTGGCTATGCTTTCCCAGTCTTGCCAAGTCCTAGCTTTGATATTACTAACTTTCCTATTAGCCATTCTACTTTCGTTCATACTTGGTGCTAGCTCATCAAGTCGTCCATAAATGGACGAAGCATCCTTAGAGCCAAATTTTTGCCTATAAGCATGCTAATCTAAAGTTAGAAAAAGAAAACAAGGACAAATCCAAAGAAACTACCACTACCATTCGCAAAATATCACCGTGACCAACACAACCAGGGAGGACATCCCATCTTACAGGCGTTGAATAGAGCACCTCGACACTAACATAACTAATAGGAGTATAGGAACGAACCTATACCTTCAACTCACTTCTCTACTACAGCCTTCTTCATGCTAGGAAAGAGCTTGGAGATCGGGTACCAGAAATACCTCTCCACAGTCTCTACAGTGTTGATCTCTTAGCCACCTCTCAACACCATAATGGCCAAGATCTCTTAGACAGCTTCGGTGTCACTGGGACCGAGCCTTTGCTCACCTCTGGTACAGACCATCCCAGTCCATTGGATCCAAAAATCAACCTCTTCAGGTAGTTCCACCACTACATACAAGTCCTACTAACCTTCGACCGAGTCCATGAGACCATAGAACAACTTCTTCCTCAGGAATAGTTGGAGGTAAGGCCATCCCCAATGCTCTTTCACATGTAGAAGTGACAGAAGAGCTCAAGAGTAGCCCTTATCACCAAGTATTCGCAAAGCGTCTGGAAAGCCTTTAGTACCCTCCACCCATTGGGAGGGACTTAAGATGGACTACAGTGGTGATAATTGAAGAACTTCTCAAAACGACTTGGAGGGAGGCACTGCCCAAGCTCGAGGCACTTCTTAAAGACTGCGAAGTGCTTCCTTACGGGACCACTCATTCATCCCTTCTCCGTAACCTAATGTACTACCCAGGAATTGCCTCCATAAGAAAGTTGCTAATGACCTAGCTAGAAGCAAATTGCCTACTTCTGCTTACATGGTCGTAAAGCCCCCTTACCCACATGTACGTCCTTAGGGATAGCATTGATAATTCTAGCCCTATCCAGTGCCTCCATAGCCATCCTTGTAGGTTGGTCGAATTGTGCTAATGATGAAACCTTGCCCTCCTTTACCTGAAGGGGATCACTCCTTGTAGAACCGGAGCTAAAAGTAAGCAACAATGAAGAGGAGCTAGTCTTACTTTTGTTAGTCAACATGATTAGAAGACTTGAAACTTTTGAAAAAGGTTTAAAGTTTGGAATACGAATGCAGAAATTGCAACAACTGAGCAAAAAGATTGTAGAAAAGCAATCTTTCTTTGCGATCCTCTTATTTATAGGGAAATTGCCTACGAAGCCGTATAGGCAATTACAAGGATACGTATAAGCACGAATCCCTTGGAACGTTGCTTAGCAGACACTTGGAAAGCATTTCCATTGAACGGTCACCTTTAAATGGCAGAAGCTATGTAGTTATACGCTAGATTGTTACAACATAACACCTGTCATGTCGCATTTAATGTACAGAATACAAGCAGGCAAAAGTTGCATTTTGAAAAAGTTACTTCAACAAGAAGTTTCTTCAAGACCTATCTGGTTGGCATTACAAAGACATGATGCATTTACGTCTATTCGGCCCTTGTCAGGCCCTATTCCAATAGGCTAATCTGTAGCATAGGAACACCTAACTACCCTTACTCACTTAACCTCGGACTAGTGATCCACTACTTTAGACAACTTCCCACTTCGGGCCTTCCTACCTTGGACTATCCATCATGCCAGATCTACAATCTCATCACTTTGGCACCCGCGGCATAGGATAGAACTTACAGGAGTCAGATCGATCACGCTTGAGCGGCCTATGTATTCCTTTTCCTTACCTCTTCTTCGACAACGAGACTACGGGGGGGGGCAAGTATTGACAGGGCACTTTGGGCATAAACCCCCCCAAGCTCGAATAGATCTGCCAAGCCTCAACTAGATCTGCTAGGCCTCGATATCCTAGGCTCACCTCCATAGGCCTTAGGCCTAGGCCTAAATCGCGTAGGCCCATGAAGCACTGCGACGGCCATGATCCACAAGATAAGGATAAAACTGCCACATCTTGAATATTAGGGATACTTCGAGTACGACAGCTCCACTCTCCATACTTTTAGGCAAATATCTCTCCCCTTAACTAATTTCTAACTGCTGGCTCCACTCCGCTATAAATATTAGGTCACTATCCAACAATAACTCTCTTTACACACACTACATTCTAAGCCTACATATTACCTACGCGTATTCTATACTTGTAAGAGCCCACTACTAACTTAAGCATCGGAGTAGCCACGATGAACAACCTCCCAGCGTCCCTTCACTATGTGTTATTTTGTAGGCTCAATCTGTATAGACCTTAATCAACTACCAAAAAGAACTAAGAAACGAAAATTACATAAGATAACATTAGCGTTTTCAAAATTAATTCAAGCCTCCATATTCCATTTAGGTAGGTATTACTTGGGTTAATATTTAAATCCAAATGAAATCATTGCAACATTCATTCAACTTGACTCATACTCTGTCTTTACTATATTATCGATCCCGCATATCTTAGTTAAACAAAAAGACAATTCAAATTTCTACTATGAGGTCATCGATGATCAAAGCAAGGCCAACGTATATTAGGAAAAGAAAAAAAAGAAAGAAAGCTAAACCAATATGTCATTGATAAACTTTTATCCGTTTAATGTAAAAGTTTCAAGTTATTCTTAACAATGTATTTATTGTGCTAATCTTATAAATATCATAATTTCAAAAATATATACGGTATAACCACTCAAAATTAACATTATACAAAAATGATTATATAGTATAGTTACTTTGGAGTTTAGTAAATCACCTCATTTATAGTAAAATAATACCTAATGGTTAAAAAAGCTATCACTAGTCTTGTTAAAATGATTAACTATTTTCATCCTCATTTTTGCTATTAATGATTTCACTTTTACTATTAGTGGGCATGCTTTACTATAAATTAAGGTGATTTATTGAACTAAAAAATGATCATACTAAATAGTACTTTTGAGTATCTATAAACGCCTTCCCACCCACCCCTTCTCTTACTTCTCTCTTATAATCTATAGAGGGCCAAAATGGCTTCATCAAAATATTGAGATGAACCGGGCATTAATTTACACTTAACTCCTTAGGCTAGTCATAGAGTTAAACAGCCCAGTTCATATCTTAAGAATAGGAATTGTTGAGTCAATCTGTTAGTTGTTAACCTCTCTTCGACAAGTTCATGTAATTAATTAAGAAGGCCATAATCCTTAACCCCATGACAAATTCATTAAGATAACTCTTGAATGAATAAGTTTCTCTCATTGATTGACCATCAGTGAAATGTAAATGGTGCCACTAAGCCTAATCTTTTATAAGGACTATGCCTTACCTTTATTCCAAATTTAGGGAAATAATGTTCTTAGTGGTAGCTTTACCCTCAAATATCAAACAACTATTCAAGTAATGTTTAATAAATATAAGGTTGAATACCTAAACTCCCTTATTTGTCGCTTGTACATTCAAAACTCCAAAACCATTCATTCCTTCTCTCTATGACTATCTCTAAGTCATCTCTTTACGTATCATCTCCACATGACTTTTCTATAGCCACGTAAAGCAAAAGTCACACATGTAACCATGTCAACTAGATCTTCTCATCTATAAATATATGTGTACTTTTCCAATATTATTTGAATACATAACCTCCTTATGGTACCACTTGTCTAATTAGGACTGCTCCTTCCCTTTATGCATGATTTAATCTAATCTTATCTCCACTCCCTTTAAGCCCTCATATACATAAAAGCATGTTCAAATGTTTCGCTTTCCTACATCTTACCACAATACTGCCCATCTTCATTAGACTACTTGATCTACATGTAGAAAATTTGAAGTCGACCCAAGTAAGGTCCATAAGGAAAGTTTAACCTAGATGCCAACCTAAAGAAATTCAATAGCAAGATCGACATAGGGGCAGTAGACAAGCTCGGATCAAGTAAGATATGATCAAGCTTGGGTTAACCAACCGATTTCATAGTTTTGTACGAGTTTGATTAGAATATTTTGATTAGTTTCTATTGATAGGAGACTTTAAATATGGGTCCTTTAGGCCATACCGACCTCTTCAAGCTTGCGGTGGACCCATTTAAACCTAAGACCAAGGTGATCTTTACATGTTCAACCTGATCAAAGAGTCTCTAAGCAAGGACCTAACGCTATTTGACCTCCATTAGGATTTTTCAATGTTTTCTTCTATTTTGTTGTTTTTTAGATTATTAAGGTCTTTTCATACCTATAAATAAGTCAAGTATGTAATCAATCAATCAATTCAAGGAGTTATGAATATTATTACAAGTTGAGTATTATCTTCTCATTTTCTATAGAATATAAGAGAACTTATTTCTTGTGGTGCATCAATCTTATACTAAGTTTCTTAATTATTTGCACACATGCATCTGGTGCATCAATCTTATACTAAGTTTTTTAACTATTTGCACGCATGCATCCGCACGTGTATGCAAAAACAATAAAGTGATAAAATCTAAAATATAAAAAAAAATTATTAAAATAAACTATACATACACTAATTTTAGGGGAAAAAATATTTATAAATAGTTAAAAGAAGAAGTATTACAATTATTTATTATGTGGGAGTTACCAAGCCTAAATTTGGGAGTTAAAAAAAATGAACTTAAACTATACATGGAGTTGAATTAATAGGTATTTTCTTAGTAACAATAGCAATAGGTATTCTCTTAATAATAATATAGATAGATTATTCATCAATAGGTTAAGGTTTTATACTAAGGTACATGATTCACTTATCAACAAGTTAAGGTTTTTCTATAACTACTATTCTTGATTATATATAATTAATTGTAGTAGTTCTAAAACTTGACCTTAGCATTCTACTATTTCTGCTTCTCCATCAATTAGTCTTAAAGCTTTTGGATCTAGAATCATATCTTCTTCCCAATTGGTTTTGAGGTCAATGAATTATATATAACATAATTTGTTCATATCATTTTGTTCTGTAATAAAAAAACATGTGTATGTACATACTATCTTTATTTTTCCTTATAATCTCTTATTTTATTGGTTCTCTAAATACAAAATAAAACAAAACACAAAAAGTTCCATCTTTAACTATTTTCTATGTTATTTAATAATTTCATTTTAATTCACTTATATGAAAAATACATATAACTCTTCTTTTTAAAGAGAAAAATGTACGTAAAGAGTGAGAGAAAAAAAAAAGTGAGTTATATTATGAAGAGGAGAAGAAGTCACTTCTTAATATAAATAAACGAGTTTATAAGGTTCTTGTAGATATTAAGCTATATTTCTAAAGTGAAAAATGGGGTTGCAAATTGCAATTATAGATAATGAATTTGAAATCATTGAATTTCTAAAGGAAACAATTCAATAATTCAAATGTGAGATTGTAGAACAAGAAATGGAAGGTTAAAGCATTATTTCAATTGTTATGGACAATGTTGAGAGTTGCAGTAATTGGGAAGAACTTGCCATTAAGATTAAACGTATGGCAAAATTTTTTAAAAAAGCTATTGAGGAAGAAATCGACTGTAGATTTGTTAAAGATCTAAAAAGTACTAGGGATAAAAGTTGTAGGATTCATAATCGACAAAAATTATATAAATGAAGAAATCTTGAAAATTCTAACATTAAGATTATGGATTGAAGGATTAAAAGCAAATCACTAGTTGTCAAAGCCTATTAATTTTCCATTCAATTGGCATATACAAAATCACCTACATAAGTCATGAAATGTTCAAAAATGTCATACCAATACAGTTGTACTAATAGCATTTGGTTTTGTTAAGTTTTCTTAACTGGTTGTATGATGTTTAAATAGAATTTGGGTGAATTATAAAATTACATGGTTGTATTGATTTGTACTTTTTGTATGAGTTTAGTTTCTATGGAATGATTTTTAACCTAGGTAGGGTTGTTCATCGAACCAAACCCACTGGTCCTATTAAATAATGAAGAAAGGGAGTTGAATTGATTCAACCTTAGAGTTTCTTGCAAAATAAATTTCCAAAACCTCTTCTCGATTATTCATCTATAGAGACAATCAAAAACTATCTTTCGGTTTACTATAACGTGATTAGATTTGTAAGTTAAAGCAAAGAAGTATATATAACATAATGTAAATATGCAAAATATATAAAGATCATAGGGATAAAGAAGATCAAGCAAATCATTTTATAGTGGTTCCTCTTTACATGTCAATCCACCCCTTTAGCCTGTAACCTAGGATCCGATCTTTGACGCCGGCTTATTCTATTATTTGAGAAATCAATGAGTATTAGCATCGATCTATTATGTCTCTCAATCCTCTAAGGATTATACAAAATTACAGATCATAATGATTCTACCTACCTTACACTCTCCTTTGGGAATACATAAGTCTATAGAATTTACACTTATAAACTATCTCAAATAGTTAAACGAAGATCTCAAAAGAAAAACAAATCCTTTGGAGGAATACAATCCATTTCTGTCAACAATTTAGTACAACAATCTCATACAGTGAAATTATGTAAGAGCTTTAATAAGTAATATTTTTTATCTTTCTTTTCATGTGTTACCACTTCTTTCATCTTTTGCAACTCCCTTTATATAGCCTTTGAGTCCAACAATCTCATTTGCTTCATAGTCGAATCAGCCTTCATAAGGAACTAAATGTTGTATGAGATTTCCTTCATAATTGATTTGTCTGTTGATTTTTCCTTAGTCTTCATAAACTTCATTAGGTAATAACCAAATATAATCCTTTTCCATGATTAACTCTTCTTCATAAATAATAAGTCTTTATTTGCTTCCTTGAATATCTCCCTATCCATTGTCAATTTGAATGAACTTCCATATATGTTTCTTTTGTCCATTAGATATAGTGTGCAAGACTTTACAAATTAGCGACTGGGACTTTAGTGCCTACATCTTGGGCTATTTAAGAGGATTTTTTCCATTTAAACCTTTAGATTTACAACAAAGCCATGGAAAAGGGAAAAAAAATTATCTTAACTTAGATTAGTTTAAACAACCTTCTAAGTTGGGATATTAGGAATGAAATAGTAAAATAATGATATGGTAAATAAAATAATATTACTCATTATATATCAAGAATAGCAAAATTGAATTATGATAATTAACAAATAATTAGAGTTTAATTTCAAGTAGCAAAAATTAGAAAGAAAAATGATGATGATAAGTAGTTATTCGAGGAATATGTATGTTCATGACTTATAATACATAAAATATATATACAATCATAAATTAATATAAACTATAAATATATATATATACACAATATCTCAAAATCAATCAAAGCAACTAACAAATTAATGGCAAGAGATAGTTAAATACATTAGAGACTACATATGTTACACGTAGCAACCTTATCAATCAGGAAATGGAGATTATACTCATAAGCATCCCACATGGACAAAGGATTAAAGTGGAAAAAAAAAATCAAATGATACATGAATGAAGCATGTAGAAACAAAAAAAAAAATCCATTGACAAATAGCCTCTGTAATCATGAAAGCCATCTTTCGTATAAACATTTTGATGTTACGAACTTCAAGGATAACGATTGAAGACTTAGAAATTTAATTTAATTCTCTCATTATTCTTTATTAAGATATTCACTTGGTTTTTTGTCAAGGAATCACAATTTTATAGAAATCTCTATCTATTACTTGAAAGTAATAGAGATTTCTTAATTTAACCAAGGAATCATGATTCTTCATCACTATCGCCACCGCCACCGCTGCCGCCATTGCAACCACCGCCACCACTACCACAACCACTGCCACTACTGTCACCATTGACCATTCTAGCCACCCTTACCATTACCATCACTACCACTAACTACTACTACCGCCACCACCACCAATTACCGCAACCACCGCCATCGCTAACACTACCATCACCACTAACCACCATAACCATCACTACCATTACCACTATCAACTGCCATCACCACAACCATCGTCACCAAACATTAGCCCCACCACCTATCACTTTAGGATTAGTTGAGAAAGAAAATAGATCAAGGATAATTTAGTCATTAAATTTATATTACATGTTTATTCTTAAATTATTTATAAATCTAACTAAACAAAGTAAAATATATCATACCTTTATTCCATTCCTTATAGAATTCCAATTCCATTCCCTCTCATTCTATTCCATGAAGGGAACGAGCTATTAGAGAGTAATTAGAAGGAAAGCTGGCTATCGAGAGCTCAAAGAGGAAAACCAAACACTTGATGTCAGTTACTTGAATAACGACTTGTTCCTTATGACGAATAAGCCCTAACAATGTTTTCAAAGTTTGATTATGTGAACAACTCCACGATCTCCTATTCCATTTTTATTAAGTCCAGTGACAACAAGTTGTTCAATAATCTTATGTTCAAGATTTTGTTTAACTATTATAGCAACTTAAAGTAGTCGATGCTCTTGATGTGAGGTTATGAAAAGTTTTAAGTCAATTTCTACATGCTCTACTTTGATTTGCGAATCCACTGAGTCTCAAATCTCTTCACTATGTGATTATTTACTTATTTATTTTTCTATTCTTCACACCTCGATATTGAACTCTACTATTTGATCATCTATGATAAATGGAATCAATAGTGTAATGACTATTTGTTTTGTTATTATCGAATCTTAATTTTCAATGTAAGAACTTTAATAGTAAATTTTTGGAGCCAAGTATGTGTTCTATTTCCGATGGGTAGTAGTCAAGTTTTCGGTAGCTTCTAGAAGAAGATGATGAAAAGTGGTGCTATTCATTCTTAATACAACTATATACACTAGCTTTACAATATATTATTATAGTTCCTAATGCTATGATTAAAGAAATTTTACTTATAAATATAGACCAACATAATCATGTTGTATATTTATTATTTAATATGTCTATCGACACTATATATATATATATATATATATATATATATATATTTGTCAAATTGGTTACTGTCTATGAAATGAAAGAATAAATACTTACAAACATGAGTTACCTAATTTTGTGGATGCAATTTTTGATTTCGACTTAAGGAGTATTCCATGAGTTGTTATCAACTTTTATAGAGCAATATGTTATTATACAAATTAAGGAAAGTTATATATATCTATTTACTTTTAGTAAAGTTAATAATATTGCATAATGGTTCACTTTTAAAACATTATTATTTTGTTCCAGTATTATTAAGCTAATATACCATTCCATTATTTTGTAACTGTGCAGTGAAGTTGGATTAAATCTTGAGAACAAAAGGAGTTGATTTTATAAATAAATGAATTATTGAATCTGAAATAGCAATTTTTGAATTATACATATGCATCGGTTTGGCTAGAGTTTACAAGTTAAATAAGTTGAACTTTGGATGATCTGGGCTTAAACTATAAGTTGGTTGCTGATCTCTAGCTAAAAGCTTAGTGAAGATGTCAAAATCTAGTTGAATATGAAGGATTTGAGTAGGATTAGAGGATATCACGGGGGATTTGCTAAGTAATGTCATACTAAAAACCTACGCAGAAGCTGATTCAAAGGATCCTTATACATAAAGTACAATTAGGATAAATTTAAAAATTAAATGAAAGGATATCTTTAAGGAACACTAAATTGATCAAACTAAGGGGATGTTGCACAAGGTAATCCAAAAAGTGACTCGTATGATAACTTAGGTAGGATTCAATCTAAAGGGACCCTAAAACCTAAACACTTCAGCATAATCACTTTCCAAACCAAGGCTAATGAACATGATTATAGGACTAATAAGTTGAATAATCATATTTCTTATCTTCTGAAGATATTGAAAGTGTTATTTATAATATAGCAACTACTAGTGAAGGAACACTCTACAATTGCATCTAAGTTAAGGAACGAGTAATCCAAGTACGTAGGATTAATGTCTTACAGTATTTTGGAGTACTTTAAAGTACTTAGAGGCTTTGGTATGTTTTGACTTGTGATTGTAATGTAATTGTTTGTGCATGTGCTACCTATGTGTCTGAATATTACTTTATTAGTGCTATAGGAGTTGAGCTACATGCTATAATTGTTTAGTGTATTTTGTTTTGTTTGGATTGGTTGATCACCCTAAAAACTGAATTAACTCAAACTCGACCGAACTCCTAATTTGACATGCATTATAACCCATTAAAGGTAACGACAAAGATTCTCAAGCTAAACACGTATCCCTTCATTAAGGATAACTAAAATAGTCTTTTCCCCACCTTTAGTCGAACTAAGTGACAGGAGAAGAGATTGCAACAAGGTTAGGGGTTGTGGTTCGAAAGGAGTCTCAAGTAGAGGGTGTTCTCTATTATAGAAGTCTTAGTTTAGTTTCAATTCATGAGTACGTGCCGTTAAACTCTTCAACCCAGATTAAATCTAACGTAATTGCTCTAATCTCATGACCGACCGGATAACATCAAGCAATGGTATTTGCTTGTACATGCATTGCATTTAACTAACTTGGCTAAAAACCCTGAATTGTGATGTATTAAATGCATACTTCTATCTCAGATGCGCTTACTGAGTAAGTTATCACTCATGTCCCTATAGTTATCTTACAAGTTCATAGTAAAATTTCCAGCATGCCACATAAATCTAGAAGATTGAATGTGAGGTCAAGAAGTGAGATCGTGAAGAATTGGCTTAACTCAATCTTGAACGACAATTTTGCTAACATTTATGAAACTATTAGAGATTCCTTAAGTGGCCTTCTAGTTTTCCACTACTAACATGATTATTAAGTATTCCTCAAGTGGCCTTCTAGTTTTCCACTACTAACATGATTATTAAGTATGGTACACCTGTAGATTTTTTATAACCCTTTTTCTTAGACTTGTCACCATTTCCCCTACATCATTGTAGATTTGAATATTTTGCTAAGTACCTCTTTTCAAACTCAAATCTTTTCAAGAACTATTGTTACAAAATCAAGTTTTTATAATCATTTTCTATTATTACAGCATAAGTTTATAATAAACAGGTATATAACTGAATGCTTCAAAGTGGTTGAATTAGGTTTGCCTTGTATGAACCAGGTCTATTATAGCAACTATAGGATAAGTTATTATCTTAGAATAGTTCACACGATTGGGTTATTATGACTCCACCTCTCTAGAGCATGACATAGTGGTTATTACAATGTACTTTTGAATCTTATTTCCTTCATTCCATAATCCATAATATTTTCTTCGTTGTCTTTTTAAAAATGCTTCATCAATTTTTAATATGTCTGTTGCATTTGAAAGATTTCCTCTTTTGATTTGATTAATGAGTATGATTAAATATATTACCCAAATAAATCTAATAAGCATTTCGAAGCCTTCAAATCAAATTTTCTTAATATGTTGTGAATATCCTTTTGTAGATGCTCTTAGTTTCTTGGTTCCATTAAGCTTCTAACTTTGCTTCTTCTTGTATAACAATTCTGATATAGTGCTTTTACCCTTTAGCTTTTAAGTTACACTTTTAGTTTTTCAAATCTTTTTTTCTAGCTGCACTTCAGCTTCTGTTGTGCTTTTAGCTACTTCTATATTGCTTCCATCATGCTATTTTTTTCTTTTGTAGCTTCTATCTTTTATTAATACTTCTTTTCGTGGCATGATTTTATAATAATATTTCTATATGTATAACTGCACACTAAATAAACATTTTAATAAGCACTTAACATAATGTTTTCTTAACGTCAAAACATAAGTGGAATACTTAACAAAATCAAACTAAACAACGAAATTTTGTTCTTTCATATTTCAATTTAGGTCACAATTCAGTTTAGGGGTCAAACCAAACTGAATCACTTCCTACTAAAAAGAAAAAAAAATAGTGATACTTTTTAATTTTAAACTTGTTGACACTTTAATCAACCATATTCACCTTTTCCTTTTTATCGTCTCTTAACTTCCATAATCCATTAATTTTCTTCACTAGCAACTCTCATCTTTAGCAAACTCACATACCTTCACCACCACGTAAGATGCAATGTCACCATTGTATTATTATTATTATTATTATTATTATTATTATTATTATTATTATTTATTTTGTTGTTTTTTTGAATTTTAATTTTTTAATTAATTACATTATTTATATATATAATATATATTATATGTAATTATATGATTAGCTTCATTATAAGCATTTTTTTTTCACATTTGATTTTTTAAATTTTTGCAATTTTTTAATAATTTTATTTATTTATTTAAATTATTCTTATTTATTTGCAATTGAAATACTATGTAAGTGCTACGTACATGCTACTTGGCATGTAACAGCCACATCATATTAAATTAACGTTGTTATAACTGAAGGTTAATGGAATCCTGTATTTTTTTTTTCAAATATTAATTCTGTATTTGACCTTTTTAAAACTTTGATCTTCTTTAAACTTACCTCCAGAAGTTGATAATCCCCATGTAATATACCTTGAGGAAAAATAGGAATAACAAAAGGGTAAATTGGTAATTTTACATGACTCTAAGTTGTTGATAAAGTATGAGATACAATTGTCGCCTTATTGATTATGTATGAAAATGTGATAATTATTTGAGAAATAAATGAAACTTAAGCCTATTAACAATAAATGTAAAGTAAAAGGATGATATTTTCATAAATTATCAAATCTGGTTTGTATATGGGAACATTGAGACACTTAAGTATTTCTCAAAATAATGATGGTGCTAGAAGGAGCATGAAAAATATATGTTAATGTGTCCAAAGTGAAATTAGGTTTATATGTGTATGGAAGAACTTGAGGATGTTGTTTAGGATTATGCTAAAGAGCAGGAGAGTTCTTTTAACTTTATGTGACTCATCGTGGTCATAAAAAAGTATAATCCCTTGTAACATTCTAAGTATCCTCAATAATTCATTAATTGTAACCTATACAACTTGATACGATATTTGATTGGTGAAGGATGATGTATATTTAAGCATCTTAAACCTATATGAGTGAGTGCTCTTGCTATATGTTTTTGTGCATAATGACCACAATTTGCATGATCACTTAGTTACTATATCATAGTCATCGTGATTTCACTTACACTAAGAAGGATTGGACCCCAGCTACCTTCTTACCCTTGCTAAAGTCCCCTAAGCTGAAGTCAAGTTATTCCAATAAGTGTCGAGCTATTGGTTAAAGCCTTGCTCAAAAGAGGAATCTAGCTCCTCTATGGTGAGAACAGAAGACTAAGTTTAGGACAAGTCAACCTAAAAGGGGGTAACTTCAACATTCTAACTTGAGCTCTTTCCTAACCAGGCTAAAGGTTAAGAGCTTAGCTTAGGGATTGTGCTCTCCAACTATGTGCTTAGACTAGAATGAGACAGGATAGACAACCTCAGCCAAACTGAAACTCCAAATGAGTTGTCTACCCCTAACGTTAACTCACATGCCAACTAGGTCTTGAGCTCAATAATTATGGGCCAACTTGACAAGCAACTTAGCTAGGCTTATAGGAGCCTTAAGACGTATACCCTGAATTCATTCAGCTGACTTTGATCCGTCTCATGCTTATTCTAACCCCATCTTTACCAACTTAGATGAGCCATGTTTCAACCTTCATCTATGAGATGCATAATTTTGTATAAATTCTTATTATTTTATTTTTCAACTTCATGGGGCCTAATTTTTAAGGTTTCTATAAGCTATTTACAGAATTGCCATTAGGGTTTTAGGTTTTACTATAAATAGCATCATTTTATAACTAACTAAGGATTATTAGAAAAGATTATACTTAAATATTTCCTATGTAAGCTTGTTAAAGCTTATTAGTGCAAATTTACCGTATTGCCAAATTATTGAGTGTTAATCTCTTTAATGCACTATTCTTATTAATCTTCTTCACAAGATTGTGGTGAACCCTCTTTCAATTAGGTAGTAACATTTATCGACCATTAGAACCCCTAAGTATTAATTTAGCATTCGGGTGTTGTATTGAATCCTATTTTGAGTTTATTGTTTCTCTGTTAGTGTGTTTAATCTACTTACATTCATATCCATACCCCCATTTATTTACCATTTTCATCGTTACAATCCCTAAAACTTGAAACCCTTTCTATGTCTGTATGTGTACTGCATGTTAGAGCTACAACCTTTATACAACGTGGTGTATCATACATGAATCCCATAACTTAATAAATTGATGAAGTGTAAAATTTTTATATGGTATGTGATTTCCCTCAACTTTGTATGCCAATTGTTATGAAGAAGTATGGCCATTCACAAGTTTCTATGTCTCTTCAAAAGTAAATTCATAATGACTATACTGCTTGATATAATATTTGCTTAATGAATGATAATGTGATAAGAATCCAACCTCCAAACCAATCATTAGGCAAGATGCACAAACTTTAGAGCCTCCCAAGGAAGATCGTATCCAATCAACTAGTCGAGAATGAAGCTACCATCGTACAAACCTATGAGTTATATCATTTACCAAACTGCAATAAACTTATGATTGTCATATTTATAAGCTCTACAATCAGCTATTTGGAGTTCAATTCATAGAATTTATGACGATTGAGCAAATTGTCCGATTCAACCAAAATTTTAAGATAAAGCTAAGAATATTAGTAAAAGCGATTTTGTAAGTTCGAATTTAAGAAAATAAATAATAAAATAAGAGGATATAAAATTTTCAAATTTTAAGTACATTACTTATTATTTATCGAAAATACGTAAAATGCATTACAATAACTAACGAATTACTAGAGATAAATTATATGTACACTAAAAATCAGAAAACAACTTAAATAATATTTGAGAGTTTTTATTGATACCAAATATGTATTTACTTGTAGATAGAAATATGCGTAATTACTTGAAATACGCAAAATAAGCTAAAATAAGGTTAATTAATTAAAGAAAATCCATAATTAATTAAAGAGAAATGAAGAAATCTCTATAATTGAGGCATGGAAGCTTGGGAGTAAATAAATAAAAGCAACCAATAGTAATTAGCCAAACAAAAAGTAAATTTGGAAGTGGATAAAGATATTTGGCAACTAGAGTTAGAAGAAAAAAATCAAACCAGCCTTATAAATACCCCAAAATTTTTCAGAAGCTCATTTGATTAGTTAAGAGATTGGAAAAATTAGAGAGAACCGAAATACTGAGGGTTAAGGTTATTTATAAAAAATCTGTACAATTAGGCCTTTAGAAGAAAAACCTCACTCGACGGTTACATGTAAATGAACAACCACCACTACACCACTTGAACACCACCACCTAACTTGGCCAACACACTTAGGGCTACCGCTAGTGGCCAGAATCCCAACAGCTAATTGAGTTCAATTCTAACCTAATTTTGTAAAATTTGTTAAAATTATTAATTTTACCTGGAAAATTATGAATTTTGTTATTCTAATGTTTTATTGTATTTAGATTTAAGGAAAAATAGTCATTAAGTTTAATTATGTCTATAAATATAGGGTGCTTAAGAAATTAAGCAAAATCGAGCATGTTTAGAATTAGAAATAAATAGGCTGAGGAGTATAGTTTTGAGCTCGATTTTTTTTCTATAGACTACTTAAGTAACATTGAATAGTGCCACAAAGCCTTTTTTTAAAAATTAATTTTCAAAAATTTTAAGTAATTTTTTAGCCCTAAAATGATGAAAAAATTAAGTAATTTAAGACTAATTAAATAACTAATTACTGATTTGGAAGGTAATTAGATGTTTATGGATGTTAATCTCTGATATAGTAACATAATCCTAGTATTTGGAGTAAGTAAATGTGAGTAATTTAATAATATATGAAGTTAGAATTTTAATAAATATAAAATAATAAGTTAAATTGGATAATATAATAATAATATCAGTATATATTAAATTTGGTACAAAAATTAATTTTAGATAATTATACAAAAAATATAAAAAATTTTCACATTGAGAGTAAACCGGGTACACTAATTAGGATTATAACATACCAAGTAAATTAGAACACCGAATTAAGACCTAGCATGATATTAGGATAGTCGAGCTTAATGTGATTAATTTCACATTAAGTTTCAAAACATATTTTAGGACTTATTCGTAATTGGAACTGATTTAGAACCCGAAGTGGAATCGGATTCGAAAACCGAACCCCGAACTAATGTAAGATGAATCGTTAGTAAATAATAGGTATATAAGGAGAATTGAGTTAAATTGCAACATAGAATATATATCATCTTAATATAAGTACTAAAAAGCGTGTTTATATTATATGATACACGAAGACAAGTCAACTTATAACCAATTAAGTGACTGAGGATTTAAAGTAAGTAGTGATTAATACGTTGCTATATTTTGGAGTACTAATTTGCAGTACTTCGAGGCTTGAATTGTACTTGATTGTGTTTCTTAGGTAGTTGGTTACATGCATGCGCTTGTTCTGAGTTGCTAATTTGCTATCTGACTTGTATTTATATGGAACAATTCATCACCCTAAACTGGATCTAATCAAATATATGACTTGTAATCATAAATCGGACATGCATAGCAACCCATTAGGGGAACATTAGGATTTTTTGGCAAAATTCTGACCCCTTCAAAAAGGATAGTGCTTGATGGCATAATTGGTCCCTTCTTCATCCTTAGTTGAACTAAGTAATAGGAGAGGAGATCATGGCGAAGGTGAAGTTAATGGTTCGAAGGTAGTCACGGAGGAGCAGTGTCTCCATTACACAAGCCTGAGTTTAGTCGTGAGTTGTTGTATTAATGAAAACTCCTCAACCCGGATTAGAGTGGGTGCAATTTCTTTAATCTCATGACCGACTGGAGAACATAGTGCAATGGCATTTGTTTGAACATACATTGCACCTAATGACTTGATTAACAACCCCGTTTGTGTTTGTTGAATGGTTTAAGTCTCCACCCCAACTTACTAAACTATGGTTACTCACATCCCTATAGACTTTGTTGCAGGTGTTAGCTAGGAAGCGATTTACAATTACCTTGAAGCTAGCAACTGCTGGATTTTGAGAAGCAAGGAAATACATCTGAAGCACAAATATATCTTTAAAGTCTTAACTTTTATTTAGAATTTTTTTACTTTCAAATAATGCATTATTTAAGAAGTATAGGACAATAAAACCTTATAAATATTATTTGTAATACTTTAATCTTAATGCATGTATATGTTTCCATATTTTCTTAGGTAAATAACTTATTTAATTTATGAACCGTTTACTTCAAAGCAGATTAATCGTGGATGCCTTATATAAATCAGGTCTAAGATGGCAGCTATATGGTCAACTTCTATCTTAGAATGATTTGCACGGTGGGACTATAACGACTCTACCTCTTTGAGGCATAATAATATGTGTTAAGAAAGACTTCAATGGTCTAACCTGGAATAACTTACTAAGCCATTTACAATGGTCGAGTCGCATTAGCTAACTTAGTTAAGGGGCTTAGCCTACTAAATCTAGAGTGCCAACAAAGACTCCAACTCATTAACTTTGATCTCCTTACAGACCATATACAAGCTATTCAGTAGCTGACCTGTCTACCTAGCAAATCTCACCCATCAACCTAACTCGGTACTATTTGGTCTTCTTTTACTAAGATTACCATTAGTGCTACATCAACACATATCAACATCAGTTGATAGTAACATGATTCTAGATTATTCTTTTTGGTTTCCTTTACCTTTCTACCTTTTTAGGATAGTATCACAATTGTATTAATTACTCTTTTAGGTTTTACTACTTACATTTGTAAACCCTACTTTTTATGGGCCTAAGATTGGATTAAGAGTACTTTCTGAACGTTTCCAAAGATCAACTAAACCAAAATCTTAAGTTTATATTTAGAAACGAATTAAATTTTTCCAATTTAAAAGCCAATTGTTGATAAAACCCGAGCTTAAAAAACTGCAAGCTCTAAAGTCATTTAAAACCCTAAACCTTAAAACCATTAAGGAATTTTAACCCTAAGTAATTAATCGATAATTTAATTTGAATAATTTCATTCAACTAAAGAAAATTTCGCAATTTTATAAAATCGAATCATAAATTATAAAACAATGCGAGATGAAAACCTAAAAACAATTTTCTATAAGACCATGCCCTTATCTTCATGCCTAAGCCTTACACTTCGATAAGTAGATTAACCAATCACTTTAGATAACTTATCAATTGAGAGTTAGAATCATTTATCAATTGATAATTTATCAAAATTTAGTGATAAGACATTTTCCTTATCACCCCTTCACTTATACTACATATGGGTAATTTTTCACAAGATTTCATATGCTTAACTTCATTAAATGAGACAAGACCACTCCATGGCCCAAAAAGACTTTAAATGATAGGTTTAAACAAGGAAGAAAGGGGGGCCATGCACTTGTCTTTCAATCATCAATCACTGTCTTTTACACATCACTATTTACCCCCTTAATGCTTACATCATCAATAGTTGCAATTGTTGACTTTTGTGTAAGCTACAAGACAACACTTTCAAGACATTTTAGCCACTCATTTTCTCTCAAATCCAACCGGCCACTTTCTCCATTGTTTCTCTCACTTTCAATTTCACTTTCACATCTTCTTTCTCTCATTTGAAACAAACATAAAAAGGAGAAACCACTTTACCCCACAAAATCAACTTTTCTTTCATTTTTCAAACTTCACTCACTGAAACTTCTCCTCTTGTTCTTGTGTCATTTTCTTTCACCATCGAAAATCTTTTAGAACCATTAGAACCTTCCACAAGCCTCATTCCAAAAGATCAAACAACTCAGGTTTCCAAAAAGTGGCAAAAAGGAGGAAGCAAAGTTAAGAGCTTAAGTGGAACCTTAGTGTAAAACCACCATATTTTGCTTAAGGACGAGTAAGTATTTCTTATGATTAATGAGTTAGTATTTATGTTAGAAGATTTTGATTTCTTGAAGATATAAGTATAATTTAAGTTGTGATAACAACAAAGAGCATTTTAAGAAACAAACCATGAAACCCTTACATGAAGTTGGAGCATGAGCATGTAAAGTTGGTATTTTGTAAAGACACTTGTTTAACACTTTGAATGGAAGATTTTAAGTTAAGAAGGTCTTGAAACAAAAACTTGAATGGAGGATGAGCATGCTGGACATAAGGGTTCCATAGTCATTTGGATGTTGATTTTGTTTCCATTAAGTTAAACATACTCAAATCTAGACTTAAGTTATGGAAAAATCTATCACATGAAGTTTTATGAAAAAACCAACTTTGTATGACATGAGCTATGATATGGAGGTTGTATTAAGTATAAGATCTTTTATTTCTTATTGTGGAGCATGAGTTAAAGAATCATCTTATGGAAGAAAACCTAAGTTAAGATTTGGATACAAGTAGTTTAAGTGCATAATCTAACACCTAAACTTAAGGAAAGATGAAACAAGTTGAACAACTAAGCAAAAACCCCTTGGAATCATCACGAACAGATCTGGAACGTGGGAAAAAGAAGCTTAAAAAAATGATAAAAGTAAATGAACAAAGTGAAAAGATCAACCAAAGCAAGTATGGTAAGCATACAAAGCCTAAAACTCAAAACCGAACTTAAAACTCTCAAAATAAGCCTAGAACTCTAAGTTGGGCCTTCAATGAAATTCTGGCCAGCACCTTAAAGTATCAAGAGAGGTTTTTTTTAAGCCCATAATAAATCCACCTAAGGCCCCATAAGCCCACCAAAGTCACTAATTTTAGTTTGACTAAACAACAAGCCTATTTAACAACTTAAGCCCACTAAAGGGCCTATGAAGTAGTTGTTAGCCTTAGGAATATAAATCAAAGTTGTAAATTTGATCTGAAGAAGTATTTTAAGCTTAGGATAAAATCTTAAGACCAAACCCAAAGGATTTCTCAAGTTATCAAAAAGCCCATTTACCATACAAGGCCTAAAAACACTCCAACACATAAGGAACGCTACTGTTCTGACCCATGGACAGAATTATATGCCTCATTTCAAAAATCTAACCTTACCACATCAAAGTACGCTAAAAAATGATGAAGATTGACTGTAAGATTATAAAAATCGGATTTAAAACGAAAAAGTTATATACGATTGAACTTTAGGTAAAAACCGAGAAAATTTTCGAAAACTAGTCAAGAGTATAACTTAAGGAAAATTTACTTAGTTTTCTAAGTTTATTTCAATCCCTTATAATATTATTTCAATGACCAGGGGACATCGTGTATGGAGATGACTTGCCTCCGGATTACTTTGATTGACCCACATGGTAAGGTGAATAAATTCCCAATGACTCTTTACTTGATTATGCTTGTAGAATAGAAGCACCTAAACTTATATATATAAATTTGGATGCTTGTGGGATATGGGAGATGCATGTGTATGGATTTATGGATGAATGTGATGACTTGTTAATTATATATATAATAATGGGAATTATTTGTATTAATATATACATGTGAATTGTATGGAATGAAATTGTTTGATCACCTTAAAAATCGAGTTAATCACTTATACGATTAAGAAATCAAAATGAATCATGCATTCCCCATATTGCATACGGATAACATCGACTGTCGCTTCACGTAAAAGATGGGAAGGGACTTACAGGAATACGAGTTTCCTACAGGATTGGGCACTAGCTATGTCATCATATATATTGAGTCCATATCCTAAGTTGATGAGCTTACTAGGTACTGGGAGACGCCAACCGTCGATTAGGGGCCGAGTCTTGTGGCTTCTGCTTAAGGCGTGTGTTTATGGATTGCGGAGGCCACTATACCGCTAGACTTGGGAGGATTTTAAAATATAATTTGATTTCGGTAAAGGAAATATACATATATATCTATATATAGAGAGAGAGAGAGAGAGAGTTTTGTTTCGGCATGAGCACGATAGTCCAAATGAAATAAAACCCAAGGTTTAGAATCCGGATTTTGGTTTGGGTCTGTTAATTATCTCCAAACCTCAACTTCAGGGGGCGTAATTCTGAGTCATATGCAATTCCTAGGTCACTGCATGTGTTGTTTAGTATACTGATTGTTTATGCATTCATATGATTGTGCATCTAATAAATTTCTGTCATGTGGTACTAACAAGGGTATTTATCTCACTAAGCTTAAGCTTACACTTCTGTAGATTTTTGTTGATGCAGGAGAACCTTTTCACTAATCCAGGCCGAGGCATGCCCGTAATAAGTCTTGTGTAGGGAAGGGTTGGAGCGATCAAAGAGCGAAGAGGACATTTTGTAATAGATTTATAGACATTTAGATACTTTTATGTTTTTGCTCATAACACAGATTTAATGCAGTTCCGTTATGAACTGCATTTGTTTATAATATTTTTTGGTGTAGGTCTTACGAGCTCACATAATTAGCTAATCTATAACATAAAAGTAATTTTAGTTAAATTGCCCTATATTACTTGTCTATGGGCATAGTGGTAACGCAGAGTGAAAGAAGCCTTGTGTGTCGTATGAAAAGCCTATGATCAACAAAGGGGTTGATAATAGACCCTTATACGGTACACGGCAACCTACCACGACAACACTACTGTTGGGTTATGATATCATTTTTCCCATTTTATCCTTTAACTTAATGGACTTACTATAAATAGTCTACTCTTTTGTAGGCCACACATCATCTATCTTCAAAAATAGAATACTCTTTATTTTCTTGTGAACTTTACTCTCAAGTTATCTTCTCTTATTAATCCTTAGCAAAAATTGTAGCAAGAAAACCATAGCTTTCTTCTTAGTGGGTTATATTTAAGCAAAGATGATATTGTGATATATTTAGTGATGCCTAATATCCACTTGAACCACTCACTTTAGTCGAAACCTTGCTTAAGCCCGTCACATTCAACCTAAAACATAATCAAAATACTTAACAAAATCAAACCGAACAGCAGAATGTCGTTCTTTTATATTTTGATTTAGGTTACAATTTAGTTCAAGGGTCGAACCAAACTGAATCACTTATTAAAAAATAAATAGTGACACTTTTTAGTTTTGAAACCATTAACATTTCAATCGATCGTATTCATCTTCTCCTTTCTGTCATTTCTCATCTTACTCTTAACTTCCATAATCCACTCATTTTCTTCAACGGCATCTCTCATCTTTAGCAAACTCATACGCCTTTACTATTGCATAAGATGTAATGTCACCATCGTATTATATAATGTGGCTTTGATTCTTGCATAATGTTAACAATTTGGACATTAATATTTGATTAACAACTTTGCTAAATTTTTAGTATTCTCAACTAGAACAGATGTTTTTAATAAGCAATTTGAGCTAGATTAAACCAAATGGAATTGCATTCAAAGTGATTTAGAATCCTTAATTGCTAAAAACAACTCTATTTATTAAGGATTTGGACCCCATATCCAAGAGATCTAAGAAAATACCTTTTCTTTTTTTAACCAATCATAACTGAGTTCAAGTAATCAATTTCACAATTCTATGGGAATTTCATATTAGTTGCATTAAAATATTTTGGTTAGTTTCCTTTCCAGGTTATTCACTTTATGTTATTTTCATAGTTATAAGGATTTGTTTTGATTATCAAGACTGTTATAATTTAATGATATCACTATTAGTCTCTCATTGGGAGGAACAGGTTTAAATATCCCCTCTCTTAAGTTATAACATAATTGGAAAGAAAAAAAAGGAATTATTTTGAGTACTTTCCTTTTAGTTTTTTTGGGATTTCATTATGTTTCCATTTTATTATGTTGTTTCTTAGTTTATTTAAGTCTTATTCAACTATCCTCTTTAATGAGTATTTTAAATTTATACTCAATGACTATTTCAATAGTTCAATGAAGGCATAAATGTTTACCAGTGAATAGGTAGTTCACTAATAGTACTCCTAAAATCTAGCCAATTGTCTAAATATAAAGTGAAAATGGGAAAAGAAATTATTAATTATTATAAGTCATATGTATGTATAGGTGATGTGTAAATACCAATGAAAAATTTCATATTTATGAGAGTAAAATAGAAAATTTCTAAAATGGCTAGTACCTATATTTTGCAAGCACTACAAATGTAAATTTTATCAATATTTTTGCATAGTATTTATGGCATATCATGCCTAATTAGCCATCAACATGATTGATAATGCATGTGCAAAAATTTTAAGATATAGTACTACACAAACATATGAAATTGCTCTATTAAGCTATATATCTAACTGATGATTTATGAAATAGAATAATGCTTAAATAGTTTAAAAAATGTTAGGAAAACAAAAGAAATATACAACTATAAATATTACATCATAAATATAGCCGTTAATAATGCTAATCACACTTTATGTACTTTGTTAAATAAATTGCTAGTTGCTTAGAAATATAACGAATAAAATATGGATTTGGGAAATTATGAAAAGAAACTTCAATAAAAATGTCTAATTCTAGATAAAATAAAATATATGCATCTCTATCAATAAGTATGTAAAACCTAAGAAAATATAAAAAGAAATAAATAAAAAAATAAGTATAAGGAATAAAGGTACGAGTTGGTATTATTAAAAAGAAGTAGGGGTAGTTTAAGTATAACACAAGTTCCTCGAACCCTAGTATAAATGCCAACATAAGCTTTTCAGAAACCCTTTTCACAATCATTTCTCATGTGCAGCTCTTGTAGATTAGGGTTCTTGCGTGAGACGTAAAATAAGAAAGGGTTTTTATTGAGTTTAAGCAATATAGAGATAGGAGAATTCAAGATAAGGGTTGAAAACGTCTTTTTTCTTAAAGGATTTTAGCAAAATTGAACTAAAAATTTATTTTTCTCCATAAGGCAACAAGTAAAATGAATTTAAGGTAATGTTTCAAATGTTGGTGGTGGAAGTGTGAAATTAGGGTCCTACTGGTAAGTATTGAATAATTATGCTTTATGCACATTGTTTTATTAATGTGTTGATTGAATCTTAGAGAGTTGGATTGAGTTTTGATTATAGATTAGTGTTTGGTTGATGTTTTGAGGATTGTAGGGTTGAGTTGGTGTTTGGGAAACACTGAGGAAGAATAGTTTTTGAAAATTGCTGGAAAAGGTTTGAAGTTTAGGGGGTGAAAGATTGCTGCAAACTGTAGATTAGTGTCCAAACACCATGTGAAGTAGCGTCCAAACACTATGCAAAGTAGCATCCGAACGCTAAGTTCCTTGACACTTACAATGACATTCCTTATCTTATGTTAGTGTTTTTCAAGTGTCTTTTTTCATTCTTAATCCTCTCTAAAGTTTTTCTAAACATGTATCTTCACTTAAAACACTTCACAAACCTATATACCATCATAGTGATATTAAGCCTTAAGTGACATAGGTTACAAGTGTGTAAGGTTTGAGTTGTTGAGTTTAAGAATGATGTGAGATGAGTTTAGAAACTAAGTAAGGTGTTCTATTTTCTTATGAAAAGCTTGTGAAGCGACAATTTCACAATCCAAGCAATGCATTCAATTAGATATGAGGTATTGTGTGTTGTTTGTGTTTATAGGATTATGTCTTGTTAAATGGACTTAATGAATACTTGGATTAAATTTAAAGTGCATTACATACTTGGTTAGGCCCAAGGGACTAGGAGGATTGATGACATTAGAGTAGCACCCCAATAATCTTAGTGCGATGTTTTCATGATTGAAATCTCACTTTGAAATGATTTAGGTAAATTAAGATGCCTGACATATCAATACACTGACCACGAATCATTGAAGCATCTAGGGAGCCAAAACAAGCTCTCAAAGACACAAGCCAAGTGGTTAGAGTCCATGAACTTCATCAAGTTCATTGATGCTCTGTTATGACTGCAAACCTTGCTGACCACTTTGCAAACGAAATTATTGAGATTTTCACTCATTACTAAGCAATATGCTCATGATCCTCATTTCGGTCCCATCATAGAATAGTATAGAGATGGAATTATTGTCAAAGGGTGTTATCTTAAGGACAGCTACCTACTTAAGGACAAAAGGATGTGTATACATAACTGCTCTACGCTTAAGCTATTGGTCAGGGAAGCTCATAGTGGAGGATTATTCAGACATTTCAGGGAGACCAAGATAGCCAATCTATTGAGGGAAAACTTTTATTGGCATGGATTGGCTAAATATGTCCATAAGGTAACTGGTGGTTGTGAAGTGTGCAAACGAGCAAAGGGGACGAGAGAACCCCATAGGGAGTACATGCCCCTATCAACACCAATCTTACTTAGGCTGACCTTAGTATAGACTTTATCTTAGGGTTACATCGGACATCTAAAGGAAAAGATTCTATCTTTATTGTAGTGGACCGCTTCAATAAGATGGCACACTTCATTCCATACCATCGAACTAACAATGCCTTATATATTGCTGATTTGTTTTTATAGGAGGTTGTTCAACTACATAGAGTACTGAAGACTATTGTCTCAAACCAAAACACAAAATTTTTGAGCTATTTTTGGAAGATTCTTTGGAGAAGACTCAGAATTAAACTTGTATTCAGCTCTAGTAGGCACCCTCAAACTAATGGCTAGAATGAAGTGGTAAGCCGAACACTAAGTAATCTACTCAGAGTTATTGTAAAGAAGAACTTGAGGGATTAGGATCTGTGCCTACCGATCGTAGAGTTCGCATACAACTAGACTATCTACAGCACTATAAGGAAGACCCCGTTCGAGGTTATTTATGACCTTAACCCAACTATTCCCTTGAATATGATTGGTACCCCAGCAACTACTGAAGAGAGTCAATTCGGAGTGGACCGAGCCAAAGAATTTCATGAGACACACTAGTCTATCATGAGGAAAATCGATAAGTTCAATTAGAGACAACAAGAGATTAATAGCCTTCAGTTGCAAAACTATTTCTTTCCAGCCAGGAGACTTAGTATGGATTCTCCTCAGTCGAGAGCAATTCCTGTACTTAAGACAAAGCAAACTATCTCATCAAGCTGATGGCCCATTCAAGGTCTTGAAGAAAATTAACTACAATGTTTACTAGATCGAGTTGCCTGATGATTATGGTGCCTCCTTTAGCTTCAATATGTCCAATCTGATTCTTCATCAACCAATAGAAGACCTTGCGAGAGCCCTAGATGAATGAGTAGAAACTACTTCAAATTTGAGGGACAATCTTTTTTACCGCTAGGTAGATGATAGGAATCAACCTCCTGGACTAATCACAAGAAGTCGAGCTAAAGGACTTTAAGGGCTCGCATTGAAAATACTAACTCTAAGCTATAACCAAGATGGAGACTCCTATCTTGATTCGACCTCTTGCTAACCTGTCTGTCAGATCCTCATGTGTATCCAACATGCTCCTACCCAACAGCAAAGTCCTAATCTAGAAAGCAGCCTAAAACTAGCCAAGCTGAGCTACTGACTTGACCCACTAACGTCTGACTTCAAAACAACTGACCTTTTACTAGGATGATTCCGGTCAGCCCCTTACTGTAACACATTCCTGCTTCCAGCTATGTTATGTCATATCCTAGATGTCTAGCCACTAAGTGACACATGTCTCTTAACACAACGTTTGAGAATGATTCTTTCTTTTCCGTACTAAATATTCTTTATCCTTTCTAGTATGACTCGTGTAACCTAATTATAAGATACCCTTTTGTCTTTCATACACATAGAATAACCCTAGTTGGCAAGTATATAAACCCCTACTTTCCTTTTATACACATCGATATCCTTTTTAATATAGAAATTACTCATTTAAGCAACCTTAGTGTTCTCGTTATCTCTTAACTCTTATTTATTTCCTTTAGCAAGGAGTAGTGATGAGTGACCTTTCAGTTCAAATCAGTGTGTCATATCTGGCGAATTATAGGCCGAGTAGGATCAAGTGGTGAGTCATATGCATTCGGTAGTTGCTCGGGTTTTGCTAGTTTCTTTTCTGTTTCCTTTTCGATCCGTTGGTTGTTGTGCCTCTCTATGTATCCGACCCTGGAGACGCATCATCGTATAATTTGCATTAGCTAAACGAGAAAGGAGCATTACATGTTACTTAGTAAGTACTACTACCGATCAAACTATCGAAAATTACTCTGACAATGTTCTCTATGATGTGATGCCTATGTGCGCTTCATACGTATTGCTTGGACGACCATAGCTGTTTGACATAAGAGTTATCCATGACGGATATAGGAATATGTATATGTTTGAGAAGGATGGTAGGAAGATTATGCTAAACCCAATGCTACCAAGAGAAGTTAATAAACTATAGACAAAACTTACTCGTGGATCGAGGAAGACTCTGATGATGAATAGAGTCGAGTTCTGAAAGGCCTTCAACGCTGATAAGTCAACCCTCATGTTGGTCAGGCGCCTATTAAAGATGAAGGAGCAGAGTGAACTACCCTTGGATATAACAGAGTTACTAAACGAATAGACTGATTTGTTCCTAGAACATTTACTCGAGGGGTTACCCCCAATTTGAGGCATAAAATACTGCATTGAAATGGATGAGTCTCAAGCAGGCTTCTAAACTCCAACTATAAGTTAATGAGCTGCTAAGAAGAGGTTATGTTAGCGAAAGTCTTAAGCCTTGTGCTGTTCTGATGGTCTTAATGTCAAAAAAGGATAGTACTTGGTAGATGTGTATTGATAACCGAGCCATGAATAAGATAACAATCAAATACAGGTATCCAATCCTTAAGTCGAAAGACATGTTGGATGAATTGAGTGGAGCCTAAATCTTCAGCAAGATTGATTTGAAATCTGGCTACCATCAAATCCGAATGGGGCCAAGAGATAAATAGAAGACTGCATTCAAAACTTAGCATGGACTCTACGAGTGGTTGGTCATGCAATTTTGGCTGGTTGAATGCCTTGAATATTTTCATGTGTCCAGTGAATCATGTACTAAGAAATCCCATGGGGAAATATGTCATGGTGTACTTTGACAACATCTTGGTTTACAATTCCAACATGTCTAGTCATTGTAAACATCTTTGTGCTATGTTGAATGTCCTTCGTGCCAAAAAATTACTCGGCAACCTAAAGAAATGCTGCTTTTTCCAAGAGGAAGTGGTATTCTTAGGTTATGTAATAAATGGAGGAGGCTTATGAGTGGGCAGCAAAAAGATCCGAGCAATCGTCGATTGGCTGACTGTTACATCTTATGCTGAGGTGAGAAGTTTCTACAGATTGGCTTCCTTCTACAGAAGATTTATCAGGAATTTCAATGACTTTACCATACCCTTCATTAAACTGACGAAGAAGAACATTGACTTCAGATGGGGAGAAAAGGGGGAGAGAAGTTTTGTCGAGAAAAAGGAAAGACTAACCTCTGCACTTATACTAGTTTTGCCTGACTTTGAGAAAATATTTGAGCTAGAGTATGATGCATTAAGCATTAAGATAAGTGATATCCTAATGCAGGAAGACCGACTAATTACCTGCCACATTAAGAAGCTCAGAGGACCTTAACTAAACTACTCTACGTATGATAAAAAACTCTTGGCACTGATCCAAGCACTGTAAGTACGGTAGCATTATCTACTGTCGAGAGAATTTATTATCTATACTAACCATGAGTTCCTGAGGTATCTCTAAAGTCAGACTAAGTTGCCGAAGCGACAGGCGATATGGGTTGAATTACTTGAAGGATTCAATTTCGTGATAAAATACAAGTAGGGAAAGCGTAACATAGTTACAGATGTCCTTTCAAGAAGGCATGCACTTTTGAATGAACTGTAGACCAGATTGTTTGGGTTTACAAGTATTAAAGAATAGTATTCTAAGAATCTACACTTGAGGCCCATATTTGGGCGTTGTATCGATGGAAGAACAGTAGACGAGTATCATATGAAGGAATGATACTTGTTCTAAAGAGGGAAATTGTATGTACTAACCTATTCACTTTGGGAGATTTTGATTAAGGAAGCCCACAATGGAGGACTGTTTGGACATTTTAGGGAGAAAAAGACATATGAATTGCTGAGTGGTCGATTCTTTTACTTGAGAATGAGGCAAGATGTACACTGAGTTATTGAAAACTGTGTCGTATGTAAGAGGGCTAAGTGCCGAGCCAAACAAGGAAAAGCAATGCCTTTGCATATTCCAATGAAACCTTGGATTGAATTAAGCATAAACTTTGTTCTTGGGTTACCACAAACTGCTCGAAGTAAAGATTCTATAATGGTTGTCGTGGATAGGTTTAGTAAGATGGTACCCTTTGTGCCCTATTCCAAGACTAACAATGCTTCGACTATTACTTCTCTTTTCTTGTAGGAGATTGTACTATTATATGGCATGCCAAGAAGTGTAGTTTTCGACAGAGACCTGAAGTTTTTAAGCTATTTTTGGAGGACCTTGTGACATCAGATGAGGACCAAACTACGATTTGGTACTTCTTGTCACCCCCAAACCAATGCCCAAACAAATATGGTTAATCTCACTTTGGGGACACTGCTCCTAACTGCAATGGGCAAGAACTTAGCCGATTGAGATGTTTACTTACTAGTAGTCGAATTCGCTTACAACTGAATAGTGCATGACACCACTAAGCAAACTCCCTTCAAAGTAGTTTAAGCTTTTAATCCTGAGTTGCCCCTTGATCATACTCATGTACCCGTGCCTATGCAAGAAGACCTTGACGCAAGAGCTAGAGCACAATCTCTTTAGCACATCTACGGCAAAGTCACTCAGCACATCAACCATGCTACCGGACATACGTAAGAGAAGGCTAAGGGTAGGATGGAGAAACATTTTTAATCGGGAGACTTGGTGTAATTGTACCTAAGAAAAGAAAGGTTTTCAAGTAAAAGGAGAAACAAACTATCCCTAAGGGTTGAAGGACCTTTCAGAATTCTCTAGAAGATCAAAGATAATAACTACAGATTGGAGCTGCTCGAGGATTATGAGATTTTTTATACCTTTAACATTGTCGACCTCAGTCCATATCATCCTAATGGGGAATTGAGTGAAGACCAGTCAGATTTGATCCCAAATCCAAATCAACTCGGGAAGAATGATAAGTATTAGGTTATTGGGCTTTTGACTTGTAGCCGAGCCTGAAAACTAGAGGGACTGATAAAGTGAATCTTCCTACTCCAGTTAACTCCTGTCAAGGCTGAGTTAATCCTAGCTGCCGATCAACTCTGTATGCTAAGCCGTACGACTGCCTACTTCTCGAAAGTTATGTATCGAATTGTTGAATGCCGAGAGAGCTACCAAACCCTGCAGTCTGCTTAGCTATGTCCAGATCGAGCAACTCTAATTGCTCAGCGCCACTTTTGTCGAGAAACCGAGAGATGAACCCTAGGCTAATCAGTCACCCTTACTCGGACAAGCGACCTAACCTTTTGTCTGCATCCTCCAACAGCATCACCAATGTGCCTATGCCACATGTATAGTACTACGTAAAGAATCTGCTACACTAATCATTATTTTTTTAAATATTTATTTTTATCCTTTTATATTCTTGTACGTTACTTTTTTAGAGCTATACCCTTTTTTGTCTTTTCCCTTTTATCCAAGTTATCGTAAATTCTCGAGTATAAATACCTTTGTACATATAGCCACAAAGATTACATTATCATCAATATACAACTAAATATTCTTTCTTTCATAAACATTATTTTGTTTACTCTCATTTCACTTTTATCCTAACCCTTAAGTAAGGCTAAATAGTGAGTAACCTCACCGGATTAATTTATGCGTCATATCAAGTTATGCCGTAAGTCTTCGGAAGTTATATTGGTGTGTTATATCCATTGAAGTTGTTCATGGGTTTACTTACCTTAATTCCATTTCTTGTTCTTTTGCGCATTTCCCCATTACTCTTTTTAAGCTTGGATCCATCCCTGTAACCAGTCTTGTTTGTTTTTTGCTATGGTGCACATTAAACGTAGCACTACATCAGCTGAGTAACCCAACCATGTCATGCCATATGTCAAACACGTAGTAGAGCCGATGTGTCATGTGCCATGTATGGTACGACATATGTCACAAAGGTATTGACGTGGCGCCACATGGTGCCATGTCAGTTGCAGCAGGTCGAGGTAATAGCACATATCCATAGCAGACACATGGCCCAGTGATATCCCGACATGTGGTGATCTGCTTTATTGGAGAAGAATAAAAAGTACTTATGCCTTTGGTGAGATTTGAACCAAGGACCTTTAAGCCATATATAATATCAAGTCAAAGTATGGAATCGTTAGAATATTGGCTTATACCTTGTCCATACATGCAATCAAATCACATATATGTACCAAGTCGGCCTGAGTTATATCTAAATCTAAGGTCATGCCCAAAAATCCCCCTTCTCTTTTATTATTTAAGGCCCTAAAAACATTAAAGCTAAATTAAAAGCCCCTATTCTATTTAAATTATCTACTTTACACTAATCTATTAAATTATCTTTTTTTTTGTATTTTTCCTATATCTTCTACTTTTGTGATTTTTCCAAATTTTTTACTTTTTTGTATTTTTTCTAATTTTTATTTTTATTTTATTTTATTTTTCTAGATTTTTTAAATTTTTGTATGCTTTTCTATTTTTTGTGAATATTCTAATATTCTATCTTTTTCATATTTTTTCTTAAATTAGGATCTTTTACCTTATTCTAAAAGTTTCCAAATAAAAATAAAGGGGGGAAAAATAGATTGTCAACAAGAGCAACTAACAATTCAATAAGTTAGAATGGAGACTTAAGAATGCATAACAAGTACACATGGGATTTTCAAATAATTAATTATATGCAATGGGACACACAAATGCCATTATACAATGCGGTCCACTCTGTTGTGAAATTAAAGTAATTTCACTCGCTTTAATCTGGATTGAGAAGTTTCAATATTTATACAATAACTCATAACCAAACCTAAGTTTGTGCAATATAGATACCGCCCGACCTTCCCCCACCCCCCACCAATGACTATCTTTGACCTCATCTCATGTCACTTTCTTCAACTGAGGATGAAGCAAAAACCAATGTGTTATTCAGCTCTATTTTTTACAAAGATGTTGGTATTTGATTAGAGAATCCTAACTGTTCCCTAAAGAGTTGTAATGCACGTCCAATTAAGGTATTAGGATTGATTGAAATTAAGTTTGGTTTAAGGTAACTGAACAATCCCACTTCACTCATGTAGACACCTAATTTTTGCCCCTTCGTAATCCTAATTTTTTATTTATTTATTTTTATTATTATTTATTTTATTTTTTACAAAAAGGGTCCTAATTCAAAAATAAAAAACAATAAAAATGAAAGATAAAAATAAACATAAAAAAGATTTTATAGATTTTTAGGAAGTAAATTATTTTAGAGTCATTCATTTTAGTTTAGCTTAGTTCAATAAAATAATCATTGTAGAGAGTCACGTGGTTTAAGCACAATTTAATCGTACTGGATGTCAAGGCACAGGCTAACGATCTAACAGATAAGTATTGGAGTATTGGATTGGATTTAATTTGAAGTTGCGGGTTTCAGCCTCATTAGACATCTATGTCTTTTATTTTTCTATTTTTTTACAAAAGCGAGAGAAATAAACGGGATTCATATCTAATTAAAATCATTTGCATTTAGTTTGATTTTACTAAATCAGATTTGAATTAATTTGGATCTACTTTAATCATTATCAAATCAGATACAATAGATATAATTAGATATGACTTGATGTAGACCTTAAAAACATACATACACGTGCATAAAGAAAAAAAAAAAGAGAGGAGATACAGCAGAAAAAGACCACCTTGACACAATAATAATTCAACGACTAAACACAGTCCCATAAATAGCCCACTGTTATAACACCCTTAAAGACTGCATACGTCTAACGATTACTACTGCAGAATTCTTCAGCATGACCAGGCAAACAGCAACAACACTAGGCGAACAGCAGCACGGCAGACAACAGCGAACAGGACAGTAGCACGGTGAACAGTAGCATGGCGGACAGCAGCGAACAAGACAGCAGCACAGCGAACAACAGCAAACAAGGCAGACAGTAGCAAAGCGAACAGTAGCAAACAGAACAACAACAAGGCGAACAGCAGCGAAGCAAACTCAAACAATAATCCAACGCCAGTAATCATACACAGCAGCAACTCCGTTATACACCGACCATCGTCCTTTATCACGTAATCAAGAAGTTCAGGTCCATTTCTTTCCAATTTCGAAATTGTTTGTTTAATTATTATTATTATTATTATTATTATTATTATTATTATTATTATTATTATTATTATTATTATTTAGATCTTTAGTTATTGAATATAATATATACGAATATGAACATATTAGTTTCAGGAGCTTTTACTCTTAGTCTTTTATATATAGATAATTGTTTAATAACAATAATATATGTATATGTATATATTAATTTATGTATTCTTCTTTTAACATTAGTTTTCTTGATTTGATAAATTAAGTATTGATTTAAGTGAATGTATATTTTATGTTAGTTTAGGAGTTATTAAGATTGGTTATTTTTGTTATGATTTGATCTTGTTTAAGGATTTGTCATATAGAAAGTTGTTTTTTTCTTTTAAATAAAAGTTAATAAAAAATCCTTTTTAAATTTTAGGGCTTTTAACGAAATTTTTTTATAAAACAATAACATCCAAGAGTTAGGACCCCTTTAGATTTTTTAAAATAAACTGAATAAATTAAAAACATAAACTCGGGCAATTTTTAAAATTAAAATAAACTAATACATTAAAGTTCTCGAAAAGAACTACGATCGTCTAATCCCGGTTAACGGGTACATAGGTACCTTCGAGGCGACGATAAAATATGTAGAAACTTAGGTTCTTTTTTTCTTTTGATTATTTATTTATAAATATTATAATTAGAGGAATAATTCTAATTTCAGTAAATAGATAGTGGTACCTGTTAAGGTTAAATAGGTTAGCCTCTGAATTCGAAACCCTCTAGTTTTTCATTCAAATTGAAATCAAAGACTGGTAGCCAAATCGTAATCAATCCACTCAATTGGTTACGGTTTCTTTTCTTTACCCGACTTCGGTAAGGTGGCTACTCCAAAAATTATTTTCAATAAAAAACCAAAATTTCTCAATTTCTTTAGTCGGGGATTAATATTAAATGAGTTAGGGTTTAGTATTAATCTGAAATGGGGAAATTAATTTTAAATAAAGAAACCAAAAAATTAGGCTCGACAACTCAATTTACAACAAACCACTAAAATACATCTGTTTTCAATGAATAATCAGAGATAGACAAGCACATGCACATATAATTACTTACAAGCACAATCACATACAATCTTGACCTCTAAGTACAGCGATGTATTGAACTCAACTTACCTGAAATCCTCAATTTACTCACTTGACTTATCGTAAATCAACTTACCTCAACATGTCCTATAATATAAATATTCTATGGCATATACACTTTAAATTATGTTTGGCCTCAATTTTTAAAAAATATATATGTATTATTTATTACCGATATATTCCAGGTTAGTTTTTGAATCGGTTTTCTAATCTATTTTTGATTTATGTTCTAATTTAGTTTTCAATTATTGTGTTATACTAGAACCTTAAGAACTCATTTTGAACTATAATGTGAAATTAATCACATTATACTTGAGTATCCAAAATATCGTATTTGCCCTTTAACTAGTATTTTAGTCCATACGGTATACCTTAATCCTAATTTAACTACCAAATTTACTTCCGATGTGAGAAAAATTTACATTTTTTATATAATTACCTAAATTTAAGTTCCATATCAGATTTATTGTATTTTATTATTATTATTATTATTATTATTATTGTTGTTGTTGTTGTTGTTGTTGTTGTTGTTGTTGTTGTAGTATTATATCATCAATTTTAATCTAATATTTTCTACTTATTACATTTCCAATTTCACATATTATTAATTTACATATATATACTACATAATATACAAAATAATTACATCTAACACTCTAAATGCTACAAATATCAAACTACATCAAATATTAACATCTTAAAATACTTAATTACATACTAAGTTAGTAATTATACATTTAATCACTAATTTAGCCTAAAAACACTATTTATATACATCATTTAAAGGCCTAAACAATAACTAAAAATTTAGAAAATTAATTTCTGAAAAATCTCTTCATAGCACTATTTTACATACTCTAAGTAGCCTACAAAAAAATTTTGAGTTCAAAACAACACTATTAAGACTATTTATTTTTAAATTGAAAATAGGCTTAAGTTTAAGGATTTCTTAAGCATCATATATTTATAAATACACATTCATCAAACTAATATTTGTCCCTAAATCTATATACATAAAAATCTTAAAATACCAAATTTCATAATTTTCTAAACATATTTGATAATTTAACAAGATTAAATAAAATCAGGTTAGAGATCAGACTTACTTATCCAATCAACTTCTAACCATCAGGGGTAGCTCCAAGTGTGTCGGTTGACTTCAGCGATGGTGGTAGGGAGTGTTGGTGGTGGCCGTTCAGTTCCAAGTAGCCATTGGTCATGAATCCTCACCCAAAGCCCTAATTACACACTAAATTTGTTAATTTTTCTAAACACACTTAACTCTCACTTTCTAGTTTCTCTCTATTTTTCTTGGATTAAAATCTGACCAAAATGAATGGTGAGTGGTTTCTAATTTTATAAAGGGTTTAGGACTTGCTTTTGATTTTTAAAGGGCTGAATGTCTTTTATCCTTTTCCTTTTTGGGTTTCTAGTTGGGTAAATTTGATTGGATAATTTTTTTTACTTGATCCCAGCTTGTCATGACTTAAATCCAAACATTTCCATACTTTTTCCTATATTTCTTGATTTTTATTTTATTTTTTATAATTTTATAATTATTTAGTATTATTTTAGCATATTTCAAGTATTTTCGCTTACATGTAAATATACATATAATACAAATAAGTATTCCTAAATATTATTTAGGTTATTTTATGATTTTTAGTATGCATATGATTTATTTCTATCGATTTGTTAGTTATCAAAACTCGTTGTACACATTTCCAATAAATAATAGGTAATGCTTATAACTCAATATTATGATATTTAATTATTTATTTTCCTAAATTCAAACTTACGATATTACTTTTACTAATATTCCTAGTTTCGTCATATAATTTAGACTCGATCGGATAACTTACTCAATCGTCTTAAACTTTACGTATCTACTCTAAACTTTTGATTGTAAGTTTTACGAACCCTCCTTATGAATTTAAAGTTGTACTTACATAACTTTGTTCATATGTTCCTTCTTATAGCATGCTTAGACGTGGCACTAGTTCTAACTACTCCTCTCGTCCTTAAGATGATAGAGGCACCAATCTATTTAAAGAAAGAAAAAAAAACACAAAAAATAGATCATTTTAAAAAAGAATAATAATAATAGAAAGATAGTTTTTAGGAAAATAAAGTTTTTAGAAGAAATAGATTTAGATTTGAGTTAAGTTCAATAGATGTAGTTCAGTTCATTTTCTATTTGGTTAGTTTCTTTAGGTGGCCATATATCTTAAGTATAATTTTATTGTACTTATTGACAAGGCATTAACTAATAGCCTATATGGTTCAACACTTGGTCTTGAAAGGAATATAAGTAAAGAGTTAACAATTCAAATCTCTTTAGGCACACATATAACTTTTCTTTTTCTTCCTTTTCCTTAACAGTCATCACGAATTCTTTTCTCGAGAAGTTAACAAAAAGAGAAGGAAAATTAGTTGAGTGTATAGGATCCAAATCTAGCTATAAATCTTACCAAACTTTATTGTTTTTAAGTGGATTTAATAATATCATAGTTAAATGGTTAGTGAAAATCATAAATCTCACAATGATATTATTAAATCTGATAAAAAGAAGATTTATAGAAGATTCAAATCTAGATTGAATTTTATGTAAAGGATTTGAGACAATCAAGAAGGATTTATAAGATTCCAAATGTAAATCTTATAAAAAAGTAGTCGGCTAACAAGGAAAGAAAGGAGAGACACCATTAATAACACAACAGTTACGCACGCAACCAACCAAACAACCCCATCCTCATTCCCTCCGGTGCTCCATTGCAAAACCCCCACAAACAGCAGTAGCACTACACATAATAAACACTCCACCAATGCCCCATATATACCCAACCATCAATAGAAACTACACCCTTCCTCTCCCAAACAGTAGGGGCATGCCATTGTCTACTTTAAACCAGTCCACATGACAGTCTAACATCCAACTCCCTGATCAATTATAACCAGATGATTGAACCTAACTAAACTCAACAAAATAGCAGGCCAACTTGATATACCGACTGCTTTTGCATTCTTCTTCTAATCTAAGCTTCAACTTACATCTTCGACTATCAGCCACCGACTACATATTTACATACGAACAACTCCAACTGAAGTCTACTCTCTCTCTTTTACCGTTACTCCACTAACCAGTGGCACAAACCACTTCGACCCAACGCTAGCCACTTAAAACACATATTGAAGAACAACAGCACAAACAGCTCCATGTATACATCTATGATCACTATGATACACACACTCAATCCCCCATACTATTAACTTACCCATGCAATCCTCATTTACGTGAGTATGTATAGTAGCATCATTCGTAGCCACCCAGGCATAACCGAACCACTCTCTGATTGAACAACAACCTTTTACTCAACCCAAAACCCAGCAACACAACCTACTGCCAATCATGACCCATACACATCTGACTCTCTTCTTCGTCGGGTGCTTAAATGCCTAGTCCAACCTGCAATAACCACTTTGGCCATGTTCATACAACAATAGTAGCCCGATGAACTACAGACGTTTGATCATGACTTGCAGGTACGTAGATACCTTTGGGGTGTCGTAAAATTTGTAACTACTTTAGTTATCCATTTTTTGTAAATTATAGCTCCAATTGATTATTTTTGTAAGATAAATGTAATTTAGTTTATTTACTGGTGAGTGAATTTTTTAAAATATTAAAAAGGGTTAGTTTGAAAAATAAAATCTAATTTCGAAAAATAATAGTGATACCCCAAATTCGGAAATCTCTAGTTTTTTTTCTTATCAATTTAAAATCAAAGACTCGTACTTAAGTTATAATCAATCTACCCAATTGATTATAATTTATCTCTTTTTCCGACTTTGGTTGGGTGATGATTCGAAAAGATTTTTAATTCAAGATTAAAAAAGAAACTGTAATTTTTCATTTTTTTAATTGATAATTAATATTAATTGGGTTAAGATTTTGTATTCGTTGAAAAAAGGGAAATGAAACTAAAATAAGAATACGAAAAAATTAAGCTTGACATGTACCACATAGGTCGATTATGTGGCTAGCTCTAGTATTAGCCCATTTACCCATGCTGATGCCAGCTTGATGCACTTACTACTTTAGATCACATGATACATCAAAATGCAAATTGACCCTAGATGCATACTTTTTGTATGGTAAAACTAGGCATGTTAGCTAAGACTATAAGGAACTGTCTTTGATGCATCAGAGCTTCTGCTTTAAGTACAACCAGAGAGGTTACTGAGTAGTAGACTGCAAAGATACAAGGAAACAAATAGTTTAGGCTACTTGAGTGGCTTCCACTCAAAACACCACCCATGTTACTTGACCTCAGCCGGGAACCCACCAAAGAGCTCTAGTTCAAGTCTTTGCTCTTCAACATAAGAGTTAAAGTCAGGAGACTTCAGACATAGACAATTTAGCAAGTGCATTCACTATTTTTAATTAAAGTGCTTACATACTTTTCAATATTGGAGCTTTAATGTTCCTGTTGTTTTTAATCCATTATGTATGCTTATGATTTATGTGCTATATTCTTGGACATTCCTTTAATTGTTAATATGCCTTTGAGGAAGGAAAAAATTCTGAGTAGAATTTATCAAGATGTTGAGATAGTGATAGAAAGGAGAATTTTATCAACAGATTTATTGGTATTAAACATGTTAGATTTTGACATAATTTTGTAAATAGATTGGTTGTTAAGGTACCATGCAATTATTGATTACTACAACATGGTGCCTACTTTTAAGCCTCTAAGAGAAGTGCCCTTTCAATATCATGTAGAGATTCAAAGGCCTGTGAGAAGTATTACTTATGAGTTGTAGGGAAAGTCTACCTTAGCAGCTTTGGGTATGAAGACCAAGAAAGTGAAAAGTCGAATCAAGTATCAATAATGCAAGAATTCTTAGACGTTTTTCTAAACGATCTACCTAGTTTACCACTAGTTATAGAAGTAGGATTTAGGATAAACTTAGTACCAAACATTGAGCTTATTTCAAAACTGTTGTACAGGATGGCACGTACTGATCTTATTTGAATTAAAGAAGTAACTACAAGAGCTGCAAGATAAAGGTTTTATAAGATTGAGTTTGTCTTCTTGGGGAGCCCAAGTGCTTTTTGTAAAGAAGAAAAATAGGAGTAAGAGAATGTGTATAGACTACATAAAATTGAATCAAGTAACAGTTAAGAACAAGTGTCTACTTCCCAAAATAGACGATCTGTTTGACTAGTTGCAATGAGAGTAGGTATTTTATAAAATATAATTGAGGTTAAGCTATTATCAACTAAAGGTAAAAGTAGAGGATGTGGAGAAAATGGCTTTTCGAATTGGATATGGACTTTATAAATTTATGGTTATGCCTTTCGAGGTCACTAGCATATACTTTTAGTATTTATGGACCTTATGAACCAGTTGTTCCAAGAGTATTTGATAGGTTTGTGGTGGTCTTTATTGACGATATCCATGTTTACTTTAAGAGTAGAGAAGAGCACGAACAACATTTGAGGATTGTGTTAAGTAAATTGAAAACTAAAATTTTGTATGCCAAATTTAGTAGGTATGAATTCTGGTTGGATCAAGTAGCCTTTTTGGGTTACATTGTCAATAGTAAAGGTACAATAATGGATCTGGAGAAAATAAAAGTCATAGTGGAATGGCCAAGATTGAAGATGGTTTTCAAGATCAGAAGTTTTATAAGGCTAGCAAGTTATTACCAAAAGTTTATGGAAGGATTCTCCAAGTTGGCAGTGCCTTCGACTTAGTTAACCCAAAAGAGGGTTAAATTTGATTAAGATGATAGATATGAGAACAGCTTTTAGTAGTTGAAGGAAAGACTTGTGACTGACTACCCCAATATTGTCCTTACCTCGTAACGAAGAGGAGTTTATGATTTACAGTAATGCTTTGATTCGGCGTCTAAGGTATATATTGATGTGGAATGGTAAGGTGATAGCATATGCCTTGCATTAACTTCTATGGGAAAAACTACACAGTCCATGACTTAGAGTTAGCAACAATAGTCCATGCCTACTTTAGAGGCATTATTTAGTAGGGGAAAAGGTTAGTTGTATACTTACTACAAGAGTCTGAAGTATATTTGTACCTAGTGGGATTTGAATATAAGGCAGAGAAGGTGGCCAGAGCTGATAAAGGATTATGATTTGAATATAGAGTATCACTTAAGGAAGGCTAATTTAGTGGCTAACACTTTAAGTAGGAAGTGGCATAAAGATTTAGCTAGTCTAATAACAACACAAAGGCCTTTACTAGAAGACATAAAAAGATTAGATTTGGAGGTTTTAATTAGGGAAGTAGGCATTATGTTAGTAAGTATACGGATATAACCCACATTAGTAGATAGGATTAAGATGGCTCAGACAAAAGATAAAGGTATATAGGAGATAAAAAGGAAGATGGAAGTGGGAAAAGCAATAGAATTTGTAGTGGATGCCAAAGGAGTACTTAAGTATGTAAGCTTCACAACCAATCACTCAGGATTCCAATTGATTGAAAGATTCGATCGAACCTAAATTATAAGTAGAGTTAGAAATATTAATAAAAATGATCCTGTAAATTCAAATTTAAGAAAATAAGTAATAAAATAATAGAAAAATTCTAGAGTTTAAGTATATAACTCGTTATTTATCGAAAATGCGTAAAATATATTCTGATAATTAAAGAATCCTTAGAGATAAATTATATGTATATTAAAAATCATAGAATGACCTAAAAAATATTTAGGAATATTTATTTGTACTATATATGAATTTACATGTAGATAGAAATATGCGTAATTACTTAAAATATGCGAAATGTGCTAAAATAATAATAATAATAAATAAAAAATTCATAATTAATTAAGAAAAAAATAAAAAAATGAGGAAAAATCCAAAATTGAGGCATGGCAATTTGGAATTAAAGAAACAAAATCAACCAATTAAAATGCAACAAATAGAAAGTGGAAAAAAAGAAGAGATAAGACAATTGTCTTGTCTCATTAATGCACAATAATTTCCTTAATGCTTCATAAATAGTAAGAAAATTTCAGAAGCTCATTTGGTCAGTTTGGAGAGCAAGAAAAATAGAGAGAGGCAAAATTGAGAGTAAATTATGAATTTAGAAAAAAATCACAAAAAATTTGTGTAGTTGGGGCTTCTAAAGAAAACCCAGACCCAATGAGCAGTTAGGAGTGGACGGCCACCACGACCACACGATGGTAGCAATGCCTAGGTGGGTCGATATACCCATGGCCACTGATAGTGGCCGAAGCCACTCAAATTGGTGAGTTCGATTTTTAACCCGATTTTGTGTAATTTTGTAAAAAATAGTACATAATATTATAAAATTATGAATTTTGTTATTCTAGAATATTTTTGTATGTAGTTTTTAGGAAAAATATTATTTTGATGAAAATATATCTTGTGATATATAATCCTTAAGAAATCATATAAAACCAAACATATTTCGGTTCAGAAATAATGACCTTAAGAGTATAATTTTAAACTCAAAATTTTTGTGTAGACTACTCAGATGATATAGAATAGTGTTATGAAGCTTATTTTCAAAAATTAATTTTCTAAATTTTTAGATATTTTGTAAATTAGGGTAATTAGGTGTAAAATCTGATTTAGGATGAATTTTGACATTTTGATATGATAATTGATGTTGGGAGATGGTAATTAAAGTGATAAAAATATTAGATGTGTATTATGTACATAATAAGTATTAGAAATATAATAAATAAAAGATATTAGAATAAAAATTAATATTATGATAATAATAAAAATATACAATAAATCTAATAGGAAACTTAAATTAGGGTAGCTATATGAAAAATGTAAGATTTTCTCATAATAAGAGTGAATTTGGTGATTAAATTAGGATCCGGGTGTACCGCAAGGACTAGAATACTAGTTAGAGACTAAAAATGATTTTTAGGATATCCGAAGATAATACGATTAATTTCACATTATGGGTTGGAATGATTTCTTAGGGTGTACATATAAATCTTTAACAAAAAATTGAGTTAAAAACCTAATTTAAAAATCGATGCAGAAACTGAAACAGAACTTAACACGATTCAAGAAGAATTGTAAAAGACTTAAGACCTAAATAATTAGGTATATTAAACCCTAAACAAAAGATAACAATAAGCATTATAGGATAAAACAAAACTATAATAGTTAAATGAAAAATTGAAACTATGTTTATGTTATAGGGATGATCGGCGATGGCCTGAGCGAGTTAGACCTCAAGTAAGTGAGTGAAGAGTCTAGGTAAGTTGGGATTAATACGACGATGTATTTTGGACGCTTGAGTTTATACTTGGCTGTGCTTGTTAGATAGCTGGTTATGTGCATGTGCTTGATTATGAGTGATGCTATGATTCTGTTTGTTGTTCTGGCTTGTATTATATGATTTATATAAAATGATTAATCACCTTAAACTGAACCTAATCAAATATACAACTTGTAATCATGATCAGACCTGCATGGCAACCCATTAGGAGAAACCAAGGATTCTCCGGCCAAATACTGACCCTTTAGAAAGGGATAGTGCAGGATTACATAATGATCCCTTCTTCATCCTTAGTCGAACTAAGTGACAGGTGAGGAGGTCGCGGCAAGGGTAAAGTCAATGGTTTGAAGATAGTCGGGGGAGGAGCGGTGTCTCCATTGCATAAGTCTGGGTTTAGTTGTGAGTTGTTGCATTAATGGTAACTCTTCAACCCAGATTAGAGCGGGCGCAATTTCTTTAATCTCACGATAGGTCGAACAACGTTATGCGATGGCATTTGCTTAAAAATGCATTGCACCAAATGATTTGGTTGATAATCTTCTTTGTGTTTGTGGTGTATTTTTAAGTCCTCCATCTTAACTTACTAAGTTGTGGTTTCTCACATCCTTATAGACGTCGTGCAGGTGCTGGTTAAGAAGCGGCTTACAACTACTTTAAAGTTAGCAATTACTGGATCCTAGAGAGTGAGGAAAAACATCTAAAGAACGAACATATATTTTTAAGGTCTAAGCTTTTATTTTAGAATTCTTCATTTCTGAATAATGTAATAACTAGGAAATATATTATGGTGAAACGTTGTAAACGCTAATTGTAATAACTAAATTATAGTATATATATATATATATATTTTCTCACTTTTTTGAGTAAATGATTTATTTAAATTACAAACTGTTTACTTCAAAGCGGGTTAGTCGTGAACATCTTATGTAGATCAGGTCTAGGATAGTGGTTGTAATGCCAACTTCTATCTTAGAATGGTTTACATGGCAGGGCTGTTACGATTTTGCCGCTTCGGGGCGTAACAAAGTATAAAGACTAATTATGTGTACTTGCAAAGCCAGAGTTGAGAAGCAAACCTCGAAAGAGGCACACTACTTGGGATACATAATACACTCGAGTATCACAAAAATTTGTCGAGACTTAAAAGCACATTACTGGTGGAATAACATGAAGAGAAAGACCATGGAGTGTATATCAGAGTGCTAAACTTGTCAGCATACAAGAATTGAGCATCGGAGGTGGGTAGGTGAATTGCAGCCACTACTAATTCTAAAGTGGAAGTAGAAATAGGTCATTATGGATTTTATAACTGCCCTACCAAAGATCTTGAGCCAACATGATGCAGTTTAGGTATTCATATACAGGTTAACAAAGTTAGCTTGCTTTATCCTTATTAGCATCAATTACACATTATAAAAATTAGTTGTGTATTGGGGAAGTGGTAAGGTTGCAAGTTATACTAGTGAATATTACATTAGACAAGGACATTCATTTCGTTGGTAAGTTTTGAAGGAGTTTACACAGGGCTTTAGGTACGAAGCTTTAGTTTAATACCACTTTCCATCCTTAAAATAACATGCAATCTGAAAGAACTATGCAGATTCTTGAAGATTTATTAAAAGGTTGTATGTTTGATTTTAGTGGCCCTTAGAATGAACACTTGCCATTAGTTGAGATTGTTTACAATAATAGTTATCAAGCAACAATTTAAATGGCCCCATATGAAGCCTTATATGGACGAAAGTGTAGATCATCCATTCATTGGGACTAGTTAAGAGAGAGGCAAGTTCTAAGTCTAGAATTAAGATAGGAGGTAGTAGACAAGGTGAGACAAATTAGGCAAAGAATACAAATTACACAAAGCCACCAAAAGAGCTATGCCGACAAGTGACAATGCCTGTTAGATTTTCAAGTTGGAGTTGATGCTTTGTTAAAAGTGTCTCTTACTAAAGGAATTTTCGTATTTAAGTTGAGAGGAAAACTAACATGTCGGACCTCTTAAGGTTGTTAGGATAATTGGGAATGTACCATATAGATTGGAGCTTTCTCCCATATTAGAAGGAGTTTACAATGTTTTCCACATGTTGATGTTAAGGAAATTTAAGCCTAATCTAGAGCAGAAGTCATGGTAGCACAGGATATAAGTATAATACTTTAAACTCTTTGAGTTGCAACCTGACTTATCTAATATGGAGTGGCCTATAAAGATTGTCAACACTAAAGTCTAAGAAATGAGAAGAAGCTGGATGCCCTATGTTAAGGTATAATAGTCAAGTCATTCAGAAAGGGAGGCAACTTGGGAGTTAGAAGAAGAAATGAAAAAGAAGTATCGAAAGTTTTTCCAAGAATAAGGTATGTAGGGGGGTAGGGCGGAAGGATTGTAAAACCTGGCAAAATGTAAAAAGGAAAAAAAAAAAAACAAATAATAAGTAAGTATATGGAATAAGGGTATGAGTTTGTATTGTTAAAAAGAAGTAGGGCAGTTTACATATAACAAAAGTTCTTCAAACCCTAGTGTAAAAGCTACTAATGCTGAAACAAAAATAGATGACGTTATGGAGAGAGTATTCTCATTGCATAATAATAGAGTTATAGGCTTTTTAGAAACCCTTTTCGTAATCATTCCTTATGTACAGCTCTTGTAGATTAAGGTTCCTATGTGAGACGTGAAACAAGAAAGAGTTTCTAATGAGTTTAAGCAAGATTGAGATAGAAGAATTTAAGGTAGGGGTTGAAAACATCTTTTTCTTAAAGGATTTTAGTAAAATTCAATTTTTTTTTTCTTTATAAGACAATGAGTTGAACTAATTTACAGCGGTGTTTCAAAGGTTCTACAACAAGTTCTTGATGGTGGAAGTGAGAAATTAGGGTTGCAACGATAAGTATTGAATAATTGCACTTTGTGTGCATTGTTTTATTAATGCATTGACTGAATCTTAGAGAGTTGAATTGAGTTTTGATTGTAGATTGGTGCTTTGTTTTAAAGGTTGTAGGGCTGAGTTGGTGCTTGGGAAACCTTCGAGAAGGGTAGTTTTCGAAAATTGGTGGAAAGGGGTTGAAGTTTAGGGAGTAAAATGTTGCTGTATTCTACAAAATTCTGTAGATTGCATATTAGTGTCCAGACACCACCCCAACTAACATCTAGATACTAGGGGAAAAGCTTCCCCAAAATCTTGGCATTTAGCTGCCATACGAAGTAGCATCTGAACGCCAAGTTTGCTAACACTTATAGCTATGTTCCCCTTCATATGTTGGTGTTTTTCAGGCTTTTTTTTCCATTCCTAATCTTTTTTAAAGTATTTCTAAACATAAATCTTTATTCAAAACACTTTACAAACCAATATAACATCATAGTGAAACTAGGTTTCTTAAGCAACACAAGTTGTAAGTATGTAAGGGTTAAGTTGTTAAGTTTAAGGGTGATGTTATATGAGTTTAGAAACTAAGTAAGGTGTTTTATATTCATGTGAATAAATTGTGAAGTGATAGTTTTAGAATCCGAGCAATCCGTTTAGTCAAGTATGGAGTATCGTGTATTGTTTGCATTTGTAGGACTAGTGCTTATTAAATGGACTAAATGATTACTTAGATTAAATTTAAAGTATATTGTGTGTACTTGGTTGGGCTAAAGAGAACGATGACCTAAGGGTAGTAACTCAACGATTTTAGGGTGATATTGTCTTGATTGAAATCTCACTTTGAAATGATTAAGTATTTTTAGGCGATCCTTGGTTCCTAAAGTGTTGGAGAGGACTTAATACTATATATATGACTCCGGAAAACAAATATATATATATATATATTTGTATGCTAGAGTCATGAGCTATTCTAAGTTTTAGAATGTTGGAATTGTAATGCTTGATGGATTTAATAAAAGATAAGAAATGGTCGATGTTTCACATAGAGATTAGGAATGAATTTATGTGTGTGCTTGTGTATACATTGTAAGAATATGGGCATGTACTTGATTACCCTATATAGGGCTTTGCTCTCCACTTTAGGATTTTCTATTCTTAGGTATAGGAACGAATTATGGAGATTATAAATATTTTTATTACAATCATTATGAGTGTTATGATTACACTATTGGTTACTATGACTATTATTATGATGATGGGAGCAGTTTCGTGTAATCATGTAGTTTTTGTGTAGCCTTCTGTTTTTGGTTGAAACTTGATATAAAACTTTTAGTTGTTTATTGTTGTTACTTGGGTTGTAAAAAGTTACCCGAGGCTTCTCTTGTCAGAGTTTTTGGTTTTATGTTATTATTGAATATGGCGAGTACGAGACTTTACAATGATGTTATTTTGTTACTATGAGATAGAAGTTGTTAAACTAAGATTTGAATTTTATTTTTATAGAATAAGAATGTTTGATAGGGTGATTCTTTGGAATTTAATTATGGATTGTAGATGTTAGAGACATTAGTGAAATGTTGAATTGAAATTATTACAGGTTATTGATGAATGATATTTATGTGAGAGCTTAGCAAATTGATTTAAGATGTCTAACAAGTTAATAAGCCATAGGAACATGTGGCAAATAGAGGTATGTAAATGCTTTTTGACTCGTGAGTTGCTTATTTAATTTGCTTGAAAAGTGGGTTAGGGCTAAGTTTTTTTGGCTTGTTTAAAAAGTGAGTTAAGTGAATTCGGCCTGTTTAATTCATTGGCTAAAGTGGGTCAATATGAGTTGATCTATTTAACTTATTTATGCCTTTAGCTCGCGGGTTAGCCTGTTTAACTCTCTTTAAAGCGAGTTAGGGTCGTATGTTTTTTGCCAATTTAAAAAATGGGTTAAATGAGCTTGGCTTGTTTAACTCGTGAGCTTAAGTAGGTCAGGTTGAATTGGGTTAGCCCATTTAACTCACTTATATATCTGTAGTGACATATTGTAATTTCTCAAGTTTTAGGGCATTATAAAGTATCACAAATTCAAAAAGATGTATGTATGTAGGAAAAAAGTTAACAATCAAAATAAATAATATATGAAAATAAGAAAATGTTTTTGCCAAAGATAATGTAGCTATCTACCAAATACATAAAATCATATAATCAAAAGTAAATGTGATAGTTAATAGTACTAAGTGAATTACGATGTATACTAGTTATAATATAATGTGGAGACAAAAAAATAATTAGTGGCTTTTATAATAGATAATAGATTTAATAAAAAGAAAAGATGAAACTTGTTAGTGAATAGTATAAATAATGTAAAGAGATAATGAATTGTTATAGTCTGATGAGAGATATGTAAATATAATAGAAGATACTTTCGAAAAAACATCTTCTATACATATATACAAATATATTAAGTCAATAACTTTCTATTCAACTGCATAATTTTTAACATATAACAAAAGATAATGTTGGAGAGAGAGAAAAAATAAAACTACATGTTAAACGTGTATATAATACAATATAATTAAGAGATGAATAATTGTCTTGATAGTTACAATAATAGATAATAGATAGTGTAAATAATGTAGATAGATAATTAAATATTATAGTATAGAATAAGATATGTATATGTAGTGGAAGATTTTTTGGAAGATAATAGATAGTGCAAATAAGAGATATGTACATATAAAACTATATGTTGAAAGCGTGGAGTCAAATAAAAAGTTATTGGCTCGATGTAAAGATAAATATTTTCTCAAAAATGGATAGAATTATAGGGAAATAAATGAAAATTTTCTATTTTGAAATGTAATTATTATGGCAATGTACTAAAATTACAAGATCATCCATCTAAAAGTATTCATTCAAATAAGGGGGTTGCTTTGCCTAATACACAATTTCATTTCTTTTCATTTTCTTTTTTTTTTTTAAAAAAAACATATTATATAAAAAAATGAAAACATTTCTCTCATATTTGTTCTTTTCCCTTCAAGTAGATTTAAGTACAAAGTGAAAACTATATCTATTTTTATCTTTACTTATCTATCCCTACTTGTACTCGTTTTGATTCATTTATTTTTTATATAAAAAAAAGGTTATTAAACACATTATAAATAAAGAAAGTTTTATCCACAAAATAAAATGAAGGGAGAAAAGAATTGAAATTTTGTTAGTTCTCAAGTCTTCTTGGATGTACTATAGTTCTTGCAACCTCATTGCCCTTTCTAGTATCTTTTGATATTAAATCTCAATTATCAAAGTTCCATTCTCAAAATCTTCATGTCCAATATAAATATTTAAGAATAGATACAAAAGTATACAAGTAGGGAGTCATATTTAGAATTATGTTAAGATTTATTTTATAGAGATTTTTCTACGATTTGTTTGTGTTTTTGGTGAGACCAATCCAATTTTTATTTAATTTTTCATTTTATTATTTATTATATCTAAACCATTAAAGCAATTATATTTTTAATAATAAAAATTTAATGGATATAATATCAAAAGTGAGATGAATGATTGGATCAGTTTCTATAAAATACAGATAAAACCATAGAAAGTTGTACTTTATAAAAGCTATATAATACATATATATTTCTCTTATATAATAATTTTTTTTTCCAACTTGGAGGGCTAAAGCCCTTTATACCTTATTTAAATGTGCCTATATCCCTAGCACCATATTTGGCATAAGGGAAGGAATTGTATGTGATTTGATTCCTTCCATTGTGTTTGAATAATAGAGGGAATGAAAATGAAAATGAAAGGAATGTTAATGATTAGTGAAAACAAAATAGGATAAAATGTAAATTTACAATAATTTGCTCTAGAAAAACAATAACACTATACTGGATTATCTATTAAAAGAGTTAAGTTAGTAATTTTAGAAACTTTTCCTCCATTCCCTTGTAATTTTCTCTAATTTTGGAAAAAAAAATTTGTATGGAGCCTAAGTATTTATTTTCCTTAGATTTCTTTCTTACTTTCATTTCTCTCTAAACCGAACAATGAAAAGGACAAAATTTACCCCCATATCCTCTCCCCTTTATTCTTTTCTTTCACGTTCCCAATTCCCAACACCGTGTAAATTAAAACCAGCTTTTGGTTAATTACAATCTCAGTCTTAGTCATATATGGGGAGAATTACAACGCACAATCGAAACTACCGAAAAGGAAAATTTACTATTTTTATTTAATGTTTACGGCAGAAGTTGCCTGCGTATTTGCAAGAAACACCTCCCCGCAAACAAGGTAGGTGAAAACATGAAAGTGACTCGTCCACCCAACGCATAATATTGACCTTTCCTTCCCCCACAGCCCCCGGTCCCACCCGGCCTTCACTCCCTCTCCACCTAATTCCCTAGAAGGAAAATTGCTGGAAAAGATTCGCTCTCTTGTATCTACACAACCGCATTATTATATGTGCATTAAAAAAAAAAAAGAACAACAAAATAAGGCCTGAAATTTACTTTATTTTTCGAGAGAAACCCTAATCCATGAAACCGGATCCATTTAAAATTATTTTCTCAATACCTTGGAGTTGTGTATGATCCAATGCGTTCTAAGTTTGATATCTAATTATCAATGTTATTGAATCAAAATTAAAACTTATGATTTAATTTAATTCAATTTATTCTATTTAAGCTTGATAATTTACCAGTAAATGAAATCTAAATTTATCTCCATTTATTTATAATCGTACTAGAGACTAAATTTCACTTAGCAAATTTAATGTGCCAATCAACTTTTTATATCGGTAGCTTTTCCTTCATGTTCGAAGTCCTTTTATCATATTTTCAAGTCTGTTTTTTTTTTTAACATATAATATAACATTGCACTTTAAATTATATAATACTCAACTAAAGTTTAAAATAAATGTGAACAAAAATGCTTTTGGAGGGACAACAACAAACAGAGAAAAACAAAACGAAAAACTTCAAAAATCATAAAAAGACAAAGCAAATAAGAAAAAGAGGGAAAGTAAGTAAAAGGAACTCTCAAACATTCATTCCACTGAAAGAAAGAAAGGTACTACACTGAACTCCATCTTCTCTCTCCTCTCCACTTTCTCCTTCTCTTCCCCCACTAATCCAATCTCTTTTCCGAGAAAACCTACAAGAAAAATATCATCTGAAGAGCGAGCGGTTCAAGCAATGTTCCACATTTTTTCTCTCGTTATTTTGTGGTGATCGATCCGATCTAGGCAAGGATTCGACTCACCGAGTGTGTCGGATGATTCGGCGCCATTGAAACAATCGAAATGCTGGAGATTAATGACTTTTAATCGAGCATGATTGAAATGCGTCGTCGTTTGACGGGTTACATTAGGAAATGGCGGCTTCTTTAGCGGCTTTTGAACGCTCAAGACCTGCTGCTTCAAATACGGTACCGTGTTATGTAGAAAGTAACTTAAATTCTTATTACGTTCGGTTTTTCGGTTAAATGCTTATCTCAGCCAGAAAATTTCCGATACTAAACATAATTCTAGCGCGATCTTGACGAGTATATGTACATGTTATTGTTTAGAAGCTAACATTGCGTTTTTGGATCGACGTTCGCTATGCACGGTCTCGAACCAGTCGTTGGATAGCTTATTGTTAAGTAACTATGATATATTCGTCAAGTGATAGTGATTAGGTATCGCTTTTTGGTAAAATTCTTATTAACATTTAAAATCTTGTGTATTAAACTTGGAATCGTGCTCATTCTTAATGTATATTTGCAGTTTAAGAACTACATTGCATTTTTGAATATATTCATTATGGTGTTATTAAACTCTGCAAACTATTCGTCTCGATTTGAATAACTTAGAATCCCTTGAAACATGTGTCAAGTATTTGATGGAAAGACTGAGAAACTTGAGAGTTCGGAGTTTGCTTGTTTGGTATAAAGGTGATTAGTTTTTTGGAAAACAGCTATAGAGCATAAGGTACGGTTGTTTAATGGAGAATGTTTTTCAGATCTCAATGATGGAGGATAAATGATCATAGAGAAGCATAATAATTTTTATTTAGAAGGAAATGATTTACTAAAAACGAGACAAATAATTTTCTTTATAGGGAAAAAGTGAGCCATTTACTGCCACTATTCATTGGCATATACTGCCATGCCTTATATTCTCCGATCACTATATGGTTGAAATTACTGTCATGCCTCTGAGGTCAAAATCAATCTATAGGATATGAGAAAATGGTTGGCATAAGTTCTGGTCATCTAGTAAATTTACATGCTTGTCCAAGATCAGCGGGGCCTGTTCAACATATTTTGCGGTAGGTATACTTACAATTGTTCTATGTTAAAGGAATGCTGTGCTAGTTAGATTTAAGTGGGAAATTGATGTTTTCCGCATCATCTGGAATCTAAGGATACACTTTTTAATTTGGGAGTCATTACTGAAAATAATTGAAACTTAACATGAGAATGTGTTAATTCATCATGCCCTTGATGAGATATCGATTCTGCATACATCCAATACTGTAGAAATTAGTGACTGACAAAGTGAAATGCCCCACAATTTTCATTGGCTGGGGAGACTTCCTAGCTAGGCTTAGATCTGGACCACAAGGGCTCTTCATTTGCATTGGAAGCTTGCCTCTAGTGACAATGTTTACTTCCTTGCATTGAAGAGAGACAACAAAAGTGTGAGAATGCAATGTATTCCATCTTTTGCCTTAGTCAGGAGAATTTATTCCTAGTATATCTCTTTTAAGCCAGATTAACCTGAACGCACCAAATGCTATATCTATGCTGTTTTGAGTCCTTTTGTTTGTAAGTGCATCGAGCCATATAAAGGTCTCATCTCACTAAGACCCATTATATGGAATCTTGTTTTTTTCTCCTCTCTCTGTACAAACCCCATATATATTCTCCTTTTAATGAGATTACAGAACTACCAAAAAAGAGAAAAAAGGATGGTTATCAGGTTTGAAATTATATTGACTAGTGCAAGGCTTGAAAATGCTATTCATGCCTAGATGTGTACTTGGTGCCATGTGAACTATGTAGTGTAGATTCTTCTTTGGTGCTCGGGTATTGACAATCCCTAAGATTTCAGTTCCTTTCTGTAATTAAGAATAGAGTTAAGGGAATATGCAACCTTGTTTAGTCACAATTCTACATTTCTTGGTACTGATTCTGTTCCCTAAATTCAAATCATATGGGGATTGTTTAACAGGTATTCAAGAGCGGCCCTCTTTTCATATCTTCAAAAGGTCAGTAAGTCCTATATGTATGTTTGTGTGTATTCTTTTCTCATGCTTTTTCATTCAAGCTCAAGATAGTTGACACTACCTCTTCCTGGTTTTGTTGCGTATGTGTGATTTCTTTCTTTCCCTTTTTAACTACCTTATATTTTTGAAACCATAGTGTTAGGATCTTATCACTTATTGCGAAAGCAACTGAATATTTATTTCATGGTTGTATCAGTGCTATAAATGGTTCTCTTCGAAAGTGTTATGTCTTCTACAAGGTCTATATAATATTTAACCTTTGGTGGTGGAAGGTGATAATAGCAGCTGTTATCACCTCCCACTACCTTTTATCATTAAGCTTTATTAGTTAGCTTAAATAAATGCTTTTATTGGTACCTTGAAATCAATGATTATGCATTCTATATTATTGAAAATGTTCAGAACATGTTGCTTTCATTTGTGAAACAAACGCACTCTTAGTCTTTTTTTTTTTTCTTTTGCTTGCCTTTTTTTCTGTTTGTTTCCTCTGACAAATAGCCTTTTTCCTTGTTTCCTTTTTATTGGTGAACATATATATATATATCAAATCTCATAGTTTGCTTTATGGAATGTCCATAAGGTCATAGTCTTTCCCCTAAAGGCACTGTTTTGCCATGGCAGGAATTGGTTGGAAATCCTGGAAGAAGAGATGGTTCATCCTCACACGTACTTCTTTGGTTTTCTTCAAAGATGATCCCGTTAGTATACATTTTGTACTTATTTAGTATAGATTCTTTGGCATTGTTTTTTATCCAGTGGGTTGGAGTGTCATCTAGCATGGGCTAGTTTTGTTGACCATTGGGTTCAAGGCATCCTTTGCTTTTGGCTTCCTGACTTTGTTTTATTTATCTTCAAGGCCTTGTTTGGTTCCAGCAAATTTCTCTATCTTTATGTTTCTTTTCCTTCAAGAACTTGGTTATGCTTTATATTATACGGGTTTTCTTCCTTCAAAAAAATGAGGAAATCAGCTAAATGAATTTGTGCAGAGTTTGCTTTCACAGAGAGGTGGTGAAGTTAATCTTACTTTGGGGGGCATTGATTTGGACGGAGCTGGCAGGTGCACCTCTTGTTTCTGGCTGCCATTTGGGTGATTCTCATGACATTTTTGTCATATATTTGAAATGATTTGTTATGCAGTGTTGTTGTTAGAGAGGATAAGAAGCTGTTGACTGTTTTATTTCCTCATGGCCAAGATAGGAGAGCAATCACTTTCAAGGTTTCATTTTATTGTTTTTCTTTAGCCTTCCTTTTTTTCTTTAGAATAAAAAGAATCTTTCCATGCCACTTGTTATTTATCAAAAGGTTGTCAATCTGTTTTATCTGACAATGCTGCAGGCTGGGACGTCAGAAGATTTGTTTGAATGGAAAGCAGCCCTAGAGCATGCCCTTGTACAAGCACCAAATGCTGCCCTTGTCATGGGGCAAAATGGAATTTTGCAGAACGAAACAGATGATACAATTGAGGGATCCTTTCATAAATGTTCGTATTTTTCCATTTCAAGAAACTTTTGTCATATCTTCCACATTTCCCTGTGTATATCACAAGATATGGGGTTGGTGATGAAATTTTCCATATTTAATAGCATCTATGTAGCAATCCCACTTAGTGGGAATAACTCCTTAGAGTTGTAGTTGAGTGAAATATCAAACAGAGAAATAGCTGGTTATGATTTATAGGGTCTGTTGGAAATGAGTGTTATTTAGGTGAAAAAAATCCTACATTGAAAAGATATGGATGAAATGAAGGATATATAAGTGGACAAAATTCATTATAAACTTAAGGTTTTGGGTTGGATGTGTCAAGCCTACGAATGTGTTTCATCTCCTCAGTGATGAAGGCTCCCTGAGCCCAGCAAGTGGTACTGCAGACTCACACTTGAGGGGGAGAGTTTTGGGTGAAACAGAATCTTGCATTTGAAAGATATGAGTTAAGTGATAGTGGAGATGCCCTGTAAGCAAAATACATCAAGGTTTTGAGTTTGATGTTGTATCAAGCCTATGAGTGTGTTTGTTCAAAAAGACCCATATGCAAATGCAAGCAATCAAACATAAGGTTTCACTTTGATTTTGATGAGATAAATTCTTTTTGTGAGAAATTTTGGCAATCATTGATTGTTGATGTCTTCTTAACTACCTTTCTTATTCCCGCATGTGGCTTATATTTCCTTGTGTTCTCATTTTGTGATACTTTGGTATGCACATGGATGTAAAGGAGATTTGTATAGAACTGCTTGGAATAGTGAATAGCTCCTTTTCACTTACCAAGGTTTTTCTGATGAGAAATGTGAACCCCAGGGGTAGACAAAAGTCCTGTGACATCCTTGGTTGTTGGAAGACCAATTTTGCTTGCATTGGAGGACGTTGATGGAGGCCCTTCTTTCCTTGAGAAAGCCCTTCAATTTCTTGAGAAGTTTGGTAAGTTTGCCAGCTAAATACTTCTTCACTCTGGCCACTTTAGCACTTAGATATCTGCAACCCTCTTATCATCTGATTTTGGGCTATACCTATCCTCACTTATGTTTTTAAAGCAAATCTTACACCTTATTTTCATTCCTACATTTATGTTATAGATAATATATTTGGCTTTTTCTTATGTCGTTAATTTCTTATTGGAGGAACTAGTTAAGTGTTGTCTTAGGAGTCTAAGAATATGTTTGATAGGATATTGAAATAATATTAAGTATATATATATATATATATATATATATATATCAAGGAATATTCATTATCTTCTACTTAGGGTGATTGTTAGCATCTATTTTTGGGTGCAAATCATTGTATTCTTAGAGAGTTGGGAGTCAAAAGCTAGTATCTATTCATTGTTGCTTGGGTGATAAATTAAATGATGAAAAGTCTTAACTTTATTCATCTGATATAATTGAAGAAATACACAAGATAGAACAAACTGACATACTTAAGTCTAGGATTCAATTGATATGCGTATTTTCTATGATATCCCAATGAAAAATCTAATGATATTAGTAGACATGTTTATCAGGCCGACCTGGCTCAGAACCGCAGGTTCATGGGTTGGCAAGGGGGTGAATCGGGTTGGCCCTAAAGAGGCAGGTTTAGGGCTGGTTCAATGGCTCTTGAACCATAGGGTTTTTTTTTTTTTTTTTGCTTTTTCGAAATTTCCTTAATTAAATAATTTGTAAACTATTTGTCCTCTTTTTTTTCCAACTAAATCTAAGACTATATATCGTCGTTTATGAATAAAAAATTTTATTTTCAATTTAAATTTTTTTTAATCTCGAAATAATTCATTTGCATCATGTAAGTGTGAATACATAATGTTATATTATACATAGTATATTATATATAGTATATATGTGTATTATAGTATGTCTATATATATATATATATATAGTATATTAATTATTATATATTACATATACTATATACTTGTTTGCATTATATATATAGTATTGATATAATCAATTAAAAAAATAGTATATATATATAGTATATTTTCATTATATATATAGTATATTATATATTATTTATATATATATATATATTTTAATTTTTGGGTTGGGGTTGGTTTGGGAATTCAGTCTGTCAGATTGGCGGGTTCCGATAGTTGAACCGTTTAAGCTTGTGGGGTTTGGTAATTCAACAGTGGGTTTAGCAAGCTCAAGCCAGATCAAAGTTTGGAATTAGCCTTTGCACAGGCCTAGATAATAGAAAATGACCAACGAAAACAAATCGATCCTTTTGAATGTTAATATTATCTCTAACACTTCTGCTTAAGCTAAGAAGTAGGTATGCATCAATCTTAGATTGCTCACTTTGACTTCAAATTGCTGCTTTGATAGTGAGTTAATGAGATAATATGCTTCTTGCTCTTGGACAGGCGCATAAGTTAAGCAATTTCCACTCTGAATTTATGACATTTCAATCAACTATAACATGCTTCATGCATTTATGTTCTTCACTATATTCATTGTTGTTTTACTGTCACTATATGCATATGTACATTGAGGAGATAAACACCTGGATCTTTCAATGGCCTTTGTAAGCACATTAACTGACAAATTTGCTGAACAACAGCATGATACTTAGGCTCTGTACTATTTCTTGCTACAACTGTTTGTTATTTTACTCTATGTAACTATTTTACCCCACAGCTCTGTGGAATGTCCTGAAGCCAAACTGTCACATGACCACCCCAGTCAATGCCCAGAAGCCTTGAATTCTCCTAATTTCAGGTTTCTCGAGCAGAGTTCCCTTCCCTAGAATTCCTTTCAAGTTCTTGAGAATATGGAACATGGCGTATAGATGGTGCTTTGCTGGTGAATGCATGGCTTTGTTTACTACACTGACCACACAGGCCAGATCAAGGCAAGTGAGATACAAGTAGATGAGCCACCCCAGTATACTTTAATTTTGGTCATGGTTTATTTCTGGATCATTCTTAGGGGCTTTGATTTTGCAGTTTGGTTCTGATGTCGAAAAAACTGGTTTACAACTAAGTTTTCCAGTTTCTACTGGGAGATTTAAGTACATGCTTCCTTTTTGAAATGAAATTCCCTCCTTACTTCTAGCTACTTCCATTCCCAAGAAATATTGTAGCTTCCTCAGCACTTTTACCTCAAATTCTGCCATAATCTTCTTCTCAAGGCTTCAATTTCCACTTCATCATCTCTTATAATTATGTTGTTGTTGTCATCAATGTAGACTATTAAGATGGTGTTCTTCCCATCATTGCCTATCTTAACAAAGGGTATATGATCAGCTTGACCTTTTAAGTAATAGAATTTCACTAGTGTTACTAACTTTCATGAACCATGCTCTAGAAAATGTTTCAATCCATAGAGAGATTTTTTTTTTTTTTTTGTCTGTAGCTTTCTCTTCCTCATTCTTTGTTTCAAAACTTGAGGAAAGTTTGATGTATATTTCTTCTTCCTATTCACCGTTGAAGCGCATTCTTCATATCTAATTGGTAAGAGGCTATTCCAAGTTAGATGCCAAGTATTATGGTCCGATACTTTTTCTAACACAAATAGATTATGTGGTGCTTGTTTTTTGTCTCTGCATTAATAAGTAAGCCTAACTCGTGCAACGAGGGCCAATAACACCTAAATTCTATAAGTAACACAAATAAGATAGAAAGACAACAGTAAGTCAAAAAGGACACGGACAAGAATCGTAAATGAATAATATACTTTTATTAATAAATAAAGATTACAAGGGTACAATTGAGTGCGTCTATGGGTATGAGTACTCTTCTTGATTAAAACTTTTTTTCACTACTTTACTTGATCACTTATTACGGGAAGGGATGTTTGTTCCTCTTGAAGTGCTTATGCAGTGCTTAGCATCTTTTATCTTTTTATATTTGCTCATATCTTGAATGGTAAGCTAGCTTTTTTCCCTTCTTGATTACTGGTGACTATTCCAAACCTTTTCTTTTTTAGAAGTGCCATTTGGCATTGTCATAGGCTCCCATATATTTAAGAGATTTAACTTCTTGATTGGTTTTGGTCTATCATGGCTATCATTAGAAAGTGGTATCAGCTCTCAATCAATTTACTCATGAGAAGCAAAACCCGTCTTCAGAAAAAACTCCACCTTACGAACAAACCTTCAATTGATGGCACTCACTTCACATTATGGTTGAATTGAATACCTCCTTACCTTTAAGCTTACAGATCGTGATATTTTTCTCTATCTAAATTCACGACGCCTTCGTTGTAGGGTTAACTTTTTGCTACTACCATCCGCCAAAAGATCAATGACCTTTCTCTTGTTGTTCAACTCCACCCAAGACCACCTTTGCTAGGTTTTTGGGCTTTCATAGGCTTTATTATGTCCTCATCCATTTTTTCATCCTCCAAAGTTACCTCTTGCTAAGTGGTCTAATGATAGTGTCAACTCCTTAAAGTTTGTTTCATTTTCTAAAGATTTAGATAAAGTCTTGTTACAATGTAGCTTGCGACACAATTGCCCCCTCTGGCAACAATGTCTTTCACGTAGTGGTCGCTCTTCTGCTCGAGCTTAGTTATCAACAAGAACTACTTTTTGTCATTTAGCACATTAGGTAGTATTTAGATGGTACATTAGATTGAAACCTTTTAGTTTTAATACCACTTGTTACTAGATGAAAGGTTCACTTCTCTTAAAGTGCTCATGCGACGCTCATCCATTTTTATCTCTTTATATTTGCTCATATATTGGATGGCAAGCCAACCTTTTTCCCTTCCTACTTACCTAAAACTCTTGCAAACCCTTCCATTTCTACAAGTATCATCTGGTATTGTCATAAGCCCTCATATGTTTGGAGGTTCAATTTTTCAATTACTTTTGGCTTGTTATGACTATCATTAGGAGCCAACTTTTTTCCCTTCCTACTTACTCAAGACTGTTCTAAACCCTTCCATTTTTACGAGTACTATACGGTATTATCATAGGCCTTCATATGTTTGGAGGTTCAATTTCTCAATTAATTTTTGGCTTGTTATGACTATCATTAGGAAAGCGGTATAGACTCTCGATTGGTTTGCTTATGGGAGGCTAAGCCTACCTTTAAAGAATACTTTATCCTGCTAATAAACAACCAATTAACGCTACTCATTTCACATTACTTTAAGCTTACAAATCATGATGCTAAGGAATAAGTAACTCGAGTTTAGTTTGGTTACCAAAGTAATTGTCTCCTCATAGTCGATGTATATGGTTTAAGTATCTTTATGCTACAATGACTTTCTATCCCTAGAAACTTCCATTAGCCGTATGCCTCGAACAAACACCCACTTATACTTTGGCTCACTCTTAGTACTTAGCAAATCAACCATTTCCTACATTGATTTTGGTATAAAATTCTTATCTCCTTCATAACTACCTCATTCCATCTTAAAGAACTAAGAGCTTCATGAATATTTCTTAAGGTTTCTACACTATCAACTTAAGCAATAAACATACAGAAGAATGTTTATCATATGCTAAGTGATTGGAGATAGGATAGGAGAAAAAATCTCTCTTCCCTTTTTGAAGTGCAATCGGCAGTTCTTCTCCATCATTCATCATTCACCTCTCTTCCTTTCACCAGTAGCAAAGAGCTTTGGACATTTTGTTCATTATGCATTGGTGCCAACGTTACCTTCTTATGACTCCTCTCTCCATACGTCTACAAAAGCTCCTCAAAGGGTAGGAAGGAGGTTTCTTGTTCAACATATCTCCATGCAACGTCTAGCATAGAGTTGAACACTTAAAAGGAAGTAAAAACACTATCTTTTCCAACATCTAATTGAAATTTTTTCTTTTGGTCCCATGAACACTTCCATGCCATGTGATTGAAAAGGTCCATTTCACGCCACGATTCCATTAATAAGTTACAATAATCTATTATATTCATGTTCCTTTGAGAGGTGACACAAACTTTAGATTGAAGTCTAGGATATTGTGAATTGTTCTCAAAATCCAAGCAGATTTTTTGACCTATCTCCTAAATATCTTTCGCATTCTTATAAGTAAGTTTGTCCAATTCTAGGTTCCTACAATATATTAACTATGCCGTAACAATTAAAATCTCTACCCATGTGACATAGATGTTTGCCATCATTGTGGACACCTGGGGACTAAGACCTGCTTTCTTATAAATAGGCCATCAAGCACTCCTCTAAGACATAACCAACCATGCACAATAACAATACAACATAGCTACCATTCTATGTACATACATATCTATGCATTTGGGAGTATATTTAAGCCACAATTCATGAGTATCTTAAACTTTATGAGTTTGGGTATATTTGGAATTAGGTTTGAGTCACCTTACTTCTCGTAGTTGTCTTCTTTCTTTAGTAAAATTTTGCTTCTTCTTGCCTAAATATTTTTCAATCTCTTATTTTGATTTGTCATTATTTACTATCAACACTTTTGATTATCTTGGGTCATAACATATGCCACAAAAATTCATGTGCTATTTTCCATGATAGGAGAATTATGTAATCATATAGGAAGCTCTAATTTGGAGGCTAAGTTGCATTGGCGAGCAAGGTAAAATTGGAGGAATATGGACATTAAAGTAGAGGTAAGCAAGGCTATCATCAAGCTTGTTGAGGCTATAATCATGAGAATAGGCATTAAAAGTTTTAGAGGAATTCACTTGAATTCAAAAGAATTTGGAGTGGAGGTCACCTAGATATATATGGGTAGTGAAGATAGCAGCCTTTTCAAATGATCTATCTTCTTGACCCAATTATATCTAGGGACCTCTATCCTAAAAATTTTTTGAATCTAAGGGAATTTCTTTAGGAATTTTGACATTTGTTCCCATAATTATAACCTCATTAGGCTTGATAATGGCCTCATCTTGCTTGATTTGTAGGTTAGGTCACATTAGGCTTGACTATATCTTCTTCAATTTGTAAATGAGTTAAGCTGATGTAATACTGAACTTGAGCTCAATCTTGATTTGAAATTTGAGCTAAAGTGTGATTGAGTTTAGAATTTTGAGCTTAAGCTTAGAATTTTAAGTTGGTTTGCATTCCATAAGGTTGAATTTGGCTCGATTAAACTTATTTGGGCTTGATTTATATAAAAAAATATATTTTTCTTTTAAATGAAGTAATAATGGTATTCAACTTGATTTGAGCTTGATCAATATTTTAACTTAAGCTCAATTAGGATTGCGAGTCAGTTGAACCAAATATTGTAAACCCTGAGCTGGACTCATATAGTTATGGAGCTGCATGTAGCTTGTAAGCAGGTTTACCTTATTCATACCCTACTCATGTTCCTAAATAAAAGAGGGATGTATTGTTTCCTTTCAACCCAGAACATGCAAGGGATGTTTATTATCATATGTTTCAGGCAAAACAGAAAATGGATTATTTTGTAATTGCAGATGACTTAGTCCTCTGTCTCATTCTTAATACTAATACATAGTAACTGGGAAAAATTAAAAAAAAAAAAAAGGAAAGAAAAGGAAGGAAAGGAGTACATGGAATTTGGGTCTAAGCTAGAAGTTGGGAATCTAGTTTTTACTCTTTCTTGTAAAAATTTCTTTAGATCAATCTGTAGAATTAGTTATCAGTTTTAATATTCTGCTTTTTCACTATACAAAAGTTATTCATCATGTTCCTGCTTTTGTATTCTGAAAGGAACCAAAGTAGAAGGTATCTTGCGGCAATCTGCAGATGTTGAGGAGGTATATCACAGAATTCAAGAATATGAACAAGGTACTATATATATCTTTAGATTGGACTTAGAAATTGTTTATGCCATCACCATTGCTTGGAGAGAAATTTTCCTTTCTATTTCTTAAGTTATTAAGTCTTGTATTTTGGGTGAAAAGTCATTAAGTCTTGTAATTAGTGTCCATTCTTTATATATTTTAGGCAAGATTGAGTTCCAATCTAGTGAAGATGCTAATGTGGTTGGAGACTGTGTCAAGGTTCTCTTCTTGTTGCCACCTCCATTTATGGCTGCTGTATCTATTTTACTACTACAATGCGTTTGATC